>JAOPSE010000015.1:23288472-24586587 GCA_029449295.1 Zea luxurians
GATGAGTTTATAAATGAAGATCCACACAAAGTTTGAATTTGAACTTGAACTCAATTTGGATTTGAAAATGAAAAAGGAAAACAGAAAATATAAAAAGAAAAAGATAAAAGGAGCTAGCTGGGCCGACTTCGCGCATTCGGCCCATCTCCACTCATCCCGCGCGCAGCCCACTCACCCCGAATCCTGGCGCCGACACGCGGGCCCCACCGGGCAGACTCACGCGCGCGCGCTTCTCACCGCCCTGTCGCTTACGCGTGGGACCCACTTGTCAGGTTCGTCATCTCCGATCGACAGAAACGACCACCGCGTGATCGCAGGCGGACTCCGCGCTCGGGCGCGGGGGATTCGGTGTTTCCGTTGCTCCCTGGGCTATAAAAGATGACCGTCGTGATTTCCCTCCCCTCATCCCATCCTATACCACCGTGCGCCATTGGAGCTCTAGCTGGAAGACTGAATCCTCGCCGCCACCGACGTTTCACGTAATCATCGTCGGCGTGGCCCCGATTTTGGGCTCGGGGCACTCGTCGGTTCGTGTGGGAGCCTTGCGTGAAGTCGGTTAACCGGTTGCGTCCACAGGCGGGTGTTAATTGCTCATCGGAGCACTTCATCACCGCGGAGCCGCTTCAAGCCGCAGACCGGTTTCGTCACCAGGCAAGCCCGGTAAAGAACCTTATCTCTCGGTCCGCTTTTGTCTCCTCTTCGCCTTGCACCAATCGGGGGTCGAAATGGAGTAGTGGGGCGAGGGATTGCGTTACTCCGACGAGCTGCCACCGTGAGCGCGGGGCGGCGCTGCTGCCCAGTCCGTCGTAGGGTGGAAGATGGCCCTCGGGCCGTTGGATTCACAAGCAACGATCTAGATTAGGCGGAACATACCCCTTCGCCTATCTCGAATCTGGGCTGTTGATGGTTGATCCGACGGTCCACCGAGCGTACCGGTTCGCAGAATAGGTAATCTAATCCGAGCCACAAGATCTAGATCCAACGGTTGTGGGTGAACGTCGGCCCTGGATGAAGATCGGTCTAATCTGGTGCGCACGTCTCGGATCGGACGGTCACAATTAGATCTTACCCCTTCGCCATGGCCACTTTCTTAAAGAGACCCTGAACTTTTATGAAATAAACCCGCGGTCCACCCTCGGGGTTCTATGTGTCTCGGGAAAACTTGCAAGATGCCCCCTGTGCTTCCCAGTAATTGAGGCCCAGTCCAGAGAGTTATAAAATCAGGAAAATGTATTAGAAAATGAGTTTTTAATATAAAAATAATTCCTAGAATTTATATAATTCATAGAAAATGCATATGAACCCCAAATTAATCCATTCCACTTCCTATAATTTTGTAATATTATTGTTTATCAATTAGTGCCACTGGTTTTACATAAAAGTCACATTAAAATTGTTATCTTAACTAATCTTGTAATAAGCACATATAATCTATGGAAAATCATAACTTAAAATCTACAACTCCAAATTTAGTGATTCCAGTTCCTGTGGTTTTATTTTAATATGTAGATTATTAATATGTATTTTGCATATATGTTTGGTGTAATGTTAATTTTGCCTATACCATGTATGTTTGTATTGCTACGACTAGCAGTGAGGTCACGAGGTTCTGAAGATCATCCTGGTACCTGGAATCTCAAGGCCCAGGCAAGTTGTGCCCTTGATCACTTCTTTTCACCTACTCATGTTCTAATTAATCATAATGATCTACATAGGTTAATTTTGATGGGACCCAATAGGTTACCCTAGTTTGTCTATCTTTATACCTTGTTTACCACTGAACTTTCTGGGTAGTACTTGCTAGTGCTATATGTGGTTTTGGGTATGGAGATACACCATTCATGATTATACTTTTGTTATCAGTTGTTATTTATGGTTCATGATAAGATCATTATGTTAATTGGAACATGGAGAACCACCCGGGAAAACAGTGCTACCACGAGGGTGGAATGGGACGCCCTTGGCTGATTAATTAGGAAAGCTAGTGGAAGACTACCTTACCCGAAAGGGGCAAGGGCAGTAGGGGAGAGGTCAGTGTAGGGAGGCCCTCGGGAGGATTTTGCTGCGATGGCGGTCCTGCAAGGGATTCCTGCACTGGATCTTCCTATAAACTGTAGCGGGTTTTCGGAAGCTAGTGGAACTTTGTAAAGGCCTCGTAGTGGATCCCTAGCCATTCACCTCGGAAGTGTCTAAGGGCTTTGCAAACCCTGGCGACATGGGATACACGACTTGTGGGTAAAGATGCGCAACCTCTGCAGAGTGTAAAACTGGTATACTAGCCGTGCTCACGGTCAAGAGCAGCTCGGACCCTCACATGATTAAATTATGGAACTAAATTCAATTTGTCATATGCATTGCATCGCAGGTGAAGTTGTTACTTTTGTTATACTACTTAATTGGGTTTGGTATTTACTTATACTTAGTAACTGCTAATAAAATTTTGACCAACTTTAAAAGCAATGCTCAGCTCTAACCATCTTCTTTGGTAAGCCTTACACTTCACGTGAGCTCCCACCTTTGGCGAGTTCATGCACATTATTCCCCACAACTTGTTGAGCGATGAACGTATGTGAGCTCACTCTTGCTGTCTCACATACACCACAGGTCAAGACCAGGTACTGCAGGATGATGCTCATGGAGGATGTTGTGATGAGTTCGTGAGAGGTCTAGGTCGTCGTCTCCCAGTCAACTTTGGGTTGCTGGACCGTTGTCTCCTTATAATGTAATTATTTATTTTGTATAGAACTCCTGTTATATATAAAGTTGTGACATTCGATCCTGTGCCACTTTACATCATATGTATGAGACTTGGTCCCAGCATACCTGGTGTTTATGTTGACCCCGGGTTTTGGACCCCTAAAATCCGGGTGTTACAGAAGTGGTATCAGAGGAATGTTGACTGTAGGACGAAACCTAGATAGAACTGGACAACCCTTACCTACTTACCTTTGCTACTCTGATCCTTTCTAAACTTTTCTTAATCTTTTTCTCATCTATTTCCGCTTACTCTGATTATTCTTATCTTTTCTTTCTAAAAGACAAATATGGATTTTACACTTTGAAATCCCATGCCTAAAGTGACCTCTAGGAATAGGAGACCTATTTTTAGGAACAAAAACAAAACTATTTTTATAGATATCTATGGACTTGAATGTTTGTTCTTATGATACTTGTTTGATTTGGATCTTTGAGTGAGTGTGATGGGTTGTGGAGTAATGTCCACAATTACACCTGCATATACAACTAGGCATCAAGGATAGCATTTGTAAAATAACTAGGCAACCTAGATTGTCCCCATTGGAACATATCTAGCTTAAGAGATTTATCTTATCCTAAAAGCTCTCATTCTAACCAATTCATCTTATCTTAAAAGATTCTCCCTTATCTTAATAGATCCATCTTATCTTAAAAGATACTCTATTACTATTAATAGATTCATCTTGTCTTGAAAAGATTCTATCTTATCCTAATAGATCTAACTGACCTCAAAAGATTCTACCTTATCCTTATGGATTCATCTTGCCCTAAATTGAATATTTATCCCACTCTAGAATAACAACCATGACCTAATTAAAATTAATGAGATTCTATCTAGTCTAATCTAGTTATACCAATCTAACCTAAAATTGGTGCCCTAGACCAACTTTACCATATACAACCGCCTAACCATATGCAACTACCCTACCCACTCAGATAGTTGCATAACCCCTCTGTTTTAACCTAACAGAGATTTTTAACATATCCTGATAAAATATATCCTACCCAGGAAGATCTATCTAACTTTAACTAGTCTCATCTAGTCATATCCAATCTAATCTAGATCCTATTTAATCTAAAATGATCTAATCTAGAGTAAGTTACTTAATGCTGGTACACAAGATATGTCCATGCTCCTAAAAAGCCTAATTTGGAGACTTATAACAACTTGACCATACACAACAACTCGACCTACATAACAAGTTGCATAACTTACCCAATCAATAGAGTCTTAATGGATTGCATAATCTATCAACCACCACCTAACATCAAACAAACTTTTGACCTATATCATGTAGTCTATCTTACCACATATATCTTAACCATATGTCCTTAACTCGGATGGCAACTCCAAGAAGAAGGGCCAAAGAAGACCAATCACATCAAGCATCAACTCAAGTCTTCAAGGATCAAGTAAGGTCACCAGATGAGTCAAAGGCCACAATCTTGGATGGAGTCTTTTCTTATCCTACTCTTTCTTACCCAAACCTATATAAGCCCTAAAGACATCTTCTATCATACATAATAAAGTGGACATACATATATACACCCATGCTTTCCTAACCACCAGTTCCACCAAGCTACATAAACATATATATGGATTACGACTATTTGTAAGCTCTGAGTGTTACTTTAGTTAGTAGATGATATAATATTATTTTAGAAGGAATAATAAGGTCTATTGACCCTATGTTTTGTTAAGGAAATATACTTCATGCTGAGATTCCTTTGTTTGTGCATATGTTCCGAGAACAATATGAATATACATCCCTTTTCTTACAAATCTCGAGGACGAGATTATTTTTAAGGGGGGTAGGATTTGTAACACCCTAAAGTTCAATCTTGTGAAGACAAGGAAAAATTCTCAAAGATTTTAAATCAAAACACCTTTCCTTAAAAATAATCATAATTTAGAAGCTTCCACTCATGAATATGTTAAAAATACATAATTAAAGATACTTAGATAATCTAAATTGCCTTTTGGGTTAGGATATATGAAAGAATTAGGGTTAAACTATTTCTTAATAGATATAAGTTTACAATATAAATTTGATTTCCCTAGAACTAATAAGGTATGGGTTAATCTCTACTATATGATTGAAAGCTTGTCTAAAAGAACTAAAATAAATAAAGAAATACATAAAATAGGTTTTTGCACGTTATGCTAAAAGTTCTATATGTGTATTCAAATTAAGTGTTTGAACTTTAAACTTGTGCTGATTTGAAATTCAAATGGAAAGGAAAAATAGAAAATAGAAAACAAATGGGAAAGGGAGAAAAGAGAAGAGATATGAAAATATACATAAAATGAATAACCAAATATCTTCAGGTTTAGCATTTTTAATTTCAAAAAGATGAGTTTATAAATGAAGATCCACACAAAGTTTGAATTTGAACTTGAACTCAATTTGGATTTGAAAATGAAAAAGGAAAACAGAAAATATAAAAAGAAAAAGATAAAAGGAGCTAGCTGGGCCGACTTCGCGCATTCGGCCCATCTCCACTCATCCCGCGCGCAGCCCACTCACCCCGAATCCTGGCGCCGACACGCGGGCCCCACCGGGCAGACTCACGCGCGCGCGCTTCTCACCGCCCTGTCGCTTACGCGTGGGACCCACTTGTCAGGTTCGTCATCTCCGATCGACAGAAACGACCACCGCGTGATCGCAGGCGGACTCCGCGCTCGGGCGCGGGGGATTCGGTGTTTCCGTTGCTCCCTGGGCTATAAAAGATGACCGTCGTGATTTCCCTCCCCTCATCCCATCCTATACCACCGTGCGCCA
Organism: Zea luxurians; assembly: GCA_029449295.1. Classification (NCBI taxonomy): domain Eukaryota; kingdom Viridiplantae; phylum Streptophyta; class Magnoliopsida; order Poales; family Poaceae; genus Zea; species Zea luxurians. Next base: position 23,294,013 of record JAOPSE010000015.1, read on the forward strand.
TTGGAGCTCTAGCTGGAAGACTGAATCCTCGCCGCCACCGACGTTTCACGTAATCATCGTCGGCGTGGCCCCGATTTTGGGCTCGGGGCACTCGTCGGTTCGTGTGGGAGCCTTGCGTGAAGTCGGTTAACCGGTTGCGTCCACAGGCGGGTGTTAATTGCTCATCGGAGCACTTCATCGCCGCGGAGCCGCTTCAAGCCGCAGACCGGTTTCGTCACCAGGCAAGCCCGGTAAAGAACCTTATCTCTCGGTCCGCTTTTGTCTCCTCTTCGCCTTGCACCAATCGGGGGTCGAAATGGAGTAGTGGGGCGAGGGATTGCGTTACTCCGACGAGCTGCCACCGTGAGCGCGGGGCGGCGCTGCTGCCCAGTCCGTCGTAGGGTGGAAGATGGCCCTCGGGCCGTTGGATTCACAAGCAACGATCTAGATTAGGCGGAACATACCCCTTCGCCTATCTCGAATCTGGGCTGTTGATGGTTGATCCGACGGTCCACCGAGCGTACCGGTTCGCAGAATAGGTAATCTAATCCGAGCCACAAGATCTAGATCCAACGGTTGTGGGTGAACGTCGGCCCTGGATGAAGATCGGTCTAATCTGGTGCGCACGTCTCGGATCGGACGGTCACAATTAGATCTTACCCCTTCGCCATGGCCACTTTCTTAAAGAGACCCTGAACTTTTATGAAATAAACCCGCGGTCCACCCTCGGGGTTCTATGTGTCTCGGGAAAACTTGCAAGATGCCCCCTGTGCTTCCCAGTAATTGAGGCCCAGTCCAGAGAGTTATAAAATCAGGAAAATGTATTAGAAAATGAGTTTTTAATATAAAAATAATTCCTAGAATTTATATAATTCATAGAAAATGCATATGAACCCCAAATTAATCCATTCCACTTCCTATAATTTTGTAATATTATTGTTTATCAATTAGTGCCACTGGTTTTACATAAAAGTCACATTAAAATTGTTATCTTAACTAATCTTGTAATAAGCACATATAATCTATGGAAAATCATAACTTAAAATCTACAACTCCAAATTTAGTGATTCCAGTTCCTGTGGTTTTATTTTAATATGTAGATTATTAATATGTATTTTGCATATATGTTTGGTGTAATGTTAATTTTGCCTATACCATGTATGTTTGTATTGCTACGACTAGCAGTGAGGTCACGAGGTTCTGAAGATCATCCTGGTACCTGGAATCTCAAGGCCCAAGCAAGTTGTGCCCTTGATCACTTCTTTTCACCTACTCATGTTCTAATTAATCATAATGATCTACATAGGTTAATTTTGATGGGACCCAATAGGTTACCCTAGTTTGTCTATCTTTATACCTTGTTTACCACTGAACTTTCTGGGTAGTACTTGCTAGTGCTATATGTGGTTTTGGGTATGGAGATACACCATTCATGATTATACTTTTGTTATCAGTTGTTATTTATGGTTCATGATAAGATCATTATGTTAATTGGAACATGGAGAACCACCCGGGAAAACAGTGCTACCACGAGGGTGGAATGGGACGCCCTTGGCTGATTAATTAGGAAAGCTAGTGGAAGACTACCTTACCCGAAAGGGGCAAGGGCAGTAGGGGAGAGGTCAGTGTAGGGAGGCCCTCGGGAGGATTTTGCTGCGATGGCGGTCCTGCAAGGGATTCCTGCACTGGATCTTCCTATAAACTGTAGCGGGTTTTCGGAAGCTAGTGGAACTTTGTAAAGGCCTCGTAGTGGATCCCTAGCCATTCACCTCGGAAGTGTCTAAGGGCTTTGCAAACCCTGGCGACATGGGATACACGACTTGTGGGTAAAGATGCGCAACCTCTGCAGAGTGTAAAACTGGTATACTAGCCGTGCTCACGGTCAAGAGCAGCTCGGACCCTCACATGATTAAATTATGGAACTAAATTCAATTTGTCATATGCATTGCATCGCAGGTGAAGTTGTTACTTTTGTTATACTACTTAATTGGGTTTGGTATTTACTTATACTTAGTAACTGCTAATAAAATTTTGACCAACTTTAAAAGCAATGCTCAGCTCTAACCATCTTCTTTGGTAAGCCTTACACTTCACGTGAGCTCCCACCTTTGGCGAGTTCATGCACATTATTCCCCACAACTTGTTGAGCGATGAACGTATGTGAGCTCACTCTTGCTGTCTCACATACACCACAGGTCAAGACCAGGTACTGCAGGATGATGCTCATGGAGGATGTTGTGATGAGTTCGTGAGAGGTCTAGGTCGTCGTCTCCCAGTCAACTTTGGGTTGCTGGACCGTTGTCTCCTTATAATGTAATTATTTATTTTGTATAGAACTCCTGTTATATATAAAGTTGTGACATTCGATCCTGTGCCACTTTACATCATATGTATGAGACTTGGTCCCAGCATACCTGGTGTTTATGTTGACCCCGGGTTTTGGACCCCTAAAATCCGGGTGTTACAGAAAGTTTTATGTCATGTGGTATCTTTTATGAATTATGCAAGAAAATGTTGGCTTTGTCCTTTCAAACCTTTCACCACGTATGAACCCTTACATCAAACGTATGATATTAAGAGCATCCTAAATTTTCAGATGGCAGGAAGAGCGCGCCGTGGACAGAATGAGCGCATTCCTCCACCACCACCACCGCCTCCTACCATGCAAGAACTGATGGCTCAGCAGAATGAGATTCAGCGACAGTTGGCTCAGCGGCAGCCACCACCTCAGCACTATGGTGGTGGTGATCACCATCAGCGTCCCCCAGCAGCGGCCACTTATCAGGAGTTCCTCAGTACTCAGCCGCCGTTGTTCACTCGGGCAGAGGATCTGCTTGATGCTGATGTATGGCTCAGGGTAGTGGAATCCAAGTTCCCACTGCTTAATGGAGTTTGTTCAGATGTGGCTAAGGTCCGGTTCGCCACCCAGCAGCTTTGCGGACCCGCGCGGACATGGTGGGATCACTTCCTCGCCATGCAGCCAGCTAACCACGTGGTGGAATGGGGAGAATTCAAGGCAGCATTCAGAGGGCATCACATACCGGCAGGCATTATGGACCGCAAGCTTAATGAGTTTCTGGCACTTACTCAGGGGAATCGTACTGTGTTGCAGTATGCTCAGGCCTTCAACGACCTGTGTCAGTATGCAGGCTATCATGCAGACACTGACGAGAAGAAGAGGGACAGGTTCAGGAGGGGCCTCAGTACTAAGCTCCGCGATCGTCTCAACATAGTCAGGGCGGCCAACAGCTATAATGAGTTAGTCAACATGGCCATTTCCTAGGAGGACTGCATCACAGCTCGTCAGGCAGAAAAGAAGAGGAAGACCCCTATGGCAGGACCTTCAGCTCAGCCTCAGCACTTTAGGATTGTGTCTGACACCCAGAGCAGGGGGCCACAGCAGCAGCAGGGACGATGGGTGATCCGACCACAACAGCAGCAGCAGGCACCCAACCGCTCTCAACCCCCAGTTTAGAGAAGCAACAACCAACCACCACAGTAGTACCGTCAGGCCAATGACAACAGGTGTTTCACTTGTGGCAGCACTGGACACTATGCCAAGAATTGCCCCAAGAACCAGCAGAGGCAGGGGCAGAATTCCAATCAGAACCAAGGCAAGAGACAGAAGGTGCAAGTGAGAAAAGGCAGGCTGAACTTCACCACCATGGCTAATATTCTAGAGGGAGCACCCGTCATGACTGGTATCTTTTCCGTTTTGAATTATCCTGCAATCATTCTTTTTTATTCTGGTGCATCACACAGTTTTATCAATGCAAAATTTAGTGCCAAATGTAAGTTACCTTTCCATCACACCAATGGGGGTATTACAATCTCAACACCAGGAGGCAGGGTTGCCACCTATCAAATCAATAGGTATGTGCCCATAAAGTTTGGTAGTCTTATAATTAAAACCACCCTCCTCATCTTGGGATTGGATAGTGTGGACATCATTTTAGGAACTGACTAGTTATCGAGGCATCAGGCAGTAATTGACATCGCAGCAAGGGCCATTGAGATCCACTCCCCTACTTGTGGTGAGACTATATTGTATTTGCCTAACCAGGGTTGTACCCGTTCTTGTGCCTTTACCATGATAGAGTCACCTGTAGAGAAAATTTTGGTGGTCTGTGAATACCCAGATGTTTTTCCAAATGAATTGTCAGGGATGCCACCCGACAGAGACATAGAGTTTGCAATTGAGTTGCAACCAGGAACTGCACCTATATCCAAGAGACCTTACAGGATGCCTCCAGCCGAGTTGGCAGAAATGAAAAAGCAGTTACAAGAGTTGTTAGACAAAGGATTCATTCGCCCTAGTACTTCACCATGGGGATGTCCAGCCTTGTTCGTGAAGAAGAAGGATGAGAGTCTGAGGTTGTGTGTTGACTACCGCCCTCTCAATGCGGTGACAATCAAAAATAAGTGCCCATTGCCCCGCATTGATGTATTGTTTGATCAGTTGGTGGGAGCCAAAGTATTCTCCAAGATAGACCTTCGCTCTGGCTATCATCAAATAAAAATCAGGGCCAGTGATATTCCGAAGACAGCTTTCTCTACCAGATATGGACTCTATGAGTACTTGGTGATGTCTTTCGGGCTGACCAATGCCCCGGCATATTTCATGTATTTGATGAACTCGGTGTTCATGACGGAACTAGACAAGTTCGTGGTGGTTTTCATTGATGACATTCTGGTATATTCAAGGAATGAACAGGAGCATACTAAGCATTTGCATAGAGTACTTCAGAGATTGCGTGATCATCGGTTGTATGCTAAATTGTCCAAATGTGATTTCTAGCTGAGAGAAATTAAATTCTTGGGACACACAATTTCTCAGGATGGGATATCGGTTGACCCTGAGAAGGTACAAGAAGTGATGAATTGGAAGCCTCCTACCACTGTGCGGTAGATTCGGAGTTTTATAGGATTGGTAGGGTATTGTCGGCGATTCATTCCGGATTTCTCCAGAATTGCAAAACCAATGACTGAATTGTTGAAGACAGGGGTAAAGTATGAATGGAGTCAGAAATGTGAGGATGCCTTTCATGCATTAAGGCAGTATCTGACAACAGCACCCGTGTTAGCACAGCCTGACAACACCAAATCTTTTGAGGTTTATTGTGATGCTTCCGACACTAGATTGGGATGTGCCTTGATGCAAGACAACAGAGTTATTGCTTATGCCTCCCGAGCACTTAGGCCTCACGAGCAAAACTACCCCACACATGATCTGGAGTTGGCTGCCGTAGTTCATGCTCTAAAGATATGGAGACATTATTTGATGGGAGCTCACTGTAATATCTATACCGATCACAAGAGCCTCAAGTATATTTTTACCCAGGCAGATCTGAATATGAGGCAAAGAAGATGGTTGGAATTAATCAAGGACTATGATTTGGAAGTACATTACCATCCTGGCAAGGCCAATGTTGTGGCAGATGCCTTAAGCCGGAAGGCCCAGTGCAACTGTGTGAGTATGGATTCCAAGATCGCCACTCTGTGTGACATTGTGCAAGTTGAACGTGGAAGTTGTTTCCTCGGGTACCTTAAGCTATATTTCAGTAGAGCCCACTCTACATGAGCAGATAATTATGGCCCAAATTGGTGACAAGGGTGTTCAAGTCATCAAAGAAATGCTCGAGCAGAAGGTAGATAAATACAACTGCTTCCGTCAGGACAGCAAGGGAGTTCTATGGTTTGGAGACCGATTGGTTGTTCCTAAGAATCCCGAGCTCAAAAAGAAAATATTGGACGAAGCTCACCATTCAAAATTCTCCATACACCCTGGCAGTAACAAGATGTATCATGATCTCAGATCTTTGTATTGGTGGACCCGGATGAAGAGAGGAATTGCTAAGTATATATCTGAATGCGACACATGCCAAAGAGTCAAGGCCAGTCATTTGAAGGTAGCAGGCACCTTACAACCCCTTCCCATACCATCTTGGAAATGGGAGGATATTTGCATGGATTTTATTGTAGGATTGCCTAATACCTCCCGGCACCACGATTCTATTTGGGTCATTATGGATAGGTTAACTAAGACCGCTCATTTCTTGCCAGTGCATACCACCCACAAGACAGAGAAATATGCGGAAATCTATGTTGACCAAATAGTGCGTTTGCATGGAATTCCGAGAACTATTGTATCTGATAGAGGGGCACTGTTTGTGGCACGCTTTTGGGAGCAGCTTCAAAAGTCACTTGGAACCACTGTGATTAGAAGCTCGGCTTACCATCCTCAGACAGATGGTCAGACAAAGAGAGTGAATCAAATTCTCGAGGACATGTTGAGGGCATGTGTGTTGCACTATGGGAAGAATTGGGACAAGTGTCTTTCATTGGCAGAGTTCTCTTATAATAACAGCTACCAGTCTAGCCTAAAGATGGCACCGTTCAAGGCCTTATATGGGAGAAGGTGTAGGACACTGCGGAAGCCTCTACAATTCGAAGTGGGAGATCATGTTTATCTTAAAGTGTCACCCACCAAAGGTGTTCAGAGATTTGGAATCAAGGGCAAGTTAGCTCCTCGCTACATTGGGCCCTATGAGATCAAAGAGACTTGTGGGCCTGTAGCGTATCAATTGAAGTTGCCACCTCATCTGTCAGCAGTTCATGATGTATTCCACGTATCTCAGCTACGAAAGTGTGTCCGCTTACCCACAGAAGTGCTACCGGAACCAGAATTGGAGATAGAACCAGACTTGTCTTATCAAGAGCACCCCATCAAGGTATTGGACCAAACGGAGAGATCAACTCGGGCAAGGTCGATCAAGATGTATAAGGTTCAGTGGAGCCACCATTCAGTAGAAGAGGCTACTTGGGAAACTGAGGATTTTCTACGTTCTCGCTTCCCCGACTTTCTGCCCAAAAGAGTCAGTACGTAATCCCAAAACCCCACCCCACCTGCCCTTTGTATCAAAATATAAGAAAAACCTAGTTGTTAAGAGTAAAGTAAGCTTTGACAATAATTTTAAAAGGACTTCCTTCTGAAGTTGCAAAGAGGATGACATTCGAAGAGCAGATAATTAGAGAAACTTGGCTTAAAGAATCTACAACACACAAACCCACCTTCTTGGTACCCCTCTAAAGGATCCCTACCCAAATCTCGGGACGAGATTCCTTTAAGGGGGAGGGCTGTAACACCCTAGGTGTTACCCAAGGCCTTGACTTCCTACTGGCACCCATGACATGTTATCTCATGTGGTTAAGTGGAGGAGAGGGAGTACCAAAACCTTGGAAACCATGGATTAACTAAGAAATGTTAATGACAAAAACTTTACCCAAACATTTTGAGCAATTGTCGCCTTGGGCAAAAGAGGTTAAACCCTAGACCCCTTAAAGCACTAGACTTCCAAGCAAGGGATTAGTGGGCAAGCTAATCAAATGGCCAATTCTTGTTTCTAATCCTTAACCAAAGTTCAAGTACACACTAAAATCTATAAAATGCAGAGGGGAAACATTACAAAAAGGCCCCTTAAAGACCCCAAATCCATTCTTTAAGTAGAAAGCACACTAGAGCTCTCTAATCTTCTCTAAGTCAAAAATGAACCCTAATCTAAAGATCAGGCGTGTTCACTTAGTAAATGGCGCCAAAACCACTTGGTCTGAATACCAAAAAGGAGCCAAACTACCTAAGGAACCCACTGGAAAATTTGAACCCAAGCCAAAACCATTTGACATGATTTGACGTCACTTTTGTCTCGGGGAGAACAGTGAGACAACCCAGATTTGGCGTCCGCATATCTTCTAACCTAGGGCATATCTCCCATTGGAACTCACATACAAGAGATAGCCATAGGTGCCAAGAAGAGGTCTGCGCAGGATTATTGCCAAGATTCGCACGTTTGCAATCTCAGCAAGCGTTTGAACAAGGGCAGAAACACACCTCCACGTGTTCGACGCGCCCTGACCTCGCCAGAGCACGCCCGGCGCCCGAACCCGCGCGCCCTGCGCAGCGCCAAGACAAGCCCATGCCACTGCCTGCGCCCACGCCTATAAAGCCACAAGGCTTCAACCGTACGCCCCCGCTCGCTCTCGACCTCGTCGGAGCGCAAGATCACTGGCGTTTGCCCTGCACACGGCGTGCCAGCGGCCGCCCGAGCACCCACCACCGTAGACCAGCCAACAGAGCCATTCCCATCCCCGTCCGACCCTCGAGGGAGACTCTACGTGCCTCGGTGAAGCTCCCAGAGCAAGGAATCGAGCTCTGCCTCGCCGGAGACACTGGATCAAGGTCACCGGACTTCACCCTACTATTGGCGAGCGTAGACCGAGCTCCACGTTGAGCCTTTCTTCAATTCCTTGCACGGATAGACTCCTTAGCGCCCCATGAAGCTCCCCGTGCCCTTGGATTGAACTATATCGCCATGGATAGGCCGGAGCACACGCCGCCGACGAGCTCGCCCGCCTGCGCACGTGGACCGGCCGCTTCCGGCCATCACCGTCTTCGAGTCGTACCTCGTTGTGACTGCAAGGACTTCCCAAAGCCAACCCCGCCCTTCGCCGGACCTCCCTCGCCGCCGGTAAGCCGCACCGCCCTATTTTCTTTCCGCGGGTACTATTCAAAAGGGGGGAGGGACCTCGGGGAAGATGGAAAAGAAGTCAGGGGGTTTTTGAATGGACAGAGACTCAGGTGAATAGCTGCATAGGGGTATAAGTTAAAAGATTGTTTTAGGAAAAGCCCAGGGTCCTCGGTGTAAACTGGTTTTTCAGAAAACCTTTAAACATTTTTCATTTAAATACAAACAGAGCTTGTAAAATTCATAACTTTAGTTTTATTTAGCCAAATTTGGTCAAACCAATTTTGCTAGGTTCTAAATAATGTGAACTACATAGGAAAAATACAAAACACCCTAAGTATTGCAGAAGGTTTTAAAGTTTTGATTTAAATAGTAAACTGGCCAAAAGCTAAATAAAAAAAGGAAAAATAGCTACACTGTTAGACTAGGGTTAAGAAAAATCAGAGAAGTACTTAACCACTCCCTAAGCTGTTTAAAAATAGTACACCCCTCAGTACACCAAATTAAGAAAGGGTTTACCATTTAAACTCATTTTGGCTCAAAGTTAAAGAAAATAGAAAAGGTAGTTTAAAATAAGAACCAGGGGGCAACCACATTTTTGCTAGCTCACTTATTCAATATAGTTCACTGAAAATTTTTGTTAGACCCTCTGTAAGTACAAAAGAAATGCATTACCTTTTATTTTATGAAAACTTAGGAAAAATCTTAGAAAAATAATCCTGAGGAGAAACCACCCCAATCCTTGAGATAACAAATAGTATGCTAATATGAATCTAGGAAAAATATGAGTTATGTTGTTTGATATTTTTTAAATAACAAGTTAGTTATAAGTACTTTTTGGCATTAAACTTTAGAAAATCACAACTAAATATCCAGCAGGTCTTTTTCTGTGATTTTTAACACAGAGGCCTAATATCACTTATGAATCTTAACAAAGAATAAAAATTAGTGTAGAGACCTCACCTAAATCAGAGCTATAGTGTAAAGTGCCCTTTTACCCTTACTTTTGATAATTTTACACAGAAAGCATCTGAACTAATTTCAACCTCAAATTTCTAGGATAACCCACAGAGGTAAATATTTACCCACTGTAATTTTTACAACATTTTTGGAAAATGTTAACTGACCATGATAGTTTAAAAAAATGCTTAATAAGAAGCACAATAACAAGAAAAAGGGAATTTTGGGAGAAATAGATAATGTACAACCAAAACCTTTCAAGGAACTCATGGAACATAAAAATATAATTAAGGAGTGTAACTTCATTCAAAATCTCAAAGATGAAAGTACAAGACCCTTAAGTATACCCAAAAGAAACCCTAGAGAACCACTAAACTTAGGCACTGTTTTTGCTATGCATAACCTTTACAAATTTTCATATCATTTTTATGCATATATCTTACTCATTGCATTCGATAGACTGTAATCTCGCTGACGGGGAATACATCCTCGTTCCGGAGCAAGGAGTTACTCAGGAGCTAGCCCAGGAGCCAGCACCAAAGTCTGCCATCGAGGATCTGCCTGCCCCAGCTTTGGAAGGCAAGCCCTGGTTTTATGCATAACCGTTTATATATGCTATTTTACTACACTTAATGTTTGTAGGCTTGTATTGTGCACTTAAGTGTAGGAGTTGACTGAAACCTTAGTTGCATGAACCCAAGGTTCCTTTTGAGATGGATACTAGTATGCTAGGTCGAGTAGCTGCTTTGCTAATTAGGGATCTCGGTAGAAGTCGAGAGATTTTTCTAGCACTCGCGCGAGGTCAGGAATTGTTTGTATCCATTTTTATATCAGAATGATGATGGTCTGTGGACACGGATCCATGGGGATGCGTGGTCTACGATATGAAATTGGAATAAGGATTTAACGTGCGGATACCTGCGTCAAGCGTTTGAACGTACTAAACACATGCCGAGAAATATGGTAAATCGGTAAGCCTAGTACCTGAGTGAACCTGCCCGCAGACTTTACCCCTCACGCAACCTGAGACGTGGTCTCCCATTCTGGTTATGGTGGGTACAAGTGCGATTACTGCACGACGGCAGTCGGGGTCAGTGAGGCATTGTACGCCAAGGCGGTGAGCCTTGATCTGTTGCCAGGGAATCGATGGGGACGGTTGATGTGTTGTGGGGACGGAGTGCCTCGCCACGTCGTGTGTTTAGGTTTACCTTGTAAGGATAAAAACTCGATTCAAATAGTCTGCTTCTCGCAGCTAATGAGACTGCTTGATCCATTGTACTGCATTGAGTAATAAGTGGAAATGAGTTGATGTGGCAAAAGATGTTGATTGCTAAATGTTTGATACCATGTATGATTAGTTAGGTACACATTTAGTCTTAAGAGTCACACTAAAACTGGAAAAGCTAAAATTTGATTTTAGACTCAGCTAGTGCTTTTGGCAAACCAACCCCTCAGCCAAACAGCTGTATGTCTAGAGGTAGAGGAGTAGACTCCTCACACCGGGTAAGTCTAGTTGAGTATTAGTATACTCAGCCTTGCTTGTGGCACAATTTTTACAGGTTCTCTGGAGGACATGGTTGCTGGAGTGACTTGGCCGTCCACCTTGCCACCGGGTTGGGCAGTCGAGTGGGACCCTGCCTCGGCAGAGGAGGAGCATGAGGAGTGATGGGATAGGCTTCCCCAATCCTCCGTTTATTTATCGTTAGTTTTATTCCGCTGCATTCCGAACAATGATCACTGCTTTTGCTAAACTTCGATGATGTTGTAATAAATTTAATACTGCTTAATGTATGGTTTTATGTTTTATTGTATTTGCTCTCTGCCTCACCATCGAGTGAGTACGTGGTACTTGATCCTGTTAGTGGCCTCGTCGGACTAGATCCGAGGGACTGACGTTTTACTCCTATTTAAGTGTGGTCTAGCCTTTAAGGTGGGACTTAGGCACTTAAGATGGAATAATTTGGGCGGTTCCGCCACAGCCGCCACCACCGTCGCTGCCATCGCCCTCGTCATCGCCATCTCCACCGCTCTCCTCCTCGGATGAGTCAGAGGAGTTCTCCTCTTCCGAGGAGACCTCCGACTCATCTGAGCCCTCGAGCCCGGAGTGCTCGACGGCCCAGATGTACGTCCACACCTCGGCAGCGATCCCTTAGGAATCGTCCGAGTCATCTGACAACACCGGGGGAGAGGCGTAGACCGGCGCCCCCTCAGACTCGGAGGAAAACTCCTCCTTCGAGTACTCAGAGTCACCAAAGTCCTCCGAGGGGGGACTTGGCTCGCGCTTCTGCTTATCACCGGAGTGGTGCGACGAACTTCCACCCTTCTTGTTCTTGCCCATGGTTGGTTCGAAGAGAAGAGAAAAGTGGGAAAATAAGCAACAGACGATCAGAAGATGTGTGAAGACACCAACGGGGCAGGTAGTCTATTTATAAAGGCCAGAAGCAACCGCTCATCTCCTACCACGGTCACTGAACAGTCGCAAGTATCCAATAAGCAATTCAAATCGTCTGGAGGCAAGTCAGGCAGCAGACGCTGTTCCACGTAACACGGCACCATTTGGACTAAGGTCAACTACTTGAACGATATGATTACACCCCGCGGTCACGTCAAGTTACTACTCAAGAACAGTTTGCTAAACGCTCGGCGTACCAAGCCGTCCCTCAGTTACACCCATTGGGGAGGGGATGTCTAGGAATTTTCAATAGATTTTCCCAAATAGTCACATCCATACAGTATACGCAATGAATGTATCAAGACAGAAGAAAGATATCGATGGAGATCAGAGGAAAGCCAAATATAGCTACTGAAGTACAAGTCTAATCAACAGAAGCATTGAAGCACGAAGCGAAATGAAGAACAGCCAAGAGCCATCTACCAGATGTCCAATCTATCGCCGATCAAATAAATTTCAAACCTAACAGGACATGGGTAGATCACGGTGCTGGTTTCTAAAGCAGGAAATGAAGACAACATGCTGATCTCTAAAGCATAAGCTGATGATATAATGCTAAGTTCTAAGGCATGAGACGAAGATAAGATAATGACTTCTAAAAGCATGAAATGAAGACCTTTGAGTGGATTACTTTCAGTAATCCACTCAAAGCTCGGGGGCTACACCCAATGAATCCTTGACCCCTAAAGGCAGAATGCTGATCTCTAAGGCATGGACAGATGATAAAATGCTGATTTCTAAAGCATGAGACGAAGATAAACCAATAATTTCTAAAAAGTGTGAGATGAAGACCTTTGAGTGGATTATTTTCAGTAATGCACTCAAAGCTCGGGGGCTACACCCATTGGGTGCACCTCCGGTGCACCCGATGGATCCTCAACCCCTAAGGACAAAATGCTGATCTCTAAAGCATAAGCGAGTAACAGAGCACTGATTCCTGAAGTACAGGGCGAAGACCATCGAATGTGCCAAAGAAGGACAACAGAAGATTGTTTTTACTAAATTGCTTAGAGTTTAGAAGCAACGACTTGACAGGTGTATTTTCAAAGCATCCACTGTCTAAAATCAAAACCGCACGGTGGACCTATAATCTTTGGGCCGATTATTTCAAAATCAACTCAAATATTGGAGGCTTGTGGGGGACAGATATCCCCCGGGTCCACTAGAAGGCTAGAAGGCCTCGCGAAAGGTTTTGGGCCCATTATGTCGCAAGGTCGTCCCTTCGTGGGCCAGGGGAGGAGCCGCGGATGGAATGAATTGACACAAGATTGGATATACTTGAGCCTAGACGGCTCATTGGATTTAAGCATTATCCATAGCATTGATCTGATTCTCCCACGCAGCGCCCTCAGACGTCGGAACTAAACGAGGACAAGTCGGCAGGATAATAGGAAGATAAGTTCGGTCGATTCACTATTACTTAGGTGCACGATGTTATCATACCCGCATGTAATGCCCCATGGTCGAGTATATAAGGCCTAGGGGGCACCCCATCGAAAGACAAGTCATTGATTAGCCATCTATTCCATTCTCTAGCATCCCTCATACTAGAGAATCCCCCTGTAACCCATCACATAAAGATCCACACCAGGAAGTAGGGTGTTACGCCTCTCTAAGCGGCCCGAACCTGTATAAAATTGTCTATCGTCTCTCATGCGCCTAGCACGAACCATCGAGCTACAGTCAGTAACACCGTCCTACCCAAAAAGCACCTCGAGGGATAACCCCGGGTGCGCGGTCGGGTCCTAAACGCCGACACATGTGGGCCCAATACCTTGGGAGGTTCTGCCACAGGTGGTATCGGAGCAAGATTAAGTATATACGGTCATATACATATTTTAAAAACAAAGTTTTGGTTTTGGAAAACCTATTTCAACTAAACAAATTGTTTGGTTTTGAAAAACTACAGATTTGAAAACTATAATGTTAGCGACATTCTCTGTTAAGCCCTAAAACTAAGGACTATCAGGTGGCTTAGTTCAAAACACTAACCCACAACCGGGGGATATTGCATACATGTGTAATGTTATTTTGAGGCCATTCAGTTTTGAATGGATCGACGCTAAAGGTAAGGTGAGACGTGAGAGCGTGACCGAGCAAACGTCGGTCTAGAGGAGAGCATGAAAAGCGCTTGATTATATACATGTTACACATATGTATATATGAAAGCTGCGTTGTGGAGTAATTACTTTTCTGGGAATTCAGTACCCCATGGATGTGTATGGGTATACAGACATGGGAATACCGAGAAGTGTAATGTACTTGCAACGACGCACCTACGCTCAGGTAAGAAGGTGAGTTACCATAATGAGTTGCCCTATGGTTAAAGTGTGGCAACGGCGCCTATGCGTGGCTCGACGCTTAATGATGAGCTAGCCTCCATAAAGAAATATATGGGGTATAAAATATGATAAACTGTTATGTGTGGATCTTGCATCATGGGAAATTGGGCTGCGATGGAATTTTCTGCAGGTACACTAACCTCGAAAACGTATGTGTAGCTGACGACTAGCAAAATATCGAGAGAGTCGTAAGTATGCCACTGACATAGAACTGTAATACTCAAATTTGTAAAAGCATAAGAAATGAGATTATTTTCTCTATAAGTGTTGCCTTTACTCATTGGTACATGTGAATAACCGCATTTAAAAGTGAATAATTAACAAGTGATACATAAACAACTTATGCATCATGTTGGGTCTTATTTGTTTGTGCATTTAAAATAATAATAATAACAATATATATAATACTCAAGTGGAGAATTTGCAGTTAACTAAAATGGTGCACTTTAGGAAATTGGAAATAATGTATATAAAGCAAGAGAGAAAATACTATGCAAAACAGAATAAATTTGTAAATAAATAAAATTTATCCATACTATGTTCAGAGGAATAGAACATATAAGTTTGAAGATGAAATTGCCTCGCCGCCCCGAACACGGAAGAGAGAGTGCTCGGGAGACAGGGATCCGTGGCCGCCGCCGTGCGGAGAGTGAGAGAGACGAGGATTTCTGCCGCCGTGGTTTTGTGACTACGACGCCGGAGCGGTCAGGATTGTTGGTCCGGGTGCTTCTACGTGACTTCCGGTGTGTGCTCTCGGCCTCTGTTAGCGCGATTGAAGCTCTGCGCGTCGGCGATTGCTCATCGGACTTCAACCGGGACCGCATCATCGTGGCCAGAGCCGTTCGCTTAGTAACTCGTGGTGAGTCCTCGGCCATCGTATTCGCTTCATTCCCCTAACGCGTAGAGCGCGTTACCGTAGAATCTCGCCCTCCGTGACGTCTGGTGCGCCGCGCGTCGGCCAGCACCGCCGCGCTGGCTATTTGCGCCGCGCGTCGGCCAGCACCGCCACGCTGGCTATTTGCGCCGCCGCGCACAGTCCGGAAGTAGACGACGACCGGGGGCCATCGGATCCGGCTTGATTGGCTAGGATTAGATCGCGACGGATTATGACCCTGGCCGTCCGATCGGGATCGGATGACGGTCATCGCTCTGGGCTTCATTAAACCAGGGGCGTCGGATCTGGATCCAACGGATCACGTAGCATACT
Organism: Zea luxurians; assembly: GCA_029449295.1. Lineage (NCBI taxonomy): Eukaryota > Viridiplantae > Streptophyta > Magnoliopsida > Poales > Poaceae > Zea > Zea luxurians. The sequence goes on from JAOPSE010000015.1 coordinate 23,309,475, forward strand.
AGTTCGCCATGATCCAGATCTAATCTCGAGCGTCCAAGTTCAATCGTGCGGCCCATATTAGATCATACCCCTTCGGATTGGGTCATTTACAAAAGAAACCCCAGAGAGTAACAAAATTAACACGCGGCCTAGTCCAGGGACTCTCTGAGTCTTGGACTCTTTTTCACCAAAGCCCCTGCCTTCCTCTTTAATTGAGGCCCCGTCCAGAGATCGTTTAAATCGAATAAATGAATAGAAAATGGATTTTTAACATGAAAATAATTACTAGATCTTGATAAATTCATAGAAGATTCATACTAGCTCCAAATTAATCCATTCCACTTTCTAAAATTTTGTAATTTTATTCCCTACCACTTAGAGTATCCGTTTTGTCATAAAAAATAAGAAAATTAATCCCTTACTTAATCCTATTTCAAGTACATAAAGCCTTCGAAAATTCATATCTTAAAATCTATAACTCCAACAATTATAATTCCTGTTCCTAGGATTTTATTTTAATGTGTAGATTATTACTGTGCATTTTATTTACATGTTTGGTGTAATGTTAATTTTTGCTATACTATGTATGTATTGTGTTGATGCGAGTAGATGAGCAAGCTACAGAGGATCCTGGGGTTCAGCTGGTTGAGACTGCTGAGCAGGAGCTCGTTGAAGGCAAGTTGTGCCCTTGATCACTTCTTTTACCTATTCATGTTCTTATTAATCATAATGATCTGCATATGTTAATTTTGATGGGACCCAATAGGTTGCCCTAGATTTTGACTATCTTTATACCTTGTTTCACCACTGGTTTTACTACTAAATTTTTGGGTAGTACATGCTATTGCTTTATATGGATTTAGGTATAGAGATACTTATTACTCATTATTACACTTGTTATTATCTGTTCATTATTTTATGTTCATGATAAGATCATTATGTTAATGGAAACATGGAGAACCACCCGGGAAAACAGTGCTACCACAAGGGTTTAATGGGACGCCCTTGGCTGATTAACTAGGAAAGCTAGTGGATGGCTACCTTACCCGAAAGGGGCAAGGGCAGTAGGGGAGTGGTCAGTGTAGGGAGGTCCTTGGGTTGATTTTGCTGCGATGGCGATCAGGCGAGGGATTTTTGCACTGGAGCTTCCTATAAACTGTAGCGGGTAGTCTGAAGCTAGTGGAACTTTGTAAAGGCCTCGTAGTGGTACCCTGCCTCGCTTCCTTGGTAGAGGTGTATGGGGTCTGATCAACTCCGTGGCAAATGGGTAACACGACTTGTGGGTAAAGATGTGTAACCTCTGCAGAGTGTAAAACTGGTATACTAGCCGTGCTCACGGTCATGAGCGCCTCGGACACTCACATGATTAATTTATGGACCTAAACTTAATTTGTCATATCATTGCATTTGGGATTATTTTATTATTACTTTTATTTATTATTTCTAAGGTTCGGTATTTACTTACACTTAGTAACTGCTAATAAAATTTTGACCAACTTCTAAAAGCAATGCTCAGCTTCAACCTTTATTTCATTGATCAGCCTTACACTTCATGAACTCCCACCTTTGGTGAGTTCATGCCACATTATTCCCCACAACTTGTTGAGCGATGAACATGTGTGAGCTCACTCTTGCTGTCTCACACCCCCCCCCCCCCACAGGAGAAGAACAGGTGGTTGAAGAGGAGCGGCCTAACACTGAGGCATTCAACTTGATCTAGGTGGCGTCTCCCAGTCAGCTTTCTGGCGCCAAGGATACATTTCAGTTCCTGCGATATTCATATTTTATTTTCATAAGACTTCCGCTATGTAATAAGTACTCTGATTTTATTGTGACATTTATCTCTATACACTCTTTTATTATATATGTTGTCTTCTTTGGCGCATGTATGAGATGCACCCAGCTTGGTTCCTTAAAACCGGGTGTGACAGAAGTGGTATCAGAGGAAATGTTGACTGTAGGACGAGACCTAGATAGAAATGGACAAAACCCTTACCTACTTACCTTATTCTGAATCCTTCAAAACTTACCTTACTCTGATTCTTTCTACACTTATCTTGATCATGTCTCACCTTCTACTATTCTACTCTAATCATTCTTACCTTCTCTATTCTAGGACAAGACGGATTTCACACCTTGGAATCCATACCCCTATGACATTCTTAGGAGATAGGAGGTCTAAAACCAAACCAAAACTATTTTCTATATTTAAAAATGTTGTTTGATTGTTCTGATGGTAGATGTCTGATTTGCTTCTTTGATTGATTGAAATATTATATATGGACATCTTAGTATGTACCACTATAAGGTAATGAATTAGCTATGGTAGATAAAACATTAAACTGCTTAGCTAATAAATCCCCCAAAGTAACATGATTCGTAATTACTGCCTTGTCTACTATTCTCTTACCTTATGTATCTAACTCAGATGGTCAATACCAGGCGGGGTGGTGGAATTGATTTGCCTCCTAATCGACACACTCGGTGGATATATAGACGACCCCAGCCACAGCCAGCAGAGATGAATCCTCCTAATCCTCCACCAAGCGGAGTTGACCCACTGATTGCAGCTTAGATGAGGATGATGCAACAGATGGCGGACATTATGGCAGATATGCGGGCTCAGATGCAGCAAGAACGCCAGGAGATGCGCTAGGAAAGAGAAGAGATACGCCAAGAATTGCGCCAGGAGCGAGAAGAGATACGCCAGGAAAGGAGGGCGCAACAGCAGCTGCAACAGCAATTTCAGCAACAACAACAACAGCAGCAACAGCAACAAGTGCCATTGCCTTCACCACCACCAGTTCCACCTCGTGATAAGCACCGAGAGTTTATGAGTCATAAGCCGCCGACCTTCGCCAGCTCGCCAGATCCACTTGATGCAGATGATTGGTTGAAATCAATTGAGAAGATGCTCAACATTGCCCAATGCTCAGACCGGGAGAAGGTTCTTTATGCCTCAGGTCGTCTGACAGGTCCTGCTGCTGACTGGTGGGATTCTTATACTGCTGCCCATAATGCTGCTGATACCATTACTTGGGCAGATTTCAGTGCACAGTTCAGGAACTACCACATTCCAGCTGGTTTGATGAAGATCAAGAAGGAGTTTCTATCATTGAAGCAAGGCAACATGTCTGTCAGCGAGTACAGAGATAAATTCATTCAGCTATCAAGATATGCTCCGGATGAAGTTGCTGAGGATGAGAGAAAGCAGGAGCACTTTATTGAAGGACTTAATGGACCCCTGCAGTATGCACTGGTGGCACACACATTTCCATCATTTCAGAGGCTGCTGGATAAGGCTCTTGCTATTGAACACAAGCGTGTTCAACTGGGTGATCTGAAGAGGAAGGCTATCTCACAGGGACAGGGTAGCAGCAGTGTTCGTCCCCGCTACATTTCGCCACAGAGTACACCGACTCGACCAGGAGGACCACGCCCAGTTCAGTATGCTCCACAGGGGTCTCCACGGACACCTCCTACTCGTCAGGCTACTTTCACTGGCACCCCGACGAGGCCTACAGGACAGAAGACTGGCCCTACATGCTTCAAGTGCAGTCAGATTGGGCACTATGCTAATGCTTGTCCGACGGGGAATTCTGGTACACCAGCTAAGAACAAGCAACAGACTCCTGGCAAGGGATATTCTATAGCCAGGGTGAATCAAGTCAGCGTTGATGCTACTCCTGATGGTGCGGACATCGTACTTGGTATGTTTTATATTAATGCAATTCCTGCAACCATATTATTTGATTCTGGTGCTACACATTCATTCATGTCTGCTCGTTATGCCAACACAAATGAGATACCATTGCTAAACATGAGAAAACCAATGATAGTAATCACACCTAAAGGGCCTATTGAGGCAAATCAAATGACACGTAGATTGACATTAACCATTATGGGAAGAGAATTTGAAGCTACCGCTATAATATTAGAGGCCAGCAGTATAGATCTGATCCTTGGTATGTCATGGTTAAGGAAGGCAAAGGCCATCATAGCATGTGGTAGAGGTACTATAGAGCTCACTAGTCCTAAAGGAGAAAGATTTCAAGTTAATATTGCAGTAACCACCTCATCCAAGCGTGCAATGTTCTTTATACCTGAGGAGTTTATTGGTGACAACATCCGGGTGGTTAGAAATTTTCCGAATGTCTTTCCAGAGGAGTTACCAGGGATGCCACCAGATAGGGAAGTTGAGTTTGTCATTGATCTTCTACCTGGAACTGCCCCTATATCTAAGCGACCATACAGGATGTCGGTAGAAGAGTTAAAGGAACTAAAGAAGCAATTAACGGAGTTACAAGAGGCTAGATACATCCGTCCGAGTACCTCACCTTGGGGAGCGCCAGTTCTATTTGTACAGAAGAAGGATGGTTCGCAACGGATGTGTGTGGATTATAGATCACTTAATGATGTTACAGTGAAGAACAAGTATCTGTTACCCCGCATTGAGGATTTGTTTGATTAGATGAGAGGTGCTAGGGTATTCTCGAAGATTGATCTTCGATCGGGTTACCATCAAATGAAGATTAGACCATCGGATATTCCTAAGATGGCTTTCTCAACCCGATATGGATTATATGAGTTCACTGTTATGTCGTTTGGATTAACCAATGCACCAGCTTATTTTATGAATTTGATGAATAAGGTGTTTATGGAGTATCTGGACAGATTCGTCGTGGTGTTCATCGACGACATTCTTATCTATTCTAAGAGTGACAGTGATCATGAAGAACATCTAAGGTTGGTGCTACAGAAGCTACGAGATAATCAACTCTACGCCAAGTTTAGCAAGTGCGAGTTTTGGATTGACAAGGTGCCATTCCTTGGACATATTATTTCTAATGGAGGAATAGCAGTGGATCCTGCTAAAGTGAAGGAGATAATGGAATGGAGCGTGCCCACTACCGTCACTGAGATTTGGAGTTTCTTAGGACTTGCAGGATATTATCGAAGATTTATTGAAGGATTCTCTAAGATTGCCAAGCCTATGACCTCGCTTCTGGAGAAGGGCAGAGAATTTAAGTGGGATGAGAAGTGCCAAGACAGCTTTGATCAATTGAAGAAGAGATTGATGTCACCACCAGTGTTGGTTATGCCAGATCTACAGAAAGGATTTGACATTTATTGTGATGCATGTGGATAAGGATTGGGATGTGTGCTCATGCAAGAAGGACACGTGATTGCCTATGCATCTCGTCAGTTGCGGAAACATGAATTGAACTACCCCACTCATGACTTGGAACTGGCAGCGGTTGTGCACGCACTTAAGATATGGAGACATTACATTATGGGAACTAAGTGCCAAGTATACACAGATCATAAGAGTTTGAAGTATATATTCACTCAGAAGGATCTCAACCTTAGGCAACGCCATTGGTTGGAGCTTATTAAGGATTATGATTTGGAAATTCATTACCACCCAGGCAAGGCAAATTTGGTTGCAGATGCCTTGAGTCGAAAGGAGCACGTTCATTCCGCTATTGTTGTTCAGCTACCTGATGAATTAGCAAAAGATTTTGAGAGACTCAACCTGGGAATTGTTACACACACTGAAGGAGTCACCATTGAATTGGAACCTACCTTGGAGCAAGAGATTCGTAAAGGCCAAGTGGGTGATGCTAAGATTCAAGAGATTGAGGATCTTATTACTGAAGGTCGAGTTCCGGAATTCACGGAGGATGAGCAGGGTACTATATGGTTCAAGGATCGGATATGTGTTCCAGAGATTGATAGCCTTCATGAAACTATTTTAGAAGAAGCCCATGATTCCGATTACTCTATCCACCCTGGAAGCACTAAGATGTATCAGGATTTGAAGCAGAAGTATTGGTGGTATGGACTGAAAAGAGATGTTGCTGCACATGTGGCTAAGTGTGATGTGTGTCAAAGAGTCAAGGCCGAACATCAAAGACCAGCTGGACTATTGCATCCATTGAAGATACCCGAGTGGAAATGGGAAGAAATTGGTATGGATTTCATTATTGGACTACCCCGCACCCCTGCTGGACACGACTCTATTTGGGTGATTGTGGACAGATTGACAAAAGTGGCTCATTTCATACCTGTGAGGACTAATTACACAGGAGCCAAATTAGCAGAATTGTATATGACTCGGATAGTTTGTCTACATGGAGTGCCTAAGAAGATCGTGTCTGATCGAGGATCACAGTTTACTTCTCGATTTTGGAAGAAGCTACATGAGAGCTTGGATACAAAGTTGAATTTTAGCTCAGCCTACCATCCCCAGACTGATGGACAGACAGAGAGGACTAATCAAGTGCTAGAAGATATGTTAAGTGGTTTGAATACTGGTGGTGTAGTCAAAAACTTCTTCAGTGCCTCTAGAGCTTCCTATGCCTCTTTGGTCCACTGAAACTTGTCCATCTTTTTGAGCAATTTGCAGAACGACATGCCTTTCTCACCTAGCCTTGATATGAACCTGCTCAGGGCTGCCATCCATCCAGTAAGCCTCTGCACCTTTTTCTGTGATCGTGGCGCTTCCATTCTCATGATGGCCTCAATATTTTCTGGATTAGCTTCAATTCCTCGGTGGCTGACAATGAATCCGAGCAACTTTCCTGTCGGTACCCCGAAAACACACTTTTCTGGGTTAAGCTTCCACCGGTAGCGCCTCAGGCTGTTGAAGACTAGCTGCAAATCTTTGATGAAGTTTTCCGATTTTTCTATTTTGATTACCACATCATCGACATAGGCTTTCACCCGCTTGCCCTAGTGATCGGCTAAGCATGTTTGGATGGCCCTCCGGTAAGTTGCTCCCGCGTTCTTGAGGCCGAATGGCATGGAGGTATAGCATAAGGCTCCAAATGGGGTGATGAAAGCAGTCTTCTCCTCATCTTCTTTTGCCAAGCTGATCTGATGATATCCAGAATAGCAGTCTAGGAAGGACAACATAGAATAGCCAGCAGTCAAGTCAACTACCTGATCTATTCTAGGGAGCCTGAAGGGATCCTTCGGACAATGCTTGTTGAGATCAGTAGAGTCGACGCACATGCGCGAATCCACTTTATTCTTTTTAAGTACAAGAACAGGATTTGGTAGCCACTTGGGATGCAGTACCTCCCTTATGAACCCTGTAGCCGCTAAGCGACCTAACTCGGCGCGAATAGCTTCTCTTTTATCAGGCATGAAACGACATAGCTTCTGTCGAATCGGCCTTGCTTGAGGATAGACCTTCAATTTGTGCTCGGCCAGTTCTCTCGGGACTCCCGGCAATCCGCAGGTTGCCATGCGAATATGTCCCGGTTATCTTGCAGGAACCGGACGAGCGCGCTTTCCTATTTATCGTTAAGACTGGAACTGATGATGGCAGTCTTGCGCTCATCGGCAAATCCCAAGTTGATCCTCTTAGTCTCTTTAGTCAGCCGCATAGAGGTCACGGCTTGAGCTTCGTTAGTAGGTATTGCAAAGTCTTCCTCCGGCTTGATGTCCGCCGGTGCAGGGAGAGCTGTCGGGGGCCTGGCAGTGAGGGCTGCCTAGATGGCTCCCCGGAAGCACTCCGCGGCGCCTTGGAAGTCAGCACACACGGTGATGGTTCCTTGAGGTCCCGACATCTTCAATATCATGTATGAGTAGTGTGGAATGGCCATGAACTTTGCCAGTCCCGGTCTGCCAATGATGGCGTTGTACCCGCAGTCGAAGCGTGCCACCTCAAACCTCAGGAACTCAGTTCTATAGTCCTCCGGAGTTCCAAAGGTGATGGGCATGTAGATGTACCCAAGTGGGAATTCCCCTTCGGTTGGCACGATACCGAAGAAAGGTGTATCTGACTCGGTGAGGTCTTTGAGTGCAAACCCCAAGGCTAGGAGCGTCTGGGGGAAGGTAACATTAATGCTACTTCCCCCATCCACTAATACTTTCTTTACCCTGCTCTCTCGGATCACCGGATCAACGAGGAGCGGGTACTTGCCGGGGTGGTCGAAGTTGAGCCACTGATCCACTCGGCTGAAGGTTATTGTGTGCTCTGACCATCGATAAGGAGTTGGGGCACTTGTGGTTGCCGCTAGGACCTGTCGGTCGTTGAGCTTCTGTTGCCTTCTATTCTCCTACGATCCATGTCCTCTGAAGATGACGTTGACCTCCCTGTCAACGCGTGGGAATGATTCGCCCCTCCCCCTTCTAGTTGTTGAGGCTGCTTGAGCTCACCGGGCCCTCCTCATGGTGGGGGAGGTGGTAGAGGCTGGAACGGTCGGCCATGTCCGACAGAGTGCTTGAAGTCCCTACAATTCCATAGGGTGTGGTGCATGTCCTTGTGGTACGGGCACTGGGCGTCGAGGATGTCATCCAGTGTCCGTTCGCCACCGCGGGGTGCACCTCGGGCTTGAGCGACGGGTGGTCCGGCGGCATGTACCCCTTCATGAGGCCTCTTCTCTCAGCGCCTGTCAGGTTGCTGGTTCGTGTCGCGCCGTGGTGCAGGTGGTGCAGATTTCGTTCCTCCGATGAGGTCCTAGGCCCGCTCGTCGGTGGTGATGTAGAGGTCTGCTTCTCGAAATAGTTGTTTGGAGGTGGTCGACGCTTTCTACAGTATGGCTCAGATGAAGGCCGAGTCATTGGATCCCTGGTAGAAATCTTCAATCACCGCTGCCTCAGTGACTTTGGGGATGCGATTTCTCATGGTCTGAAACCTCTTGAGGTATGACCAAAGTGTTTCATCGCCCTAGCGCCTAATGGATTTGAGGTCCCATGGCTGCGCCGTCTTGTCAGAGAGGGACTGGAAATTGGCAATGAACCGCTGACTGAAGTCGCTCCAATCGTCGATGCAGTGTCGTGGCAGATGTCGTAGCCACTGCAGTGCATCTTGCCCTAGGACGATGGGCAAATATACTGTCATCACGTCTTCTGTTGCCCTGGCGGCCCGGGCGGCGGTCGTGTAAACGGACAACCAGCCTCCCGGGTCCTGCTTAGGCTCGTACTTGTCGACATTGGAGACTTTGAAGTTAGGGGGCCACTGGATGGCCCGAAGACGCGGAGTAAGCGTGGAGACTCCACATGTGTCTTCCTGTTGGCGTTCATGGTGAAAGTCCTGGGGAGGGGAGTCGGTGATGTGTCGCCTCGATCGTCCCCGGATCGGGCCACTAGTTGAGGCCGCAGCTGACTCAACTCGGGTGGCGTGACTTCGAGCCGGGACGCCGTGATCCCGGTCATACTCCTCCCTGCGCCTTATCTCATTTTCGTGTCGTCGGTCACGTGAAGCGTTGATGGAGCTCCGCGCGTCCCGCCAACTGTTGATGGTGTGTCGTAGGTCGCTCGGGGGATGAGCGATAGGTAGAAGGTGGTTAGCTGCCCGAGTAAGCAGTCGTCGATAGCCTTCAGCGTCCAGAGTTCGCGGGAGACCATCAACTATCTGCGCCAGCACTCCCCCGACTTCGCTTGGCGTATTCATTGCACGGGCAAAGTCAGGGTTCAGGTTTTAAGCAAAGTGGGGATTCTCTCGGCGCAACCTTGCGCCCTGCTCGGCTTGTTCTCGTTCTCGGTCCTGAGCTTGGCGGCGATCATGCCAGCGAGAATTCCGCCGTTCTCGGTATACTCGCTCTTCTGGAGTTTCTCCCACTTCTGAAACTTCATCCTGGGATACGTGCTACGCCGGGTCCCACTCCCCGGCCTCGTGATATCCCCGAATATTCCGGCGTCTGTTCCTTCGCCGCCGTGCTTCACGCTGGGGAGGTTCTTCCCCCTGCACGGTCGGCTCATCATCGGAGATGGGAGACGATTTCAGTCTCCCCCAATGAAGAGGATGTCGGGATAGAAAGGAGTCGTTGTGATGGTGTGCTTCTTTCCGTCCTCCTTTGAGAGCGAAGGTGCCGGAAAGATAACTTATCGAAGTTTCGTCCCCTTTCTTGGAGCGCTTGCCTCTTTCTCTCTTGTAATCCACGTCCACTCCTTTGTGGGCGAAGTGGGCAGCGGAGTTCTTCGGGCAGGTAAATTCCCGATTTTTGGCTTGTAAGAAGTAGTTTTCGCTTGAGGCGCAGGAGACTGCGCTATCCGTTGTCTTACTCTGGCTTTCCTGGGGATTTCCAGGGAAAGCCTCTTCCCTGGTGGATCTGCTATACAGTGCATAGTTCCTTTCTCGTCTGCTATGGATGAGATGGTTCCGAAGCAGAACACGAATCCAGGGCGAAGAACGATCTTGCACTGGGAAGTAACGACCATTGAGCTAGCTCGGGTCAACGACACACCCCCTACCTGGCGCGCTAGCTGTCGGTGTTTAGAGTCCGACCGCACACCCAGAGTTACCCCTTGCGGTGCTTTTGGATAGGACGATGTTGTTGGCTATAACTCAATGGTTCGTGCGGGACGCACGAGAGACGACAAGCAATTTTCTGCAGGCTCAGGCCGCTTGGAGAGGCGTAATACCCTACTTCCTGGTGTGGATCTTTAAGTGGTAGGTTACAAGGGAAGTCTCCAGGGTGGAGAAAAGCTAATGAGATAGGTAGATGGTCGATGAAAATGATGGGGTACCCCCTAAGCCTTATATACTCGGCCTTGGGGCACTACATGTGTATGTGATGATTATGTATACCCTAAATAATAGTGAACCGACTGAACTGATCTTCCTACAATCTTGCCGACTTATCCCTAACCCGCCCCGATACTCAAGGGCACTGCACGCGGAAAAGTCGGGTGGACTCCACGGATAGCGCTCGAGTCTGACGGGTTGCTTGGATGTGAGTCTGCTTCTTTCTCGTGTCAGTCCACTCCGCCAGCAGTTCTATTTTGGCCCACGGAGGGATGGACTTGTGAGGTAATTGGTCTAAAGCCCTTTGCGAGACCTTTCTGCCTTCTAGTGAACTTAGGGGATATCTGTCCCCCACAGGAGGAACTCACAGGCGATAGCTAGACCAGCATTGACAGCGATGCGGACGGAAGTCGTGTCAGCGCAGACTGATTCTCACGACGGATGACTAATGGCTGTTAGAGGCATCTAAGAGAGATTTTAAGACTAGCTGCGTCTACGCATAGTTTTAAATCGTCGAATCCCTCTCCGACGCCTTCGTTTGAACGAAATCAGCGTGTCATGTTTCGTAATGTAAAAAACGTCGGGTCCTAAAAAATCAATTTTCTCCTGGTGGACTCCCACCTAGAGATGGCAACGGGTACCCGCGACCCGATACCTGATGGGTATTTACTCCATTAGGGTATGTATGTGGGCTAAATATTCTACCTATGGGTCTGTTATTGGGCAAAAATCTTCATCCAATGGGTAAACGGGTATTAGAACGTTCTGCCTTCACCCATACCCGTTAACCCGTGGGTATAAAATACCCAATATAAACTTATCCGAAGCATGCACTTGGACTTTAGTCATCCAACTTTTTTACTATTGAACAACAATTTAATGATCATATAATAGAACATGTAATGTGCTATGTAGTACTATCATAGTGTTACTACTTTATCCAATTATCTTTGGTGTGATGAATGGCTGGTTAAATGATGCTAAAAAATTTTGTAATGTTATTTATATGGATATACTTACCATTTGTATAGTATAATATTTTGATAGTTGTTTAATTTTTGTGGGTATGGATATGGGGGTAAATTCATACCCGCCAGTGTATATGGGTGACTCGGTGGGATTATTTTTGTGTCGTGGGTATGGATATAGGGTACTAATACCCAGTGGATCCATTGCCATCTCTACTCCCACCCGGCTGCCGGCCATGGCGGAGAATTTGGCCCCCGAGAAGCGCCACACCTTCGTGCACAACGGTGAGCCGCTTCCCCTCCCTGGTATCCTCCACAGCCTGCCTTAGGTTTCGATCTCCATCCCCGCCATGAGCAGGGCAGAAGGTGTTCGAGTGGGACCAGACGCTAGAGGAGGTGAACATGTACATCGAGCTCCCCAAGGGCGTGCCCACCAAGCTCTTCCACTGCACCTTCCAGGCCAGCCACGTCGAGGTCGGCATCCGCGGCAACCCGCCATATCTCAACGTCTGTGCTCTTTCTGAAGGCTCGCTCAATTCCCTAGAATTGCTCGTGTATTGTTGGGGATTGAATTTTTCGGGTGATTTTGCAGCATGACCTGATGCACCCCGTGAAGACCGACTCGTCGTTTTGGACAATAGGTGTGGCCGAACTCATCGCTCCTGAGCACCTCATCATTTTTTTTACTAAACCACACCTTTTCTTTTTCTGAGCCTGTACTGTAGATATTGATTTCTGTAGTATTTCTGACATCTTCGTGAGAAGTGTTCTTGAAATTGCTGTTCGGTTGGTACAAGCTGTTTGCGCTTATAATTGTTAAATTGGCACGATGCTTTTACCAATTAATTAATACAATGGAGAGTTGACTTAGCAGCCATACTGATAATCGTTGGATGGTATTGGGTGGCTTTAGTTTTTGCCAGGGTTAGTTGAGAGCTAGATAGCAGACATTGTTGATGAGTACAACTGTACAGCTGCTCCTGATTTGGTACCCTTTTGTGTTTTACTAGTCACTTTAGACAACAAAATATGTCTCCAGCACACATCTTTGACCTTTATAGTCTTACTTTTGCTGCTATAGTTATCAACTTATCATAATTATAATGATATGGATATATCTTTCATGACGAATGCGATATTAGTTCCATTCTGATGATCTTATCAAGTTATCAGTCTGTATAGTTTATTGTAGAAACTTGCTAGCATCAAGTATTCGTTGTTGTTGGCTGTTTTTTTTATATAATCTGAGTTAGTGCAGAACTAGAGCAAAAGTAGCAAACTTAGGGCTGTAGGAAAATACGTAGTTTCTGTCAATCTACAGATCAAGTGAATTTGACAACATGCTTTGCTAGAATCAACAATTAGGATGCTTCTGTGGTGTGATGATTTTTTGAACAGCCAGTAAAAACTTAGTGTGAGGTTGTGAGCTAGTGATAACATGAGATTATGCATAAGGGCATTCTAGCATGTGCTACTCACATGAAATTTAGTACTATGGATATTGGGATATGTCTGTAATGATATCTGAGTCATATACATCTTATTCAACTATAATTTTTAACATGGGCAATGGTGATGACAATACAGAGGATGGTGAGATGCATATAACACTGCAAAAAAGAGAGAAGGGAAAAACATGGTCATCCCCAATACAAGGGCAAGGGATTTTGGATCCATATGCTGCAGATCAAGAGCAAAAGCGGCTTATGCTCCAAAGGTTTCAGGAAGAGGTATGATCTCTCCCACCCTCACCTGTACTAGTTTCATTGCCGCGCATTCCCATCTCATGCTTTCATGCTTGACTTTCTTTTCTTAGTTTGTTGAGTTGTTTTTAATTTTCTAACTCAGGGCCAGATATTTTTGAATCACCGACCATACTAATCTGCTTTGCATGCTAATGCCTCAAGTCAAATTACAGATCCGATCGAAAAATCTTGTTTGGCAAGATTAGTTTCACATTCAAATTTGTGTATTACTAAAATAGAGTTAAATGCGTGAGCGATCTCTGAACTTGTCAAGGGATGCCACTTAGGTCCACGGACATTGAAAATACATTTCTAGGTCTTTGAACTTGTTAAGTGGCACACCACAGTGGCCGGTATGGTCTAGAAATGGACCCGCCATGCACCATTTTTACAAGTTTAGAGATGTATGGTATACATCACTTAACAAGTTCAAGGACTTTTAAATGCATTTTCAAAGTTTATGGATCTAATTGACATCCCTTGACAAGTTTAGGGGGCCATCAATGCATTTAATTCATTAAAATAAGTTGCTCTGTAACTACACCTTGTAGCTAAGACGGTTGAATCAGAGTCTGGTAAACAAGCTAATAACGATATCTAGCCAGTCTGAATTTGGAGCTGACCACTATCTATGATCTGTACTAATCTCACGATTGTTACTGGTAAAAGGCCTAAAACCATGTAGATGCATGATTCACTTGGGTGTGATAACTTTGAGTGGAAAATGGTTGGTGTCATGTAATAAGCTAGAATTGGACAATACTTGGTTGAGTCAAGAGTTTAGGACTTTCAGGGGCATGTTTTGACTCTGATATTGTGTATGCTACAGTTCATCCGTCCATTCCTTAAAAGTGCAGTTATCGGTGTTACTTAGTGAATTGTTTTTATGATAATACGCTCAGACTGCTGGCAGTTATTTCCTAGAACTGATCTTGCCAAATTCTGCAATCATAGAAAATGCTTGCTGCCAATATGAGAAGTTTACTGTGGATGTGGTAGCCTGCGTCAGAATAAGACCCTGTTTGGTTCGGATTATAATCTGTGTAGATTATATAATTTAGTGTAAATAATCCAGACGATAAACAAACAACCAGATTATATGAATAGATTATATAATTTGAAGTCTAGATTATGATAATCACATAATCTCCTAAGAGGAGCTTATTGGAGCTTATTTTTTACAAAAGACCCACAACCCATGGTGATGTTCATCAGGTAGCTGGACAACGAAAGCGGAGTGAACATGCTCCTTCCGACTCAAGGCATCTGCAACCAAATTCGCCTTGCCTGGGTGATAGTGAATCTCCAAATCATAATCCTTAATGAGCTCCAACCAACGGCGTTGCCTAAGGTTGAGATCCTTCTGAGTGAATATGTACTTCAAACTCTTATGATCCGTGTATACTTGGCACTTAGTTCCCAGAATGTAGTGTCTCCAAATCTTAAGTGCATGCACAACGGCAGCCAGTTCCAAGTCGTGAGTGGGGTAGTTCAATTTATGTTTCCGCAACTGACGAGATGCATAGGCGATCACATGTCCTTCTTGCATGAGCACGCATCCAAGTCCTTTTCCACATGCATCACAGTAAATGTCAAATCCCTTCTGTAGATCTGGCATAATCAATACTGGCGGTGACATCAATCTTTCCTTCAATTGATCAAAGCTTTCTTGGCATTTCTCATCCCACTTGAATTCTCTTCCTTTCTCCAAAAGCGAGGTCATAGGCTTGGCAATCTTAGAGAACCCTTCAATGAATCTCCGATAATATCCTGCGAGTCCCAAGAAACTCCGAATCTTAGTAACTGTAGTGGGCACTCTCCACTCCATTATCTCCTTCACTTTAGCAGGATCCACTTCTATTCCTCCATTAGAAATAATATGACCAAGGAATGACACTTTGTCAATCCAAAACTCGCACTTGCTGAACTTAGCGTAGAGTTGATTATCTCGTAACTTCTGTAGCACCAACCTTAGATGTTGTTCATGATCACTTTCATTCCTAGAATAGATCAGAATATTGTCGATAAACACCACAACGAATCTGTCCAAATACTCTATAAACACTTTGTTCATCAAATTCATGAAATAAGCCGGTGCATTGGTTAATCCAAATGACATAACAGTAAACTCATATAATCCATATCGGGTTGAGAAAGTCGTCTTAGGAATATCTGATGGTCTAATCTTCATCTGATGATATCCCGATCGGAGATCAATCTTCGAGAATACTCTAGCACCTCTCATCTGATCAAATAAATCCTCAATACGGGGCAACGGATACTTGTTCTTCACCGTAACATCATTAAGAGATCTATAATCCACACACATCCGCTGTGATCCATCCTTCTTCTGTACAAACAAGACCGGTGCTCCCCAAGGTGAGGAACTCGGACAAATATACCCCGCCTCCTGTAACTCAGTTAACTGCTTCTTAAGCTCCTTCAGTTCTTCTACAGCCATCCTGTATGGTCGCTTAGAAATAGGGGCAGTTCCAGGTAAAAGATCAATCACAAACTCAACTTCCCTATCTGGTGGCATCCCTGGTAACTCCTCTGGAAAGACATCCGGAAAATCTCTAACCACCCGGATGTTGTCACCAACAAACTCTTCAGGTATAAAGAACATTGCACGCATGGATGAGGAGGTTACTGCAATATTAACTTGAAACCTTTCTCCTTTAGTGGTAGTGAGTTCTACGGTACCTCTACCACATGCTATAACGGCCTTTGCCTTTCTTAGCCATGACATACCAAGGATCAGATCTATACTGCTTGACTCTAATATTATAGCAGTAGCTCCAAATTCTCTACCCATAATGGTCAATGTCAATCTACGTGTCATTTGATTCGCCTCAACAGGCCCTTTAGGTGTAATTACTATCATGGGTTTTCTCATATTTAGCAGTGGTATTTCATTTGTGTTGGCATATCTAGCAGACATGAATGAATGTGTAGCACCAGAATCAAATAATATGGTTGCAGGAATTGCATTAACATAAAACATACCAAGTACGATGTCCCCACCATCCGGAGTAGCATCAACGCTGACTTGATTAACCTTGGCAATAGAATATCCCTTGCCAGGTCCTGGAGTTTGCCACCTGTTCTGAACTGGAGTAGTAGTAATCCTCTGTGGGCAGACATTTGCATAATGACCAGTCTTCCCACACTTGAAACACGTAGTGCCTGGACTCTGTCCTGCAAACTTCGTCGGGGTGCCAGTGGGAGTGGCCTAACGAGTAGGTGTCCTTGGAGACCCCTGTGGACCATACTGAACTGGGCATGGTCCTCCTAGTCGAGTCGGTGTACCCTGTGGTGGAACGTAGCGGGGACGAACACTGCTGCTACCCTGTCCTTGTGGGATAGCCTTCCTCTTCAAATCACCCAATTGAACACGCTTGTGTTCAATAGCAAGAGCCTTATCTAGTAGCCTCTGAAAGGATGGAAAGGTGTGTGCAACCAGTGCATACTGCAAGGGTCCATTAAGTCCTTCAATAAAATGCTCCTGCTTCCTCTCATCCTCAGCAACTTCCTCCGGAGCATATCTTGACAGCTGAATAAATTTGTCTCTGTACTTGCTGACCGACATGTTGCCTTGCTTCAATGACAGAAACTCCTTCTTTTTGATCTTTATCATACCAGCTGGAATATGGTAGTTCCTGAATTGTGTACTGAACTCCGCCCAAGTGATAGTATCGGCAGCATCGTGGGCAGCAGTATATGAATCCCACCAGTCAGCAGCAGGACCCGTCAGACGACCTGAGGCATAAAGAACTTTCTCTCTGTCTGAGCATTGGGCAATGTTGAGCATCTTCTCAATTGCTTTTAGCCAATCATCTGCATCAAGTGGATCTGACGAGCTGGCGAAGGTCGGTGGCTTATGGCTCATAAATTCCCGGTGCTTATCACGAGGTGGAACTGGTGGTGATGGTGGAGGCAATGACACTTGTTGCTGTTGCTGCTGTTGTTGAAGTTGTTGTTGCAGCTGCTGTTGTTGCGCCCTTCTCTCCTGGCGTATCTCCTCTCTCTCCTGGCGCAACTCCTGGCGTATATCTTCTCTTCCTGACGCATCTCCTGGCGTTTTTGCTGCATCTGGGCACGCATATCAGCCATAGTGTCCGCTATTTGCTGCATCACCGCCATCTGAGCAGCAACCAGTGGGTCAACTCCGCCTGGTGGAGGGTTAGGATGATTCATCTCTGCAGGCTGTGGCTGAGGTTGTCTATATATCCTTCGAGTGTGTCGGTTAGGAGGCAAACCAATTCCACCACCCCTCCTGGTATTGACCATCTGAGTTAGATACATATGGTAAGAGAGAGCAGTAGACAAGGCAGTAATTACAAATTATGTTACTTTGGGGATTTATTAGCTAAGCAGTTTAATGTTTTACCTACCTTAGCTAATTTATTACCTTATGCTGGCACCTGCTAAGATGTCCATATATAATATTTCAATCAATCAAAGAAGCAAATCAGGCATTGATCATCAGAACAATCAACCAACATTTTTAATAGAGAAAATAGTTTTAATTTTGTCTTAGGCTTCCTATCTCTTAAAAATGTCATAGGGGTAGGGATTCCAAGGTGTGAAATCCATCTTGTCTAAGAGTAGAAAAGGTAAGAATGATCGGAGTAGAATAGTAGAAGGTGAGACAGGATCAAGATGAGTGTAGAAAGAATCAGAGTAAGGTAAGTATAGAATGAATCAGAATAAGATAAGTAGGTAAGGGTTTTGTCCATTTCTATCTAGGTTTCATCCTACAGTCAACATTCCTCTGATGCCACTTCTGTAACACCCGGTTTTAGAGGACAAAGCCGGGTGCATCTCATACATGCGCCAAGAAGACAATATATATAATAACAGAGTGTGTATAGAGATAAATGTCACAAAACATCAGAGTATTTATTATAAAGCGGAAGACTTATTACAAAGTAAAACAATAAGTGTAAAACGAACTAAGGATCGTCGGCGCCAATGTCGACTGGGAAACGCCACCTAGATCAAGTCGAATTAATCAGTGCGCTTGAGAATTTTGCTACGTGAACTAAAGGTAGGGGCAGTGGCAAAGCTAGAATAAATTAGGGGATAGTGCATATACCTTGAGGGTGCATGATAACAATTTATAGGTGGTGCATATATGGTGAAAATTTGGTCCAAACAACTAGATTTCTAATTTTTCGTGAGTGCATGTGCACCCCCTAAATTCTACATAGCTCCGCCCCTGGGTAGGGGAGCGAGGGTCCGGCTGGCCTACGGGAAGAAGTATGCGCTGCTGAGGAGTGAGGAGGCAGGACGCCAATGGCGCCGAGCCGTTCGCCATCGAGAAGACGAGGGCCGCCTTCAGGGACCTCGGGACCAAGCTGGACATCTCCCTCACCTCCGTCGACGCCGTGTCCAGGAGGATCGCCGCGGTGCGCGACGATGAGCTCCGGCCGCAGCTCGTGCAGCTTGTCCGAGGGTACGTGCTCGCTCGACCCAGCAAGAACACGGCCATCCAGACGAATTACGGAGTACTACGGTACTAGCGGAAATGCGGAATCGTGGCGGGATTTCTGCATCCTTTTTGTTCGTTCGTCGCTCGATCAGATTGGCGAGGATGCGGAGAGTGATCGCGGACTCGCACCGGGTGATGAAGCGCACCGCCGACGACTCGATCGCGCTCCTCACGTCCTCGGCCGCTGCGGGTGCGGGTGCGGCGGGGGGCGAGGAGTGGTTCAACGAGGAAGAGGGGAAGAAGAATAAGTTCTGCGTGGCGCTCGCCGCGGCGCTGGGAGCCGTCGCTGAGGCCGGCGGCTTTGCCGTCTTCGGGTATGATGAGCTGGTGCTGGAGCCTGGAGATGGAGATGGGAGCGAGCAGCGAGGGAACGAGAGCGGGAGATCGCCGGCAGGAACGGACGAGGAACCAATCAATCCATAACTGAAGCCTGCAGTTGTAGCTTTCAAGACGTGTCATTGCCAATGATCGGGGTGTTTGAATGCACTAAAACTAATAGTTAGCCACTAAAATTAGTTGAGACATCCAAACACTCTAGATAATAGTTCAACTATTAACTATTTTTAGTAAATTAATTAATAGTTAGATAGTTATTTGTTAGTTAGCTAATTCCACTAATAACTTTTAGCCAACTAACTATTAGTTTTAGTGCATTTAAACACCCCTAAATCTGTTAAAAAAAAGAGAAAAATTTATACAGACAAGAATGTACAGTGCATGGGAGTTTTCCGAGATTTTACTTATTCAGAATAGTATGTGGCTCTCTGTTCACTTACCTGAGCTTCCCTTGCATGTGTCTCAGAATCACAACACCTAACGCAATCAGACTAGAAATAGAAACCCTCATCTGAATCACAACACCTAACACAATCAGACTAGAGATAGAAACGTAATGATGACATAATATGGTAGCATGATTATGCTTCGAGTTCAGTCTCTCAGCATACATATATATAAATATATAGTAGCACGAGTTTAAGCTAGTCAGTTCTATTACAGAACTAGTAAATGTACCGACGGAGACGAGGGACTCTGAAAAACTCAAGTCCGTTCACTTTCACCACTCCAGCGAACACAGAAATAACGGCGGCTCATAGTCATAGCTAGCGCCCGCCATGCATATCGATATACGCATACACTAGGCCAGGATAGGTGCCGTCGGCGAGCGGCGCGAGTCCCACCCCACTCCCACCCGGCGTCTCCGGCTTCACTTGGACAGCCCGCCGTTGGAGTGGTGGTCCCACGGCCAGACGTCGACGCCGGGGCCCCCGCAGCTGGTGACCTCGCTGGCCATCCGGTTGTCCAGGCTCTCGAGGCTGGCGGCGATGCTCTGCAGGGGGGAGCTCTGGAGCTGCAGCTGCTCCGCCGGGGACAGCCCCGTGAAGCAGGCGTCGTCGGCGCCGGGGAAGTCCAGGCCGGACACCGACAGCACGTCGGGGCCGCGGCACGCCTGCCGCGGGTTCAGCGCCGGCGACAGCCCCAGGCTGCCCAGCCCGCACGACAGCGCGCCGCGCGCCACCATGTCCTCCGCCAGCTTCACCTGCAATGCGGAACGGTTAGTTACCGAGGGAGCTGAACCGGGGGTGATCAGATCACCACGGCTCTGCAGTGCACAGTGTGACCGGCGGCGGCCTCACCTTGACTCTGAGGGCCTCCACGTCCGACTTGAGGATCCTGTTGTCCGTGACCGCGGTCGTGAACTGCTGGTTGGCGTCCGTCAGCTGCTTGAAGAGCGACGCGTTCTCGCCTCGCAGCTGGTCGACCTGTTCCCCAAGGAGGTCAGAGAAATGCATTTCCAGGTTCAAATCAGCAGCATCTATGGAAGCTTATAACACGACAATTTTCATTTTCTTTTCAGTAGCCAAACAATGACAGAATTACCTGTGTCTCAAGGTCAGCTAGGTGGGCTTGCTTCCTCTTCCTGGACCGTCGAGCAGACTCACGGTTCGACACCATCCTGTGATTTGAGACAAGCATTTTATTTTTTTTTAGCTTACACTAGACTCCGATCCTAACTTCTGCTCTGTAGACATGACCATAGAGTGCCTGCCAACAGTGAGTAAGAAAAAAAAAAGAAGGCTGAGGGAGAGCAATGACTGTCCATGCTCACCGTCGCATCCTCTTCACGTCCTGTGGGTTCGTGCTCTGCTCGCACGGGCCACCCTCGATGTCCAGCAGCGAGTCGCTGTCGGAGTCCGAACCACTCGTGCCGCCCAGAGCCTGGCTCTCTTTCAGGTACAGGTTGGTAGCCGATGTTGGACTTGCTGCTGCATGCCAATGATTGAACTCGGTACTGTGAGCTACTAGAAAGAACAGGGAAAATAACCTAGGATTACTCCCTACAATTATTTAAGCCCAAACTTGTCTGCTGCAAAATTTGATTTCTGTCCAAACCGCGAGTTGCCTAGCGGCTGCAGCTGGTTTTATTCAAAAAGCACAAGTTCTGAATGATTTTCAAATCCGTAGCACAGAAGGCACTGCGCACTGTTCTGAATGATCTTCGAGCTAATTGTTGCTCTGAACCAAAAAAAAAAAACAAAAAAAAGTGGAAGAGCGGAGCCGAAGACGAAGCAGCGTGCAGCGATACGTACCACAGATCGACGACTGCGACTCGATCGTCGTGGAGACTGCGGGATGCCTGACGTTGTGGTTATGGGACCAAAGGTGATTATGGATGTTTCCAGTTCCATTGAGGGTGTTCTGCTCGGACAAAAAACAACAAAACAAAAAGAAAGAAGCAAATTTGATCGTTGGGGTTATCTTCGTCCGTATCAAGGTCTACGGCAGTGTAAAATACAGTAGCGCTCGATCTTTTTCGTGGTCGGCTCTTGCTTAATTTGATCCTCAACGCGTGATTCAGAACCAAGTAGTACTTGTATCGGTTTGGGTTGAGAATTCTGGATGCTTTGAAGGAAATTATGGGTTTAGGAGAAGACTCACTCCTAGTGGTTTGCTTCGACATGCTTAGGGTTCAAGAGATACAGTTGTGATCATAAAATTTGTTATTGACAACGTGAAAGCGTGTTCGGGTGAATCAGTGGTCGGGGGAAAAGAATTTCATCCTAGATTAACAAGATCTCGTCCACTGATCCACATGTCACGAAGAGTGGGATTTCTAACACTGATGCAAGAAGAGATCTGAAGCGCCAATTTATAATGACAAGAAATCAGAGAATTTGCATGCTCCGATTATGCACGCAACGCAGCGTCTAATAATAAGATGCTCTGCTCTGTCTCTCTACTCACCGAGTCAGCGAAGCTGAAGGCGGACAGATCGCTGGAGGGGAACACGCCGCCACCGGCGCCGAACGGCGCAAGCGCAGCGACGTCGTGCGCAGGCTTCTGATCGGCCACCGCCGCCGCCGCCGCCGCCGTGGCGTCCTCCCGGCCGCGGAGGAAGGCCTCCAGCTCCAGCTCCGATGGGCACTTCTTCATCCGTCTCTCGGCGGCAGGCAGCGAGCACAACTTTTCTCTCTCTCTCTCTCTCTCTCTGCGCCTCTACTCCCGTCCCGTGGCTGCTGCTGCGGCCGCGTCGGCGTCCACGATCCACACAAGGCTTTTAGAGACGGGCGGGCGACGCAGCGAAGCAGAGCACCGAGAGGGCGACGAAAAGAAAAGAAAGGCCTTTTTTTTTTGGTGATCGGAATTCGGAGGCGAAAGGAGACTAGGAGAGGGGAAGGAGGGAGGAAAAGGTGGCCGGCTGCAACGGAGTCCGGCGTGGAAAGCAGATCGCTGTGTCTTCCGGGGCCGCTTTCGCGAGATATCTACGAGTTTGCCACTCCGCGGCGCCGTCGGCCGTCATTTCACCCCACCGTACGGCAGCACTGCGGTGCGGTCCGTGCTGGTTTGCGTAGGAGAGAGAAGGCGCGAACGCGGGCCGCTGCCGTCGCCGTGTGAGGGGCGGGAGGTACAAAGCGAGCGAGACTGCGAGAGATGGGTGCCTCCAAATCGAATCTCGATAAGAGAAAGTGCTTGGGAGCGCATTGAGCAGCTCCATAGAGTATTATTTGCGCCAAAGCTTTTTAGTGGGGTGTTTGGATCCCCAAGTTTAAAGTTTTTTTATGGAATAGCTTCAGCTTCAAAAAATAGATCTGCAGTATCAGGTATAGCTTGCTCTATCTTGATCTAGGAACCACTAGTGGTGAGAAAATTGTTTGAAATGCTGTTTGGAATAGCTTTATGGTGGATCTATGGACCAGCTTAATAAACAAATAGACTAAGCCTAAATATTGAGTGGAGCGCAAATGTGAGTGGGGATCTAAATGAAGTTGTTGGCATCGATCCGGACGTCAATCACTACGGTGAGAACCGACGGCGGTGCTCTCTGCGGATGCACGGACGGTCCACGACCTGACGCGGTGCTCGGGTTCCTGCCTGATGAGCCGGACGATCCACGCGTACGCAGAGACGACAGAGTTCGTCGGCAGTGTCTGGATCTCGCTCCTAGGAGGGACCCCGTCGGGGAGGAGAAGTCCTAGGCCTTGTTGTGATATCCTGGCCCCTAGGATGGTGATTTTCTAGCCCAAGGCTTAATAGAATTAATAGAGTATACATACCAACAAGGTGCATCTTCTTTTTCGGAAGCCTATCTCGAAAGAACCTCCAAGTTAAGCATGCTTGGCTTGGAGCAATTTGGGATGGGTGACCGACCGTGAGGTTTTCTCGGGTGCGCATGAGTGAAGACAAAGTGCGCACAAAAGACTCATGTTGGTCTGTGGGGACGATATATGATCCTATAGAGCTACTAGGAGTAAGTACCGCTGGTCCAGGGATTGGACGAGGTGTTACAAATGGTATCAGAGCCGACCCTCGAGGTTTCATGGGCGTGTGTGGGCTAGAGGGTTCGGGTATATGGCGTATGGCGCATGTGGGCCCGGAGTGGTCACATAGCATGGCATATGATATGACGACACTAGACACACAGACGTGGCTAAGAGGGGAGGTTCCTGGATTGGGGTTGACCGACGAGGACGTCGGTCTTCTAAGGGGGTGGATTGTGATATCCTGGCCCCTAGGATGGTGATTTCTTGGCCCAAGGCTTAATAGAATTAATAGACTATCCATACCAACAAGGTGCATCTTC
Source organism: Zea luxurians (assembly GCA_029449295.1). NCBI lineage: Eukaryota > Viridiplantae > Streptophyta > Magnoliopsida > Poales > Poaceae > Zea > Zea luxurians. The sequence goes on from JAOPSE010000015.1 coordinate 23,333,224, forward strand.
TTTTTTGGAAGCCTATCTCGAAAGAACCTCCAAGTTAAGTGTGCTTGGCTTGGAGCAATTTGGGATGGGTGACTGATCAGGAAGTTTTCTCGGGTGCACATGAGTGAGGACAAAGTGCGCACAAAAGACTCATGTTGGTCAGTGGGGACGATATATGATCCTAGAGAGCTACCAGGAGTAAGTACCGCTAGTCCAGTAATTGGACGAGGTGTTACACTTGTCTTGGGATCGAAAAGTAGATTGGACACCAGTCTTGTTGTTTCTATAACTTTCCTGTCTTCGATGGGGTTCGCGAGAGAACAGGTGGCATTTAATACGCATGCTTCCCTGTTGGGACAGTTGGCCGATGTCAAGCTAGCTCGGGCGAGGTGAAGATCTCTTCCGAGGCCAAGGCCGAGATTAGACGTTGCATGTAGTCATGCTTCGGGTGGCTGAAACAGTGGTCGGAGTGGGGGAATAGTACCCTGTATTTGTGCTCTGACCATCGTTGTGGATGGTAAAAGTAGATTAGACCATGGTCGTATCGTCCTTTGTTGACTTTGGCACCTTTAGCGGGGCAGGTGGTCGTACGAACTACATTAGATACGCACGTTCTAGGATTAGAGTGATTGGCCGAGGCATGCATGCCCTAGAGCGTTGCACGAGACGCCCTCGGGTGAGTCAGAAACACGTTTCCAGCCCGAGGTTGGCCTCAGGCGAGTCATGATTTAGGTTCCGTGTGGCCTTAGTAAGGTTGGGAGTGTGTTTGTTTGTGACCCCTTCTTACCCAAGCGTCTTGTCACTTTAGGGTTGTGATCTGGGTACCCCTAATTATGGCACCGGACAACATGATTATCGATTTACGTCATTGTCGGGGACCATAATTAGGGGTACCCCCAAGACTCCTAATCTCAGCTGGTAACCCCCATCAGCACAAAGCTGCAAAGGCCTGATGGGCGCGATTAAGGTCAAGGCTCAGTCCACTCAAGGGACACGATCTCGCCTCGCCCGAGCCCAGCCTCGGGCAAAGGCAGCCGACCCCGGAGGATTCACGTCTCGCCCGAGGGTCCCCTCAAGCAACGGGCACACCTTCGGCTCGCCCGAGGCCCAGTCTTCGCAGAGAAGCAACCTTGGCTAGATCGCCACAACAACCGACCGTATCACAGGAGCATTTAATGCAAGGATCGCCTGACACCTTATCCTGACGCGCGCTCTTCAGTCGACAGAGCCGAAGTGACCGCAGTCACTTCGCCGCTCCACTGACCGACCTGACAAGAAAACAGCGTCGCCTGCCCCGCTCCGACTGCCGTGCCACTCACCAGAGTGAGGTCGACAGCGGCTAAGTCCAGCCTCGGGCGACATAGGAAGCTCCGCCTCGCCTGACCCCAGGGCTCGGACTCGGCCTCGGCTCTCGAAGACGATGGACTCCGCCTCGCCCGACCCCAGGGCTCAGACTCAACCTCGACCTCGGAGGAATCGCCACCTCGCCCAAACTCGGGTCCGGACCGGCCACGTCGCCAGGGGGGTCATCATTACCCTGCCCCTAGCTAGCTCAGGCTACAGGGGACAAGACCGGCGTCCCATCTGGCTCGCCCCAGCAAACAAGTAATGATGACACCCCGCACGCTCCATGACGACGGCAGCTCCCAGCCCCTTACGTCAGTCAGGAGACGTCAGCAAGGATCCGACAGCACCGACAGCTGTACTTCCGCAGGGCTCCAGCGCTCCTCCGATGGCCACGACATCACATGAACAGGGTGCCAAAACCTCTCCGACTGCCACGATGACATGTACTTAGGGCTCTAGCTCCTCTCTGTTAGACACGTTAGCACACTGCTACACCCCCCATTGTACACCTGGACCCTCTCCTTACGCCTATAAAAGGAAGGTCCAGGGCTCTCGTACGAAGGAGGTTGGCCGCGCGGGAGAACGGGCCGACGCATAAGGCTCTCGCTCTCTCTCTATCCCACGCGAACGCTTGTAACCCCCTACTGCAAGCGCATCCATCCGCCCTAGGCGCAGGACAACACGAAGGCCGTGGTTTCCCCTCGCTGTTCTCCCCCCTTTGTGTCCCGTCTCGCGCCGACCCATCTGGGCTGGGACACGCAGCGACAATTTACTCGTCGGTCCAGGGACCCCCCCGGGGTCGAAACGCCGACAGTCATTTTCTCCTCCTAAGATATCAAAGAGAGAAGAAAGATAAATAAACATTTATAACTAAAGGGGTATTTGGTTCCCTTGAATAAAGTTTAATATGTGTCACATAGAACATTTGAATACCAATTATCAGTATTAAATATAGTATAGTTATAAAACTAATTACAAGGATGAATACTAAACAATGAGAAGAATTTATTAAGCATAATCAATCCATGATTAACAAATGTTTACTAAAGCATCACATGAGCTAATCATGTACTAATTAGGTTTGTGTCGGGCAAAACATCCTTGGACCCTCGGAGCCCACAAGTCAGCATGGGGATGAAGGAAAAGTTCGCTCGAAAGGACCCACCATGGATAGTCCAAAAGCATTGAGCCCGGGATCGAGCGAGGCAGAGCCAAAGAGGGGGGGTCAAACGAACTGAGAGGGAACCACTTGAGTGGATTCTGTGCTCGGCCCAGGACTGAACCATCATAAATGACTGACGACATTAACTTCACTTGACGTCGATCCATGGCAGGAGAGTCGGTCCTCCTTCCACTCATGATCTATGGGCCATAGGCTTACGACCCACTCATGACCTACCGAGCCTATGTCTGAGTGTCATGGCAATCTACAGGACCCACAACGCGACGAGCCACGCCGAGACCCTTGTTACAAAGGCCAGGAGTTGGCATGGCACATAGAGAGTAATGATGACGTCGTAGCTCATCGATGCCCATGCAGCCAGTCTTAAAGAGCCTGGCCAGAGAAGCTCAAACGACCGAGGCATATATCGACAAACACAATTTTTACCGAGGTAGAACGCTTCGTTCTACCACAACGCAGTAGCTCCTTCCACAAAAAGCCACTTATAATTAGCCCCCTCCTTAGTCTATAAAAGGGGAGGGTCGGTCTCAAGCAAAGGGGATACGGACAGACGAACATAGAGACACGAGACACACGGAGGACTACGGAGTCGTGCTCCGCCACGATGTCCAAGCTAGGCTTAGCTAGGTAGAAAGCACCAGATTCATAGTCTTTAGATCTCACCACGCGTAAGAGACTTGGGAGCTCCTCCCTCTCTCACCTGCATGTAACCCCTACAAGGTGTCGGTAGCGTAAGCCACCGAAGATTAGATATAGGGACGTTTTGTCCGTACAAGCATAAATCTTGCGTCCACTGATTACACTAACAAATTTACTTGTCGGAGTTGTTTGGAAACACCGATTGTTTGTCATATCGTTTAGTCCTAATCCATGTAATTAGTTTTATATTTAAAATATATTTAATACACTTTAACTAGTATCAAACATCTGATGTGGTAGGGCGAAATTTGTGGTAGGGCTAAATTTTAGTCCCACGATCGTAATTCACTAATTCAGTGTCATGGAAGATTAGTTGGACTTAGCAAATCGCAATCATTCTTCATTTTTTTCGCTGGTTACATCACTCTGTAAATTTGATGTATGATAATCTCCCGTGAAGTTTCTCAAACAAGAAAAGTTATGATAAACTACACAAAGATTAAAAATTAGTCTCTATAGGAGATATGCAAATAGAATATTCATGAGACGGCTGCTGGACACCAATATAGATTGAATTGCTCTTAGGTTTAACCAATATTCTAAAAACATAAACATATTATGACAAAACAGATAGTTTTATGCAATAGGAAGAGTATCCGACTTTGTTCGTTTGAATAGGGAATCGGATAAACTATTACAACGCAACATCTCTGAGTAGATAATTTTTTTTATAATAAAAGCAACTCAAGAACCTGTTTTAAACAGAAAAAAACCGTCCGTAGGACACAGTCACACAAAGAGGCTAATTGTTGCAGCCTTGAAAGTTCCATAAGCTTGTAGCCTTGTACCACGAGCGCTTGCTTATTCCTACACCTTTGTAACCGAAGCCGCCAACAGATCCCTCTACTCTAAATAGCACATGCGAAAAAGAATTGGGTCAACAATTATCAAAAGTAACTTTGTTTCTTGTTATCCATATTTGACCATGGCCTGTTTGGCTGCACAAGATGTGTGTGTGTGCGCGGGCTGGGGAGGCTGCAGCGGTTTTTCTCCTCATATTATTGTTTATTCTACTAACATACCACATTTCAAGCTCTAAATTGTGCTATACAAAAAAAAAGAGAAAAAACCTACCTTAGATATTTTTCTATATCTGTAAACACATGATGCATGGATTATAATTTAATATTTTATATACTTTTAGAGCAAAAAAATAAAGTATAGTTATACGTTAGCTTTGACGGCATATCATTTTTTCCTTATATTTTTATTGCCGAGTCCGAGTTATTCTTAACGAGGCTAATCCTACTTTAAAAAAAAACCATAGAAGGACTTTAATCTGAAAAGAAATATTAAGCCGCTAAACGAACTGTGATTCTTTTAAGCTACTACTGCCAGCCGGATAGTCGTATTTTCTCGAGTTAACTTGAAAACAAAACTATCGCTAATATAGTCAAATTAAATGGCGTGACTTGGTTTATTATTATTATTATCGTTCTAACAAAGACTGCATGGAGGGAGGCAGGACTGATCGCGAGACACGAAAGGCATCTCTAGAAGCATCCATCCAGGGAATCAAAGATACGGCGGGGCGTTTCCGGGAACATGCCATTTCGCGGCCTCGCGTCGCCAAGGGCCCATGCCCAACGGCTGACGTGGCCGAGCCTTACCGCACGAGGAGGTCCCCTCCGTTCGGCCGCTCCCAGAGCCAGCCAGGCAGGCAGGCAGGCAGCACCAGCGGGAAGGAACCGTCCCGCAAGGGCATTTCGGGCCACTAGTAATGGCAGCTGATTCGGATCCGCACCGACCTCTCGGGTCGGGCCGTACCCGTAGGGGACGCAGCGGCCAACGTCTCCTCCCGCTGCCGGACCTCGCACCGGCCGTTCCACCGACTCGTGGGCCCCGCGACGTGGGGGCAGCCGCGTCGGTGGGCCGAGGGGACCGGCGCGTGGCCTGCCACTGCCACCCATGGAACGGAAAAAGGAGAAGGAAATCCCCGTCCGCGTCATCGTACTGTGATCCTCTGCGCCGCCGCGGCGCGATGGCCAGCTTCTGCGGCCCACACGTGTTGCGGCCGCAGTGGCCGCTACGCGCGGGGGGAGGAGCTGTTTGGCTTGGGGAAGCGCGCGACGTGACGGCGGGGGAGGGCGGGCGCAGACGATCCGTTCGCGACGGGAGGGGCACGTCCGAGTCAGGTGACGCACTTGGCGGGCCTGAGTTGGCGGCGTTGTCCGCTTGCGCGCGCTGTCCCCCAGTCCCAGCGCCGGCCGCGCCGCACGCCCCCACTTAACCAAACCTCGCCGGAACGCGAACGGAAGCGGAACCCCCGCTTTGTTTATCGGTTAAGTTTCCTTCGCCCCTGCACTGCGGCGGCCGTGCGTGCGTGGCGACGACTGGGCGCAGGAGACCGGATGGATGCAGTGCAGCTCGGCTAGCAGGGATGGCGAGGCGAGAGGCAGATGCGCGTGCATGACATGAGCAACCGGCAGTCGGCAGGTTGGCAGAGACCAGAGACTGTCAGAGCGAGCGACGAGATGTGGCACCCAAAACGGGCCAGACTGAGCGCTTGTGAGCGGAGAAGCCCATCAGCCCAAGCAAACCAAGCAGTACGGCCGGCGTTCCACTCGCTAGTCCAGTACTGCCTAGTTTTTTTTTGTTGTTGTCTCCTTCTATATTTTGAGTGGAGAACGTACCCCCGTGCGCAAAAAAGAAAAAGATGCACTTAAGAGGAATCGAACTTGAGACCTCCAATCTAGTCTAGAATGCCTTGAAGGTACTGCAACAACCAATTAAGCCTGATTGTTTTGGTGGTGCACCCATATCCCTATTTAATAGAGGCAAACAGGGAAAACTCTATGATAATTAATCACTTCTTGGTATGCACAATCATGTCCTAAACGACTACCTTTACTGCACTGGAGGGAGTATCAAGTATCAACCGGCGGGCTAGGGCGTGGATCATGGAGATGGAATATATTCACCAATCCACATCTCCTCCCTGACTACTTCAAACAATATGCTGAGTACGTTGAAATTGATCGGGGGTCTGTGATCACTGGATCCCTCTCAGCAATGCAAATTAGCATTGCAGAGATAGGTAAATAAGGCACAGCTGGGAGAAGATCCAGTTCTCTACTAGTCTTTTCCTCTTGTCTTTTATTATCTTAGCTCTAGGGTGCTGCTCATCGTCTTTGGGTAAAAAAAAACGAAGTTTCACCAGGGAGTCGGTGGAAAAAAGTGAATAAGTATTCGCCATAACAATCATCGCAAAAAAAAATCAACATCATAACATTAATTTAGTGTCTCTGAATAATACTATTTGCTATTTGGTGTGCCCGGCCATAGGCAGATCTGCTACAGGCTCTAAGTATTTTTCTAGTGGAGGTAGTAAATCCAGTTCTTTTTTAAATTTTTTAATCGTGACTATTTTCTTCTCAAACGTCTTATGACTCTTTTGGAGTGAGAGTAGTGATTAGGGAAGAGACTTACATCGATTGCACAAGAAAGGCTTGATAGATCAACCACATATTCGCCAGCATGCCTTGCATCGGTAGACCGGAAGAGAGGACATATTTTGCAATAGAAAAGATAATTTCATTTGTTATGCGAAGGATCGGCAACATCATCTTCATGATAAAAACAAAGCTAAAGGGTTCTATGATATGCACCAAACCTCTTGACCTTGATGGATTACGTTGATCATCATATATGACCGATAGAACTTCTATTATTGGGTTCCACATTGTTTCAATATGAAGCGAAGTCTTATTGTGAGAACCCTATCTTGTATGCACGCAACACGCGGTTTCAATACAAATGAATTATCTTTTATATTGCAAAAGAAGGATTAAAATATTGTTGAAGCCACGCCTTTGGTTGTTGATGTGAAAACATGTTTGTCCAATTTAAGAAGTGAAGGTTATGAGCCATTACTCGAAGGAGCCAAAGCATTTTGCCAGAAAAATGATATCCTAACCCCAAATATGGAAGATAGTGTACCCAGATTTGGTAGATCAAGAAAAGGAGGAAAAAACAATATCACTCAAGATCATTACTCCGGTGTTGATATCTTCTATGTAACTATAGACTCTATTACAACAGAGTTTGATCATCACTTCAATTAGGTATCCACATAATTGCTTACTTGCTTTGCTTGCCTTGATCCAAGAGAGTCATTTTCTAAGTTTGATGTGAATAAGCTTGCTCACCTCACAGAGATATATTTGGATGATAGAAAAGCAATAAAAGATCAATTAGCATGCAACCTTCATTATTCATGTAAGAATACTTGAGGAGTTAAGAGTTTGTCATGATCTTGCAAGCCTAGCAATAAATATGGTTGAACTTAAGAGGCATATAGTGTTTCCATTGGTTTATTGCCTAATTGAGTTGGCAACCTTGTTTTCAAGTCGTCGACTAGTCGTCGGGTCGGCCCTGGGATCTCGACTAGTGAGGCCGGCTCGACTTTTCTGGCAAGTCGGGCGACTTAGCAACGATTGGAAATTCTCAGTCCAGTAGTCGTCGACTTGGTCTGGCAAGTCGGCTGACTTGTGTCCCTGTTTGGCCCAAGCAGCCCAAAGGCCCATTATACAACATAAACCCTACCTCCCAACACCTATGGCCGCCTCCAGCTAGTCCCGACCCTAAACCCGATGGGAACCTGCGTCGCTCCTCTGCGCGCCGCCCCTCTGCACGCCCTCACAGCAAGCTCTGGTGAGTCCTGCTCCCCCTCTCTCGCCCTCACAACAACCTGTGCCGCCACTCTGGTGAGTCTTGCTCCCCCTTTCCCGCCCTCACAACAACATGCCTAATGATGATGAAGAAGTGGATAACTTTGGTGAATCCCCACATAGTAGTCCAACTCAAGCTGGTGCTGGTGGTGAAGAAAATACAATGGACGATCTTGATTTGGGAGATATTTAGGGTATCTAGTATTGTCACACCCAGTTTTGGAAGGCAACCGAATGCGAACCATGTACGTGCGAGGATCAGAAACTCACGTACACAGCGATTACATAATTGGACATCATCACACAATGCTCAAAGTAAATAGCGAAAAAGTACTTTATTACAATAAGATATCCAAGACATCCACTGAGTCTATAACATAGTCATTAACATCAAAGTGCGGAAATACGAAACATAAAAGATAAGGCTTTCACAGGCAGTTGAATTATAAGTAAGTAGGACATAATAGGTCAGAGGACACTTGCCTTCACCAGGTTATTGCTTAGGAAGATCTTCGGCAACACACTCAGGAACCATGGGCTGCTCATTGTCTAAATAAAGCGATCATACATTCAATACATTTGAAAAGTACAAATGAACAGCACACCAAACATGCACAATCAAGTGAACACAAGTTTGATGAGACACTATGAACATAAAGGGTAGACTTAAATTTTAGGGTTTAACATAATTAGAGATCAGTGATTTCCTAGATATTATGGACTATATTGTTTAGTGCCACCAATTTTAGTGAGACACAACATTATATTAGGGATCAATTCATGCACAACATTTTACTAATCTCACAAAATTACACATCTAAGTACAATTAAGGTTTTCCTTTTTATTTATTTTCTTAAATAGATAAATTAACACATAAACTATCCTATAGCTTAGACAAAAAAATTAGAGTACTCAGACTGTGGATGAACATAATTTATTTGGACAGAGAATATTTTTATGAGCATTTTGCAATTTAAATCACTAAATTTGGAGTTCATATGAAAAATATATGAAATAAACAAGTTTTGAAGTTTGAAATATGAAATTAAGCCCAATTCTGTGATTATTTAAAAAGCCAGGGGTCTGATTATAAGAATTTAGGGGTCTGCACGCTAAAACCCAGGATAGCAGGTTGATTCTCTAAAACCCGAGGGTCTCTTAAGCAAAAATACACGCGAAGGGGTATCGGGCGATCTCAACCATCAGATCGCAGATCAATGGCCAAGATCAGATCCCACGGACGCGGGCGCGGGCGCGCAACGAGCATTGACAGGCGGGGACGGGTGTCAGTGACTAGAGAGGAAGGCGGGCTGACCAGTCGGGCCTAGCGCTCGGGGGCACAGGCGCTGACTGGCGGGCCTGGGGATAGAGCACGGGTGAGGGGAGCGGATCTCGACGGCTGGATTTGCATCGGACGGTCGAGATTAGATTGGTTCTAATTAAATCCTAGCCGCCAGATCTCGGGTGAACGTCCGAGATCCATTGGCTAGCGTGGTCGGGATGGCGGGTCCTTGGTGCGGCGGCGCCGCTCGACCTCACGACGGGATCTCGCCGGAGACGAGAGGAACGACCACGACAGGGCTCTAGGTACTTGGGAAGGACTCGGGCGCATTCAGGGAAATATGGCGAACACGACCGTGGACACAACGCCAGCGTGGAGGCACCAAAGGGCGCATAACGCGGTGGGATGGTCCCACGACGGCGCGAATCTACTCCGGCGAGAAATCGCATGAAGACCAGGGCAATAAACATAGAAATAGGGGTGCGGGGAGGTTGCTTACCTCGAGTGCGAACTCAGGAGTGCTTAGGAGACGGCGGGGATGCGGTGAAGCATCGGGTCGATGGCGGCCATAGAACGGACGGAGGACTTCGGTGAGCGGCAGTAGAGCGGCCTAGATGCGCGCGCAGGGCGAGAGAGGGGGTGAGAGTGCTCGGCTGAGGGCGCAAATGAGCAGGGGAAGTGGGCAAGCGGGATGCGGGCTCTAAAGGGGCGAGGGCATGCGGAGGTGGCCGGGGATTGCGTGGACGTGGTGAAAGGAAAATAGGATTAACCTTTTCCCACAATTAATTTTGGTGGTTGAATGCCCAACACAAATATATGGACTAACTACTTTGCTCTAGAATACATGTTCTACAGGTGCATAAAGGTTCAACACAAACCAATAAAAAGATTCAAGTTAGGGACAAAAAGAAACCGGAGCAAATAACTTGAGTGTGGCCTGGCCTGGCGCACCGGACTGTCCGGTGAGTCAGAGCGCAGAGTCAGAGGCGCACCGGACAGTGAACAAGACCTGTCCGGTGTGGCACCGGACTGTCCGGTGCCATAAGAAGACAAAGACACCAACGGTCGACTGCTCCCAAACCCTAACAGTTAGGTGACGTGGCGGCGCACTGGACAGCCTACAGTGCTTGTCCGGTGGCGCACCAGACTGTCCGGTGCGCCCATCGCCAGCAGCCTTCCCCAACGGCCATTTGGTGGTTGAGGGCTATAAATACCCCCAACCACCACAACACCAAGCACCCAAGCATTCTGAACATTGCATTCAATACAAGAGCAATAGACTCCACTCCAATACACAATCAAAGCGATCGATCCACTCAAAGTCCCCAAATCAACTCTAGTGCATTAGGACTTGTGAGAGGATCTCTTGTGTCCTTTGTTGCTCTTATTTTCTTGGCTTGGCCTTCTTTTTCCTTTTCAATTCTTACTCTCAAGTGCTTTGTAAGCAAGACAAGAGACACCAATTGTGTGGTGGTCCTTGCCGGGTCTAAGTGACCCATGAGATTAAGGAAGAAGGCTCACTCGGTCTAAGTGACCGTTTGAGAGAGGGAAAGGGTTGAAAGAGACCCGGTCTTTGTGACCACCTCAACGGGGACTAGGTTCTTTAGAACCGAACCTCGTTAAAACAAATCACCCGTGTCACTCGCTTTATTTCTTGGTTGATTTGTTTTCCCCTCTCTACCAGACTCGGATTTAATTCTAACGCTAACCCCGGCTTGTAGTTTGTGTTTTAAGTTATAAATTTTAGATTACGCTTATTCACCCCCCTCTAGGCGACTTTCAATTGGTATCAGAGCCAGTGCTTCATTAAGAGTCTAACCAACTCGAAGTGATGTCTGGAACTCAAGCCAAGTGGGAGATCGTGACCGGCGACAAGCCCGCAAGCTCGGGGATGACTCTCTCAAGGGAGTCCAGCAACAAACACAAGGAGGAATCCTTTTCCTCCATCAAGTCCCATCGGAGAGGCGGCAAGAAAAAGAAAATGAAGAAAGTGATCTACTACGAGACCAACTCATCGTCGCCCTCCACATCAAGCTCTGACTCGTTCGTCGCTTCTATGCGCCATGAGCGCAAGAAGTATAGTAAGATGCCCCTTCGCTATCCCCGCATTTCCAAGCGTGCTCCATTACTTTTCGTTCCCTTAGGCAAACCACCATATTTCGATGGTGAAGATTATTATATGTGGAGTGATAAAATGAGGCATCATTTAACCTCACTCCACACAAGTATTTGGGATATTTTTGAGTTTGGAGCGCAGGTACCTAAGGTAGGGGACGAGGGCTACGACTCGGACGAGGTCGCCCAAATTAGGCACTTTAACTCCTAAGCCACAACTATACTCCTCGCTTCCTTGTGTCGAGAGGAGTATAATAAGGTGCAAGGGTTAAAGAGTGCCAAAGAAATTTGGGACGTCCACAAGACGGCGCACGAAGGGGATGAGGTGACCAATATCACCAAGCGCAAAACGATCGAGGGAGAACTCGGTCGATTCGTCCTCAACAAGGGAGAGGAGCCGCAAGCAATGTGCAACTGACCCAAGACCTTGGTGAACCAAGTGCGCAACCTCGGGATCACCAAGTGGGATGACCATGAAATGGTCAAGGTTATTCTTAGATCAGTTGTTTTTCGTAATCCTACTCAAGTGCAACTAATCCGTGGAGACCCTAGATATAAACAGATGTCTCCCGAGGAAGTGATAGGCAAGTTTGTGAGCTTTGAGCTAATGATCAAAGACTCCAAACACATCGTCAACTTGGAGCAAGGTGCCACCTCCACACCCGAGGTGCAACCCATCGCATTCAAGGCGACGGAAGAAGAAAAGGAGTCTACACCAAGTAGGCTTTCAATCGACGCCTCCAAGCTTGACAACGAGGAAATGACGCTCATCATCAAGAGCTTCTGCCAAATCCTCAAGCAAAGGAGGGGGAAGGACTACAAACCCTGCTCCAAGAGAGTGTGCTACAAGTGTGGTAAGCCCGGTCATTTTATTGCTAAATGTCCAAATTCAAGCGATAGTGACAGGGGCGACGACAAGAAGGGGAAGAAGGAGAAGAAGAGGTATTACAAGAAGAAGGGCCGCAATGCCCACGTGTGTCGGGAATGGGACTCTAACGAGAGCTCTACCGACTCATCCTCCGACGAGGACACCGCCAACATCGCCGTCAACAAGGGCCTCCTCTTCTCCAATGTCGGCCACAAATGTTTCATGGCAAAGGACGGCAAGAAAAAGAAAGTACATTCTAGAGCCACCCCCAAATATACAACATCTAGTGATGAGGGTAGCTCTAGTGAAAATGAAGATGATCTACTTACTCTTTTTGCCAACCTTAGCATGGAACAAAAGAAGAAATTAAATGAATTAATAGAGGCCATTCATAAGAAGGATGAACTCTTGGATAGCAAAGAGGAATTCTTTATTAAAGAAAACAAAAAACATGTTAAAGCGAAAAATGCTTATGCTTAGGAGATAGAAAATGTGAAAACCTAACCAAAGAGCTTAGCATTTGTCATGACTCTATTTCAAACCCTAGAACTGCGAATGCTAGTTTAATTGCTACGATTGAAAAATTAAATGCTTGTAATGAGTCAATTTCTAGCCTTAGAAACGAAAATGCTAGCTTAATTTCTAAGGTCAAAGATTTAAATGTTTGTAATGATTCCATTTCCTGTCTTAGAAATGAAAATGCCATGTTAAAATCTAAGATAGATGAATTAATTGTTTGCAAACCCTCAACATCTACTGTTGAGCATGTTTCTATTTGCACTAGATGTAAAGATGTAGATGTTGAAGCTATTAATGATCATATTGCCATGATTAAACAACAAAATGATCATATAGCTAACCTAGATGCTAAAATTGCCGAGCATGAACTAGAAAATGAAAAATTTAAATTTGCTCGTAGCATGCTCTATAGTGGGAGACACCCTGGCATTAAGGATGACATTGGTTTCCAACAGGGAAGCAATGTCAAGCTTAATGCCCCTAAGAAATTGTCTAACTTTGTAAAGGGCAAAGCACCCATGGTTCGGGATAATGAGGGTTACATTTTATATCCTGCTAATTATCCTGAGCACAAAATTAGGAAAATTCATGCTAAGAAATCCCATTCTGTTTCTCACTATGCTTTTATGTATAAGAATGAGGCATCTAGCTCTAGGCAAATCACTCTTGTTAAATTGCCTAGAAAGAAAATTCCTACTGCATCAAATGAGCATAATGTTTCATTTAAAACTTTTAATGCATCTTATGTGCTCACTAACAAATCAGGCAAAGTAGTTGCCAAATATGTTGGGGGCAAACACATGGGTTCAAAGACTTGTTTTTGGGTACCCAAGGTGCTTGTTTCTAACATGAAAGGACCCAAGACTGTTTGGGTACCTAAGAACAAGGCCTAAATTCGTTTTGCAGGTTTATGCATCCGGGGCTCAAGTTGGATAATTGATAGCGGATGCACAAACCACATGACAGGGGAGAAAAGAATGTTCTCCTACTACGAGAAAAACGAAGATCCCCAACGAGCTATCACATTCGGGGATGGAAATCAAGGTTTGGTCAAAGGCCTGGGTAAAATTGCTATATCACCTGACCATTCCATTTCCAATATTTTTCTTGTAGATTCTTTAGATTACAATTTGCTTTCTATATCTCAATTATGTAAAATGGGCTACAACTGTCTTTTTAGTGATACTGGTGTTACTGTCTTTAGAAGAAGTGATGATTCAATAGCATTTAAGGGAGTGTTAGAGGGTTAGCTACATTTAGTTGATTTTAATGATAACAAAGCTGAACTCGACACTTGCTTGATTGCTAAGACTAACTGGCTCTAGCATCGTCGACTTGCTCATGTTGGGATGAAGAATCTTCACAAGCTTCTAAAGGGAGAACACATTTTAGGACTAACAAATGTTTATTTTGAGAAAGACAAGGTTTGTAGCACATGTCAAGCAGGAAAGCAAGTTGGCGCTCACCATGCACACAAGAACATCATGACAACGGACATGCCTCTCGAGCTACTCCACATGGATTTATTTGGCCCGATAGCTTACATAAGCATCAACGGGAGTAAGTACTGTCTAGTAATTGTGGATGATTATTCTTGCTTCACTTGGGTATTCTTTTTGCAGGAAAAATCACAAACCCAAGAGGCTTTAAAGGGATTCTTGAGACGGGCTCAAAATGAGTTTGGATTAAGGATCAAAAAGATAAGAAGTGATAATGGGACGGAGTTCAGGAATTCTCAAATAGAAGGATTTCTTGAGGATGAGGGCATCAAGCATGAGTTCTCTTCTCCCTACACACCTCAACAAAATGGTGTAGTGGAGAGGAAGAATAGAACTCTACTGGACATGGCAAGGATCATGCTTCATGAATACAAGACACCGGATCGGTTTTGTGCCGAGGCGATTAACACAGCCTGCTACTCCATCAACTGGTTATATCTTCACCGAATCCTCAAGAAGACATCATACGGACTCCTCATCGATAAAAAGCCCAATGTTTCATATTTTAGAGTCTTTGGGAGCAAATGCTTTATTCTTATTAAAAGAGGTAGAAAATCTAAATTTGCTCGTAAGGCTGTAGAAGGTTTTTTACTTGGTTATGACTCAAACACAAGGGCATATAGAGTCTTCAACAAGTCCACTGGATTAGTTGAGGTTTCTTGTGACATTGTGTTTGATGAGACTAATTGCTCCCAAGTGGAGCAAGTTGATCTTGATGAGCTAGATGATGAAGAGGCTCCATGCGTCGCGCTAAGGAACATGTCCATTGGGGATGTGTGTCCTAAGGAATCCGAAGAGCCCACACAAGCACAAGATCAACCATCATCTTCCGTGCAAGCATCTCCACCAACTCAAGATGAGAAACAGGCTCAAGGCGATGAAGAAGAAGATCAAGAAGATGAGCCACCTCAAGAGGAGGACAATTGTAAACCCCAATTTTTGTATAAAAAAAATCTATTTTGAGACCTAGGAGAGAGTATTCCAAGATTTAAGTCTTTTATAATACGAGATTAAAATAAAAGATAAAAAATCTAGATTATCCCCCATTAATAAGTCTTTTAGGATCGCCAGAGTTACTTCATAAGATAAAAAATCTAGATTATCCCCCATTAATGTGTATCTATTTTAAATAGATCGCTCTTATCTTAAAAGATTCTCTCTTATCTTAATAGATTCATCTTATCTTGAAAGATTCGTCTTATTCTAACCACTTTACTTATCTCATCCTAAAGTAACAACCAGGATCTAATCCAAAATAATGATATCAGATCTAAGTTATATTTGCGTGACTAAAACCACATGACTTATCCCACCCTGATCATGATCTAACCCAAATTAATTGGATCTTGTCTAGTCGAAGCTAGTCAAACTTAAATCCGATCTAATGTGATATATTAATCTAACCTAACGAAGTCTAACCTTAAGTTGAGCTAACCTAAGGTCACTCACTTAACCAGTTAATAGTGGTAAAATAAATGAGAATCTACTCCTATAGAACATGTTTTAACTTAGTTCACTCTTCACTAAATTAAGAATGACAGACCAACTCGATCATATGCAACTACCTTAACCATCCGACTGTTGCATAACCCTTCTGTTTTAACCTAACAGAGACTCTGGCCTACATGTTCCCGATGACGTACATCATTTTACCAAGGCCGACCTAACACAAAGCCACCCAACTAGAATTTGACATAACACGCTCAACTTATTCTAATCTAGATCTTATTCAATCTAATGTGAGCTAATCTAATGTGGTCTACTTAATCAGACTAGTGATACTGGTAGAAGAGATTAGACCCTACTAGCCAGGTATTAACTTAACACATTAGACCAACTCAACCAAGAGCAAAAAGATCTAACTCAACCAATAGAGTCATGACGAATTACATAATCTGTTTATTCCCACCTGACATCAAACAAGATTTTGACCTACATCGTGTAGTACATCTCACCCATAACTATTTCAACCATATGTCCCAACTCCGATGATATACACTAACCTCGAATTAATGAGACCAAGACCGGAGAAGAAAAGATCAACATCGACAAGGAAGGGTATTATAGTCAAAGCGAATCTCGAGATGAATCAAGACTTAAACATTTTGGATGAAGTCTTTTCCTTGCCATAATCTTTCTTACCTCAACATGTCTACCCTATATCCTACAAAATAAGTAGCTGGATACCTATGCTCTCCTAATCACTCACTATTGATTATAAAAAAGAGACTCTGAACTTTTGAAACAATTATAGACTAAAAGTTGAATTACAAACCAATCCTCCTATATCCCTTTTCTTACAAATCTTGAGGACGAGATTTCTGTTAAGGGGGGTAGGATTTGTAAAGCCCAATTTTTGTATAAAAATCTATTTTGAGACCTAGGAGAGAGTATTCCAAGATTTAAGTCTTTTTATAATACGAGATTAAATAAAAGACCCTCATATAATTTAAATCCACCTTTTGTTGAATAATGTGATTAGAGACATTCTCCTAGAGAATTAAGTTTAAGAAATACCTTAATAAATATTATACACTAGGTAATCTCCTCTTTTAAATAACTATGAACATATTTAAATGGAATACACATTCAAGGGAATTTAATTTAAGAAAACAAAAAATATATCCTTTGATAAAACCGTTTATTACATGAAACTATTATTATTAAAGGGCATATAGATTTAGAAGCATTTGTATACATGAGTAATGCAATTAATTAAAATAAAATTTATATATTTGCATTCATAATGGTATTTTGGTTGTGCAGTTTGAAATTGAGTTCTAAATCTAAAATATGAATTTGAACGGTTAGGAATTGAAACCGCGGAATATTATGAGTAATTCAACTATTCTCTCCCATGTAAGCAATATAGAAGTAACATAAATAACATTAAGGGAAACTGAGAGAGTTACATTATATTAGAATTTTAGTGTACAATTCAGAGGCTGAAATTCAAAACTTGAATTTGAATTTAGTTTAAAAACCCTAAAGATAAAAGAAAGGAAAATAGAAGAAAAGAAAAGAAAAATGGAAATTGTCGGCCATGTCGTCTCACATATTGCGCTGGCGGCCCACTTCCCTTACCTGCTCGGCCCAACCACCGCGGTGGCCCATTTCAAACCATCCACAATACCCTTCTCACTGCCATGTGGGCCACAATATCAGCCTCCCATGGATTGTCCACACGCTTCCTCGCGCAGACTGCTACGTGGGACCCACCTACTAGTGCTCCTAACAGATAGACCACATGTTCGCTTATACTGACCGATGGGGCCCGTTCGCCAGCACCTCATTCGATCCGCGCGAGGAGCTGCATTCATTGGTGTGACGCTGGCGCGTGGGGCCATCTCGTCGGTCCCATCTCCTACCCCAAACCAATCCCGTCCTATTTGTTGCGAAGGAGCCAGTGCGGACATCGCGCCAAGATTCGGTCCAGTTCTGCGATGCTTGTTTAGGATCCCTCATGGGGGTATAAAACTAGCCATGGTCGCATCCCTACCCTCCCTCAAACATAAACGCCGATTCCACCTCGTCGGTGATGAAGTGCGAGCGAGAGAGATTGGCGCCGCTGGGCGCCGATGGGCTAGGTGACCCGCTGTCTGCCGCCGGTGTCTGCCTGTGCGCATGCTGCCCAGGGGACTTCGTCGTGGGGTCAAGAAGAATCGCTAGAGCCAGTGGTACATGCGCGTCGTCGAGCCACCGTCATGCTGCATCCCATCGTGGTCAGGCACCTGCATGGCTCCAAATCATCGGCTAGACACCTTGAGATTTCGCCTGGGACCTCGGCCGGGTGACCATAGCGGGGGTTGCGCCTAACTTTCGCGTAGGGCGACCCCACGGCCGTGCCCCACCTCGGTTCTGCCATGGCGACTCACCCTGTGTAGCCATGGCGCTCGCTGGGAGGGAGATGGTGTCTCGACCGTTAGATCCCGGGCTGGCGGCCGCGATTGGGAGTTGGGTCCTGGTGGGGGTAATCTGTGCGGAGCCGTTGGATCATGATCGCGTGGCCCGGAGGTCATTAGACTGCATAAAATCTGAACCGTCCATTTTGATCCAAGGGTTGCTGCTGCATAACGATTCGAGATGTAATCTTAGGCGTGAGATCTCAATCGTACGGCTCTGTTGCATCCATGCGTTTTCAGCCAAGTATCAATTGCTTAAAAACCCTGAGGAAACTATTTATTTAGCCCACAGTTCGCGCTGTGTTCAAAGAAATTTAATTCAGGTCCTCAGTTTTACACACCAGACCCTAGACTTTAGTATAATTGTAGTCGCCGTCTAGAGTAAATATAAAATAATTCTGCAAATCAATTTATAGTATAGAAGTAAATCCGATAATCTTAGAAAATCCATAAAAATTCGTTTTAACTCCGAATTACTTCGTTCTTATTGCGTTAGCTTCATAAAAATATTCTCTACGCAGTAGCAACATCATGTGAACCATATTACATATAATTATAATTAGGAAGGTGTTCAATCTTTATTCAGTAGATTAACTCTACTAACCTAGGATTAATCTCTCTATAAATATAATCTGAGTAAAAGGTAATCCCTAATCAAGTTATGATCTAGGTTAAAGTTGGATTAATTATTTAGAATATATTTTCTCATATAATGTATAATATAGTTTAATCACATAGATCTTCCATAAATCATAATTCCTTAACTGTAACTCCAATTTTAGTGATTCTCGTTCCTACGATCTCGTAGCAGCGCGTAAACTATTATTATGCAGTTTATTCTCATGTTTGGTGTGATGTTAATTTTGCCTATACCATGTTTGTTTGTATTGCTACGTTTAGCAGCGAGGACACATGTCAAAGAGCAAGTTGGTACCTGGAATCTCAAGTCCCAGGCAAGTTGTGCCCTTGATCACTTCTTTTTACCAGTCATGTTCTGATTAATCATAATGATTTGCATAGGTTAATTTTGATGGGACCCAATAGGTTACCATAGTTTGGCTATCTTTATACCTAGTTTACCACTGAATTCTTGGGTAGTACCTGCTATTGCTTTATGTGGTTTTGGGTATGAAGATTACACTATTCATGATTATACTTTTATTATCAGTTGTTATTTACTGTTCATGTTAAGATCATTATGTTAATTGGAACATGGAGAACCACCTGGGAAAACAGTGCTACCACAAGGGTGGAATGGGACGCCCATGGCTGACTAACTAGGAAAGCTAGTGGAGGACTACCTTACCCGAAAGGGGCAAGGGCAGTAGGGGAGTGGTCAGTGTAGGGAGGTCCTTGGGTTGATTTTGTTGCGATGGCGGTCAGGCAAGGGATCCCTGCATTGGAGCTTCCTAGAAACTGTAGCGGGTTTTCTGAAGCTAGTGGAACTTTGTAAAGGCCTCGTAGTGTTACCCTACCTCGCTTTCTTGGTAGAGGTGTATGGGAAGTCGCGATCCCTTAGCAGATGGGTAACATGACTTGTGGGTAAAGATGCGCAACCTCTGTAGAGTGTAAAACTGGTATACTAGCAGTGCTCACGGTCATGAGTAGCTCGGATACTCACATGATTAATTTATGGAACTAAATTCAATTTGTCATATGCATTGCATCGCAGGTGATGTTGTTACTTTTGTTCTACTACTTAACTGGGTTGGTATTTACTTATACTTAGTAACTGCTAATAAAATTTTGACCAACTTTAAAAGCAATGCTTAGCTCTAACCATCCTCTTTAGTAAGCCTTACACTTCACATGAGCTCCCTCCTTTGGCGAGTTTATGCACATTATTCCCCACAACTGGTTGAGCTATGAACGTATGTGAGCTCACTCTTGCTGTCTCACACCCCCATAGGTCAAGAGCAGGTACCGCAGGATGAGGTGCAAGGAGGATGTTGTGACGAGTTCATGAGAGGTCTAGGCCATCGTCTCCTAGTCAACTTTGGGTTGCTGGACCGTTGTCTCCTTATGATGTAACTATTTATTTATTTTGTACAGAACTCCTATTATGTAGTAAAGATGTGACATTCGATCCTGTGCCATGATTCATCATATGTGTGAGACTTGGTCCCAACACACCCGGTGATTATGTTCGCGCCCGGGTCTTGGTGTCCCGAAACCCAGGTGTGACAACATTGATCAAGGGGGAGGTGACAATGATAAAGACAAGGAAGATGAGCAAGAAATACAGGGTCAAAGACCGCCACACCCAAGAGTCCACCAAGCAATTCAACGAGATCACCACGTCAACTCCATCCTTGGTAATATTCATAAGGGAGTAACCACTAGATCTCGAGTTGCTCATTTCTGTGAACATTACTCTTTTGTCTCCTCTATTGAGCCATACAGGGTAGAGGATGCACTAAGAGACTCGGATTGGGTGCTGGCTATGCAAGAGGAGCTTAACAACTTCACGAGGAATAAGGTATGGCATTTAGTTCCATGTCCTAATCAAAATGTTGTAGGTATCAAATGGGTATTCCACAATAAGCAAGATGAGCATGGTGTGGTGACAAGGAACAAAGCCCGACTTGTGACCAAAGGTTATTCACAAGTCGAAGGTTTGGACTTTGATGAAACCTATGCACCCATAGCTAGGCTTGAGTCAATTCATATATTACTTGCCTATGCTACTTACCATGGCTTCAAGCTTTGTCAAATGGACATGAAGAGTGCCTTCCTCAATGGACCTATCAAGGAAGAGGTCTATGTTGAGCAACCTCCCAGCTTTGAAGACAGTGAGTACCCTAACCATGTTTATAAACACTCAAAGGCGCTTTATGGGCTCAAGCAAGCCCCAAGAGCATGGTATGAATGCCTACGAGATTTTCTTATCACTAATGGCATCAAAGTCGGCAAGGCCGATTCTACACTCTTTACTAAAACTATTGCAAAAGACTTGTTCATATGCCAAATTTACATTGATGATATTATATTTGGGTCTACTAATAAGTCTACTTGTGAAGAGTTTAGTAGGATCATGATTCAAAATTCAAGATGTTTATGATGGGGGGTTGAGATATTTCCTAGGATTTCAAATCAAGCAACTCCAGGATGGCACCTTCATCAGCCAAACCAAGTACATTCAAGACATACTTAAGAAGTTTGGAATGAAGGATGGCAAACCCATCAAGACACCCATGGGAACAAATGGGCATCTCGACCTCGACACGGGAGGTAAATATGTAGATCAAAAGGTATACCGATCGATGATAGGATCTTTACTCTATTTATGTGCATCTCGACCGGATATTATGCTCTCTGTATGCATGTGTGCAAGATTTTAGGCCGACCTTAAGGAAGTTCACCTTAGGGCCATGAAGAGAATCATGAGATACTTAGTTTACACTCCTAAGTTTGGGCTTTGGTACCCCAAGGGATCCACCTTTGATTTAATAGGATATTCCAATGCCGATTGGGTAGGGTGTAAAATTGATAGGAAGAGCACATTAGGGACTTGTCAGCTTCTGGGAAGATCCCTGGTGTTTTGGGCTTCAAAGAAACAAAACTCAGTAGCTCTTTCCACCGCCGAAGCCGAGTACATTGCCGCAGGCCATTGCTGTGTGCAATTACTTTGGATGAGGCAAACCCTCAGGGACTATGGCCACAAATTGAGAAAAGTCCCTCTCCTATGTGATAATGAGAGTGCAATCCGCATGGCAGATAATCCCGTTGAACACAGCTGCACTAAACACATAGACATTCGGTATCACTTTCTGAAAGGTCACCAACAAAGGGTGGATATCGAGATTGCTTATGTAAACACCAAAGAACAATTAGCCGATATCTTTACCAATCCATTAGACAAGAAAACCTTTAGCAAACTTAGGAATGAGCTAAATATTCTTGATTCTCGGAATTTTGATTGAAACATTGCACACATAGCTATTTTATATACCTTTGATCATATCTCTTTCATTTGGCACATACACACATTTCTTATTCTTCTTGTGCCTAAGCTAAGACTAATATGTTTCCATGAGCATCTTCTGTATTAAGTCTTAGATTTAAAGGGAAATGGAGTACTCGGCAAAGACATCGCTTCCACTCTACTCCATCAGTACTATTTCCTCTTTGCCGATATTCCGCCATCGCTTCGATTGGTATACTATTTCACTCATATTTCTTTTATCAATGGGGGAGAAAATAACAAAGGGCTCTCTAAGTTCTCCGTTTTTGGCGATCAATGCCAAAGGGGGAGAAAATATCAAGCCCAAAGCAAAAGGACCACACCACCACCTAATTTCAAAAATTGTCAAAATAAAGTTCAATTAGTATATTTCAAGTTGGTATCTAATTGATCCATTCAATTGGTATTTTCAAAGGTAGATTTTCAAAATTGGTATCTATGAAAACCCTCTTGAAAACTAAGAGGAGAATTTCATTTAGGGGGAGTTTTGTTTAGTCAAAGGAAAAGCATTTGAAACAGGGGGAGAAAATTTCAAATCTTGAAAATGGTTCTTACAATCTTATTCATATACCTTTAAATATTTGCAAAAAGACTTTGAAAAGATTTTCCAAAAGAATTTGCAAAAACAAAACAAGTGGTGCAAACGTGGTCCAAAATGTTAAATAAAAGAAAGCAATCCATTCATATCTAGTGAAATTAATAAATTGGTTTAATTCCAAGTAACCTATGCACTTACATTATGCAAACTAGTTCATTTCTGTGCTTAATATATTTGCTTTGGTTTGTGTTGGCATCAATCACCAAAAAGGGGGAGATTGAAACGGAAATAGGATTAACCTTTTCCCACAATTAATTTTGGTGGTTGAATGCCCAACACAAATATATGGACTAACTAGTTTGCTCTAGAATACATGTTCTATAGGTGCATAAAGGTTCAACACAAACCAATAAAAAGATTCAAGTTAGGGACAAAAAGAAACCAGAGCAAAGAACTTGAGTGTGGCGTGGCCCGGCGCACTGGACTATCCGGTGTGCCACCGGACTGTGCCCGGTGCACCAGGGCCGTACATGATCGAACTGGCCACTCTCGGGTTTTAGCAGGCGCGCTCCGCTAAAATTCACCGGACTGTCCGGTGTGCCACTGGACTGTCCGGTGCACCAGTGGAGCAATGGCGAACTCGCGTAACGGTTGACTGCAAAAGCGCGCTGACAGCGCTATAGTGAAGAACAGTGCACGATAGAGTCAGAGGTGCACCGGACGGTGAATAGGACCTGTCCGGTGTGGCACCATACTATCTGGTGCCACAAGAAGACAACGGTGCCAACGGTCGACTGCTCCCAAACCCTAACGGTTGGGTGACGTGGCGGCGCACCGGACAGCCTAAAGGGACTGTCTGGTGTCCCACCGGATTGTCCGGTGCGCCCATCGCCAGCAGCCTTCCCCAACGACCATTTGGTGGTTGAGGGCTATAAATACCCCCAACCACCACAACACCAAGCACCTAAGCATTCTGAACATTGCATTCAATACAAGAGCAATAGACTCCACTCCAAGACACAATCAAAGCGATCGATCCACTCAAAGTCCCCAAATCAACTCTAGTGCATTAGGACTTGTGAGAGGATCTTTTGTGTTCCTTTGTTGCTCTTGTTTGCTTGGCTTGGCCTTCTTTTTCCTTTTCAATTCTTACTCCCATGTTCTTTGTAAGCAAGACAAGAGACACCAATTGTGTGGTGGTCCTTGCGGAGTGACCCGTCAGATTAAGGAAGAAGGTAAAAGGGAAATATGCCCTTGGGCAATTTCTATAAGTATTTTGGTGATTAGATGCCCAACACATCTTAATTGAATCCTTGTGTGCTAAATGTGGGAAAAGTGCAAATCAAGGCACGAGGTATGTTTCTAGACTTAGTACATTGTTTTTGAATACTAATGTGTTTTGTCTAAGTGCTAGAAACAGTGACAAAAGAAAGGGAAAAGAAATGAAAAAGACTTGGCTGTGTGCAGCCAAACTCTAGCTCGGCCTGGCACACCGGACTATCCGGTGGTGCACCGGACAGTGTCTGGTGCGCCAGGCTGGTCAACGGTGAAGTGGCCGCTCTCGGGAATCGACAGAGTTGTACGACTATAATTCACCGGACTATCCGGTGGTGCACCGAACTGTCCGGTGAGTCATCAGCGGCAAACTCGTTGCCTCGGGAAAGGGAACAAGGCGACGTGGCTAATTCACCGGACTGTCCGGTGGTGCACCGGACTGTCCGGTGAGCCAACGGCGCCAGCGCCAATGGTCGGCCGCGCGATCAACGCGCGACACGTGGCTCGCTCCAACGGTCGGCTGGGTGCACCAGACTGTCCGGTGTGCACCGAACAGTGTCCGGTGTGCCATCTGGCCCGAAGGAGCAACGGTCAGTTTGTGCCCGATTTGGAAGGAAATCGTGCACCGGACATGCTACAGTGGCTGTCCGGTGGCGCACCGGACTGTCCGGTGCGCCACTCGACAGAAGGCAAGGATAACCTTCCATGTTGATCCCCAACAGCTCCTAGCTGCCTTGGGGCTATAAAAGGGACCCCTAGGCGCATGAAGAAGGACACCAAGCATTCTCTAAGTATACTAAGACATCCAGACTCCGCCTCCACGCATTCGATTTGATTTGAGCTCCTTTCGAGATGTGAACTCCCTGTGCTGTCCCTTGAGCTTAAGTCTTGGCTTGTGTGCGTGTGTGTGCTGCGGATTGAATCTTGTGTGTGTTGCTTTTCCCTCCCTTACTTTTGTGTTTCTTTTGTGATCATCTCTGTAAGGGCGAGAGGCTCCAACTTGTGGAGATTCCTCGCAAACGGGAAAAAGACTATAAGGAAGAAAGCCATGGTATTCAAGTTGATCATTGGATCGCTTGAAAGGGGTTGAGTGCAACCCTCGTCCATTAGGACGCCACAACGTGGAAGTAGGCAAGTGGTACTTGGCCGAACCACGGGATAAAAATCATGTGTCTCGTGTGTTGCTTCTTGTGATTGCTTCGTTCGCACGAGCGTTCCATAGCCACTTGATTTCACTAACTCCTTGACAATCAAGTTTGTGGCTATTTAGTGTTTAATTCTACAGGATCACCTATTCACCCCCCTCTAGGTGCTCTCAATTGGTATTGGAGCCGTACTCTTCATCCAAGGGACTAACCACCCAAAGAGATGGATCCTAAGGGAATGGGGATGGTGGTCAACGACAAGGAAAAGGAGTCCGTCTTCAACGAGCCAAGAGACGACAAGCCTACCGAATCAGGCTCGAGTCACAAGAAGAGAGACGGGAAGAAGAAAAGGTGCATCAAGAAGATCATCTACTACGACAGCGATGCCTCGTCTTCTTCACCATGGGACGATGACGACTCCTCGTCAAAGAAAAAGACGGTTAATCAAAACTATTCATTTGATTATTCCTGTATTCTATACAATTCAAATGCTCATTTGCTATCAATTCCACTTGGGAAACCCCCACACTTTGATGGAGAAGACTATTCTTTCTGGAGTCATAAAATGCATAGTCATTTATTTTCCTTCCATCCTAGTATCTAGGAGATTGTTGAAAACGGAATGCATTTTGATAGTACTGACAATCCTGTTTTTATAAATGAGCAAATCCATAAAAATGCCCAAGCTACTATTGTCTTTCTAGCTTCACTTTGCAGGGATGAATACAATAAGGTGAGTGGCTTGGACAATGCTAAGCAAATCTGGGACACCCTCAAGATATCTCACGAGGGAAATGATGCCACTATGATCACAAAGATGGAACTAGTGGAAGGCGAGCTGGGGAGGTTCACGATGATCAGGGGAGAGGAGCCAACTCAGACCTACAACAGGCTCAAGACCCTGGTCAACAAGATTCGAAGCTATGGAAGCACAAGATGGATGGATCATGATGTCGTCCGACTCATGCTAAGGTCATTTACTGTAATTGACCCCCTCCTTGTGAATCTTATTCGTGAAAACCCCAGGTTCACCAAAATGACGCCCGAGGAGATCCTCGGAAAATTCGTAAGCGGGCGCATGATGGTTAAGGAGGCAAGATATGTAGATGACGCCTTGAACGGTCCACCGCCCATCTACGAGCCGCAACCCGTTGCTCTCAAGGCAATAAGCAGCAAGGAGGTGCTATCAAGCAAGGTAGCACAAGTGGAGACTGCCGGGCTCAACGAGGACGAAATGACGCTTATCGTCAAGCACTTCAAGACCGCGCTTAAAGGACGCAAGGAGTTCCCCAACAAAAGCAAAACAAGGGGAAAGCACTCCTGCTTTAAATGCGGTAAGACTGGTCATTTCATAGCATAGTGCCCCGATAATGATAATGACCAGGGACAAGAAAAGAGCGGGAAGAGAGAAAAGAAGAAGAACTATAGGAAGGCAAAGGGCGAGGTGCACCTTGGAAAGGAATGGGATTCTGACTGCTCCTCATCCGACTCCGATGATGAGGGATTGGCTACCTTGGCCTTCGACAAGTCTTCACTCTTCCCCAACGAATGCCATACATGTCTTATGGCTAAGGAGAAAAAGGTACGGGACACTCCCAAGTACACTTCATCTAGTGATGAAGAATCTTTCGATGATGAAGTAGACTACACTGACCTGTTTAAAGGACTAGATAGAGCTAAGGTAGACAAAATTAATGAATTAATTGATGCTCTAAATGAGGAGGATAGACTATTAGAAAAGCAAGAAGATATCTTGTATGAGGAGCATAATAAATTTGTTAGTGTTCAAAAATCCCTTGCTTTAGAAATTAAAAGTAATGAAATTCTATCATCTGAGTTATCTGCTTGCCATGAATCTGTCTCTAGCTTAAAGAATTTAAATGAGGAATTAAATGCTAAACTAGAGGAAGTTAATAACACTAGTTCATATGTAGAACACGTTATTATTTGTAATAGATGTAAGGATTTTGATGTTGATGCTTGTGATGAACATCTTGCTTCTATTACTAAGTTGAACAATGAGGTGGCAAGTCTTAATGCTCAACTTAAGACTTGCAAAGTTGACTTTGATAAATTGAAATTTGCTAGGGATTCCTACACCGTTGGTAGACACCCCTCAATTAAGGATGGACTTGGTTTTCAAAATAAAACTAAGAACTTAACAAGCCAAAGGACTCCCATTCTCAACAACAAGAAAGGGAAGGCCCCTATGGCTAGTAGTCCTCAAAGGAACCATGCCTTTATTTATGATAGGAAAATTGCTAGTCATTCTCATAGAAGTTATGATCATGCTGCTTATTATGATTTAAATGCTATGTTTGCTTCTAGCTCCACTCATGATTATGGTAGAAATAGGCCTAGGAGAATGTGCAATAAACCTTCTACTATTTATCATGCTGGCAATACTTCTTTTGTACTTACATGCAAAAATACTAAAGTAGTGGCTAGAAAATTGGGATCCAAATGCAAGGGAGACAAGACTTGTATTTGGGTTCCAAAAGTTATTGTGACTAACCTTGTAGGACCCAACAAGAGTTGGGTACCTAAAACCCAAGCTTAAATTGCCTTGCAGGTTTATGCATCCGGGGGCTCAAGCTGGATTATCGACAGGGGGTGCACAAACCACATGACGGGGGAGAAGAAGATGTTCACCTCCTACGTCAAGAACAAGGATTCCCAGGATACAATCATATTTGGAGATGGGAATCAAGGCAAGGTCAAAGGTTTGGAAAAGATAGCCATCACAAGCGAGCACTCCATTTCAAATGTATTTTTAGTAGAGTCGCTAGGATACAACCTTCTGTCTGTAAGTCAATTATGCCACATGGGTTACAATTGTCTGTTTACAAATGTTGATGTATCTGTCTTTAGAAGGAGTGATGGTTCATTAGCTTTTTAGGGTGTATTAGACGGCAAGCTCTATTTAGTTGATTTTTCGAAAGAGAATGCCGATCTAGATGCATGCTTAATGGCTAAGGCTAGTATGGGCTGGCTTTGGCATCGCCGTCTAGCATGTTGGGATGAAGAACCTTCATAAACTTCTAAAGGGAGAACATGTGTTAGGACTAACTGATGTCTGTTTTGAGAAAGGCAGACCTTGTGCAGCATGTCAGGCAAGGAAACAGGTGGGAAGCACTCATCACAGCAAGAACGTGATGACAACATCAAGACCACTAGAGCTTCTTCACATGGACCTCTTTAGACCCGTTGCTTACCTTAGCATCGGGGGAAGTAAGTATGGTCTTGTAATTATTGATGATTTTTCTCGCTCCACTTGGGTATTCTTTTTGCAGGACAAATCAGAAACCCAAGGGACCCTAAATCGCTTTCTAAGGAGGGCTCAAAATGAATTTGAGCTAAAGGTGAAAAAGATAAGGAGCGACAACGGGTCCGAGTTTAAGAATCTGCAAGTTGAGGAGTATCTTGAGGAGGAAGGCATCAAGCACGAGTTCTCTGCTCCCTACTCACCACAGCAAAACGGTGTAGTAGAGAGAAAGAACAGGACGCTAATCGACATGGGGAGAACGATGCTTGGAGAGTTCAAGACACCCGAGCGGTTTTGGTCGGAAGCTGTGAACACAGCCTGTCACGCTATAAACCGGCTCTTCCCGCATTGCCTTCTCAAGAAGACCTCCTACAAACTCCTTGTCGGTAACAAACCTAATGTCTCTTACTTTCGTGTATTTGGGAGCAAATATTACATTCTGGTGAAGAAAGGTAGACATTCTAAATTTGCTCCCAAGGCAGTAGAAGGGTTTTTACTAGGATATGACTCAAATACAAAGGCGTATAGGGTCTTCAACAAATCATCAGGATTAGTTGAAATTTCTAGCAACGTTGTATTTGATGAGACTAATGGCTCACCAAGAGAGCAAGTTGATCTTGATGATATAGTTGAAGAAGAAGTTCCGACGGTCGCAATGCGCACGATGGCGATAGGTGATGTGCGACCACTGGAAATACAGGAGCAAGATCAACCATCTTCCTCGACAATGGTGCATCCCCCAACTCAAGACGATGAATAGGTAGCTCAAGAAGAGGGGCAGGATCAAGGGGGAGCACAAGAAGATCAAGTGATGGAGGAAGAAGCACCACGAGTCCCTCCAACTCAAGTCCGAGCGACGATCCAAAGACATCACCCTATCGATCAGATTTTGGGTGACATCAGCAAGGGAGTAACTACTCGCTCACGATTAGCTAATTTTTGTGAGCATTACTCGTTTGTCTCTTCTATTGAGCCTTTCAGGGTAGAAGAGGCCTTGCAGGATCCGGACTAGGTGTTGGCCATGCAGGAAGAGCTAAACAACCTCAAGAGAAATGAAGTCTAGAGCCTGGTACCACATCGAAAGCAAAACGTTGTGGGAACCAAGTGGGTGTTCCGCAACAAGCAAGACGAGCACGGGGTGGTGACAAGAAACAAGGCTCGACTTGTGGCAAAAGGTTATGCCCAAGTCGCAGGTTTGGACTTTGAGGAGACTTTTGCTCCTGTGGCTAGGTTAGAATCTATTCGAATATTATTAGCCTATGCCGCTCACCATTCCTTTAGGCTATTCCAAATGAACATAAAGAGCGCCTTCCTCAACGGGCCAATCAAGGAGGAGGTATACATGGAACAACCCCCTTGGCTTTGAGGATGACAGGTATCCCAACCATGTGTACAAGCTCTCTAAGGCGCTCTATGGACTTAAGCAAGCCCCAAGAGCATGGTATGAATGCCTTAGAGATTTCCTTATTTCTAATGCTTTCAAGGTTGGGAAAGCCGATCCCACTCTCTTTACAAAGACTTGCAACAGTGATCTGTTTGTTTGCCAAATTTATGTCGATGACATAATATTTGGTTCTACTAATCAAAAGTCTTGTGAGGAGTTTAGCTGGGTGATGATGTAGAAATTTGAGATGTCAATGATGGGCGAGTTGACCTACTTCCTTGGGTTCCAAGTGAAGCAACTCAAGGATGGCACCTTCATCTCCCAAACGAAGTATACTCAGGATCTTCTCAAGAGGTTTGGGATGAAGGACGCCAAGCCCGCGAAGACACCGATGGGAACTGACGGGCATGTTGACCTCAACAAAGGAGGTAAGTCCGTTGATCAAAAGGCATACTGATCCATGATAGGTTCATTACTTTATTTATGTGCTAGTAGACCAGACATTATGCTTAGTGTATGCATGTGTGCTAGATATCAATCCGACCCAAGGAGTGTCACCTTGTGACCGTTAAGCGAATTCTCAGTTATTTAGTTGCTACGCCTTGCTTTGGGATGTGGTATCCAAAGGGGTCTACCTTTGACTTGATTGGATACTTAGACTCCGATTATGCCAGGTGCAAGGTTGATAGGAAAAGCACATCCGGGACGTTCCAATTTCTAGGAAGGTCACTGGTGTCCTGGAGTTCCAAGAAACAAACATCCGTTGACCTATCCACCGCTGAGGCAGAGTATGTTGCTGCAGGACAGTGTTGCGCACAACTACTTTGGATGAGGCAAACCCTCCGGGACTTTGGCTATAATCTGAGCAAAGTCCCACTCCTATGTGACAATGAGAGTGCAATCCACTTGGCGGATAATCCTGTTGAACACAGCCGCACTAAGCACATAGACATCCGACATCACTTCCTGAGAGACCACCAGCAAAAGGGAGATATCAAGTGTACCATATTAGCACCGAGAACCAGCTAGCCGATATCTTCACTAAGCCTTTAGATGAGAAAAGGTTTTGCAGGTTGCGTAGTGAGCTAAATGTCTTAGATTCGCGTAACTTGGATTGATCTATAGCATACATGTGTTCTATGCCTTTGATCATGTTAATTTGAGCATTTATATCAATTGTTGTTTACTTATGGTTGTCAAGTTGTATAAGTCACCGCTGGACCTCACAAGTCAGTATGCAAATGATGCACGTGTTTAGGGGGAGTGTGCTACAACTTGATCACTTTGAGACTAATTTGTTTGGTTGAGTACACTTGTTGTAGTGTCGAAGGTACATTGAAAGGGAAAATTGACTTGGATGATGCAAAGACTTCCTCTGCACTCTGGTATTAGTGTATTTATTTTCAAGTTCATTCTTATGCTTTCATTGCCGTTTTGCTCATAATTGACAATTTTTGGTGAGGCAATGGGGTTAAACGTCCAAAAATGATCCCGTTTTGGTGCTTAATGCCAAAGGGGGAGAAATTAAGGCCAAAACGAATGGATCATCCAACCACTTGTGAATTTTGAAAACAATAGAGTTCGAATTTGTGTTTTGTCCAAAAGCTCTTATTGCAAAATTAGTGTGTCTCTTATGGGGAAGAATTTTAATTATGGGAAAAAGGGGGAGTTTTGGCACTTGATCAATTTCACTCTTGGAATATCTCTCTTTGTGCCCAAACAAGCGTGTTTGACTTAGAGATTGGAAAATGATATTGATTTGCAAAAACAAACCAAGTGGTGGCAAAGAGTGACCCAAATATGCCAAATCATAAGCAAAAATAATTTGGTCTTCAATTGCATTGATGTTGCACCTCTCTTCTGTTGATTTTTAATGTGTTGGCATAAATCACCAAAAAAGGGGAGATTGAAAGGGAAATATGCCCTTGGGCAATTTCTATAAGTATTTTGGTGATTACATGCCCAACACATCTTAATTGAATCCTTGTGTGCTAAATGTGGGAAAAGTGCAAATCAAGGCACGAGGTATGTTTCTAGACTTAGTACATTGTTTTTGAATACTAATGTGTTTTGTCTAAGTGCTAGAAACAGTGACAAAAGAAAGGTAAAAGAAATGAAAAAGACTTGGCTGTATGTAGCCAAACTCTAGCTCGGCCTGACACATCGGACTGTCCGGTGCGCCAGGCTGGTCAACGGTGAAGTGGCCGCTCTCGGGAATCAACGGAGTTGTACGACTATAATTCACCGGACTGTCCGGTGAGTCATCAGCGGCGAACTCGTCGCTCTCGGGAAAAGGAACAAGGTGATGTGGCTATAATTCACCGGACTGTCTAGTGGTGCACCAGACTGTCCGGTGAGCCAACGGCGCCAGCACCAACGGTCGGCCGTGCGTTCAACGCGCGACACGTGGCTTGCTCCAATGGTCGGCTGGGTGCACCGGACTATCCGGTGCGCCATCTGGCCCGGAGGAGCAACGATCGGCTGTGCCCGATTTGGAAGGAAATCGCGCACTGGACATGCTACAGTGGATGTCCGGTGGCGCACCGGACTGTCTGATGCGCCACTCGACAGAAGGCAAGGATAGCCTTCCATGTTGATCCCCAACGACTCCTACCTGCCTTGGGCTATAAAAGGGACCCCTAGGCGCATGAAGAAGGACACCAAGCATTCTCTAAGTATACTATGACATCCAGACTCCGCCTCCACGCATTCGATTCATTGTGTTAGTGATTTGAGCTCCTTTTGATTTGTGAACTCCCTGTGCTGTCCCTTGAGCTTAAGTCTTGGCTTGTGTGCGTGTGTGTGCTGTGGATTGAATCTTGTGTGTGTTGCTTTTCCCTCCCTTACTTTTGTGTTTCTTTTGTGATCATCTCTGTAAGGGCGAGAGGCTCCAACTTGTGGAGATTCCTCGCAAACGGGAAAAAGACTATAAGGAAGAAAGCCGTGGTATTCAAGTTGATCATTGGATTGCTTGAAAGGGGTTGAGTGCAACCCTCGTCCATTGGGATGCCACAACGTGGAAGTAGGCAAGTGGTACTTGGCCGAACCACGGGATAAAAATCACGTGTCTCGTGTGTTGCTTGTTGTGATTGCTTCATTTGCACGAGCGTTCCATAGCCACTTGATTTCTCTAACTCCTTAACAATCAAGTTTGTGGCTATTTAGTGTTTAATTCTACAGGATCACTTATTCACCCCCCCTCTAGGTGCTCTCAGAAGGCTCACTCAGTCTAAGTGATCGCTTGAGAGAGGGAAAGGGTTGAAAGAGACCCGGTCTTTGTGACAACCTCAATGGGGACTAGGTTCTTTAGAACCGAACCTCGGTAAAACAAATCACCCGTGTCACTCGCTTTATTTCTTGGTTAATTTGTTTTCCCCTCTCTCTCGGACTCGGATTTAATTCTAACGCTAACCCCGGCTTGTAGTTTGTGTTTTAAATTATAAATTTCAGATTACGCCTATTCACCCCCCTCTTGGCGACTTTCACGTGGGCGCATCCACAGTGGGGCATGGGCGGGAGGTTAGGGACGGGGTCTGACGGGTGGGGTCCATGGGGCAGCGAGAGGGGATTCGCGAATGGGTGGTCAACACTGACGGACGGGGTCCACCGAGCAGCGAGAGAAAGACCGTGCGGGCGCAGACGGATCGGTGCCAACAGGCCTGGCCCACCGGGCAGCGGGTGGGAGAAAAAAAAGAGAGAACACGCGTGCGCAGACGCGGGCAGTTGCTGGCAAGTGGGGTCCACCTGTTAGGCGACACGGGCGCACGCCGGCCTGGCTGGGCCGAGCTGGGCCAACTGGGTTGAAATGGCTTTTTTCTTTTTCTAGGGAATTTCTAATGCTTTCTATTTGTTTTCTTTAGGGTTTTCAATTCAAATTCAAACCAAGTTTTCAAAGTCAAACTAAATCAAGCATGTGCAATAATTCAAAGAATATTTGGAGCTCAGCATGTTGCAACATTTCATTACTCATATTGTTTTGACAAAATAAAATAATTAATCCCTCACTAATTAAGCTAAATCTACCCAAAAGAAAGAGAGAGAAACTAGAGAGAGAAGAGTAACACCTAAATTGGATAGGTGATTAGAAAGAAATTTTATACCCCCAAATTTAGGGTGTTACAGACCTATCCCCCTTAAAAGAATCGTGCCCTCGAGATTCAGGGTTGGCTAGCAAAGAGTTCAGGGTACTTGGCTCTCAGACCATCATCTCTTTCCCAGGTTGCTTCTTCTTCTGAGTGATGACCCCATTTGACTTTGCACATCCTGATGGTGCTTCTCCGAGTGACCCGATCTGCTGTCTCTAGAATTTGAGTTGGCTTCTCAATATAAGTCAGATCTTCTTGAACTTCAAGGTCCTCTATTGGCAACTGCTCTTCTGGTACTCGCATGCATTTCTTTAGTTGAGACACATGGAACACGTCGTGCACGGTTGATAAATTTTCTGGTAAGTTGAGTTGATATGCCACTTCTCCACGTCTTGCTTGAATCTGGTACGGTTCGATGTATCGAGGTGCTAGCTTGCCTTTGACTCCGAACCTTTTGATTCCTCTGATGGGTGACACTTTCAAGTAAACATAGTCTCCCACTTCAAAACTCAGTTCTGTTCTTCGGGTGTCAGCATAGCTTCACTGTCTAGACCGCGCTGTCTTCAGATTCTCTCGGACCATTCTGATGTTCTCTTCAGCTTCAAGAAAAATATCTGGACCAAACATCTGCCTTTCGCCGAGTTGGTCCCAATGCAACAAAGTTCTGCAATTCCTCCCGTAGAGTGCCTGGAATGGTGACATCTTCAGACTGGCCTGATAGATGTTGTTGTAAGAGAATTCTACATACGGTAGCATCTTATCCCAACCTAACTTGTCTTGCAACGCACAAGCTCTCAACATATCTTCAAGAATCTGGTTGGTTCTCTCTGTCTGACCTTCTGTCTGTGGGTGATAAGCTGAACTGAACTTCAAATGTGTGCCCAAAGTTTCATGCAACTGCTGCCAAAAATGAGAAGTGAACTGGGTGCCTCTGTCTGATACTATCTTCTTTGGAACGCCATGCAAGCACACAATCCGAGACATGTATAATTCTGCTAGCACTACGCTGCTATAGGTGGTCCTGACTGGTATGAAATGAGCCGCCTTTGTTAAATGGTCCACTACTACCTAGATGGAGTCATAACCAGCTCAAGTGCGGGGCAGATCGACTATAAAGTCCATCCCAATCTCATCCCATTTCCATTGAGGAATCTACAACGTCTGCAACAAACCTGCGGGCCTCTGATGTTCTGTCTTGATCCTTTGACAATTGTTGCATCTGACAACATACTCTGTTATCTCCCTTTTCATACTGTACCACCAGAATCTTTTCTTCAGGTCTTGGTACATCTTCTCGCTACCAGGGTGTTTATAATATGCTGTCTCATGAGCTTCCTTGAGAATCAGCTCCCGGATCGATTTGATATCAGGAATACACAATCTATCCTTGAACCATACCACTCCTTCTGTGTCTTCAGGGAAATCGGGACCTTTCCCATCTATGATCTGCTGCCGGATCTCGTTGATCTTCTCATCGTCTTTCTAACCTTTCCTGATGTCTTGCTCTAGAGTGGGTTCCAGCTCGACTGTACCTCCTTGAGTGTTATTCAGAAATCCGAGACTCAGCCTGTCAAATTCCTTTGCTAGCTCGTACGGCATCAGGTGAGCGGCCAACATATTAACTTGACTCTTTCTGCTCAAAGCATCTGCAACCATGTTTGCTTTGCCTGGATGATAATGTATCTCCATCTCATAATCTTTGATCAACTCTAGCCATCTTCGCTATCTCATGTTTAGCTCTAGCTGAGTAAATATGTACTTGAGGCTCTTGTGATCCGTGTAGATATCACACTTCTTCCCATATAAATAATGTCTCCAGATCTTCAGTGCATGAACCACTGCTGCTAACTCTAGATCATGAGTGGGATAATTCTTCTCATGACCCTTCAACTGGCGGGACGAGTATGCCACTACTTTCCCTTCCTGCATTAACACACATCCCAGTCTGGTGTATGAAGCATCACAATATACTGAGAATGGCTTGTGGACATCTGGCAGAACCAATACCAGTGCTGTTGTTAACTTCTGCTTCAACATCTCAAATGACTCTTGGCATGCTAGGGTCCACTTGAACTCAACCTTCTTTGCCAGCAAGGCTGTCATTGGCCTGACAATCTTGGAGAAACCTTCAATGAAACACCAATAGTAACCAGCCATTCCGACAAAACTCTTGATTCCTCAAACATCTTTTGGTGCTTTCTAGTCCAGAATCGTTGCTACCTTTTTTGGATCCACAGCTAGTCCATCTCGGTTTATGATATGAGCCAAGAACAGAACTTCGCTGATCTAGAACTCGCACTTGCTAAGTTTGGCATACAGCTGACAATCTCATAGCCTCTAAAGTACTTTCCTCAAATGCTCTTCATGCTCTTGCTCATTCTAGGAATATACAAGAATATCATCAATGAACACCACTACGAACTAGTCGAGATAGTCCATGGACACACTGTTCATCAGGTACATGAAGTAAGCTGGCACATTCGTCAAACCGAATGACATGACTATGAACTCATATAGCCCATACTTGGTGATAAATGCTGTCTTCGGTATATCTGAAAGTCAGATTCTGAGCTGATGGTAACCTAACCTCAGATCTATCTTAAAAAACACACTGGCTCCTCTTAACTGATCGAATAGGTCTTCAATTCGGGGCAGAGGTACTTGTTCTTGATAGTGACTTCATTCAAAGATCTATAATCAATGCACATCCTCTTTGTTCCATCCTTCTTCTCCACAAATAGCACTGGGGCTGCCCAAGGCGCTGTACTTGGCCTGATGTAGTCTTTCTCCAACAACTCATCAATCTGCTTCTTGAGTTCCACCAATTCTGGTCCGGACACTCGATAAGCACCCTTGGAAACAGGGGCGGTGCCTGGGATAAGCTCTATGGCAAATTCAACTTTCCTTTCAGGTGGCATGCCTGGTAACTCTTCAGAGAACATGTCAGGGAATTCCGACATAATTCTAATATCCTCAATTGGGTTGGCCTCCTTGTCATCTACTGACAAATAGTGACATGCTCCTTCTTCTAGCTTAGGCAAGTATAACTTAGTTACTACTTCCTTTCCAGATGGGGACACCAACTTGACTGTTCTCTTGTCACAACTGACGGTGGCTTGGTTCTTGTATAGCCAATTCATCCCTAGGATGACATCTAACCCTTGAGTACCCATTACTACTAGGTTAGCAGGGAAGTCTATCCCTTTATTTCAATCCTCAGATTCGGACAAATCCTATCAGACTGAACTTTTCCCCCAACTGAATTAACTATTAAAGGTAGAAACGTTGATTCTATGGGGATGTTATGTGCTTCTACCCAAGATGTAGAAACAAAAGAATGTGTGGCACTAGTGTCAAATAATACTTTTGCTGGATGGAATTTGAGTGGAAACATACCTACTGCCACATCCTGAGCATCCTGAATTGGTTCGGCCTCCAGGTGGTTCACCTTTCCACAGTTGTAAGCCTGACCATGGCCTCCTTGTGCTTGTTGTGGTGCTCCTTGTCTTGCTGGGGTATTGACTACTAGCGACTGCTGAGTTGCTTTTTTGGACAGTGCTTCGCCTAGTGGTTTTGTTCTCCACAATAGAAGCATGCGCGGCCTCCTACTTGCGCTGGAGTTGCTTGGTTGTTCTGGTTGGTTACTGGGGCAAAAAGGCGAGCTGCCTGGTTATTCTGACGCTAGTACTGATTCCCTCCCTGCTGGTTGTTCTGACAGTACTGCTACTGAGGAAACTGCCTCTGATACTGCTGCTGGTGCTGACACTGATGCTGGTGCTGGTGTTGGTGACCTTGCTTGAATTGCTGAGGCGGGTTGCCTGAGTAGCGGGGACAACTGCTACTCCTGGCCTAAGATCCACCAATCTTGCGTTTCCTGTCCTCCATTTCCCAGCGCTTCCTTTCAGTCATGATTGCTCTATCATTTAAATGGTGGAAGGTGGGGAAAGTGTGGTTCATCAACTGGTAGTGAAGGGGGTCAACCAAACCTGTCAGAAAACGATACTGTCTCTTAGCATTTGTGACATCTTCTGGCGCATAGCATGACAGCTGTAGGAACTTGTCCCTGTACTCACTAACAGACAGGGGACCTTGCTTCAAAGCTAGAAACTCCTCCTTCCTTACTATCGTCAGTCCTTCAGGTACATGGTAACGACAGAAGTTGTCCCTGAACTCCTCCTAGGTGATGGCTTCAGGGTCGGCATGGGTGGCGAGGTAAGACTCCCACCAAGACTGTGTTGCTCCCTTAGAGACGGGGACCATACAGATCCTTCTCGCGATCATTGCACTGAGCAGTGTGCAATTCGCGCTCCACAGTACGCAGCCAATCTTCGGTGTCCATAGGATCAACAGAAGGATATATGGAAATCTTCATAGCACTGAACAATTGATCATCTTCACTACCAGCTTCTCAGATAAGGAGGGAAGTGGAAATAAAGGGGATTACCCAACTAATTAACTGACTTTATTAATAACTACACTAAGTTGCAGGGGATACCCACACCTTGGTGACAATCATTACAAAGATCCAACTTCATTACAAGTTCATCACGACAAGCATCCAAACATATGATAAGCAAACTAACTCTAACTAAGACTGACTAAGACTAAGATATTGAATTAAGCATTATTACAGACTTCGACTCCGTCGATCTAGGGATCCAAATCTATCTGGGTCCTACAGTTAGGGGTACCATAATCGAAGCGACCACGGGGCGGCGAACGGTAAGGGTGCTGAATCTCGACGGGGGCGGGAGAACCACCATCCAAATAGTGGCGCGTTACGCACTTAGCACGCAATTCCACAACCTTTGCCCGAACCTTGCCCAACTCATCAAGGGTGTGGTCCAACTCAGTGTTGAGCACGGCGACATGGTTGACCATGCTGTTCAGCCTAGGATTGCCTTCCCCAACGGGCAAGACAATCACACCTCCGGCACTGCCGGTCGAACAGCGAGGGTAGTACTTCAGGTCAAGGCCATCAGCTACCTCGCTGAACAACGAGCAATACTGCGGAAGTGCTCGTCGTGCTACATATTGCATGGCTACCTCGGCAGTATCCCTAAGAGCACCTAAAGGGGGGGGGGTGAATAGGTGATCCTGTAAAATCGAACACTAAATAGCCACAAACTTAGTTATTAAAGTGTTAGTGCGACTAAGTAGCTTTGAAGCGAGTTCTCATGAACACAACAATCATAGAGAAAGCAACACAAGAGACACGCGATTTTTATCCCGTGGTTCGGCCAAGTAACACTTGCCTACTTCCATGTTGTGGCGTCCCAATGGACGAGGGTTGCACTCAGCCCCTTTCAAGTGATCCGATGATCAACTTGAATACCACGATCTTTTCCTTTAGAGTGTTTTCCCATTTGCGAGGAATCTCCACAATTTGGAGCCTCTTGCCCTGACAAGGTTATGATCACAAAGAAAGCACAGAGTAAGGGTAGGAGAGCAACACACGCAAGACCCAAATCCACAGAGCAACCACGCACACAAGAGAAGAAGTGAGCACACAAACACAACGCGAGGAGTTTACAACTGGAATAGTGCTCAAATCTCAAGAACGATGATCCGATTGCGTGAAAGCAGAGTCTAGGTGTCTTAGGATGTTTCTTTTAAGCTTGGTGTCCTCCTCCATCTGCCTAGGGGTCCCTTTTATAGCCCCAAGGTAGCTAGGAGCCAATGGAGATCAATTTGGAAGCCATCCTTGCCTTCTGTCGAGTGGTGCACCGGACAGTCTGGTGCACCACCGGACAACCACTGTTCATGCCCGGTGCACGATCTCCTTCCATATCGGGCGCAGCAGACCTTTGCTCCTCGGGGCTGGTTGGCGCACCGGACACTGTCCGGTGCACACCGGACAGTCCGGTGCACCCAGCCGACCGTTGGAGCAAGCCACGTGTCGCGCGTCGATCGCGCGGACGACTGTTGCCGCTGGCACCGTTGGCTCACCGGACAGTCCGGTGAATTATAGCCACGTCGCCTTTTCCATTTCCCGAGAGCGACGAGTTCGTCGCGGATGACTCATCGGACAGTCCGGTGCACCACCGGACAGTCTGGTGAATTATAGCCATACAACTCCGTCGTTTCTCGAGAGCAGCCGGTTCACTGTCGACCAGCCTGGGGCACCAGACACTGTCCGGTGCACCACCGAACAGTCCGGTGTGCCAGGCCAAGCTAGAGTTGGTTGTACATAGCTAACTCTTTTCCAATTTGTTTCTTCTCTTCCCGGCACTGTTTCTAGCACTTAGATAACCATGTTAGTATTTAAAAACAATGTACTAAGTCTAGAAACATACCTTGTACCTTGATTTGCACTTTTCACACATTTAGCACATAAGGATTCAATTAAGATGTGTTGGTCATCTAATCACCAAAATACTTATAGAAATTGCCTAGGGGCACATTTCCCTTTCAATCTCCCCCTTTTTGGTGATTTATGCCAACACATCAAAAAGCAACAAAAGTAAGTGCAACATCAATCCAAATGAAGACCAAATTATTTTTGCTTGTGATTTGGCATATTTGGATCACTCTTTGCCACCACTTGGTTTGTTTTTGCAAATCAAATTCTTTTTCTTATCTCTAAGTCAAACACACTTGTTTGGGCAAATAGAGAGATATTCCAAGAGTACAATTGATCAAGTGCCAAAAACTCCCCCCCTTTTCCCATAATCAAAATTTTCCCCCATAGTAGACCAAATTTTGCAATAAGAGTATTTTGGACAAAACACAAATTCTAACTCTAGTGTTTTCGAAATTCACAAGTGGTTGCCTGATCCATTTGCTTTGGCCTTAATTTCTCCCCCTTTGGCATTAAGCACCAAAACGGGATCATTTTTGGCCCTTTAACCCCATTGCCTCACCAAAATATCAAAATATGAGCAAAGAGGCAATGAGAGCACAAGTATGAACTTGGAATTAAATACACTAATACCGGAGTGCAGTGGAAGTCTTTTCGTCGTCCAAGTTCACTTTCCCTTTCAATGTACCTTTAAGACTACATCAAGTGTACTCAAACAAACACGTTAGTCTCAAAGGGATCAAGTTGTAGCACATCTCCCCCTAAATATATGCATCATTTGCATATGGACTTGTGAGGTCCGGGGATGACTTGTACAACTTGAGCACCACAAATAAACAATAACTGAATTTAAATGCACAAAGTAACATGATCAAAGACATAGAACACATGTATGCTATAGATCAATCCAAGTTACGCGAATCTAAGACATTTAGCTCACTACGCAACCTTCAAAACCTTTTCTCATCTAAAGGCTTAGTGAAGATATCGGTGCTAATGTGGTACACATCGATATCTCCCTTTTGCTGGTGGTCTCTCAGGAAGTGATGCCGGATGTCTATGTGCTTATTGCGGCTGTGTTCAACATGATTATTTGCCAAGCGGATTGCACTCTCATTGTCACATAGGAGTGGGACTTTGCTTAGATTGTAGCCAAAGTCCCGGAGGGTTTGCCTCATCCAGAGTAGTTGTGCGCAACACTGTCCTGTGGCAACGGATGTTTGTTTCTTGGAACTCTAGGACACCAGGGACCTTCCTAGAAATTGGCATGTCCCTGATGTGCTCTTCCAATCAACCTTGCACCCGGCATAGTCGGAGTCTGAGTATCCAATCAAGTCAAAGGTAGACCCCTTTGGATACCAGATCCCGAAGCAAGGCGTAGAAACTAAATACCTAAGAATTCGCTTAACGGCCACAAGATGACATTCCTTGGGGTCGGATTGAAATCTGGCACACATGCATACAATAAGCATAATGTCTAGTCTACTAGCACAAAGATAAAGTAATGAACCTATCATTGACCGATATGCCTTTTGATCAACTGACTTACCTCCTTTGTTGAGGTCAGTATGCCCGTCAGTTCCCATCGGTGTCTTCGCAGGCTTGGCGTCCTTCATCCCAAACCTCTTGAGAAGTTCTTGAGTGTACTTCGTTTGGGAGATGAAGGTGCCGTCCTTGAGTTGCTTCACTTGGAATCCAAGGAAGTAGGTCAACTCGCCCATCATCGACATCTCGAACTTTTGCATCATCACCCTGCTAAACTCCTCACAAGACTCTTGATTAGTAGAACCAAATATTATGTCATCGACATAAATTTGGCACACAAAAAGATCACCATTGCAAGTCTTTGTGAAAAGAGTGGGATCGGCTTTCCCAACCTTGAAAGCGCTAGAAATAAGGAAGTTTCTAAGGCATTCATACCATGCTCTAGGGGCTTGCTTAAGTCCATAGAGCGCCTTAGAGAGCTTATACATGTGGTCAGGATACCTGTCATCCTCAAAGCCAGGGGGTTGTTCCACGTAGACCTCCTCCTTGATTGGCCCGTTGAGGAAAGCGCTCTTCACATCCATTTGGAATAGCCTAAAGGAATGGTGAGCAGCATAGGCTAATAATATTCGAATTGACTCTAGCCTAGCTACAGGAGCAAAAGTCTCCTCAAAGTCCAAACCTGCGACTTGGGCATAACCTTTTGCCACAAGTCGAGCCTTGTTTCTTGTCACCACTCCATGCTCGTCTTGCTTATTGCGGAACACCCACTTGGTTCCCACAACGTTTTGCTTTGGACGTGGCACTAGGCTCCAGACTTCATTTCTCTTGAAGTTGTTGAGCTCTTCCTGCATGGCCAACACCCAGTCCGGATCCTGCAAGGCCTCTTCTACCTTGAAAGGCTCAATAGAAGAGACAAACGAGCTCACAAAAGTTAGCTAATCGTGAGCGAGTAGTTACTCCCTTGCTGATGTCACCCAGAATCTGATCGATGGGGTGATGTCTTTGGGTCGTCGCTCGGACTTGAGTTGGAGGGATTTGTGGTACTTCTTCCTTCATTACTTGTTCTTCCTGTGCTCCCCCTTGATCCTGCCCCTCTTCTTGAGGTACCTGTTCACCGTCTTGAGTTGGGGGATGCACCAGTGTAGAGGAAGAGGGTTGATCTTGCTCCTGTAGTTCCTATGGTCGCACATCACCTATCGCCATCGTGCTCATTGTGGCCGTCGGAACTTCATCCTCATCTATGTCATCAAGATCAACTTGCTCTCTTGGAGAGCCATTAGTCTCATCAAATACAACATCGCTAGAGACTTCAACTAATCCTGATGATTTGTTGAAGACCCTATACGCCTTTGTATTTGAGTCATACCCTAGTAAAAACCCTTCTACTGCCTTGGGAGCAAATTTAGAATGTCTACCTTTCTTCACTAGAATGTAGCATTTGCTTCCAAATACACGAAAGTAAGAGACATTGGGTTTGTTACCGGTAAGGAGTTTGTAGGAGGTCTTCTTGAGAAGGCGATGCAGATAGAGCCGGTTTATGGCGTGGCAGACTATGTTCACAGCCTCCGACCAAAACCGCTCGGGCGTCTTGAACTCTCCAAGCATCGTTCTTGCCATGTCGATTAGCGTCCTATTCTTCCTCTCTAACACACCGTTTTGCTGTGGTGTGTAGGGAGCGGAGAACTCGTGCTTGATGCCTTCCTCCTCAAGAAACTCTTTGACTTGAAGATTCTTGAACTCGGTCCTATTGTCACTCCTTATCTTCTTCACCTTTAGCTCAAATTCATTTTGAGCTCTCCTTAAGAAGCGCTTTAGGGTCCCTTAGGTTTCTGTCTTATCCTGTAAAAAGAACACCCAAGTGAAGCGGGAAAATCATCAACAATTACAAGACCATACTTACTTCCCCCGATGTTGAGGTAGGCAACCGGTCCGAAGAGGTCCATGTCAAGAAGCTCTAGTGGTCTTGATGTTGTCAACACATTCTTGATGTGATGAGTGCTTCCCACCTGTTTCCCTGCTTGACATGCTGCACAAGGTCTGTCTTTCTCAAAACAGACATCGGTTAGTCCTAACACATGATCTCCCTTTAGAAGTTTATGAAGGTTCTTCATCCCAACATGTGCGAGATGGCAATGCCACAGCCAGTCCATATTAGTCTTAGCTATTAAGCAAGCATCTAGATCAGCATTCTCTTTCGAAAAATCAACTAAATAGAGCTTGCCGTCTAATACACCCTAAAAAGCTAATGAATCATCACTCCTTCTAAAGACATATACATCTATATTTGTGAATAAACAATTATAACCCATGTTACATAATTGACTTACAGACAATAAGTTGTACCCGAGCGATTCAACTAAAAACACATTGGAGATAGAATGTTCGGATGTGATGGCTATCTTTCCCAATCCTTTAACCTTGCCTTGGTTCCCATGTCCAAAGATAATCGCATCCTGGGAATCCTTGTTCTTGACGTAGGAGGTGAACATCTTCTTCTCCCACGTCATGTGGTTTGTGCATCCGCTGTCGATAATCCATCTTGAGCCCCCTGATGCATAAACCTGCAAGGCAATTTAAACTTGGGTT
This sequence comes from Zea luxurians, assembly GCA_029449295.1. NCBI lineage: Eukaryota > Viridiplantae > Streptophyta > Magnoliopsida > Poales > Poaceae > Zea > Zea luxurians. Next base: position 23,377,319 of record JAOPSE010000015.1, read on the forward strand.
TTAGGTACCCAACTCTTGTTGGGTCCTACAAGGTTAGTCACAATAGCTTTTGGAACCCAAATACAAGTCTTGTCTCCCTTGCACTTGGATCCCAACTTCCAAGCAACTACTTTTGTGTTCTTACGTGAAAGTACAAATGAAGTATTGCAAGCATGGTAAATGGTAGAAGGTCCATTGAACATTTTCCTAGGTGCATGATGCGCAACTTGATTTCTCCTAGGCCTACTTCTACCACGAACGAAAGTGGAACTAGATGCAATCATAGCTTGTGAGTCATTAAAAGCATGATCATAACATCTATCATTATAAGCATTCCTAGAATATTTCCTATCATAAATATAGGCATGATTCTTTTGGGAGCTACTAGCCATAGGGACCTTCCCTTTCTCCTTGTTGGGAACGGGAGTCTTTTGGCTTGTTAAGTTCTTGGTTTCCTTTCGAAAACCAAGCCCATCCTTAATTGAGGGGTGTCTACCAACAGTGTAGGCATCCCTAGCAAATTTTAATTTATCAAATTCAACTTTGCAAGTCTTAAGTTGAGCATTAAGACTTGCCACCTCGTTGTTTAATTTAGTAATAGAAGCAAGATGTTCATCACAGGCATCAACATCAAAATCTTTACATCTATTATAGATACTAACATGCTCTACACATGAACTAGTTTTGTTAACTTCCTCTAGCTTAGCATTTAATTCCTCATTTAAATTCTTTAAACTAGAGACAGATTCATGGCAAGCAGACAACTCAGAGGATAGCATTTCATTTCGTTTAATTTCTAGAGCAAGAGATTTTTGAACACTAGCAAATTTATCATGCTCCTCATACAAGATATCTTCTTGCTTTTCTAGTAATCTATCCTTTTCAATAAGGGCATCAATTAACTCATTTATCTTATCTACTTTAGCTCTATCTAAACCCTTAAATAAATCAGTGTAATCTAATTCATCATCAGAAGATTCATCATCACTAGAAGAAGAGTACTTAGGGGAATCTCGAATACATACCTTCTTCTCCTTAGTCGTGAGGCAAGTATGGCGTTCGTTGGGGAAGAGTGAAGACTTATCAAAGGCCAAGGCAGCCAATCCTTCATCGTCGGAGTCGGATGAAGAGCAGTCAGAATCCCATTCCTTTCCAAGGTGTGCCTTGCCCTTCGCCTTCCAGTAGTTCTTCTTTTCCCTCTTCCCGCTCTTTTCTTGTCCCTGGTCATTATCATTATCGGGGCATTGTGCTATGAAATGACCAGTCTTACCGTATTTGAAGCAGGAGCGTTTTCCCCTTGTTTTATTCTTGTTGGGGTACTCCTTACGTCCTTTTAGCGCAGTCTTGAAGCGCTTGATGATAAGCGCCATTTCGTCTTCGTTGAGCCTAGCAGCCTCCACTTATGCTACCTTGATTGGTAGCGCCTCCTTGTTGCTTATTGCTTTGAGAGCAACGGGCTGTGGCTCGTAGATGGGTAGTGGACCATTTAGCGCATCGTCCACGTATCGCGCCTCCTTCACCATCATGCGCCCACTCGCGAATTTTCCAAGGATCTCCTCGGGCGTCATCTTTGTGTACCTGAGATTTTCACGAATGAGGTTGACAAGATGGGGGTCAATTATAGTAAATGACCTTAGCATGAGTCAAATGACGTCATGATCCGTCCATCTTGTGCTCCCGTAGCTTCGGATCTTGTTGACTAGGGTCTTGAGCCTGTTGTAGGTCTGAGTTGGCTCCTCTCCCCTAATCATTGCGAACCTCCCTAGCTCGCCTTCCACTAGTTCCATCTTTGTGATCATGGTGGCGTCGTTTCCCTCATGAGGTATCTTGAGGGTGTCCTAGATTTGCTTAGCGTTGTCCAATCCACTCACTTTATTATATTCATCCCTGCAAAGTGAAGCTAGCAAGATAGTAGTAGCTTGGGTATTTTTATGAATTTGTTCATTAATGATCACAGGATTTTCCGTACTATCAAAATGCATCCCATTTTCCACAATTTCCCAAATGCTAGGATGGAGAGAAAATAGATGACTATGCATTTTATGGCTCCAAAATGAGTAATCCTCTCCATCAAAGTGTGGGGGTTTTCCAAGAGGAATAGAAAGTAAATGAGCATTTGAATTATACGGAATACGGGAATAATCAAAGGAATAGTTTTGATTAACTGTCTTTTTCTTTGACGAGGAGTCATCGTCGTCGTCCCTTGGTGAAGAAGAGGATGCATCGCTGTCGTAGTAGATGATCTTCTTGATGCGTCTCTTCTTCTTCCCGTCCCTCTTCTTATGACTCGAGCCTGAGTCAGTGGGCTTGTCGTCTCTTGGCTCATTGAAGAGGGACTCCTCCTTGTCGTTGATCACCATCCCCTTTCCCTTAGGATCCATCTCTTCGGGCGGTTAGTCCCTTAGATGAAGAGTACGGCTCCGATACCAATTGAGAGCACCTAGAGGGGGGTGAATAGGTGATCCTGTAAAATCAAACACTAAATAGCCACAAACTTGGTTATTAAAGTGTTAGTGCGATAAAGTAGCTTTGAAGCGAGTTCTCATGAACACAACAATCACAGAGAAAGCAACACAAGAGACATGCAATTTTTATCCCATGGTTAGGCCAAGTAACACTTGCCTACTTCCACGTTGTGGCGTCCCAATGGTCGAGGGTTGCATTCAACCCCTTTCAAGTGATCCAATGATCAACTTGAATACCACGATCTTTTCCTTTAGAGTGTTTTCCCATTTGCGAGGAATCTCCACTATTTGGAGCCTCTCGCCCTTACAAGGTTATGATCACAAAGAAAGCACAGAGTAAGGGCAGGAGAGCAACACACGCAAGACTCAAATCTGCAGAGCAACCACGCACACAAGAGAAGAAGTGAGCACACAAACACAACGTTAGGAGTTTACAACTCGAATAGTGCTCAAATCTAAAGAACGATGATCTAATTGTGTGAAAGCAGAGTCTAGGTGTCTTAGGATGTTTCTTGTAAGCTTGGTGTCCTCCTCCATGCGCCTAGGGGTCCCTTTTATAGCCCCAAGGCAGCTATGAGCCGTTGGAGATCAATTTGGAAGGCCATCCCTGCCTTCTGTCGAGTGGTGCACCGGACAGTCCGGTGCACACCAGACAACCACTGTTCATGTCCGGTGCGCGATCTTCTTTCATATCAGGCGCAGCCGACCATTGCCCCTCGGGGGTGGTTGGCGCACCGGACAGTCCGGTGCACCCAGCTGACCATTGGAGCAAGCCACGTGTCGCGCGTTGATCGCACAGACGACTGTTGCCGCTGGCGCCGTTGGCTCACCGGACAGTTAGGTGAATTATAGCCATGTCACCTTTTCCATTTCCCGAGAGCGACGAGTTCGTCACGGATGACTCACCGGACAGTCCGGTGCACCACCGGACAGTCCGGTGAATTATAGCCATAGAACTCCGTCGTTTCCCGAGAGCAGCCGGTTCACCGTCGACTAGCCTAGGGCACCGGACAGTCCGGTGTGCCAGGCCGAGCTGGAGTTAGCTGTACATAGCCAACTCTTTTCCAATTCGTTTCTTCACTTCTCGGCACTGTTTCTAGCACTTAGATAACCATGTTAGTATTCAAAAATAATGTACTAAGTCTAGAAACATACCTTATACCATGATTTGCACTTTTCACACATTTAGCACATAAGGATTTAATTAAGATGTGTTGGTCATCTAATCACCAAAATACTTATAGAAATTTCCCAGGGGCACATTTCCCTTTCAATCCCTCATAGTGATAGAATAGTGCTCTGAGAAGGCCTCTGCACCCCGAAGATCATTGTCCGGACGACGCACCAAGCAAGTAGCCTCCCACTGGTTCGGGTATAACCTGTGACGATGCTGGTAGACTACACAACGGTACTCGATGGACCAAGTGTGTCTGTCGAAGGCCCGACGCAACAAGGTGTCGAGAGCACCATGGAAGTGACACCCGTGAGCGGCGTCGCGAGTGATGGGTCTAGCGATCCATCCCTCTGGCTCCTGCTCCTCCGATAGTTTCGTGCTGTGGCTTGAACTGCCACTGACATCGTCGTAATCTACGTTAGGGTCTCCTCCAGCAGCCGGGATGCCCTATGGTGCTACAGGGGGCATCTCTGGCTGAGGTGCAGGGGAAGGCTACCTCCCAGACTCCACCTCCTGCTGAGCTGACGGGGAAGAGTCCTGCTGCTTCTGCTCCTACTCCTGGCATCGATGCTCCTGCTCCTCATGCAGGTGACGATGCAGTCTCTCTAGGTGGCTGGACTGACCTAGCACCGTGCGACGCAGTGGATGCTCGGCTAGGCGAGAAGGCAAAAAGGGGATCACTGATTTACATGCAGTGCATCTAATACGGGCCATCTACAAAAGACATCGTAAGCACAAGAGTGGGAGTAGAACTATAAGACCACCAAGTAAACAGAAAGAAAAGTGAGACAAAGATTTTGTGAGATGAGTAATAATATGGAATTGGTCAAGATGACCAGCTTTTGAAATCACACTAAAGGTCAAGGTAAGTGTAGAGGTCTATAGTCCTTAGGACGACCGTTCTAGTCTAGGTTAGCGGTCCTACAGTCAGCAAGGCTATGATACCACTTATGTCACAACCGGTTTTGGAAGGCAACCGAATGCAAACCATGTACGTGCCAGGATCAGAAACTCACGTACACAACGATTACATAATTGGACATCATCACACAATGCTCAAAGTAAATAGCGGAAAAGTACTTTATTACAATAAGATGTCCAAGACATCCACTAAGTCTATAACATTGTCATTAACATCAAAGTGCGGAAATACAAAACGTAGAAGATAAGGCCTTCACAGGCAGCTGACTGGGGGTTTGCCACTAAAAAAACTAGAACTTATCGTAGTCCTGAAACTCCTCAAAGTCCTCCATGTTGCCAGCATCTCCTCCTGAGCACTGAGTACAGTGGGGACAACCTGGGTGTTGGGGGTATGCTTCGTTGCCGAAGATCCTGTAAGAAGAAACACCTTCGGCAGATCCTCTCAAAAGCAGCGCCGAAGCTACCATCCATGAAGCTTCGGCACAGTGACATGTCTCAAGACGAAGGATCGCACCGACTTAAAGATGAAATGACCGATTAGTCCGTGAGAGCCTGTGTCATAATTGTAATCTTAAGCCAACAGTAAATATGAAGGGCATGGATGTAATTTTACACAGGCTGCGCCCTGTGTCTATAAATAGATGAACAGTACTCCCGTATTGTTCACGTGGACTTGTATTTGTTCGCGCGTCACGCTTGGACTTTTGCCTTCTGTCAAGCCGAAGGTATAAATGTAATTCAATATTGTTCACGTTTGTTCATGATGATATAATTTAAAGATATCAATGACGTCATATGATTATTTATGTTATTTCTCATGTTTCATATGCTTCTTCCTTCATTAATATGTATTGAAATGTCAAAGGTATGTCCTTCATGCCCTTCGTCTGAAGATCATTATATCCTAAGGGATATAATGCTTCAAAGGATGAAGGGTATCAACCATTAACCCTTTTATGTTGCCTTGTTCTTAACTCATAGCATTTGAGAACAAGTCCCCAACACTGGGTGGGTGGTTTGTAAAGCAAGGGTGAGTACACATCAACATACTCAGCAAATGTCCCGTTTGGCTAAAGCGGACTAGCTGTATATGGAGTTAAGGCTAAGCAGTTGCTTTTAGTTGGTCAAGTATTTATTACTATTAGTAGAGCCACATTTTAGTAATAAACCCAGTTATTACCCAAATGTACTCCCTCCAAAAGGAAATACCAAAGATCATAATTATACCATCATCATTAATCATCATCATAAAAGTAACCAAAGTTCTTCTAATCAAAGAGGATCCCAAGGCTGCTCTTAACCGTGAGCATGGCTGATATATCAGTTTCTAACACTCTACAGAGATCGCACACTTAACCCACAAGCCGTGATTCCCATTCTGCCCAGAAAGAGCCAATCTCCATTGACCACTACCTAGGTGGCCTGGCAGGGTATCACTACATAGCCTTTACAAAGATTTCCCAGAGGTCATAGCCGCCCGTTAGGTTTCTCTGGTTTGATAAACACAGTACATCTCCCCAAAGGAAGGGTGACTAACAAAACCGAATCGAGAACCTCTGCAACCAGCCTCGGTAGAGCAAGTACTGTGCCCGAACCCCATTGCCGGCCCTACGGCAAAGCCAACTACTCCTCTAGTTCCTCTAATTAATCAACTAAGGGCGTCTCATTCCACCCTCATGGTTGCACTATTATCCCATGTGTCGCTTCCTAAACAGGTCCTTACGGAGAAGTACTCAAGAAAATGGCATGAGTCCCCTAAAGTATCACAAGAGCATAATTAGGATAACATCATCGTATCATAATATTCACATCATGTTCATTGATTAAAGTTAAGCAATAGCATAAAGCTAACCATGATAACCCAAAAGGTAAACAAGGAAAAGGTAAATACAAATCTAGTCAATCCTTAGGTTTCAATTAAGTAGTGCGAGACAGTGAATTATAAGTAAGTAGTACATAATAGGTCAGAGGACACTTGCCTTCACCAGGTTGTTGCTCAGGAAGATCTTTGGCAACACACTCAGGAACCATGGGCTGCTCGTTGTCTAAATAAAGTGATCATACATTCAATACATTTGGAAAGTACAAATGAACAGCACACCAAACATGCATAATCAAGTGAACACAAGTTTGATGAGACACTATGAACATAAAGCGTAGACTCAAATGTTAGGGTTTAACATAATTAGAGATCAGTGATTCCATAGATATTATGGACTATATTGTTTAGTGCCACCAATTTTATTGAGACACAACATTATATCAGGGATCAATTCATGCACAACATTTTACTAATCTCACAAAATTACACATCTAAGTACAATTAAGGTTTTCCTTTTTATTTATTTTCTTAAATAGATAAATTAACACATAAACTATCCTATAGCTTAGACAAAAAATTAGAGTACTCAGACTGTGGATGAACATAATTTATTTTGACAGAGAATTTTTTTATGAACATTTTGCAATTTGAATCACTAAATTTGGAGTTCATATGAAAACGATATGAAATAAACAAGTTTTGAAGTTTGAAATATGAAATTAAGCCCAACTTTGTGATTATTTAAAAAGCTAGGGGTTTGATTATAAGAATTCAGGGGTTTACACACTAAAACCTAGGACGGTGGGTTGATTCTCTAAAACCCGAGGGTCTCTTAAGCAAAAATACACGCGAAGGGGTATCGGGCGATCTCAACCATCAGATCGTAGATCAACGGCGAAGATCAGATCCCGCGGACGCGCGCGCGGGCGCGCAGCGAGCACTGACAGGCGGGGACGGGTACTAGTGACCAGAGAGGAAGGCAGGCTGACCAGTCGGGCCCAGCGCCAAGGGCACAAGCGCTGACTAGCGGGCCCAGGGACAGAGCGAGGGTGAGGGGAGCGGATCTGGACGGCTAGATTTGCATCGGACGGTCGAGATTAGATTGGTTCTAATTGAATCCTAGCCATCAGATTTGGGTGAACGTCCGAGATCCATCGACCAGCGTGGTCAGGATGGCGGGTCCTTGGTGCGGCGGCGCCGCTCGACCTCGCGGCGGGATCTCGCCGGAAACGAGGGGAACGGCCATGGCAGGGCTCTAGGTACTTGGGGAAGGACTCGGGCGCATTCAGGGCATATGGCGAACATGACCGTGGACACAACGCCAGCACGGAGGCACCAGAGGGCGCAGAACACGGTGGGATGGTCCTACGGCGGCGCGAATGTACACCGGCGAGCAATCGCGCGAAGACCATGGCAATAAACAGAGAAATAGGGGCGTGTGGAGGTTGCTCACCTCGAGTGCGAGCTCAGGAGTGCTTGGGAGATGGCAGGGATGCGGTGAAGCCTCGAGTGGACGGCAGCGAACTCCAGCTGCAAGGGAAATCACTCCAGTGAGCGTGGACCGGGCAAACCAGAGGGGTTGGGGGAAAACCGAGAGGTGTCCCGAGTTGCTGACGGCAAGGTGGAACTCACCGGGGCAACGGGCGCGGCGCGGGCTTGACGACGGCCGTAGAACGGATGGTAGACTTCGGTGAGCAGCGGCGGAGCTGCCTGGATGCGCGCACAGGGCGAGAGAGAGGGCAAGAGTGCTCGGCTGAGGGTGCAAACGAGCAGGGGGAAGTGGGCAAGCGGGGTGCAGGCTCTAAAGAGGCGAGGGCATGCAGATGTGGCCAGGCATTGCACGGACGTGGGCGCGTCCACGATGGGGGCGTGGGCGGGAGGTTAGGGATGGGGTCTGACGTGTGGGGTCCGCGGGGCAGCGAGAGGGGATTCGCAAACAGACGGTCAACACTGACGGACGGGGTCCACTGGGCAGCGAGAGAAAGAACGCGTGGGCGCGAACGGATCAGTGCCGATAGGCCTGGCCCACCGGGCAACGAGTGGGAGAGAAGGAGAGAGAACGCGCGTGCGCGGACGCGGGCGGTCACTGGCAGGTGGGGTCCACCTGTCAGACGACGCGGGCGCGCGCGACCTGGCTGGGTCGAGCTGGGCTGACTGGGTTGAAATGGCTTTTTCCTTTTTCTAGGGAATTTCTAATGCTTTTCTATTTATTTTCTCTAGTGTTTTCAGTTCAAATTCAAACTAAATCAAGCATGTGCAATAATTCAGAGAATATTTGGAGCTCAACATGATGCAACATTTCATGACTCATATTGTTTTGACAAAATAAAATAATTAATCCCTCACTAATTAAGCTAAATCTACCTAAAAGAAAAAGAGAGAGAGAAACTAGAGAGATAGAGAAGAGTAACACCTGAATTGGGTAAGTAATTAGAAAGAAATTTTATACCCCAAATTCAGGGTGTTACAAGTATCTATCTAGCTGTAGCAGCAGCTTAGCTATATAATGGAGCTTATTTCCTTTCAAGTTTGAACTATATTTTGTTGCTATTTTATTTCCACTTCCACGCTTAGAACAAATCGTGGACTCTACCTCCGGGCGCGACCTCTTGTCCTTTCTAGATGCCTACTCTGGTTTCCATCAAATCTAGATGTCTAGGGAAGATAGGAAGCATACCGCTTTTGTAACAGTGGATGGGCTTTACTGCTATGTTGTAATGCCCTATGGTCTGAAGAACGCCTTGCCAACATTTGTACGAGCGATGAGTAAGACCTTCGGGGACCTGATTAGGGACAAGGTAGAGATATATGTCGATGACATCGTGGTCAAGACTAGGAGGGGGTCAACTCTGGTGGAAGACCTGACCCTGGTCTTTGACAAGCTGCAGGCGACACGCACGAAGCTGAACCCGAACAAGTGTGTCTTTGGTGTCTCCGCTGGGAAGTTGCTAGGATTCCTGGTTTCACACCGGGGCATTGAAGCAAACCTAGAGAAAATCAGGGTGATTGAGGCGATGAGGCCTCTGGCCCAAATCAAGGACGTCCAGAAGCTTACGGGGTCATTAGCCGCCCTTAGCCGCTTCATTTCAAGGCTGGCTGAGAGGGCGCTACCCTTCTTCAAGCTCCTGAGAAAATCCGGTCCATTCTCTTGGACCAAAGAGGCAGAACATGCCTTCCAAGAGTTGAAGCAGCACCTTGTGTCCCTGCCGATACTGGTAGCTCTGGAGCCAGGGGAGCCGCTGTACTTGTACATTGCAGCGGCTGCGGAGGCGGTGAGCATGGTGCTGGTCATCGAACAGACGAAGCAGCATTCCTAGGGGAGTCAGGAGGTTCCCCCAGGAGAAGGTGGAGGTCCGACCACCATGGAGCCTGAGGACTTGGGACCAGCTACAGGGGTCTGGACTGTTCAGAGGCCGGTCTACTACGTCAGCGAGGTCCTCCATGAGGCAAAGACCAGGTACCTTGAGATGCACAAGCTCCTCTATGCAGTACTTGTTGCATCCAGGAAGCTGCGCCACTATTTCCAGGCACACAGGGTTGTGGTGGTGACCTCCTTTTCGTTAAGGGCCATCCTCCAAAACTCTAACGCCACAAGCAACATCGCCAAGTGGGCTACGGAGCTCGCTAAGTTCCAGCTGGACTTCCAGCCTCGCCACACCGTTAAGATCTAGGTCCTGGCTAACTTCATTGTGGAGTGGACACCTCCCCCGAGCGCTTCAGGGGGTCCGAATCCCGATTCGGACCCCACATCTGCGGATCCTAGGGGTCCGGTCTTCACCGAGCCCCACTGGACGCTCTTCTTCGACGGATCCGCCCGCTAGCAAGTTGGCGGGGCTGGGGTGGTCCTCATCGACTCGAGCGGAGATCAAGTGAAGTACATGGTGCACCTTGAGTTCAAGGCCACCAACAACATGGCAGAGTACGAAGCACTTATCTTCGGCTTGTCGGCGGCCCTATCCCTAGGGATCCGCCAGCTCCTCGTGAAAGGGGACTCCCAGCTGGTCATCATTCATCAAGCAAGTCCGCGGGGAATGTAGCTGCAACGAGCCCAGGCTCGCAGCTTACCTCCTCCACGTAAGGAAGCTGGAGAAGGACTTCACGGCCCTGGAACTACAACATGTTCCTCGGGCTGACAACTCGGCACAGATAAACTCTCCACGAGGGCATCAATTTGGGCACCCGTGCCCGAGGGCGTCTTCAAAAGACGGCTACTGAGACCCACCGCCCGGCCTACCAAACTGGGCGAAGGGGGCGAGACTAGCACCTCAAAGCTAGCGGTCCCGGTGGCATTACATCTGCAGAACCCACCAAAGGTTGTGTGTGCAATAGGGGGTCCTGCCTACCCCTTAGTGCCACAGCCAGTATCTCAGAGTGGTCCCGATGCATGGATCTCCGAGATCTGGGACTACTTGAAGGAAAACATCCTTCCTAAAGATCATGTATCCGCAGAGCGCATAGTGCGGTTGGCTAAGCGATACGCTGTGGTGGAAGGGGATCTCTACCGTCGTGGTGCCAACTGCATTCTCATGCGGTGCATTACCTAGGAGGAGGGCCGTGAGTTGCTCACGGAGATCCATGGAGGTGAGTGCGGAAGTCATTCCTCATCCCGCACACTGGTCGGTAAGGCCTTCTGGCATGGCTTTTACTGGCCAACCGCCTTCCAGGATGCAGCTGAGATGGTAAAGTCCTGCAAGGCGTGTCAATTCCACACAAAGCAGATACACACACCAGCTCAGGCTCTGCAGATGATTCCACCCTCCTGGCCATTCGCCGTATGGGGGGTGGATATCCTAGGACCATTCCCCAGGGCCATCGGCGGGTACAGGTACCTCTTTGTCGCCATCGACAAATTCACCAAGTAGCCAGAGGCCACCCCTGTGGTCAACATCACCCAGGGTGCTGCTGTCGCTTTCCTCATGTTGATTGTCTGTAGATTTGGGGTCCCAAGCCGTATCATTACGGACAATGGGACCTAGTTTACAAGTCGGCTTTTCTAGGAGTATTGCGAGGGCATCGGCACCCAGCTCTACTTTGCGTCTGTGGCTCATCCTAGGAGCAACGACCAGGTGGAGAGGGCAAACGCAGAGATCCTCAGGGGACTCAAGACACGCACCTACGACTGCTTGAAAAAGTATGATGCAAATTGGGTCAGCGAGCTTCCGTCCGTGCTGTGGGGGAACCGGACCACACCCAGCCGAGCTACTGGGGAGAGCCCGTTCTTCCTGGTCTACGGGGCCGAAGCCTGCCTTCCCCCGGAAATCATTATGGGCTCCCCACAGGTCCAAGCTTTCGATGAGTCTGTGCAGGAACAGCTACGGCGTGAGGACGTGGACTTCATCGACGAGCGCAAATGGCGAGCGGCAATCCGAAATGCATGGTACAACCAGGCGCTCAGGCGCTACCACTAATGGTTCATGCATAGTAGGGAGCTCAGGGTCGGGGACCTAGTCCTAAGGCGAGTACTGAACCGAGAAGGGCTCCACAAACTCTCCCCTAGCTGGGAAGGACCCTTCAAGGTGATAGAAATGTGCCGACCCGGGTGTGTCTGCCTCGCTACAACTGAAGGAGAGCCTCTTCCCAATCCCTGGAACATAGAGCATCTCCGTAAGTTTTACCCATAAAAACAAACCTGGGGACCCGGTTTTCTTCCTTTGTAACTAGGTAGCGCATATATGTACGTCAACCTGGTGAGGTCCACCCTCATAAACCCGGTCTCTTGGCCTACACTCTTGAATATCAAGTTATAAAGAAAAGATTCACCCCTAGATTTATTTTTGTGATGTTTTTAGTCTGCTTCAATTTATGAGCATTAAATTTTTATCTAAACACCCATACAGTTCCCACCCTTACTGGTATAATGACATCCAAATTGAGTAGCTAGGCTTGTAGTTTGGGACCCCTCGGCGGGGGGGGGGGTCCGACAGCCTAGGGACCAGTTCTAGAGAACAGGTACTTGTCTCCTAGGGTGGTCCAGAGCCGTGTAGCCGCTTAGCTTGGTTCCGTACCCTAAGCCTGCACGCTCCACCGCTCTGTGACGGGTATCCTAGTATTTGGAACTATAGTCCTGTGGGTCCGGCAACCTGGGGTCCGGTTCTAAAGAATGGACACTTGTCTCCTAGGGTGGTCCGGAGCTGTGTAGCCGCTTAGCCTGATCATGTACCCTAAGCCTACACGCTCCACCACTCTGCAACGGGTGTCCTAGTATTTGTAGCTGCGATCCAAGGGGGTCCGGGCATACGGCTTGGCTTCCCAGGCTAAGTCCTGCAGGTCCTGTTGCATGAATCAAAGGATAGAAGATACCAGTTGGTGGGTCCTACGGGTGTGCTACTAAAACTTCCTAGCCAAGGCTATGTGCAGGTCCAAGTCCCAGTCGAGACTACCTCCTAGGGGCCAGGTCACCAATTCTTTCTTAAGTGTACTGGCATCCAGCCTCGACACATCGAGCCTACATCCCAGGGGGGCCAAGTACCAGGGAGAAGTTGGTAACGACGCACACAGCAAAGACAAATAGCATACATATAAGTTCTATCACTGTTAGATTAATACTACTCAAAAGTATCTTACAAAGCCAAAAACTGTTACAAAGCCGCTTCCCAGCGGGACCCTTGCCTTCTCTCTGTAGATCTGGCTACTCATCATCAGCAGGATCCCGCTGGAAGCGTTCGGCCACCACCTCCATGATGTCTTGTACGCCCTCCCAGGCGGCGTCTTTGGTGTCGGCCACTGGACCAGCGATCACCATATCCAAGGAGATGGCTGGGTCATGGCTCTAGAAGCACGTCAAGATGTACTCAATCACCGCTCGGTAGAGCCTGCCGCCTTCGGCCTCCAGGCGGGCGTCAAGAATTTGGTCCAGGCGTCGGAGGCGGTCTGCGGCGGAGTCTAGCACCGGGAGCGCGTCGGAGACGGACGTCGGCAGCTCCGACACCGGGATGGGACTCATCCCTAGCGGCACCAGCGTCGTGCTCGCCTCGCCGGCCATGCAGCGATGCGCTGGACCCCGGCGCGATGCTCCGCCTGCAGATCTTCAAGTGCCTTCTTCGTCGCCTCCACCGCCTGGGGGCCCGGTGCAGCCCGCGCCGCCTAAAACTGCCGAATCCGCTCTTCCAGATTTTTCTCCTTCTCCTCTGCCTCGAGCTCATGCTCAGCCAGCAACTTGTCTCGCCTTTCAAACATTTCCTCCCTGAAGGCGAGGTCCTTCTCCTGCCAGGCGAGATCCATCGCCCGCTTATCCAGGGAGGCATCCTTCTCCTTGAGGTTCTCCTCGGCCAGGGCAATGTTGCTGGCCTTGTCCTCCAGCTCCCGCTCCCATTTCTGGATCCTCTCCACAACTGTGGTCTGCTGGGTCCGCTGCTCTTCCAAGATGGTGTTCATGGCGCTCAGCTTGGCACTCAGCTCTGTGACGACCTCCTCCCTCTAGTTCAAGGCCTCCTCCCTTTTGACCAACCTCTTCTCCTTCCGGCTCAACGCCAGCTCCCTGGCGTACACCTTCTGGAGGTCCTTCTTGTAGTCTTTGCGGTCCCGCGCCAGTTCAGACCGCTCAAAGGTGAACTGGTGGGACGCCACCATGGTGCGCTCCTCCAGCTGGGTGCGCCAGTCGCTGAGGCACTGGTGCTCAGATTCCAGCGCCTCCCATTCCTGCCGGATCACCACCTCGGTCTCTTGAAGAGCCTGATGGGCACGAGAGAGCACCCGGGGGAGGGGAACCGATGCCGCTTCTAGTTCGGCGCCGGATCGGAGCCCCCTCTCAAGAACCACCTCAGTCTTCTCCGAAGTGGGCGGCGGGATGGAGCTGGACGCGCCCCCGTGTCACCCTCGACGGTGGGGGTGGGCGCGGTTGGGACCTCCTCCACCGCTGCTGACGGTGCACTCGACGACATCACCGTCGTTCAGGCTGCGGTAGCCGTCGGTGCAGTTGCAGCAGCTAGGGGTGGACCACCGGCACCACTCCCAGCAGACGCCTACTGCTGAGAGCTAGACCCGCCAGCGGGCATGGTATCCGGCGGAGAAGGAGTGACCTTGGGAGCAGAGAGGGAGGAAGCCCTGGCGAGCAAAGGATGGGTTAATACCCGTCAGCATGATAATTACACTCGTGGAAAAAAGGGGCTACACTTACTTGGGGCCCTGGACCTTCCAGCGACCCTGGAAGTGGGATGTTCGCTGTTGTTGTTGCTGCTGTTGTTGCTGCTGCCGCTGGTGCCCCTGGGGGAGATCACCCCCATGTGGTGGTGGCGGCACCGATGGTGGTGGAGGTTGTGGAGGCGACGGACCCGATGGTGGTGGTGGCGGAGGACTGGCACGCCTCTGCGTGCCCTAGGCCTGGGAGCCGGCCTGCTCGGCCGCACCAGCTGTCCTCTGACGCTTCTAGGGGGGTCCAAAACAAGAGGAGGATCCGAAACAAGCGACCTGTCGGCGCGACGCAGCCGGTGTCGCCTCTCTTCCTCCGAACCCCCGGTGCCACCTGGGGCGGAGGAACTGCTTGTAGCCCCTTTGCCCTTGTCCAAGGGGCGGAGGGTCAAGGCAGGGACGTTGGGAGCCACGGTGGGGGCATTGGGGGCCACGCCGGTAGGCTAGGGGCCTCCAGCCGGCGCATCGGAGATCCGGATCCCACGGTGGGGATCCCGGCCGCCGGTCTGGCGAACCGCCACGCCGCTCTCGTCGAGGGTCGTCAACAAGGCCAAGATCGCCGTCCTCAACCCTAGGTCATCGCAGAGCGTAGGGATGCCCTGGGGAAGGATTAGGGACTCAAGGATGAAGGACTTACCAGTAATCCCCTTCACCAGGAGTTCCAGCTCCTCCCAGGACAGGTCGATACCCGGTCCACGCTAGATCCGACCAATGTCGTTCGAGCCGGTGAACCAGCTACACAGACGTGCCGTCCTCTGCAGCAGCATGATCCGGGGCTTCAGGAAGTCGCCGACCATGTGCATCGACGTCAGGCCACCGGTTGCCAAGGTCTTGATCCTGTCCAGTACGAGCAGGAACTCCGGCGCCAGTGATGGCTTGGCCCTCCATTGCTTCCGGTCGAGTGCTAACCTGTCGCTCGGCAGGGCGAGGCAGTCGTTGGCCTCGGAGCTGGAGATCACCCAGTCGGCGCGCCAGTTTTCCCACCTCGCGCCACCGAGGGAGGGGATGTAGGCGCCGGCCGAATCCGGCCTCGTCTGGAAGTAGTAGGCGCCGAGGTGGTCCTTAGCCTTCCCAGAGTTCACCAACACATAGAAGTGATGGAAGAGGGAGGTGCAGGGGGCCACCCCCACAAACATCTTGCAGAGGAGGACGAAGATGGCCACCTGGAGGATGGAGTGGGGTGTGAGGTGCTGAAGCTGGAGCCCGAGCTCCTCCAGCAGCAGCAGGAAGAAGGGCGAGATTGGCAGCGCAAACCCGTAGGAGAGGTAGGAGACGAACAAGACAAACTCCCCGGCGGCGAGGCCACCGAGGGGGATGGCGCCGACGCGGATCCTTCTGGTGAACGCTGACGCGCTCCATCCGAGCAGGTTGCGCACCAGATTGAGCCGCCTCAGACTGGAAGCGGTCGGGACGAGCTAGCGAAGTCATGGCGATGGTGGCGGCGCAAGTGCAGAGCAGGAAAGCTCGAATGTAAAGGGGCGCAGAAAGCTCGGAGACAAAAGGGCGTAGCGATTGGGAGAGAATGCGAAAGCGTAACTGCTGCCTGCGGGGTGAATCCCTTTTTCAAGGAAACTCTCCTGCTCGCGCCCCGAGACACTGCAGGAAATCCCGTCCAACGCGCACCTAGCGCCCAAGCTACCTATTCTCTGACATGGGGGCCTGGGCCCACAAGTCATGCGGTTGGTGTGCCGGTCTCCGAGTGCGAAAAAGGCGAACCGCCATGCGAGGAGCGAACCACCGCGCACGACCGCGCACCGCCTCGGGGCCACTACGGAGGGATATTTTTAACCGAGATGGCGGCAACGAGATGCCCCACGCGTGGCTCGATGGAACCACCGGACGTGGGGCCGTGGGTCAGTCAGACGCGGAGACATATGTGGCAGTTGACGTGACCGAAGGAAGATTGACAGCGCGCGCATCGACAAGCGCGCTGAGTTAATGCGGCGTGTTAGCAGACGTGCTAAGATGGCACCCCAATCACCAGTCATGCCATGTTGACGTGAAGTACAAGTTTTGGCTCCACCTGCAGGCTCGCATCCTCCCCTGAGGTGGGCCTGGGGGCCACTGTCGGTACCCTGAAACTAGGGTACCCCCTGCTACTGTACAAAAACAAAGAGCCCACGCGGCTATCCCTTAGTCGCGTGGTAGAAGTGTTGTGTGTGGGACCAAGCCACGGCTCGCCCCAATCTCAGGCGGCTATTCTGGGTCCACAGCAGCGCCCGACTCCACCACATGGGCGGGTCCGAGGCTGCCACATGTCCAGAGAAGGTAGCATACTCCAAAGCATCAACGGTGAGTCCGGACCCCCACAGGAGAGCGCTGAACCCCCGGATATATAGTCCGGACCCCCAAGGTTGGTCCCGGACCCCCCGGATATATAGTCCGGACCCCCAAGGTTAGCCCTGGACCTCCACTTGTGCAAGCTGGACCCCTGGAATGGGATCTGGACCCCCCCGTATGGGGTCCGGGTCGCCCACAGGGGGTCCTAAGGTCCTAGGACAGAACATATCCGGGTCTTGAACAGGACCCAGGAGGGAATCCGGTACCAACACGTGTCCAGACCTAGTCAGGTGCGGACCTGTCCGCGAACGCTTCTGCTCCCCGCCTAGGCGGAGACCCGATGATGCCACGTGGCCTACTACGCTGACGTAAACCAACGGGCGGAGCCTGACGTAAGGCCTCCGGGTTACGCGGCCCCTGCATTTATTGCGGATAAGGTGCGCCGCCTGTCCATTCCACTGACAGGCCATGTGCCGCCTCGGCATTTAATGAGACCTATCCATTCCGCTGACAGGCCGCGTGCCTATCCATTCCATTGGAAGGCAGCACGCTCATACTGCCACGTGCACTGCACTCATCATCACTCATACGTTACCAAGGAAGCTACCGCTGCACATCAATACTGCGCGGGCTACGGATATCATGGCGCCAGGAGATTGCACAGGCGCTACTTGCATTAGTTGCTCCAGGTGTTCCTTCCGTTATGTTCCTGGGCCCACATGTAGGGGCTCAGCATCCTTGTATGTGCCTCCCTTGAGCTATAAAAGGGAAGGCACATGACGTTACAAGGCAAGTCACTTAGACCCGACTCAGGCTCTCAAGCCCACAGACTCTCATACTCAATATAACTCACAGTGGAGTAGGGTATTACGCTCTGGTGGCCCGAACCACTCTAAATCCTTGTGTTCTCGTGTGTTCTTACACCTTTCGATAGTCAGGCAAACCGCTAAGGCCCCTCCTCATCTTAGGATTTAGGGCAGGTGCGTTCCGCCACCCGGCCGAAGAATTTCCTCTCTTACAGACCGCATCAGTTGAAAGAGCTTTTTCGGCCAAAAAGATTATTAAAACCGAGTTGCGGAACAAGGTGTCTGATGGTTGGCTTAATGATTTAATGGTGGTGTATATTGAGAGGGATATATTCAAAGGAATTGATCTTGAATATATTAAAAGGCATTTCAAAAGAAGAATATGCAATTGCCAAAGTCTCCTAGACATAACTAAAATAATTATATTATCGATATGTCACATGTCACTAGACTCTACTTGAATATCTTGTATTAAATTTAGATCTTTATTTTAATGCTAATTTATGCTTCCATTTTGTTTGACAACTTATATTTGGTTAAATTGCTGATTTGGCATATAATCTATAAGGGATTATTCATCTAAGGTACTTCTTAAAGATGTTTTTGTACCAGGGGCGGAGGGCCCGTTATGGCTAAGTATGGCCTGCGCCAAACCTCAACTTGGCCTAGCAAAAGAACAAAACCAAGGTATTCAGCAGGCCACTGGTATCCAAGCCCAACAGTGATAGCCTCCTTGCTAGTGCTTCCCCTCCGTGGTCGTGCAAAAGACACAACCTCAGTGGTGCACAAGGCGGCCGCTCCCCTCTCACCCGCACCGCCCGCTCATTGTTCCGTCCGCGGCCACGACTGCCTCCGCCTGATCGGCCACCGACTGCCCGAGCATGGCCACACCTCACCGAGTCGCCACCTCGTAGCCTCGCTGCTAGCCTGCTTGCTTGGCTACTTGCTCTCTACTCTGCTCAAGTATCGTGTATCGGTCATGCCTCGCCGATATTTTAGAGGAAGTTCCTAGAAGTGAAAATTTGAATAGAGAAAGTATTCGTATTTTTAAATCAACGTCAATGGATTCAAGCTTGGCGAGGTCGACAAAAAGAAAGGCTCTAGGAAGAGGTAGTTGTGTTATGTGTAACAATATTGTCTATACATTTTAAGTATTTGTATTTCATAGTGGGAGTAGGAATAATTAAGTTTAACGTGCAGATTTGAAGAGCTATTTTAGTCGTGCTAGCAGCACACATCCCAGTACTCGTAAAAGTGAAGTTGGTCATGACATATTAGAGGAGGAGGAGGTGGTGCAAACTCATTTGAGGAATACTCAATCGATGGAGGATGTTGTATCCATGCCGTTTGAAAATGTTGAAGGTCAAAGAGAGGAAGATTTAAATTGATCAAGGTACAATAACTGAGTTCGGCCTGGATCATATTATCTTCGATCTGGGTCTTCGCATTCCAATTGATGAGTTTGGTCCTAATATTATAGATGAAGTTAGGAGGGCTTTTATGGAAAAAGGTCCAACTCAACCTAGTGGGCATAAATTTCCTAAAGCACTAGATAAAATGAGCTTTCAAAAAGATTGGTTTAAGCAATATGATTGGTTGGAATACAGTTTGGTAAAGGATAGTGCTTACTGCTTATGTTGTTATCTTTTTAGAAAGGGTGTAGATGATGACAGATTTCGTTATGAGGTATTTACAAAAATTGGCTTTAAGTATAACAAATTTGGTTATGATGTATTTACAATTCATTCATTCTCATGGGAAACTTACAAATGTGTGGAATAGATTTCCTACTAGAATAAGATCACCCGTCTATATATATTAGAGGGTCATGGACGATTGAGTTAAGCATACACAATCGATAAACACCAATCTACTACTACCTTTGTCCTACCCTAAGCTCTTTAAATCTTATATTGTCCAACACCTCTAGGTGACCTTGCCAGTCTAAGGGCACTCTAGTCATCCTCCTCCCTTACATGTCTTTGTGGGAGGCGTTTGTGGATATTTTAGGATGAAGTACAAGTACTTGTAGGAAAATAGAATTTATTCTCAAATTTCCTGATGGTTTCCCAATAATGATTGTGTTATCTGGGGCTAATAGACATGCCATTTAGTCCTAGTTGGGAAAACCGGGACTTGCTTTCTTTGCAGGCCATTTTGCACTCAGCAAAGTCTTCGCCGAGTGTTACACTCGACAAAGAATATTCGACAAACATTTTATCGGCAAAGGGTACTTTACTGAGTACTTTTTTTGGGCACTCGACAAAGACTTTGCCGAGTGTCAAAAAAAAACACTCGGCAGAGAAAAGCACTTAGCATATTAAAAATCACGAAAAAACCCTAAAAATAGTAAACATTTTTTAAAAATAAGGGAACAACTTCCCAACCACTGTCATTGCCCTACCTATCGCCCTATTATTTTTTACCACTAGTCTAGATTGGTGTTACCACCTGAGACTAAAGAAAGGCTCTTTAGTTTAGGTCGGTAACACCAACCGGGACTAATAAATCCATGTTCAAGAAATTTAGACCCTAATCTCGACCCTAACTCTAATGGAGACTAATATGTTGAACCGTCTGTTACCTAGAGTACCAAATTCCGACTTGCTGGTCGGCCTCACCATACGGCTTCGGGCGATCTAGCCAATTTGTACGTGCGTGATCACAAGTCTTCTAGTCACTTGCAACAAGAATAAAAATAGATAAAATTCAAGCACGATTAAAGTGTTTAACATCTTGCTGTTACTGCATATATAGTCACAAAACTGTCTTCCTCGCTCTTATTCATGTCATAGTTAAAATCAAGAAGCATCTTATACGTTACTCCGTATATATATGATCCGTTTGTTTATTAAACGACCCGTTTAGACTATAGCCTCTTCTAGCTAGACTCCTTGCATTGCTCACAGAGTCATAGCGGATCGGGAGCAGCTCGATCGAGGGCGAGTAGTCCATCTACTAGACTACTAGGCTGCTGCGACGCTCGGCGAGAAGGCCATCGGGGCGGAGTGCGGCGACACGGAGTAGTCGCCGGACCTGATGAGGGCTTCGGATGATCCACACTTGGCAGCACGGTCGTCCAGTAGCATCTGCTGGCATCGGCACTCTGAGCTGCAGAAGGCTTTCTCCCCTCTGCAATTTGAGGCCAACAAGTAATGAACAGGTATATATTGATCAGTATTTATTAAGGATTTGGTCTTTATTTTCAGTTGCTATGATAAAGTCCCAAAAGTAGAATGACCGAAGTTTCGTGGCACTAAATGCATACGAGCTAAGTATATTCTTGTTCATTGGGGTTAAAACTTGAATGAATACGGCTCATCGTCCTAGCTAGGGATAGAGCTAGAAACATTTAAGAGGGACGACACAATGTCACTAAACCACTAATAATAGACAAATACAATAGTTTATAATCATCTTATATTAAAACGTTAATAAACAATAAAAACCATAAAATACCTAATGAGAAGTATATGATTTAATTTTAGGAGAAACTTTAGGGGTTTCATGGCATCCGGGGAGCGATAGGGGGACTGGGGGAGCTTGAGCGGTCGAGCCCTATCCATTCCACCGCTACACCCGTCCATGTATCGTTCTAAGCTATTCGACACTAGAAAGCAAAACAATTTTAGCTTTTTTAATATATGATTTCTGATATGCGTGTTCATTGCAATAGGAAACATAGAATTTTTCGACGGTTTATTAAGCCGTCAGAGAGATAATTTGGGACGAAGGGTGTATATAAAAAACAAAATAACTATTATATATCTACACCATACATACATATTTATTAGATCTAAAAGAGAGAGTTATTAGCAGATAACTGCTGCCTACGTGATCAAGCAAAGGAATGAACGGCCACGCGGCGCGCACCTGTACATGTAGATATCGAGCCCATCAAGCCTCTTGTCGCAGAGGCAGCACCGGCTGAGGAAGTCGGGCGCCGGCGCCGGCGCCGCGTCGTCGGCCTCCACGAGCCATCCACCGCCGCCGTCGCCGAACCCAAAGTACACCCGCTTGCGGACGCTGGCGCCGCCGGCGCCGGCCACGTGCTTGATGACGCACGTGTAGCTCTCGTCGTCCTCGCGCGCGCGCCGCCTGGCCGCGGCGCCGATGGCGATCGGCTCGGCCCCGTGGCCCATGGCCGCGACGATGCCGAGCCCGACGGCGCCGCGCTCGTCGAAGCTCCGCCTCGGCGGCGGCGGCCTCGGGTCTGGGGAGTAGTTGTTAGCGCTGACGAAGGCGGAGAGGAGGTTGGCCAAGGACGAGGAGGCCGTCGTCAGCTTGGCCACGGAGCTCCGCTGCCGGGTAGGCGGCGCCGAGGCCGCCGCCTTCTGCTCCGCTGCCGGCTCGTGCGACCACATCATCTTCTGCGCTCTGTCTCTTGCCTGTGTGACTCTGTGAGCAGCGGAGAGAGAGACAGACAGAGCGAGACGGAGATGGGAGAAGAGCTTGTTACGTTACGTGCGTGCTCAGTCTATCTCTCAGCTGCCATCTCTGCTCTCTCACTCCCGTCTCTCTCTCCCTAAAGAGCAGAGCAGTAGAGCACTAGCGGTGGTGGTATCGTTGAGGTCTAGCGACAAAGAGGGGGGTAGTGGTGGTGATAGTGGGAGGATTATAAAGAGGAGAATATACGGCCTGGGGAAGTGGGGGAGTTAGGAAATGGTTTTGTGAAAGATTAGCAATTCCTAGTGGTGGGGGTCGTTTCGCATGTGGGAGCTAGTAGCTCATTTCATAATACATATATATAATTGAAGAATATTCCATAATTATATTTTAATGCAATAATGATATCAGGACTTGTCCTTGTTTAGTATTTCCGAGAACCTTTTGTTAAGACACTGCATTATATTGTTAAAAAATGGACCGGTTGATCGATCTTTGTCTCTTTTGTTAGCGCCACAAAATTGTTATTTACACCATCTGTGTGTATATGAATAACTGTGTGGCGCTGTGCGCACATTACCTTTAGTTAAAAGACACTATGGATTGAAGCCTCCTCCGCGTTTCCGCGGGTGCCAGCCTATACGCGTGTGACAGCTAGCAGACTGGACTCGAATTTTTTATCTTCAATCGACCTATGCACGTTCCGTGCTTCTCTCTCTCCCACACCGGCTCGATGCTGCCTCTTCTCACTCCCTTGCCGTCCTCACCGCCGCACGCTTGTCTCCTCCAGATCTCGCCGCGACCTGCATTCCCGGCATCGCAGCCGGCTCCACCAGGCCGTGGCCTTCGACCACCACCTCCCTCAACGCGCACTCCACCAGGCCGCCGCCTCCTCCTCCTCCTAGGGTTAGGGCATCCATCGCAGGGGCCCGTTGCGCTGGGCTCGGTGCGGAGGTCGTCGGGGGCCGTCGTTGTGTGCCTCTGCCGCCGCGCGATCCAGGTGGTCCTAGCCATCTCCCTCGCCTACGCATTGGTTGTACTGTTCCTCGAATCACCCTCGTCAAGTCCGGGAAGGCCGAGGCATATCCCACGGTTGAGATCGACCTCGCCGATGCGCAGGTAGCCACTGTAGTCCTAGGGGAACTGAGTATTTATATTTCCATTCATTAATGTTAGCATTGTCTGCGTCTAAATAGCCTTGATTTTCTTTCGTTAGGTCATAATTTTGCGAAAGGGAATGCCCTTAAGTCCATAGAGATAGAGCTAACAGAACGATATGGTTATGCATTTTGCTCTGCTAGGTCTCCACTTCATCGAGCTTGTTCATTGTAGACAAAAGTGAGTTTCTGAAGTTTACTTTGGAGCAGAAACTTTATATTTTTTGTTAACCTTGCTGTTTTGACTGACAACACAGAAGCCCTTGAGTTTGTTTAGGAAAAAATGTCATTGTTTATGAAGTTAGGTAGTGGCTCACAGAAGCTCTTGTTAGCAGATATTGTCATGGGCTCATGGCCCACGATGAAGCTATTGCTACCCGGAAGACTAGAAATACAACATCCCCTTCTAATGTATTCATTTCTAAAATTATGCTTCAGTAGCAATGACCCCTTAGCCCATCAGTTAATCATGATTTTTGTTAAAATTTCGAAGTCAACTCATTGTATACAGTTAGAACTTGCGTGTGATCTTAACTAAACCACCTCCCTTCAGACTTATGTGTGATCTTAGTCTGTCAATGACATGGCATGTATGGTGAATCTTGCCTACTCATTCTCGTGATTTTTGCTATTTTTAAAACTTACAAAGAATGGTAACATACCATTTTTCTACTAGGGATTTTGTCTGAACCATTTAGTATTTAGTGTCTTTCGATTATTTCTAGCTACATGATCATCCACCTACTTCTCCATATCCTATTTGGTCGGCCTTGCAGGTAGAGTTTTGGGTATTTTGCTATGCTACAACTTCATTGGCACAAAGATGGCACAAAATCAAATAACATTGATGAGTTTCTTGATAATCTTATTTGCTATATTTATCAACTTGGGTTAATAGTATTTTCAGTTAGTAATATCCGTCACGTTATTGATGAGTTTCTTGATAATCTTATTTGCTAAATTTATCAACTTGGGTTAATAGTATTTTCAGTTAGTAGTATCCGTCTATGTTAGAATCTTGAAATGTTATTTGATTTGTTAACACATTTGGTATTTGATCTGTATCCTTTTCTATTCAGAGTCATCTGGTGCCATCTTTGTTTTTTTGGTAAATTTATGTTTATATGATTCCTGATTGCGTATATGATATCTAGAAATCACCTTTCGTTGTCAAGCTGGACCATTGTAAATTATAGAAGTTTGAGCAGTATGTTGTGCTCTAAAAAGGCTTGAAGTTTTGAGAATTGAGATAAACATAATGAGTGGTCCTTACTATCATCAGTATTCCAGGTGTTGAATTTTGGAGATCGGGGCAAAATTCAGGAAGCCATGGTTCAAATGGATATAAGGTATACTATGTTACTCAAGCAGCCCCCGTATGTAGCTTTCTGCATTTGTGCATCATAGAGATTTGACTATTAAATTAAACAGTTGTTCTTTATGCAGAGAAGAAGGGATTGTGATCTGTATCTATGGATAAAACATTGATTTGGTGTTGGTGGAGGTTAATCTTAATAATATGGCACTAGAGACTTTGGCAAACTCTGGTTTGTTCAATCACCTACTGAATTAACTTCGAGTCTCTCTTATCGGTATTAGTTTATATTTAGTGCTCTATTATTTTAAGAATTTCTCATATGTATCAAACTCACCGTCCTAGGGTTATTCTTCCTTATTTACAGCAATGTGTTCTTATGACGATGAAGTGCCACTTTCTAAATGTATAAACCTAAGTACATGCTTCCATGTGTTGAAGCCATTGGACAAAAGAAGCTTCAACATTCTGTGGCACCAAGCACTCGAACACAAGTCTAAATGGCAGCTCCCCCAAGGACTAGATATTAATATTAGTACCAAAAATAGAATGGTTTTACCATCTACTGTGGGAAATTCCATCTTTGAAGCAACAATTGTGCTAAATGATTCATCAACAAATGTCTGCTATTAATTTTCCCTTGTGATGGATAGGGCGCCCGAAGGGGCGCCACCTGATCTAGTATTATTCATACGCATGGACGTCTTTGTATCACGGGCATGCCATAATGCATGGAAGTGTTAGAACATATAAGGGGACGTTCGTTTTTTCGGAAAGGAGACATAGAACAATTTTTAGCCGTTTTGATTCTCTAATTTATATAAGTTTTGATCAGCTAAAATGATTTCTGATCCATTTCGAGACAAACAAACAAGGCCTAAGAAACTAATTAAATGGCTTGAGAAGCTAAATTTTAGCTATTTAATAATAAAATAAACCTTCAATATATAGACTAGCCATCTAACTCGTCAAACTATCTGACTCTCTAAACTAATTTGTATGTTGGAAAGTTTGTTGGAATGAGATGTTATATATAGAGGTTAATTTTTATAGAGAGATAAATAAAGAGTCAAATATAGAGTTAAAAATAATAAAGAGTTCCTTGTTGGGTGTGTCCTCTACAGCTGGTCAATAGAGACCGGATTGGGTTTAACCCAACTAACATCTCTTAATCGGGCCCTTGATCGGGAGGGCCCACACTAATCTCGGTTGGAGCCCCAGGCATACGACGCTATAAATATAGGACTAAGGGGTCGCAAAAAAGTCTAACGCTAGTACCTCGCTCCAAAACCCTAGTCCCTAGAGGCCCCATCGCCTAGCCGCCGGAGTGTCTGGAAACGCGACAACTTACAGCGGCTCGGATCCCGATGCCTGCTGCTTCTCTACAGGGCAACGATATGAAGACAGCAACTACGACAACTCTCTAGCAGTAACAACAAAGGTGTGTTTCTCTATTCCTCTCAGTAGATTAGATCTACTCATCATCGAGATTTTACTTCTAGTTATGGATTGGTATTCTAGGGACTTAGGAATCGATCGTAGGCTCAATAGAATCTAACATTCCTTAGAGATGCTCTTACACACATATAGCTAGCGTCCACTACCGGAATTTGGCTCTTTGCCGAGTGCTAAATTCTTTACCGAATGTTTTTTTGGGCACTCGGCAAAGAAGCTCTTTGCCGAGTGCCACGCAAAAAACCCTCGGTAAAGAAAACACTCGGCGATGAAGCTCTTTGCTAAAAATATAACACTCGGCAAAGAGCTCTTTGCCGAGTGTTTTTTTCAACACTAGACAAAGACAATTTTAAAATCACATTTTAAAGCAGTAAATTAATTCAAATGAAAAGTTTTCAACTACAAAATTGTATAACTCATCATTATGTACAATTTATATTTTGAACATTTCTTCATATAACAAAATAAAAATAAATTTGTTCATAAAACCTATATCTCTCTCGTAGTTTATGAAACTACGAGAGAGATGTATAAGATTTGTGCATATTGTTAGAACCATCATGTGAGATGAACAAATAACCAAACAACCAAAATAAATTTGTAGATCTTAAAAAGTTATAGAATTTTGTAGTTGGCAACTTTTTCATTTGAAGTCATCTTATCAACGAAAAATACGTCTAAATATAAAATTTAAAATTTTGAATTTTGAAAACGACCTCGAAAGAAAAAACCACCAACATAAAAGTTGTAGGCATTGAAGAGTTATGAAACTTTGTAGTTGACAATGTTTTGGTTTAAAATCATTTTGTCATGCAAAACTATGTTTGAATTTTAAAATTTGAAAATTTCAAACTATATCGGATGAAAAAACCATCAAAATAAAAGTTGTAGGTATTGAAGAGTTATGAAACTTTGTAATTGACATTTTTTGATTTGAAATATTCTTATCATTGAAAAATTCGTGTGAATTTTTTAAATTTGAAATTCAAATATTGTAAACGGCCTCGAATGTAGAAA
Organism: Zea luxurians; assembly: GCA_029449295.1. NCBI lineage: Eukaryota > Viridiplantae > Streptophyta > Magnoliopsida > Poales > Poaceae > Zea > Zea luxurians. Next base: position 23,404,223 of record JAOPSE010000015.1, read on the forward strand.
CTATCAAAATAGAACTTGTAGATCTCGAAAAGTTATGCAACTTTATAGTTGGTCACATTTTCAAATAAATTCATTTAGTGACTTAAATAATTAAATTACTCTCGGTTTGTTATAGTACATGAGGAATGAAAACGTAATATAGACATAATTGATGTAGTAGTGTAGTGGTAGAGGAGGGTATGCGTGAGAGAGGTTGCACAAAATATGTGAATTTGATTCAAAATAATAGTGAAAAATGATAGGGCGGTAGTGGTTGGAGAGTTAATAGAGGTAGTGGTTGGAGAGTTGGAGACATAATTTAGGTTTTTTTATTCTTAATTTGCCGAGTGTCGACGAGTGCTTTTCGACACTCGGCAAATTCTTTATCGAGTGTCTGAAAAAAATACTCAGGAAAGAACTCTTTGCCGATAAAATATTTGTCGAGTATTCTTATCGAGTGTAAAATAGCCTTTGCTGAGTGTCTAAAACACTCGACAAGGAACGCGATTTCGGTGGTGGTCTTCGTGTATAGCCTTTCGTGCCATGCACATGTTGAACTACCACATCATGCATCCAAATCCACATCTGTGTCTACATGAATAATTGTGTGGCTGTGCGCACATATTATTCATACATGGACGTCTACATATCACGGGCATGCAATACATGCATGTAAGTGTTACACGCTATATAGCTAGCGTCTTCGTGTATCCAAAGCTTGCTGTACTGTTCGTTCTCGTGGAATGAAAGAGAGAGAGCACGTTTTGCTGACTTGCTGCATGCCTACACAGCATATATATGGTTGGTTCGATCGTCAGCATGGCACGAAGTGAGAGAAACGAAACAAAAAAAAACGAAGTTTGTTTACTGCAATAATTAAGATACTGATCTTCTATCTCCGAATCACCTTTCGTTGTTGTTTATGGGAAAAAAAGAACTGACCACTCCTTTTCCTTGACGCTCTACCGCTACAACTGTGCTATTTCTTTGGTCTTGAGATATAAACTAACTAAAGGCCATGTTTGTTGAAAGCACCCAGTTTTTAAGAAAATGGTTTATATAAATTGAGTTATTTTATTCTAAATATTACAATTTATTACCTAGTTTATAGAAATTAGATTATCAGTTTCTTAAAAAACAAAAAGTTGGTCTTCTACTCTTCTCCTAACTAAAAAAATAAAAACTGGTTTTCTTAAAAACTGAGTTAATTCCAAACAAAGCCTAAAGATTATTGATGAAAAGCTTTCTGAAAGCAGCACTTGATGTATGAGACGACTAAAGAAACGATATCTTCCCTTCGATGGATCCAATGTGTGGACGTACGGGTCTCGCTCAATTTCCGTGTCGCGATCGTCATGAAAAGGAGGGAGACGCAAATTTTAATCCGTATCATGATCACTTGCACCTAGTGTTATCGTCGATCAACCGGAGACAAAAAAAAAAAAAAGTAGCGTAGCACGCAGTATCCACAACCGGCCGAACCCAATGCTCCAAGTCCCATCATCATGGTACACCCTATGTGTTGAGGACTTGTTCTCAAATGCTTTGCCTTGACAAAGATTGATTCCCGAATAATGTGATTGCAATTACAGGAATGCGTGAACAGTGAAGGAATACTGTTCACTATTTATAAGCACGGGACACAGCCTGTGAGAGATTACAATTATGCCCCTCAGAAGGGATTACAACAGCGACTCAAACATTTATGGACTAAAAGGTCATTCTACTCTTAAGTCGGTTTGTAATACCGAAGCTTCATGAAGAGAAACCTTCGGTCATCACATGCGGACAGCTTCAGCCGAAGCTGTTTCTCCTTACAAGACCTTCGGCGACGAAGCATAGTCCCAACAGTAGCCCCTTCACGGTGCTAGATCATTTTTCGTAACGAGCTTGATCCGTGAAAAAAGTCTCTTAGGCTTCGGGAAGCCGAAGGTCCGAAAAACACCTTCCCTGAGCTCGTTGTCGAGAAACGATTTGGTTTCCGAGCGCGGAGCGGTCCCACCTTGCAGCGGGTGCAAGCAGCTGTTTGCCTGGTGTAAAAATCCTGGCGATTCACCTTCTTACCTGCATCACTATATAAACAGACGGACAGGTGTGAAGTTACCACAACATTCATTGCTATTTGCACTGTTTTGCTGCCAAAATTTTTAACCATAGCCGAAGCTTGACTCTCGGAATCAAACGAAGCTCCAGTTTGAAGCCTACTTCGTCAGAAGAAAAAACTTCGGAAGAAAAAGTATTTAGTTCCCAAGAAATTCAGAATTAAATAGCCAGAGTGCGTTCTACCGCTAGGGTTGAGCGCGAGGGAGACGAAGCTGAAGGATCGGAGACTGTTCCCATCTCCGAAGCGATGCAACGATCCGGACTGGTGACCTCAGAAGGAATCCGTACCGCCGAGACAGAGCAGACTGCTCCCATCTCCGAGGTTGCTGCCGAAGCGGAAGAAGGAAATATTGAGGAGACTGATTCCGAAGATGATTATCATATTGCCATGCCAAGTAAGCCCAGCCACTTGGACTTCGGAAAGTCGACTGTCTCTAAAGCTGATCTCTCCAAGATGGTGAAGTCGGGTTATTTCAGTGAGAGTCAGAAGAAGCTGCTTCGCTTCGGGGGGGGAAGAAACTACCCCGAAGCCGGAGAATGATGAAATAGTCATTTTCAAGAGCTTTCTAAAGGCTGGGTTGAGATTCCCCCTCCATAGGATTATTGCAGATGTATTGAAGAAGTTTGGGATCTACTTTCATCAGCTGACTCCTAACGCTATCGTTAGGCTTAGTGTTTATATCTGGGCCCTCCGAAGCCAGGCGGTGGAGCCGTTTGCTGACAGCTTTTGTCGAGTTCATGAGCTGCATTACCAGACGAAGGCTAGAAAAGATTGATTACACGATAACTTTGGTTGCTACAATTTTGCCTATCGGAAAACCACAAAGTTTCCTGTAATCAGCTACCGAAGCAAATGGCCGGCAGGCTGGAAATCAGAATGGTTTTATGTGAAAGTTGACGAAGATAAAGAGAAGCTGGTACAAAGCCCTCTTGAATTGATCTTCGGAGAAACAAGACCGCGATGCCAAATGTCATTAGAAGGTCCCACTTGGGCTGCACTGGCTGAGTTTAAAATTATTTCAGAACATATCAGCACTAGGGACTTGGTTCAAGAGTTTTTGGCCTTCAGGGTTTTTCCTACTTTAAAAGAATGGGAAATGCCGAAGCTAGAGGGGGAGAAGAAAGAAGGAGAACTTGTGCGGTTACCTTACTATTACAAGTTTAAGAAATACTTTAAAAAACCTTGCCAAGAGTGGCTGGACACAATTGAAATAATGTGCAATGAAATACTCGGTAATTACTCCAAAAAAGAAGATCAGTTGATGACTGTGGCCTTTGGTACCCGTCCGAAGCGAAGACTGAATCGAGTACTGGACGCCTTGGGCTTTGAATACCCTGATTACGAACAACTGAATAAAATTGTCGAAGGCCGGAAGAGGAGAAGGGTAGCCGAAGCTTTAAATGAAGATGAGAAAGAACCACCAAAAGAGAAGAATATTCTGAAGAAGAGAAAAGTAACATCTCCGAAGCGAAAAGTATCTGAAGAAGAGACTGCCGCATCACGCTCTGCCACTGACGTGGAAGAGATTTTGCAGGTAATGACTGAATCCCTGCCTGTGAAGCTAAGTCCATTAGGGCCTCAACTGACAAAGTTTTTTCAGAAGGAAAAGGAGCCCGAAAAAACGAAGAAAACAACAAAGAGACACAGAATCATCGCAGTGACCGAAGTCATTGACAAGACACCACCGAGAGCTTCAGCTCGGAAGACACCAGCGACTGAGGAAATATCAAATGTTGAAGTCGCACCTTCGGAAATGGCGGCTACCGAAGCTACCTCAGCCGAAGATTTGAACTTGGAAACCACAATCGAACATATCGACAAAATACTGCTAGAGATGGCCACAGAAGAGGCTACTACTGCCGCCAAAGAGACCATGACCGCAGTGTCTGGGAAAGGAAAGGAAATAGCTGACGATACTTCGGAGGACGAAACCTTCATGTTTCAAAATTTAGTTGGACAAGAATTGACAAAAACCGAAATAGAAGAGCTTAAAGAATATGCCAAATCTTGCGGATATAGACCAGGAGCACTCCTCTTCGGTGGTATTGACGATGAAAAATTAGGCTGTATCCGGGACCAAACTGGAGCTAAGATTGTCGGTACTCTATCAAAGAGTATCGGTTTTCCGAAGCTAGAAATAGATATTAGCCGCTACCGACGATAGCATATCGTTGGTAGTTTATTTTATTCCAATTTCAAGGTGAACTACTTTTCCCTTGACTTTTAATGTTTTTAATAATAAAGACATTTCTAACGAAGGTTGTTTATGTGCAGAGTATGCTGTTGAGTAAGGCTTTGAAAATGCAGCAAGATCTGGAAGACAAAAAACACGAGGTTATAATTAGAAATTTAGAGAACAAAATAAAAGAGCAATCAGCTACTATTGAAAAGAAAGACTTCGAGCTTCAGTCAACCGAAGGCTTATTGGCAGAAGCCGAAGCTAAAATAGCAGAATTGAATACGAAGCTTCTCTGCCAATCTGAACAGTTTGAACAAGAAAAGCAAGAACTTAATGCGAAACTTGAAGCCGAAGTCCAACAAAATTCAGATTTGAAAAAATTATTGGCAAGCCTTCAAGACAAATGTTTGGAGTTTAGCAATAAATGTATTCAACGACTGAGAAAGATATTCCACTCAGTTGGGGCTAGCAGTGAGAAATTCACCCCGTCAACTGAAAATTTACAAAAGACCTTCAAACATATTGAAGGTGAAATTGATGAACTTGACGAAGTTATAGCCGGGCACGGTGACTTCTGTGCCTGGGTAGCTTCTCGGGGCACTGCTGCAGCTTTTCTGAAAGCTGGCTGCGACCATGGAAAAATTGTTAATAGGCCCAATTTCACTCTATCACCATCAATTTTAGATGACATTCCTGACCTGGCCCGAAGCATTTCTAATAGATTTGTAAAGATGATATGGACAAAAGGCGGTCGAGAAAAGGCTGGAGACGAAGCTCGGAGTCATCTTGAACCAGTAAGAAATCATACCTTGTGTTTACCTTTTCCTTCAAACTTGGTCTTGACTCACAACAACTTAATTCATGTAGGGTGACGAAGCCGAAACCGATGCTTGAAGAGTATGACGCCGAAGCTGAGGCCCCATGAAGATCAGTAGGAGTAGACTGTAGAAAAACTCAAGAAACTTTTCAAATAACTTTTGTAAATATGACTAAGCTGTTCTTAATGAATTTTGTTCATACCTTGTAATATGCTCTTACCCTTCCGTTAATGTATGAGGTGCTTTGATGTGGACGAAATTATCTTTTTGAGCCTAAGGCGAAAAAAACACCTTCCCTTCTTTTCGTACACAGCGAAGCATAAAAAACAGTTTTTCCTTTCTGCCGAAGCTCTTCTTTTCATATGCAACGAAGTACAAAAGACAGTTCTTTTTTTTTCTTTTTGCCGAAGCAACCACTTATGCTATGATGATGGTTATCCTACATATGCCTGGATGAATGTTTATGAATGCAAATGTTATGATGTAATGTGGCGTGCAAATGAATGTCCAAACACATACTCGAAGCCATAATCACAATCGTTATTTCCTTAGAAACAATCACATATCAGCGCTGACTTTTCGCTGTAAGCCTCCCTTAGGAGCTTCTTCGCCTTTTACTTTCGGCGGTATCAGCGTTGACTTTTCGCTGTAAGCCTCCCTTAGGAGCTTCTTCGCCTTTTACTTTCGGCGGTATCAGCGTTGACTTTTCGCTGTAAGCTCTGCATTCCCTTTGGAACGACTTCTGAGCAAAAAACTTACACTGCGCCCCCTTTGGGGCGACTTCTTTAGTAGCTTCGTCATACTCCGCATCCCCTTAGGGACGGTTTTCGAGCTTCTTCCCTGTTTCTTTTTTTCTTTTTTTTCTTCCTTTTTTTGGCACTCGATGGTGCGTTCTCAGTTTTTACATTTACATCTCTGGGGGATTTTGCTCTTATAGAACTGAAATAAAAAGAAATTACATGTGATGGCCCCATTAAAAACCTGTCTCCCCCTTCAGAAAGGAAAAGGGTGCCATAATAAAAAATATAAAAAATTACATCAAGTTATACATAATATCGCCGAAGCTCATCCGCATTCCAAGATCTAGGAATGTCATTGCCGTCCATATCCTTCAATCTGTATGAACCGGGTCTTGACGAAGACACTACCAAAAAAGGTCCCTCCCATTTCAACTGCAACTTGCCCACTGTATCTGGGTTAGCTACTCTCCGAAGCACCAAATGTCCTGGCTCAATATTCTTTAGCCGAACCTTTCTATCACGCCATTTGATTGTTTCGGCTTGATATTTATTGATGTTCTCCACAGCTTGAAGCCTGATCCCTTCTATAACATCTTTTTCCACAGAATGATCAGCTTCGGAATTTGATTCTGTCGAAGCTACTACTCTTATTGATCCAGTTTTAGCTTCCTCCGGAGTTATTGCTTCGTCACCAAACAATAATTTGAATGGAGTAAAGCATGTTGACCTTGATGTTGTTGTATTGTGACTCCACACCACTTTGATTAATTGATCTGGCCATTTTCCCCTGGGTTGATTGAAGATTAACTTCATTATTCCTGTCATTATGATGCCATTAGCTCTTTCAACAAGTCCATTTGACTCCGGATGTCTAACTGATGCAAAATGGATCTTCGTGCCAATTTGATCACAAAATTGTCTAAAATCTTCGGAGTCGAACTGTGTTCCATTATCTACAGTGATGGCCTTTGGTACTCCGAAGCGACAAACAATATTCTGCCAGAAAAACTTTTGAATAGTGGCCGAAGTTATTGTGGCTAAAGGCTTTGCCTCAATCCATTTAGAAAAATATTCCACGGCCACTACAACATATCTTAAGTTTCCTTGGGCCGGTGGTAACGGACCTAACAAGTCAAGGCCCCACCTTTGCAATGGCCAGATGGGTTGTATCAACTGAGTTAGAGACGAAGGTTGTTTTTGATCTCTTGCACATTTCTAACAACCTTCGCACTTTTGAACTAATTCCGCTGCATCCGAAGCTGCCTTCGGCCAATAAAACCCTTGACAAAAAACTTTTCCAAGTAACGGCCTAGATCCAATGTGAGATCCACACAGGCCTGCATGTATTTCTTTCATCAATTCTATGCCTTCGGCTCTGGACAAACACTTGAGTAATGGAGCACAAACTCCATGCTTGTACAACTCCCCTTTTATCATGACATATGGACGAGCTCTTGCCTCTAGCCTCCTGTTATAATCTTTGTCAAGGACGAATTCCCATTGCCAAGGATAGATTCCTTAGTTGATGCAGCAGCCTCATCAGAGCTTATGAGTCTTTTAGATTGTTATTCAGGCTATCATCAAATTTGGATGAAGAAGGAGGATGAGCCAAAGACCAGTTTCATAACCCCTAGTGGAACATATTGTTACCTTCGGATGCCTGAGGGGCTCAAGAATGCTGGAGGAAGTTTCAGCAGAATGACTTTGAAGGTTCTTCAGTCTCAGATAGGCAAAAATGTGCTAACTTATGTTGATGATATCATTGTAAAAAGCACGAAACAAGAAAATCACATTGCTGATTTGCAGGAGACCTTCGCCAGTTTTAGACAAGCTGGTCTAAAGCTGAATCCAGAAAAATGTGTCTTCGGAGTAAAGAAGGGGAAATTTCTTGGATGCTTGGTTTCAACAAAGGGAATTGAAGCTAATCCAAGTAAAATTGAAGCTATACTTCGAATGGAGCCACCAAATACAAAAAAGGGGGCCCAAAGATTGACGGGGAGGCTGGCATCTCTCAATAGATTCATATCCAGATCAGCAGAGAGAAATTTACCATTCTTCGAAGTGCTGAAATCAGCCGAAGTTTTTCAATGGGGACCAAGCCAACAAAAAGCCTTCGAGGAACTGAAGCAATATTTGATGGATCTAACAACATTAACTCCACCAACACCAGGGGCTCCTTTGTTATTATATGTGGCAGCTTCGCACTCAGCGGTAAGTGTAGCACTTGTCCAGGAAAAGCTTGATGGCCAAGTCAAGAAGCAGGTCCCAGTATATTTTGTATCTGAGGTTCTTAGTGTATCAAAGAAAAACTACACAGAATTGGAGAAGGTGTTATATGCTGTTTTGATGGCATCCAGGAAGCTTCGGCATTACTTTCAAGCATACAATATTGTTGTTCCTTCTTCGCAACCGTTGAAGGATATTATGCGAAATAGAGAAGCTACTGGACGGATTGGAAAATGGGCTGCAGAGCTCAATGAATTTTACATTGATTATGTGCATAGATCTTCGATCCAGTCTCAAGCGTTGGCAGATTTCATTGTCGACTGGACGCCAGGGGCTCAAGATGAAGAAACAAATAAAGATGCCGAAGTATGGACAGTGTTTTGCGATGGGTCTTGGGGAACCTTCGGAGCAGGAGCAGCTGCTGTGTTGGTATCACCATCCAAAATTAAAACTTGTTATGCGACAAGACTCGATTTTAGTTGCACAAACAATATTACTGAGTATGAAGCCCTGCTTTTGGGTCTTCGAAAGTTAAAAGCAATGGGAATCAGAAGGGCCATTCTTAAAACTGATTCCCAGGTTGTTTCGGGTCATGTTGACAAGAGTTGTAAGGCTAAAGATCCGAAGCTCGAAAAATATCTAGACACGGTTCGAAGGATTGAAGCCTCCTTCGAAGGATTTTCTGTCAAAAATATTCCTCGAGGAGAAAATGAGCATGCTGATTTGTTAGCTAAGTCAGCGGCACAGGGGCTGCCCTTACCTTCGGATGTGTTCTTCGAAACAATAAAAGCACCTTCAGTGGAGCTTCTTGAAAGAGCAGTCCTCAATATATCTCCTGTTTATAGTGAAGACTGGAGAACTGAGATCATCTCTTACCTTCAGGGTAACTTCTTTTCAGATGACGAAACTTATAACAGGAGGATAGAGGCAAGAGCTCGTCCATATGTCATGATAAAAGGGGAGTTGTACAAGCATGGAGTTTGTGCTCCATTACTCAAGTGTTTGTCCAGAGCCGAAGGCATAGAATTGATGAAAGAAATACATGCAGGCCTGTGTGGATCTCACATTGGATCTAGGCCGTTACTTGGAAAAGTTTTTCGTCAAGGGTTTTATTGGCCGAAGGCAGCTTCGGATGCAGCGGAATTAGTTCAAAAGTGCGAAGGTTGTTAGAAATGTGCAAGAGATCAAAAACAACCTTCGTCTCTAACTCAGTTGATACAACCCATCTAGCCATTGCAAAGGTGGGGCCTTGACTTGTTAGGTCCGTTACCACCGGCCCAAGGAAACTTAAGATATGTTGTAGTGGCCGTGGAATATTTTTCTAAATGGATTGAGGCAAAGCCTTTAGCCACAATAACTTCGGCCACTATTCAAAAGTTTTTCTGGCAGAATATTGTTTGTCGCTTCGGAGTACCAAAGGCCATCACTGTAGATAATGGAACACAGTTCGACTCCGAAGATTTTAGACAATTTTGTGATCAAATTGGCACGAAGATCCATTTTGCATCAGTTAGACATCCGGAGTCAAATGGACTTGTTGAAAGAGCTAATGGCATCATAATGACAGGAATAATGAAGTTAATCTTCAATCAACCCAGGGGAAAATGGCCAGATCAATTAATCAAAGTGGTGTGGAGTCACAATACAACAACATCAAGGTCAACATGCTTTACTCCATTCAAATTATTGTTTGGTGACGAAGCAATAACTCCGGAGGAAGCTAAAACTGGATCAATAAGAGTAGTAGCTTCGACAGAATCAAATTCCGAAGCTGATCATTCTGTGGAAAAAGATGCTATAGAAGGGATCAGGCTTCAAGCTGTGGAGAACATCAATAAATATCAAGCCGAAACAATCAAATGGCATGATAGAAAGGTTCGGCTAAAGAATATTGAGCCAGGACATTTGGTGCTTCGGAGAGTAGCTAACCCAGATACAGTGGGCAAGTTGCAGTTGAAATGGGAGGGACCTTTTTTGGTAGTGTCTTCGTCAAGACCCGGTTCATACAGATTGAAGGATATGGACGGCAACGACATTCCTAGATCTTGGAATGCGGATGAGCTTCGGCGATATTATGTATAACTTGATGTAATTTTTTATATTTTTTATTATGGCACCCTTTTCCTTTCTGAAGGGGGAGAAAGGTTTTTAATGGGGCCATCACATGTAATTTCTTTTTATTTCAGTTCTATAAGAGCAAAATCCCCCAGAGATGTAAATGTAAAAACTGAGAACGCACCATCGAGTGCCAAAAAAAAGGAAGAAAAAAAGAAAAAAAAGAAACAGGGAAGAAGCTCGAAAACTGTCCCTAAGGGGATGCGGAGTATGACGAAGCTACTAAAGAAGTCGCCCCAAAGGGGGCGCAGTGTAAGTTTTTTGCTCAGAAGTCGTTCCAAAGGGAATGCAGAGCTTACAGCGAAAAGTCAACGCTGATACCGCCGAAAGTAAAAGGCGAAGAAGCTCCTAAGGGAGGCTTACAGCGAAAAGTCAACGCTGATACCGCCGAAAGTAAAAGGCGAAGAAGCTCCTAAGGGAGGCTTACAACGAAAAGTCAGCGCTGATATATGATTGTTTCTAAGGAAATAACGGTTGTGATTATGGCTTCGAGTATGTGTTTGGACATTCATTTGCACGCCACATTACATCATAACATTTGCATTCATAAACATTCATCCAGGCATATGTAGGATAACCATCATCATAGCATAAGTGGTTGCTTCGGCAAAAAGAAAAAAAAAGAACTGTCTTTTGTACTTTGTTGCATATGAAAAGAAGAGCTTCGGCAGAAAGGAAAAACTGTTTTTTATGCTTCGCTGTGTACGAAAAGAAGGGAAGGTGTTTTTTTCGCCTTAGGCTCAAAAAGATAATTTCGTCCACATCAAAGCACCTCATACATTAACGGAAGGGTAAGAGCATATTACAAGGTATGAACAAAATTCATTAAGAACAGCTTAGTCATATTTACAAAAGTTATTTGAAAAGTTTCTTGAGTTTTTCTACAGTCTACTCCTACTGATCTTCATGGGGCCTCAGCTTCGGCGTCATACTCTTCAAGCATCGGTTTCGGCTTCGTCACCCTACATGAATTAAGTTGTTGTGAGTCAAGACCAAGTTTGAAGGAAAAGGTAAACACAAGGTATGATTTCTTACTGGTTCAAGATGACTCTGAGCTTCGTCTCCAGCCTTTTCTCGACCGCCTTTTGTCCATATCATCTTTACAAATCTATTAGAAATGCTTCGGGCCAGGTCAGGAATGTCATCTAAAATTGATGGTGATAGAGTGAAATTGGGCCTATTAACAATTTTTCTATGGTCACAGCCAGCTTTCAGAAAAGCTGCAGCAGTGCCCCGAGAAGCTACCCAGGCACAGAAGTCACCGTGCCCGGCTATAACTTCGTCAAGTTCATCAATTTCACCTTCAATATGTTTGAAGGTCTTTTGTAAATTTTCAGTTGACGGGGTGAATTTCTCACTGCTAGCCCCAACTGAGTGGAATATCTTTCTCAGTCGTTGAATACATTTATTGCTAAACTCCAAACATTTGTCTTGAAGGCTTGCCAATAATTTTTTCAAATCTGAATTTTGTTGGACTTCGGCTTCAAGTTTCGCATTTAGTTCTTGCTTTTCTTGTTCAAACTGTTCAGATTGGCAGAGAAGCTTCGTATTCAATTCTGCTATTTTAGCTTCGGCTTCTGCCAATAAGCCTTCGGTTGACTGAAGCTCGAAGTCTTTCTTTTCAATAGTAGCTGATTGCTCTTTTATTTTGTTCTCTAAATTTCCAATTATAACCTCGTGTTTTTTGTCTTCCAGATCTTGCTGCATTTTCAAAGCCTTACTCAACAGCATACTCTGCACATAAACAACCTTCGTTAGAAATGTCTTTATTATTAAAAACATTAAAAGTCAAGGGAAAAGTAGTTCACCTTGAAATTGGAATAAAATAAACTACCAACGATATGCTGTCGTCGGTAGCGGCTAATATCTATTTCTAGCTTCGGAAAACCGATACTCTTTGATAGAGTACCGACAATCTTAGCTCCAGTTTGGTCCCGGATACAGCCTAATTTTTCATCGTCAATACCACCGAAGAGGAGTGCTCCTGGTCTATATCCGCAAGATTTGGCATATTCTTTAAGCTCTTCTATTTTGGTTTTTGTCAATTCTTGTCCAACTAAATTTTGAAACATGAAGGTTTCGTCCTCCGAAGTATCGTCAGCTATTTCCTTTCCTTTCCCAGACACTGCGGTCATGGTCTCTTCGGCGGCAGTAGTAGCCTCTTCTGTGGCCATCTCTAGCAGTATTTTGTCGATATGTTCGATTGTGGTTTCCAAGTTCAAATCTTCGGCTGAGGTAGCTTCGGTAGCCGCGATTTCCGAAGGTGCGACTTCAACATTTGATATTTCCTCAGTCGCTGGTGTCTTCCGAGCTGAAGCTCTCGGTGGTGTCTTGTCAATGACTTCGGTCACTGCGATGATTCTGTGTCTCTTTGTTGTTTTCTTCATTTTTTCGGGCTCCTTTTCCTTCTGAAAAAACTTTGTCAGTTGAGGCCCTAATGGACTTAGCTTCACAGGCAGGGATTCAGTCATTACCTGCAAAATCTCTTCCACGTCAGTGGCAGAGCGTGATGCGGCAGTCTCTTCTTCAGATACTTTTCGCTTCGGAGATGTTACTTTTCTCTTCTTCAGAATATTCTTCTCTTTTGGTGGTTCTTTCTCATCTTCATTTAAAGCTTCGGCTACCCTTCTCCTCTTCCGGCCTTCGACAATTTTATTTAGTTGTTCGTAATCAGGGTATTCAAAGCCCAAGGCGTCCAGTACTCGATTTAGTCTTCGCTTCGGACGGGTACCGAAGGCCGCAGTCATCAACTGATCTTCTTTTTTAGAGTAATTACCGAGTATTTCATTGCACATTATTTCAATTGTGTCCAGCCACTCTTGGCAAGGTTTTTTAAAGTATTTCTTAAACTTGTAATAGTAAGGTAACCGCACAAGTTCTCCTTCTTTCTTCTCCCCCTCTAGCTTCGGCATTTCCCATTCTTTTAAAGTAGGAAAAACCCTGAAGGCCAAAAACTCTTGAACCAAGTCCCTAGTGCTGATATGTTCTGAAATAATTTTAAACTCAGCCAGTGCAGCCCAAGTGGGACCTTCTAATGACATTTGGCATCGCGGTCTTGTTTCTCCAAAGATCAATTCAAGAGGGCTTTGTACCAGCTTCTCTTTATCTTCGTCAACTTTCACATAAAACCATTCTGATTTCCAGCCTGCTGGCCATTTGCTTCGGTAGCTGATTACAGGAAACTTTGTGGTTTTCCGATAGGCAAAATTGTAGCAACCAAAGTTATCGTGTAATCCATCTTTTCTAGCCTTCGTCTGGTAATGCAGCTCATGAACTCGACAAAAGCTGTCGGCAAACGGCTCCACCGCCTGGCTTCGGAGGGCCCAGATATAAACACTAAGCCTAACGATAGCGTTAGGAGTCAGCTGATGAAAGTAGATCCCAAACTTCTTCAATACATCTGCAATAATCCTATGGAGGGGGAATCTCAACCCAGCCTTTAGAAAGCTCTTGAAAATGACTATTTCATCCTTCTCCGGCTTCGGGGTAGTTTCTTCCCCCTCGAAGCGAAGCAGCTTCTTCTGACTCTCACTGAAATAACCCGACTTCACCATCTTGGAGAGATCAGCTTTAGAGACAGTCGACTTTCCGAAGTCCAAGTGGCTGGGCTTACTTGGCATGGCAATATGATAATCATCGTCGGAATCAGTCTCCTCAATATTTCCTTCTTCCGCTTCGGCAGCAACCTCGGAGATGGGAGCAGTCTGCTCTGTCTCGGCGGTACGGATTCCTTCCGAGGTCACCAGTCCGGATCGTTGAATCGCTTCGGAGATGGGAACAGTCTCCGATCCTTCAGCTTCGTCTCCCTCGCGCTCAACCCTAGCGGTAGAACGCACTCTGGCCATTTAATTCTGAATTTCTTGGGAACTAAATACTTTTTCTTCCGAAGTTTTTTCTTCTGACGAAGTAGGCTTCAAACTGGAGCTTCGTTTGATTCCGAGAGTCAAGCTTCGGCTATGGTTAAAAATTTTGGCAGCAAAACAGTGCAAATAGCAATGAATGCTGTGGTAACTTCACACCTGTCCGTCTGTTTATATAGTGATGCAGGTAAGAAGGTGAATCGCCAGGATTTTTACACCAGGCAAACAGCTGCTTGCACCCGCTGCAAGGTGGGACCGCTCTGCGCTCGGAAACCAAATCGTTTCTCGACAACGAGCTCAGGGAAGGTGTTTTTCGGACCTTCGGCTTCCCGAACCCTAAGAGACTTTTTTCACGGATCAAGCTCGTTACGAAAAACGATCTAGCACCGTGAAGGGGCTACTGTTGAGACTATGCTTCGTCGCCGAAGGTCTTGTAGGGAGAAACAGCTTCGGCTGAAGCTGTCCGTATGTGATGACCGAAGGTTTCTCTTCATGAAGCTTCGGTATTACAAACCGACTTAAGAGTAGAATGACCTTTTAGTCCATAAATGTTTGAGTCGCTGTTGTAATCCCTTATGAGGGGCATAATTGTAATCCCTCACAGGCTGTGTCCCGTGCTTATAAATAGTGAACAGTATTCCTTCACTGTTCACGCATTCCTGTAATTGCAATCACATCATTCGGGAATCAACCTTTGTCAAGGCAAAGCATTTGAGAACAAGTCCCCAACATGGGCGCCAATGTTGGGGACTTGTTCTCAAATGCTATGAGTTAAGAACAAGGCAACACAAAGTGTTAAATGTTGATGCCCTTCGTCCAATGAAGCATTATTCCCTTAAGGATTAATGGACTTTGGACGAAGGTTAAAGGCAATAAAATTACGAAGGTTGAATCTTCGTAATAGATTGAATAAAGTAATATCAAATATGAAGCGTCAAAGGTGAATGAATTACAAATACATAACATTACTCTCACATTAAATTGATTTAATATATTTAATCATAGAATACAATTATACCGTTCTAATTTATAACCCGTTTGACTTTTTGTGTCGGGTTAGACCGGCTCGTCTCATTCAAACTTTTTTTTGCTGGAAAATGAAAAATTCAAAGCCATACTCAAAGTATATTATACGCTAGACCATATCGCAAAAAAAAAACTAACAATAATTATGAAGCTTTTTAGTAAAACTAGCTGGTCAAACTTATGGTAAAAGAGTCAAACGAATTATAGATTAGAATGGAGGGAGTGTTTATTTTACAGGAGTACAATAGTATTATTCATGTATTTTTTATAATCTAAAAAAGGTTTAGAATCGGAGACCTTTCTTAAAACAACTTTTATAGAAAACCATCTGGCGTGGCCGGCCGGCGTCGTCTGCCACAAGCTTCTCGTGGCTGGCACACCTAACAGATTGGCATACGCCGTATCATATCGTGCACGCCCATAAGGCCATAAAAACACACTTGAAGAAGGTCTACGTACGGCTCAGGAAGGTTTCCTGCGGCGCAGGTCACTGTGAGCCACAGCCAGCCACAAAGAAAGAGGGAACCTCCCCTTTTCCCCCTGTCGACCGGCCCAGGTACATGACCCCGACCGACAGGGACTGTGTGCGTCGTTTGTCTGTGGGGGCTAGAAAGATCGTGGCTCAAGTAGAATCGCTCGCGAACAAATAAAAACCGGCGGCGCACAGTGCTCCGGCCGCCTCGCTGAGAATTCTTTGCTGACGCGAGCGCACCATATTGTTTATCGATAATTCGATATCAAATTGAACAAGCATATTCTACTGTGTTGTAGCACGTAGTAGACTTTTATAAAATCCACTTGGCAGAACATGTCTATGTACCGTGAAAATATGTTAGGCTATATCGTAGCCTGCATTAGTAGAAAAAAGTGGTTTCAGTTTACGCGCGTCAGTGAAAATAAATAAGTGTGGCCGGCTTAAGGAACCGTCAGTGAAAATTAGATTATTACTGACGGTTCTGCTACACCAACTACCAGTGGAAATAGGTTTTCACTGGTAGTTTCTTAAGCTAACCGTCGGTGACCTTAGTAGTATAAGGGTTTATTTAGGAGAGCTCCGCTTCATGATTCTTTAGCTCTAGGAGTTGATTCTCTAATAGAGTGATTTCGAGATATTCTCTAGCACAAGTGAATCTATTTGACGAAAATCGTTTGTCAAATAGGCTATGTAGTTATTCCTCAGAGGTTAGAGAGTGGGGAGTAGGTTGAGAGCGGTGGGAGCAGGTTTTTTGGCTCCCACTTTCTAGTACAAAATAGAGACTAGATTCACTCCACTCCCACCATGGAACAGTTCATATTTTTACAGTTTAGCTCTGCGGGAGTGATTCTCGTTGGAAGCGGAGCTGTGGGAGCTCTGCCAAACGCTCCTCGAATACCTCTTCATCCTCCCCGATAGGAGCCGTAGCTCGCAGCCAACTTCCATTGAAGGCGATTTTCTAGGTCCAGATTTCACAAAATACAAGGAAGCATTTTTTCTTTATTTTTTGGAAGAAGGTTGCTAAGAAAGGTTGGTTTATGTTTCCAATGTAAATGTTTGTTTATTCTTGCTCGATTTTAGCCACAATTTGGATATAGGGTTTCACCATATGAGAGAAAGAGTATAGCTAGGTTATTTTCTCTATTTTCTCAAATGAGGTAGCTTAAGATGGTTAGATTTTGTCTATCCTCTCTCCTTTTTCATGTTTATTTCTCAATTCAGTTTATCCATGACATATTTAGTTGTTTAATGAATGGTACATGTGTTGTATGGAGATAGGAAGATATGCTTGGTAATTAAGATTTTTTATTAGTTACTATAAAAGGTTGGTTTAATTATGTTTCAATTGCCAATTATTGTTCATTTTTACTCACTTTTAGCTACATTTTGGAACTCGGCCTTCACCATGTTTTAGAGAGAAGAGTATAGCTAGGAAAGTTTGTGAAAGTCGCCTAGAGGGGTGGGGGGGGGGTGAATAGGCGAAACCTGAAATTTATAAACTTAAACACACTAAGGCCGGGGTTAGCGTTAGAATTAAATCTGAGTGCGGAAGATTGTTTCTCTTGCCACGAGTTGCTCAAATGATGCGGATGATGTTTGGGAGCAAACTCAAATCAATATTGGCAAGGAAACTTTAGAGAGAGGAAAGAGGGCAAACAAATCAAATGGAAATCAACACGAGTGGACACAGTGATTTGTTTTACTGAGGTTCGGTTCCAAAAAACCTAATCCCCGTTGAGGAGGCCACAAAGGCCGGGTCTATTTCAAACCTTTCCCTCTCTCAAACGGTTACTTAGACTAAGTGAGCCTTCTCCTTAATCAATCGGGTCACTAAGACCCCACAAGGATCACCACACACTTGAGAGCACCTAGAGGGGGAGGGTGAATAGGTGATCCTGCAAAATTCAACACTAATAGCACAGACTTGGTTTATAAGATGTTAGTTAGATTAAACTAAGTTGCTATATAACGAGCTCTTGAGAAGAAATCAATCATAGAGAAAAGCAACACAAGAGAAACGGAGTTTTATCCCGTGGTTCGATCAAGTAATACTTGCCTACTTCCACATGGTGGCGTCCCAATGGACGAGGGTTGCACTCAACCCCTTTCAAGTGATCCAACGATCCACTTGAATACCACAGTTTTCTTCCTTAGACTTGTTTTCCCGTTTGTGAGGAATCTCAACAAGTTGGAGCCTCTCACCCTTACAAAGTTGTTCACAAGAAAAGCACTAGAGTAAGGGAGGGAAAGAAACACACGCAAGAATCACAGCAAACACACGCACACAAGTCAAGACGTGAGCACAAAACACGGCGCAAGGAGTTTACAACTCAAATGGTGCTCAATCTCTAACACAATGATTCGAGTGCGTCGTGGCGAAGTCTAGGTGTCTTAGAATGATCAGAGAATGATTGGTGTACTGCTCCGCCTAGGGGTCCCTTTTATAGCCCCAAGGCAGCTAGGAGCCGTTGGAGATCCAATTGGAAGGCAATTCTCGCCTTCTGTCGGGTGGCGCACCGGAAAATCCCGTGCACCACTAGACATGAATAGTAGATGTCCGGTGCCTGATCTCCTTCCTTATCGGGTGTAGCCGACCGTTGGACCTTCGATCCTGTTGGCGCACCGGACAGTCTGGCGTGACCAACTGACTGTTGGTGCGGACCACGCGTCGCCCGTTGATTGTGCTGCCCACCATTGGCGCGGGCGCCTTTGGCTCACCGGACAGTCTGGTGCACAACGGACAATCCGGTGAATTTTAGCCACAGCGTCACTGCCTTTTCCCGAGAGCGACGAGTTCGTCGCCGGGCCAGCCTGGGCACCGGACACTGTCCGATGCACCACAGGCTGGTGCTGGTTTGGCTGAACTCAGCCAAATCTTCTCCAATTCAATTTCTTTTGATTTGATAAGATTCCTGGCACTTAGATAAACATGTTGGTACCCAAAAACAATTTACTAAGGCCGGAGACATACCTTGTTCTTTGATTTGCATCTTAGCACTTATGAACCAACGTATTTTGTGTTGGACATCTAATCACCAAAACATTTATAGAAATGGCCCAAGGGCACATTTCCCTTTCAATCTCCCCATTTTTGGTGATTTATGCCAACACACCAAAAAGCAACTAAAGAGTGCAAATTGAAGACCAAATTTTCTTCACTTAGGACTTGGCATATTTGGATCACTTTTGCCACCACTTGGTTTATTTTCACAAAACAAATTCTTTTTCCTATTTCTAAGTCAAACACACTTGTTTGGGCAAATCAAGATATCTATCAAGAGCAAATTTGATCAAGTGCATAAAACTCCCCCTTTTTCCCATAATCAAACTTCTCCCTCATACTAGAACAATTCTGAAATAAAAGGGTTTCGATCAAATACAAAGTTTCTACCTCTACATTTTTGAAATTCACAAGTGGTTGGCTGATCCATTTGCTTTGGCCCTTAATTTCTCCCCCTTTAGCATTAAGCGCCAAAACAAAATAACTTTTGGGCCCTTAACCCCATTGCCTTACCAAAATGTCAAATAGAAGCGAAAAGACAATGAGAACACAATAAAGACTTAGGACAAGATACATTTTATCGAAATGCAGTGGAAGCTCTTTTCTTTGTCCAAGTTCACATTTTCCTTTCAATAACCCTTTGAGACTATTACAAGAGTACTCACAAATAGGTTAGTCTCAAGGGAGTCAAGTTGTAACACATCCTCCCCCTAAACATGTGCATCATTTGCATAGGGACTTGTGAGGTCCGGGGATGATTTGTACAGCTTGAGCACCAAATATAAGCAATAAAGACAATAAAGCTTGAAGTAACATGATCAAAGGCATAGAACACATGTATGTTGTAGATCAATCCAAGTTACGCGAATCTAAGACATTTAGCTCACTACGCAACCTGCAAAACCTTTTCCCATCTAAAGGCTTGGTGAAGATATCAGCTAGCTGGTTCTCGGTGCTAATGTGGTAAATATCGATATCTCCCCTTTACTGGTGGTCTCTGAGGAAGTGATATCAGATGTCTATGTGCTTAGTGCGGCTGTGTTCAACAGGATTATCTTCCAAGCGGATTGCACTCTCATTGTCACATAGGAGTGGGACTTTGCTCAGATTGTAGCCAAAGTCCCGGAGGGTTTGCCTCATCTAGAGTAGTTGCGCGCAACACTGTCCTGCGGCAACATACTCGGCCTCAGCAGTGGATAGGGCAACAGATGTTTGTTTCTTGGAGCTCTAGGACACTAGGGACCTCCCTAGAAACTGGCACATCCCTGATGTGCTCTTCCTATCAACCTTGCACCCAGCATAATCGGAATCTGAGTATCCGATTAAGTCAAACATAGACCCTTTTGGATACCAGATCCCGAAGCAAGGCGTAGAGACTAAATATCTAAGAATTCGCTTAACGGCCACAAGGTGACATTCCTTGGGGTCAAATTGAAATCTAGCACACATGCATACACTTAGCATTATATTCGGTCTACTAGCACAAAGATAAAGTAATGAACCTATCATTGACCGGTATGCCTTTTGATCAATGGACTTACCTTCTTTGTTGAGGTCGAGATGTCCGTTCATTCCCATCGGTGTCTTCGCGGGCTTGGCATCCTTCATCCCAAACCTCTTTAGAAGATCTTGAGTGTACTTCGTTTGGGAGATGAAAGTGCCTTCCTTCAGTTGCTTCACTTGAAATCCAAGGAAGTAGTTCAACTCGCCCATCATTGTAATATCCAAATTGTAAGGGAGAATAAAAGGAGGAATTGTTTCCTTTGAATATATGTGTACTTCCATTTATCATCACATGTGGCTACTCATGTCTAAAAATGAGTAAATCATTCATTACTAAGACACAAATAAATCATTACTTCATATTGGATTTTTGTTTGTGCATTTAAAACAATGATAATGTGAATAATAAATAAATAAATAAAATAATAATGAGAAGAGGATTAGAGGAAAGAAGGAAATAATATCCAATATAAAATAATATTATAATTAAATAACATCATCATAATTGGGTATGACCAATGTGCATTGTTAAAATGAGTTTAAATTTGCACTTGAGATTTGCATTCAAAATTTGGAATCAAAAGAATTGTAAATAAAAGAAAACAGAAAATAAAAACAAAAGAAAATGGAAAAGAACATAACTAGGCCGAAAACAACCTATTCGGCCCACTTCCTTTTTCCTCGCACGCGCGCAGGCCCAACCAGATTTCACCCGACCGCGCGCCAGCTCCAGCAGCGACCGCCTGTCGTGTGGGCCCCACTAGCCAGTCACCCACTCACGCTCGCTACCTCTCCCGCTCTCTGGCACGTGGACCAGGCATGTCAGCTCCCTCTCCTCAACAAATCCACCGCGCATGGCGGCATGCGCAATCCTCACGCGACCCGTTGTGGCGCCCTGGCCACGTCGCGTCCATATAGGAGGAGCCATGACCCGGGTGCGCCTCCCCCTTCCCTTCTTCTTACCCTCGCGACCATCGTCATAGCAGAGAGAGTCATCCGCGCCGCCGTGAGAGAAGAAAAGGGGGGCAATGGGAGCGCTACCACGGATACTCGTCGTCGGTGGAATTCAAGCACCAGCAAGGCTATTCGGGTGTGGGACTATCCTCACAGCAATTGGAGAAAGGAATAATTGGAAGGACGCCAGCTGAATCCGGTGAAATTTCTCGCCGACCGGCCAACATCGCCGTCGTTCGCAACTCGCCGCGCGTGGAAGAGCTTCACGCCGTGTCTGACGGTAATTCCCTTTCCCCCTAGCTGCGTCACCTCCCTTGGTCGGTAGAAGATCACCTCACGCCCAAATTTGTCTCATGTGGCCTCCAGAATTGCTCGCCGGTGGGGGCGTTCCGCTGTGGAATTGCCCCTATCCGTGGTCGGGAGTCCCCGCGTTGTATGTCAGCGAGCAAAGCCCTCGGTGCAGCTTCCAATCGCACCCATTTCATTTTGCACTAGTTTGCGCAGTGGATTAGGTCCGGGAGACGGAGGATTGAATTTCTGGCGTGGCGCGCCGCCGTGCCGTGATTCGATTCGCCGTGGTTGTGCGGCGATGGGAGGAAGAGAGAACGTGGACCGTTGATCTATGTACGGGTGGTGCAGATCACACGAGTGTACCGGTTAAGGAGGATAAGACGAGGAGCGTCCGATCGAGATCGGACGATCGGTGCTTACACTAGGTATCATTAAATCGTGTGCGTAGATTGGTGATCGTACGGCTCGGGTGATAATGGGGCGCGCGCTTCGGAGGGATTTAATCTGAGCCATCCATTTTTAATCCAATGGCTGTAACGCCAGGATACCCCTTCATGTTGTACACTTTGCTAAAGAGTCCTCGGGGAATAAGAAAATAGAACCCGCCGTCCTGGTGGCATTGTTCACTGAGTCTAGGATAATTTACCAGTGAGCCCCTGTAGTTCTCTGTATTTTAGGCCCGGTCCAGAGACTTGGGAAAATAAGAAATAATCACAGAAATTGATTCTTAATGCATAAATAAATGGTAAAACTTGTTTAATTTGTAGAAAATCGATATGAACTCCAAATTAGTTCATTCTAGTTCCTAAATTTTTATAATATTATTGTCTATCTATTAGTGCCACTGTTTTGACATGAAAGACGCATTAAAATTTATCTATCACTTAATCTTGTATTAAATACATAAAACATTAGAAAATCCATAACTTAAAATCTATACCTCCAAATTTAATGAATCCAGTTCCTGTGATCTTGGTTTAATGTCTAGATTATTACTGTGTATTTTATTTATATGTTTAGTGTAATGTTAATTTTTGCTATACTATGTATGTATTGTGTTGATGCGAGTAGACGAGCAAGCTACAGAGGATTCTGAGGTTCAGCTGGTAGAGACTGCTGAGCAGGAGCTCGTGGAAGGCAAGTTGTGCCCTTGATCACTTCTTTTACCCATTCATGTTCTTATTAATCATGATGATCTGCATAGGTTAATTTTGCTGAGACCCAATAGGATACCCTAGATGTTGACTATCTTTATACCTTGTTTCACCACTGATTTTACTACTAAATTTTTGGGTAGTACATGCTATTGCTTTATGTGGCTTTGGGTATAGAGATATTCATCACTCATTGTTATACTTTTTATTATCTGTTTATTCTTTACTGTTCATGATAAGATCATTATGTTAATGGGAACATGGAGAACCACCCGGGAAAACAGTGCTACCACAAGGGTTTAATGGGACGCCCTTGGCTGATTAACTAGGAAAGTTAGTGGATGGCTACCTTACCCAAAAGGGGCAAGGGCAGTAGGGGAGTGGTCAGTGTAGGGAGGTCCTTGGGTTGATTTTGCTGCGATGGCGGTCAGGCGAGGGGTTCCTGCACTGGAGCTTCCTATAAACTGTACCGGGTAGTCTGAAGCTAGTGGAACTTTGTAAAGGCCTCATAGTGGTACCCTGCCTCGCTTCCTTGGTAGAGGTGTATGGGGTCTGATCAACTCCGTGGCAAATGGGTAACACGACTTGTGGGTAAAGATGCGCAACCTCTGCAGAGTGTAAAACTGGTATACTAGCTGTGCTCATGGTCATGAGCGGCTCGGACACTCACATGATTAATTTATGGAACTTAAACTTAATTTGTCATTTCGTTGCATTTGGGATTATTTTATTATTACTTTTGTTTATTATTTCTAAGGTTTGGTATTTACTTACACTTAGTAATTGCTAATAAAATTTTGACCAGCTTAAAAGTAATGCTCAGCTTTAGCCTTTACTTCATTGATCAGCCTTACACTTCATGAACTCCCACCTTTGGTGAGTTCATGCCACATTATTACCCACAACTTGTTGAGCGATGAACATGTGTGAGCTCACTCTTGCTGTCTCACACCCCCCACAGGAGAAGAACAGGTGGTCGAAGAGGAGCCGCCTAACACTGAGGCTTTTGACTTGATCTAGGTGGCGTCTCCCAGTCAGCTTTCTGGCGCCAAGGATAGATTTTAGTTCCTGCTATATTCCTCTTTTATTTTGTAAGACTTCCGCTATGTAATAAGTACTCTGATTTTATTGTGACATTTATCTCTATACACTCTATTATTATATATGTTGTCTTCTTGGCGCATGTATGAGATGCACTCGGCTTTGTTCTTTAAAGCCGGGTGTGACAGAAGTGGTATGAGAGGAATGTTGACTGTAGGACGAAATCTAGATAGAAATGGACAAAACCCTTACCTACTTACCTTATTCTGATTCATTCTATACTTACCTTACTCTGATTCTTTCTACACTTATCTTACCTTGATCTTGTCTCACCTTTTACTGTCATACTCTGATTACTCTTATCTTTTATGTTCTAAGACAAGATGGGTTTCACACCTTGGAATCCTACAACTATGAACTTCTTAAGAGATAGGGAACCTAAGACGAAAATAAAACTATTTTCCCTATTTTAAAATGTTGGTTGATTGTTCTGATGATCAATGCCTGATTTGCTTCTTTGATTGATTGAAATATTATATATGGACATCTTAGTATGTACCACCATAAGGTAATGAATTAGCTATGGTAGGTAAAACATTAATCTGCTTAGCTAATAAATCCCCCAAAGTAAAACGATTCGTAATTACTGCCTTGTCTACTATTCTCTTACCATATGTATCTAACTTAGATGGTCAATACTAGGCGGGGTGGTGGAATTGATTTGCCTCCTAATCGGCACACTCGGTGGATATATAGACGACCCCAGCCACAGCCAGCAGAAATGAATCCTCCTAATCCTCCACCAGGCGGAGTCGACTCACTGATTGTAGCTCAGATGAGGATGATGCAACAGATGGCGGACACAATGGCAGATATGCGTGCGTAGATGCAACAAGAACGCCAGGAGA
The DNA here is from genome assembly GCA_029449295.1 of Zea luxurians. NCBI lineage: Eukaryota > Viridiplantae > Streptophyta > Magnoliopsida > Poales > Poaceae > Zea > Zea luxurians. The sequence continues at coordinate 23,428,597 of JAOPSE010000015.1, forward strand.
TGCGCCAGGAAAGAGAAGAGATACGCTAGGAATTACGCCAGGAGCGAGAGGAGATACGCCAGGAAAGATGGGCACAACAACAGCTGCAACAACAATTCCAGCAACAGCAGCAATAGCAACAAGTACCATTGTCTCCACCACCACCAGTTCCACCTCGTGAAAAGCACCAGGAATTTATGAGTCATAAGCCACTAACCTTCGCCAGCTCGCTAGATCTACTTGATGCTGATGATTGGCTGAAATCAATTGAGAAGATGCTCAACATTGCTCAATGCTCAGACTGGGAGAAGGTTCTTTATGCTTTTGGTCGTCTGACAGGTCCTGCTGCTGACTGGTGGGATTCTTATACTGCTGCCCATGATGCTGCTGATACTATTACTTGGGCAGAGTTTAGTACACAGTTCAGAAACTATCACATTCTAGCTAGATTGATGAAGATCAAGAAGAAGGAGTTTCTGTCATTGAAACAAGGCAACATGTCGGTCAGCGAGTACAGAGATAAATTCATTCAACTGTCGAGATATGCTCCGAATGAGGTTGCTAAGGATGAAAGGAAGCAGGAACATTTTATTGAAGGACTGAATGGACCCCTACAGTATGCACTGGTTGCACACACATTTCCATCATTTCAGAGGCTACTGGATAAGGCTCTTGCTATTGAACACAAGAGTGTTCAACTGGGAGACTTGAAGAGGAAGGCTATCTCATAGGGACAGGGTAGCAGCAGTGTTCGTCCCCGCTATGTTTCCCCGCAGGGTACACCTACTCGTCTAGGAGGAGGACCACGCCCAGCTCAGTACACTCCATAGGGGTCTCCACGGACACCTCCTACTCGTCAGGCTACTCCCACTGGCACCCCGACGAGGTCTGCAGGACAGAAGACCGGCCCTACATGCTTCAAGTGCAGTCAGATTGGGCACTATGCTAATGCTTGTCTGATGGGAAATTCTGGTACACCAGCTAAGAACAAGCAACAGACTCCTGGCAAGGCATATTCTATAGCCAGGGTGAATCAAGTCAGCGTTGATGCTACTTCGGATGGTGCGGACATCGTACTTGGTATGTTTTACGTTAATGCAATTCCTGCAACCATATTATTTGATTCTGGCGCTACACATTCATTCATGTCTGCTCGATATGCCAGCACAAATGAGATACCACTGCTAAACATGAGAAAACCAATGATAGTAATCACACCTAAAGGGCCTATTGAGGCAAATCAAATGACACGTAGATTGACATTAACCATTATGGGAAGAGAATTTGGAGCTACCGCTATAATATTAGAGGCTAGCAGTATAGATCTGATTCTTGGTATGTCATGGTTAAGGAAAGCAAAGGCCATTATAGCATGTGGTAGAGGTACTATAGAACTCACTAGCCCTAAAGGAGAAACGTTTCAAGTTCAAATTGCCGTAACCACCTCTTCCAAACGGGCAATATACTTCATACCTGAGGAGTTTGTTGGTGACAACATCCGTGTGGTTAGAGATTTTCCAGATGTCTTTCCAGAGGAGTTGCTAGGGATGCCACCAGATAGGGAAGTTGAGTTTGTGATTGATCTTCTACCTGGAACTGCCCCTATATCTAAACGACCATATAGGATGTCTGTAGAAGAGTTAAAGGAGCTTAAGAAGCAGTTAACGGAGTTACAAGAGGCAGGGTACATTCGTCCGAGTTCCTCACCTTGGGGAGCACCAGTGCTGTTTGTGCAGAAGAAGGATGGTTCGCAACGGATGTGTGTGGACTATAGATCACTTAATGATGTTACTGTGAAGAAGAAGTATCCATTACCCCGTATTGAGGATTTGTTTGATCAGATGAGAGGAGCCAGGGTATTCTCGAAGATTGATCTCCGGTCGGGTTACCATCAAATGAAGATTAGACCATCGGATATTCCCAAGACGACTTTCTTGACTCGATATGGATTATATGAGTTCACAGTTATGTCGTTTGGATTAACCACTGCACTAGCTTATTTTATGAATTTGATGAATAAGGTGTTTATGGAGTATTTGGACAGATTCATCGTGGTGTTCATCGACGATATTCTTATCTATTCTAGGAGTGAAAGTGATCATGAAGAACATCTAAGGTTGGTGCTACAGAAGCTACGAGATAATCAACTCTAGGCCAACTTTAGCAAGTGCGAGTTTTGGATTGACAAGGTGCCATTCCTTGGTCATATTATTTCTAATGGAGGAATAGCAGTGGATCCTGCTAAAGTGAAGGAGATAATGGAATGGAGCGTGCCCACTACCGTCACTGAGATTCGGAGTTTCTTGGGGCTTGCAGGATATTATCGGAGATTTATTGAAGGATTCTCTAAGATTGCTAAGCCTATGACCTCGCTTCTAGAGAAAGGAAGAGAATTTAAGTGGGATGAGAAATGTCAAGAAAGCTTTGATCAATTAAAGAAAAGATTGATGTCACCACCAGTGTTGATTATGCCGGATCTACAGAAGGGATTTGACATTTACTGTGATGCATGTGGCCAAGGATTGGGATGTGTGCTCATGCAAGAAGGACATGTGATTGCCTACGCGTCTCGTCAGTTGCGGAAACATGAATTGTACTACCCCACTCATGACTTAGAACTGGCAGCGGTTGTGCACGCACTTAAAATTTGGAGACACTACATTATGGGAACTAAGTGCCAAGTATACATGGATCATAAGAGTTTGAAGTATATATTCACTCAGAAGGATCTCAACCTTAGACAACGTCGTTGGTTGGAGCTCATTAAGGATTATGATTTGGAGATTCATTATCACCCAGGTAAGGCGAATTTGGTTGCAGATGCCTTGAGTCGGAAGGAGCATGTCACTTCGCTTTTATTGTCCAGCTACCCGATGAATTAGCAAAAGATTTTGAGAGACTCAACTTGGGAATTGTTACACACACTGAAGGAGTCACCATTGAATTGGAACCTACCTTGGAGCAAGAGATTCGTAAAGGTCAGGTTGGTGATGCTAAAATTCAAGAGATTAAGGATCTGATTACGAAAGGTAGAGTTCCGAAATTCACAGAGGATGAGCAAGGTACTATATGGTTGAAGAATCGGATATGTGTTCCGGAGATTGATAGCCTTCGTGAGGCTATATTGAAAGAAGCTCATGATTCTGACTACTCTATCCACCCTGGTAGCACTAAGATGTATCAAGATTTGAAGCAGAAGTATTGGTGGTATGGACTAAAAAAAGATGTTGCTGCACATGTGGCTAAGTGTGATGTGTGTCAAAGAGTTAAGACCGAACATCAAAGACCAGCTGGACTATTGCACCCATTGAAGATACCCGAGTGGAAATGGGAAGAAATTGGTATGGATTTCATTATTGGACTACCCCGCACCCCTGCTGGGTATGACTCTATTTGGGTAATTGTGGACAGATTGACAAAAGTGGCTCATTTAATACCTGTGAGGACTAATTAAACGGGAGCCAAGCTAGCAAAATTGTATATGACTCGGATAGTTTGTCTACATGGAGTGCCTAAGAAGATCGTGTCTGATCGAGGATCATAGTTTACTTCTCGGTTTTGGAAGAAGTTGCATGAGAGCTTGGATACAAAGTTGAATTTTAGTTTAGCCTACCATCCTCAGACCGATGGGCAGACAGAGAGGACTAACCAAGTGCTAGAGGATATGTTAAGAGCTTGTGCTCTTAAACATGGTGGGAGTTGGGATAAGAGCTTACTATATGTAGAGTTCTCTTATAATAATAACTACCAAGCCAGTTTGAAGATGTCACCTTTTGAGGCTCTGTATGGCAGAAAGTGCAGGACACCACTGTATTGGGATCAGACTGGAGAAAGACAGTTCTTTGGGCCTGAACTTATACAAGAGGCAGAAGAACAAGTTCGAATGATAAGAGAAAATTTGAGAATTGCACAATCAAGGCAAAAGAGCTATGCTAATAATAGGAGAAGACTACTGGAGTTTAAGGAGGGTGATCACGTGTATCTGAAGGTGTCACCGATCCGGGGTATGAGGAGATTTGAAGTTAAAGGAAAGTTGTCCCCACGCTTTATCGGACCTTTCTTGATCTTAAAGCGAGTGGGAGAAGTTGCATATCAGCTTGAACTACCTGATCATCTGTCAGATGTACATGACGTATTCCATGTGTCCCAGCTAAAGAAGTGCCTCAGGGTACCTGAGGAGCAGCTACCAATGGAGGACTTTAGTGTTCAAGATGACCTGACTTATATGGAGCACCCTATCAAGATTCTTGACACTCTGACTCGAGTTACAAGAAATAAGGTGATAAAGATGTGCAAGGTACAATGGAGTCACCATGGTGAAGGTGAAGCCACTTGGGAGAGAGAAGAAGAGCTTCGCATAGACTTCCCCCATCTTTTCCCTAGATCATCTTAAATCTCGAGGACGAGATTATTTTTAAGGGGGGTAGGATTTGTAATATCCAAATTGTAAGGGAGAATAAAAGGAGGAATTGTTTCCTTTGAATATATGTGTACCTCCATTTATCATCACATGTGGCTACTCATGTCTAAAAATGAGTAAATCATTCATTACTAAAACACAAATAAATCATTACTTCATATTGGATTTTTGTTTGTGCATTTAAAACAATGATAATATGAATAAAAAAATAAATAAAATAAAATAATAATGAGAAGAGGATTAGAGGAAAGAAGGAAATAATATCCAATATAAAATAATATTATAATTAAATAACATCATCATAATTGGGTACGACCAATGTGCATTGTTAAAATGAGTTTAAATTTGCACTTGAGATTTGCATTCAAAATTTGGAATCAAAAGAATTGTAAATAAAAGAAAACAGAAAATAAAAACAAAAGAAAATGGAAAAAGAACATAACTGGGCCGAAAACAACCTATTCGGCCCACTTCCTTTTTCCTCGCACGCGCGCAGGCCCAACCAGATTTCACCCAACCGCGCGCCAGCTCCAGCGACCGCCTGTCACGTGGGCCCCACTGGCCAGTCACCCACTCACGCTCGCTACCTCTCCCGATCTCTAGCACGTGGACCAGGCGTGTCAGCTCCCTCTCCTCAACAAATTCACCGCGCATGGCGGCATGCGCAATCCTCGCGCGACCCATTGTGGCGCCCTGGCCATGTCGCGTCCATATAGGAGGAGCCATGACCCAGGTGCGCCTCCCCCTTCCCTTCTTCTTACCCTCGCGACCATCGTCATAGCAGAGAGAGTCGTTCGCACCGCCGTGAGAGAAGAAAAGGGGGGTAGTGGGAGCGCTACCGTGGATACTCGTCGCCGGTGGAATTCAAGCGCCAGTAAGGCTATTCGGGTGCGGGACTATCCTCACAGCAACTAGAGAAAGGAATAATTGGAAGGACGCCAGCTGAATCCGGTGAAATTTCTCGCCGACCGGCCAACATCGCCGCTGTTCGCAACTCGCCGCGTGCGGAAGAGCTTCGCGCCGTGTCTGCCGGTAATTCCCTTTCCCCCTAGCTGCATCACCTCCCTTGGTCGGTAGAAGATCACCTCGCGCCCGAATTTGTCTCGCGTAGCCTCCAGAATTGCTCGCCGGTGGGGGCGTTCCGCCGTGGAATTGCCCCTATCCGTGGTCGGGAGTCCCCGCGTTGTATGTCAGCGAGCAAAGCCCTCAGTGCAGCTTCCAATCGCACCCATTTCGTTTTGCACTAGTTTGTGCAGTGGATTAGGTCCGGGAGACGGAGGATTGAATCTCTGGCGTGGCGCGCCGCCGTGCCGTGATTCGGTTCGCTGTGGTTGTGCGGCGATGGGAGGAAGAGAGAACGTGGACCGTTGATCTATGTACGGGTGGTGCAGATCACACGAGTGTACCGGTTAAGGAGGATAAGACGAGGAGCGTCCGATCGGGATCAGACGATCGGTGCTTACACTAGGTATCATTAAATCGTGTGCGTAGATTGGTGATCGTATGGCTCGGGTGATAATGGGGCGCGCGCTTCGGAGGGATTTAATCCGAGCCATCCATTTTTAATCCAACGGCTGTAACGCCAGGATACCCCTTCATGTTGTACACTTTGCTAAAGAGTCCTCGGGGAATAAGAAAATAGAACCCGCCATCCTGGTGGCATTGTTCACTGAGTCTAGGATAATTTACCAGTGAGCCCCTGTAGTTCTCTGTATTTTAGGCCTGGTCCAGAGACTTGGGAAAATAAGAAATAATCACAGAAATTGATTCTTAATGCATAAATAAATGGTAAAACTTGTTTAATTTGTAGAAAATCCATATGAACTCCAAATTAGTTCATTCCAGTTCCTAAATTTTTATAATATTATTGTCTATCTATTAGTGCCACTGTTTTAACATGAAAGGTGCATTAAAATTTATCTACCACTTAATCTTGTATTAAATACATAAAACATTAGAAAATCCATAACTTAAAATCTATACCTCCAAATTTAATGAATCCAGTTCCTATGATCTTGGTTTAATGTCTAGATTATTACTGTGTATTTTATTTATATGTTTGGTGTAATGTTAATTTTTGCTATACTATGTATGTATTGTGTTGATGCGAGTAGACGAGCAAGCTACAAAGGATTCTGAGGTTTAGCTGGTAGAGACTGTTGAGCAGGAGCTCGTGGGAGGCAAGTTGTGCCCTTGATCACTTCTTTTACCCATTCACGTTCTTATTAATCATGATGATCTGCATAGGTTAATTTTGCTGGGACCCAATAGGATACCCTAGATGTTGACTATCTTTATACCTTGTTTCACCACTGGTTTTACTACTAAATTTTTGGGTAGTACATGCTATTGCTTTATGTGGCTTTGGGTATAGAGATATTCATCACTCATTGTTATACTTTTTATTATCTGTTTATTCTTTACTGTTCATGATAAGATCATTATGTTAATAGGAACATGGAGAACCACCCGGGAAAACAGTGCTACCACAAGGGTTTAATGGGACGCCCTTGGCTGATTAACTAGGAAAGCTAGTGGATGGCTACCTTACCCGAAAGGGGCTAGGGCAGTAGGGGAGTGGTCAGTGTAGGGAGGTCCTTGGGTTGATTTTGCTGTGATGGCGGTCAGGCGAGGGGTTCCTACACTGGAGCTTCCTATAAACTGTAGCGGGTAGTCTGAAGCTAGTGGAACTTTGTAAAGGCCTCGTAGTGGTACCCTGCCTCGCTTCCTTGGTAGAGGTGTATGGGGTCTGATCAACTCCGTGGCAAATGGGTAACACGACTTGTGGGTAAAGATGCACAACCTCTGTAGAGTGTAAAACTGGTATACTAGCCGTGCTCACAGTCATGAGCGGCTCAGACACTCACATGATTAATTTATGGAACTTAAACTTAATTTGTCATTTCATTGCATTTGGGATTATTTTATTATTACTTTTATTTATTATTTCTAAGGTTTGGTATTTACTTACACTTAGTAATTGCTAATAAAATTTTGACCAACTTAAAAGCAATGCTCAGCTTCAGCCTTTACTTCATTGATCAGCCTTACACTTCATGAACTCCCACCTTTGGTGAGTTCGTGCCACATTATTACCCACAACTTGTTGAGCGATGAACATGTGTGAGCTCACTCTTGCTGTCTCACACCCCCCACAGGAGAAGAACAGGTGGTCGAAGAGGAGCCGCCTAACACTGAGGCTTTCGACTTGATCTAGGTGGCGTCTCCCAGCCAGCTTTCTGGCGCCAAGGATAGATTTTAGTTCCTGCTATATTCCTCTTTTATTTTGTAAGACTTCCGCTATGTAATAAGTACTCTGATTTTATTGTGACATTTATCTCTATACACTCTATTATTATATATGTTGTCTTCTTGGCGCATGTATGAGATGCACCCAGCTTTGTTCTTCAAAGCCGGGTGTGACAATCATCGACATCTCAAATTTCTGCATCATTACCCTGCTAAACTCCTCACAAGACTTTTGGTTAGTGGAACCAAATATGATGTCGTAAACATATATTTGGCAAACAAAAAGATCACTATCACAAGTCTTTGTGAAAAGAGTGGGATCAGCTTTCCCAACCTTGAAAGTATTAGCAATAAAAAATCTCTAAGGCATTCGTACCATGCTCTCGGGGCTTGCTTAAGTCCATAGAGCGTCTTAGAGAGCTTGTAGACGTGGTTGGGATACCTGTCATCCTCAAAGCCAAGGGGTTGTTCCACGTATACCTCCTACTTGATTGGTCCATTTAGGAAAGCACTCTTCATGTCCATTTGGAACAACTTAAAGGAACGGTGAGCGGCATAGGCTAATAAAATCCAAATTGATTCTAACCTAGCCACAGGAGCAAAAGTCTCCTCAAAGTCCAAACCTGCGACTTGGGCATAACCTTTTGCCACAAGTCGAGCCTTGTTTCTTGTCACCACTCCGTGTTCGTCTTGCTTGTTGCGGAACACCCACTTGGTTCCCACAACATTTTTCTTTGGACATGGCACCAGGCTCCAGACTTCATTTCTTTTGAAGTTGTTGAGCTCTTCCTGCATGGCCAACACCCAGTCCAGATCCTGCAAGGCTTCTTCTACCCTGAAAGGCTTAATAGAAGAAACAAACGAGTAATGCTCACAAAAATTAGCTAATCATGAGCGAGTTGTTACTCCCTTGCTGATGTCACCCAGAATCTGATCTACTGGATGATTCCTTTGGATCGTTGTTCGGACTTGAGTTGGAGGGGCCCGTGATGCTTCTTCCTCCATAACCTGTTCTTCATGTGCTCCCACTTGATCCTGCCTTTCTTCTTGAGGTACCTGTTCATCGTCTTGAGTTGGGGGTTGCACCATCGTAGAGGAGGAGGGTTGATCTTGTTCCTGTAATTCTTGTGGTCGCACATCACCTATTGCCATCGTTCGCATGGTGGCCATCTGAATCTCATCTTCATCTACATCATCAAGACCAACTTGCTCTCTTGGAGAGCCATCAGTCTCATCAAATACAACGTCGCTAGAGACTTCAACCAATCTTGATGATTTGTTGAAGACTCTATACACCTTTTGTCGGGGACCATAATTAGGGGTACCCTCAAGACGCCTAATTCTCAGCTGGTAACCCCCATCAGCATAAAGCTGCAAAGGCCTGATGGGTTTGATTAAGTCAGGGATCAGTCCATACGAGTGACTTGACCTCACCACGCCCGAGCCTAGCCTCGGGCGAGGGCAGCCGACCCTAAGATGACTCCGTCTCGCCTGAGGTCTCCTCTTTCACGGCAGACGCATCTCCGGCTCGCCCTAGGCCCCGCCTCCGATAAGGAGAAACCCTGACTAAATCACCGCACCAACCGACCGAGTCACCGGGGCGTTTAACGCAAAAGGTAAGACCGACGGGCGACCAGACTCCGCCAGTGGTGCCATAGGAGACTCCGCCCGACCCAGGGCTCGGACTCGGGCTAAGGCCCTGGAAGACGGCGAACTCCGCTCCGCCCGACCCAGGGCTCGGACTCGGGCTAAGGCCCCGGAAGACGGCGAACTCCGCTCCGCCCGACCCAGGGCTCGGACTCAGGCTAAGGCCTCGGAAGACGGCGAACTCCGCTCCGCCCGACCCAGGGCTCGGACTCGGGCTAAGGCCCCGGAAGACGGCGACCTCCGCCTCGCCCGACCCAGGGCTCGGACTCCGCTTCGGCCTCTGCCGAATAACCTCCGCCTCGCCCGACCCCGGGCTCGGACTCTGTCTCTGTCTTGCAGGACGGACTCAGCCTCAGCCTCGGAGGAGCCTCCACGACGCCCGACCTAGGACACGAGACCGCCACGTCAACAGAAAGCGTCATCATCACCCTGCCCTGAGCCGACTTGGGTCGCAGAGAACAAGGCCGGCGTCCCATCTGGCCAGCTATGTCAGATAGGCCATGATGGCGCCCCGCTAGATCATGACGACGGCGGCTCCCAGCTCCCTTACGAAAGCAGGAGAACGTCAGCAAGGACCAGCCACCTCGACAGCTGTCCCCCCGTCCGGCTCCGTTACTCCTCCAACAGCCACGACGCCACACCAACAGGGTGCCACGACCTCTCCGGCTGCCACCTGGGCATGTACATAGGGCGCTAGCTCTCCCTCGCTAGACACGTAGCACCTTGCTACACCCCCATCTTGTACACCTGGACCCTCTCCTTACGACTATAAAAGGAAGGGCCAGGGCCTTCTTAGAAAAGGTTGGCCTCGCGAGGACGAAGGGCAGGGGCAGGCGCTCTCTCTCAGGGCCGCTCTCTCCCCTCACCTTGTGCGGACGCTTGTAACCCCCTACTGCAAGCACACCCGACCTGGGCGCGGGACGAACACGAAGGCCGCGGGAATTTCTCCGACTCCCTCACGACCCGGCTCCGGCCACCGACTCTCTCTCTCTCTCTGTTCCCCCCTTCGCGCTCGCTCCACGCGCTCGACCCATCTGGGCTGGGGCACGCGGCACTCTCACTCGTCGGCTCGGGACCCCCCGGTCTCGGAACGCCGACAGTTGGCGCGCCAGGTAGGGGCACGCTGCGTGTTGACGTTCGATTTCCCGTCAAGCTCCAGATGGGCAGTCCCCAACAACCTCTTCAACCCGGGACGGTGCTCCGTTTCGGGAACCTCGAGTTCATGTCTCTCGACGGCGACTACGACATGATACTCCTTCCACCGCCGCGCGACGGCGACCTCGCTGGCGGACAGTCCGCCCGCCGGCGGCGGAGTCGACGACGTCTTTCCCACGATGGGGAAGGACAACGTACGAGCTCGCCCCATCCTCTCCCTCGCCATCGGAGGAGGAGGAGGCGGGGCAACCGGGGCCGAGCGGGAGGCCGCGCTCCGACGGCTGTCGAGCAAATCGACATCCCCGGCGCCCCAGCGGGGGACACGCCAAGCGTCGCCCTCGCGTTCGAGGCAAACGCGAGCGCCACCCCCCCGCAACACGTCGACCCCGAGCAAGTGGACGACGCCAGCGCGCTCACGGAGGGCATGCAGGACGTCGCCCTCGTACCCAAGACGACGGCGCGGTCAGCCCCCGACACGACTTCATCGCTCCTCGTCGGCAAAAAGGTAACGACTGCTCCCCGTCTTTCGTTATTTCGACTCGGCCTCAGCCCGCCTGGCGACTTCGCTTTGGCGGGCACTCACATTGAGGCGAGTGCAACCTCTCTGGGGTTTCGTGTGCGGTCGCCTTGGGACCGATTGACGGGTGTCTCGACCTACGGACCCTCTGGGTCCGAGGAAGACGACGACCCCAGCATCTGCTGGGATTTCTCCGGATCTGGCAACCCTAGTGCCATGCGGGACTTCATGACCGCATGTGACTACTGCCTCTCCGACTGTTCCGACGGCAGCCGCAGCCTTGGCGACAAGGACTGCGGCCCGAGTCGCGAATGTTTCCACATCGAGCTAGGGGATCCCTCCGGAGGCGGCTGTCTCGGCATGCCGGAGGATGGTGATCCCCCTAGGCCAGCGCCTCGCGCCGACATCCCGCGGGAGCTAGCTGTGGTCCCCGTTCCGGCGGGGGGTCACGACCCACAGCTCGAGCAAGTCCGCGGGGCGCAGGCCGGGTTCGATGAAGGAGCAGGAGCGCTCGAGGCAATCCGCCAGAACATCGGGCAGGTATGGGCGAGCCAACCCCCGGCCGGAGGAATACGTCATCTGCCCCAAGGTCTCCAGCACCGCATCGCCAACGATGCCAGGGACAAACCGCCACCCGCATCCGGCGGGACTGGCCAGGACCTGGTCGCTGCAGCAATGCTCCTCCGCGCGATGCCGGAGTCATCAACCACCGAGGGTCGGCGAATCCAGGGAGAACTCAAGCATCTCCTGGAAGGCGCTGCGGCCCGGCGGGCCGAGAGCTCTGCCTCCCGCAGGCAGGGATACCCCTCGGAACCTCGTGCCGCGACTTCCCGACTCACGCGGGAAGCCTCGGCCTTCACCGGGCGCACGCGCAACACCGCGCCTGCGGCCCCGGGCCACCTCGGCGTCGAGCACCCTCATCGCGACCGTCGGGCACGCCTCGACGAAAGGGTGCGCCGAGGCTACCACCCCAGGCGTGGGGGACGTTACGACAGCGGGGAGGATCGAAGTCCCTCGCCCGAACCACCCGGTCCGCAGGTCTTTAGCCGAGCCATTCGGCGGGCGCCGTTTCCGCCCCGATTCCGACCCCCGACTACTATCACGAAGTACTCGGAGGAAACGAGACCGGAATTGTGGCTTGCGGATTACCGCCTGGCCTGTCAGCTGGGTGGGACGGACGATGACAACCTCATCATCCGGAACCTCCCCCTGTTTCTCTCCGACACCGCTCGTGCCTGGTTGGAGCACCTGCCCCCGGGGCAGATTTCCAACTGGGAGGATTTGGTCCAGGCTTTCGCCGGGAACTTCCAGGGCACGTACGTGCGCCCCGGGAATTCCTGGGACCTCCGAAGCTGCCGGCAACTGCCGGGAGAGTCCCTTCGGGACTACATCCGGCGGTTCTCGAAGCAACGCACCGAGCTGCCCAACATCACCGACTCCGATGTCATCGGCGCGTTCCTCGCCGGCACCACCTGCCGCGACCTGGTGAGCAAGCTGGGTCGCAAGACCCCCACCAGGGCAAGCGAGCTGATGGACATCGCCACCAAGTTCGCCTCCGGCCAGGAGGCGGTAGAGGCCATCTTCCGAAAGGACAAGCAGCCCCAGGGCCGCCCGTCGGAAGATGCTCCCGAGGCGTCCACTCCACGCGGCGCCAAGAAGAGAGGCAGGAGGAAGTCGCAAGCGAAGCGCGACGTTCCCGATGCGGACCTTGTCGCCGCCGCCGAGCGCAAGAACCCTCGGAAGCCCCCCGGAGGTGCTAACCTCTTCGACAAGGCACTCAAGGAGACGTGCCCCTACCATCAGGGGCCCATCAAGCATACCCTCGAAGAGTGCGTCATGCTTCGGCGTCATTTCCATCGGGCCGGGCCACCCGCAGAGGGTGGCAGGGCTCACGACGACGACGAAAGGGAGGATCGCCAAGCAGGAGAGTTTCCAGAGGTCCGCGATTGCTTCATGATCTACGGAGGGCATGCGGCAAACGCCTCGGCTCGGCATCGTAAGCAAGAGCGTCGGGAGGTCTGCTCGGTGAAGGTGGCGGCGCCAGTCTACCTAGACTGGTCCGACAAGCCCATCACCTTCGACCGAGACGACCACCCCGACCACGTGCCGAGCCCGGGGAAGTACCCGCTCGTCGTCGATCCTGTCATCGGCGACGTCAGGCTCACCAAGGTCCTGATGGATGGAGGCAGCTGCCTCAACATCATCTACGCCGAGACCCTCAGGCTCCTGCGCGTCGACCTGTCATCTGTCCGAGCAGGCGCTGCGCCATTCCACGGGATCATTCCCGGGAAGCGCGTCCAGCCCCTCGGACAGCTCGACCTCCCTGTCTGCTTCGGAACACCCTCCAACTTCCGAAGGGAGACTTTGACGTTCGAGGTGGTCGGGTTCCGAGGAACCTACCACGCAGTGTTGGGAAGGCCATGCTACGCGAAGTTCATGGCCATCCCCAACTACACCTACCTGAAGCTTAAGATGCCGGGACCCAACGGGGTCATCACCGTCGGCCCCACGTACGAACACGCATTCGAGTGCGATGTGGAGTGCGTGGAGTACGCCGAGGCCCTCGCCGAGTCCGAGGCCCTCACTGCCGACCTGGAAAGCCTCTCCCGAGAGGTACCGGACGTGAAGCGGCATGCCGGCAACTTCGAGCCAGCGGGGACGGTTTAGGCCGCCTCTCTCGACCCCAGTGGCGACGCCTCCAGGCGTGTCCGGATCGGCTCTGGGCTCGGCCCTAGATAGGAAGCAGTGCTCGGCGACTTCCCTCGCGCAAACGTCGACATTTTTGCGTAGGGTCCCTCGGGCGTGCCCGCCATGCCGGGGGATGTCACCAAGCACTCGCCGCATATCTGGGCAGGAGCCTGACTCGCCAAACGGCCTCTACGCGAACGACGCCCGGGGGCTGCGCCCTTTCCCCACTCATACATACGAATCAATTATCAAGGAAGGGTCGGCCTCGCCCCGGCAGAGCCCGACCCTCCCTCGGGGGCTAAAAAAGGGGAACCCCTCTCATCGAGTTCGAACGTACCGTTCCGCGTCAGAAAAACTCTTTTTTCGGTCAAGAAGGGTTTTCTGCGTTCTCCCGGATGCGTCAGAAACGGAGTCCTGAGGAGCGAACTGGGGTACGAGTAAAGTGGCGAGACCGACTGAGCTGGGGAACACCTATGCTTCCGGGCTAGGGACACCTCGCTCGTCGCCTGCCGCGAAAAAGGACCCAGCTCGGGAAATCACCCTGTTGTCGACACTACGAGCCAGGCGCGAAAATCGAAACGAAAAGAAGCATGACTTCACGGAAGAAGAAGTAAAATGTTCAGGCCCCAGTGGCCACGGCAAATCACACACCCATCAGAAATTGTCCCAACTAAAATCAGGCGTCGCCTCGGGCAGGAGCCGCGCCCTCAACTCCGCCCCGCCGTCGGTAAAGTCCACCTCCGCTTCCGGCGGCGGCGCAGGAGGAAGAATCTCCGCTTCGAAGACGGTCGCCAGCGACGCGCTCGGATCCGCAGCGACCGCGTCGAGCCGCTGAATCTCCGCCAGGGCTGCCTCGTCTTCGTCAGGCAGACAGTACCCCTCGCTGACCCGCTCCAAGTCCACGACGTAGTGGGAAGCGAGCACGGCGAAGGCCCGCCTGACGCCGTGGTGCAGCGCCCCGCGGACTTTACCGCGCGCGTAATCGCCAAGGGCTTGAAGACGGCTTTGGGGAGAGCTCCCTGAAGGGACGTCGCCGGGACCGAGTTTCCGATAGACCTCCGAGACGGCCTCGGACATAGCCGCAAGATCGGCCTCCCTTTGCTCAGCAGCCCCGTCGAGCGCCTCGGCAAGCGCCTTGGCAGACTCGTCGAGGGCAGACTCGAGCTCTGCGAACAACCAGAAGAAAGATCTCAAACCCAAGCGGAAGAAACGGACAAGATTGAGAACCGAGGACGGTCGAGCCATACCTCTGGCTCGGACGTGCTGCTCCGAGGCTGCGACTTGGGCTGCGGCCAGATCGGCCGCAAGGATCTGGGCCCGGCTCTCAGCTTCGGCAGCTTGGCCCCGAGTTTGGTCCCGCTCCTCGGCAACCTGGGCAAGCTCCGTGCGCGCTGCCGCCGCCTCGGCCTTCAGGTCAGCACAGAG
The DNA here is from genome assembly GCA_029449295.1 of Zea luxurians. Taxonomy (NCBI): domain Eukaryota; kingdom Viridiplantae; phylum Streptophyta; class Magnoliopsida; order Poales; family Poaceae; genus Zea; species Zea luxurians. The sequence goes on from JAOPSE010000015.1 coordinate 23,443,677, forward strand.
CAACTGGAGGTCCGCTATCTTAGCGTCTTGCTGAGAGAGGCGCGCGGTAGCCCCGGCGAGCGAAGTCCTCAGGGACCGCAGCGAGCCCCAGACGACGGCCTCGCGGCGAATGAACGACGACTTGGCAGCGCTCCGGTCCGTCAGGTCCTGGAAAGGAAAACAAGATTTCACGACGAACGCCTCGCTCGCGGAAGCAAGAAGGTATGTCTGAAACCATTACCTGAAGGATTTTGGGGACGTCCCCGCAGAGAACCTCCAGCGACGATCGGAGCAACCCCACTGTCGCCTCCGCACGCTTGCGGAGCTCGTCCCAGGACTGGTCCTCCTCCTCGTCGTCAAGAACGAAGATAGGGCTCGAAGCCTCGCGGGTCCGGAAGCGGAGCAACTGGCCCCGGGCCTCGGGGCTCTGCCCCGCAACGACAAGGCTGCCGCCCGCCTGGGAGCGCTGCGCGTCCGTGCCCACCTCTTCTGAGGCTTCGGGCGCCGACGCCGCGGCCGTCCCGACGCCGGCGGCGACCGGGCGCTCTCCGACCGGGACGGTGCCAGCTGTGGTAGCGGCAGACGCCGGCATGGCCAACACGGTTGGCGAGCTCGGGACCGCACCGGCGCTGGCCGCCTCCCCGATCACGATGGCCACCTCGGCAGAGGGACCCGCCTCGGGGACCTGCTCCCCCGAAACACGCGACGCCTGAGCCCCGTGCGGCGGAGCACCCTGCGAAAGGGTCGGCTGAGCGGCAGGGCCCGAGGTGGCGCCAGCTGCCTGGACAAACGCCGTCTTGAGGGCCTTCCGAGGCGCCAGGTCGGTAGGGCCATGGCTCCGTTTGCTGAAGAAAACAAGAAAGGGAAAATCACGGCCCGGGCATATGAATGAAGCGCCGGGACGGAAAGATTCCAAGGTACCTACCCGCTCCGGATCATGATCCACGGTGTCTGGGGGGAGGTCTCTTGGCTCCCGCTTCCTGGAACCACCGCCGAGGTCCGCTTCACCAACAGCCCCGGCGCCGCCCTCGCCCCGGGCGCCCCTGAGGCCCGGGAGGCGGACTGCCCAGGCGCCGCCATGGCGACCTGAGGACCGCTCCCGCATGCCGCCGGCGCGGGCGACGGTTCCCGAGGAACGGACCCCTCGGCCCGACTCCCTGGAGTGGCGACAGCTCCCCCAGCCGGGGAGACGAGAACCCTCTCGGGTTGCCCCTGCTCCTCAGGTCGGGGATCCGGCACCTCGGCTCCAGGGACCGACGATGTAGGCCCGCTCGGGGGCTGGCTCGACGACCCCCGGCCAGGGCTGAGGCCGAGACGTGCGGCCATGTCGTCCTCCTCCTCTTCATCGTCGACGTCGTCGTCATCATCGGACGTCTCCGGCGACAGCTCCCTGGGAAGCCCTTCCCTCTCCTGCTGACGACGGCGTTTCTCCAGGGCGTCCCGAGCCCGCCTCCGCCTGCGGGCCCGAGCCTTCTCCGCGTCCTTCTTCTTCTTCTCCTCCTCCGCGGCGACCCGCCTCGCCGCCCGACCCACCGCGTCCTCCGGGACCGGCGGCAGGGAGGGTTTGTGCCGCCCCACCTCCTAAAAAGGGGGGAGAAAGAAAATCGATAGTGAGAATCGGGAGCAAACCGGTATATGAAGAAGGAAAGGGCGAGCACTCACCAGAGCGACGCACCCCTGGTCGGGGCGCATTTGAGGCTGGGAGAGGGCGTGGGGGTCCGGCTTCCCCATTGCGACCGACACCCGCCGATAGAGGGCGTCGTGAGGAAGAGGGTCAGGGGACATCCGTGACCCCTCCCAGTCGGCCTCCTGGGTCATCTCCCAAAGCGACAACCGCCGCTCCGCCAGGGGGAGCACCCTCCGGCGGTGGATGGCGGCAACCACTCCCGCGACGGTGAGCCCTTCCTCCCGCAACACCTTCAGAGCCTGGAGAAGAGGTTCGAGTTTCTTCTGCCTCTCGTGTGGAGTCCCGTGACGCCAGGCGTCAGGGGCGGCGGTGACAACCCGCTGAGAGAACGGCGGGAGCGACTCTCCGTCATTCGGAGATAGAACCACCGGCGCTGCCAACCCTTGTTTGAGGACGAAAGAACGGCAGGGATATACTGCAACGCCCGCGATTGCCTCAGCAAGAGGGTGCAGCCGCCGGCCCGCACCGCCGCACGGACCTTCCTCTCCCTCGTCGACGAAGCAAAAAGCTCGGCAAAGAAGAGGTGAGTCCACAAATCCCAATGGGGGGCGATCCCCAGATACCCCTCGCACACCGCTACAAAGATAGCGGCTTGTGCGATGGAGTTGGGGGTAAGGTTGTGTAGTTCCACCCCGTAGTGGAACAGGATGGCCCGCATAAAGCGGCTCGACGGCATTCCAAATCCCCGCTCATGAAAGGAGATGAAGCTCACGACATACCCTGGCGGAGGGGATGGAGCGACTCCGCCCGGGGGAGGAATCCATTCCGGCCGCTCCTTATCGGTGAGGGGGCGGAGCAAACCCTCGTCGACGAGGTCCTCCAGGTCACCCGCCGTCACCGTGGAGAAGGGCCACGGGTCGCGCGGCGAGAGGATGGTCACCCGGTCAGCCATCGCCAAGGCAGAAGGGGTGGCGGCGTGAAGAACAGGGGAGGGCGGTTTCCTTTTTCTGGCTAGATCTCTCAGGTTGCAAAAAACCTGAGAAGGAGGCGAGAAGTGGAGTCGAGAGCCGTCACTGGACCCTCTCCGGGGTACATAAAGGACCAAGGGCGAGACGGTTCCAACGCACCGCTCGAACCGGACGCGGGGTTCAAAAAACGCGAAGCGAAACAGCCGTTCCTCGAACGGCTCGCGCACGCAACGGCAGCCTCGCCGACCGCTTACCCCGGCGCATTAACTCCGCGGCAAAATAGGTGACGTTTCTGGCAGGGGCAGCTGGCGACGCTTCGCCTCCGCCAAAACGGCCACGCCGAAAAAGGTACGCCACGAAGTTCAATTTCGAATCCTTTTTCCCTTTTCCTTCTTTCTCTATCTCTTGCAACAGGGACCGAGAAGGGGGATAACCCCAAAGGGATCCTTCCCCGTGAAGGAGCTAGGCTCCGAGCCTCCCTACTGATCAGGGGTTCGAAGGCTGGCCCCCCGAAGGGTTCAACAGCCGCCTCAGATCGCGTGGGCCCGACACCCACTACTGGTCAGGGGTTCGAAGGTCGGCCCCCGAAAGGTTCCACGACCGCCTCAGGCTACTCGGGCTCCGTGCCCCCTACTGATCAGGGGTTCGAAGGCTAGCCCGTCGAAGGGTTCACAGTCGCCTCAGACGCCGAGCGAGGGATGACCAGGGGTACGTTCGATACATAACCAAGGCTCGGGCTGCGCTCCCGAGGTACCCTAGGACATTTCCGAGACCAGCGGGAACAACTCTGTAACGGAATCCCATCGGAGGGAGGCAACAAGCCCTCGGACCCCGTCGCTAGGGGACCGGGTCCGGCAGATCACCCGCAGGTACTTTTGGGCGTGCCTCCGGGCCCCTAGCCGACCCCTAACGAACGGGGCACGGACGTCCACTCGGATTACCCGATCGCAGCTCACCGGAGACACCATGTTCGGTGCCCATCGAGGGTAACATGGCGCACTCCCCCCCTCCTCCTTGCGGAAAGGCGACGTAGGGGCGTATATAAAAAGTCGAGTCTGTCCCTGATCGTCCTCTCGCTCCGTGCGAGGGCTCGGGGGCTGCTCTCGCAAACCCGGCTCCGGCCGAACCGTTGACAGCGTCAACATACCAGCCCGAGAACTTGGGCCCTGACAGTGCACCTGGGTTACGCCCTGCTCGCATGAGGGAACCGCCAGACCAGCCGAGGCATTGCGCGAGGCATTAAGACCTCGAAGGAGTGAAACCACTCCTCCGAGGCCTCGGGGGCTACACCCGGCGGGTGCGCTCGCGCGCACCCACCGGAACAAAGTACCTCCGAGAAAGGCTGGTCCCCTTGCAAAAAAGTGCGATGCAAGCCTCCAAGCGAGTGTTAACACTCTCTTCGAGGCTCGGGGGCTACTGTCGGGGACCATAATTAGGGATACCCTCAAGACGCCTAATTCTCAGCTGGTAACCCCCATCAGCATAAAGCTGCAAAGGCCTGATGGGTTTGATTAAGTCAGGGATCAGTCCATACGAGTGACTTGACCTCGCCACGCCCGAGCCTAGCCTCGGGCGAGGGCAGCCGACCCTAAGATGACTCCGTCTCGCCTGAGGTCTCCTCTTTCACGGCAGACGCATCTCCGGCTCGCCCTAGGCCCCGCCTCCGATAAGGAGAAACCCTGACTAAATCACCGCACCAACCGACCGAGTCACCGGGGCGTTTAACGCAAAAGGTAAGACCGACGGGCGACCAGACTCCGCCAGTGGTGCCATAGGAGACTCCGCCCGACCCAGGGCTCGGACTCGGGCTAAGGCCCCGGAAGACGGCGACCTCCGCCTCGCCCGACCCAGGGCTCGGACTCCGCTTCGGCCTCTGCCGAATAACCTCCGCCTCGCCCGACCCCGGGCTCGGACTCTGTCTCTGTCTTGCAGGACGGACTCAGCCTCAGCCTCGGAGGAGCCTCCACGATGCCCGACCTAGGACACGAGACCGCCACGTCAACAGAAAGCGTCATCATCACCCTGCCCTGAGCCGACTTGGGTCGCAGAGAACAAGGCCGACGTCCCATCTGGCCAGCTATGTCAGATAGGCCATGATGGCGCCCCGCTAGATCATGACGACGGCGGCTCCCAGCTCCCTTACGAAAGCAGGAGAACGTCAGCAAGGACCAGCCACCTCGACAGCTGTCCCCCCGTCCGGCTCCGTTACTCCTCCAACAGCCACGACGCCACACCAACAGGGTGCCACGACCTCTCCGGCTGCCACCTGGGCATGTACATAGGGCGCTAGCTCTCCCTCGCTAGACACGTAGCACCTTGCTACACCCCCATCTTGTACACCTGGACCCTCTCCTTACGACTATAAAAGGAAGGGCCAGGGCCTTCTTAGAAAAGGTTGGCCTCGCGAGGACGAAGGGCAGGGGCAGGCGCTCTCTCTCAGGGCCGCTCTCTCCCCTCACCTCGTGCGGACGCTTGTAACCCCCTACTGCAAGCGCACCCGACCTGGGCGCGGGACGAACACGAAGGCCGCGGGAATTTCTCCGACTCCCTCACGACCCGGCTCCGGCCACCGACTCTCTCTCTCTCTCTGTTCCCCCCTTCGCGCTCGCTCCACGCGCTCGACCCATCTGGGCTGGGGCACGCGGCACTCTCACTCGTCGGCTCGGGGACCCCCCGGTCTCGGAACGCCGACACCTTTGTATTTGAGTCATATCCTAGTAAAAAACCTTCTACGGCCTTGGGAGCAAATTTTGAATGTCTACCTTTCTTTACCAGAATGTAGCATTTGCTCCCAAATACACGAAAATAAGAAACATTGGGTTTGTTACCAGTTAGAAGTTCATAGGAGGTCTTCTTGAGGAGACGGTGCAGGTAGAGTCGGTTTATGGTATGGCAAGCTGTGTTCACAGCTTCCGACCAAAACCGCTCAGGTGTCTTGTGTTCCCCGAGCATCATCCTTGCCATATCAATTAGTGACCTGTTCTTCCTCTCTACTACACCATTTTGCTGTGGTGTGTAGGGAGTGGAAAATTCATGCTTGATGCCTTCCTCCTCAAGATATTCTTCGACCTGAAGATTCTTGAACTCTGACCCATTGTCGTTTCTTATCTTCTCCACCTTCAGCTCAAATTCGTTTTGAGCTCTTCTTAGGAAGCGCTTTAGGGTTCCTTGGGTTTCAGATTTGTCCTACAGAAAGAGCACCCAAGTAAAGCGGGAAAAATCATCAACTATAACAAGACCATACTTACTTCCCCCGATGCTGAGATAGGCAACGGGTCCGAACAGATCCATGTGTTGAAGTTCCAGTGATCTTGATGTTGTCATCACATTCTTGCTATGATGAGTGCTTCCCACTTGCTTTCCTGCCTGGCATGCTGCACAAGGTCTGTCTTTCTCAAAACAGACATCGGTTAGTCCTAACACATGTTCTCCATTTAGAAGTTTATGAAGGTTCTTCATTCCAACATGTGCTAGAAGGCGATGCCAAAGCTAGCCCATATTAGTCTTAGCAATTAAGCATGCATCTAGATCGATATTCTCTTTCGAAAAATCAACTAAGTAGAGCTTGCCATCTAATACACCCTTAAAAGCTAATGAACCATCACTCCTAAAGACAGATACATCAGTATTCATAAATAAACAAATATAGCCCATGTTACACAATTGACTCATAGACAATAAATTATACCCGAGTGATTCAACTAAAAACACATTAGAGATTGAATGCTCGGATGTGATGGCTATCTTGCCTAAGCCTTTGACCTTACCTTGGTTCCCATCTCCAAAGATAATAGTATCTTGGGAATCCTTGTTCTTGACGTAGGAGGTGAATATTTTCTTCTCCCCCGTCATGTGGTTTATGCATCCGCTGTCGATAATCCAGCTTGAACCCCCGGATGCATAAACCTGCAAGGTATTTAAGCTTGGGTTTTAGGTACCCAACTATTGTTGGGTCCTACAAGGTTAGTTACAACAACTTTTGGAACCCAAATACAAGTCTTGTCTCCCTTGCATTTAGATCCCAATTTTCTAGCAACTACTTTGGCATTTTTGCATGAGAGTACAAAAGAAGCATTACATGCATGATAAACAGTATTAGGACCAGTGCATGCTTTCTTAGGTGCATGAGACGCAATATGATTATGCGTAGGCCTATTTCTACCATAAGCATATGTAGAGCTAGATGCAAACATAGCATGAGGATTAAATGCAGCATTACGAGAAACAATATTATCATAGCACCTATCATTATGAGCACGACTAGTAAATTTCTTATCATAAAGATAGGCATGATTTTTGAGAACTACTAGCCATAGGAGCCTTCCCTTTCTCCTTGTTGAGACTGGAGGTCCTTTGGCTTGTTAAGTTCTTGGTTTCCATTCGGAAACCAAGTCCATCCTTAATTGAGTGATGTCTACCAATGGTGTAGGCATCCCTAGCAAATTTTAGTTTTTCATAACTTTCTTTGCAAGTCTTAAGTTGAGCATTAAGGCTTGCAACATCATTGTTTAACTTAGCAATAGTAGAAACATGTTCATTACAAGCATCAACATCAAAGTCTTTACATCTATTGCAAATAACAACATGCTCTACACATGAACTAGTTACATTAACTTTCTCTAGCTTAGCATTCAACTCATCATTTAAATTCTTTAGACTAGAGATAGATTCATGACACGTAGACAATTCAGAGGATAGTATTCCATTTTTCTTGACTTCCAAAGCAAGAGATTTTTGAACACTAGTGAATTTATCATGTTCCTCATACAAAATATCTTCTTGCTTTTCTAGCAATCTATCCTTTTCATTAAGAGCATCAATTAATTCATTTATTTTGTCTACCTTAGTTCTATCTAATCCCTTAAACAAATCAGTATAATCTACTTCATCATCAGACGATTCTTCATCACTAGAAGTATATTTGGGAGTGTCTATGGCGTTCGTTGGGGAAGAGCAAAGATTTGTTGAAGGCCGAGGCAGCTAGTCCTTCATCTTCGGAGTCGGATGAGGAACAGCCGGAGTCCCATTCCTTCCCGATGTGCGCCTCGCCCTTGGCCTTCTTGTAGTTTTTCTTCTTTTCCCTCTTCCCATGCTTCTCTTGTGCCTGGTCATTATCGTTATTGGGGCATTATGCAATAAAGTGACCAGTCTTACCGCATTTGAAGCAAGAGTGTTTCCCCCTTGACTTGTTCTTGTTGGGGTACTCCTTGCGTCCTTTCAGTGTGGTCTTGAAGCGTTTGATAATGAGTGCCATCTCATCCTCATTGAGCCCGGTAGCCTCCACTTGTGCTACCTTGCTACGTAGCGCCTCCTTGCTGTTGGTTGCTTTGAGAGCAACGGGCTGCGACTCGTAGACGGGAAGTGGACCATTCAAGGCATCGTCCACATATCGTGCTTCTTTCACCATCATACGCCCGCTTACGAATTTTTCGAGGATTTCCTTAGGCGTCATCTTGGTGTACCTAGGGTTCTCACAAATAAGATTTACAAGATGGGGGCCCATAACCGTAAATGACCTAAGCATGAGTCGGACAACGTCATGATCCGTCCATCTTGTACTCTCGTAGCTTCAGATTTTGTTGACAAGGGTCTTGAGCCTGTTGTATGTTTGTGTTGGCTCTTCTCCCCTTATCATCGCGAATCACCCCAGCTCGCCTTCCACCAGTTCCATTTTAGTGATCATGGTGGCATCATTTCCCTCGTGAGAAATCTTGAGGGTGTCCCAGATTTGCTTGGCATTGTCCAAGCCACTTACTTTGTTATATTCATCCCTGCAAAGAGATGCTAGCAAAACAGTAGTAGCTTGGGCATTTTTATGTATTTGTTCATTAATAAATACGGGATTATCAGTGCTATCAAAATGCATTCCATTTTCTATAATTTCCCAAATGCTAGGATGGAGGGAGAATAAGTGACTACGCATTTTATGACTCCAAAATGAGTAGTCTTCTCCATCGAAGTGTGGGGGTTTTCCAAGATGAATTGAGAGTAAATGAGCATTTGAGTTGTACGAGATGCGAGAATAATCAAAAGAGTAGTTTTCATTAACCGTTTCCCTTTTAGACGAGGAGTCGTCGTCGTCATCCCATGGTGAAGAAGAGGAGGCGTCGCTGTCGTAGTAGATGATCTTCTTAATGCACCTCTTCTTCTTCCCATCCCTCTTCTTGTGACTCGAGCCAGAGTCAGCGAGCTTGTCGTCTCTTGGCTTGTTGAAGAGGGACTCCTTCTCCTTATCGTTGATCTCCATCCACTTGCCCTTAGGATCCATCTCTTCGGGCGGTTAGTCCCTTAGATGAAGAGTACGGCTCTGATACCAATTGAGAGCACCTAGAGGGGGGTGACTAGGTGATCCTGCAAAATTCAACACTAATAGCACAAACTTGGTTTATAAGATGTTAGTTAGATTAAACCAAGTTGCTATATAACGAGCTCTTGAGAAGAAATCAATCACAGAGAAAAGCAAGACAAGAGACACAGAGTTTTATCCCATGGTTCGATCAAGTAATACTTGCCTACTTCCACGTTGTGGCATCCCAATGGACGAGAGTTGCACTCAACCCCTTTCAAGTGATCCAACGATCCACTTGAATACCATGGTTTTCTTCCTTAGACTTGTTTTCCCGTTTGTGAGGAATCTTCACAAGTTGGAGCCTCTCACCCTTACAAAGTTGTTCACAAAAAAGCACGAGAGTAAGGGAGGGAAGAAACACACGTAAGAATCGCAGCAAACACATGCACACAAGTCAAGACGTGAGCACAAAACACGGCACAAGGAATTTACAACTCAAATGGTGCTCAAATCTCTAAAACAACGATCCGAGTGCGTGGTGGCGAAGTCTAGGCGTCTTAGAATGATCAGAGAATATGTGGTGTACTGCTCCATGCGCCTAGGGGTCCCTTTTATACCACCAAGGCAGCTAGGAGCCGTTGGAGATCCAATTGGAAGGCAATTCTTGCCTTCTGTCGGGTGGCGCACTGGACAGTCCGGTGCACCACCTAACATGAACAGTCGACCGTTGGGACGCGCAAGGAGTCGTTGCTCCGCTGGATCACCAGACAGTCCGGTGCACACCGGACATTCCGGTGAATTATAGCAGAGCAAGCCCCTTGAATTCCCGAGAGTGGCCTGCTCGTTGGGCGCCTGGCTTAGTGCACCGGACAGTGTCCAGTGCGCCATTTTTCAGCACACTCTCAAGTCTTGCTCCAAATTAATTTGAGTCCCCAACTTGAATTCTTTCTTGGTTTGTGTTGAACCTTATGCACCTGAGATAAATGATTGTGATACCCGGTTTGCAAAGAAGAGAAGTTGGAGGTTATTCTTTTTTTGTTTTGTTTTTTCTCATTCGGGTGATGCGCTTTGGGGATTTGGAATTTGTGGTAAACATTCATCAGTAAGACAGTATAATTTCTTTGGTTAGACGCTTGCGACGGGGTCGGGAGCTGTCGCGTGGGCGAGTTGGGCCATGAATCTTGATCCAGCCCATTAGCCTCCCATTAACTCTAGCCGCCCTCCCCCTAATCCCGTCCCCTTGTGCAGCCGCCCCCCATTTCCCCTAGCTCTTGGCTGCCGCCCCCCTCCCATCTCCTCCTCCCTCAAACTCTTGCAGCCACACCACCTAACCCTAGCCGCCCCCATCTCCTCCTCCCCAAGGTGCCATTCCTTGCTGCTTGGATCTTCGTCGCGTGGTGCAAGTCTCCAATTGGTTTTGGTGGAGGGAAGAAGGGAGGAAGTAAAGGGGGAGAATCCAAGGTGATTTTTGTGTTTATTTTTTGTTTATTTGTGCTGCAATTCAATTGAATAGATGTTGCATATGCGAATTGGTAGAGGTGTTGTCCGGAAGTTTAGTGGGTGGGCGAACATCAGTAGTTCTAGCAGTTTCTGGGAATTTTTCGTGGGTAATTAGTGATAAACAGTATGAGAATCATGTAGAGCTTTATCATACCTTTCCAACGAGTACTTATGCGCTCAATTCGGAGTTATAAATTAGGAGATATCGCCATTTGAACCTGGGTATGTGGCTGTCCAAAGAAACAGATTTCTGCAGGTGGGCGTACAGCAGTAGTATTAGCAGTTTCTGGGGATTTTTCGTGGGTAATTAGTGATAAACAGTATGAGAATTATGTAGAGCTTTGTCATACCTTTCCAACAAGTACTTATGCGCTCAATTCGGAATTATAAATTAGGAGATATCGCTGTTTGAATCCAGGTATGTTGCTGTCCAAAAAAAATTACAGGGTTTATCTTGTGGATTGTTTTGGGCTAATTAGATGTTGGAATTTAATTATAAATTGTATACAAAACTTGTGGGGAATTTTATGTAGATGCCTCTGGAGTTTTTGTTTGTTACCACTGCTGTCATAATTTTGAAGTTATAAAATTGTTAAGCAGTGTCACTGCAGTTTGGTGGGTGTGGGGAGAGTTGTTACCCGCAGCGGGGTTTGAGATTGTGCGTAGGTGCGGCGTCGTTTATGAGCGTTATTATGTGAAATGGGTGCACTAAGTTGTATGTCAAAAATAGGTAGTGGACTTCCGGATCGTACTTAGGGATTTGCCCAAACTTCCGGTGAAGGCAAGTAAAACAGTGATGGTTATTCCGTCTGTCGATTAAAGAGTCTTATACTTGATTAAGTTTGTGCCATTTGTGTTCGTATTCATATTCTTAATTGGGTACCATCATTTGAAGATATTCATGTTTTATTGATTACATATGTTGAGGTTGTGGTTTGATCGTGTTACCCATGTGGTTTATTATGTGGAATGGGGGGAGTATATGTCTAGCACATTTTATTTGGGAAGGACTCATATTGTTGACATACATAATGCATTCATCATCCATTGCATAGAAGTTTCGTCATGATCTTATGGTCCGACCATACCGGTACAAAGAGCATCATATGTTGCCCGAGAAGGGGTATGATGCAGCTTCATATCCTTAGAGGTATGAAGACAGAAGTCATTACTGCATCTGTAGCCATGTGCATTCATGAGAGAAGTGTGGAACATATTATGGTGAAATGGATAGTGTGGATCTTTACTTTGTGATTCATCTTGGCATTCAGTAATTAGTTACTTGCTTACTTGCTGCAAATTAATATTTAAGAAAGAAGTTGTGAACTACGTGGTTGTTTAGGCACGGTTGGTTTATATTGTCCAATTGTTGGTTGCTCTTTTTTACTTGCTGAGATGTGTCATCTCACTCTTGCATTGTTTGATGCAGGCACCTGATCTTTGCTTTGGGAAAGAAGGGATGTAGCAGCACGACCACTACACCTTTAAATAAAGGAACCACTGCTTAATAATGATGTTAAACAGGGAGGGTCAAGTCTAGGGGATTATTATATTCTAGCCTTTCATGGTAGTTGAACTATTTTTTTGGTGGGCTGAGTTACCTATCATTTATTTGGTCATGAATGTTCATTTCTACCGTTGCATTTCGATTATACTATGTGAATTATCTTTCTTTTATATCCTGTATAAACTCTATGTTCCCCTTGTTATGCTTCTTTCAAGGGAGGTGCTGCCGGATTTTGCAATACTTTTTTTCTCTATTTCTTTTCTTGTGTTGCATAAGTGTTGTGGGAAGGGTTTTTGGTAACATCCATTGTGTGGGATCAGTGGGATGTTACAGTTGGTATCAAAGGCAATAGGCTATAGGTCCTAGCAAGTAGAATAATAATAAATTGACACACTGCACATGTAGGATGGGTTTTCTGCTTTACTATTGATATGTTATGTTATTGTCTATGCTAGTTCGACATTATCTGAAGAGGTGCTATGCCAATCTTATTTACTTATTATTCTCACCCCTGTGGCTGCAGCTATGCCGCCTCGTAGGGCTCGGGGTAGTCCGCAAGTTCCTAGTGGGGACTCGATGAGTCCGGCGGCAATGTTAGCCGCGATGCAGGCCATGCAGCAGGAGTTGGCCATTCTGAGGCAAGCTATTCCTATTGCCCCTACGGGTGCTGCTTAGGGTGCTGGTGGTGGAGGAGTGCCCAGGGGCACTGTCCCTGCGGGTGCTGCTCCAGGTGGCGGGGCCGAGGTGCCTCTTCCAATCATTGGTCTTTCTCTGATGCAGTGGATGGGCATGAAGTTGGATACTTTTGATGGCAGTGGTACTCCGGTCGAGGCGGCGAATTGGCTAACTTACGTGGAGGATAAGATGAATGTCTTCGAGATTGTGTATGGTGATCGTGTTCGCTTTGGCACACAGCTGCTGAAGGGAGAAGCTCAGATTTGGTGGAGGGGCGTGCAGGTAGCTCACTCCTCTTCACCAGGAGTCCTGTCCTGGGATGTTTTTATCAGGCAGTTTGAGAGGAGGTTCTACCTGGTCACCTTCTTGGAGAAAATGAAGATTGATTTGCAGTCCTACAAGCAAGAGAAGAAGTTGGTCATAGAGTATGAAGTGGGCTTCAACAAGATGGTCCGTTTTGTCCCTCATGTGGCTTATAATGAGATGGAGAAGGCGAGCCAGTTTTGTCAGGGTCTGAAATGTTCTATCAGGCATGCCCTAGGAGCCTTTCCGTTGGTGGACTTCCGTACTACAGTGGAGCAGGCACTAGGTGTGGAGATGCAACACCAGTATACCATGGAGTCGCAGAAGTCTTCGGGTGTTGATCAGCCTCGTGGCCAGGACGCGAGGAGGGGCATCACTGGAGGTCCAGCCCACAAGAGGGGCAAGTCTCAGCATCAGCGCCACCATCCCTACCGTGGCAAATCTTCTGACTCGGGTACTTCAGGAGGAAGTACTCAGAGGTTTTGGGTTGTTCCTAAGCCCAGGCTGGGGCTGGTGTGTTTCCGTTGTGGTGATGCGCATCGCCGTGCAGAGTGCCAGTGGAATGGCAGGTGTTCAATCTGCAGTTAAGACCACAAGGATGTGGTGTGTAGGAGGAATCCCAATGGGAAGCTTAGATGGGAGCCAGTGACTTCCTCCTCTTCTCAGGGCACTATCAACATGATGTCAAGCGCTGAGCAGCAATTTTCAGTTCCACTTCCTCCACAGCAGTTTTATGTGCCTGGGACTTCTCAGTTCGTGCCGATGCAGGGTTTTCCTTAGTATCTGGCTGCGCCTACTCCTGCACCGACTACTCCTATGTCGTCTCAGTTTGGAGCTCCACGTCTGCCTCACCCGACGGCTCAGTGGGGTTCTTCTGTTAATTTCACTCCAGGAGCTTCCTCTTCTGCGGGTATTTTTGGAGCTTATGTGCTACCCGCTGCGGATGACAGAGAGCAAGGAGACATGGTGATAGGTACGATTTCAGTTGATTCGTTTGTGGCCCATGCTCTTTTTGACTCTGGCGCTAGATATTCGTTTGTTTCGAAGAATTTTGTGTCGCGGGCTGGTCTTTCGGTGCAGAGGTTGGGTCACCCAATTTTGGTTAGTTCTGCTAATGGCTCCATTAGTAGCTATTCAGTTTGTCAGGGGTGTTCCATCATTCTTGCTGATGAGGTCTTTTCGGCCAATCTTGTTGTGATTTCCTTAGGGGCATTCGATGTTATCTTGGGTATGGATTGGTTATCTTAGTATCGTGCAGTTATATCCTATTTTTGGAAGACAATGTTATTGCAGGCGCCGTCGGGTAGGGAGGTGGTATTCTTGGGAAGTTCCCCAAAGTTTGCGTTATCCTTGTTGGCGCAATTACTTCTGGATTGCCAGTCAAGGAAGTCAGGAATCTTTTTCTCCATGGTGGTGGAGGGTGAGGCTGCCTTGCGGGTGCAGGACATCCGGGTGGTGTGTGACTTTGCCGACGTGTTTCTAGCAGAGCTTCCAGGCATTCCTCCGGAGCGCGATGCAGCTTTTGAGATCAAGCTGATTCCGGGTACGTAGCCTATTCATAGTCCCTGTTTATTTCGGCTTCTGGCAGCTTCTGGCCACCAAAAGCTGCTGCGGACCGCCAAACGCTTAGCTTTTCAGTCAGCTTCTATAAAATTCGTTGGGGGCAAAAACCATCAAAAATCAACATAAACACATAATCGGTTGAGTCGTTGTAATAGTAGGAATCCGTCACTTTATAGATCCTGAGCCCTATGAACAACTTTATTTTCCTCTACGCGTAATCGTAATGATACTCAGATTCTCCCCACAGCCAGATTCTCTCCACAGCCAGATTTTCAGAAAAGCTGGTCAGAGAAAAGCTGAACCAAACAGGCCTGTAAGGCCCTGTATCGGATGGCTCCAAAGGAGCAGGTTGAATTGAAGCGACAATTGGATGATCTACTGGCTAAGGGTTTCATTAGGCCTAGCAGGTCTCCATGGGCTTCCCCAGTATTGTTTGTTGAGAAGAAGGATAAAAGCAAGAGGCTATGTGTGGATTATCGCACTTTGAATCAAGTGACAATCAAGAATAAATATCTGCTACCCCGTATTGAGGTTCTCTTTGAACAGTTGAGGGGTGCCTAGGTGTTCTCCAAAATTGATTTGAACTCTGGTTATCATCAATTAAGGATTCGTGAGGAGGATATTGAGAAGACCGCTTTTTGCACCAGGTATGGGCATTATGAGTTCATAGTCATGTCTTTTGGCTTAACTAATGCCCCTGCTGCTTTTATGAAATCAATGGATAGGATGTTGCATGAGTTCTTGGACGACTTTGTGGTCGTGTTCTTGGATGATATTCTGATTTATTCAAAGACCGAGGCTGAGCATGAGCAGCATCTCCGTCTCATTCTGGGTGCCCTTAGGAAGAATCTGTTCTATGGCAAGTTGAAGAAGTGTGCCTTTTGGCTGTCTGAAGTGGCTTTCCTAGGGCATGTGATTAATCAGCAGGGCATTGCGGTTGATCCCAAGAATGTTGCGGCTGTGGTGGAGTGGAAGAGACCCTCTAGTGTCTCTGAAATCCGAAGTTTCTTGGGGCTCGCTGGATATTATCGGCGCTTCGTACCAAATTTTTCCAGCATTGCTAAGCCTTTGACTAGACTCTTGGAGAAGGGTGTTCTCTTCGTCTGGTCCAGCGATTGCGAGGTCAGTTATTAGACATTGAAGAACAAGTTGGTGGATGCCCCTATCCTAGCTTTGCCTGAGAGCGGTAAGCGTTTCACAGTTTATACGAATGCTTCATGAATTGGTCTTGGCTGTGTGTTGATGCAGGAAGGCGGAGTGATTGCTTATGGCTCAAGGCAGTTGAGGAAGCATGAGGGGAATTATCCAACTCATGATCTTGAATTGGCCGCAGTGGTTTTTGCTCTAAAGTTGTGGAGGCATTATCTTTATGGCGAGGCTTGTGACATTTACACCAATCATAAAAGTCTCAAGTATATTTTCACTCAGAAGGAGCTGAATTTGAGACAGCGTCGGTGGCTCGAATTGATTAAAGATTATGATTTGTCCATTCATTATCACCTGGGGAAGGCAAATGTGGTGGCTGATGCCCTTAGCAGGTCCGGGGTTCCAAAAGTGGCCTTGCCGTTGATCGCTGATCTGGACTGTTTAGGGATCGCTTTGTGCTATGTCGGCACCACTAGTGAGGAGACTCGTATGCTTATTCAATCTTCCCTCATGGAGAGAGTGCGTGCGGCTCAGCAGCTGGATCGTTTATTGCAGGAAGCTCGAAAGAGGGTTGGCGATGGTAAACCCCAGGAGTTCTCCATTGATGAGAATGATTTGGTTTGTTTCAAGGGTCGCCTTTGTGTGCCTCAGAAATCAGAGGTCAAGATGGATATCTTGAGAGAAGCTCATAAAATGCCTTACACCGTTCACCCTGGCGAAACCAAAATGTACCGAGATCTGAAGCAAAACTTCTGGTGGAAGCGGATGAAGGTTGACGTTTCTAAGTACGTGGCCGCCTGTGAAGTATGTCAACGCGTGAAGGTCAAGCATAAGAGGCCTGCAGGTTTGCTGAAGCCATTGGAAATTCTGGAGTGGAAGTGGGAGCATATCACCATGGATTTTGTGGTGGGCTTACCTCGTTCTCCTTGGGGCAGGGATGCTATTTGGGTGGTAGTGGATCGCTTGACTAAGTCTGTGCACTTTATTCCCATGAAGACCACCAATTTAGCTTCAGAATTGGTTCCCTTGTATATGAAGGAAGTAATCAGGCTCCACGGGGTGCTTAAGTCCATTGTTTCTGATCGAGACTCCAAATTTGTATCCAAATTCTGGGAGAGCCTTCATAGTGCATTGGGTACCAAGCTTTCGCTTAGTGTCACATTTCACCCTCAGACTAATGGTCAGTCGGAGCGAACAATCCAAACCTTGGAAGATATGTTGTGTGCTTGTGTTCTGTCATGGAAGGGCAGCTGGGAAGATCATATTGCATTGGTGGAGTTTGCTTATAACAACAGCTACCAGGCTAGCATCAAGATGGCACCATTTGAGGCTTTATATGGCAGGCGGTGTATCTCCCCTCTGTGCTGGGAGACCTTGGGAGAGAGATCCCTGGTTGGTCCTGATTGGGTTCAGCAGACTTTTGAGAAGGTTTGGGAAATTCGTCATAATATTTTGGCCGCTCAGAGCCGTCAGAAGAGTTATGCTGATGTGAGGAGGTGGGACTTGGAATTTGCAGTGGGTGACCATGTCCTCCTCAGGGTATCACCTACTAAAGGAGTTGTTTGGTTCGGTGTCTTCAGAAAACTCAGCCTGAGATACATTGGACCGTTCACTATCATGGCCCGAGTGGGTAGCCTGGCTTATCGCTTGCAACTGCCGGATTCCATGGTAGGGGTACACCCGGTATTTCATGTCTCTATGTTGAGGAAGTTCTTGCGGGATCCAGACCATCAGATTGAGATGGAACCAATTGCTGTGCAGCAGGATCTGACTTTGGAGTGTCGTCCGGTGCGTATCTTGGAATCCTCAGAGCGTGTTTTGAGGAAGAGATCAATTAAGTATGTCAAGGTCTTAAGGACTAATCAGTCTAAGCGCGAGGCTACGTGGGAACTTGAGAAGCTGATGCGGCAGAAATATCCAGAACTTTTTGTTGTGGGTAAGTGTGGTTGATTCATTAATCTTTCCTTTTGTCGTTCCGATAGAATCGTCAGAATTCGAGGTTGATTTCTTTTTAAGGGGGGTAGAGTGTGATACCCTGTTTGCAAAGAAGAGAAGTTGGAGGTTATTCTTTTTTTGTTTTGTTTTTTTTTCTCATTCGGGTGATGCGCTTTGGGGATTTGGAATTTGTGGTAAACATTCATCAGTAAGACAGTAGAATTTCTTTGGTTAGACGCTTGCGACGGGGTCGGGAGCTGTCGCGTGGGCGAGTTGGGCCATGAATCTTGATCCGGCCCATTAGCCTCCCCTTAACCCTAGCCGCCCTCCCCCTAATCCCCTCCCCTTGTGCAGCCGCCCCCCATTTCCCCTAGCTCTTGGCCACCGCCCCCCTCCCATCTCCTCCTCCTTCAAACTCTTGCAGCCACACCACCTAACCCTAGCCGCCCCCCATCTCCTCCTCCCCAAGGTGCCATTCCTTGCCGCTTGGATCTTCGTCGCGTGGTGCAAGTCTCCAATTGGTTTTGGTGGAGGGAAGAAGGGAGGAAGGAAAGGGGGAGAATCCAAGGTGATTTTTGTGTTTATTTCTTGTTTATTTGTGCTACAATTCAATTGAATAGATGTTGCGTATGCGAATTGGTAGAGGTGCTGTCCGGAATTTTAGTGGATGGGCGAACAACAGTAGTTCTAGCAGTTTCTGGGAAATTTTCGTGGGTAATTAGTGATAAACAGTATGAGAATCATGTAGAGCTTTGTCATACCTTTCCAACGAGTGCTTATGCGCTCAATTCGGAGTTATAAATTAGGAGATATCGCCGTTTGAACCCGGTTATATGGCTGCTGTCCTTTTTAAGTGATTTTCACTTTATTTAAAAAAAAGGCCAGCCAGGCTGGGCCGCTATAAGGCCCAAAGGCCGAGCAGCCCACCCAGCCGGCTGGAAGAGAGATAAGCACGTTCCTAGGGCAGCACAGAGAGAACAGCGGGAGCAGAGCAGCTAGGGCTGGAGGAGAGTGGCGGCGTGCTCAACTGCTCACCGATTTGGATGGCAAGTTGGTCGTGATGCTCGGAAGTTCGGTGAAGCGCTCCTCCTCTCGGCCCCTTAAAGGATGGGCGCTCTCTCTCTCTCCCTATATCGCATTGTGAGACTTGCTGTTCCACCTTTTCTCTCCCTGCTCGTTGATTCGGTTGCCGCCGCCATTGCTGGTTGTGCTGTGGCTGCCGCACTTGTGGAGGACTTCATCCTCTCTGTTGGATTTAGAGGTGACACGGTGCTGCTCGGTTGCGTACTGTTCTCTGTTGTTGTGCTTGGGTACCTATGTGGTGCCGTGCACTCTGTCTGGTCTCTGTCCACCGTGGCCTGGTGTTTGGGCTCCCTGCTGCGTAGTGTTCTTCTTCTCGGGCTGATGCTGTGGACGTCACCCTCGGCTCAGCAGCGGCTCTAGTATCTCCGTCAACCTCCCGTCGTGCAGGCCCAGACGTGGGCGGCGGAATTGGTTTTCTGGGACAGAACTTCGTGTTCGCTGAGCTGATCTTCCCATGTAGACAATCTACATGCTGTGAGTTATTCGTTGCCTCACTTTATTTACTGTTTAATTTTGTGCAATCTGCTAGTATTAAATACTTGGGTGTGATTGCACTGTTGTGGGCGGATTTGTGTGCTCGATGATGATAGCGGTGTAGTGAGACAACGTGACAGTCTGGGTTTTAGTGTATTATTATTTTCAGCATTGATATTATTTGTGCCTAATTAAATCTCTCTTTGTTGAGGCTGTTTACCTGTGTTACATTATGTTATTTTATTTAGTACACAGCTCCTTACTATTAGTATTTAGATTTGATTATTTGGCTTATTACATCTGATCTAAAACCCTGATTTGGTAAGATAAGGCTGTCACGTTAGTCGAGGATCTCTGATCACCTATTAGCGTTGGAGGGCTGTTTATTACAGCAACCTGCTATTTTGAGAGCAATATTTTAAGATAAACAATCATGTTTATTTGTTTAATCTACCTTCTTCATCTGCAAGCCATGTTTAATTATAAAATGGACCTGAGATGCTATTTTACATGTTTACATGTTCTAGAATTGCTACTATTCATTGCTGCAATAATTATATATGGCATTTATCTGAGTTATATGCCTGTTTTATTCAGAATTAAAATATTTAATATAATTAAATATGTAGAAAGCATGTCACTTATTTCTCTAATTTTACAACAGTGGCTGTCCAAAGAAACATATTTCTGCCGGTGGGCGTACAACAGTAGTATTAGCAGTTTCTGGGGATTTTTCGTGGGTAATTAGTGACAAACAGTATGAGAATTATGTAGAGCTTTATCATACCTTCCCAACAAGTACTTATGCGCTCAATTCGGAATTATAAATTAGGAGATATCGCTGTTTGAATCCGGGTATGTTGCTGTCCAAAAAAAACAGATTGCAGGGTTTATCTTGTGGATTGTTTTGGGCTAATTAGATGTTAGAATTTAATTATAATTTGTATACAAAACTTGTGGGGAATTTTATTTAGATGCCTCTGGAGTTTTTTTTGTTACCACTGCTGTCATAATTTTAAAGTTATGAAATTGTTAAGCAGCGTCGCTGCAGTTTGGGGGTGTGGGGAGAGTTGTTACCCACGGCGGGGTTTGAGATTGTGCGTAGGTGCGGCGTCGTTTATGAGCGTTATTATGTGAAATGGGTGCACTAAGTTGTGTGTCAAAAACAGGTGGTGGACTTCCGGATCGTACTTAGGGATTTGCCCAAACTTTCGGTGAAGGCAAGTAAAACAGTGATGGTTATTCCGTCTGTCGATTAAAGAGTCTTATACTTGATTATGTTTGTGCCATTTGTGTTCGTATTCATATTCCTAATTGGGTACCATCATTTGAAGATATTCATGTTTTACTGATTACATATGTTGAGGTTGTGGTTTGATCATGTTACCCATGTGGTTTATTATGTGGAATGGGTGGAAGTATTTGTCTAGCACATTTTATTTGGGAAGGACTCATGTTGTTGACATGCATAATACATTCATCATCCATTGCATGGAAGTTTCGTCGCGATCTTATGGCCGACTGTACCGGTATAAAGAGCATCATATGTTGCTCGAGAAGGGGTATGATGTAGCTTCATATCCTTAGAGGTATGAAGGCAGAAGTCATTACTACATCTGTAGCCATGTGCATTCATGGGAGAAGTGTGGAACCTATTATGGTGATGTGGATAGTGTGGATCTTTACTTTGTGTTTCATCTTGGCATTCAGTAATTGGTTACTTGCTTACTTGCTGCAAATTAATATTTAAGAAAGAAGTGAACTACGTGGTTGTTTAGGCACGGTTGGTTTATATTGTCCAATTGTTGGTTGCTCTTTTTACTTGCTAAGATGTATCATCTCACTCTTGCATTGTCTGATGCAGGCACCTAATCTTTGCTTTGGGAAAGAAGGGATGTAGCAGCACGGCCACTACACCTTTAAATAAAGGAACCATTGCTTAATAATGATGTTAAACAGGGAGGGTCAAGTCTACGGGATTATTATATTCTAGCCTTTCATGGTAGTTGAACTGTTTTTTTTGGTGGGCTGAGTTACCTATCTTTTATTTGGTCATGAATATCATTTCTACCGTTGCATTTCAATTATACTATGTGAATTATCTTTCTTTTATATCCTGTATAAACTCTGTGTTCCCCGTGTTATGCTTCTTTCAAGGGAGGTGCTGCCGGATTTTGCAATACTTTTTTTTCTCTATTTCTTTTCTTATGTTGCATAAGTGTTGTGGGAAGGGTTTTTGGTAACATCCATTGTGTGGTATCAGTGGGGTGTTACAATGATATCTAGGCAAACTAGTTAGTCCACGTGGTTTGTGATGGACGTCAACCACCAAAATCGATTATTGGAAATGATTAAGCCCATTTCCCTTTCAATCTCCCTCTTTTTGGTGATTGATGCCAACACAAACCAAAGCAAATATAAAGTGCAAAAATGTAACTAGTTTGCAATTTAGATAGATGTGCATAGGTTACTTAGAATTAAACCAATTGAAAGACTTTATGCATGTGTGTAAAATGAATGGATTGCTTTTCTCTTATTTAACATTTTGGACCACATTTGCACCACTTGTTTGTTTTTGCAAATCCTTTGGAAAAATCTTTTTCAAAATCTTTTGCAAGTAGTCAAAGGCATAAGAATACGATTGTAAGAAGCGTTTTCAAGATTTGAAATTCCTCCCCCCTGTTTCAAATGATTTTCCTTTGACTGAATGAAAGCTCCCCCTGAAGAAATTCTCCCCTTAGCTTTCAAGAGGGATTTTGAAACAATTTTCCCTTTTTGAAATAGATGCTAAAAGGGAAATGGGCTTAACCATTTCCTATAATCGATTTTGGTGGTTGACGTCCATCACAAACCATGTGAACTAACTAGTTGTTCTAGATATCATTTATCTCAGGTGCATAAGGTTCAACACAAACTAAGAAAAGAAATTCAGTTAGGGACTCAATCAAAAATTGGAGCAAGACGTAGAGTGTGCTGATTTCTGGCCAGGCACCCTTCAAACAAGTCACTCTCCGAAATTCAGAGGCGCGCTCCGCTATAATTCACCGGACTGTCCGGTGAGCCAGCAGAGCAACAGCTCCCTGCGCGCCAACGGTCGACTGCGCAAAGTCTACAGTGATGAATAGTGCCGCACAGAAGTCAGAGCACAGAAGTCAGAGGTCACCGGACTGTCTAGTGCCGCACGGGACTATCTGGTGCAACAAGACGACAAGGCGCTCCAACGATCAACTGCTTCAAACCCTAACAGACACGTTGACGTGGGGCGCACCAGACAGTGAACAGTGGCTGTCCGGTGCACCACCGGACTATCTGTTGCGCCACCGGACTGTCTGGTGCGCCCATCGCCAGCAGACATCACTAACGGCTAAGAAGTGGTTGGGAGCTATAAATACCCCCAACCACCTCATTCATAGCTATCCAAGTGTTCTAAATTCAATACTTGATACAAGAGCAAAAGACTACACTCCAAGACACACTCCAAAGATCAAATCCTCTCCAAGCCTCCAAATCAACTCAATTCCATTAGAGACTTCAGAGAGGGTGTTTTGTGTTCTTTTATTGCTCTTGTTGCTTGGATTGGCCTTTTCTTTTTCCCTTCTTATTCTCAAGAGACTTGTAAGAGAAGCAAGAGAAACCTAAGTGTGTGGTGGTCCTTGCGAGGTCTTAGTGACCCGTGAGATTAAGGAAAAGGCTCACTCGGTCTAAGTGACCGTTTGAGAGAGGGAAAGGGTTGGAATAGACCCGGCCTTTGTGGCCTCCTCAATGGGGACTAGGTTCTTTGGAACCAAACCTCAGTAAACAAATCATCATGCCCACTTGCTTGATTTCCATTTGATTTGTTTTCCCCATTTCCTCTCTCTAACGTTTCCTTGCTAAGTATTGATTTGAGTTTGCTCCCATACGTCATCCGCATCCTTTGAGCAACTCTTAACAAGAGAAACAATCTTTCGGACTTGATTTTAATTCTAACGCTAACCCCAGCCTTAATGTGTGTTTAAGTTTATAAATTTTAGGTTTCGCCTATTCACCTCCCCTCTAGGCGACTTTCAATTGGTATTAGAGCCAGTGCTTTGTTAAGAGTCTAACAAACTCGAAGTGATGTCTGGATATCACGCCAAGAGGGAGATCGTGATCGACGAAAAGCCCGCGGGCTCGGGGAGGACTCTATCAAGGGAGTCCGGCAACAAGTTAAAGGAGGAATCCTCTTCCTCCATCAAGCCACTTAGGAGGGGTGACAAGAAGAAGAAGAAAATGAAGAAGGTGGTCTACTATGAGACCGACTCTTCATCACCCTCCACGTCCGGCACCGAGTCTACAACTTCGACGTGCCACGAGCGCAGGAAGTATAGTAAGATGTCACTTCGTTATCCCCGCATTCCTAAACGCGCTCCTCTACTTTTGGTACCCCTAGGCAAACCACCATATTTTGATGGTGAGGATTATTGCATGTGGACTGATAAAATGAGGCACCATCTAACCTCACTCCATGTAAGCATATGGGATATTGTTGAGTTTGGAGCGCAGGTACCACAGGTGGGAGACGAGGATTATGACTCGGATGAGGCTGCCCAAATTAGGCACTTTAACTCTCAAGCTGCCTCTATACTTCTCGCCTCCTTGTGTCGAGAGGAGTATAATAAGGTGCAAGGGTTAAAGAACGCCAAAGAAATTTGGGATGTCCTCAAAACCGCGCACGAAGGGGACGAGGTGACAAAGATCACCAAGTAGGAGACGATCGAGGGCGAGCTCGGTCGATTCATCCTCAACAAAGGAGAAGAGCCGCAAGCCATGTATAACCGGCTCAAGACCATGGTGAACCAAGTGCGCAACCACGGGAGCACCAAATGGGATGACCATGAAATGGTCAAGGTTATTCTAAGATCCCTCATTTTTCGTAATCCTACTCAAGTACAATTAATACGTGGGGATCCTAGATATAAACAGATGTCTCCCGAGGAGGTAATTAGCAAGTTTGTGAGCTTTGAACTTATGATCAAAGACTCCAAACACATTGTCAACTTGGAGCAAGGCGCCACCTCTACACCCGAGGTGCAACCCGTTGCATTCAAAGCAACAGAAGAGAAGAAGGAGGAGTCTACACCGAGTAGGCTTCCAATCGACGCCTCTAAGCTCGACAATGAGGAAATGGCGCTCATCCTCAAGAGCTTTCGCCAAATCCTCAAGCAAAGGAGGGGGAAAGACTATAAGCCCCGCTCCAAGAGGGTGTGCTACAAATGTGGTTAGTCCGGTCATTTCATTGCAAAATGTCCATATACAAGTGAAAGTGATAGGGACGACGGCAAGAAGGGGAAGAAGAAGATGGAAAAGAAGAAGTACTACAGGAAGAAGAACGGCGAGGCGCACATAGTGCGGGAGTGGGACTCTGAAGAGAGCTCCACCGACTCCTCCTCCGACAAGGATGCCGCCAACATCGCCGTCAACAAGGGCCTCCTCTTCCCCAACGTCGGCCACAAGTGTCTCATTGCAAAGGATGGCAAAAAGAAGAAGGTACATTCTAGAAGTACCCCCAAATATACAACATCTAGTGATGAGGGTAGTTCTAGTGATAATGAAGATGATTTAATTTCTCTTTTTGCCGACCTCACCATGGAACAAAAGATAAAAATAAATGAATTAATTGAAACCATTAACGAGAAGGATGATCTCTTGGAATGCCAAGAGGACTTGCTCGTTAAGAAAAATAAAAAATTCGTTAAATTAAAAAATGCTTATGCTCTAGAAGTAGAGAAGAATGAAAATTTAACTAAGGAGCTAAGCATGTGCAATAATTCAATTTCTTGTCTTAGAATTGAGAATGATAATTTAGTTTCTAAGATTGAAAAATTAAATGTCTACAATGATTCTATTTCCTGTCTTAGAGATGAAAATGCCATTTTAAATGTTAAGATAGAAGAATTGAATACTTGCAAACCCTCTACATCTACTGTTGAGCATGTTTCCATTTGCACTAGATGTAGGGATATTAATGTTGAAGCTATTGATGATCACATTGCTATGATTAAAGAACAAAATGATCACATAGCTAAATTAAATGCTAAAATTGCCGAGCAAGAACTTGAAAAGTGAAAAGTTTAAATTTGCTAGAAGCATGCTCTATAATGGGAGACGCCCTGGCATTAAGGATGGCATTGGTTTCCAACAAGGGAGCCAAAGCAATGTCAAGCTTAATGCCCCTAAAAAATTGTCTAATTTTGTAAAGGGCAAGGCTCCCATGGTTCAGGATAGAGAGGGCTATATTTTAAATCCTACAAACTATAGTGAGCATAAGATTAGGAAAATTCATGCTAGGAAACTTCATTCTGTTTCTCATCTTGCATTTATGTATAAAAATGAGGCTTCTAGTTCTAGGCATACCACTCATGTTAAAATGCCTAAGAAGAAAATTCCTAATGCATCAAATGAGCGTAATATTTCATTTAAGACTTTTGATGCTGCTTATATTTTAACTAACAAATCAGGCAAAGTAGTTGCCAAATATGTTGGGGGCAAACACAAGAGTCCCAAGACTTGTGTATGGGTACCCAAGGTGCTTGTTTCTAATGTGAAAGGATCCAAGACCGTTTAGGTACCTAAGAACAAGGCATAAACTTGTTTTGCAGATTTATGCATTCGGTGGATCAAGTTGGATAATTGATAGCGAATGCACAAACCACATGACAGGGGAGAAAAGAATGTGCTCCTCATACGAGAAAATTGAAGATACCCAACGAGCTATCACATTCGGGGATGGAAATCAAGGTTTGGTCAAAGGTTTGGGTAAAATTGCTATATCTCCTGATAATTCCATTTCTAATGTTTTTCTCGTAGACTCTTTAGATTACAACTTGCTTTCTGTTTCTCAATTTTGTAAAATGGGCTACAACTGTCTATTCACTAATATATGTGTTACTGTCTTTATAAGAAGTGGTGATTCAATAGCATTTAAGAGAGTGTTAGATGGTCAGCTATATTTAGTTGATTTTAATGATAACAAAGCTGATCTAGACACTTGCTTAATTGCTAAGACTAATATGGGTTGGCTCTAGCATTACCGACTTGCCCATGTTGGGATGAAGAATCTTCACAAGCTTCTAAAGAGAGAACACATTTTAGGAGTAACCAATGTTCATTTTGAGAAAGACAGGATTTGTAGCGCATGCCAAGCAGGGAAGCAAGTTGGAGTCCATCATCCACATAAGAACATCATGATGACTGACAGACCGCTTGAGCTGCTCCACATGGACCTATTTGGCCCGATCGCTTATATAAGCATCGGCTAGAGTAAGTACTGTCTAGTTATTGTGGATGATTATTCTCGCTTCACTTGGGTATTCTTTTTGCAGGAAAAATCTTAAACCCAAGAGACCTTAAAGAGATTCTTGAGATGGGCTCAAAATGTGTTCGGATTGAGGATCAAAAAGATTAGAAGTGACAATGGGACGGAGTTCAAGAATTCACAAATTGAAGGATTTCTTGAGGAGGAGGGCATCAAGCATGAGTTCTCTTCTCCCTACACTCCTCAACAAAATGGTGTAGTGGAGAGGAAGAATAGAACTCTACTGGATATGGCAAGGACCATGCTTGATGAATACAAGACACCAGATCGGTTTTGGGCAGAGGCGATTAACACCGCTGAAAGGGAAATGTGCCCTTGGGTCATTTCTATAAATGTTTTGGTGATTAGATGCCCAACACCTAGTGTTTAGTCCATATGTGACAAATGTTAAAAAAGTGCAAATCAAGAATCAAGGTATGTCTCTAGCCTTAGTAAATTGTTTTTGGATACTAACATATTTCTCTAAGTGCTAGGAACCTTGTCAAGAAAAGTAGAAATGAATTAAAGTAGTTTGGCTAAGTCTAGCCAAGACTCGCATCAGCCTATGGTGCAACGGACTGTCCAGTGGCGCACCGGACATTGTCCGGTGCACAGGCTGGTTCAGCACGAAACTAGCTGCTCTTGGGAATTGGCGTGGGCGACATGGCTAAAATTCACCGGACTGTCCAGTGGTGCACCGGACTGTTCGGTGAGCCATCAGTGCCCGCGCTCCTGGCTCAGGCGACGAACTCCTCGCTCTCGGGAATTTGCCGAGGGCGCCGCGACTAAAATTCACCGGACTGTCCGGTGAGCCATCGGCGCCCGTGGCCAATGGTCGGCAGCGCGATCAATGGGCGACATGTGGTCAAGCCAACGGTCACTTGGTCACACCAGATTGTCCGGTGCGCCAAGGGGACCGAAGGCTCAATGGTCGGTTTTGCCAGATAAGGAAGGAGATCGAGCACCAGATAGAAACTGTTCATGTCCGGTGGTGCACCGAACTGTCCAGTGCGCCACCTGACAGAAGGCAAGAATTGCCTTCCAATTGGATCTCCAATGGCTCCTAGCTGCCTTGGGGCTATAAAAGGGACCCCTAGGCGTATGGAGCACTACACCAAGCATTCACTAAACATTCTAAGACGTCTAGACTTCGCCACCATGCACTTGGATCATCGTATTAGAGATTTAAGCACAGTTTGAGTTGTAAACTCCCTACGCCGTGTTTTATGCTTACATCTTGGCTTGTGTGCGTGTGTTTGCTGTGATTCTAGTCTTGTGTGTGTTGCTTTCCCTCCCTTACTCTTGCGCTTTTCGTGTGATCAACATTGTAAGGGCGAGAGGCTCCAACGTGTGGAGATTCCTCGCAAACGGGAAAAGACAGCTAAGGAAGAAAACTGTGGTACTCAAAGTTGATCATTGGATCACTTGAGAGGGATTGAGTGCAATCCTTGACCAAAGGAGGTCACCACAACGTGGAGTAGGCATTGGCCGAACCACGGGATAAAAATCACTGTGTCTCGTGTCCCTCTTCATTGTGATTGATTTTCTTCTAGAGTTCGCACTGTAGCAACTTGGTTTCAAATTGCACTAACATTTCATAACCAAGTTTTGGCTATTTAGTATTTGATTTTACATGATCACCTATTCACCCCCTCTTGGTGTTCTCAATTGGTATCAGAGCCATACTCTTCATTAAAGGGACTAACCGCCCGAAGAGATGGATCCTAAAGGCAAGGGGATGGTGATCAACGACAAGGAGGAGTCCCTCTTCAACGAGCCAAGAGACTACAAGCCCACTGACTCAGGCTCGAGTCATAAGAAGAGGGATGGGAAGAAGAAAGGCGCATTAAGAAGATAATATACTACGACAACGATGCCTCTTCTTCTTCACCAAGGGATGACGACGACGACTCCTCATCCAAAAAGAAAACGGTCAACCAAAACTACTCCTTTGATTATTCTCGCATTCCTTACAATTCAAATGCTCATGTACTCTCTATTCCACTTGGAAAACCCCCACACTTTGATGGAGAGGACTACTCATTTTGGAGTCACAAAATGCGTAGTCACTTATTTTCCCTCCATCCTAGCATTTGGGAAATTGCAAAAAACGGTATGCATTTTGATAGTACTGATAACTCTGTATTTATTAATGAACAAATACATAAAAATGTCCAAGCTACTACTGTTTTGCTAGCATCTCTTTGCAGGGTTGAATATAACAAAGTAAGTGACTTGGACAATGCCAAGCAAATCTGGGATACCCTCAAGATCTCTCACAAGGGGAATGACGCCACCATGATCACCAAAATGGAACTGGTGGAAGGCGAGCTGGGGAGATTCACGATGATATGGAGAGAAGAGCCAACACAGACATACAATAAGCTAAAGACCCTTGTCAACAAAATCCGAATCTACGGGAGTACAGGATGGACGGATCATGACGTCGTCCGACTCATGCTCAGGTCAACTATGGTTATTGACCCCCATCTCATAAATCTTATTCGTGAAAACCCCACGTAAACTAAGATGACGCCCGAGGAAATCCTCGGAAAATTCGTGAGTGCGTGCATGATTTTAAAGGAAGCGAGGTATGTGGACGACACATTAAACGGACCGCTTCCTCTACACGAGTCGTAGCCCATTGCTCTCAAAGCAACTAGCAGCAAGGAGGCGCTACCTAGCAAGGTAGCACAAGTGGAGGCTGCTGGGCTCAATGAGGATGAGATGGCGCTCATCATCAAGCGATTCAAGATCGTCTTGAAGGGACGCAAGGAGTACCCCAACAAGAACAAATCAAGGGGAAGGCGCTCCTACTTCAAGTGCGGTAAGTCTGGTCATTTTATTGCACAATTTCCCAATAATGATGATGACCAGGCACAAGTGAAGAAAGGGAAGAAATAGAAAAAGAAGAACTATAGGAAGGCGAAGGGCAAGGTGCACATTGGGAAGGAATGGGACTCCGACAGTTCCTCATCCGACTCCAAAGATGAAGGACAAGCTGCCTCGGCGTTCAACAAGTCTTCTCTCTTCCCCAACGAATGTCACACGTGCCTTATGGCTAAGGAGAAGAAGGTACGTATTCGAGATACTCCTAAATATTCTTCTTCTAGTGATGAGGAATCTTCTAATGATGAGATAGATTATACTGATTTATTTAAAGGATTAGATAGATCCAAGGTAGACAAAATAAATGAATTAATTGATGCTCTTAATGAAAAGGATAGGTTGTTAGAAAAGCAAGAAGATATTTTCTATGAGGAATATGATAAGTTCATTAGTGTTTAAAAATCTCTTGCTCTAGAAGTTAAGAAAAATGAAATGTTATCCACTGAATTGTCTACCTATCATGAATCTATTTCTACCTTAAAGAATTTAAGTGATGAGTTGAATGCTAAGCTAGAGAAAATTAATGTAACTAGTTCATGTGTAAAGCATGTAGTTATTTGCAATAGATGTAAAGACTTTGATGTTGATGCTTGTAATAAACATGTTTCTACTATTGCTAAGTTAAACAATGATGTTGCAAGTCTTAATACTCAACTTAAGACTTGCAAAGAAAACTATGAGAAACTAAAATTTGCTAGGGATGCCTACACCATTGGTAGACACCCCTCCATTAAGGATGGACTTGGTTTCCAAAAAGAAACCAAGAACTTAACAAGCCAAAGAACTTCCAGTCTCAACAAGGAGAAAGGGAAGGCTCCTATGGCTAGTAGCTCTTACTCTTCACATGACCAAAAGAACCATGCTTATCATTATGCTCATGTCAAGAATGTTTTTCCAATGTTGCTCATCACGATAGATGTTATAATCATGCTACTTTACCTACTTATCATGACTCTCATGCTATGTTCGCATCTAGTTCCTCTTTTACTCACGGTAGAAATAGGCCTAGGCATAATCATGTTGTTTCTTATGTGCCTAGGAAAGTATGCACTGGTCCAACTACTATTTACCAGACATGTGATGCTTCATTTGTTCTGTCATACAAAAATGCTAAAGTAGCTGCTAGAAAGTTGGGATCTAAATGCAAGAGAGACAAAACTTGCATTTGGGTTCCAAAATCTATTGTAACTAACCTTGTAGGACCCAACAAGAGTTGGGTACCTAAAACCCAAGCTTAATTACCTTGCAGGTTTAAGCATCTAGGGGCTCAAGCTGGATTATTGACAGCGGATGCACAAACCACATGACAGGGGAGAAGAAAATGTTCACCTCCAACGTCAAGAATAGGGATTCCCAAGACACCATCATCTTTGGAGATGGGAATCAAGGCAAGGTTAAAGGCTTAGGCAAGTTAGCCATCACTTCCAAGCATTCAATCTCTAATGTGTTCTTAGTAGAGTCACTTGGGTATAATTTATTGTCTATACGTCAATTGTGTAATATGGGCTATAATTGTTTATTTACAAATTTTGATGTATCTGTCTTTAGAAGGAGTGATGGTTCATTAGCCTTTAAGGGTGTATTAGATGACAAGCTCTATTTAGTAGATTTCTCAAAGGAGAATGCCAATCTAGATGCATGCTTAATCGCTAAGACTAATATGGGCTGGCTTTGGCACCGCCGTCTAGCACATGTTGGGATGAAGAACCTTCATAAACTTCTAAAAGGAGATCATATGTTAGGACTAACCGATGTCTGTTTTGAGAAAGACAGACCTTATGTAGCATGCCAAGCAGGGAAACAGGTGGGAAGCACTCATCAAAGCAAGAATGTGATGACGACATCAAGACCACTGGAACTCCTCCACATGGATCTCTTCGGCCCCGTTGCCTATCTTAGCATCGGGGGAAGTAAGTATGGTCTTGTTATAGTTGATGATTTTTCCCGCTTCACTTGGGTGTTCTTTTTGCAGGATAAGTCTAAAACCCAAGGAACACTAAAGCGCTTCTTAAGGAGAGCCCAAAACGAATTTGAGCTAAAGGTGAAAAAGATAAGAAGCGATAACGAATCTGAGTTCAAGAATCTGCAAGTCGAAGAATATCTTGAGGAGGAAGGCATCAATCATGAGTTCTCCGCTCCCTACATACCACAGCAAAACGACATGATAGAGAGGAAGAACATGACGCTAATCGACATGGCAAGGACAATGCTTGGAGAATACAAGACGCCTGAGCGGTTTTGGTCGGAAGCTGTGAATACAGCCTGCTATGCCATAAACCGGCTCTATCTACATCACCTCCTCAAGAAGACATCCTATGAACTCTTAACTGGTAACAAACCTAATGTTTCCTATTTTCGTGTATTTGGGAGCAAATGCTACATTTTCGTAAAGAAAGGTAGGAATTCAAAGTTTGCTCCCAAAGCGGTAGAAGGTTTTTTACTAGGATATGACTCAAATACAAAGGCGTATAGGGTCTTCAACATATCATCAGGATTGGTTGAAGTCCCTACCGACATTGTATTTGATGAGACTAATGGCTCTCCAAGAGAGCAAGTTGATCTTGATGATCTAGATGAAGATGAGTTCCGACGGTCGCAATGAGAACAATGGTGATAGGTGATGTGCGACCACAGGAACTGCAAGGACAAGATCAACCTTCTTCCTCTATGATGGTGCATCCCCCAGCTCAAGACAATGAATAGGTACCTTAAGAAGAAGGGCAGGATCAAGAGGGAGCACATGAAGAACAATATAAGGAGGAAGAAGCATCATGGGCCCCTCCAACTCAAGTCTGGTCGACGATCCAAAGAAATCATCCAATGGATCAAATTCTAGGTGACATCAGCAAGGGAGTAACAACTCGCTCACGATTAGAAAATTTTTGTGAGCTTTACTCGTTTGTTTCTTCTTTTGAGCCTTTCAGGGTAGAAGAAGCCGTGCAAGATCCGGACTGGGTGTTGGCCATGCAGGAAGAGCTCAACAACTTCAAAAGGAATGAAGTTTGGAGCCTGGTGCCACGTCCAAAGCAAAACGTTGTGGGAACCAAATGAGTGTTCTGCAACAAGCAAGACGAGCACGGAGTGGTGACAAGAAACAAGGCTCAACTTGTGGCAAAAGGTTATGCCCAAGTCGCAGGTTTGGATTTTGAGGAGACTTTTGCTCCTGTGGCTTGGTTAGAATCAATTCAGATTTTATTGGCCTATGCTGCTCACCATTCTTTTAAGCTATTCCAAATGGACGCAAAGAGCGCCTTCCTCAATGGACCAATCAAGGAGGAGGTATACGTAGAACAACCCCCTGGCTTTGAGGATGACGGGTATCCAGACCATGTCTACAAGCTCTCTAAGGTGCTCTATGGACTTAAGCAAGCCCTAAGGGCATGGTATGAATGCCTTAGATATTTTCTCATTTCTAATGCTTTCAATGTTGGGAAAGCTGATCTGACTCTATTCACTAAGACTTGTAATGGTGATCTTTTTGTATGCCAAATATATGTCAATGACATTATATTTGGTTCTACTAATCAAAAGTCTTGTGAGGAGTTTAGCAGGGTGATGATGCAAAAGTTTGAGATGTCGATGATGGGCGAGTTGAACTACTTCCTTGGATTTCAAGTGAAGCAACTCAAGGAAGGCACTTTCATATCCCAAACGAAGTACACTCACGATCTTCTCAAGAGGTTTGGGATGAAGGACGCCAAGCCCATGAAGACACCTATGGGAATGGACAGACATCTGAACCTCAACAAAGGAGGTAAGTCCATTGATCAAAAGGCATACCGGTCAATGATAGGATTGTTACTTTATCTTTTTGCTAGTAGACCGGATATCATGCTAAGCGTATGCATGTGTGCTAGATTTCAATCTGACCCCAAGGAGTGTCACCTTGTGGCCGTTAAGCGAATTCTTAGATATTTAGCTTCTATGCCTTGCTTCAGGATCTGGTATCCAAAGGGGTCTACCTTTGACCTAATCGGATACTCAGACTCTGACTCTGACTATGCTGGGTGCAAGGTTGATAGGAAGAGCACATCAGGGACTTGTTAGTTTCTAGGAAGGTCCCTGGTATCTTGGAGCTCTAAGAAACAAACATCCGTTGCCCTATCCACCGCTGAGGCCAAGTATGTTGCCGCAGGACAGTGTTGCACACAATTGCTTTGGATGAGGCAAACCCTCCGGGACTTTGGCTATAATCTGAGCAAAGTCCCACTCCTATGTGACAATGAGAGTGCAATCCGCTTGGCGGATAATCCTGTTGAACACAGCTGCACTAAGCACATAGACATCCGGCATCACTGAGAGGCCATCAGCAAAGGGGAGATATCGATATTTACCACATTAGCATCGAGAACCAGCTAGCCGATATCTTCACCAAGCCTTTAGATGAGAAAAGGTTTTGCAGGTTGCATAGTGAGCTAAATGTATTAGATTCACGTAACTTGGATTGACCTATAGCATACATGTGTTCTATGCCTTTGATCATGTTACCTTAAGCATTTGCATCATTTATTGCTTATTTGTGGTGCTCAAGTTGTACAAGCCATCCCCGACCTCACAAGTCCTTATGCAAATGATGCACATGTTTAGGGGGAGATGTGCTACAACTTGACTCCTTCGAGACTAATTTGTTTGTTAAGTATTCTTGAAAGGGTCTTAAAGGTACATTGAAAGAGAAAAGTGAACTTGGACAAAGAAAGGACTTCCACTGCACTCCAGTATACGTGTATCTTATTGCAAGTTCATACTAATGTTCTCATTGCCCTTTTTCCTCTTATTTGACATTTTGGTGAGGCAATGGGGTTAAAGGGCCAAAAGTTATCCTGTTTTGGTGCTTCATGCCAAAGGGGGAGAAATTAAGGCCAAAGAAAATGGATCACCTAACCACTTGTGAATTTCAAAAATTGTAGAGTTAGAATTTGTATTTCGTCCAAAATACTCTTATTGCAAAATATGGTCTCTTATGGGGGAGAATTTTGATTATGGGAAAAGGAGGAGTTTTTGGCACTTAATCAAATTTACTCTTGAAATATCTCTCTATTTGCCCAAACAAGCGTGTTTGACTTAGAGATAGGGAAAAGAATTTTTTTTGCGAAAATAAACCAAGCGGTGGCAAAAGTGATCCAAATATGCTAAATTCCAATGCGAAAATTTGGTCTTAAATTTGCACTCTTGAGAATGATGTTGCACTTTTAGTTGCTTTTTAGTGTGTTGGCATAAATCACCAAAAAGGGGGAGACTGAAAGGGAAATGTGCCCTTGGGCCATTTCTATAAATGTTTTGGTGATTAGATGCCCAACACGTAGTGTTTAGTCCATATGTGCCAAATGTTAAAAAAGTGCAAATCAAGAATCAAGGTATGTCTCTAGCCTTAGTAAATTGTTTTTGGATACTAACATATTTCTCTAAGTGCTAGGAACCTTGTCAAGAAAAGTAGAACTGAATTGAAGTAGTTTGGCTGAGTCTAGCCAAGACTCGCATCAGCCTGTGTTGCACCGGACTCTTTGGTGGCACACCGGACAGTGTCCGGTGCACAGACTGGTTCAGTAACAAACTAGCTGCTCTCAGGAATCGGTGTGGGCGACTTGGCTAAAATTCACCGGACTGTCCGGTGAGCCATCAGTGCCCGCGCTCCTCGCTCCGGCGATGAACTCCTCGCTCTCGAGAATTCCGAGGGTGCCACGGCTAAAATTCACCACATTGTCAAGTGGTTCACCGGATTGTCTGGTGAGCCATCGGCTCCCGTAGCCAACGGTCGGCAATGCGATCAACAGGCGACACGTGGCCGAGCCAACGGTCACTTGGTCGCACCGGACTGTACGGTGTGCACCGGACAGTGTCCGGTGCGCCAAGGGGACCGAAGGCTCAACGGTCGGTTCACTAGATAAGGAAGGAGATCGGGCACCGGACAAGAACTGTTCATGTCCGGTGGTGCACCGGACTGTCCAGTGCGCCACCCGACAGAAGGCAAGAATTGCCTTTCAGTTGGATCAACAACGGCTCCTAGCTACCTTGGGGCTATAAAAGGGACCCCTAGGCACATGGAGCACTACACCAATCATTCACTAAATATTCTAAGACGCCTAGACTTCACCACCACGCACTTAGATCATCGTATTAGAGATTTGAGCACTGTTTGAGTTGTAAACTCCCTGCGCCATGTTTTGTGCTCACGTCTTGGCTTGTGTGCGTGTGTTTGCTATGATTCTAGTCTTGTGTGTGTTGCCTTCCCTCCCTTACTCTTGTGCTTTTCATGTGATCAACATTGTAAGGGCGAGAGGCTCCAACGTGTGGAGATTCCTCGCAAATGGGAAAAGACTGCTAAGGAAGAAAATTGTGGTACTCAAAGTTGATCATTGGATCACTTGAGAGGGATTGAGTGCAATCCTTGACCAAAGGAGGTCACCACAACGTGGAGTAGGCATTGGCCGAACCACGGGATAAAAATCACTGTGTCTTGTGTCCCTCTTCATTATGATTGATTTTCTTCTAGAGTTCTCACTTTAGCAACTTGGTTTCAAATTGCACTAACATTTCATAACCATGTTTTGGCTATTTAGTATTTGATTTTACAACATCACCTATTCACCCCCCTCTAGGTGCTCTCAACCGCCTGCTACTCCATCAACCGGTTATATCTTCACCGAATCCTCAAGAAGACATCGCATGAACTCCTAACTGGTAAAAAGCCCAATGTTTCATATTTTAGAGTTTTTGGGAGCAAATGCTTTATTCTTATTAAGAGAGGTAGAAGTTCTAAATTTGCTCCTAAAGCAGTAGAAGGCTTTTTACTAGGTTATGACTCAAACACAAGGGCATATAGAGTCTTCAATAAGTCCACTAGATTAGTTGAAGTTTCTTGTTACATTATGTTTGATGAGACTAATGGCTCCCACGTGGAGCAAGTTGATCTTAATGAACTAGATGATGAAGAGGCTCCGTACGTCGCGCTAAGGAACATGTCCATTGGTGATGTGTGTCCAAAAGAATCCGAAGAGCCTACACAAATAGAAGATCAACCATCATCTTCCATGCAAGCATCTCCACTAACTCAAGATGAGGATTAGGCTCAAGAAGATGAAGACGAAGATCAAGACAATGAGCCACCTCAAGAGGAGGACATTGATTAAGGGGGAGATGAAGATAATGATGACAAGGAAGATGATCAAGAGATTCGGGATCAAAGACCGCCACACCCAAGGGTCCATCAAGCAATTCAAAGAGATCACCCCGTCAACTCCATTCTTGGTGACTACTAGATCTCGAGTTGCACATTTTTTGTGAACATTACTCTTTTGTATCTTCTATTGAGCCATACAGGATAGAGGATGCACTAAGAGATCCGGATTGGGTGGTGGTAATGCAAGAGCAGCTCAACAACTTCACGAGGAATGAGGTATGGCATTTAGTTCCACATCCTAATCAAAATGTTGTAGGTACCAAATGGGTATTCCGCAACAAGCAAGATGAGTATGGTGTGGTGACAAGGAACAAAGCCCGACTTGTGGCCAAAGGTTATTCATAAGTCGAAGAGTGCCTTCCTAAATGGCCCTATCAAGGAAGAGGTCTATGTTGAGCAACCTCCCAGCTTTGAAGATAGTGAGTATCCTAACCATGTTTATAAGCTCTGAAAGGCGCTTTATGGGCTCAAGCAAGCCCCAAGAGCATGGTATGAATGGCTGCGAGATTTTCTTATCGCTAATGGCTTCAAAGTCGGTAAAGCCAATCCTACCCTCTTCACTAAAACAATTGCAAAAGACTTGTTTATATACCAAATTTACATTGATGACATTATATTTGGGTCTACTAACAAGTCATATTGTGAAGAGTTCAGTAGGATCATGATTCAAAAATTCGAGATGTCTATGATGGGGGAGTTGAAGTATTTCCTCGGATTTCAAATCAAGCAACTCGAAGAAGGCACCTTCATATCCCAAACTAAATACATTCAATATATACTCAAAAAGTTTGGAATGAAGGATGGCAAACCCATCAAGACACCCATGGGAACAAATGGGCATCTCGACCTCGACACGGGAGGTAAATCTGTAGATCAAAAGGTATACCGGTCAATGATAGGTTCTTTATTTTACTTATGTGCATCTCGACCGGACATCATTCTTTCTGTATGCATGTGTGCAAGGTTCTAGGCAAATTCTAAGGAAGTTCATCTTAGGGCCGTGAAAAGAATCATGAGATATTTAGTTTACACTCCTAAGTTTGGGCTTTGGTACCCCAAGGGATCTACATTTGATTTAATTGGATATTCTGATGCCGATTATGTAGGGTGTAAAATTGACAGGTAGAGCACAATAGGGACTTGTCAGTTTCTAGGAAGATCTCTGGTGTCTTGGGCCTCAGTAGCTCTTTCCACTGCCGAAGCTGAGTACATTGCTGCAGGCCATTGCTATGCGCAATTACTTTAGATGAGGCAAACCCTTAGGGACTATGGCTACAAATTGAGCAAAGTCCCTCTCCTGTGTGATAATGAGAGTGCAATCTGCATGGCGGATAATCCCATTGAGCACAGCCGCACTAAGCACATAGATATTCGGTATCACTTTCTGAGAGATCACCAACAAAAGGGGGATATCAAAATTGCCTATGTTAGCACCCACAACCAATTAGCCAACATCTTTACCAAGCCACTAGATGAGAAGACCTTTAGCAAACTTAGGAATGAGCTAAACATACTTGATTCTCGGAATTTTGATTCAAACATTGCACACATAGCTATTTTATATACCTTTGATCATGTCTCTTTCATTTGGTAAAATTGCATATTTCTTATTCTTCTTGTGCCAAGACTAAGACTAATGTGCTTTCAAGTGTATTTTTATACTTAGTCTTAGATTGAAAGGGAAATGGAGTATCCGGCAAAGACAAGGCTTCCACGCCAACTCTAACAATATCATTTACCCTTTGCCGCTACTCATATGACTTTCAATGGTATGACCCTTCACTCATATTTATTTCACCATTTGGGAGAAAATGCAAAAGGGCTCTCAAGTTCTCCGTTTTTTTTGCGATTAATGCCAAAGGGGGAGAAAGTATTAAGCCCAAAGCAAAAGGACCGCACCACCATATTTTTAAAAATTTTAGTGTATTTTTCAAATTGGTATTAAGATCCTTCAAAAAGGATATTTTTATCTCAATTGGTATTTGAGTTAGTCCCAAAAAGAATTTTCAATTGGTAAGAATTTTCAATTGGTATCTTTAAAAGTCAATTTTCAATTGGTATCTATTTCAAAAACCCTCTTGAAAGCTAAGGGGAGAATTCATTCAGGGGAGCTTTTATTTAGTTAAAGGAAAAGCATTTGAAACAAGGGGAGGAATTTCAAATCTTAAAAATGCTTCTTGCAATCACATTTCTATACCTTTGACTATTTGCAAAAGATTTTGAAAGAATTTTTCCAAAATATTTGTAAAAACAAACAAGTGGTGCAAATGTGGTCCAAAACGTTAAAAAGAAGAAAAGCAATCCATATACACTTAATGATACTTTCAATTGGTTTATCTCCAAGTAAGCTATGCACATTCATCATAAATGCAAACTAGTTACATTTCTGCACTTTATATTTGCTTTGATTTGTGTTGGCATCAATCACCAAAAGGGACAGACTGAAAGGGAAATGGACTTAACCATTTCCTATAATCGATTTTGGTGGTTGACGTCCATCACAAACCACATGGACTAACTAGTTTGTCTAGATATCA
This sequence comes from Zea luxurians, assembly GCA_029449295.1. Classification (NCBI taxonomy): domain Eukaryota; kingdom Viridiplantae; phylum Streptophyta; class Magnoliopsida; order Poales; family Poaceae; genus Zea; species Zea luxurians. The sequence goes on from JAOPSE010000015.1 coordinate 23,482,644, forward strand.
TTTATCTCAGGTGCATAAGGTTCAACACAAACTAAGAAAAGAAATTCAGTTAGGGACTCAATCAAAAATTGGAGTAAGACGTAGAGTGCGCTGATTTTTGGCGCACCGGACACTGTTCGGTGCACCAAGACAGACACCCTTCGAACAAGCCACTCTCGAGAATTCAGGGGCGCGCTCCGCTATAATTCACCGGACTGTCTGGTGTGCCACCGGACTGTCCGGCGAGCCAGCGGAGCAACGGCTCCCTGCACGCCAACGGACGACTGCGTAGAGTCTACAGTGATGAACAGTGCTGCGCAGAAGTCAGAGCACAGAAGTCAGAGGTCACCAGACTGTCCGGTGGCGCACCGGACTGTCCGGTGCAACAAGACGACAAGGCACTCCAACGGTCAACTGCTCCAAACCCTAACGAATGCGCTGACATGGCGCGCACAAGACAATGAACAGTGGTTGTCCGGTGCGCCCATTGCCAGCAGACTTCACCAACAGCTGGGAAGTGGTTGGGAGCTATAAATACCCTCCAACCACCTCATTCATAGCTATCCAAGTGTTATGAATTCAATACTCAATACAAAAGCAAAAGACTACACTCCAAGACACACTCTAAAATCAAATCCTCTCCAAGCCTCCAAATCAACTCAATTCCATTAGGGACTTGAGAGAGGGTGTTTTGTGTTCTTTTGTTGCTCTTGTTGCTTGGATTGGCCTTTTCTTTTTCCCTTCTTATTCTCAAGAGACTTGTAAGTGAAGCAAGAGACAACTAAGTGTGTGGTGGTCCTTGCGAGGTCTTAGTGACCCGTGAGATTAAGGAAAAGGCTCACTTGGTCTAAGTGACCGTTTGAGAGAGGGAAAGGGTTGGAATAGACCCGACCTTTGTGGCCTCCTCAATGGGGACTAGGTTCTTTGGAACCGAACCTCGGTAAAACAAATCATCGTGTCCACTTGCTTGATTTCCATTTGATTTGTTTTCCCCATTTCCTCTCTCTAACGTTTCCTTGCTAAGTATTGATTTGAGTTTGCTCCCATACGTCATCTGCATCATTTGAGCAACTATTAGCAAGAGAAACAATCTTTCAGAATTGAATTTAATTCTAATGCTAACCCCCGGCCTTAGTGTGTCTTTAATTTTATAAATTTCAGGTTTCGCCTATTCACCCCCCTCTAGGTGACTTTCAGATGCCAAAATGAAATTATACCAATTGAAATCTCTATTCTTATTTGAAATTTTGAAGCCAAATGAGATACCAATTGAAAATTCATTTAGAGGCTAACTAAAATACTAATTGAAAATTTTTCATACTCATGAAGTCAAAGTAAGATATCAATTGCAAAACACTTCCTTTTGAAAAATCTTGATACCAATTTGAAATATACACTAAATTATTTTTTTAAAATGGTGGTACGTTCCTTTTGCTTTAGGCTTAATACTTTCTCCCCCTTTGGCATTAATCGCTAAAAACGAAGAACTTTGAGAGCCCTTTAAACTTTCTCCCCCTGTGGGGCCTAATACTTTCTCCCAAATGATAAAATAAATATGAGTGAAAGGTCATACCAATTGAGAGTTACATGAGTAACGACAAAGGATAAATGATACTGTCAGAGTTGGAGTGGAAGCCTTGCCTTTGCCGAATACTCCATTTCCCTTTCAATCTAAGACTAATCATAGGGATATACTTGAAAACACATTAGTCTTAACCTTGGCACCATAAGAATAAGAAATATGCATTTGTACCACATGAAAGAGATATAATCAAAGGTATATAAATTAGCGATGTGTGCAATGTTTCAATCAAAGTTCTGAGAATCAAGTATATTTAGCTCATTCCTAAGTTTGCTAAAGGTCATTTTATCTAGTGGCTTGGTAAAGATATTGTAAACCCCAAAAATTTGCGTTAGAAAAAAATCATGAAATAAATAAATTTAAGCAATACTAAAATTTTACTAACCAAATATAAATCCTAAAACATTAGAATGGAATAGTCCTCTCATGAACTATAATATTCAGGATACCTTCCACAATTTATAAATAATTCTTAAAAGGAAATATGTGTTACTTTTCTAAAAATAAGCAAAACAACATAGGTTCATTGTTATTGATTTTAACCTTTAATTCAATCACACATTCATAAATAATATTCTCCTAAAATGATTTCTTCTTTGTGGCATGATTATAAGCATTTACTTAAAGGTATAAAATAATAGATAATAATAAAATGATACCTTTCTATGCATCCATTATGAATTTTTGGGTTGTGCATACTTGAAGTGGAAACCACAACTCAAATTCGAGTTTGAAATTTCAAATTTGAAATGAAAACAAGAAATAGAAATGAACAAAAGAAAACAAAAAGAATCCCGAACAGATCCCGCGCTGCCCGTCAACTGAATCCTCCGTGGGACCCACACCCCTTAGCCGCGCCTTGACCCCCCGTACCCTCTCTGTTCGCTCAATGATGGGTGGGCCCTCATTGCCAGAAGCTTCCCCTTCGGTTGGCTGTTGCGCACTGCCTGACTCAACCTCCACCGTATACGACGGGATTCCATCAAGTCCCCTTTGCTTGCCCCTATAAAACTGAACGCCGCATCACCGAGCACCTACGCATCCATCGGCGACAACGTGCCACACTGTGAGGGGATAACAGAGAGGGTGAAACCAAGAGAGATTGGAAGGCAGATTTCAATGCCGTCGCTGCCGTCAAACTGTGCTTAGGATGACGTCCCAGCCTCGATGACTGCTCTGTGAGGTTCGATGGGACCTAATGAAGATGTACACGGGCTAACTAGTGCCGAGCGTCAAGCACGGCACGACCAATTGCTTACCGAAGCAACGATTACCGCGGCGGACGACACATCTCCGTGGGCGGGGATCTCTACGCGACCCTCGATGGTAAGAACCCCACCAAACGACTCGTGTCTGTTTCCCCCATTATGTTGCGTGGCCGGATTGGGGTATGGTGCACCCAGGGTCGGATCGGTCGCTCGCCGGTGACTTTTGGTAGTGGTGTAGTCATGTGTGCCGCCGCTCGGTCTGGCTCAGGGAAGAAGGGAACACCGTGGCTGTTGATGGGATTAATCAACAGTGTGGATTGGGGGCTGGATACCGGGCAGCGGGGGCCGTAGATTTCGAATCTGGCGGTTGTGGGTTGATTGGGTTTCATAAAATATGGGCCACAGATCTGGGGATCAGCGGTGCTCAGTGCATACCGGTTCAGGAAGTTGATCGATTTAATCTATGTCGTCCATACCCGATCACACGGCCAGGAATAGACGATACCCCTTCGCCGCGTGCACTTTCTAAAAGAGGTCCTAGGATTTCATACATTCAACCCGCCATCCATGCGGCTATAACTCTGTGTCTTAGGAATACTTGCGCCATTGCCCCTGTGTTCTCTGGTTATCTTGTGCCCAGTCCAGAGAATTATGAAATTCAGTAAAAATAATTAGAAAATGATTATTAATGCAAAAATAAATGCTAGAATTTGGTTAATTCATATAAAATCCATTCAAGCTCCAAATTAATTCATTCCAGTTCCTATAATTTTATAATATTATTGTTTATCAAATAGTGCCTCTGTTTTGACATGAAAGCGACTTTAAAATTTATTTCCTAATTAATCTCATATCAAATACATAAAGTCTTTGGAAATTCACAACTTCCCCATTTAAACTCCAAATTGATCCGTTCAAGTTGCGTTAGTCTCGTATAAATATTTACTATGCAATAACAACATTGATTATACCATATCTCATACTTTAATAATTAGACATTTATTTATCCTGTGTTAATTAGATATCTATTGGATTAACTTCTGATATTATGATTATAATTTGACTAGATAATCTTTAACCAAATAATTTAACTTAGATTAGAGTTGAGATAATTATTTATAGGATATCCTCTCATATGATTTATACTAACCAAATAGTGTGACAGTTAAATCACATAGATCTTTTATAAACCATAACTCCTTCACCTTAACTCCGATCTTAGTGTTTCTCGAACCCGCGATCTCGTAGTGACGTGTAGATCATTATTATGCAATTTGTTCTTATGTTTGGTGTGATGTTAATTTTGTCTATACCATATCTGTTTGTATTGCTACGACTAGCAGTGAGGTCACGAGGATTTGAAGAATCACCCCGGTAACTGGAATCTCAAGTGCCAGGCAAGTTGTGCCCTTGATCATATTTGTTACCCAATAATGTTCTTTATTATCACTTATCAATGCATAGGTTCAATTTTGATGGGACCCAATAGGTCACCCTAGTCTGTTTATCATGTTTACCTTGTTTACCCCTGATTCACTTGGGTAGTTATGCTATTGCATTATGTGGTTTCAGGTTAATATTTCATTATATCCATGTTCCTATTATTCTGTTATGTTATTTATGTTCATGATAAGATCATTATGTTAATGGGAACATGGAGAACCACCCAGGAAAATAGTGCTACCACAAGGGTTTAATGGGACGCCCTTGGCTGATTAACTAGGAAAGCTAGTGGAAGACTACCTTACCCGAAAGGGGCAAGGGCAGTAGGGGAGTGGTCAGTTAGGGAGGTCCTTGGGTTGATTTTGCTGTGATGGCGGTCAGGCAAGGGATTCTTGCACTGGAGCTTCCTATAAACTGTAGTGGGTTTTCTGAAGCTAGTGGAACTTTGTAAAGGCCTCGTAGTGTTACCCTGCCTCGCTTCCTTGGTAGAGGTGTATGAGATTCATGACCCCTTGGAAGATGGGTAACACGGCTTGTGGGTAAAGATGTGCAACCTCTGCAGAGTGTAAAACTGGTATACTAGACGTGCTCACGGTCATGAGCGGCTCGGACACTCACATGATTAAACTATGGAACTTAAACTCAATTTGTCATTTGCATTTGCATGGGATTTGTTATTAATTTTGTTCTATTATTATTTATTATGGTTTGGTATTTACTTACACTTAGTAACTTCTAATAAAACTTTGACCAATTTATAAAAGCAATGCTCAGCTTCAACCTTTATTTTGTTGATCAGCCTTACACTTCACATGAACTCCCACCTTTGGTGAGTTCATGCCACATTATTCCCCACAACTTGTTGAGCGATGAACATGTGTGAGCTCACCCTTGCTATCTCACACCCCCCACAGGAGAAGAACAGGTGGTTCAAGAGGAGCCACACATTGAGGAGTTCGATTCGATCTAGGTGGTGTCTCCCAGTTGACTTTCTAGCGCCAAGGATGGATTTTAGATCCTGTTATATTTATCTTTTATTTTGTAAGACTTCCGCTATGTAATAAGTACTCTGATTATATTGTGACATTATCTCTATACACTCTGTTATTATATATGTTGTCTTCTTTGGCGCATGTATGAGATGCACCCGGCTTTGTCCTTTAAAGCTCGAGGTGTTACAGATATCGACTAATTGGTTGTGCGTATTAACATAAGCAATTTCAATATCCCCCTTTTGTTGGTGATCTCTCAAAAATTGATACCGAATGTCTATGTGCTTAGTGCGGCTGTGTTCAACGGGATTATCCGCCATGTGGATTGCACTCTCATTATCATATAGGAGAGGGACTTTGCTCAATTTATAGCCATAGTCCCTGAGGGTTTGCCTCATCCAAAGTAATTGTGCACAGCAGTGGCCTGTAGCAATATACTCGGCTTCGGCGGTAGAAAGAGCTAATGAGTTTTGTTTCTTTAAAGCCCAAGACACTAGAGATCTTCCTAGAAACTGGCAAGTCCCTGATGTGCTCTTTCTATCAATTTTACAGCCAGCATAATCGGCATTGGAATACCCAATTAAATCAAAGGTAGATCCCTTGGGGTACCAAAGTCCAAACTTAGGGTGTAAACGAAATATCTCATGATTCTTTTCATGGCCCTAAGGTGAACTTCCTTAGGATTTGCCTGGAACCTTGCACACATGCATACAGAAAGCATAATGTCCAGTTGAGATGCACATAAGTAGAGTAAAGAACCTATCATCGACTGGTATACCTTTTGATCTACAGATTTACCTCTCGTGTCGAGGTCGAGATGCCCATTAGTTCCCATGGGTTTCTTGATGGGTTTGCCGTTCTTCATTCCAAACTTCTTAAGTATGTCTTGAATGTACTTAGTTTGGCTAATGAAGGTGCCCTCTTGGAGTTGTTTGATTTGGAATCCAAGGAAATACTTCAACTCCCCCATCATAGACATCTTGAATTTCTGTATCATAATCCTACTAAACTCTTCACAAGATGACTTGTTAGTAGACCCAAATATAATATCATCTACATAAATTTGGGATATAAACAAGTCTTTTGCAATTGTTTTAGTAAAGAGAGTAGGATCAGCTTTTCCAACTTTGAAGCCATTAGTGATAAGGAAGTCACTTAGGCATTCATACCATGCTCTTGGGGCTTGCTTGAGGCCATAAAGTGCCATTGAGAGTTTATACACATGGTTAGGATACTCACTATCTTCAAAGCCGGGAGGTTGCTCAACATAGACCTCTTCCTTGATAGGGCCATTGAGGAAAGCACTTTTCACATCCATTTGATAAAGCTTGAAGCCATGGTAAGTAGCATAGGCAAGTAATATTCGAATTGACTCAAGCCTAGCTACGGGTGCATAGGTTTCATCAAAATCCAAACCTTTGTCTTGTGAATATCGTTTGGCTACAAGTCGGGCTTTGTTCCTTGTCACCACACCATGCTCATCTTGCTTGTTGCGGAATACCCACTTGGTACCTACAACATTTTGGTTAGGACGAGGAGCTAAATGTCATACCTCATTCCTGTGAAGTTGTTGAGCTCCTCTTGCATTGCCACCACCCAATTCGGATCTCTTAGTGCATCCTCTATCATGTATGGTTCAATAGAGGACACAAAAGAGTAATGTTCATAGAAATGAGCAACTCGAGATCTAGTGGTTACCCCCTTGTAAATGTCACCAAGAATGGAGTTGACGGGGTGATCTCTTTGAATTGCTTGGTGGACTCTTGGGTGTGACGGTCTTTGATCCCAAATCTATTGACCATCTTCCTTGTCATCATCATTTTCATCTCCCCCTTGATCAATGTCCTCCTCTTGAGGTGGCTCATCGTCTTGATCTTCATCCTCTTCTTCTTGAGCCTGATCCTCATCTTGAGTTGGTGGAGATGCTTGCATGGAAGATGATGGTTGATCTTGTGCTTGTGGAGGCTCTTTAGATTCTTTTGGACACACATCACCAATGGACATGTTCCTTAGCGCGACACACGGAGCCTCTTCATCATCTAGTTCATCAAGATCAACTTGCTCCACTTGGGAGCCATTAGTCTCATCAAACACAATGTCACAAGAAACCTCAACCAATCCAGTGGATTTGTTGAAGACTCTATATGCCATTGTGTTTGAGTCATAACCAAGTAAAAAGCCTTCTACACCTTTAGGAGCAAATTTAGATTTTCTACCTCTTTTAATAAGAATAAAGCATTTGCTCCCAAAGACTCTAAAATATGAAACATTAGGCTTTTACCAGTGAGGAGTTCATACGATGTTTTCTTGAGGATTTGATGAAGATAAAGCCGGTTGATGGAGTAACAGGCGGTGTTAATTGCCTCAGCCCAAAACCGATCTGGTGTCTTGTACTCATCAAGCATGGTTCTTGCCATGTCCAATAGAGTTCTATTCTTCCTCTCCATTACACCATTTTACTGAGGTGCGTAGGGAGAAGAGAACTCATGCTTGATGCCTTGTTCCTCAAGAAATCCTTCAATTTGTGAGTTCTTGAACTCCATCCCATTGTCACTTCTAATCTTTTTGATTCTCAATCCGAACTCATTTTGAGCCCGTCTCAAGAATCCTTTTAATGTCTCTTGGGTTTGTGATTTTTCCTGCAAAAAGAACACCCAAGTGAAGCAAGAATAATCATCCACAATAACTAGACAGTACTTACTCCTGCCGATGCTTATGTAAGCGATCGGGCCGAATAGGTCCATGTGGAGTAGCTCAAGCGGCCTGTCGGTCGACATGATCCTGCTTGGTTAGTCCTGTCTTTCTCAAAATGAACATTGGTTAGTCCTAAAATGTTTTCTCCTTTTAGAAGATTGTGAAGATTCTTCATACCAACGTGGGCGAGTTGGCGATGCCAAAGCCAGCCCATATTGGTTTTAGCAATTAAGCAAATGTCTAGTTTAGCTCGATCATCATTAAAATCAACTAAATATAGCTGACCATCTAACACTCCCTTAAATGCTATTGAATCATCACTTCTTCTAAAGACAGTAACAACTATATCAGTAAAAAGACAGTTGTAGACCATTTTGCATAATTGAGAGACAGAAAGCAAATTGTAATCTAAAGAATCTATGATAAAAACATTAGAAATGGAATGGTCAGGAGATATAGCAATTTTCCCCAAACCTTTAACCAAACCTTGATTTCTATCCCCGAATGTAATAGCTCGTTAGGGATCTTGATTTTTCTCATATGAGAAGAACATTCTTTTGTCCCCTGTCATGTGGGTTGTGCACCTGCTATCGATTATCCAACTTGATCCACCGGATGCATAAACCTACAAAACAAATTTAGGCCTTGTTCTTAGGTACCCAATTGGTTTTAGGTCCTTTTACATTAGAAACAAGCACCTTGGGTACCCAAACACAAGTCTATGGACTCCTGTGTTTGTCCCCAACATATTTGGCAACTACTTTGCCTGATTTGTTAGTAAGCACATAAAAAGCATCAAAAGTCTTAAATGAAATATTATGCTCATTTGATGCATTAGGAATTTTCTTTTTAGGCATTTTGATATGAGTGGTATGCCTAGAACTAGAAGCCTCATTTTTATACATAAAAGCATGATGAGAAACAGTGTGAGGTTTTCTAGCATGAATTTTCCTAATCTTATGCTCAGGATAGTTTGCAGGATATAAAATTGTTGGGGTCGTGCTTCGGTGCGCCGAAGGTCTCACACGAAGAAGCAGCTTCGGCTGAAGTCGTCTCCAAGAGATGGCCGAAGGTTCCTTTTCATGGAGCTTCGGCGTTTCAAACCGACATAGAGATAGAATGACCTTTTTATACATATAGGTCTGAGTCAATGTTGTAAACTTTTGTAAGGGGCATAATTGTAATTTGTCACAGGCTGCGACCTGTGCCTATAAATAGATGAACAGTACCTCTGTACTGTTCACGCGAACCTGTCATTCTGCCTTCGCATCGCACTTGTATTTTCGCCTTCCTCAGGACCGAAGGTACATTTGTAATTTGAAATCATTCATATTCGTTCGTGATAATAAAGATGAAAATAATTCCATGATCATGTTTAATATTTATTTCATGCTTCATGACTTATATGATATAAATGCTTCGTTCCTTGATATTATGTTTACGAAGGTACGTCCTTCGTAACCTTCATCCGAAATTCTTTATATCCTGAGGGGATATAATGTTTTGGAGGACGAAGGGCCTTAACACCTAACATTTTCTATGTTGCCTTGTTCTTGATCCGAAGCATTTGAGAACAAGCCCCCAACAAAAATGTAGCCCTTTCTATCCTGAATCATGGGAGCCTTACCCATAACAAAATTAGACAATTTCTTGGGGGCATTAAGCTTGCCACTGCTTTGGCTCCCTTGTTGGAAGCCAATGCCATCCTTAATGCCAGGGCGTCTCCCATTATAGAGCATGCCTCTAGCAAATTTAAACTTTTCATTTTCTAGCTCATGCTCGGCAATTTTAGCAGTTAAATTAGCTATGTGATCATTTTGTTGTTTAATCATAGCAAGGTGATCATCAATAGCTTCAACATTTATATCTCTACATCTAGTGCAAATAGTAACATGCTCAACAGTGGATGTAGAGGGTTTCCAAACATTCAATTTCTCTATCTTAGCATTTAGTCTAGCATTCTCATCTCTAAGATAGATAACTGAATCATTGCAAACATTCAATTTTTTAATCTTAGAAACTAAATTTTCATTCTCAATTCTAAGACAAGAAATTGAATCATTGCATATGCTATGCTCCTTAGTTAAGTTTTCACACTTTTCTACTTCTAGAGCATAAGCATTTTTTAACTTGACAAATTTTTTATTTTCCTTAACGAGCAAGTCCTCTTGGCATTCCAAGAGATCATCCTTCTTGTTAATGGCCTTTATTAATTCATTTAATTTCTTCTTTTGATCCATGGTAAGGTTGGCAAAGAGAGATACTAAATCATCTTCATTATCACTAGAACTACCCTCATCATCCGATGTAGTATATTTGGGGGTGCTTCTAGAATGCACCTTCTTCTTTTTGCCATCCTTTGCCATGAGACACTTGTGGCCGACGTTGGGGAAGAGGAGGCCTTTGTTGATGGCAATGTTGGCGACGTCCTCGTCGGAGGAGGAGTCGGCGGAGCTCTCGTTAGAGTCCCAGTCCCGCCCCATGTGCGCTTCGCCGCCCTTGTTCTTGTAGTACTTCTTCTTCTCCTTCTTCTTCCCCTTCTTGTCTTCGTCCCTATCACTTTCACCAGAGTATGGACATTTAGCTATGAAATGACCAGACTTACCACATCGGTAGCACACCCTCTTGGAGCAGGGTTTGTAGTCCTTCCCCCTCCTTTGCTTGAGGATTTGACGAAAGCTCTTAATAATAAGAGTCATCTCCTCGTTGTCGAGCTTGGAGGCTTCGATTGGAAGCCTACTTGGTGTAGACTCCTCCTTCTTCTCTTCTGTTGCTTTGAATGCAACGGGTTGCACCTCGGGTGTGGAGGTGGCGCCTTGCTCCATGTTGACAATGTGTTTGGAGTCTTTGATCATAAGTTCAAAGTTCATAAACTTGCCAATTACTTCCTCAGGAGACATCTATTTATATCTAGGATCTCCACGGATTAGTTGCACTTGAGTGGGATTATGAAAAACAAGTGATCTAAGAATAACCTTGACCATTTCATGGCCATCCCACTTGGTGCTCCCGAGGTTGCGCACTTGGTTCACCATCGTCTTGAGCCGGTTGTACATGGCTTGCAGCTCTTCCCCTTTGTTGAGGACGAATTGACCGAGCTCTCCCTCGATCATCTCCCGCTTGGTGATTTTGGTCACCTCGTCCCCTTCGTGCGCTATTTTGAGGACGTCCCAAATTTCTTTGGCATTCTTCAACCGTTGCACCTTATTATACTCCTCTCGACACAAGGAGGCAAGGAGTATAGAAGTTGCTTGGGAGTTGAAATGCCTAATTTGGGCGGCCTCATCCGAGTCATAGTCCTCGTCCCCCACCTGTGGTGCCTGCGCTCCAAATTCAACAATGTCCCATATGCTTTCGTGGAGTGAGGTTAAATGATACCTCATTTTATCACTTCACATGCAATAATCTTAACCACCAAAATATGGTGGTTTGCCTAAGGGGACAAAAAGTAGACGAGCGCGCTTGGAAATATGGGGATAGCGTAGGGCACCTTACTATACTTCTTGCGCTCGTGGCACGTCGAAGTTGTAGACTCGGCGCTGGACGTGGAGGGTGATGAAGAGTCAGTCTCATAGTAGACCACTTTTTTCATTTTTTTCTTCTTCTTGTCACCCCTCCTAAGTGACTTGATGGAGGAAGAGGATTGCTCTTTTAACTTGTTGCTGAACTCCTTTGATAGAGTCCTCCCCGAGCCCATGGGCTTGTCGCCGGTCATGATCTCCCTCTTGGTGTGATCTTCAGACATCACTTCGAGTTTGTTAGACTCTTAATGAAGCACTGGCTCTGATACCAATTGAAAGTCGCTTAGAGGGGGGTGAATAGGCAAAACCTGAAATTTATAAACTTAAACACACTAAGGCCGGGGTTAGCGTTAGAATTAAATCCGAGTGCGGAAGATGGTTTCTCTTGCCATGAGTTGCTCAAATGATGCGGATGATGTTTGGGAGCAAACTCAAATCAATATTGGCAAGGAAACTTTAGAGAGAGGAAAGAGGGCAAACAAATCAAATGGAAATCAACACGAGTGGACACGGTGATTTGTTTTACCGAGGTTCGGTTCCAAAGAACCTAATCCCCATTGAGGAGGCCACAAAGGCCGGGTCTATTTCAACCCTTTCCCTCTCTCAAACAGTCACTTAGACCGAGTGAGCCTTCTCCTTAATCAATCGGGTCACTAAGACCCCGCAAGGATCACCACACACTTAGGTGTCTCTTGCTAGCTTTACAAGCACTTAAAATAAGAATGAGAAAGGAAGAGAGGTAATTCAAGCAACAAGAGCAACAAAAGAACACAAAACACCCTCTCTAAAGTCACTAATGGAACTGAGTTGATTTGGAGGCTTGGAGAGGATTTGATCTTTAGAATGTGTCTTGGAGTGTAGTCTTTTGCTCTTGTATTGAATGTTGAGTTTAGAATACTTGGATGGCTTTTAATGGGGTGGTTGGGGGTATTTATAGCCTCCAACCACTTCCTAGCCGTTGACTGTTTCTGCTGGCGATGGACAGACCGGATGTGACAGCCCTCCCAAGTTATCGGGCCCACGTGCACCAATCCTTGCCTTGATGGACTCAGATGGCTATGCACGTGTACCAGGTAACTTAACAAAGCTATCACGAGTTCAACAACTTGAACTCATCATCCCAAGGATCTCCCACCATACATGCATATTACAATAATCACATTCGATACACACACACTTCAGAGATAAGAGCGGAAGACTTTATAAAACATTCTTTTCATTTCTAAAACTGAAGTTTATTACATAGGAAGGTTACATTTATTACAAGTCCTGATATACTCAAAGTGCATAATCTACTACAAAAGTAGGAAGGTAGAAACCCTCCAAAGCTTGTATACAAGCCTAACTAATCCTCCTTCAGAACTGGAAACGCCCTCCAGCCTCTGGAACATCTAGAGTGCTCCTCATCACCTACAACAACATGGGTTCGAAAACCCTGAGTACGAAGTGTACTTTCGCAAGTCTTACCCGACTAAGGAAAAAGACTCTCAAGGATATGCTAGTTAAATAGGAATCAAGGAAAAATTTTAGCAAGGATCAAATTAGATACTTTTGCCGAAATAGCTTACTAAAGTGAGTCCTTACTTTCAATATTTTAACGCCAGATTAAATAATAATAGACTCTGTTTGCATCTTGTCTAATTTCACCATATCATCAATACAACATCATTTTTATTCATGAGGTTCACATCCTGACTTAGGTTGCAGGTCAGTGACCAAGTCTCCACTGTCCGGGGATATAACAGCGATCTGAATCGATTTACTCAGCTGAGGATCTCTAACCACACGACATATGTAGCACTTAACCCTTGCATATGTCAACTCGCCACCAGGGTTCTTAAGACCAGATCAGGTTCACGCCAACCGAGAGCACAGATACACCACTGTCCAGCCTCTTGCCACGGAGGGTACACGCTACTCTCGCCATCTCTCCACTCCCATTGCGTGTTATCTTATTCTGGTATTAGTCTGCCCAAGGCAAAGCTTACCCTGTCCCATATCCAGGGCATGTGGCCAGTTAAGATAGTCCTTGATCATACAGGCCTACATACGCATCCAATCCTTAATTAACCTGGGTGGAGCATCACCTGTTCCTAGCCCAAGTCTCGAGTTAAGTACTTCCACCCTTAGGATTGTTTTGTGTTCCTAAGGATGAAAAGAGCATTATAGGGAACTTTGCAGTAAGATCCCACCATGCTCCCAATGAAAATATTCTTGCGGGTAGAAGCCATCCTTGCTCAGGATAAACCTGAGCTAGGCATTATTGCAAAAGACAACCTCTATCCACAAGATCTAAGCAGGGCTAAGCATTTTTATAAATCATATTTTGATATTTCAATAGAAGTATCTATAAAGATATGGATATCAAGGTAGTCAATGCATCAAGTAGTTTCCAAGCAATTCCTATAAAATTAATGCACATTTCACTAGACTTAAAGTGTATAAAAGTCTTTTAAAAATACAAGGAAGGGGCAAATGCACCGGGGCTTGCCTTTGTTGTAGTGAAGAGGTTCTAGATCCCTCTACCCAACCATCAATTAGATAGCTCCATCCTCTTGATGAGAAGACACTGGAGTAGACTCCTCTTTAGCAACCACTTCATCTTGAATCTTCACTCTTTGTTTTGGGAGCTCTACATGAAATGACATGAACATGAATGCTTATGCTTATGTTGTTTGCAAATAAAATACTATAAAACATCACAAGACTATACTTTTTCTCAATTCCACATGAGGGCTCGACATACTCCCCTACTAGGAGTTGTTCCTCTATAATCGTTCTTTATCTTTGTTTCAATGGCTACTAGCTGACCCCAAACAGATCTCAAGTTGAACACCAATTTGAGGTGAAAACACAAAAACTCAAATTCAGGTAACTGAAAAAGAACTGAACTGAATTCAGTTTTAGATATTGAAAGTTTATTCAGTCAACACCACAACCAATATTCAGTCTCCATTTCCCCTCATTTCCATTCACATACATACGTGAGAGCAGCAGGGATGATCTTCGTTAGTTTTCAAATGAAAGACTGAACCCAATTACCCTAGGCCTGCTGCCCCATCTACACACCACCCTGTTAAAGCCCCTGGTATCTCATAATTTCATATGGTGCAGACCAAAACTTCTTAGCCAAAGTTATACTCCAACTTTAGCTTTACCAAATTGGTATAACAACCCAAGATTGAAAACATTCAGAGCAAATTCTATTGTACCCTAAAGTTCCCCCACACTGAACTGCTATTTCAGCTAACTGAATAAAATTCAGTCACAATCACTCTGACAGTCCAGTTTTGGACAGCTGTTATTTCCTACTTTATGTGGATTCAAGCCTAACTTACTTAAAGGGATTTGTTCCTTATAACATGGTCTTGAACTCCTCTACATAAACCATGGTTCAAAACTGCATAGAACAGGCAGCATACAGTCCCAAGAATGCACTAAAAATCCTAATTTCAGATTTAGATACTATTCACAAATCTGAAAAAAATAGAAGTCTGACAGAGATGATTTGGACATGTTCTACTCCCAATTTTGTATAGCAGCTAGCCCATCTCCCTTTAGTAATCTTGTTCATCTTACTACGGTCTTCAAACTTGCTATAGAACTTTGGCCCAAAACCAAATAGACTGGGCGCAACAGAGCTCCAAAGTTGAGCTCAACACACTAAAACCTAGTTTCAGCCTTATGCACTAAGTTTGGGATCCAGAAACCTGACGACCTATGTTTGAGCAAATTTACACCTAGTTCCAGGCAACCAATAGTGGTAGAGTTCAAGCAGTAAACGGTGTGAACCTCACTGACCTGAGATGATCACGAAACAAGCTTCATACATGCTAGCAACTCCTTAGGACGTTTGAGCCCTTACGAGGTGGGAGAACTGCAGGCGTGGTCACTAGCATAGGGGGTGGCACCTACCAGCTCAAGCAAATCGATCTAGGGATTGGGAAGAAGAATAATACTAGCAGGAACACATGCGCCACAACACCCTTGCAGTTATCTTTGGACAGAATTCGTGAGCAGGGATGAAACCTTCACTGAACCCAACCAAAGGGTTGTATATATATGGGCAGGCAGCACTGATTATGTAGGCAGGGATATGGAACTCAGCCACAACTTGGTGATCATGAATTCTGGGGCATGCCAGCACTGCAGGAGCAACTCAATGTGGCTCCCATGCACATATACCTTGCTGGCTCACATGCACTGTCCAAAGAAACACTGAACCTGGTCAAGTTCTGCACTAAAATATCACTTGAGAATAACTAGAGAAGCAGCAGATGAGACTCCATCGAGGGAAGGCTTCAAATATTCCAAAACCTGATATTTTTACAGGGATGAGATCAGCACATGTTTTGCTGTCCAGCTCATTCCATTAAAGACCAGCAGATAAGACCTTACTGCCCTCAAAACAGTCCAAGTTTGATATTTTTCAGTAGAGCTGAGGAGTCTCTAGATCCTTGACTGTGTACCTCATCCATATCACATCCATACAACCAAGTGACACAACAGGGAGGGAGTGATCTTCTCTAGTTTCTCAACCCAAATCTGAATTTACTTCACCAGTCCTGCTGCTCCCCTTTCTCTCCTCACTGTTTAGTGCCCTTTTATTTCACAGATTCACATGGCAAGAGACCCATTTCCTTTAACCAAAAATGTTCTCTAAACATAGCTCTTTTACTTTGGTATAACACTCCTAGGTCGAAAATACTTAAAACAGCAGCTATGGTGCACCAAAGTTTGAGCAAGCACTGAAATGTCCAATTCCCACTGTCTGAAACAGCACAACACTAAACCTGATAGGGCAAGTTTGGGAGCATTTTACTCACCATCTTGTACAGTACCAGGCCCACTCACATCAAGAGACTTGTTCCCCTTGATATGGCCTTCCAGTTTGGTATAGGATTCCTAACCTAAATCTTATTGGATTCATTACTACAGAGCTCAAAAGGTAAGTAAAAACACACTATAACTGTCAGCAACAGTTAACTAGGTCAGTCCCAATTCAAGTCTGACAGAGGAGGTTTGAGGGTATTTTACTCCCAGTTGCACATAGCTTTAGGGCTATGACCTTTAATACAACTTACTCTCCTACTATTGGTCACCAAGTTTGGCATAGAGACTATAGTCTAAAACCTCTCAGATTACCCTCAAAACAGCTACAAACTTAGCTCCCTTCACTGAAATTTAGTGCTCAGTGACTGAACCCAAAGCAGTTGGAACCAGCCTGACAGTCCAACTTTGAGCCACTTTTACTCATTTTTTTGTGTAGCACCAAACCAAACTCACTGAAAGAAATTTGTTCTCCTATATATGGTCTTCCATTTTGCTATACAGCTCTTGGTCTAAAACCATATGGATTAATCACAACTGAGCTCCAAACAGAGCACCATTGGCTGTTTTTCAGAGTTTCAGCTCTGAACCACTAAGTCACCAATACACTGACAGTCCATTTTTAGGCAAGCTTTACTCCAAATTTTGCATGGGGTCATGTCAAACTCACTTAAGAAAACTTGTTCACCATCATATGGACTTCAACTTCTCTATAAACACCATAGTCCAAAGTTATATAGTTTAGCCACAAATGAGCTCCACAACAGCACACTCAACACTGAAACTCCACTCAGTTCACTATTCACCATCTGAAATTCCATGAGTCTGTCAACACTTCTTTGGACCACCTTTTCTGCTAGTAGCATATACTTTTAAGGCCAAGTTGCTTAACATATTCTGTACTCCAATAGTTTCTCTACAAGTTCTATATAGCGACCCTTAGCTAAACCCTTTTGGATTCCACTCTTCCACAGCCCAAAGTTTGCACAAAATACTAAAATTCAGACTCTGAATTTTATTAAGTCTGAACTCCATACTTTCTAGCAGCTCTTCTTTGGATTAGTTTTTCTCCAAGTTCCATATAGATTTAGAGCTAGGCGACTTAAAAAACTTATACTTCTCATGTAGCTCAATAACTTTGTTACAATGACCATCTTCAAAATGGTTCTAGATCAGAAGTTACATGGGTCCAAAGTTGACTAGTTTATATTATTTTCAGCAATTCCAAAATTAACCCAAAACTGAATTTTTGTACTTAACTCCAAAATCTTCCACACAACTTTGGAATCTCCAAATAAGAAAGTTATTCACTTTTCCAAGGTCTACAACTTTGGTATATGAACTTTTAACCAGTCCTTACTGAATTTTGAACTCCACTTTTGGCTTAGTTTAGAGTTTCAAATGTGACTCCTTCTCATCTAGTGATTTACCAACTCAATCCATACTCCTAAAAGATGAGTGACTCCTTAATCTCGAATCCAACTCTAGTATATGAAGCTCATGTCCAAAGTGTCCCTAGTTTAGGAGTTGTTTTGTTTATCCATAATTCCATCCAAGGTTTCCAAATCTCACTTAAGGTTTTTTTAAGGTCAATCCAGTTCATCAATTAATTCTTCCACTTAACCTACCTTCGAAATCATAGTTTCTCTCGGTTCTAAGTCTTGCCTTTAGCACTCTAAGACTTCAAACCAACTTATCACTTGCTTGAGAGATGATCTACTCCTGTTTAACTGGAGCCAAGTCCTTAAACTAAACTCTAAACCCAACACACAACATCACACTTTTGAAAAAGTTTAATCTAGTAAATGAATTCTAAGTATATCAAATAAGATAATGCAAGTGCTTATGATGACATGTCAACATTTTAGTTATCGTAACACCAGGGGTGTTACAGCCTTCCATCCTAGAAAGAAATCTCATCCCGAGATTTAAAACTCTAGGTTAGATAATGGTAAAGGAAATGTGTCACCAGTTTCTTTCCCCATTACTCCTACAAGACAGGGGGTGTACCCTTGTTGGTTCACATAAAAAAACAACTACATAAAACCTAGGGCTTAGAAGAAACTAAGAACTCAGGAAAATGTTTTTCTAAATACTCCTCCGATTCCCATATGGTTTGTCTTCCGGGTGTTGGTTCCACTGTATCTAGTAAAACTTGATAGCTTTTCTTCGAGTGACCCGATCCTTTAGATCCAACACCTTTATGGGATATTCCAAGTAGGTTAAATCTGGTCCAAGGTTAACATCTGAAATCTCAATAACATGCTTGGGGACTCAAAGACATTTCTTTAACTGGGACACGTGGAACATGTTGTGCACTGTTGAAAAATTCTTTGGCAACTGTACTTATAAACTACAGGTCCACCAAATGAACTGAGTCTCAAGGCTTCACGAATAGGAAAAGGTAGTATAGAAAAGCAAAGATAGGTAGCATGAATAGGATAGATGAAACATGTACTAAGCTACTACATAGGGGTTTAACTTAAAATTGTATGTCATGATGCATGCTCGTCCTATTCGTCCTCACAATTCTTGCCAACACATAGTGGCTATCACGTTCTATGGCGGTGGCAATCCTACTTACTCCGTAATTGATCACTAGTCGCACTTTCCTAGGGTTTAGTTAGTGTACATGCAGAAAATTGCATTATAGTTGTGGGTTAGTGGTTAGCATCCTAAACTAAGCCACCTTATAGTCCTTAACTTAACCATATACTATTTGCACTTCGACTATCAGGATTTGCTTATTCAGTCTTAAGTCTTCCAAAATAATTTGGACTCAAAATCCTTTTGAAGTCTATCAAAGGATTACTTTAATATCCACGCTAATGGGGGATCGCTCCGATACCAATCTGTGACAGCCCTCCCAAGTTATCGGGCCCACGTGCACCAATCCTTGCCTTGATGGCCTCAGATAGCTATGCACGTGTACCAGGTAACTTAACAAGGCTATCACGAGTTCAACAATTTAAACTCATCATCCCAAGGATCTCCCACCATACATGCATATTACAGTAATCACATTCGATACACACACACTTCGGAGATAAGAGTGGAAGACTTTATAAAACATTCTTTTCATTTCTAAAACTGAAGTTTATTACATAGGAAGGTTTCATTTATTACAAGTCCTGATATACTCAAAGTGCATAATCTACTACAAAAGCATGAAGGTAGAAACCTTCCAAAGCTTATATACAAGCCTAACTAATCCTCCTTCAGAACTGGAAACACCCTCCAGCCTCCAGAACATCTAGAGTGCTCCTCATCACCTACAATAACATGGGTTCGAAAACCCAGAGTACGAAGTGTACTTTCACAAGTCTTACCCGACTAAGGAAAAAGACTCTCAAGGATATGCTGGTTAAATAGGAATCAAGGAAAAGTTTTAGCAAGGATCAAATTAGATACTTTTGCAGAAATAGCTTACTAAAGTGAGTCCTTACTTTCAATATTTTAACGCCAGATTAAATATTAATAGACTCTGTTTGCATCTTGTCTAATTTCACCATCTCATCAATACAACATCATTTTTATTCATGAGCTTCACATCCTGACTTAGGTTGCAGGTCAGTGACCAAGTCTGCGCCGTCCGAGGATATAACGGCGATCCAAATCGATTTACTCAGCTGAGGATCTCTAACCACACGACATATGTAGCACTTAACCCTTGCATATGTCAACTCACCACCGGGGTTCTTAAGACCAGATCAGGTTCACGCCAATCGAGAGCACAGATACACCACCGTCCAGCCTCTTGCCACGGAGGGTACACGCTACTCTTGCCATCTCTCCACTCCCATTGCGTGTTATCTTATTCTGGTTTTAGTTTGCCCGAGGCAAAGCTTACCCTGTCCCATATCCAGGGCATGTGGCCAGTTAAGATAGTCCTTGATCATACAGGCCTACATACGCATCCAATCCTTAATTAACCTGGGTGGAGCATCACCTGTTCCTAGCCCAAGTCTCGAGTTAAGTACTTCCATCCTTAGGATTGTTTTGTGTTCCTAAGGATGAAAAGAGCATTATAGGGAACTTTGCAGTAAGATCCCACCATGCTCCCAATGAAAATATTCTTACGGGTAGAAGCCATCCTTCCTCAGGATAAACCTGAGCTAGGCATTATTGCAAAAGACAACCTCTATCCACAAGATCTAAGCAGGGCTAAGCATTTTTATAAATCATATTTTGATACTTCAATAGAAGTATCTATAAAGGTATGGATATCAAGGTAGTCAATGCATCAAGTAGTTTCCAAGCAATTCCTATAAACTTAATGCACATTTCACTAGACTTAAAGTGTATAAAAGTCATTTAAAAATACAAGGAAGGGGCAAATGCACCGGGGCTTGCCTTTGTTGTAGTGAAGAGGTTCTAGATCCCTCTACCCAACCATCAATTAGATAGCTCCATCCTCTTGATGAGAAGACACTGGAGTAGACTCCTCTTTAGCAACCACTTCATCTTGAATCTTCACTCTTTGTTTTGGGAGCTCTACATGAAATGACATGAACATGAATGCTTATGCTTATGTTGTTTGCAAATAAAATACTATAAAACATCACAAAACTATACTTTTTCTCAATTCCACATGAGGGCTCGACATACTCCCCTACTAGGAGTTGTTCCTCTATAATCATTCTTTATCTTTGTTTCAATGGCTACTAGCTGACCCCAAACAGATCTCAAGTTGAACACCAATTTGAGGTGAAAACATAAAAACTCAAATTCAGGTAACTGAAAAAGAACTGAACCGAATTCAGTTTTAGATATTGAAAGTTTATTCAGTCAACACCACATCCAATATTCAGTCTCCATTTCCCCTCATTTCCATTCACATACACAGGTGAGAGCAGCAGGGATGATCTTCGTTAGTTTTCAAATGAAAGACTGAACCCAATTACCCTAGGCCTGCTGCCCCATCTACACACCTCCCTGTTAAAGCCCCTGGTATCTCATAATTTCATATGGTACAGACCAAAACTTTTTAGCCAAAGTTATAATCCAACTTTGGCTTTACCAACTTGGTATAACAACCCATGATTGAAAACATTCAAAGCAAATTCTATTGTACCCCAAAGTTACCCCCACACTGAACTACTATTTCAGCTAACTGAATAAAATTCAGTCACAATCACTCTGACAGTCCAGTTTTGGACAGCTGTTATTTCCTACTTTATGTGGATTCAAGCCTAACTTACTTAAAGGGATTTGTTCCTTATAACATGGTCTTGAACTCCTCTACATAAACCATGGTTCAAAACTGCATAGAACAGGCAGCATACAGTCCCAAGAATGCACTAAAAATCCTAATTACAGATTTAGATACTATTCACAAATCTGAAAAAAAAACAGAAGTCTGACAGAGATGATTTGGACATGTTCTACTCCTAATTTTGTGTAGCAGCTAACTCATCTCCCTTTAGTAATCTTGTTCATCTTACTAAGGTCTTCAAGCTTGCTATAGAACTTTGGCCCAAAACCAAATAGACTGGGCGCAACAGAGCTCCAAAGTTGAGCTCAACACACAAAAACCTAGTTTCAGCCTTATGCACTAAGTTTGGGATCCAGAAACCTGACGGCCTATGTTTGAGCAAATTTCACACCTAGTTCCAGGCAACCAATAGTGGTAGAGTTCAAGAAGTAAACGGTGTGAACCTCACTGACCTGAGATGATTACGAAACAAGCTTCATACAGGCCAGCAACTCCTTAGGACGTCCGAGCCATGACGAGGTGGGAGAACTGCAGGCGTGGTCACCAGCACAGGGGGTGGCACCTACCAGCTCAAGCAAATCGATCTAGGGCCTAGGAAGAAGATTAATACTAGCAGGAACACATGCGCCACAACACCCTTGTAGTTATCTTTGGACAGAATTCGTGAGTAGGGATGAAACCTTCACTGAACCCAACCAAAGGGCTGTATATATATGGGCACGCAGCACTGATTATGTAGGCAGGGATATGGAACTCGGCTACAACTTGGTGATCATGAATTCTGGGGCATGCCAGCACTGCAGGAGCAACTCAACGTGGCTCCCATGCTAATATACCTTGCTGGCTCACATGCACTGTCCAAAGAAACACTGAACCTGGTCAAGTTCTGTACTAAAATATCACTTGAGAATAACTAGAGAAGCAGCAGATGAGACTCCATCGAGGGAAGGCTTCAAATATTCCAAAACCTGATATTTTTACAGGGATGAGATCACCACATGTTTTGCTGTCCAGCACATTCTATTAAAGACCAGCAGATAAGACCTTACTGCCCTCAAAACAGTCCAAGTTTGATATTTTTCAGTAGAGCCGAGGAGTCTCTAGATCCTTGACTGTGTACCTCATCCATATCACATCCATACAACCAAGTGACACAACAGGGAGGGAGTGATCTTCTCCAGTTTCTCAACCCAAATCTGAATTTACTTCACCAGTCCTGCTGCTCCCCTTTCTCTCCTCACTGTTTAGTGCCCTTTTATTTCACAGATTCACATGGCAAGAGACCCATTTCCTTTAACCAAAAATGTTCTCTAAACATAACTCTTTTACTTTGGTATAACACTCCTAGGTCGAAAATACTTAAAATAGCAGCTATGGTGCACCAAAGTTTGAGCAAGCACTGAAATGTCTAATTCCCACTGTCTGAAACAGCACAACACTAAACCTGATAGGGCAAGTTTGGGAGCATTTTACTCACCATCTTGTACAGTACCAGGTCCACTCACATCAAGAGACTTGTTCCCCTTGATATGGCCTTCCAGTTTGGTATAGGATTCCTAACCTAAATCTTATTGGATTCATTACTACAGAGCTCAAAAGGTAAGTAAAAACACATTATAACTGTCAGCAACAGTTAACTAGGTCAGTCCCAATTCAAGTCTGACAGAGGAGGTTTGAGGGTATTTTACTCCCAGTTGCACATAGCTTTAGGGCTATGACCTTTAATACAACTTACTCTCCTACTATTGGTCACCAAGTTTGGCATAGAGACTATAGTCTAAAACCTCTTAGATTACCCTCAAAACATCTCCAAACTTAGCTCCCTTCACTGAAATTCAGTGCTCAGTGACTGAACCCAAAGCAGTTGGAACCAGCCTGACAGTCCAACTTTGAGCCACTTTTACTCCTTTTTTGTGTAGCACCAAACCAAACTCACTTAAAGAAATTTGTTCTCCTATATATGGTCTTCCATTTTGCTATACAGCTCTTGGTCTAAAACCATATGGATTAATCACAACTGAGCTCCAAACAGAGCACCATTGGCTGTTTTTCAGAGTTTCAGCTCTGAACCACTAAGTCACCAATACACTGATAGTCCATTTTTAGGCAAGCTTTACTCCAAATTTTTGATGGGGTCATGTCAAACTCACTTAAGAAAACTTGTTCACCATCATATGGACTTCAACTTCTCTATAAACACCATAGTCCAAAGTTCTATGGTTTAGCCACAAATGAGCTCCACAACAGCACACTCAACACTGAAACTCCACTCAGTTCACTATTCACCATCTAAAATTCAATGAGTCTGTCAACACTTCTTTGGACCACCTTTTCTGCTGGTAGCATATACTTTTAAGGCCAAGTTGCTTAACAAATTTTGTACTCCAATAGTTCCTCTACAAGTTCTATATAGTGACCCTTAGCTAAACCCTTTTGGATTCCACTCTACCACAGCCCAAAGTTTGCATAAAATACTGAAATTCAGACTCTGAATTTTATTAAGTCTGAACTCCATACTTTCCAGCAGCTCTACTTTGGATTAGTTTTTCTCCAAGTTCCATATAGATTTAGAGCTAGGCGACTTAAAAAAACTTATGCTTCTCATGTACCTCAATAACTTTGTTACAATGACCATCTTCAAAATGGTTCTAGATCAGAAGTTACATGGGTCCAAAGTTGACTAGTTTATATTATTTTCAGCAATTCCAAAATGAACCCAAAACTGAATTTTTGTACTTAACTCCAAAATCTTCCACACAACTTTGGAATCTCCAAATAAGAAAGTTATTCACTTTTCCAAGGTCTACAACTTTGGTATATGAACTTCTAACCAGTCCTTACTGAATTTTGAATTCCACTTTTGGCTTAGTTTAGAGTTTCAAAAGTGACTCCTTCTCATCTAGTGATTTACCAACTCAATCCATA
Source organism: Zea luxurians (assembly GCA_029449295.1). NCBI lineage: Eukaryota > Viridiplantae > Streptophyta > Magnoliopsida > Poales > Poaceae > Zea > Zea luxurians. Next base: position 23,507,033 of record JAOPSE010000015.1, read on the forward strand.
CTCCTAAAAGATGAGTGACTCCTTAATCTCGAATCCAACTCTAGTATATGAAGCTCATGTCCAAAGTGTCCCTAGTTTAGGAGTTGTTTTGTTTATCCACAATTCCAACCAAGGTTTCCAAATCTCACTTAAGGTTTTTTAAGGTCATTCCAGTTCATCAATTAATTCTTCCACTTAACCTACCTTCAAAATCATAGTTTCTCTCGTTTCTAAGTCTTGCCTTTAGCACTCTAAGACTTCAAACCAACTTATCACTTGCTTGAGAGATGATCTACTCCTGTTTAACTTGAGCCAAGTCCTTAAACTAAACTCTAAACCCAACACACAACATCACACTTTTGAAAAAGTTTAACCTAGTAAATGAATTCTAAGTATATCAAACAAGATAATGCAAGTGCTTATGATGACATGTCAACATTTTAGTTATCGTAACACCAGGGGTGTTACACCGGACAGTCCGGTGGCGCACCGGACAGACACTGTTCATTGTCCGGTGTGCGTCACGTCAGCACGCCTGTTGGGGTTTGGAGCTGGTCGACTTTTGGAGTCGTTGTCCTGTAGCTGCACCGGACAGTCCGGTGCCACACCAAACATGTCTGGTGCCCTCTGACTTCTGTGTTCTGTCTCTGCCGCGCACTGTTCATCACTGTTCACGCGCACTGTTCATTTTGCCGTCGACCGTTGACGCGCAGAGAGCCATTGCTCCGTTGGCTCACCGGACAGTCTGGTGCATACCAGATAGTCCGGTGAAATATAGCGGAGCAAGCCCCTTGAATTCCCGAGAGTGACCTGTTCGTTAAGCGCCTGGCCTGGTGTGTCCGGTGCGCCATTTTTCAGCACACTCTCAAGTCTTGCTCCAAATTAATTTGAGTCCCCAACTTGAATTCTTTCTTGGTTTGTGTTGAACCTTATGCACCTGAGATAAATGATATCTAGGCAAACTAGTTAGTCCACGTGGTTTGTGATGGACGTCAACCACCAAAATTGATTATTGGAAATGATTAATCCCATTTCCCTTTCAGTTTGGTTTATGTTTCTCTTGCCAATTTTTGTTTATTTTCCCTCAATTTTAGCCATATTTTGGATATAGGGTTTCGCCCCTCCATCCTTCCCGACAGGAACTATAGCTCGCAGCCCAACTTCCATTAGACGGCCAGATTTCACAAAATACAGGGGGGTGGGTTTTGATCTTTATTTTTTGGAAGAAGGTTGCTAAGAAAGGTCATTTTATGTTTCTTTTGCCAATTTTTGTTTATCCGTGATATATTTAGTTGTTAGGAAATGTTGCTTTATGTTTCTCTTGACAATTTGTGTTCTTGTGTGTTTATGTTACTTTTTTATAGGTGATGATGGAGAGGACATCCTGGATGTATAACTTATCAAGGTTAGATCCATCATACATATCTGAGGTCCATAGGTTTATTGATGTCGCTACGAACCATGCTTGAAGAACAAATACAGAGCACATATATTGTCCATGCATGTACTACAAAAATGTTGTTGTATTTGACTATAGAGAACAAACCATATCTCATTTGGTATGCCGAGGATTTATGAAGGATTACATAGTTTGGACAAAGCATGGAGAGGGTAGCTCGTCGCCTTATACAACTGGAAACCCAACGAACATCGATGACATATTTCAAGTCGTTCACGAGACACAACAACCTCTTACACAGAGCGAACATGTAGTGCTAAATGTTACTGATCAAGGTTACGCTGGAGGAAATGAACGTGATAGAACTCATGTTCTGCCAAATGTTATGAACGAGGAAGATGCAGAGTACATTGTTAGAGGCAATATTGCATCGTCATACAAATCCATCGATGTTCTTCATGAAAGGTATGAAGTCCCTGATGATGGCAGCAGAAGAGCCTTTGTACGACGAGTCGAACGGTTGTAGAGTTCCCGACGCTCCAGTCTATGCTAAAGTTGTTGATGTTAAAAGCTAGATATGGTCTATCTAATGCTGGCTTCGATACGTTCTTGAGTATTATCGCAAACATGCTTCCAATGGAGAACAAATTATCTGCTAACATGTACTATGCAAAGAAACTAATCAATCCACTCACTATGGGTGCGGAGAAGATCCACGCATGTAAAAATCATCGTATCCTTTATCGAGGTGATGATTATAAAAACTTGGAGAGTCATCCAAAGTGTGGTGCAAGTAGGTACAAAACGAATAAAGACTATCGAGAGGAAGAGTGTGTTGTATCCGTGTCCAAAAGGAAAAATCAAAAGAAAGACCAAAAGAAGACCCCACAAAGTTCAAAACCCATGAGCAAAGAAAAAGAAGATGTAGACTATTATGCGCTCAAAAAGATTCATGTCTTGGTGATATGGTACCTCCCCATCGTCGATCAATTAAGGTGTTTGTTCGCTAACCATGAGGATGCCAAACTTATGAGCTAACATGCTTTTGATGAGCAAAAAAATGATGGGAAGCTTCGACATCCAACCGACAGGAAGCAGTGGCAAGATTTCAATGACAACCACCGAGACTTTGCTGATGAACCAAGAAATGTTAGGTTCACACTGAGTACTGATGGAATGAATCCATTTGTTGAGAGGAGCAACAAGCATAGCACATCGCCGATGATCCTCACCATCTACAACCTTCCTCCATGGTTGATGCAGAAATGAAAGTATATTTTGTTAACCATCTTTATTTCTGGACATACACAACCTAGAGTTGACATGGATGTATTATGGAGCCCTTAATGGAGGATATGAAAATATTGTTGGAAACGGGTGTTCAAATGTTGGACGAGTATTGTAAAGATCCATTTACGTTGAAAGCAATTATTTTTGTTATGATCAATGATTACCCTTCTCTATTCACTTTATCAGGCCAGTTTAAGGGAAAGGTTGGTTGAGCAGTATGCATTGATGGAACAGCTTACATGTTCCTTTCTGTATCTAAGAAGATAGTGTACATGAGGCACGAACGCTTTTTATTGAAAGGACATAGGTACCGCATGCGAAAGATGGATAAGTACTTCGATAATAATGATGAACTACATTCTACTGCTCCATCGGGTAACACTAAAGGCAAAGAATTTCTGAAATAGTTAGTGTTGGTCACTTGTTCTCAAATGATGTAGATCAAGAACAAGGCAATACAATTGTTAATTATTACAGGTCTTCATCTTCTGAAGCTTTATCTCCACATCAAAATAATGCTCATCAGACGAAGGTCAAGAAGGACATACCTTCATCATTTAATATATGAATAAGAATGTTAAAGAATGAAGACAGTATCCACACCTTATTAATTCATTCATATTTATATTCCATAAAGTATGTATGATCATTAACAGAATTAATATTACACTGATACCTTTGGCTTGCTCGAAGGCGAGGATGCGAGAGAGTAATTACCATCCAGCGTGAATAGTACGGTGTTACTGTTCATCTATTTATAGGCACGGGACGCAGCCCGAGAAAAATTACATCCATGCCCTTGAACATTTGTTTATAAGCAACTTAAACTAATGAGATCTATCTAGTCTTTTCCTTCTTTGCTTGATCTGAGCCGAAGCTACTGAGCTTCGGTGTTCTGCATTGTTGCTTTTTCTCGAGGTCTTCATCTTGAGAACCTTCGGCAGAAGAAAGGTGGACCTCTTGTGGTATTTTGCCAAAGGTGTTTATGTCTTGAGGACCTTCGGTGGAGAAGAAGACCCCCAACAGTAGCCCCTTCGTGGTGCTAGATCGTTTTTTCATAACGAGTTCGGTCCGTGAAAAATACGAAGGCTTCGGAATGCCGAAGGTCCGAAAAACACCTTCCCTAAGCTTGTTATCAAAAAACGATTAAAATATTCCGGGCGCTAGGCGGTCCACCGTTCAGCCTGTGTAGACGGTCTGGCGGTTCGCCTTCTTCTCCTGCAGCACTATATAAGCAAACAGGTTGGTGAGAAGTTACCACAGCATTCATTTCCATCACACTGTTGTGATGTTAAAAATTTTAACCGAAGCCAAAGCTTGCTGGATTGTGCTCTTGAACAAGCTCTTCGTCATTTGAAATCAACTTTGTCTTAAGGATTCTAAATACTAAAATGGCCCGAGTTAGATCCACTGCTAGGGTGTCCCGTGAGGGAGATGAAGCTGAAATGACTGAAACAGCACCGATATCAGAAGTGATGAGACGATCGGGTCTGGTTGTGCCGGAAGAAGCTACTGCTGAAGTCGAGCAGACTGTGGCCGAAGGCAGAAGTGATAATGAAAGTGAGGAGGACAACAACATTCTAAGCCCATCAAAACCTAGTCACATTGAATTTGGAAAATCGACCGTAACGGAAGAGGACTTAGTTGTGATGAAAAAGCTAGGGTATTTTGGGGAAGATGAAGCTAAACTTATCCGTTTTGCTGGCGAAGAAGTGATTCCAGAGCCAAAAGAAGATGAAGTTGTTGTGTTTAGTAGCTTCTTCAGGGCAGGGTTGCGGTTTCCCCTGTACGATATGATAGGGGAAGTTTTGAAAAGATTTAAAATATACCTCCACCAGCTGACACCAAATGCCATTGCTAGGCTCAATGTCTATATATGGGCTCTCTGAAGCCAAGGTAAAAGTGCGAATGCCGAAGGGTTTTGCCGAGTGCATGAGTTGCACTACCAGACTAAGGCCAGAGCCAACGGTCTACACAAAAACTTTGGGTGCTATAATTTTGCTTATCGGAAAGACACCAAGGCCCCGGTGATCGGCTACCGTACTAAATGGCCGACCGGGTGGACTAGCGAATGGTTCTACTTTAAGGCTGACGAGAAGAAGAGAGAAAAGTTCATGACTATGGTAATGAGTCCTCTGAGATTAAGCTTCGGCATGACGAGGCCATTATGCAACATGCAACTCGGCTCCCCATGCCAACTGGCCGAAGTAGAATTCAGGGTGGTAGCTGGTCAAATTAGCACTAGGGATTTAGTACAGGAATATCTAGCAAACAAAACTTTTCCAACCTCTAGCGGATGGGGGATGCCTAAGAAGGAAGGAGGGAAAATATGAACTCGTTCGACATCCCTACCATTTCAAATTTCAAAAGCAATTCAAAGAACCATGTTCTGAATGGTTAGAAATGATAGAAACTATGTGCAATGAAATCCTCATAAATTATACAAAGAAAGAAGATCAGTTAATGACTACCGCCTTCGACACCCGGCCAAAACGAAGGTTGAATCGGGTGATAGATGCTCTGAATTTTGAATACCTAGATTACGACAGGCTTGACGAAGGGGCCGGAGGGAGGAAAAGGAAAAGGATTGTAAGTATTCTGGGTAGGCTATCTACCTGATCTGTCAAGGAGGACCATAAAGCTTCGAAAAAGCAGAAGACTCTTCCGGAGCCGAAGGATTCAGCTCCTGAGAAGCGAAAGCTTGACAGGATATCTTCTGCTGATACGAAGGAACGGGATGTGCTAGAGAAGTCTATGAGTCCTCCTTCACCGTCTACTGCTGAAGTGTCGGAGATTTTAAATGTAATGACTGAACCCATACCATTTGCACTGCTAAGTCCTCTAAGGTTAGATCTGACTAGCCTTTTACAATCAAAGGAAACCGCTCCGGTTGCGGAGGAGAAGTTCGGGTAGAAAAAACGGTGGATGATGAACGTGATGCAAGCGATTGAGCAAACGCCGCCCTCATCTTCGGCGGTAAAAACATCGATGCCTATCGATACTGAAGATATCACCGGAGCCGAAGCTAAGGAACTCGCAACCACAATGTCGGAAATCGACAAACTCATATCAGATGTGGTTGCCAAGGAAAACATAGCCGAAGCACCAGATAAAGGGAAAAGAATTGACGGCGCCTCTTCGGAAGATAGATATTTTGACCTTCGACAGAATTAAAAGAGCTTGCTATATCCTGCGGCTATCAGTCCGGATCCATACTCTTCGGCGGGGTCGACGAAGAGATTTTAGGATGCATTAGCGACCGCACCGGGGCAAAAATTATAAGCACCTTATCCAAGAGTGTTGGATTTCCAAAGCTGAAAATAGACATAAGTTGCTATAGGCGGCAACATATTATCAGCAGCTTGTTATATTCAAATTTCAAAGTTAGGCTTCTCTTCAGCTCGTTACTAGTACCTTCATGGTGATTTGTGTATTCTAACTTTGGTTTATTTTGCAGAGCCTACTACTGAGCAAAGCGTTGAAAACGCAGCAGGATGTTGAAGATAGAAAAATGAAATCATTATTGAAGGGTTTGAAGATAAAATAAAAAACTTGAAGATTCCTTGAAGGAAAGAGACAGCCTGCTGCATTCAACCGAAGGCTCACTCGCCGAAGCGCGATCTCAAAATGAAAAATTGAATAGAGAACTGGACGAAGCTCGAGCGACTTTAGAAAAGAAATCGGAAGACTTCGACCGCGAATGCAAGGCATTAAATGCAAGAATCGAAGCAGAAGTTAAAAAGAATGATAAATTGAGTGAAGCTATTACAACTCTTCGGAATAAATGCTTCAACTTTGCCACCCAATGCATTGCCTGGTTGAAGGGGATATCCAATTCTGTCGGAGCCGCATCTGAAGAAATTACCCCTTCTACCGAAGATATTCCTGGAGCCCTCGAACATACTTAGAAAGAAGTTGAGGCTCTCAACCAAGTCATAACTGGGCACGAAGATTTTTGTGCCCTGGTGGCTTCTCGTGGCACAGCTCTAGTATTCATGAAGGTCGGATGTAATCACATAAGGGCCGTAAACATGCCAAACTTTGGCCTATCACCGTCTGATCTGGTTGATATTCCTGCCGAAGCCCGGAGTATAGGTAACAGATTTATTACTCAAATCTAGGCAAAGGGCGGCCGCGAGCTATCTGGAGACAAAGCTCGAAATCTGCTTAGCAAAGTATAGAAAATCTCTTTACCATTAGGCCTTTATTTTATGTTTTCCCTTACCATGTTCCTTATTACCCTTGCTTTTGTCCTTTTTTAGGATGATAATACCGAAGGCTAATAATCCGAAGCTAAATCTAAAGCTTTAGAATAGTCTTCTTAGGATCGTCCTTGATTTCTGAAAAAATGCTTTGGAAATTCTTTTGCACAAGAAGTGTAATATTTGTAACTGTAATGCGAGCAGAATTGTGAACATTTGTGAATGCTTTGTAATACTATTTACCTTTTGTTTATATATCACCCGCTTTTATGTGGACGAAACCGACACTTGTAGCTTTTGAGCCGAAGGCGAAAAACACCTTCCCTTCTTTTTGTTCACATGGAAGCACCTTCCGTATATAACGAAGTTTCCTTTGAAACGAAACACCTTCGTATAAAACGAAGCATTTTCTCATTGAAGGCAGGAATCCCCGCTTTTCCTGTTAATACTTCATGCTTTATGTGATGATGATGAACCTATGAATGCCTAATGTATGATTGTATGAATGCAAAATATGATGTGATGATGTGTGCAGATGTATGTCGAAGATAAAAAATTCACACGAACACATACCCAGACTTTGCATCCCCTTAGGAACGACTTTAGAGTCTCTTCACCTTTTTACTTAGGTGGTATTTCAGCTCTGCATTCCCTTAGGAATGACTTTGGATCTTCTTCACCTTTTACTTAGGTGGCATCTTAGCTCTGCATGCCCTTAGGAATGACTTGATGGTGTAATCCCATATTTTACATTTTACATATGGGGGAATTTGGCCCTTGTATTGCACAGGGCTATACAAGGAAAAATGAAAATTACAACCTATGGCCCCATTAAAAACCTTTCTCCCCTCCTGAAAGGAAAAGGGCACCATAGGTAAAAAATAAGAAAATTACATAGTTTACACATAATATCTCCGAAGCTCATTCGCATTCCAAGACCTTGGAATGTCATTACTGTCCAAGTCTTTCAACCTATATGATCCAGGCCTTAACGAAGATATCACCAAGAAGGGACCTTCCCACTTAAGCTGAAGTTTCCCCCACTGTATCTGGATTGGCCACCCTCCGAAGCACTAGGTGCCCTAGTCTGACGTTCTTCAGTTTTACCTTCCGATCATGCCATTTAATCGTTTCGGCCTGATACTTATTGATGTGGTCTACTGCTTGGAGTCTAGTCTCTTCTATGGTGTCTTTTGTTATTTTGCAATTTTCTTCATTTTCTGCCGAAGCCAAGGTCCTTATGGAGCCCCTTCTTGCTTTTTCCGGTGTTATTGCTTCGTCGCCAAACAGAAGCTTGAATGGGGTAAAACCCGTTGATCTTAAAACATCAATGTTGTGGTTCCACACCACCTTTGTTAATTTGTCTAGCCACTTTCCTCTAGGCTGGTTGAAAATTGACTTTATTATTCCTATTATTATAATTCTAAATGCTCTTTCTACTAGGCCATTTGACTCCGGATGTCTCACTGATGCAAAGTGTATTTTTGTACCAATCTGGTCACAAAAAGTTTTGAACGTTTGGGCATCAAATTGAGTTCTGTTATCAACCGTGATAGCCTTCGGCACACCAAAACGACAAACAATATTCTGCCAAAAGAACTTATTGTAGCTAGGGGCTTAGCTTCGATCCACTTTGAGAAGTACTCCACTTATATCACAACATATTTCAGGTTACCTTGTGCTAGTGGAAGTGGGCCTAGTAAATCTAGACCCCACCTTTGCAGTGGTCAAGTGGGCTGTATTAGCTGAGTTAGAGACGAAGGTTGTTTCTGGTTTGTGGCACACTTCTGGCAATTTTCACATTTTTGAACCAAGTCCGCTGTGTCTGAAGCTGCCTTCAGCCAATAAAATCCTTTTCTAAAAACCTTCCCCAGCAAAGTCCTTGACTAAGTGTGAGCTCCACACAGTCCTGCATGTATCTCCTTCATCAGCTCTTGACCTTCGGTTCTAGACAAACTTTTTAGTAATGGAGAGCAAACTCCTTGTTTGTACAACTCTCTCTCGATGATTACATAGGGTCTTGTTCTTGCTTCCATTCTTTTGTTGTAAACTTTGTCATCCAAAAGACAATTGCTTTGGAGGAAAGATATAATCTCAGTTCTCCAATCTTCGCTATGCACTAGCGAGATTGTAAGCACTTCTCTCTCCATGAGCTTGACTGAAGGTGCTTTTATTATTTCGAAAAATACCTCCGAAGGTAACGGAAGCCCCTGTGCCGCTGACTTAGCTAACAAATCTGCATGTTCGTTTTCTCCTCTTGGGATGTTTTTACAGAGAAACCTTCGAAAGAGGCCACCATCCTTCGGACTGTATCCAGATACTTCTCGAGCTTCGGGTCCCTTGCTTTACTACTCTTGTCAACGTGATCGGAAATGACTTGTGAATCAGATTTGAGTATTGCCCTTCTTATTCCCATTGCCTTAAGTTTCCGATGCCCCAAGAGAAGGGCTTCGTACTCTGCGATGTTATTTGTGCAGTTGAAGTCCAGCCTTGCTGCATAGCAAGTTTTGATTTTAGATGGTGAAATTAAAATGGCAGCTGCTCCTGCGCCAAAGGTTCCCCATGACCCATAACAAAATATTGTCCTGGCTTCGGCATCGTTTGTTTTCTCTTCGTCTTGAGCCCCTGGCGTCCAATCAGCAATGAAGTCTGCTAACGCTTGGGATTGGATTCAAGATCTATGAACGTAATAAATAGTGAATCCATTCAATTCTGCAACCCATTTTCCAACTCTTCCTGTAACTTCTCTGTTTCTTATTATTTCCTTGAGGGGTTGTGAAAAGGTACTATGATATGGTATGTTTGAAAGTAATGCCGAAACTTCCTAGAAGCCATCAGTACAACATATAGCACCTTCTTCAACTCTGTGTAATTTACCAGCGTTGCACTGACCGTAGCGTGGGAAGCAGGTACATACAACAGCAATGGAATTCCTAATGAAGGTGGGGTTAAGGTTGTTAGTTCTATCAAATACTGCTTCAGTTCTTTGAAGGCTTTTTGCTGAGTTGGCCCCATTGGAAGACTTCGGCTGACTTTAGTACTTCGAAGAATGGCAAGTTCCTCTCTACTGATCTTGAAATAAATCTATTTAAGGAAGCCAGCCTTCCTGTTAACCTCTGGGCACCTTTTCGTGACTTTAGTGGCTCCATCCGAAGTATAGCTTCTATCTTACTTGGATTGGCTTCGATCCCCTTTGTTGATACCAGATAACCAAGAAATTTTCTCTTCTTCACTCTGAAAACACATTTTCTGGATTTAGCTTAAGACAAGCTCTTCTGAAATTAGCAGATGTTTCTTGCAAATCAGCAATGTGGTTTTCTTGCTTCGTGCTTTTGACTATGATATCATCAACATATGTCATCACATTCTTGCCAATTTGGGAGTGGAGGACTTTGGCAGTCATCCTGCTGAAACTCCCTCCAGCATTCTTGAGCCCCTCGGGTATCCGAAGGTAATAATAAGTTCCACTAGGGGTTATCAAGCTTGTCTTGGGTTCATCTTCTTTCTTCATCCAAATTTGATGGTAGCCTGAATAACAGTCCAATAGGCTCATCAGCTCTAAAGTAGCTACTGCATCCACCAGAGAGTCTATTCTAGGTAAAGGAACTCATCCTTCGGACACACTTTATTAAGATCTATGAAATCAATGCACATTCTCCACTTTCCATTAGCCTTTTTCACCATTACAGTATTGGCCAGCCATTCTAGATATGTTACTTCTCTGATGACTCAGGCACTTAAAAGCCTTTTGACTTCGTTTAGTGCACCTTCAGCTTTGTCATTGGACATTTTCTGAAGCTTCTGCTTTCTTAGCCTGATAGCCGGGTCTACATTGAGTGAGTGCTCAATGACGTCTCTGTTGACTTAACATAGATCATTGGCTGACCAAGCAAAAACATCCTTGTTGTTGAACAGGAATTTCAACAAGGTTTTCTCCTGTTCATCAGACAATTGGGAACCCAACAACACTTTCTGCTCGGCTATGTCCTCGCATAAAAACATGGGCTTCGACTGGTCTGCTAAGGCAGCCTTATCTCTTTTGTGCTTGTATTGTTGATGGGCCTTAGCTTCATCTATGTTATGGATAGCCTTTGAATCTATCCAGTTCCCTTCTACCCTTCTAGCAGCCTCTTAACTCCCATAGACAGCTATGGGGCCTTGGTCTGATGGTATCTTCATGCACAGATATGCTAGATGAAGAATTGCTTCGAAAGCATTTAATATTCCTCGCCCAATGATTGCATTGTAGGGATACTCCATATCAACAATGTCAAAGACAATGTCGATACCCTAAAACTAGGGTACCCCTTACTACTATATAAAGATGCAATGCCTACGTGGCTATCTCTTAGTCACGTGGTCAAGGTGCTGTGTGTGGGACCAGGCCACGACTCGCCCCAGTCACGGACGACTACTCTGGGTCCACAGCAGCGCCCGACTCCACCACATGGGCGGGTCTAGAGCCGCCACGTGTCTAGAGAAGGTGATATACTCCAAGACATCAACAGTAAGTCCGGACCCCCATGGGAGAGCACCGGACCCCGGGATATGGAGTCCGAACCTCCAAGGTTGGTCCAGGATCGCCACGTGTGCAAGCCGGACCCTGGAATGGGATCCGGACCCCTCCGTATGGGGTCCGGGTCGCCCACAATGGGGTCCCAAGGTCCCAAGACAGAACATACATGGTCCTTGAATAGGACCCGGGCGGGGGTCCGGTACCGACACGTGTCCAGACCTAATCTGGTGTAGACATGTCCGCATACACTTCTCCTCCCCGCCTAGGTGGAGACCCGATGCTGCCACCTGGCCTACTGCACGTGACGTAAACCAACGGGCGATGCCTGATGTAAGGCCTCCGGGTTACGTGGCCTCTGCATTTATTGAGGGTGAGGTGCGCTGCCTGTCCATTCCACTGACAGGCGGTGTGCCGCCTCGGCATTTAATGAGACCTATCCATTCCGCTGGCAGGCGGCGACCTATGCATCCCACTGACAGGCGGCGACCTATCCATTCCGCTGGCATGCGGCGACCTGTCCATTCTGCAGGCGGCGTGCTTGTCCCTTCCATTGGCAGGCAGCACGCCCATACTGTCGCATGCACTACGCCCATCATTACCCGCATGTTACCAAGGAAGCAACCGCCGCATATAAATACTATGCAGGCTGCGAACATCAGGGCGCCGGGAGATTGCTCAGGCATCACTTGCATTAGTTACTCCTAGAATGTTTTCCTTCCATTGTGCTCCTGGGCCCACATGTTGGGGCTCAGCTTCCTTGTACGTGCCTCCCTTGAGCTATAAAAGGGAAGGCAGACCGACTTAGGTTCACAACACCCTCAGACTCACACACAAGTTCTCTAGGCTCAAGCTCAAGTGCTCAGACACTCAATACAACACACAGTGGAGTAGGGTTTTACGCTCTGGTGGCCTGAACCACTCTAAACCCTCGTGTCCTCTTGTGTTCTTCCCGTATCCACTCAACAGGCAGACCGCTAAGGCCCCCTCCTCATCTCAGGATTTAGGGCAGGTGCATTCCGATACCCGGCCGGAAAATTTCCTCTCCGACATTTGGCGCGCCAGGTAGGGGGCTTGACTTTAGGTTTTTCGCCTGTTTTTCTGCTCGACACGATGGTTCAGATCGTTGAGCACCGCAACTTGACTCCTGAGGACTTCCTCATGGAGGAGGAGGCTGCGTCGTCCATGCCACGGGCCTCCAACCGCCCTGCGCCTAGTGCTGCTGCTGTGCACGCTACGCAGCAGCACACTCCCGCTCAGTCGTCCTAGGCTCCATCAAGGGCTGCTCCCGGTGCGCTGTGCGCTGCTAGGGAGTTGTTGCGCCACCCTTCGAGCTCCACAGCCTCGCCGAGGGCCATGAAGCAGTGGCGTGACGATGTCGATCGTCTCCTGGGCATGGCGCAATCTAGCTCGGCCAGGCCTAGGCCTCGGTCATTCCGACGTCAGCACGAGGCATCGACGTCAGTGCTCACCCTCGGTGAAGGCCGCACCGACTGAGGACCTGCAGGCGGAGCTCAACCGCAGGCGTGCGGGAGAGGACGCTCCAGTCTCTCTGGAGAGGCCTGATGACCTGCGGGCAGAACTCAACCGTAGGCGTGCGGGCGAGGATGCCCGAGTCTCTCTGGAGAGGGCGCGTGAGCGCCGGCAGAACATCGAGGGTCGCAACCTCGACCTAGACTTCACCGCGGTAGCACCACAAACTCCAAGGGGTGCCCGAATTTAGGCGGGTGTCCCATTGGCCGGTGTGGGCTGCGCCGCACTGGTGGATCATCTCCGCGCGGTGACTTGGCCGTCCAAGTTCCGGCCACACATGCTGGAAAAGTACTACGGTACGTCAAACCTGTCGGAATTCTTGCAGGTATACGTCACTGCTATTACGGCAGTAGGTGGAGACACTGTTGTAATGGCAACATACTTCCATGTAGCCTTGTCTGGGCCGGCCCGGACCTAGCTCATGAACCTCGCCTCGGGATCGATCTACTCCTAGGAAGAGCTCTATGTGCGGTTCACAGCGAACTTCGCCAGTGCTTATCAGCAGCATGGCGTGGAGGCTCACCTCCATGCAGTGAGGCAGGAACCCCGGGAAACTCTCCGGGCTTTCATCTCCCGCTTCACTAAGGTATGAGGGACTATACCTCGTATCTCTGATGCTTCCATCATCATCGCTTTCCGCCAGGGGGTGTGTGATGAGAAGATGCTGGAGAAGTTGGCCACGCATGACGTGGAAACTGTCACCACGCTCTTCGCTCTGGCTGACAAGTGTGCCAGAGCTGCCGAGGGCGTACATGGAGCTCGGCACCACAAACCGGGGTTGCCCAGACGGGTGGCTCAGGTGCCATTGCCTAGGATGGCAAAAAGAAAAAGAAGAAGAACCATGGCCACGAGAGGCCGCAGGCTGCTGCTCCGGTCGTCGCAACTGCGACTGGAGGCCGGAACGAGCGCAACAAGCGCCCACGGCCACAAGGAGGCAACAGTGGCTCATGCCCTATGCACCCCAACAGTCGCCACAGCACCTCGGAGTGCTGCGAGATCATCAAGCTCAAGAAGTGCGTCGGCGAGGCGGCGCGAGCAGGCTTCCAAGGATGGTTCCCCACCTCGACGTCGGCCTGGCAAGGAGAGGGTCGACGATGGTGATGTGGCCGCGGGAGAACGGGACCTCGGGTATCAGTCACCCGAGGGGGTCCTCAAGGACGTCTTCACTAGAGACTCTGACTCCGGTGGCGAGAGCGACAGCTGCAAGAAGCTGTATGTTATGTACGGTGGGAGCTGGGAGCTCACCTCCCGCGGGAACGTCAAGTCCCTACGCCGAGAGGTCCTTTCGGCGGTCCCGGGGGTCCCGAAGGCTGCTCCACATCAACGGTGGAGGAGCACTACCATCTCCTTTGGGGCATCTGACTGCCCTAACAACATGGTGGGGCGGTATATTACCGCTCATCACCGCCCCTGTCATCGCCAATATGCGGTTGCACCATGTTCTGATTGACGGTGGGGCTAGGCTCAACGTCATTAGCCATGCTGCATTCAAGCAGCTGTAGATCCCGGGGTCCCGTCTGGGACCCTCTCGTCCATTCTCCGGAGTGGATGCTCAACCGGTGTATCCCCTTGGGAGCATCACGCTCCCGGTTACATTCAGGACAGAGGAAAACTTCCGCACCGAGAACGTCCAGTTCGATGTTGCGGAGGTTAACCTCCCCTTCAATGCTATCATTGGCAGGCCGGCCCTGTATCGGTTCATGGCCATTGCCCATTACGGGTATTTGGTCCTCAAGATGCCGTCCCCTACTGGGGTCCTCACCGTGCGGGGTGACCGCGCCGCTGCAATGACGGTTGTCGAGAAGTTGCATGCCCTGGCGGCAGAAGCTGCTCGCCCGGACAACGGAGGGAAGGACCCCTCGACCTCCGGTACCAAGGCGCCTGCTAAGGTGCCAAAGGTGCAGCCGTCCGGAGCAGACGTTGGACCCGTCAAGACCATCCAGGTCGGCGTGGACTCCTCCCAGACCACCCGCATCGTGGGAAATCTGGGGGAGAAATAGGAACTCGCGCTCGTCGCCTTCCTCAGGGCAAATGTCGACGTTTTCGCATGGGAATCATCACAAATGCCTGGGATCCCCAGGGAGGTGATTGAGCAACATCTGAAGATCCACCCTGACGCCAAACCGGTGAGTCAGAAGCCTCGGAGACAGTTCGTTGAGCGGCAGGACTTCATTCGCCAGGAGGTCCAGAAGCTGCTTGACGCTGGCTTCATCGAAGAGATTCATCACCTAGTGTGGCTGGCCAACCCAGTCATCATTCCAAAGGCAAACGGGAAGCTTCGAATGTGCATCGACTACACCAGCCTGAATAAGGCTTGTCCCAAGGACCCGTATCCACTCCCACACATAGATCAAATCGTGGATTCTACCTCCAGGTGTGACTGTTTGTCCTTTCTAGATGCCTACTCTGGTTTCCATCAGATCCAAATGGCTAGGGAAGATAGGGAGCATACCGCTTTTGTAATAGTGGATGGGCTTTACTGCTATGTTGTAATGCCCTACGGTCTGAGAAACGCCTTGCCAACATTTGTGCGGGCGATGAATAAGACCTTCGGGGATCTAATTAGGGACAGGATAGAGATATATGTCAATGACATCATGGTCAAGACTAAGCGGGGGTCGACTCTGGTGGAAGACCTGACCCTGGTTTTTGACAAGCTGCGGGCGACGCACACGAAGCTGAACCCAGACAAGTGTGTCCTTGGTGTCTCCGCTGGGAAGTTGCTGGGATTCCTGGTTTCGCACTAAGGCATTGAAGCAAACCCGGAGAAGATCAGGGCGATTGAGGCGATGAGGCCTCCGGCCCGAATCAAGGATGTCCAGAGACTTACGGGGTCATTAGCCACCCTTAGCCGCTTCATTTCAAGGCTGGCTGAGAGAGCGCTACCCTTCTTCAAGCTGTTGCGGAAGTATGGCCCTTTCTCTTGGACTGAGGAGGCAGAACGAGCCTTCCAAGAGTTGAAGTAGCACCTTGTGTCCCTACCAATATTGGTAGCTCCGGAGCCAGGGGAGCCGCTATACTTGTATATTGCAGCAGCCGCAGAGGTGGTGAGCATGGTGCTGGTCGTCGAAAGGACGGAGCAACATTCCCAGGTGAGCCAGGAGGTTCCCCTAGGAGAAGGTGGTGGCCTGACCAACACGGAGCCAGAGGGCTCGGGACCAGCTATAGGGGTTCGGACCATTCAGAGGCCGGTCTACTACGTCAGCGAGGTCCTCCATGAAGCAAAGGCTAGGTACCTTGAGACACACAAGCTTCTTTATGTTGTACTTGTCACGTCCAGGAAGTTGTGCCACTATTTCCAAGCACATAGGGTCGTGGTGGTGACCTCCTTTTCGTTAAGGGCCATCCTCCACAACCCTAACGCCACAGGCAACATTGCCAAGTGGGTCGTGGAGCTCGCTGAGTTCCAGCTAGACTTCCAGCCTCGCCACACCGTCAAGAGCCAGGTCCTAGCTGACTTCATCGTGGAGTGGACACCTCCCCCGAGCGCTCCTGGGGGTCTGGGTCGCGATTCGGACCCCACACCTGCGGAGACTAGGGGTCGGTCTTCACCGAGCCCCATTGGACGCTCTTCTTCGACGGATCCACCCGTCAGCAAGTTGGTGGGGCTGGGGTGGTCCTCATTGACCCAAGCGGAGATCAAGTGAAGTACATGGTGCACCTTGAGTTCAAGGCCACCAACAATATGGCAGAGTATGAAGCATTGATCTTCGGCTTATCAGCCGCCCTATCCCTGGGGATTTGCCAGCTCCTCGTGAAGGGGGACTCCCAGCTGGTCATCAAACAAGTCTACGGGGAATGTAGCTACAACGAGCCCAGGCTTGCAGCTTACCTCCTCCACATAAGGAAGCTGGAAAAGGACTTCACGGCCCTGGAACTGCAATATGTTCCTCGGGCTAACAACTCGACGGCAGATGAACTCTCCATGAGGGCATCGACTTGGGCACCCATGCCCGAGGGCGTCTTCGAAAGGCGACTGCTGAGACCCACCGCCTAGCCTGCCGAACTGGGTGAAGGGGGAGACTAGCACCTCGAAGCTAGCGGTCCTGGTGGCGTCCCATCTACAGAACCCACCAAAGACTGTGTGTGCTATAGGGCGTCCTGCCTACCCCTTAGTGCCACAGCCAGTATCTCAGAGTGGTCCCGATGCATGGATCTCCGAGGTCCGGGACTACCTGAAGGAAAACATCCTTCCTAAAGATAATGTATCCGCAGAGCGCATAGTGTGGTTGGCTAAGCGATACGCGGTGGTGGAAGGGGATCTCTACCACTGTGGCGCCAACGGCATTCTCATGCGGTGCATTACCCAGGAGGAGGGCCATGAGTTGCTCACGGAGATCCATGGAGGAGAGTGCGGAAGTCATTCCTCATCCCGCACACTGGTCGGTAAGGCCTTCTGGCATGGCTTTTACTAGCCAACCGCACTCCAGGATGCAGCTGAGATGGTAAAGTCCTACAAGGCGTGTCAATTCCACGCAAAGCAGATACACACGCCAGCTTAGGCTCTGCAGATGATTCCACCCTCCTGGCCATTCGCTGTATGGGGGCGGATATCCTGGGACCGTTCCCTAGGGCCATCGGTGGGTACCGATTCCTCTTCATCGCCATCAACAAGTTCACAAAGTGGCTAGAGGCCACCCCTATGGTCAGCATCACCCAGGGTGCTGCTGTTGCTTTCCTCAGGTCGATTGTCTATAGATTTAGGGTCCCAAGCCGTGTCATTACGGACAACGGGACCCAGTTTACAAGTCGGCTCTTCTAGGAGTATTGCGAGGGCATCGACACCTAGCTCTGCTTTGCGTATGTGGCTCATCCCAGAAGCAACGGCTAGGTGGAGGGGCAAACACAGAAATCCTCAGGGGACTCAAGACACACACCTACGACTGCTTAAGAAAGCATGGTGCAAATTGGGTCAACGAGCTTCCGTCCGTGCTGTGGGGGAACCGGACCACACCCAGCAGAGCTACCCGGGAGACCCCGTTCTTCCTGGTCTACGGGGCCGAAGCCTGCCTTCCCCCAGAAATCATTATGTGCTCCCCATGGGTCCACTCTTTCGATGAGTCTATGCAGGAACAGCTACGGCGTGAGGACGTGGACTTCGTCGATGAGCGCAGATGGCGAGCAGCGATCCAAAATGCACGGTACAATCAGGCGCTCAGGCGCTACCACCAACGGTTCGTGCATAGTAGGGAGCTCAGGGTCAGGGACCTGGTCCTAAGGCGAGTACTGAACCAAGAAGGGCTCCACAAGCTCTCCCACAGTTGGGAGGGAGCCTTTAAGGTGACAGAAACATGCCGACCTTGGTGTGTCCGCCTCGCTACAACTGAAGTAGAGGCTCTTCCCAATCCCTGGAACATAGAGCATCTCTATAAGTTTTACCCATAAAAACAAACCTGGGGATTCGATTTTCTTCCTTTGTAACTAGGTTGTGCATATGTACGTCAACCCGGTGAGGTCCGCCCTCATAAACCAGGTCTGTTGGCCTACACTCATGAATATCAAGTTATAAAGAAAAGATTCACCCCCAGATTTGTTTTTGTGATGTTTTTAGTCTGCTTCAATTTACGAGCACTATTTTTTATCTAACCCACCCATACAGTCCCCACCCTTGCTGGTATAATGACATCCGAATTGAGTAGTCAGGCTTGCAGTTTAGGACCCCTCGGCAGGGGGGTCTGGTAGCCTGGGGCCAGTTCTGGAGAATGGGTACTCGTCTCCTGGGGTGGTCCAGAGTTGTGTAGCCGCTTAGCTCGGTTCTGTACCCTAGGCCTGCACGCTCCACCACTCAGTGATGGGTATCCTAGTATTTGGAACTATAGTCCTATGGGTCCGACAACCTAGGGTCCGGTTCTAGAGAATGGACACATGTCTCCTGGGGTGGTCCGGAGCTGTGTAGCCGCTTAGCCTGGTCCTGTACCCTAAGCCTACACGCTCCACCACTTTGCGACGGGTGTCCTAGTATTTGGAGCTGTGATCCAGGGGGGTCCGGGCATACGGCTTGGCTTCCCAGGCTAAGTCCTGTAGGTCCTATTGCATGAATCGAAGGATAGAAGATACCAGCTGGCGGGTCCTATGGGTGTGCTACTAAAACTTCCAAGCTGAAGCTGTGTGCAGATCCAGGTCCCAGTCGAGACTACCTCCTGGGGGCTGAGTTACCAATTCTTTCTTAGGTATACTGGTATCCAGCCTCGACACGTCGAGTCTACATCCTAGGGGGGCCAAGTACCAGAGAGAAGTTGGTAACGATGCACACAGCAAGGACAAATAGCATATAGATAAGTGTTGTTTGATTAATACATCTCAAAAGTATCTTACAAAATCAAAAGCTATTACAAGCCGCACCCTAGCAGAACCCTTGTTTTGTCTCTGCAGAATGGACTACTCATCATCAGCAGGATCCCGCTGGAAGCGCTCGGCCACCAGCTCCACGGTGTCTTGTACGCCCTCCCGGGCGGCATCTTCAGTGTCGGCCATCGGACCAGCGATCATCGGCTCCAAGGATATGGCTGGGTCATGGCTCCGGAAGCATGTAAAGATGTACTCGATCACCCCCGGCAGAGCCTGTCGCCTTTAGCCTCCAAGCGAGCGCCAAGAATCTGGTCTAGGCGTCGGAGGCGGTCAGCGGTGGAGTCCAGCACCGGGAGCACGTCGGAGATGGACGTCGG
Source organism: Zea luxurians (assembly GCA_029449295.1). Taxonomy (NCBI): domain Eukaryota; kingdom Viridiplantae; phylum Streptophyta; class Magnoliopsida; order Poales; family Poaceae; genus Zea; species Zea luxurians. Next base: position 23,526,614 of record JAOPSE010000015.1, read on the forward strand.
CAGCTCCGTCACCGGGATGGGAGTTGTCGGTACCCTGGATCAGGGGTACCCCTTGCTACAGCATGAGGACGCGGTGCCCATGCGACTATTTCTAATCGCGTGGGGAACAACACCCGACTCCACCACATGGATGGCTCCAGGGTCACCATGTGGCTAGAAAAAGCGATACACTCCAAGATGCCAACAAGTGGGTCTGGACCCCCCATGGGAAAGTACTAGACCCCTATACATGTAGGCCGGACCTCCGGAGCAAGATCTAGGACCCCCGCGAGTGCAGTCCGGACCTTCGGGTCAGGTCCCGGACCCCTCTGCATGAGATCCAGACTACCCACAGCCGGGTCCCGGGATTCAAGGGCAGGGAATACCCAGGCCTTGCTCAGGCTGAGGTCCGGTGTCGACATGTGTCTAGGCCTAGCCTGGTGTGGACCTATCCGCATAACGCTACTGCTTCCCACCCAAGCGGAGACCCGATGCTGCAGCGTGGCCTAACACGCGTGACGTAAGCCAGCGGGCGGATCCTGACGTAAGACCTCTGGGTCGTGCTGTCTTTGCATTTATTGCAGATAAGATGCACCGCCTGACTATCCCGCTGACAAGTGATGTGCCCCTTCAGCATTTAATGTGTCCTGTCCACTCAGCTGGCAGGCGGCGTCTGCAGGCGGCAGGCCTGTCCATTGCCAAACAGAAAGCCCGTGCTGTGAGGTGCACTGTGCCCACCCATAATCACTCGTACGTTGCCAGGGAAGCTTCCCCTGCACGCCAATGCTACGCAGATCGCGGATATCAGGGCGCAAAGAAGATTACACTGGGGACGAACATTAGTCTCTCCAAGTATTACATCCGTTATGTCCCTGGGCCCACATGTCGGGGCTCAATACTCTTGTTGCCCCCCTTGAGCTATAAAGGGGGAGGCATGCAACGTTACAACATAGTTCGAAGAGGAGACTCATTCGAACTCAAGCTCATGAACAATACAACACACAGTGGAGTAGGGTATTACGCTCCGGTGGCCCGAACCACTCTAAACCCTTATGTGTTCTTGTGTGTTCATCCCCCAATCTCTAACAAGCAAAACGCCTAGGCCCCTTCTCATCTTAGGATTTAGGGCGGGTGCACTTCGCCACCTGGCCGGAGAATTCCCTCTCCGATAGGACTCATCCCTAGCGGCACCAGTGTCGTGCTCGTCTCGCCGGTCCATGCGGCGATGCGCTGGACCCCGGCCCGATGCTCTGCCTGAAGGTCTTCAAGAGCCTTCCTGGTGGCCTCCACCACCTGGGGGCTCGGTGCCGCCTGCGCCGCCTATGCCGCCTGGAACTCCCAGAGCCGCTCCTCCAGCTTCCGCTCCTTCTCCTCCGCCTCGAGCTCATGCTCGGCCAGCAACTTGCCCCACCTTTCGAGCATTTCCTCCTGGAAGGCGAGGTATGCCTCCCGCCTGGCGAGATCCGCCGCCCGACTGTCCAGGGACGCGTCCTTCTCCTTGAGGTTCTCCTCGGCGAGGGCGATGTCGCTGGCCTTGTCCTCCAGCTCCTGCTCCCATTTTCTGATCTTCTCTATGGCCTCCACTGCTAGGTTCGCTGGGCCTCCAGGGTCTGGTCCAAGGCCTTCAGCTTGGCCCGGAGATCTGTGGTGAGAGCCTCCCTCTGGTTTAGGGCCTCCTCCGTCTTGGCCAACCTCTTCTCCTTCCGGCTCACCTCCAGCTCCCTAGCATACACCTTCTGGAGGTCCTTTTTGTAGTCTTTGTGGTCCTGCGTGAGTTTGGACCGCTCAAAGGCGAACTGGTGGGACACCGCCATGGTGCGCTCCTCCAGCTGTGTGCGCCAGTCGCTGAGGCGCTGGTGCTCAGATTCCAGTGCTTCCATTCTCGCCGAATCGCTGCCTCGGTCTCATGAAGAGCCTGATGGGCTCGAGACAGCACCCGGTGGAGGGGAACTAGCGCTGCTTCTGGCTCTGCACCGGACCGGAGCCGCCGCCCAAAAACCACCTCCGTCTCCTCCGGAGTGGGCGGCGGGATGGAGCTGGACGCGCCCCTCGCGTCACCCTCCACGGTGGGGGTGGGCACGGTTGGAACCTCCTCCACCGCTGCCAATGGTGTACTCGACGGCATCACCGTTGTTGAGGCCGTGGTAGCCATCAGCGCAGTTGGGACCTCCTCTGTCGCTGCGGCGCCGCCTGATGCTGACGCCGCTGCCGCCGGACCCCCGGCTGAGGCTTGAGAAGCCGGTGGTGCTGTCTAGGCAGCGGCTAGCCTTGTGCCTGGTGGAGGAGGTGAGGCCTTAGGAGCGGTGGAGGAGAAAGCCCTAGCAAACAGACGATGGGTTAAGACCCGTCGGCATGATAACTACACTCGTGGAAAAAAGGGGCTACACTTACTTGGGGCCATGGACTTTCTAGCGACCCTGGAAGCGGGGCGGCCGCTATTGTTGCTGCTGCTGCCACTGCTGCTGTGGTTGTTGCTGCTGCTGGTGCCCCTAGGGGAGATCACCCCCAGGTGGTGGTGGTGGTGGTGGTAGCGGGACCGATGGTGGTGGTGGTACTGGTGGCGGCGGGCCCAATGGTGGTGGTGGCGCAGGACTGACGCGCCTCTGCGTGCCCTAGGCCTGGGAGCCAGCTTCCTCGGCCCCACCAGTAGTCCTTTGACGCTTCTGGGGGGTCCAAAACAACCGACCCATTGGTGCGACACAACCGGCGCCGCCTCTCTTCCTCCGACCCCTCGGTGCCACCTGGGGCGAAGGAGCTGCTTGCAGGTCCCTTGCCCCTGTCCATGGAGCTAGGGGCCGCGGCAGGACTAGCGCTAGAAGCCACATCGGCGGGCTGGGGACCCCCAGCTGGTACACCGGGGATCTGGATCCCGCGGAGGGGGTCCTGACCGCCGGTCTGACGAACTGCCACGCCGCTCTCGTCGAGGGACGGCAGCGTGGCCAGGACCGCCGTTCGCAGCCCTGGATCATCAGACAGCGTCGGGATATCTTGGGGGAGTATCAAAGATTCAGGGACAAAGGACTCACCAGTAATCCCCTTCACCAGAAGCTCCAGCTCCTCCTAGGACAGGTCGGTCCTCGGCCCACGCTGGATCCTGCCAATGTCATTTGGGCCGGTGAACCAGCAACATAGGCGCGGCCTCCTCTACAGCGGCATGACTCGGTGCTTTAGGAAATCGCCAACCACGTGCATTGATGTCAGGCCACCGGCTACCAAGCCCTTGATCCTGTCCAACACGGGTAGGAGCTCTGGCGCAAGGGACAGCTTAGCCCTCCATTGCTTTCGGTCGAGGGATGGCCCATCGCTCGGCAGGGCAAGGTGGTCGTTGGCCTTGGCACTGGCGATCACCCAGTCAGCGTGCCAGTTTTCCCACCTCACGCTGCTGAGGGTGGAGATGTAGGCTATGGCCGAATCCAGCCTCGTCTGGAAGTAGTACGCACCAAGATGGTCCTTGGCCTTCCCAGACTTCACCAACACGAAGAAATGGCGGAAGAGGGAGCTGCAGGGGGCCACCCCCACAAACATCTCGCAGAGGTAGACGAAGATGGCCGCTTGAAAGATGGAGTGGGGCGTAAGGTGCTGGAGCTGGAGCCTGAACTCCTCCAACAGCAGCAGGAAGAAAAGCGAGATCGGCAGCGCCAACCCGCAGGAGATATAGGAGACGAACAGAATGAATTCCCCGGCGGCGAGGTCGCCGAGGGGGACGGCACCGGCGCGGATTCTTCTGGCGAGCCCTGGCGCGCTCCACTCGAGCAGGCCGCACACCAGATTGAGTGCCGCCTTAGACTGGAAGCGGTCGGGATGGCCGAGCAAATTCATGGCGTCAGCGGCGGCACGGGTGTAGAGCAGGAGAGCGTGAATGCAAAGGGGCGCAGAGAGCTCGAAGGCGAAAGGGCGCAGCGATTGGGAGAGAATGCGAAAGCATAAATGCTGCACGCGGGGTGAATCCCTTTTCAAGGAAGACTCTCCCACTCGTGCCCTGAGACGCTGTAGGGAATCCCGTCCGACACGCACCTAGCGCCCAGGCGGCCTAGTCTCTGACTCGGGGGATCAGGTCCACAAGTCATACAGCTGGTGTGCCGGTCTCTGAGTGCGGAAGAAGCAAACCGTCACGCGGGGAGCGAACCACCGTGCATGATCGCGCACCGGTTCGGGGCCGCTGCAGAGAGATATTTTTTAAACCAAGGCGGCGGCAATGAGGCGCCCCGCGCGTTGCCCGATGGAACCGCTAGACGTGGGGTCATGGGTCAGTCAGCCGTGGGGACAGATGTGGTAGTTGATGTGACCGAAGGCAGATTGACAGTGTGTGCGTCGATAGGTGCGCTGAATTAATGTGGCGCATCAGCAGGCATGCTAAGATGGCGCCCCAATCACCGGTCATGCCATGTGGACACGAAGTACAAGTTTTGGCCCTACCTGCAGGCTCACATCCTCCCCTAAGGTGGGCCCAGGGGCCACTGTCGGTACCCTAAAACTAGGGTACCCCTTACTACTGTATAAAGACGCAATGCCTACGCGGCTATCTCTTAGTCGCGTGGTCAAGGTGCTGTGTGTGGGACCAGGCCACGACTCGCCCCAGTCACGGGCGACTACTCTAGGTCCACAGCAGCGCCCGACTCCACCACATGGGTGGGTCCGGAGCCGCCACGTGTCTAGAGAAGGTGATATACTCCAAGACATCAACAGTAAGTTCGGACCCCCATGGGAGAACACTGGACCCCAGGATATGTAGTCCGGACCTCCAAGGTTGGTCCAGGATCGCCACGTGTGCAAGCCAGACCCCTAGAATGGGATCTGGACCCCTCCGTATGGGGTCCGGGTCGCCCACAATGGGGTCCCAAGGTCCCAGGACAGAACATACACGGGCCTTGAACAGGACCCAGGCGGGGGTCTGGTACCCACACGTGTCTAGACCTAATCTGGTGTGGACATGTCCGCATACACTTCTGCTCCCCGCCTAGGCGGAGACCCGATGCTGCCTCGTGGCCTACTGCACATGACGTAAGCCAACGGGCGGAGCCTGACGTAAGGCCTCTGGGTTACGTGGCCTCTGCATTTAACGAGGGTAAGGCGCGTCGCCTGTCCATTCCACTAACAGGCGGTGTACCGCCTCGGCATTTAATGAGACATGTCCATTCTGCTGGCAGGCGGTGACCTATGCATCCCGCTGACAGGAGGCGACCTGTCCATTCCGCTGGCAGGCGGCGACCTGTCCATTCCGCAGGCGGCGTGCCTGTCCCTTCCATTGGCAGGCAGCACGCCCATACTGCCACGTGCACTACGCTCATCATTACCCGCATGTTACCAAGGAAGCAGCCGCCACATATCAATACTATGCGGGCTGCGGACATCAGGGCACCGAGAGATTGCTCAGGTGTCACTTGCATTAGTTACTCCTAGAAAGTTTTCCTTCCATTATGCTCCTGGGCCCACATGTCGGGGCTTAGCTTCCTTGTACGTGCCTCCCTTGAGCTATAAAAGGGAAGGCATACAACATTACGAGGCAGACCGACTTAGGTTCACAACACCCTTAGACTCACACACAAGTTCTCTAGGCTCAAGCTCAAGTGCTCAGACACTCAATACAACACATAGTGGAGTAGGGTTTTACGCTTCGGCGGCCTGAACCACTCAAAACCCTTATGTCCTCTTGTGTTCTTCCCATATCCACTCAACAGGCAGACCGCTAAGGCCTCTTCCTCATCTCAGGATTTAGGGCGGGTGCATTCCGCCACCCGGCCGGAGAATTTCCTCTCCGACAGATAACCTGCTCTGTCCTTGTGTTGTGAACATAGCCGAAGGTGATTGGCATAGTTATCTTGTCGAGTGCCACTACCTGCCTTCCTCCAAAGCCACAGAGGGGGTGGGTTGCATCATGTATCTTGTCATCTTGCTCTTGCATTTCTCTGAAAGCTTTCGCGAAGATGATGTCTATTGCACTGCCTGTGTCTACAAGGACATTGTGAACCAGGAACCCCTTGATGACATAAGATATGACCATTGCATCATTATGAGGATAATCCTTGAGCTGAAGGTCCTCCTGGGAGAAGGTGATTGGTATGTGAGACCACTTGGACTTGATGAAGGGTCCTTGCACTCCAACATGATGTACCCTTCTTTGTGCTTCCTTCTTCTACTTCTTATTAGCTGATTCAGAACTTGAGCCACCTGTGATTGGGAGCACCAGCTTTGTAGCCAAAGATGCCACAGCTTGGCTGCCTTGCGAAGCCATTGTCGCAGTTGTGGAAGTGAGTTCATCGGAGGTGGGCATCAATGTTGGTCACTTGTTCTCAAATGTTGTAGATCAAGAACAAGGCAACACAAATGTTAATTATTACAGGCCTTCGTCTTCTGAAGCTCATTAGACGAAGGTCAAGAAGGACATACCTTCATCATTTAATGTGACGGAACCTCCGAAGTCATTAGGCCCATCTACAGTTGTCCTTGTCCAACAGACAACAGACAGCCCTGTAGATGTTCCTGAATCACTTGACAAGTTTGGTATCTTCTTTCTTACCTTTCTAGTAACGTTTTACCCGTCTTGCAGACATTACAGAACATCGGAGATATAGAAATGCGGAAGCGATTACATAAACTTACATTTATTTCGAAAGTAAGATCAAGTTATTTATTACAGACCAGAATTATAAAACGAGTGCTAAGTACTTATTATTACAATACCAAGGGAGGCAAAAACTCCTCCTGATAGTTTATACATAAAAGTTTTTATGGAGGACTAGGTCCTCCCGCATCTTTAGTCTTGCTTTTCTTCATTTGACACCACCTTGGTACAAAAGCAACAAAAATTTGCTGCTTCCTCAACTAAAAACAATAGGGAATAAAACCCTGAGTACGGAATTACTCAGCAAGACTTACCCGACTAAGGAAAAGACTCTCAAGGGCATGCTGGTTATCAGGGAGTCAAGGTATGGGGTTTATCAAGAATCAAAGACTTTGTTTTGCAGAAAAGCTTACTACGAGTGGATCCTTAAAATCCAATTTTATTGTCAGGTTAGGTAAAGTTACCTGCATCTAGAGTTCATTCTACCCTAGTTCAAGCACTTGACCTACACTAGCCAATTTCTTAACAACCCTTTATCTTTACTGGAGTTCTACGTATAGGGTAGTGACCAAGTCTTCATGACCGCGAAGGTACGGCGATCCGAATCGATTATACTCAGCTGAGGATCTTCAATCACACGACATATGTAGCACTTAACCCTTGCATATGTCAACCCGCCACCGGGGTTCTTAAGACCATATCAGGTTCACGCGAACCGAGATCATAGATACACCACCGTCCAGGCTCTTGCCACGGAGGGTACACGCTACTCTCGCCACCGCTCCACGTCCATTCCGTGTTATCTTATTCTGGCCTTAGTCTGCCCGAGGCAAGGCTTACCCATGACGAGGCATGTGACCAGTTAAAGGGTCCTCGGTCAGCAAGCCTACATCGAGACGGTCCTTAATCGACTCAGACGGAGACACTACACCGAGACTCTCTTCTCGTGCAAGTCACCCGCCCTGTCTCACCTTAATCACTTAAACCCAAAAACTTGGTACCTGGCAGAGGTACATCTTTTCCGATGTTGAATCCATCACGGCCGTGATGGATCCACTATCAAGTTTTATTTTCAAAAACATACCACCCACTTTGCCAATCATCTTTTGTAAAACAAAACCTTTTGTTTTGCTAGAGCAATACTAAGCATAGTAAAAACCTTTTGTAAAATAGGGTATCAAGGAAGGTAACCAAAGATCAAGGAAGGTAATGCAGGAATTGTTTAAGCATTCAACTCCTATCACCTAATGCATCAATCAAGTGAGAAAGATTTTAAAAACATCAAGGGAGGTGGCAAATGCACCGGGGCTTGCCTTCGTTGATAGGTGAGTCAGGCTCGGACCCGCAAATATCAAGGTAGAAACAGTTTCCTGCCTGAGATTCCGAAGGTGGTGGTGTCTTCTCTTCAGTCACTTTGATCTCTTCTTCGTTTTCTAAACATAATCATACATATGTGTATATAAGAATGAATGCCATGTAATGCTCATGAGAGTGCAAAGAAAATAAGAATTTATTATATAAGGTCTTGAATACAACTTTCCTTCACGGAACTCCGAGAACTTAGGGTTTCCGGAGTCAGTAAACGAGTTCAAAGGGCAGGGGTGGGGTTTTGGGTTCTAAGTATCAAACAAGGTCCAAATCAAACCAAACTCTACCCAAGGCTTCTAACTAATGTGTAGAGCTCATATAAAAAGTTTGGGCAATTTTGGGATTACCATTTATTTTCTAAAATCCAGAACTAATGGTTTAAGCTAGTTTAAATGACTCAAAATTCATTATTTAATCTAAAAATCATGAAACTATTTTTATTAAATACTATGGAAAATAAGAAACCTAGGAAAATTGGTTTGATAATTTTAGGATTTTTCTACAATTTATAACAGATTTCCAAAGCTCTACTGAAAAAGAAAAGGAAAAAGGTTAATCAGTGCTGGGCTCAATTTGTTTCCAGCGGCCCAGGTCCAGGGGAAAACGCGCCCGCGCCCGCGCACGCTGGCTATTTTGCAAAAAGGGCCTCGGGTTCTTGGCTAACTGGAAACAAGTTCTTTCACTGTTTCACTGTGTCACTGACGGTTTGCAGAAGAGTCCTCCGGTTTCTATTCCTTCGCAGGGGGAGGTCCCCGACGGCGTCGTGCGCAGCCGAGCTCCGGCGAGCTATCTGACCGGCCGAACGGAGCGATGACCGGCGCTCCCGAGCAGCGGATACGGAATTGGACCCATCCCGAACCTTTCCCCCAACCTAATTTCACTAATGACCAACTAATTAGCTCTGGCCACGGTGACCGAGAGTGTTGCGGACGGATGAAGGTGTTCCTGGTGATCTAAGGCTACTCAGTGCAAATTGGTGGTTCGACAAGCATCACAGAGTTATGAGAAGGCTCAAACGAGGGAGAGAGGAGGATGAACTGACTGGAACGGGGCTGGCCGCGGTGAGGTTGGTTTCGCAGTGGCGGAAACCCGAATTGGGGGAAAACCGAAATTCAAGCTCACTGATGCACGATTGCTAGCGATTCTCGGTGGCGGGGTGGGTGATGACCTTGCGGGGCTGGCGCGGGCTTCAATTTATAGGGCTCAACGGCGGTGGCCGGGAATTTCAGCGGGGACGCGCGGCGGTCAGAAGGGCAAGGACTTACTGGTGCGCATGAACTCGTGTCTATCGTCGTGGCGACCTCACCGGCGACGATTGGACGGCCATAGAGAGTCACGGTGACGCGGTGGAAAGGCAGAGCCACACGGCACAAGGCCGAGAGGCGGCGGTTCACCGGCGAGCCAATCTGCTCCAGCCGCAAAGCAAAAGGGTGCGGTGGTGAGTCACCGGAGTGACCTCCAGCTCACCGATTGCGAGGATCCTTTATCCCGCGACATTACCCATCCACCACGAATGTGAATCCTGGCGCCGGTGACACGAATCACGGAGAGGCACATCGGCGGTGAGATCTTTTGGGCGCTGACGGTCGGAACCCAGCCAGGTACTGTACCATGGCGATAGCCATTCAGTCAACCTGACAGAGCATCATGGAGCTCCATTTTCTCCCAGACTCATATGGCAACATGATCAACACTCTGTAGCAAAATTGTAGAGCAATATACTATCTACAACATTGCTATATGGTGTTGCCACAAAAAGGCAATGGATCATGCTTGAAATTGGGCTTGAAGTTCATGTCAGTCCACTGTCAGTCTGATTTCAGACTTTAAGTAGTCTGACAGCCCAACTTTAGGCTTAATTATCTCTAAATTATTCTTAACAACTGAGCTCACACCCTTAAGCAAAATTGTTCTCCTTTGTTTGCTCTACAACTTTGATGTGGTGCCCTAGGGCAAAAACCCTATAATTTGAAAGTTGCAAGGCTCCAAATTTGAGCCCAAAACTCTGAAATTCAGACTTAGGCCATATAGTGCTTAAGAGGGGATTTTTGCAAATTAGTCCAAAACTTAGGGTTTGGCTTGTAAATCTTCCTAAATGTGAACCATGTGGCTTTATATGCTATGACATAGTAGTTTTTACACTTTAGTCCAAATGTGCACTGTTTTTGCACATAGGCCCCTAGGGTTTGGACTTAGGGTTTTCCAAGGTTCAAATGGGGTTTTTGGTATCTCAGGGGTATAAATGTGATTCAAGTTCATTCTTGGGAACATTTTATGACTATTCCCCTAAAGCTTTTAGGTTTTCTCAATTTGGGTTATGTTTTACCCTTTAATCCCTATTTAGGGCTAAATCCCTTATTCCAGGGTTCTATTTGCAAAACACCAAAACAATACAACTTGTTTGAAATTTTTACCTAGTGAATGCACTCTAGGTGTGTCAAAGATATGCAATGCCAATGTTTATGATGTCATGCTCAAGTTTTAGTTACAGTAACACCAGGGGTGTTACATCCTTCCCCCCATAAAAGAATCTCGTCCCGAGATTAAAATCCTAGGGTAGGTAATGGAAAAGGAAATGCTTCACATTCTTATTTCCTTATTTTTGGTACAAGGCAGGGGTGGTTTAGGATTCCTTCCTTTATTGCAATAATGTTGTACACTTTACAAATTACAAGAGGCTAAAAAGCCTGGGAAATTCTTATCTAAAAAGTCTTGAGTTTCCCATGTAGCCTCATCTTTGGAATGTTGGTTCCATTGTATCTTGTAAAACTTGAGAGTTTTTCTTCAGGTAATCCTGTCCTTTTGATCCAAGATTCGAATGGGATGTTCGGAATAGGTTAAGTCTGGTTCAAGGACAACATCTGTCACTTCAACGGTTCGATCTGGTACCCGAAGACATTTCTTCAATTGGGACACGTGGAACACATTATGTACAGCAGACAGGGTTTCGGGTAGTTGGAGTCGATACGCCACTGGCCCATATCTTTCAAGAATGAGGAAAGGACCAATGTACCTGGGCGCAAGCTTCCCTTTAATTCCGAAACGCGATACACCCTTCATTGGTGAAACCTTCAAGTAGACATAATCTCCCACGAGAAAGTATAAGGGTTGTCGTCGTCGGTCTGTATAACTCTTTTGATGAGTTTGAGCTTTTTTCATATTATGAATTATTTTCTGAACCTTTTCTTTGGTCTCTTTCACCATATCAGGCCTGAAGAAGTACCTTTTACCAGGTTCAGACCAATTTAGCGGAGTGCGACATCGTCGTCCATATAAAGCTTCGAAGGGTGCCATCTTGATACTTTCTTGATAGCTATTATTATATGAAAACTCCGCTAAGGGCAAACATTCATCCCATTTCTGTGAGAAGTCCAGAACACATGCCCGCAGCATATCTTCAAGTATTTGATTAACCCTCTCAGTCTGTCCACATGTTTGAGGATGATAGGCCAAACTGTGGAGCAATTTAGTACCCAGGGATTTATGAAGTTCTTCCCAGAATTTGGATACGAATTGGGGTCCACGATCCGACAATATAGTCTTCGGAATACCATGCAAACTGAGAATACGGGCAATATATAATGCTGCATAAGTGGTCACTGAATACTTTGCCTTAACAGGTAAGAAGTGGGCAATCTTTGTGAGTCGATCAACGATAACCCAGATAGAGTCATACCCTTTGGCAGTCCTGGGCAATCCCACGATAAAGTCCATACTAATGTCTTCCCATTTCCATGTTGGTATTGGTAGAGACTGTAATGGACCGGCAGCTTTCAAGTGTATGGCCTTGACACGTCTGTAGGTGTCACATCTAACCACATAGCGTGCAATCTCGATCTTCATTTTCGTCCACCAATAATGTTGTTTCAGATCTTGGTACATCTTAGTGCTTCTGGGATGAATAGAATAGCGACTAAGATGTGCCTCATCCAGAATTTGCTGGCGGAGCTCTTCATTCTTCGGTACAACTATGCGGTTATTGAACCATATAGTGCCTTGATTGTCTTCTTTGAAACATTTGGCTTTTCCGGCCCTTATCTTCTCACGAATGTGTTTCATACCCTCATTATCCCTTTGAGCATCAATTATCCGTTGTAGAAGGACTGACTCAAGCTTCAAGTGATTTGAAGTTCCATGCTGAATCATACCCAGGTTTAGCTTCTCCATTTCCTGGCATAGTGTATTGTCAGAGGTCTTTACCGTAAGACAGTGACAGGAAACCTTATGGCTAAGTGCATCTGCCACTACATTGGCCTTGCCTGGGTGATAATGAATTTCCAGTTCATAATCCTTGATAAGCTCAAGCCATCGCCTTTGTCTCATGTTCAACTCTGACTGGGTGAAGATATACTTCAAGCTTTTATGATATGTATAAATGTGACAGATATTACCCAGCAGATAATGACACCAAATCTTTAGGGCATGAACCACTGCAGCTAGCTCCAGATCATGAGTTGGATAATGCTCCTCATGCCGACGCAACTGCCTTGAAGCATACGCGATTACTCGGCCTTCTTGCAATAACACACAGCCGAGACCACTGCCTGATGTGTCACAATACACATCAAATGGCTTGTTAATATCCGGTTGAGCCAATACCGGAGCAGTGGTTAATAATATCTTCAATTTCTCAAAAGCTTCATTACAGTTGGAAGACCAATTGAATTTAGTATCATTCTTCAATAGACTTGTGATTGGCTTCACAAGTTTAGAAAAATCTGGTATAAATCGGCGATAATAACCAGCCAGTCCAAGGAAACTTCGGACTTGGTGAACAGTGGTTGGGGGTTTCCACTCCAAAATGTCCTTGACTTTGCTGGGATCTACCGTGATCCCCCTGGCAGATAGAACATGTCCCAGAAATTGAATTTCTTCCAGCCAAAATGCGCACTTACTGAATTTGGCATATAGTTGATGTTCTCTTAAGCGCGTTAACACAATCCGTAAATGTTGAGCATGCTCCTCTTCATTCTTGGAATAAATTAGAATATCGTCAATGAAGACCACCACAAACTTGTCCAACTCGGGCATGAATACCGAGTTCATCAAATAAGTGAAGTGGGCAGGAGCATTTGTCAGTCCGAAAGACATTACCAAGTACTCGAACAACCCATACCGCGTAGTAAATGCGGTCTTTGGTATATCCTCGGGCCGAATACGGATCTGATGATAGCTCGATCTGAGATCAATCTTGGAGAATACCCTTGCTCCGGTCAGTTGATCAAATAAAATGTCAATCCTCGGAAGAGGGTACTTGTTCTTGATAGTGACTTCATTCAGGGGTCGATAATCCACACACATCCGTAAGGTTTGATCCTTCTTCTTGACGAATATGGCTGGACAACCCCATGTTGACGAGCTTGGCCGGATGAATCCTTTCTCTAGTAGATCTTGTAATTGAATTTTCAGTTCTGCCAACTCATTTGGAGGCATTTGGTACGATCTTCGAGAAATGGGAGCCGTACCGAGCTTCAATTCAATCACAAACTCTACATCCCTCTCGGGTGGCAATCCAGGCAAATCCTCTGGAAAGACGTCTGGGAACTCGCATACCACCGGAATATCCTTGACTTCCGGTATAATGGATTTATAAACTCTGCCAGTAATTTTGGTTGGAATGAGGATAGACAAGAGAATTTCTTCTTGATTATGACTCAACCTGATAGTTCTTAATTCAGTGTTGAGAATTGCTTTGTATTGGGTTAGCCAATTCATACCCAAAATCACATCTATGTCTTGGTCTTTCAGAACAATCATGTTAGCAAGAAAGTTCCGTCCGGCCAATGTTACGGGCACTTGATAGGCCACTTCTCTAGTAAAAATTTGTCCCCCAAGTGACTGAATTTGAAACCCTTCTTTTGATTCATGGTATGAAATGCAATGTTGCTCCACAAATTTCTTTCTGATGAATTATGTGAAGCACCAGAGTCAAAGAGAATAATTGCGGGATGATTGGCCACAAGAAACGTACCCATCATGACCGGTTCACCATCCGGCGTAGTGGCCACTTGCGTATAATATATGCGTCCCATCTTCTTTGTATTTTTGCCCATAGTATTTCCCTTGGCTTGAGATGAATTCCCAGATCCTTGTGAAGTGTTTGACTTGTTTTGCTTCAGATAAGGGCAATCCTTGATAAAATGCCCAGACTTTCCACAATTAAAACATCCAGTCGATGAACTGGGAAGAGCAGGGAATCGAGTGCCAGGGGCACCCGGCTAACTTGTTGTTGTAGGGGCAGTGTTGGGACGAATGAATACTGGCTGTTTAAACGGGAAGGAGGGTGGACGTGCTGAAGAACGACCCTGATTAGCAGGGCGGATAACAAACCGTTGCCTCTTTTCAGGGCCCTGAGTAGGCCTATTTCCTTCACTCCCCTTGATCTTTCCAGAACTTGCATATTTAGATTCGACTGCTTGTGCTGTGCTGACAGCCTTTCCATAGGTCAGGTCAATGCAAGTAGCCATCTTTCTTTGCATTCTTTCATTCAGTCCTCGCATGAAACAATTCTTCTTCTTCAGATCGGTGTTCACTTGATCGATTGCATATTGCGACAAATGATTGAATTTATTGAGATACTGATTAACAGTATCCCTTCCTTGCTTCAGCTTCATAAATTCTTCTTGTTTCATGTGAAGTACACCTTCTGGTATATAATGTTCGTGGAAGGCCAACTTAAATTCTTCCCATGTTATCTGATGATTGGCCGGTTGAACGGCCACAAAATTTCCCCACCAAGTGCTGGCAGGGCCGCGCAGTTGCTGGGCTGCGAATAAGGGCTTCTGGGTTTCAGAACATCGCAGAAGTCCAAACTTTTGCTCGATGACACGAATCCATTTGTCTGCCTCTAACGGGTCTTCGGCTTTGACAAACAGCGGTGGACGTGTTTCGGAGAAGTCTAGATAGGATGTCTCACGGGGTCCCTGCGGATAACCCCGTCCGCCTTGCTGTTGAAATTGCTAACCCGCCATTTCTCGTAAGAAACGGGTATTGTCCGCGGTTGCATTTACCAAGGCGGCAATCGCCTCGGTAAGTGTGGGAGGGACAGGAGGTGGATTTGGGGTAGACTCCCTCCCACTGGAGGTTCCAGCTGCATCCTGTGATCGGGTCTTGGATGGCATCTGTGGCAACAAACATTTAAAAATAAATATAATATGCTAAAGAAAAACCATCCAATTTACATTACCAAAAAGAGTAATGTTACAGACTCGATTTTTATACAACAGGAGTACAGTACCCATTATACAATAACACTACTAATTTTACAACTATACTATTTCTACTTCTTATCACTCTTAGTTGCTTCACTGTCGAGCGTGGGAGACCATTCGTCGACCAACTTCATGGAGGGAGGGGGCTTGAAGAGGTCCAGTTCACCACCAAAAGCTTCTCCAGCTTCATGAGAAGGTCCGGCTTCTGTCCCGCAGGGTTTGCAGGTACGCTAGGGTGCAATTGTGAGTACAGTACATGAACTTCTTCATGTAGGGTATTGCAATATGCCTGCAGATTATCAATAGCTGAGCTTAGTTCTTCGACTCGGGCTCGCGCCTTTGCTTCCTTAGCCCAGGCGAGCGAACGAGACTGAACCGCCCAGTCAAGCGCTAAGTCTCGATCAGCGAGCTGATCCTGCAGGCGGCGGATGTGGCTTCTTAATTCATTTATTCTGTCGCCATCCGCGACCCATATGTTCGTCCTGCGTTGAAGCTCCGTTTGAAGCTGATTCACTCGGGCTTCAAGATCCCCGATTGGATCATTGCTCCCTCTGCTGCTATCCTCATGCCTGGGAGCGAGTTGATGACGGGGTACACCAATTGGGCCAGTTGACTTGCGCGCAGTTTTCCTTGTGCGCGGCGGCATTTTTCTATGGGGGAAAATTTTTATTAGCATAGTTCTTAGCATGATGCATGTATAATTACTGAACCAACCTTAGTTGATTCATACCTTCTATATATTGCACTCCTCCTATCTGGTTTTTCATATAGATTCTTCAGATATAAGGGGTAAGAAAGGAAGAAACCTTTTTCTAGATAAGTCTGTAGAAAATCTTTTTGAAGATGACTCATAATATCTGCAGAGAAGGGCTTCGCTCCGATACCAGCTGTGACGGAACCTCCCAAGTCATTAGGCCCATCTACAGTTGTCCTTGTCCAACAGACATTAGACAACCCTGTAGATGTTCCTGAATCACTTGACAAGTTTGGTATCTTCTTTCTTACCTTTCCAGGAACGTTTTACCCGTCTTGCAGACATTACAGAACATCAGAGATATAGAAATGCGGAAGCGATTACATAAACTTACATTTATTTCGAAAGTAAGATCAAGTTATTTATTACAGACCAGAATTATAAAACGAGTGCTGAGTACTTACAATACCAAGGGAGGCAAAAACTCCTCCCGATAGTTTATACATAAAAGTTTTTAAGGAGGACTAGGTCCTCCCGCATCTTCAGTCTTGCTTTTCTTCATTTGACACCACCTTGGTACAAAAGCAACAAAAATTTGCTGCTTCCTCACCTAAAAACAATAGGGAATAAAACTCTGAGTACGGAATTATTCAGCAAGACTTACCCGACTAAGGAAAAGACTCTCAAGGGCATGCTGGTTATCAGGGAGTCAAGGTATGGTTTATCAAGAATCAAAGACTCTGTTTTGCAGAAAAGCTTACTACGAGTGGATCCTTAAAATCCAATTTTATTGTCAGGTTAGGTAAAGTTACCTGCATCTAGAGTTCGTTCTACCCTAGTTCAAGCACTTGACCTGCACTAGCCAATTTCTTAACAACCCTTTATCTTTACTGGAGTTCTACGTATAGGGCAGTGACCAAGTCTTCATGACCGTGAAGGTACGGCGATCCGAATCGATTATACTCAGCTGAGGATCTCCAATCACACGACATATGTAGCACTTAACCCTTGCATATGTCAACCCGCCACCGGGGTTCTTAAGACCAGATCAGGTTCACGCGAACCGAGAGCACAGATACACCACCGTCCAGGCTCTTGCCACGGAGGGTACACGCTACTCTCGCCACCTCTCCACGTCCATTCCATGTTATCTTATTCTGGCTTTAGTCTGCCCGAGGCAAAGCTTACCCATGACGAGGCATGTGACCAGTCAAAGGGTCCTCGGTCAGCAAGCCTACATCGAGACGGTCCTTAATCGACTCAGACGGAGACACTACACCGAGACTCTCTTCTCGTGCAAGTCACCCGCCCGGTCTCAGCTTAATCATTTAAACCCAAAAACTTGGTACCTGGCAGAGGTACATCTTTTCCGATGTTGAATCCATCACGGCCGTGATGGATCCACCATCAAGTTTTATTTTCAAAAACATACCACCCACTTTGCCAATCATCTTTTGTAAAACAAAACCTTTTGTTTTGCTAGAGCAATACTAAGCATAGTAAAAACCTTTTGTAAAACAGGGTATCAAGGAAGGTAACCAAAGATCAAGGAAGGTAATGCAGGAATTGTTTAAGCATTCAACTCCTATCACCTAATGCATCAATCAAGTGAGAAAGATTTTAAAAACATCAAGGGAGGTGGCAAATGCACCGGGGCTTGCCTTCGTTGATAGGTGAGTCAGGCTCGGACCCGCAAATATCAAGGTAGAAACAGTTTCCTGCCTAAGATTCCGAAGGTGGTGGTGTCTTCTCTTCAGTCACTTTGATCTCTTCTTCATTTTCTAAACATAATCATACATATGTGTATATAAGAATGAATGCCATGTAATGCTCATGAGAGTGCAAAGAAAATAAGAATTTATTATCTAAGGTCTTGAATACAACTTTCCTTCATGGAACTCCGAGAACTTAGGGTTTCTGGAGTCAGTAAAGGAGTTCAAAGGGCAGGGGTTGGGTTTTGGGTTCTAAGTATCAAACAAAGTCCAAATCAAACCAAACTCTACCCAAGGCTTCTAACTAATGTGTAGAGCTCATATAAGAAGTTTGGGCAATTTTGGGATTACCATTTATTTTCTAAAAATCCAGAACTAATGGTTTAAGCTAGTTTAAATGCCTCAAAATTCCTTATTTAATCTAAAAAATCATGAAACTATTTTTATTAAATACTATGGAAAATAAGAAGCCTTGGAAAATTGGTTTGACAATTTTAGGATTTTTCTACAATTTATAACAGATTTCCAAAGCTCTACTGAAAAAGAAAAGGAAAAAGGTTAATCAGTGCTGGGCTCAATTTGTTTTCAGCGGCCCAGGTCCAGGGGAAAACGCGCCCGCGCCCGCGTGCGCCGGCTGTTTTGCGAAAAGGGCCTCAGGTTCTTGGCTAACTGGAAACAGGTTCTTTCACTGTTTCACTGTGTCACTGACGGTTTGCAGAAGATTCCTCCGGTTTCTATTCCTTCGCAGGGGGAGGTCCCCGACGGCGTCGCGCGCAGCCGAGCTCCGGCGAGCTATCTGACCGGCCGAACGGAGCAATGACCGGCGCTCCCGAGCAGCGGATACGGAATTGGACCCATCCTGAACCTTTCCCCCAACCTAATTTCACTAATGACCAACTAATTAGCTCTAGACACGGTGACCGAGAGTGTTGCGGACGGATGAAGGTGTTCTCGGTGATCTAAGGCTACTCAGTGCAAATTGGTGGTTCGGCAAGCATCACAGAGTTATGAGAAGGCTCAAACGAGGGAGAGAGGAGGATGAACTGACCGGAACGGGGCTGGCCGCGGTGAGGTTGGTTTCGCGGTGGCGGAAACCTGAATTGGGGGAAAACCGAAATTCAAGCTCACTGATGCATGATTGCTAGCGATTCTCGGTGGCGGAGTGGGTGATGACCTTGCGGGGCTGGCGGGGGCTTCAATTTATAGGGCTCAACGGCGGTGGCCGGGAATTTCAACGAGGACGCGCGGCGGTCGGAAGGGCAGGGAGTTACTGGTGCGCATGAACTCGTGTCTATCGTCGTGGCGACCTCACCGGCGACGATTGGACGGCCATAGAGAGTCACGACGACGCGGTGGAAAGGCAGAGCCACGCGGCACAAGGCCGAGAGGCGGCGGTTCACCGGCGAGCCAATCTGCTCCAGCCGCAAAGCAGAAGGGTGCGGCGGTGAGTCACCGGAGTGACCTCCAGCTCACCGACGGCGAGGATCCTTTATCCCGCGACGTTACCCATCCACCACGAATGTGAATCCTGGCGCCGGTGACACGAATCACGGTGAGGCACATCGGCGGTGAGATCTTTTAGGCGCTGACGGTCGGAACCCAGCCAGGTACTGTACAATGGCGATAGCCATTCAGTCAACCTGATAGAGCATCATGGAGCTCCATTTTCTCCCAGACTCATATGGCAACATGATCAACACTCTGTAGCAAAATTGTAGAGCAATATACTATCTACAACATTGCTATATGGTGTTGCCACAAAAAGGCAATGGATCATGCTTGAAATTGGGCTTGAAGTTCATGTCAGTCCACTGTCAGTCTGATTTCAGACTTTAAGTAGTCTGACAGCCCAACTTTAGGCTTAATTATCTCTAAATTATTCTTAACAACTAAGCTCACACCCTTAAGCAAAATTGTTCTCCTTTGTTTGCTCTACAACTTTGATGTGGTGCCCTAGGGCAAAAACCCTATAATTTGAAAGTTGCAAGGCTCCAAAGTTGAGCCCAAAACTCTGAAATTCAGACTTAGGCCATATAGTGCTTAAGAGGGGATTTTTGCAAATTAGTCCAAAACTTAGGGTTTGGCTTGTAAATCTTCCTAAATTTTAACCATGTTGCTTTATATGCTTTAACATAGTAGTTTTTACACTTCAGTCCAAATGTGCACTGTTTTTGCACATAGGCCCCTAGGGTTTGGACTTAGGGTTTTCCAAGGTTCAAATGGGGTTTTTGGTATCTCAGGGGTATAAATGTGATTCAAGTTCATTCTTGGGAACATTTTATGACTATTCCCTTAAAGCTTTTAGGTTTTCTCAATTTGGGTTATGTTTTACCCTTTAATCCCTATTTAGGGCTAAATCCCATATTCCAGGGTTCTATTTGCAAAACACCAAAACAATACAACTTGTTTGAAATTTTTACCTAGTGAATGCACTCTAGGTGTGTCAAAGATATGCAGTGCCAATGTTTATGATGCCATGCTCAAGTTTTAGTTACAGTAACACCAGGGGTGTTACATTTAATATATGAATAAGAATGTTAAAGAATGAAGACAGTATCTGCACCTTATTAATTCATTCATATTTGTATTCCATAAAGTACGTATGATCATTAATAGAATTAATATTACATTGATACCTTCGGCTTGCTCGAAGGCAAGGATGCGAGAGAGCAATTACGATCCAGCGTGAACAGTACGGTGTTACATTCATCTATTTATAGGCACGGGACGTAGCCTAGGTAAAATTACATCCATGCCCTTGAACATTTTTTATAAGCAACTTAAACTAATGAGGTCTATCTAGTCTTTTCCTTCTTTGCTTGATCTGAGCCAAAGCTACTGAGCTTCGGCATTCTGCATTGTTGCTTTTCCTGAGGTCTTTGTCTTGATAACCTTCGGCAGAAGAAAGGCGGACCTCTTGTGGTATTTTGCTGAAGGTGTTTACGTCTTGTAGACCTTCAGCGGAGAAGAAGACCCCCAACAGTTAGGAATATCAAATTTGTTTTCGAGAAGAAGACAAAAGACAAAAAAACAAGGAAGGATGACAAACCAACTCCGGGGCTACATTCAAGAAGAAGTCTATTTTCTTTGAGTATTTGCCTTACTGGAAAGAGTTAGATGTTCGGCACGTGATCTATGGTATGCACGTTCAGAAGAACATGACACATTTTCTGACTCTGCCAACTCCTTAACCAGCTGCGGCGTGGCCGGTTGGGATACATGGTGTGTCGGGAGCCCTTCTAGCTAGGGGTGTTGGGAGGCCCCCTTTTGACCGAGGTTGATGTGGACCGTAGGACACATTGTGTGCCCCAACCCCACAACAAGTTGGGGCCTCCTAGAGCACGAGAACATAAGGCTCCTAGGCCCTACGTTGTAGCCATCGATGGAGGGAGAGCTTGAGGGAGACCTCCTTAGGGGTTCGGAGCCCTCTAAGAGGGTCTTGAGCTCCCAATGGGATCTCGAGGACATATGGTGCCGCTGGACCCCACCTAGGACCAAGGGCCGGTAGGGCCACATGACATAACTGGACTTCACCAACAGGTTAGCAAGAGCAGTTGCAGAAGTGAGCCTGATGAAGGCTTGTATGGAAAGGGACTCCCTCATGCTGCCACGTGGCAGGGGTCCCGACCATGTAATATCTTATTTCTTCATAGGGATCTTGTCAACTGGACTCACCTTGAAGATAGGGCCTGTAATGAAAGTCGCCTAGAGGGGAGTAGGCAAAACCTGAAAATTATAATCTTTGAACACACACTTCACTCGGGGTTAGGGTTAGAAATAAATAATAATGAATTCGGAGTGCGGAAGATAATTCTTCTTGTTATGAGTTGCTCAATCAATGCGGATAACTTTGGGAGCTAATTCAAAACAACGTGAGCAAGAGAACTTTTAGTGAGAGAGGAGAGGGAAGAAACAAATCGAATAGTGAAGATCAACACAAATGTACATGGCGATTTGTTTCCCGAGGTTCAGTTCCAAAGAACCTACTCCCCGTTGAGGATGCCACAAAGGCCGGGTCTATTTCAACCTTTTCTCTCTCTCAATCAGTCACTTCGACTGGCTGAGTGCTTCTTCTTAATCTCATGGGTCACTAAGACCCCGCAAGGATCACCACACAATTAGGTGTCTCTTGCTTGCTTTAGAAAACACTTAGAGAGTTTAGAGAGAGATGAAGAAAGCAACCAAGCAACAAGAGCAACAAATGGAACACAAATCACCCTCTGTCAAGTCACTAAACACTTTTGATCACTTGACTTGATTATGGCACTTGGAGAGGATTGGAGACTTATGTGTCTTTGGAGTGAATTCTTTGCTTTTGGACTCTTGTGTTTGCCCCTAACATATTTGGCAACTACCTTGCCAGATTTTGTTAGTAAGCACAAAGGATGCATCAAAAGTATTAAATGAAATGTTATGTTCATTTAATGCATCAACAATCTTTTTCTTAGGCATTTTTATATGAGTTGTATGCCTAGAGCTTGAAGCCTCATTACTATAAATATAAGCATGATGAGAAACATAATGAGATTTCTTAGCATGAATTCTTCTAATTTTGTGCTTAGGATAGTTTTCAGGATATAAAATGTAACATTCTGTATCCTGAACCATAGGAGCCTTGCCCTTAACAAAGTTAGCAATTTTGTTCTTAGGGGCATTAAGTTTGATGTTTATTTGGCTCCGATGTTGGAAGCCAATGCCATCTTTAATGCCAAGACGTCTCCCATTATAAAGCATGCTACGAGCAAATTTAAAATGTTTATTTTCAAGCTCATGCTCAGCAATTTTAGCATTTAATTTAGTTATGTGATCATTTTGTTCTTTAATTATAGCAAGGTGATCATTCATAGCATCAATATTAATATCCCTACATCTAGTGCAAATAGTAACATGGTCAATGGTAGATGTAAAAACTTTGCAAGCATTCAATTCTTCAATTTTAGCAATTAAACTAACATTTTCAGTTCTAAGACAAGAAATTGAATCATTGCAAATATTTAGCTCTTTAGTCAGGTTATGGCATTTTCAACTTCAAGAGCATAAGAATCTTTCAACTTTACAATTTTTTTTGTTGTCCTTAATGAGTAAGTCTTCTTGGCATTCCAAGATATCATCCTTCCCGTTAATGATTTCTATCAATTCATTAATTTTCTTTTTTTTGTTCTTTGGTAAGGTTTGCAAAAAGATAAGTCAAGTCATCATCATTTTCATTAGAGCTACCCTCATCATCGGAAGTAGTATATTTGGGGGGTATCTCTAGAGTATATCATCTTCTTTTTGTCGTCCTTAGCCATGAGACACTTGTGGTCGACGTTGGGGAAGAGTAGACCTTTGTTGACGGCGATGTTGGCGGCGTCCTCGTCAGAGGAGGAGATGGTGGAACTCGCGTTGGAGTCCCACTCCCTTCCCATGTGTGCCTCGCCACCTTTCTTCTTATTGTAGTACCTTTTCTTCTCCATCTTTTTCTTCCCTTTCTTGTCATTGTCCCTGTCACTGTCACTTGTATATGACATTTAGCAATAAAATGATCGGACTTACCACACCGGTAGCAAACCCTCTTGGAGCGGGGTTTGTAGTCCTTCCCTTTCCTTTGCTTGAGGATTTGTCGGAAGCTCTTGATGATAAGAGCCATCTCCTCGTTGTCAAGCTTGGAGGCATCAATTGGAAGCCTATTAGTTGATGTAGGCTCCTCCTTCTTTTATTCTATTGCCTTGAATGCAATGGGTTGCACCTCGGGTGTGGAGGTAGTGCCTTACTCTAAGTTGACAATGTGTTTGGAGTCTTTGATCATAAGTTCAAAGCTCACAAACTTGCCAATTACCTCCTCGGGAGACATCTGTTTATATCTAAAATCTCCATGAATTAATTGTACTTGAGTAGGATTACAAAAAACAAGAGATCTTAGAATAACCTTGACCATTTCATGGTCATCCCACTTGGTGCTCTCGAGGTTGTGGACTTGGTTGACCATCGTCTTGAGCCAGTTGTACATTGCTTGTAGCTCTTTTCCTTTGTTGAGGACGCACCGATCGAGTTCTCCCTCGATCATTTCATGCTTGGTGATTTTGGTCACTTTGTCCCCTTCATGCGTCGTCTTGAGGACGTCCCAAATTTCTTTAGCACTCTTCAACCCTTGCACCTTGTTGTACTCCTCTCTACACAATGAAGCGGGAGTATGGAGGTGGCTTGGGAGTTGAAGTGCCTTATTTGGGCGGCCTCATCGGAGTTGTATCCTCGTCGCCCACATGTGGTTGCTGCGCTCCAAACTCAACAATATCCCAAATACTTTTGTGGAGTGAGGTTAGATGGTGCCTCATTTTATCACCCCACATACAATAATCTTCACCATCAAAATATGGTGGTTTGCCTAGGGGAATGGAAAGTAAAGGAGCGCGCTTAGAAATACGAGGATAGCATAGGGGGATCTTACTATACTTCTTATGCTCTTGGCGCTTTGAGGATATAGACTTGGCGCCGGAGGTTGAGGGTGAGGAAGAATCAGTCTCGTAGTAGACCACATTTTTCATCTTCTTTTTCTTCTTGTCACCCTTCTAATGTGACTTGATGGACCGGCGGATTCCTCCTTATGCTCTTGTGCTTGTCGCCGGCCTCCTTCGATGGAGTCATTTCTTTATTCTTCTTTCCCGAAGATCCAGGCTTTTCCCCGGTGACCATCTCCCTTTTGGTGTGTTCTTTTGACATCATTTCAAGTTGTTAGACTCTAATGAAGTACCGGGCTCCGATACCAATTGAAAGTCGCCTAGAGGAGGGTGATTAGGTGAAACCTGAAAATTATAATCTTTGAACACGCACTTCACCTCGGGGTTAGGGTTAGAAATAAATAATAATGAATTCAGAGTGCGGAAGATAATTCTTCTTGCTATGAGTTGCTCAATCAATGAGGATAACTTTGGAAGCTAACTCAAAACAACGTGAGCAAGAGAACTTTTAGTGAGAGGGGAGAGGGAAGAAACAAATCAAATAGTGAAGATCAACACAAATGGACATGACGATTTGTTTCCCGAGGTTCGGTTCCAAAGAACCTACTCCCTGTTGAGGAGGCCACAAAGGTCGGGTCTATTTCAACCCTTTCCCTCTCTCAATCGTTCACTTAGACCGGTTCAGTGCTTCTTCTTAATCTCACGGGTCACTAAGCCCCTGAAAGGATCACCATACAATTAGGTGTCTCTTGCTTGATTTACAAAACACTTAGAGAGTTTAGAGAGAGATGAAGAAAGCAACCAAGAAACAAGAGCAACAAATGGAACACAAATAACCCTTTCTCAAGTCACTAAACATTTTTTATCACTTGACTTGATTGTGGCACTTGGAGAGGATTGGAGACTTTGAATGTGTCTTTGTAGTGAATTCTTTGCTCTTGTATTGAATGTTGAGAGTAGAAAGCTTGGATGACTTGAATGGTGGTGGTTGGGGTGTATTTATAGCCCCAACCACTATTCTAGCCGTTGGCTGAGTTCTTTGTTGACGGGCACACCAGACAGTCCGGTGGTGCACCGGACACTGTACTGTTCATTGTCTGGTGCACGCCACAACAGCTGACCGTTGGAGTTTGGAGCAGTCAACCATTGACTTTGCCTGTCCTTCTGGTGCACCGGACAGTCTGGTGGCACACCAGACAGTCTGGTAAGACTTGACATCGCAGACTGTCTCTGAACTTGTGGTGTTCTCAACTCGTAGTAGTTGTGTGGCAGTTGACCGTTGGTGAAGATGACCGTTGCTCGCGGGCTCACCGAA
This sequence comes from Zea luxurians, assembly GCA_029449295.1. NCBI lineage: Eukaryota > Viridiplantae > Streptophyta > Magnoliopsida > Poales > Poaceae > Zea > Zea luxurians. Next base: position 23,551,892 of record JAOPSE010000015.1, read on the forward strand.
CAATCTGGTGTACACCGGACAATCCGGTGAATTTTAGCCGAGGAGCGCTTCATTTTTTCCTAAAGCGGCCAGTTCGCTGGGCGCGCCAGCCTAGGCACCGGACACTGTCCGGTGCACACCAGACAATCCAGTGCGTCGTAGGCTGGTGCAAATTTGTTTTGCTCCATACTTCTAGAATTGCCCCAAGGGTCATTTTCCTTATATGTGAATGTGAACTTTATGCACATGAGAAAAGATCAACTAGGTAAACTAGTTAGTCCATAAGATTTGTGATGGTCATCAAACACCAAAATCAATTATAGGAAATGGTTAAGGCCATTTCCCTTTCAATCGCCCCTTTATGGTGATTGATGCCAACACAAACCAAAGCAAATACAATGTGTAGAAATGTAGCTAGTTTGCATTTGACAGATGTGTATAAGTTACTTTGAAATGAAGGTAGTTCTAAGCAAATATGATTGTTTTGATATAGTTAATATTTTGGACCACATTTGCACCACTTAGCTTGTTTTTGCAAATCTTTTGGAAAAGTCTTTTCAAATTATTTTGCAATTAGCTAATGGTATAAGAATATGATTTCGAAAGCATTTTCAAATTTTGAAAGATTCTCCCCCTTTTTAAAATGCTTTTCCTTTGGCTAAATAAAAGCACCCCCTGAAAAAGTTCTCCCCTTAGCTATCAAGAGGGTTTTTGCAGATGCAATTTTTTTAAAAAGTTTTCAGAAAACAGGGTGGTGCGGTCCTTTTTCTTTGGCCTATTAATTTCTCCACATTTAGCATTAAGCGCCAAAAACGAAGAAAACTAGAGGCCTTTTACAATAAAGATATGAATGTAAATACATGAGTAGGGCAAAGGATATATAATACCGACAGAGTCGTAGTGGAAGCCTTGCCTTTGCCTAGTACTCCATTTCTTCATTCTAAGACTAAGCATAAACATACTCTTGGAAACACATTAATCTTGACTTTGGCACAAGAAGAATAAGAAATATGTATTTGTACCAAATAAAAGAGATATGACATGATCAAAGGTATAACATGTGCAATATGTGCAAGATTTCACTCAAAGTTTCGAGAATCTAAGACATTTAGTTCATTCCTAAGCTTGCTATAAGTATTTTCATCCAGGGGCTTGGTGAAGATATCGGCTAATTGGTTGTGTGTGCTAACATAGGCAATTTCGATATCCCCCTTTATTAGTGATCTCTCAGAAAGTGATACCGGATGTCTATGTGCTTAGTGCGGTTGTGTTTAATAGGATTATCTGCCATGCAGATTGCACTCTCATTGTCACATAGGAGAGGGACTTTGCTCAATTTGTAGCCATAGTCCCTAAGGGTTTGCCTCATCTAGAGTAATTGTGCACAACAATGTCCTGCAGCAATATACTCGGCTTCGACGGTCGGCATCAGAATACCCGATTAGATCAAAGGTAGATCCCTTGGGGTACCATAGCCCAAACTTAGGAGTGTAAACTAAATACCTCATGACTCTTTTCATGGCCATAAGGTGAACTTCCTTAGGATTGGCCTGGAACCTTGCACACATGCATACTAAAAGCATAATATCCAGCCGTGAAGCACATAAATAAAGTAAAGATCCTATCATCGACTGGTATACCTTTTGATCTACTGATTTACCTCCTGTGTCGAGGTTGAGATGCCCATTTGTTCCCATGGGTGTCTTGATGGGTTTGGCATTCTTCATTCCAAACTTCTTGAAAATATCTTGAATGTACTTTGTTTGGCATATGAAGGTGACCTCTTGGAGTTGCTTGATTTGGAATCCAAGTAAATACTTCATCTCCCCCATCATGGACATCTCAAATTTCGATATCATAATCCTACTAAACTCTTCACAAGATGACTTGTTAGTAGACCCAAATATGATATCATCAACATAAATTTGGCATATAAACAAGTCATTGTCAATTGTTTTTGTGAAGAGGGTAGGGTCAGCTTTTCTGACTTTAAAGTCGTTAGTGAGAAGAAAGTCTCTTTAGCATTCATACCATGCTCTTGGGGCTTGTTTGAGCCCATAAAGCGCCTTTGAGAGCTTATAAACATGTGAAGGATACTCACTATCTTCAAAGTCGGGAGGTTGCTCAACATATACCTCTTCCTTGATAGGGCCATTAAGGAAGGCACTCTTCACGTCCATTTGATATAACTTAAAGCCATGGTAAGTAGCATAGGCAAGTAATATTCGAATTGACTCAATCCTAGCTACGGGTGCATAGGTTTCATAAAAATCCAAACCTATGACTTGTGAATATCCTTTTGCAACAAGTCGAGCTTTGTTCCTAGTCACCACACCATGCTCATCTTGTTTGTTGCAGAATACCCACTTAGTACCTACAACATTTTGGTTAGGACGTGGAACTAAATGCCATACCTCATTCCTCGTGAAGTTGTTGAGCTCCTCTTGCATTGCCACCACCCAGTCTGGATCTCTTAGTGCATCATCTATCTTGTATGGCTCAATAGAAGACACAAAAGACAAATGTTCAAAAATATGAGCAACTCGAGATCGAGTGGTTACCCCCTTGTGAATGTCACCAAATATGGAGTTGACGGGGTGATCTCTTTGATTTACTTGGTGGACTCTTGGGTGCGGTGGTCTTTGATCTTGAATTTCTTGTTCATCCTCCTTTTCTTGATCAACTTCATCTCCCCTTGATCAATGTCCTCTTCTTGAGGTGGCTCATTATCTTCATATTGATCCTCTTCTTCTTCAGCTAGTTTCTCATCTTAAGTTGGTGGAGATGCTTTTATGGAGGATGATGGTTGATCTTGTGCTTGTGAAGGCTCTTCGGGTTCTTGTGGGCACACATCTCTAATGGACATGTTCCTTAGCACGATGCACGGAGCCTCTTCATCATCTAATTCATCAAGATCAACTTGCTCTACTTGAGAGCCATTAGTCTCATCAAACACAATGTCACAAGAAACTTCAACTAATCCAGTGGACTTGTTGAAGACTCTATATGCCCTTGTGTTTGAGTCATAAGCAAGTAAAAAGCCTTCTACTGCTTTAGGAGCAAATTTTGAATTTTTACCCCTTTTAATAAGAATAAAGCATTTGCTCCTAAAAACTCTAAAATAAGAAACATTGGGCTTTTTACCAGTGAGGAGTTCATATGATGTTTTCTTGAGGATTCGGTGAAGGTAGAGTCGGTTGATGGAGTAGCAAGCGGTGTTAATTGCCTCTGCCCAAAACTGATCTGATGTCTTGTATTCATCAAGCATGGTCCTCACCATATCCAAAGGAGTTCTATTATTTCTCTCTACAACATTTTTTTGTTGAGGTGTGTAGGGAGAAGAGAACTCATGATTAATGCCCTCCTCCTCAAGAAATCCTTCAATTTGAGAGTTCTTGAACTCCATTCCGTTGTTGCTTCGAATCTTCTTGATTCTCAATCCGAACTTATTTTGAGCTTGTCTCAAGAATTTCTTTAAAGTCTCTTGGGTTTGATATTTTTCCTGTAAAAAGAACACCCAAGTGAAGGGAGAATTGTCATCTACAATAACAAGACAATACTTACTCCCGCCGATGCTTATGTAAGCGATCAGGCCGAATAGATCCATGTGGAGTAGTTCAAGCGGCCTCTCGGTCATCATGATGTTCTTGTGTGAATGATGAACTCCAACCTACTTCCCTACTTGACATGCGCTACAAATCCTGTCTTTCTCAAAATGAACATTGGTTAGTCCTAAAATGTGTTCCCCTTTAGAAGCTTGTGAAGATTCTTCATTACAACATGAGCAAGTTGGCAATGCCAGGGCCAACCCATATTAGTATTAGCAATTAAGCAAGTGTCTAGTTCAGCATTGTTATCATTGAAATCAACTAAGTATAGCTGACCATCTAACACTCCCTTAAAAGCTATTGAATCATCACTTCATCTAAAGACGGTAACACCAACATCAGTAAATAGACAGTATTAGCCCATTTTGCATAATTGAGAAATAGAAAGCAAGTTGCAATCTAAAGAATCTACAAGAAAAACATTAGAAATGAAATGGTTAGAAGATATAACAATTTTACCCAATCCTTTGACCAAACCTTGATTTCCATCCCCGAATGTGATTGCTCTTTGGGGATCATCATTTTTCTCATGAGGAGAACATCATTTTCTCCCCTGTCATATGGTTTGTGCACTCGCTGTCGATTATCTAACTTCTTCTGCCGGATGCATAAACCTACAACACAGATTTTGCCTTGTTCTTAGGTACCCAAACGGTCTTGGGTCCTTTTACATTAGAAACAAGCACCTTGCGTACCCAAACACAAGCTTTTGGACTCTTGTGTTTGCCCCCAACATATTTGGCAACTACCTTGCTAGATTTGTTAGTAAGCACAAAGGATGCATCAAAAGTATTAAATGAAATGCTATGTTCATTTGATGCATTAACCATCTTTTTCTTAGGCATTTTGATATGAGTTGTATGCCTAGAGCTTGAAGCCTCATTACTGTAAATATAAGCATGATGAAAAACATAATGAGATTTCTTAGCATGAATTCTTCTAATTTTGTGCTCAGCATAGTTTTCAGGTATAAAATGTAACCTTCTCTATCCTGAACCATAGGAGCCTTGTCCTTAAAAAGTTAGGAATTTTGTTCTTAGGGGTATTAAGTTTGATTTTGCTTTGGCTCCCATGTTGGAAGACAATTCCATCCTTAATGCCACGGCATCTCCCATTATAAACCATGCTACGAGCAAATTTAAAATGTTTATTTTCAAGCTCATGCTCAGCAATTTTAGCATTTAATTTAGTTATGTGATCATTTTGTTCTTTAATTATAGCAAGGTGATCATTCATAGCATCAATATTAATATCTCTACATCTAGTGCAAATATTAACATGCTCAATGGTAGATGTAGAAACATTGCAAGCATTCAATTCTTCAATTTTAGCAATTAAACTAACATTTTTAGTTCTAAGACAAGAAATTGAATCATTGCAAATATTTAGCTCTTTAGTCAGGTTTTGGCATTTTTCAACTTCAAGAGCATAAGAATCTTTCAACTTTACAATTTTCTGTTTTCCTTAATGAGCAAGTCTTCTTGGCATTCCAAGATATCATCCTTCTCGTTAATGATTTCTATCAATTCATTAATTTTCTTTTTTTTTGTTCTTTAGTAAGGTTTGCAAAAAGATAAGTCAAGTCATCATCATTTTCATTAGAGCTACCCTCATCATCGGAAGTAGTGTATTTGGGGGTATCTCTAGAGTATACCTTCTTCTTTTTACCGTCCTTAGCCATGAGACACTTGTGGTCGATGTTGGGGAAGAGTAGACCTTTGTTGACGGCGATATTGGTGGTATCCTCCTCGTCGGAGGAGGATTCGGTGGAACTCACGTCGGAGTCCCACTCCCTTCCCATGTGTGCCTCGCCGCCTTTCTTCTTGTTGTAGTACCTTTTCTTCTCCATCGTTTTCTTCCCTTTCTTATCGTCGTCCCTGTCACTGTCACTTGTATACGGACATTTAGCAATAAAATGACCGGACTTACCACACCGGTAACAAACACTCTTGAAGCGGGGTTTGTAGTCCTTCCCTTTCCTTTGCTTGAGGATTTGTTAGAAGCTCTTGATGATAAGAGCCATCTCCTCGTTGTCAAGCTTGGAGGCATCAATTGGAAGCCTATTTGTTGATGTAGGCTCATCTTTCTTTTCTTCTATTGCCTTGAATGCAACGGGTTGCACCTCGGGTGTGGAGGTAGTTCCTTGCTCCAAGTTGACAATGTGTTTGGTGTCTTTGATCATAAGTTCAAAGCTCACAAACTTGCAATTACCTCCTTGGGAGACATCTGTTTATATCTAAAATCTCCATGAATTAATTGTACTTGAGTAGTATTACAAAAAACAAGAGATCTTAGAATAACCTTGACCATTTCATGGTCATCCCACTTGGTGCTCCCGAGGTTGCGGACTTGGTTGACCATCGTCTTGAGCTGGTTGTACATTGCTTGTGGCTCTTCTCCTTTGTTGAGGATGAACCGACCGAGCTCTCCCTCGATCATTTTGCGCTTGGTGATTTTGGTCGCTTCGTCCCCTTCATACGTCGTCTTGAGGATGTCCCAAATTTCTTTGGAACTCTTCAACCCTTGCACCTTGTTGTACTCCTTTCTACACAATGAAGTGCCTTATTTGGGCGACCTCGTCGGAGTCATAGTCCTCGTCGCCCACATGTGGTGCCTGCGCTCCAAACTCAACAATATCCCAAATACTTTCGTGGAATGAGGTTAGATGGTGCCTCATTTTATCACCCCACATACAATAATCTTCACCATCAAAATATGGTGGTTTTCCTAGGAGAATGGAAAGTAAAGGAGCGCGCTTAGAAATACGAGGATAGCACAGGGGGATCTTATGTCACACCTCGTTGTAGAAGGCAAACCGAATGCGAACCATGTACGTGCCAGGATCAGCAATTCACATACACAACAGTTACATAACTGGACATCATCACACAGTGCTCAAATAATAACATAAAAGGGTAATAATAGTCGATTACATCATAATGTCTGAGACATCCACATAGTCTTTAACAATTATCAAAGTGCAGAAAAGAAACGTAGATAAACACGGCCTTCACAGGCAGCCGACTGGGGGGTTGCCACTAACCCATGCCTAAAACACGGCGTACTCTTAGAACTCCTGGAAGTCTTCCTCCACGGCTTCATCTTCTCTTGAGCAGTGGTTGCAACGTGGACAACCTGGTGGGTTTGGTGTGTAAACCAAGGGTGAGTACACATCAACATACTCAGCAAATGTCTCGTTTGGCTGTAGTAGACTAGCTTTATGTGGGGTTAAGTCAAGCAGTTGCTTTTAGTTGGTCAGGTTATTATTACTAGTAGAGAGCCAGATTTTAGTATTAACCCAAGTTGTTAACCCAAAAGTACCCTTTCCAAACGGAAAGAATACCACTTACCATTACCATAGTCATAACCATCATCCTCATCACCACCTGTAATCCAAACATCTCTGATCAAGTATCTCTAATCAATAGAGCTCCCTTTGCCGCTCATAACTGCGAGCACGACTGATATATCAGTTTCATAACACTCTATAGAGGTTGCACACATTATCCACAAATCGTGATTCCCTTTCTGCCCAGAGAGAGCTACTCCCCATTGACCACTACCTAGGTGGCCTGGCAGGGTATCACTATGTAGCCTTTACAAAGATTTCCTGAGGCTGTAGCCACCCGTTAGGTTTCATAAATGTACCACACTCCTCCCCAAGGGGCAAACCAACCTTGGCACAGCGAGCCGCATACACCGAGCCCCATTAACGGCACGACGGCGAAGCGAACTACACCTCGGTTCCTCTAGTTATTAAGCTAAGGGCGTCCCATTCCACCCTCATGGTTGCTCTGTTTTTCCGGGTGGTCATCCAACGAATAGGTCCTTACGGAGAGGCACTCGAGAAACCGCTCGAGTCCCCTTAAATTCCACAAGTATATCATCATAATAAAAAGGAAACAGCGTATCATAGGTAAATCTCATCATGTTCATTGATTAATATGAAGCACTAGCATGAAGCTAAACCAAAATAGGCCAACCCAAATAGGTAAGCAAGGACATGATAACAAAAGCTAGTCAATCCTTAGGTATAAACTGTGTAAATGCGGAAAGTGAATTATAGAATGTATAGACATAGATGGGTCAAGGGACACTTGCCTCCACCAACCAGCTGCTGCTCAGGGCCTTCTCCTGCGATCTCTTCAGACTCCGCAACCAAACCGTTATCTATGCGAGCACAATCATACACTCACATCTCAAATCAGAAAGGAACAGTACACCATATAAGGAAACAAATCAGTTAAACATGCACATGACATAAAATTCGTGCTTACGATCACGCAAACCTAGCGTTGGCGGAACGACACACGATGATGCATGAAACCACACGTGCTATGTGAAAGAACTTCTAGCTTGGCAACACATTTATATCTAACAAGTAAAAACACTCGAGGGGACCTAGCTACACCTAAGCTAGTCTTTGTTGAATTACTATTGAATTAACAAGTAATTACACAACTTGTGGCCCTGTGGGAGCATGCGTTAAGATAGGTTGATGTTGTTAACATACAGATGATATTATTACTATATATAACAAAAGAACTAAACCATTTACGTGATCCATCGCTGTTCTATTCACAAGACAAAAATAAAATAGAATAATATAGATAATAATAATAATAATAGGAACAATGGACTTCCCCCTTTACTGGTCGAGTTACCAGGGAAGGCGTTGGTCGCCAATTGAGCTAGCTGCACGCACTGTGCAAGCAATAGCCGCACGCAAGGCCGCACACGCCGGGGCCAGGGGCACCATGGGCTGGCCGCGCCAGGGCCGCCACGAGCAGGCCACGCTGCACGCGTCGCGAGCAGGCCGCACATGCGCACCGCGAGCAGGCCACGCAGACGCGCCGTGAACGAGCCACGCGCACGCCGCGCTACGTGCCACGAGTAGGCCGTGCAGACGCGCCGCGAACGAGCCGCGCGCACGCCGTGAGCAGGCCACGCTGGATAGGGGGTCGCGCCATTCCTAGGGGCCGCGCCATGCCAGGGGGCCGCGTTGGGCACGCCGCGCGAAGGCTGCCGCAAACCGGCCACGCCGAGCACGCCGCGCGCAGGGGAACGCGCCACACCAGGGGGCCGCCGCGCTGGGCTGGAGCGCGCTGCGCAAGGCAGGGGACCGGGGAAGAGGCCGGGCCACGCGCTAGGGGGCTGAGCTGGGGACGCGCCATGCAGGGTCGCGCCGCCATGGGCGAGCACGCCACACGCGAGGCCACGCGCCATGGACGCACTGGGCCGAGCCCTAGGCCGCTGTCACACCCGGTTTTAGAAGGTAAACCGAATGCGAACCATGTACGTGTTAGGATCAGAAATTCACGTACACAGTGATTACATAAATGACTCATCATAGCACAATGCTTCAAATAACAATAAAAAGTAAGTGATAATATTACAGACTAGAGCCATTTACATAATATAAATCAAAGTACACAGAATCGAAACGTAGCTAACGTAAACAAACCCACCACAGGCAGCTGACTGGGGGGGTCGCTAGCCTAATCCTCGAACTCGTCGAAGTCCTGGAACTCCTGGAGATCCGCCTCGACACCGTTCTCCTTCTTCTATACCTGAGCATAGATTGCACCAAAGGCAATGTGGTGTTTTGTGAAAGCAAGGGTGGGTACACATCAACGTACTCAGCAAATGTCCTGTTTGGCTGAGGTGGACTAGCTTTATGTGGAGTTAAGTCAAGCAGTTGCTTTTAGTTGGTTAGGTTATTATTACTAGTGGAAAGCCAAGTTTTAGCATTAACCCAAAGTACCCTTTCCAAACGGAAAGAATACCACTTACCATTACCATAATCATAATCAAAACCATCATCCTCGTCACCACCTATAAACCAACCATCTCTGATCAAGTATCTCTAATCAATGGAGCTCCCTTGGCCACTCATAACCGCGAGTGCGGCTGATATATCAGTTTCATAACACTCTGCAGAGGTTGCGCACTTTACCCACAAGTCGTGACTCCCTTTCTACTCGGAGAGAGCTACTCTCCATTGACCACTCCCTAGGTGGCCTGGCAGGGCATCACTACGTAGTCTTTACAAAGATTCCCCAGGGTTGTAGCCACCCGTTAGGTTTCCTAAATGTATCGCACTCCTCCCCAAGGGGCAAAACCAACCTTGGCAGAGCGAGTCGCATACACCGAGCCCCATTAACGGCACGACGGCGAAACGAACTACACCCCGGTTCCTCTAATTATTAAGCTAAGGGCGTCCCATTCCACACTCATGGTTGCACTGTTTTCCCGGGCGGTCATCCAACGAACAGGTCCTTATGGAGAAGCACTCGAGAAACTGCTCGAGCACCCTTAGGTATCACCAGTCCAACATCATAATCATAATGACAACATCGTATCATAAGTGTTCACATCATGTTCATTGATTAAAGTAAAGCAATAGCATGAATCTAACCATAGTAGCCCAAAAGGTAATCAAGGACCAGGTAAATAGAAAGCTAGTCAATCCTTAGGTTGTTCATAGTATGCGGGACAGTGAATTATAAAGTAAATGGGACATAATGGGTCAGAGGACACTTGCCTTCACCAAACAGATGCTCAGGATCTTCAGCCTCATAGAACTCAGAGAGCTTGATCACTTGGTCACCAACGCTTGATCGTCGATCCCTCGAAGCTCGGAAACAGATCACAATCTATTCGCAACGCGTAGCGAATACAAACATCAACAAACAACCAAACATATATATACGCATAAGAACATTACATCATACAAGATAAAATGTAACAAAATATGCAAGACGAAAAGGAACGCGTTACTACGGTCACGCGAAGAAAAAGAAACACGATAACCGAAGCTACGGTCGAGAAGTCATAACGTTTACGCTACGCAAGTAATAATTAGGACATTTAATTCGACATGACCAAATATAAATTATAACTGCTATTTAGTTTTAATTAAACGTGCTACACCATCAGTTGTCAAATAAATAACTAATATAATTAGCACGAGAGATCCTAAGCGAGGTGAATTTACGACGCGCAAAACAATACGACAATGTGCGGACGACGCGCGGACACGCGCGACATAGCACGCTAACGACGCATGAAACAGTGCGCGCAACTAGCACGAACGACGTGTGAATCAGCACGCCAGCGCACGGAACGGCACCCGCGACAGACGAGAATAACTAAACAGGTGACACGTTTATACTAAACGAATGTTAAATAAATAGAAAGCAGTTAAATTAATATTATCCATGTTAATATTTATTATAAAAGCCCAAGATAGACACTACACATTTAATCTGATTGGAATATTAATCTAATAAATATTAGTCGAGCAATCCTTAAGTTAGTTATCACAATATGAGACCTGACAAATTAACGTTATTAACGTGAGTGTTCGTAAGCGAAACAATTTATTATCACGAGCATACGTCGTGCTACCCGTGTCATCGACACATGAGATACGTGCGAACGATGCACAGCAAGGCGAGCGACATGCAAGAAATATTAAATAGATATTGTGTTTATACTAAATAAGTACTAATTAAAAAATGTTTGAGTTCATATTAATCATATTAACGTATATTTATAAAATGTACGTTAAAACTATAGATTTGTTTATCGCTATTTTAATAATCGATCGGGCAAATAATTAATCACTTAAATAAACAAAGCATGTGTCATGAATAAATAATGTTATTAGCACATAGACGACATTACTACAAAACCAACGCAACTGGAATAGATTAAAGTGAACTTTTGACGCAAAAGATATGGATATTTAATAAATCAGCGGCCTATTCATAATTAGTTGTATATTTTGAGGACCAGCAAATAATTTTCACAAGTCTCAGAAAATAGTATATTAATTCTGAAAGTGTACGGGGGCTTTTGCGCAAAAGGATTGGGGCTGCGGTTGTTTAGCGACGTGGCTAATTTGTATTAGCTAGAGACCGGCCACACGAAAAGTGATCGCAGAAAGTCCTCGCACGTAGCCATGTGGGGGGACCGGTTTCCATTTGGTGGTTGCATACAGCCATGCACCAGATCGTGGAGGGCTGGAGGCCTCTCGCACGCCATGCATGGGAGTTTTCTTCCTCTCTCTCTCTCTCTCCAAATTGTAACCTCACAGGGGAGTTCATTGCGCAGCGGGCATGCGGAGCTCGGCTAGGGGATGGGATCTGGCCGCTCGCCATGGGTGAGCGCAACGGCTGCTAGCCACGGCGCCATTGGCCGCCCGCCGGGATGTTGGACGCAATGCAGCTGCACCACGACACAGCAGCAGGCGCGGACGGCTCGCCGGCACAGCGGCTGCTGCTTGCGCAGCACGCGACGAAGGGTAGTGTCCGCGGGGCTCGCAGGCGATGCACGCGGGGCGTACGCATGTGCAGCGGTGAGTCTCCAGGAGCTCGCGCGTGAGGAGCTGGCTGCCATGGCGCTTGTAGATGAGGAGCTCGGTCAGGGCTGGCTGGGCACCAGAGCTCATGGCTGCTGGTCGCCGCTTGCAAGCAGAGCCGGTCACTCGTTCTAGAGGCCAGGGCAGTGCGGATCGCAGGGGCGTGGCCAGGTGAGGCGTTTACAAGGCAAAGGGACGCGCGCACAGCAGCGGGGCTGGGCCAGCAGTGATGCTCGCCGAGGGGAGAGGAGGGAAGAAAAGACGTGGGGGAAGAGGAGGAGGGCTCACCTGTGATGGAGGAGATGGGCGGAGAAAGGCACCATTGGCGACGTCGAAGGGGCAGGTTGCCGTGACACCGTGCGAGCACGCATGAAGAGGATGGCGGCATGACGAGGAAGAAGTTGTGGTAGACTGGCGACTTTGGGAGTGGGGACAGGGGCATATATTTATATAGAGAGTAGAGGGCTCGAGGAGGCAGTTGTGCACTCGATACGTGGGGCGTTGCGCGATGAGACGAGGCAAACGACGAACGAGGGTAGTCGCCTGGATAGATAGCGGGATAGATGCGAGCAGCACGACGTTTGCGAAGCGAAGAAAGATGTTTTAACGATTCTGCGAAAAGGACCTGAGATCTAGAACGGATTCAACGAGAGGAATATATATTATCGAGTTTTCGAAATACTAAATTTGGGTATTAAATAATATTAGAAAAACTAAAATTTATATTTACTACTCAAAGAAACGTTTCGAAGATTTCAAAACTCTTGGGAACATCCTCAAGATATTTTACCCTGTTGCGATAACATTTTGCAGTCATAAACACTATGTGACGGCATGAATGCAGCAATCGAAACTTCTCTAGGATTTTATTTTACTACACTAAAAACTTATATATATAATAAAATAACTCACCATTATTTAGAAAAAAGAAAAGAAAGCAACGAAAAGAGAGGGTAACTCCTGAATTTGGTGGATATTAGAAAAGAAATTTTATACCCCCAAATTCAGGGTGTTACAGCCGCGCCGCACCGGGAGCACGCCTGGCCGCGCGCAATAATGCCGAGGAAGGGAGGGGAAGGGGAAGAGAGGGGGTTTACCTCGACGTCCGGCGGCGAGCTCCGCGGTGAGCTCCAAGTCGGCGATTCGGCTCCTCCTTGCGCGGTGTTGAGCGAGAGAGGAATTTGGGCGGAATATGGGAGGAAAGTGGCCAGTTTCTTTTGGACTAGGGTGTCATGGGTGCGGCTGTTGCGGCAGCGGTTTCACGCACGCCGAGGCTGCAGGAGCGCGCGGGCACGCGGCGGCTGGTGCGCGCGGTCCATTGGGACGCCAGGCCGCGGCTGCCAGGCGGGCCCGGCGCGCAGGGGGAGGGCGCATGAGCAGGGCCGTGGGGGGAGCCGGCTGGGCCGCGCGGGGGGGAGATCGGTGGGCCGCGCGGGGGGAAAGAAAAAGGGGAGAGGGAGCGCGGCCAGGTGGGCTGCGCTGCGGGCCAAAAGGCTAGAGGCCGCACCATGGGCCAAAAAGGCCAGCAGGAATGGAGGGAGGGTTTTTCCTATTTTTCTATTTAGCTCTAAATTCCACCCAAAAATACTTTTCGCGAAATCACTCAACCACAAGCAAAAAAACATGGTCCGGCATGATGCAACAATCATAATGATTACACCCAGGGTTAACTTACACAAGATATCGAGTCAACTCTCGTTAGAATTTTGAAAAGGGGCAAGGTATAGCGAAAAGAAGTGGGAAAAGAAAGGTAACGCCCGAATTTGGCGAGTGCTGGAGAAAGAAAATTTTACCTCCCAAAATTCGGGGCGTTACATCTTATTATACTTCTTATGCTCTTGGTGCTTTGAGGATGTAGACTCGGCGCCGGAGGTTGAGGGTGAGGAAGAATCAGTCTCGTAGTAGACCATATTCTTCATCTTCTTTTTCTTCTTGTCACCCTTCTAATGTGACTTGATGGAGCTGGCAGATTCCTCGTTGTGCTCTTGTGCTTGTCGCCGGCCTCCTTCGACGGAGTCATTTCTTCATTCTTCTTTCCCGAAGATCCAGGCTTTTCCCCAGTGACCATCTCCCTTTTGGTGTGTTCTCCTGACATCACTTCAAGTTGTTAGACTCTAATGAAATACTAGGCTCCGATACCAATTGAAAGTTGCTTAGAGGAGGGTGATTAGGTGAAACCTGAAAATTATAATCTTTGAACACGCACTTCACCCGGGGTTAGGGTTAGAAATAAATAATAATGAATTTAGAGTGCGGAAGATAATTCTTCTTGCTATGAGTTGCTCAATCAATGCGGATAACTTTGGGAGCTAACTCAAAACAACATGAGCAAGGGAACTTTTATTGAGAGGGGAGAGGGAAGAAACAAATCGAATAGTGAAGATCAACACAAATAGACACGACGATTTGTTTCCCGAGGTTCGGTTCCAAAGAACCTACTCCCTGTTGAGGAGGCCACAAAGGTCGGGTCTATTTCAAGCCTTTCCCTCTCTCAATCGATCACGTAGACCGATTGAGTGCTTCTTCTTAATCTCATGGGTCACTAAGACCCCGCAAGGATCACCACATAATTAGGTGTCTCTTGCTTGCTTTACAAAACACTTAGAGAGTTTAGAGAGAGATGAAGAAAGCAACCAAGAAACAAGAGCAACAAATGGAACACAAATAACCCTCTCTCAAGTCACTAAACACTTTTGATCACTTGACTTGATTATGGCACTTGGAGAGGATTGGAGACATGTGTCTTTGGAGTGAATTCTTTGCTCTTGTATTGAATGTTGAGAGTGGAAAGCTTGGATGACTTGAATGGTGGTGGTTGGGGTGTATTTATAGCCCCAACCACTATTCTAGTCGTTGGCTGAGTTCTCTGTCGACGGGCACACCGAACAGTCCGATGGCGCACCGGACATTGTACTGTTCATTGTCCGGTGCACGTCACGTCTGCTGACCGTTGGGGTTTGGAGCAGTCGACCTTTGACTTTGCCTGTCCTTGTGGTGCACCGGATAGTCTGGTGGCACACTGGACAGTCCGGTGCGACCTGACATCGTAGACTGTCTCTAAACTTCTGGCGTTCTAAACTCGTAGCAGTTGCGTGGTAGTCGACCGTTGGCGAAGATGACCATTGCTTTTGGGCTCACTGGACAATCAGGTGCACACTGGATAGTCCGGTGAATTTTAGCCGAGGAGCGCTTCATTTTTCCGAGAGCGGCCAGTTCTCTGGGCGCGCCAGCATGGGCACCGGACACTGTCCGGTGCACCGCAGGCTGGTGCAAATTTATTTTGCTCCATACTTCTAGAATTACCCCAAGGGTCATTTTCCTTATATGCACCTGATAAAAGATCAACTAGGCAAACTAGTTAGTTCATAAGATTTGTGATGGTCATCAAACACCAAAATGGATTATAGGAAATGGTTAAAGCTATTTCCCTTTCATGTAGCATGTTTTATCCGTGCATGCCTAGTTTTGTAGCGACTAGGATACTCGTACCTTTTGGCGCCGACAGATTCCCACCAAACACCTTGATTATTTTGGCTCCCACATAATAAACAATTTACATGTTGAACAAATAAGAGAGAACCAAATACTTGTAAGAATTTTAGTGTTTTTTTTAGAATTTAAGCGTGGTGGTAGGGATGTAACCAGATCGGATATAGATGGATATTACAGATTCTATATTTGTTTTTATACTTTCTATTTGGATTCAGATACATATATTATCGAGTTATGTCTTATAAAATTTAAATAGATATCGATATTTTAAATATCCAATTTTGAGTATAGGAATACATATTGTATTTTAAATATCCGCATTCAAACTTTTAGATGGATTGAATTACGCAATAAAATCTATACTGTTTACGTTGTTACGGCCTACGAGTCGAGCAACAGAATTGGGCCGAACAGCCGGAAAGCAAAGCGGGCTCGTCCGATGGATGGACGCCCGCCTCTCCACTGTTACACTAACAACTAGGCCCGTGTAGCACAACAAGCGGCACGCACGGCGGTCACCTGTCCACCGTGAAATAATTGGTACCCATTACTCTCGCCGGCGACGAGCCTCCGCGGAAACCAGTGCCAAGCTAGAGAGTGCTTCTTTCTCCGCCAGACTGCTGCTCCGCGAGAGAAGAGCCACCACGGAGTCTGCGGGACTCGGGACAGTGGAGAAAATCAGCGGCACAGCGTGGGTCTCGCGACCTCCAGCGAACGGTGAGTTTATCTCCTTCCGGCCTTACCTATTCTCGATCTGCTCTGCTCCCTTAGTTTTTGTTCCTTTATTTGCCTTGTTCCTCACTGTCTCTTCCTCATTAGTGTTATTTCGCTTGAGTGTTGAGTCAGAGATCCCTAGGTTTCGATCCACTGTCCCAGTGGATTTGGGACTGCGATGGAGGAGCAGTTCATCCTCCGCGTGCCGCCATCCGTCGCAGAGCGGATCGAGCGCCTCATGAATGAATCCGCCGCCTCCTCCTCCAACCCCGATGAGGCCTCCCTGGACCTCTCCTTCTCAGGTTAGTTTACCCCATTTCACCCGTCTCTCATCCTCGAATCCTACTCCCTTTCTGCGAAAACCTAGCGTGTACTAGGCAAGCAGCCCCTTCGGAAACCGCGGTTCATGAATTTGCTGCTCGGGAATTACGTGTGTGTAGACTTTTAAACGGAATTCAGAAGTCAGGTCAGGTGCAGTGGGGCTTCCAAACGCCGGGAACGCGTGAGGCTGGTAACCGGTTGTATGTGGGGGCTTCCAAGGCGCTGGCGACGCGTGAGGCTGTTATTCTGTTAATTGATGTTATGTACTTATGTTAGTGGCTCTCTGGTCCTGATTGGCACAGCTCGTTGCCTCGTTGGGAGATTGGCTTGGGTATGCCGGGTCCTGCCCTAGCACGACTAACTGCTGTTCCGTTCTTCGGAGTTGTTGGAACAGATGACCGTTAAAGAATTAGAGGCCAGGGATCACACTCTCCATTGTGCCTGTCCTGCGCTAGGTGGCTGATATTATTAGGATGGTTGTTCTTGCTCCAGACTTTGTGGTGATAAGTTTATGTGTGGTGCTAGACTATTGGTTTATTATTCAATTGGCGTTGGGATTATTGACTTAGCATGGATCAGCTTGCTTGTGAATTTAAGAGATTGGTCATTTCGAAATTCCTTGAAGTGCTTAAGTATTTATAGGTTAGTCGATCAGAATAATAGGGTTGTTTCATAATCGACAGTCGAAGCAAATCTGAACAAAACATTCCAAGCTTGTGTTCTGGTTCAAGTTAGCAGTTCCAGCAATCTGATTGCTTTACCTTTAGATAAGCCTTGATGTTAATCATGTACTGAAGATCCATTTACTATGGGATGCATTGGTCAATATTTAGCAGCGGATGTAATAATTTAATGGTGAATAATTCAAAAATTAGGAATGCAAGTGTTGTGCTTCATGCTTTTGTTAATTGTACTTTGCAAATCATGTTTACCTGTTTTTAATGATTTCTCTCTTCTCCTACATAAGATGTTTGGGAGCATTACTTGGCTCACATATGCTTCATGCAGCACAGTCTGATTCAGATGAAATCATGAAATAGTTAGATTGCTGTTGGTAGTCTCAGAAATAACTCAAGATCAGTAACTAAGTATGACTCCAAAGAGTTAAATCTGTTTCACGTTGGGCATGGTAAGTCCTTATTGTGAAGCTTTTAGCTTGAGAGTTTGTTTTTTAGGAATTTTTAGCTTCAGAGTGAGGCAAAGATTATATGTGATTCATTGGATATTACATCCACTATGTGCATCACAGCGAAACACTATGGCCCCTCTTATTTGTGAGCATATAACTTGAACTCTACGCTAGACTAGATATGTATTTAAGAATTGAAATTTTGAACTGTTCCCTTCTTGTGCGTTGATGAGATATTTGTTCCTACAGAGGATGGAAGAAATGGCACATTTATGATCGGTAATGAAAGCTTTCCTGCATCTCTCTTGGATCTACCTGCTGTGGTGGAGTCATACAAAACATATGATGATTCTGTACTAATTAAAACTGCTGATGTTGGTCAGGTAAAAGTGCATGTTTAATTTATGTCACCTGTTTACTTATTAAATTTCGTATCTTCAAATCGTCCACTGAAAAACAAACTGAAACAGATGATTATGGTAAGAGCAGAGAATGATCCTGCTCCAGAAGGAGTCGAGTACAAGCATGGGCTTACTCCTCCAATGAGGGATGCACGCAGGCGACGTTTCCGCAGAGAACCAGACTTGAACGTAATAAAATTTATTGCCCTCTAACTCTACTTGTTACCCAGTTCATGTTCATAGAAACACTTCTAGGTGGAACTCTGATTCTTCCTTGTGCAATTTTGCAGGCAGAGCTGGTTAACCAAGTTGAGAAGCATCTTATCAGTATCATGCATGGTGTATCTGTCAGTATCCTTTTGTTTTCTTCTCCTGCCACTTGCTAAATGGTAGCATGTGTTGTATTCTAGCAGCTGGGAAAAAATGGTATATAGTACTCTTTTTTACTATTTATTTAGGTAATAGTTTTCTCAGTATTTTTCTGGCTACTAACGTTGGTTGACAAACGGTTTGTCTACATGGAGTTCCCTCCGTTTTTGACAAGCGCAATGACGTGTTTCTTTGAATCTTGTCTGTATAGTGGTTTCAGATAGATGTTTTGAAAGCTACACTTGAACATCAGTTATACTTCTGAATTAGTTGCTTGTAACATCCATAAATCTGACATGCATTTGGTCTGTTGGTTGAAGGATTCTCTGCCTACAGCTTTGTTCCACCGTTTTTTGCGAACTCCGTGTAGATGTGCATTTTTCCTTGACTATTAGTAGACCAGAACGCCAATGCGACAGGAGGCGAAGAAGGTGGTGATCGTAAGAAACCTCCAGTAGCTCGTGCAGCCAAGCAGCCTGGTGTTCAGGAGCCCGCCGCGAATGGAGAGGAAGCTGATCCTGAGAGGAGCGACAGTGATGATTCAGATAACTGAAATGGAGGACCTGGACTGGGTGCAGCCTCAGAGTGGTCCAGGCGAGCCATGCCAAACTTCGCAATTTGAATAAATCAGAAATTCAAAATCAGAATGTATATATTTGTAACAAACAATGTGTTCGTTGTTCGCTGATGCATGTACTGTCACGGTAAACATGATGTTACTGCATCTACTAGCAAAATAGTTATAAATAACAACTGCTAGGTAGCATTTTTATTGGATTTAATTTGATTTGAACTCGTTTTAAAATCAATAAAATTTTTAGGATGATAATAGCAAATGCTAGCGGTAGTACGAAAGAATTAGTCCCATCGACAAGAGATTGGTAAAATTTACTCCACTGTCCCGCAAAGGATGTCATTTGCCTTTTTTACTATGAAGTTTGACTGGCTTATTTTATTTTAAAAAAATCATAATTATCATTTATTTGCATTATGATTTAGTTTATCATATGATTTACTTTAGCTACGAACTGATTTTTTCTACATTTTCATAAATTAGAAAAAGATGAGCCGGTCAAACTTAAGGTCAAAAGAGTTAAACGACAATTTTTATGGGACAGAGAGTACATAAGTTGTATTATTGGCAGTCTTTTTTTATTATATTTTCTATTTCGAACTCTACTAACTCCACTCTAGTGTTGCCTAATGCCTGGCCAGCTGAAGGACACACCATCGATCTTGATTTTCTTTTTCCTCGGTTTCGCTGCTAACCGAGCCCTATTAATAGCAAGAGAACATGTACCAAATTCTAGCAGTCTATTCACTTTGATTAAAGCCAGCTATTTAAACTTCTATAGCTACAATCTATAAAAACATGGTAAAAATTAGTACCAATTAAAGCCAAACAAACAAACAACAGGCTGTAGGTCATGTTCCACCGCTCAAAAAGTTCTCACTATGGGCAACAACTATTATGCAAGCAGAAGAAGCAGTTCTTCTGTGCAAGCGTGCAAGCAAACCATCTGATCCATTAGATTACGATACAACCATAGATACAACCATGATTTGTTAGGGGGTTTTTATAAAGATTATTGAGCTGGTGGTGGAAAGGTTTAAGTGTTAAATGTGACCTATGGTTAGATCACGATCTAATGGATCAGATGGTTTGCTTGCACGCTTACACATAATGACTGCTTGCATAGCAGTCGTTGCCCTTAGTATGGGCCATTAATCTATTGAGGAGTCGAGCATTTCACGTAGTTGGCCTGCAGTCACTAGTCGCTAAGACTATCTGCACCGCTTACCGCTTGACCTCCCCCTCCCCTCGGTTAGTGGCGTCATTGTCACCCTATGTGCTGCAACGTTTGTCTCTACAAACACCCCTACCGGCTACAGTAACAGTACTAGGGGAGCCTACAGGCATTCACCAGATGCAGCGTGAGGGCGCTAGCCCCCTTTCCTGCGCGCACAACGACATGACAGTTGACAGTGCACATTGGAGTTTGGTAGTTAGAAAAAAATTGATGTTGGATGATAAATAGGTGTAGAAATAATATTTTATGGTTGAGGTTGGATATAGGAGGAGAATTTAGGGGTAACCATTGCGGGGAAGAGAAAAATAGAGGATAGAATCAGGGTGAGGTGGCTCCATAGTACGGTATAAAGAGAAAAAAATAAAAGGAACCGCTCCGCGTAGCCTAACACATTTGCATCTAATACAAGTCTTGCCTGCACAACAGTCGTTTCCACAATATATCTATTCTTTTTAGTTTTTAGAGATTAGGTAATGGATCTTTACGCTATCCGCAGTGATGAACTCTAACCGGTACCTTATAGAGATAGAGTTGAAATACAGTAGAAAACTATCGCAGCGACGAACTATTTAGGCTACTCAAGGGAACCAGAAACTCTATTTCTAGAGAACATGCATCTCCAACTCCAAAATTGTCGCTCAGTGCATGCACCTACTGTGAACACCTAGATCAGAGGAGAAAAAGAAGAGATTGGTGGGTGAAGAATAGAGTTAAAAAGAAATGATAAAATATATAGTAGTTGGTATAAAATTGAGATATAGTAGTTGGTATAGAGTTGGAAACTATATATTTAGAAAATCAAATTGTCTTGTGAAAATTTTCTTTCTCACATTTTTTCTCTCATTTCTCATTTTATTCATAAATAGTTCTTTATTCTATATTATAAAATATTAAGTCTTTTCTGAATACATATCTTTTACATGATTTGACATAATGTATAACTCGGTACATACTAGAAAAAAAAACAGTGTGTTATAGTTTGGAACAAAGTAATGACATGCATGAAAGTGAATGAGTATACATTAATGGGAATAAAGCTAAGATTGTGATCAAAATATTCTCTCCCACATATTAATTTTAGTTACAGTTAACTTATGATGATTTGCAAATCTAGATATAGACCTTCCTAAGAAAAGCCTAATTCTTTGCAATAACACGCTCACAAAATTCAAGTGTACGAAGGAAGTTTTCACTTGGATACGGAGCAGACAAAAAAAAAGGAAATCAAGTATGGATCGCATCTAGATACATTTTCCCCCAGATGGCAGATGCAGGAAGCACAGCAAACTAAAAAAACAATACTTGGGAAATTATTCAAGAAACATCTAAACACTAGTATGTATATATTCTAACATGATTTTAATTTGAGTATGAAAGGTATGGATTTGTACGAATTAAACGCAATTACAAGACACGAATTTAAATCCCCTCACACACTACTAACACTGTCACTAGCACCTCTTTTCCTTTGACAGATTAATTAAGCTAAACCAATTTACACGATCGAAAAATTCCCCATGAGCATATCAGAAACCGTATTACCAAGACCCATCCCGTCTCAAACGCTTTAATTTTGTTCATCAAACCGATCAGTCGACCACCAACGCATCCAACTTTAGTTGATTGATTGAGGAACCAAATAAGCAACCGACGATTCATTCATGCGCATGGCCGCCGCGTATGTAAATCCTCGTCTCGGAGGTACCTCAGGCATGCACGCACGACGACTTGCTGATCGATCAGTGGGATTTGCTTGGTCTAGTACATGCGCGGGTGCTCGCCTAGGACGATGACGACTCGGAGGCGGCGGCGGCGGCGGGCTCGGGCTCCCGGATCTCGTCGATGCGCGCGATGACCGTCTTGAGGTCCCACCTCCGGTCGACGTCGGCGTCGCAGCAGGCCAGGCCGACCTGGAGCAGCTTCACCATGTCGGACTCGCAGCCCCTGGCCCCCGTGATGTCCTTGTCGAACACCTCGCCGGTGCGCTCCTCCGTGACGACCGATTGCACCCACCCGGCCAGGTCCGCGTTGCCCTGCCGCCCCTGCCGGAGGTAGTTCGCCGGGAACTTGCCGGTGAGTATCTCCAGGATGAGGATCCCCAGGCTCCACACGTCGCTCTTCTTGGACGGCTTCCCTTGCGGCGCGATGCACTCGGGCGCCTTGTACGCCACCATCACTTGCGCCGCGATCTGCGGCGTCACGACGGGCACCAGCGCGTAGTCCGACAGCACCGCCTCGAACGCGCCGTCGAGCAGCACGTTCGATGACTTGAGGTGCCCGTGCGGCACCGTCAGCATCGGCAGCTCGTCGTACAGGTGCGCCAGCCCCCGCGCCGCGCCCTTGATGATCCGCAAACGCTTCCCCCAGTCCAAGAGCGATCCTCGGTTACCTGATCATCATCAAGTTCAAGTTCAGAATCAACCAATCACCCAGCTATGTTTAATTTCATTTTCTTGTTGTATGTACTGTAGGAGAGTATGCCAAAAAAAATGTTGTTGTGGTAGGACTAGGAGAGTACCATGTAGGAGCTGCGCGAGGCTGCCATTGACGATGTAATCGGTGACAAGGAGCTTCTCCTCCTTCTTGTACAGGTAGGCAACGAGTGGGAGGAGGTTGGGATGGGCGAGGCGGCCGAGGCGACGCATGTGCTCCGAGAAGTCCTCCCGCCCGACGCCGTTCATGTCCTTGAACCGCTTCACCACCACGGCGGGGCCCTCGCAGAGCGTCGCCTTGTACGACGACCCGAAGTTGCCGCTGCCCAGCACCTCGGCCGACGCCCGGAGCAGGTCCTCGATCTCGAACCGGGTGCGGCCCTCCTGGATGAACACCAGTCGCCCGTGCTCGTCGCGGCGCGGGCGCTTCCCCGCGGCCGCGGCGGCAGAGGCGGCGCCCCCGGCCGCGGCGGCGGTGCGCGGCTGGCTGGTGCTGGCTGCGTTCTCGATGTTGACGGCCGGCGCGGTGTTGAGCTTCGGGTTGGAGGGCGTCTGGTCGCCGCCTCCCAGCCTCTCGGCGGCCGCGCGCCTCGGCTTCCTTTTCCGGCGGCCGAGGGCGCCCGTGGTGATGCCCGCGACGCAGAGCAGCACGCCAAGGATGATGAGCGCGATGGCGATCTTCATCATGGTCGACATGCCGGTGCGCGGCGACCCCGAGCTGTCGCATTCCACTTCTAGTGGTTTGCCGCAGAGGAGCTTGTTGCCTGCATTGCATGCAAGGTCGTCATCGTTCACCAACAAGACGTACAGAGAGGCTGGGGGAAAAAATTAAAGATGAGGCGAGCGAGAATGGACGGATCGATCGAATTGCTACCTGCGAACATGCTTGCATTGAAGCGGCTGAGCCCTACCGGGATGGGCCCGGAGAGGTTGTTGTTGGAGACGTCGACGAACCTGAGCTCCGGCTGGGAGAAGTCCGGCAGCGGGCCCTCGAAGCGGTTGTTGGCGAGCGACAGCTCCAGCAGGCGCGGCGAGGTGATGGACTCCGGGACGGGGCCGGAGAACTCGTTGAAGGAGAGGTGCAGCTTGCGGAGGCCACGCATGGGCCTGAACGTGCCCTCGGGGATGGCGCCGGACAGGCGGTTCCGCGACAGGTAGAGCATCTTGAGCACGGCGAGCGCGGACACGTTGGGGAAGGCGCCGGTGAGCTCGTTGTCGGAGAGGCTGAGCGCGCGCAGGCCCGGGAGCACGGCAAGGACGGACAGGTCGGGCGCGCCACCCGACAGGCCGAGCCGCTCCAGCTGCAGGCCCTGCACGGAGCCGTTGCCGTGGCACGACACGCCGTACCAGGAGGAGGAGTTGCCCCGGCACGGGCCCGGCGTGCCCCAGTTCCGCAGCGGGCCCGGCGGCGCGCCGTCCAGACCGCGCAGCGTGTCCCGGAACGCGACCAGCACGTCGCCCTCCTGGACACCCTCCGCGGCCGGCGGCAGGAGGACGGCAGACGCGAACGCGAAGGCGAAGGCGACGTGGACGATGCGGCCGTGCGGCCGCGGCCGCGCCATGGGGACGCGGGCGGCGCCGAGCGAGTCGTCCGACGAGACGAGCCGAGCCGGTGTTCTCACGCGCACGGCGGTGGTCGCCTTGCCGGAGGGGCCGTGACCGCTCGCCGCATGCACGCACGCCCGTGCGCGTCGTCGTGGGAGGAGGCGAGGGCGAAGCTACGCGTCCCGCGTGTGCATGGGGTGAAGGAATGGAGGGGAGAGAGGAGGTGGCGGGAAGGAAATGCGGTGATGGGGCGCGACGCCAGGTGGGGAGGGAGGTAGATAGCCTAAGAATAGAATTGGCGAGAGAAGAGACGGCAGGCAAACACAGCACAGCAGCCGCGTCTGTTGGCGCTGCAGCCGGTTTTCTTTTCTGTGTCATTCCGTTCCTGGTTGGAGTTGGATGCGAGAGCAGGTTTTAGCCTTGCGTAGGTTCATGATTCACTTTTGCACTTTTTTAATTGTCATGTGTTTTATTTTTATCTTCTAATATTCCCACGTACCAAAATATAATTTGTTTTAAACTAAACATATTATTCGACACTAAAAAGAAGAGGGTGGACGGTCCGGCCCTGAGATCGGACGATCCGCGGTCTGGACAGTCTGCGCCTGTGGGCCGGACGGTCCGCGCGTGCGCAGAACAGATTAGGGTTCCAAGTTTCTTGCTGTATTTGTTGGCTAGATTCTCGGAATTTAGCTCGGGAAGTTTATTTGTAACGGGTCCAGCCCCCCTCCTCTATAAATAGAGAGGTATACGGCCGATTTGTAATGATCAATCGAATCAACAATACTTCTATCTCGCATTTATTTCATGTACAATTAGAAGTAATTCTAGGCTAGTTCTAGTTTAGCCTCTCAATCTCCAAATTCTCCGTCTCTCTTCGACTCTACGTCGATTAAAGGAGTCTAGGTCGGTCTACCCGAGCCTAGACACCACCTAGGATCTCTACTCCCCGACGGGGTCCCTCCCGGGAGCGAGATCCAGGCGTCGCCGACGATCTTCCGCCGCCCCTGCGCACTGCGCAGGACCGTCCGGCCCTAGGGCGCGGACCGTCCGGCCGTCAGGCAGGGAACCCTAGCCCCTGCGCCAGGTCACGGACCGTCCGGCTCTGTGTCGCGGACCGTCCGCGCCTACCAGAGAGCACCGCCACGGTTCTTGTTGAGTGTTTGGCGCTCCGAAAAGGCGTCAACATACTTTGGCGACTCCGCTGGGGACAACACATATAGACCTATCAAATCGGCCCTCAATGGCCGGTTCAAAGGATAGCTCTGAAGTTTCCACCAGCAATATCATCACACCGACATGGGAAACCTTGCCGGCTGAAGAACAGCTCCTGTTTGAGGAGCGCCAGGAGCAGCTGATCCAAGAAGCAAAAGCAAAGTTCTTGGCCAACTTCAAAGTGGACAGGAACAACAAGGTCGTCCGACATCGGGCGACGGATCCGGCTTTGTTCCGACCCACACCAGATATCCCCAATGTAAGTAGCACCAACGAACTCTAATCTCTTACAGCTTACATAGACGAACAGCGAGAACAGTTGCAACGTATCGTAGGGGATATACAAAATAATCATAAAAGGTTAGTGCGTGCGTTTGATAAGTCTACTATGACAAATATTCCTTCGCACGAGGTTGAATTGAGGGAATACACACATAATTCATCGGCTACAGGTTGTCACGACCAGTCACAACCCCTTTATGGGATGTCGATGGACATGTACCCTGGGCAACAACAGCCTCCCACGCACATCGGTGATAAATTTGCCGATCTACGCATGTCCGGACCGTCCGCACGTGGGCACAGACCGTCCGGGCCAGCTGCGGCTGATCCCATTTTTAGAAGTGAATTACCGAGACCTGCACCCAAGCCGCCACATGCCGTGCAAACCCTAGATAACTCATTCGGACCGTCTGTGTATGGCGCCAGACAGTTCGAATATAATGTTGGACGGTCCGGCCACATGTCCGGATAGTCTGCGCATAGGGCCGGACGGTCCGCGTATTTAACCAGACGGTACGGCACAGAGTTTTTTAAGGAGGATGGATATCCAACTCCGTATCCGTCCCAGCTAGACTCCCCATCTCACCATACGACACACCAGCACCATAATATAATCTATCAAACCCGTGAGAGTGAGTACTTTCCGGCCCCTAGAAGGCTAGAAAGGAATGTCCAGTCCTATGAGCCTCACAGGGCATGTATTAACGCGCCGCAAAACCCAAACCAATGGGGAGAAAAACAACATACCAACATCCAAACAAACTCACCTATATTGGGTCAAAGAGCCGGTGGTCTCCCACCGGCTGCCATCGTTATAGTAAGGGAGGAAATAGCTGGAGCGTTCCGAGATAAGCTCGGAGTTAGTATAGTCCCCGGGGGACAGTCATATCTGAGACCTTATGATAGCAGTTTGACCGGCTCCCATACCCACAGGGAACCAGAATACCTGAATTCACAAAGTTTTTGGGTGACCAAGAAAAGAGCACGCGTGAGCACATAGACCAGTTCTTAGCACAGTTAGGAGAATTGGCCGACACCGAAGCATTTCGTGTACGTTTATTTTCATTATCTTTAACAGGGACTGCATTCACATGGTATGCCACGCTCCCTCCTAATTTCATTTTGTCGTGGGGAGATTTAGAACAAAAATTTCATGAACATTTCTTCTTTGGCGATTATGAGCTAGATTTAGTAGACTTAGTAGCCCTACGATAAGAAAAAGATGAATCGGTTAGTGATTACATCCGGAGATTACGGGATACGAGAAACCGATGCTTTCAAATTCTTTTAACAGATAAACAACTGGGGGGAATAGCCTTTGATGGATTGCGCTATTATTTAAAAGAAAAATTAGAAGGCATCCGGTTCTTTACGCTAGCACAATTACATCAGAGAGCTTCGGCTTGTGAAAGCCGAAGCAAAGAACTAGTCAAAACGGTTCATCATAATGTCCATATAGTAGAACACAATCAAAGTAGTTCGGACGGTGAACCAAAGGAAATTTACACTACCGAAATAGTTTGGCCTGAGCAAGCCAAATCTTCGGCTTGCTCCTCCTTGCAGCCAGTTCAAAAGAAACGGTAGGAGGAGATTAAGTTTACATTTAATGTTGGCAAATGTGATAAGATATTCGATGAATTACTAAAAAATGGTAACATTAAGATTGATTATATCGTTCCACCTGCCGACGAACTAAAGCGTCGCGCATATTGCAAGTGGCACAACTCATTTTCCCATGCCACTAATGATTGTAATGTGTTTCGACGACAAATCCAATCGGCCATTAACGAGGGACAATTGAAATTTCAGGAGGACACGGAGCCCTTCCCAATGAATATGATCGACTTCAATGGAAAAAAGGTCCTAATTCGGCCCAGCACAGCCGATAAGGGCAAAGACAAAGAAGTCATCATCGGCAACACACGGGAGGCCGATGGAAACAATAAAATTTCTTGTAGGAAAGTGGTGGCCGAGAAGACTCCTGATGGAGGGGAGACACTGAAGGTGACCATCACAAACTCCGGCACTAGAGTGCAAGCGCAGACAAGGGGACATGCGCGAGAACCTATACTACGCATCGTGGACGGTCCGGTGCTCAGGCGCGGACGGTCCGTAACATCACCGGACGGTCCGGAGCGTTCCAGCGGACAATCCGGCAACGACGAAGAGCCACGACGACCACGTACCTTCAAACCACGACGACCAGAAATAGGTACGTGGAAAACTAACACGTTCAAGGCAACTGGTCGGTTGGTAAAATACAGTCCGACCTTTGATCAATTATTGTCTAAATATGTGAAAAAGAAGACCGGCCACCAAAGCGATCTCACTTACCCACCCAGATGCGACAGCAGGTTAGGCCGATTGGACCACCACACCAATCGGAAAGGACGGAAGGTCATAATGTTCAATTAAGACCTTACGTACCTGCATGGACACCTCCACCCCCATATCCACCTATGCCATATCCATACACATACATACCTCCATCATATGTCCCAAATCAAATGTGGGGCATGCCACCATACCCATTTGGGATGTCACAGTACCCCGCTTGGGGGGCACCCCAAACATCTGTATTCAATAGGTTGACACCTCCAGTACAAGACCGATTGAGAGCCTCTCAATCTGGTCCACGAGCACAGGACCAGCAAGATTGCCGAACAGCCCGGCCCCAAAGGCTGACTAATCCGGCAGGGGGCAAACAGCTACAACCTCCAACAGTACGAAAAAAAGGAGACGTCATTAAAATAGGAACGACAGATGTCGTCGTACAACAAAATAACGAAGGGCCGATGATTTTTGGTGAATCGGCCAACACAAACAAAAAAGAAGGTATAGCTATCAACAAAACAGCCGATCCAAAATACTCCATGCCCCGATGGTGCCCATCGGGATTGACACGATCGCAAAAGCAAAAATTACAGCGCCTTAGAGCAAAGGAGAATCAGGAGAAGGAGGCGGAAAAAATATTCAATGACACGCATCGCAGTATCCACCACCGCAAAAGAGATGGAGACCAAAGGCCGTTGAGGAAAATCAAATGGACACAAAGATAGAAAATAAAACAACAACTGTGCAGCTCTTTGCAGGTATGGCAGACAGTCCGGCTATAAAGACCGGACCAACCGTACAAGGCGTGGACCGTCCGACCCCTGAGGCCGAATCATCCGCAATACACCATGACATCTGCAACGACGTACCAACATCCATGGAGGAAGACGACCTGCAAGGAGAAGACCTGGTCAACTACGAAGCTACGTCACAACACTTAGAAAATTAGGAAAGCAAGGTGACGAATTGGTTAGGACCAGTATGACGCTCGACGATGTTGGGACTGACAGTTCGATCAAAGCTAAAGGGGTCACGTCCGTTGAGTCAACCATCAGGACCAAGGCCACTACGTACCATCCTAGTAAGTGGCAAGATGGCTAAGAAAACCGATGTGATACATCGAGTTAGTTGCTTTTGGTTCGCTCAGCTCCACCAAAAGGCAGGGGGCATATGTTCGACACCAAAAAGAGAGGGCGGACGGTCCGCGCCTGTGGGCCGGACGGTCCGCGCGTGCGCAGAACAGATTAGAGTTCCGAGTTTCTTGCTGTGTTTGTTGGCTAGATTCTCGGAATTAGCTCAGGAAGTTTGTTTGTAACGGGTCCAGCCCCCTCCTCTATAAATAGAGAGGTATACGGCCGATTTATAATGATCAATCGAATCAACAATACTTCTATCTCGCATTTATTTCCTGTACAATTAGGAGTAGTTCTAGTCTAGTTCTAGTTTAGCCTCTCAATCTCCAAATTCTCCGCCTCTCTTCGACTCTACGTCGATTAGAGGAGTCTAGGTCGGTCTACCCGAGCCTATACACCACCTAGGATCTCTACTCCCCAACGGGGTCCCTCCCGGGAGCGAGATCCAGGCGCCGCCGGTGATCTTCCGCCGCCCCTGCGCACGCGCGGACCGTCCGACCCTAGGGCGCGGACCGTCCGGCCGTCAGGCAGGGACCCTAGCCCCTGCGCCAAGTCGCGGACCGTCCGGCTCTGTGCCGCTGACTGTTCGCGCCTGACCAGAGAGCACCGCCACGGTTCTTGTTAAGTGTTTGGTGCTCCGAAAAGTCGTCAACACATACATTTATTAATTAACCTATAAATTACAATTACATTTTGTATATATTCCCTATGTTCCAAAATAAAATCTCTTTTGCTTTTTAAATGATTTATACAATAATTAATGTATTCGGTTTATATATGTGTCTAAATTCATTATTATTCTTTTAAATATAGATATAAAAATAAAAAAAACTAATATTTTGGATCGGATGGAGTATGTCTATATTTATTATCATCTATTTAAAGATGGATAAAAAAGGCTAGAAAGAGCTATATTTTAGGACGGAGGGAATACTTTGCTTTATTTTTTCTACATTAAAATCAGTTTTACATGCTCATGATCTAACGATAAAGATCCGTATCTATAAACATACTATATTTCAGACATCTGAACCTACCTCCTCACAAATCATCACTATGGACGATGCTACACTACACCACCCTCCCATATTATGCCACTGCTACCAAATTAAGGCATCTAATCTCTCAGCATCAGGGAATTTTCTTTCAGGGACAGAACTGAAACGAACAACAGAAGTGAGCATCTCATCTCACTAATCAGGGGGCCAGAAGCCCTCAGAACAGCAGCGGTGTCGAGACACCTAGACAGTGTCTGCTACAAACCCTACACCAGTCGGGTTGGGTGGTGGTCGTCATACAGCGCCGTCATATTTACAAAGATGACGGACACACAGAAACGAAACTACAGCGCTAAGATCTAACCCTCCAAAGGAAGCCCTGCGTCTCACGCATCAATCAGGTCATGCCGGCGATGTTCTCAAACCCAGTTTCCTTGACCAGCTCGGTGAATTGGTTCAGGTAGCTGACGAGCCCACCGAGCGATTGGATCAGCTCATCTGCTTTTCGGCGGGCGGCCTCCATTGCGTCAGGCAGCATCGAACTACCGAGATCATGGTTCTGGCCACCATCCTGGGCAGCCTCTTCCTTCAGTATGGCGTGTATGTGCTGCGCGTTCTCGTGTAACTTGTTCGCCAGCTCCGATGCGATGTCTTGGCTTCTCTC
The DNA here is from genome assembly GCA_029449295.1 of Zea luxurians. Taxonomy (NCBI): domain Eukaryota; kingdom Viridiplantae; phylum Streptophyta; class Magnoliopsida; order Poales; family Poaceae; genus Zea; species Zea luxurians. The sequence goes on from JAOPSE010000015.1 coordinate 23,582,684, forward strand.
GGGTTCCACACTCGTCCCCAGTCTCATGCCCTTCAACACAAATATATTGCGAAGAAAGTAAGGCAGCAGCAACAAAAATAAGACAAGACAAAAGGAACAAGAATACAGGCTGGTAGTACAAGCTATGGATCAGAGTTTGAACTTGAAATCACAGGGAGCTCGTATTGTGTTGCCTCATTGCAGCATACACCATCTATTCGACACCACGAACAGATGTACATTTGATGAACATAAATGAGTTCTTAAACTCGAAGCATGCCATCTATGTCTAACATGATTGTGCACATTATCAAACAATGCAATGTTGTGTTACTTGACTATTGATGCCCGTTTGCTACAAATATTGGCTAGTTGATACTATTCATGAAATTATATTTATGTCAAAACTTTCCATACTAGGACAAGAGGCTTTAAGCAGATCCTACGAAGTTTAGACGGCTTAAACTTTGATATGAATATTTTTTAGGATTTTAAGCTACAAAAATGTTGTTCAGTACAATTTTACAAACCTAAATCACTTCTAATCGACTGTTTTATGCCAAAAGTTTCCATACAGCACAAGATGCTTTAATCAGATCCTACAAATTTTGGGTTTGTTTGGTTCAGTTTTCTAAGCTAGATATCTTGGATCCCAACCAAAGGCGTACATGAGCAGAATATTCCTCTAGTTCAATCCAGAATCTCCTTCTAACCCATATTTTAAGATTCCAGTCATCCAAATTTTCGAAGATACTACCCAATTGCCATTGTTAATAGGACCAAATCATTTTATTTTCTATTTGGAGGCCCTCACCCGAGTTGTCGCTTGACTCTCACCTGACGGCACCTCCCAACGGCGGCTAGAGTTGCCACTGCCTCTCTATGTCGGACTTCGGAGGTCGGCGACGTGGCTTAGCCATCGTACCTCTTTCGTGTCGACCTTTCAACGTTGCTCATCGCCCAACATCCATGTCGTCTGTTCATATCTAATGTTGCCGCCTTCAACACCTCTCTAGCCCCCACTTTGATGTTCGGTGACCGTGAGGCTCCATCCCCATGAAAAACGACGATGCAACACCTATCGTTTTAGCTGCTGCCATACGCACTACTTGTGTAGGACGCCGCCATGTATGTGTTGGACTGGGCATGACTACAGCCACAACGCTTGGGCCTAGCACTACAGGTGTAGGGCCCCCGCGACATGGTGTACTACCCTCTTGCCGGCGATGGCATACTGTCAAATCGGCTCGTAGGCGCGGCACCCCTCTTACCATGTTGCCAAGCCATCATACTCTTACATAATCTATAGTTGACGGTTGTTTTGATCAAACAAATTTCAACTTTCCAATAGTTGTCAGCTCGCAGCAGCTTCCTCACAGCTCACAGCTAGAATTAGATTTCAAAAATCTATAGCTAAACCAAACACACCTTAGACATCTTAAAATTTGATATGAATATTTTGAGGAATTTTAAGCTACAAACGTAAATCACTTCTATTGACTGCTTTCAACTGGGAATCACCTTATTATTGCATTGAAGCAAGAAAATTGCTTCATATTTTATTGACCACAAGACAGTAACAATGGATTAAATGACATGTATATATCATAATACATCAAAGAGAGCAAATCTAGTGAAGCTAAATGTTGATAATCTTTTTATTCTTTTATATGATGGTAAGTTTTCGTCTCTTGCCAATGAGGTGGGTTTGATGTTTAATTTTACACAGATATAGGACATGCATCCCTATGTCCCATAATTTCTTGAGAATTTTGAAAAACTTTTGCCGCTTGTTTTTAGAGTTTGTCCACATTTACCTGGTTTCATAAGCTGTTTGTCCTATATAAAAAAAAACTATAACAGACTAATGAGCCTATGCTACATGCATTGGATACTGAGTTGTGGAAAAAGGATCATTCAGGATCTACAACCTGAGCTAAAGAACAGCATGAGAGTGAATATGACAAAACAGGAAAAGGTACCATAATTGGGCACTACAATGGGTCATGAGAAAGGATGAGCATGAGCCTTGTTTCCCCAGTAACAAATACTCCCTCCGTTTCAAATTACAAGTCATTCCAAGTTTTTTGGAGAGTCAAAGCATCTTAAGTTTGACTGAAATTATAGAGAATCACAAATATTTTATGACATCAAATAGGTACACTATGAAAATATAATTAATCAAGAATCTAATTATACTTATTTGATATTATAAATGTTATTATTTTATTGTATACATTTTGTTAAACTTGAGATTCTTTAAATTTTGTTTTAAATGCTTTTAAATTTTGTTAAACTTGAGACTCTCTGAGAAAGTTAGAATGACTTATAATTTGGGATGTAGAGAGTACGACAGGAATATTTTGTCTGAGGTTTTTTTTTACGATGATATGATCATTCCTAATAAAACAATCTAGCTGCTCTGAACTAGGTAGTAGCTAGCGTGTTTACTATTAGTTTAACTGATCGGAGAGACGCTTTTGTGTGGGATCTCCTCCAGCATGGTCAGTTTACAGTCAGCTCTATGTATAGGACTTTGGTCGCTCCGAACATTGTTTCGAGAAATCACCCAATTTTGAATTTAAAGCTACTATGTGGTACTTAGTTAAAGACATAGCTCTAACAAAGGATAATTTAGCAGAAAAAAAGGAAGGGGGGTCTTAAATGTTGTGGATGTAACCTAGATGAATCCATTCGACACCTTTTCTTTGACTGTCATATCGCATGGTGTGTTTGGAGAGGTGTGCAAATTCCGTTTAATATTACACCACCCTTGAGCATCCAACATATATTTGGCAATTGGCTATAGGGGTTAAATTCTAAACTTAAGAACTTGATTTGGGTTGGAGCATGTGCCCTCTGTTGAGCTATATGGTTAAACCTTAATGAAGTTCTTTTTGACAATGCACGAGTTTTCGCTCCCTTGCAGATCACCTTCAGAGGACAGATCTCAAGTAAAGTGTTGTTGTCGTGTGTTTGACACGACAATGATGGAAATCTTTTAGAATAATGGCTGGACTTTTTGTCGTAGGTTGAGTGCTTAATTTTGTGAACCTTTTTTTGGATGTGAGATTTTCGTTCCAGAGTGGAACCCACTGTTTGCAAGTTTGAACAGCCACGTATCTATCTATGGTCGATGCAGAAGCTGGAATATTAACAATATTCCCTTTTCTAAATAAAAGGTATTGGCATATTTGACTGACATCTAATTTCACTGACGGAATCCCCTAGAATAGAACAAAAAAAAATCCATATTAGGGCAATTCCTATGTCAAATGCCTTGCTGAATCTCCCCATTTTTTTTCTGATATAAATCATCCTACTTGCACAGTCACATCCATACAATGACACACCATTGCAGACTTGACATAAGCTTCATAACCAGACTACATGTTTGGTAAGCAGAGCAAGGTATCGTGATCATAAGCACACATGAGAACTGAATCAGAAAATTCAAAAGCGAAAAGTGGATGATTTGCACATACCAAGGTCATTTGAAGCACCAGCATTGCCCCCATCCTCCTGCATTTCTTCCACATCCTCATCGACGTCTTGTTCCTCCTCCTCTCCAGCAGATGCATCCTCCTGCACCTGCTCTTCGCCAACCTCAGCCTCAACGGAGTCGCCGCCATCCTGCTTACCCACCTCGACGCCAACGCAGCCGGCTCCACCCCCAACCAAGCCCTCCACATCCTCCCCACCCGCACCACCGCCAGCAGCATCCGCAAGCAGCGCCTCCTCGACCCGTATGAGCGCGTCCATAGCCCCATACACCTCGTCGTCGAACTCGGCAGGAAGGCCAGCCTTCCTCCGCGCCGCCGCACCCATCTCCCAGTACGTCGCCCCGGTGCGCACCTCCCAGCGGCGCACGGCCCCGTACTCGGCCGCCAGCGCTTCCCAGCGGCGCCGGCACTCCCCGGCAGTCCTCTTGCTCCCGCGCCCTCTCCGGCGGCTCCCGGGCCCCGACAAGAGGGACTCGGAGGCGGCGAGGTTCTCGGCGACCATGGCCCACTTCTGGAACGCGGAGACGGAGCGAGACCAGCCGTCGTCCACGGCCGCCACCTCGGCGACGAGCGCGAGCGTCTCGGCGGGCGTCCACTCCGGCGCGCCACCCGAGCGGGTGCGGCGCGGGCTCGGGGGCGCCGGGCCCGAGCCCGGCGCAGGAGGCGCGTGGCGGCGTTTGGCGGTGGGGGAGGAAGGCTGGCTGGGGGCGGTCGTGGCCGGGAGCGCCTGGACCAGGGGCGGCGGTATGGTGTTGCAGTTCGCCGGGAGTGCCTGGACCAGGGGCGGCGGTAGGGTGTTGCAGTTCGCTGGGAGCGACTGGATGACACACGGCCGGTCCGCAGCGGCGGGATCCATGGGGCTGGGCACGGCGCGGCGACGCCGTCGAGGGCGACACGCGGGCGGAGGGAGCTCGAGACCCGAGTGTGTGTGCTGCTGTCGACTGTCGTGAAGCCGAGAGACCGAGACTGGTGGCCTGCACACGACGGCACACAACAGTGCCGGGTCGGCCACGCATCGCAGTGGACAGAGGCCGCTTGGGCCTTATTCCTACGGACCCGGTGGGCGGTGGCCATGGAATGCTTTCTACTGCTGGGCCGGCGGTGGCAACTGGCAGAACAAAGTTGGACTGGACCCACCCTTCAGCCGAGTTCCTCCCGTGCACACGGTCAAACAAACAACGTGCTGCTGCCTAGTATCGCGGGTACCATACGGACCCTGACAGACTGGCCTAGTGGCCTGGGACCTGTGAACGTGCCAACTGAACGTGTTTGTTAACTAGCCGGCTGACTGGCCCCGTCTTAACTATGAACAGTGCTAGAGAGACGCGGCTTTGAGATCGCACCGCACACAACTATGGCTGTGAGGAGAATTTGGCTGTGTGGAGAATCTGAGTATTATTATGATTACGTGTGAAGAAAGATAAAGTTGTTCATAGTGCTCAGGATCTAGAAAGTGCCGGATTCCTACTATTATAACGACTCAACCGATTATGTGTTTAGGTTGATTTTGGATGGTTTTTGTCCCTAACGAATTTTATAGAAGCTGGCTGAAAAGCTGAGCGTTTGGCAGTCCACAACAGCTTTTGATGACCCGAAGCTGCCAGAAGCTGAAACAAACAGCCCCGCATGGGTAGAAAAGCTCGACCATGTTCAACTAAACTGATGCATAGTCCTCCATATTCACCTTCTAGTATATATAACTGGATTTCCGCGAACTAATCTTAAATATAACGGGATTTATAAACAAAAATAACTAGAATAAAATTGAAAGGGAAATATGGTCAAACCTTTTCCTAAATATAATTTTGGTGGTTGAATGTCCAACACAAATAATTGGACTAACTAGTTTGCTCTAGACTATATGTTCTACAGGTGCCAAAGGTTCAACACAAACCAATAAAAAGAACAAGTTAGGGTTTAAAAGAAAGGAGCAAAAGAAAACTGAAGTGTGCCCTGGTCTGGCGCACCGGACTATCTGGTGCACCACCGGATAGTGTCTGGTGCACCAGGGACCGTACAATCTGAACTCCTCATCTTCGGGTTTCTCCAGGCGCACTCCACTATAATTCACCGGACTGTCCGGTGTGCCACCGGACTGTCCGGTGCACCAAGCGGAGCAACGACTACCAGCGCAACGGTCGACTGCACAGTGCCTGACAAAGCTACAGTTCGCGGCAGAAGTCAGAGCAGGCGACCGAAGGCGCACCGGACAGTGAACAGTGCCTGTCCGGTGCGACATCGGACTGTCCGGTGCCCCAAGATGTCAGAGCTCCAACGGTCGAAACCGTCAGAACCATAACGGTGGGGTGACGTGGCTAGCGCACCGAACAGCGTCCGGTGGCGTACCGAACTGTCGCACCCATCGATAGCAGCCTTCCCCAATGGTTGAATTGGTGGTTGGGGCTATAAATACCCCCAACCACCTCCTCTACAACCATCCAAGCATTCACTCCTGCACATTCAATACAAGAGCAATAGACACCACTCCAAAGACACAATTCAAGAGATCGATCCACTCAAAGTCTCAAAATCCACTCTAGCGCATTTAGACTTGTGAGAGGATCATTTGTGTTTTCTTGTGCTCTTGTTTGCTTGGCTTGCCTTTCTTCCTCCCTATTCTTGTTCTCAAGACATTTGTAATTAAAGCAAGAGACACCAAGTTGTGGTGGTCCTTGTAGGGGTTTCAGTGACCTATTTGATTAAGGAGAAAGCTCACTCGGTCTAAGTGACCGTTTGAGAGAGGGAAAGGGTTAAAAGAGACCCGGTCTTTGTGACCACCTCAACGGGGAGTAGGTTCGCAAGAACCGAACCTCGGTAAAAAAAATCACCGTGTCATCCGCTTCATTTGCCTTTGATTTGTTTTTCACCCTCTCTTTCGGACTCGAATTTAATTCTAACGCTAACCCCGGCTTGTAGTTGTGCTTTAAGTTTATAAATTTTAGATTCCTGCCTATTCACCCCTCTCTAGACGACTTTCAATTGGTATCAGAGCCCAGTACTTCATTAGAGTTTAACCACTCGAAGTGATGTCGGGAGATCACGCCAAGAAGGAGATCGTGACCGACGAGAAGGTCACAAGCCACGGGAAGGCTCCATCAAAGGAGTCCGGCAACAAGCTAAAGGAGGGATCACCTCCTCATAAGTCGCATCGGAGTGGCAACAAGAAAAGAAGATAAAGAAGGTGGTCTACTACGAGACTGATTCTTCGTCACCATCTACCTCTGGCTCCGACGCGTTGTCCATCACTTCTAAGCGCTATGAGCGCAAGAAGTTTAGTAAGATCCCCCTACGCTACCCGCATTTCTAAACGCACTCCTTTACTTTCCGTCCCACTAGGCAAACCACCGGTTTTTTACGGTGAAGATTATTGTATGTGGAGTGCTAAAATAAGGCATCACCTAATCTCACTCCACGCTAGCATATGGGATATTGTTGAGTTTGGAGCGCAGGTACCATCTGTGAGGGATGAAAGCTACGACTCGGACGAGGTCGCCCAAATCCGGTACTTCAACTCCCAAGCCACTACTATACTCCTCGCCTCTCTATGTCGAGAGGAGTATAATAAAGTGCAAGGATTGAAAAGCGCGAAGGAGATTTGGGACATGCTCAAGACCACGCACGAAGGAGATTGAAAGGGAAATGTGCCCTTGGGCCATTTCTAAGTATTTTGGTGATTGAGTGCCAACACAAGTGCTTAAGTGTTAATCTATGCCAATTGATGGACAAAGTGCAAATCAAGAGTAAAGGTATGTTTCTAAGAGTTAGTACATTGTTTTGGAGACTAATATATTGTGTCTAAGTGCTAGAAACAGGAAAAGACCAATTTGGACAAGACTTGGCTAAGTAGCCAAGACTCTGCGCAGTCTGGGTGCACCGGACTGTCCGGTGGTGCACCGGACTGTCCGGTGGTGCACCAGACAGTGTCTGGTGCGCCAGGCTAGCGACTATCAACTGGCTGCTCTCGGGAAGCGATCAACGGCGTACGACTATAAATCATCGGACTGTCCGGTGGTGCACCGCACTGTCCGGTGAGCCATTCACAGGTGAAGTCGTCGCTCTCGGGAAGCGATTAACGGCGTATGGCTATAAATCACCGGACTGTCCGGTGGTGCACTGGACTGTCCGGTGAGCCAACGGTCGGCCGCGTAATCCGCGCGCGACGCGTGGCCGAGCCAACGGTCAGAAGGGGGCACCGGACTGTCCGATGTGCACCGGACAGTGTCCGGTGCGCCAACGGCTCTGGATCTTCAATGGTCGGCTGCGCCAAAACAGGAAAGAAATCTGCACCGAACAGTGTCCGGTGGTGCACCGGACTGTCCGATGCGCCAGTCGACAGAAGGCAAGAATTGCCTTCCTGGAATGCTCTCAACGGCTTCTAGCTGCCTTAGGGCTATAAAAGGGACCCCTAGGCGCATGGAGGAGAACACCAAGCATTCTCTAAGCATCCCTAAGCACCAAGACTCCAATTCCGCGCATTCAATTCTTTGTGATAGCAAATAGAGCTCCATTTGAGTAGAGAACTCTTTGAGTTGTGTTGAGAGCTCGTGTTGTGACTTGTGTGCGTGTTGTTGCTCTGATTTTGTGTCTTGTGTGCGTTGCTCATCCCATCCTTACTTATGTGCTTCTTTGTGATAATCAAAGTGTAAGGGCGAGAGGCTCCAAGTTGTGGAGATTCCTCGCAAGCGGGATATAGTAAAGTGAAAGCAAAACACCGTGGTATTCAAGTGGGTCTTTGGACCGCTTGAAAGGGGTTGAGTGTAACCCTCGTCCGTTGGGACGCCACAACGTGGAGTAGGCAAGTGTTGGACTTGGCCGAACCACGGGATAAACCATTATGCCATCTCTGTGTTGATCTTCTTGTGGTTATCGTGTTGTGCAAGAACTCTTCTCTAACCACTTGGCTTTATTGTGCTAACTCTTAATCAAGTTTTGTGGATTAAGTTTCAAGTTTTTACAGGATCACCTATTCACCCCCCTCTAGGTGCTCTCAATTAGTATCGGAGCCGTTCTCTTCACGTGAGGGACTAATCGCCCGAAGAGATGGATCCTAAGGGCAAGGGGATGGTGGTCAATGATAAGGAGAAGGAGTCCTTCGTCAATGATCCAAAGGATGACAAGCCTACTGACTCGGGTGCGAGTCACAAAAGAAAAGACAGGAAGAAGAAGAAAACAAGGCGCATCAAGGAGATCGTCTACTACGACGATAGCGACGAGTCCTCTTCTTCCCAAAAGGACGACGACAACGACTACGAGAAAAAGAAGACGGTTAATTCAAACTTTTCCTTTGATTATTCTCGTATTCCGCAAAGTTCCAATACTCATTTGCTTTCCATTCCCCTCGGTAAACCCCCTCACTTTGATGGAGAGGACTACGGATTTTGGAGTCACAAAATGCGTAGCCACTTGTTCTCTCTCCATCCAAGTATATGGGGGATAGTAGAAAATGGAATGCACTTTGATAGTACAGATAGTCCCATGTTCATCAATGAACAAATCCATAAAAATGCACAAGCTACTCTGTCCTTTTAGCATCTTTGTGCAGATCTGGGACACCCTCAAGATATCACATGAGGGAAATGACGTCACCATGCTCACCAAGATGGAGTTGGTGGAGGGTGAACTTGGGAGATTCGCAATGATCAGGGGAGAGGAGCCAACCCAAACGTACAACCGGCTCAAGACCCTCATCAACAAAATAAGGAGCTATGGAAGCACACGATGGATGGACCACGACGTCGTGCGCCTAATGCTAAGGTCTTTTACTGTCCTTAATCCACATCTTGTAAACAATATTCGTGAGAATCCCAGGTACACCAAGATGTCGCCCGAAGAAATACTCGGGAAGTTTGTAAGCGGGCGGATGATGATCAAGGAGGCAAGATACGTCGACGATGCATTGAATGGCCCAATCCACGAGTCTCAAACCGTGGCTCTCAAAGCAACAAGGAGCAAGTTGGCGCAAGTTGAGGTGGCCGGGCTTAATGAGGAAGAAATGGCCCTCATCTTCAAGTGGTTCAAGACAGCGCTAAAGGGTCGCAAGGAGCACCCCAACAAGAACAAGATGAAAGGGAAGCGCTCCTGCTTCAAATGTGGTAAGATTGGTCATTTTATCGCTAATTGTCCCTGATAATGAGAGTGACCAGGAAAAGAAGAGTGGAAAGTGGGAAAAGAAGAAGAACTACAAGAAGGCAAAGGGCGAGGCACATCTTGGAAAGGAGTGGGATTCGGATTGCTCCTCGTCTGACTCCGACAACGAAGGACTCACCGCCACCGCCTTCAACAAATCATCCCTCTTCCCCAACGAGCATCACACCTGCCTCATGGTGAGGGAAAAGAAGGTAAGCACTCGTAATACTAGTACTTACGCTTCTTCAAGTGAAGATGAATCTAGTGATGATGAAATTGACTATTCATGCTTATTCAAAGGCTTAGATAGAACTAAGATTGATAAGATTAATGAATTGATTGATGCTTTAAATGATAAGAATAGATTGTTAGAAAAGCAAGAGGATCTTTTGTATGAAGAGCATGATAAATTCATTAGTGCGCAAAATTCTCTTGCTCTAGAAGTCAAAAGAAATGAAATGCTTTCATGTGAACTATCTACATGCCATGAGTCTATTTCTAACTTAAAGAGTATTAATGATGACTTGAATGCTAAGTTAGAAGTAGCAAATAGATCTAACTCTTGTGTAGAACATGTTGTGATTTGCAATAGGTGCAAAGATTTTAATGTTGATGCTTGTAGTGAACATCTAGTTTCCATTGCAAAACTAAATGGTGAAGTGGCTAGTCTTAATGCACAACTTAAGACTAGCAAGGATGAATTTGACAAACTAAAATTTGCAAGGGATGCCTACACTATTGGTAGACACCCCTCAATCAAGGATGGGCTTGGCTTCAAGAGGGAAGCCAAGAACTTAACTAGTCATAAGGCTCCCATTCCCGCCAAGGAGAAAGGGAAGGCCCCTATGACTAATAGTTGTCAAAAGAACCATGCTTTTCATGTACCATGATAGGAAATTCACTAGAAATGTTCATTATGATAGGAGTTGTAATGCTTACAATTCAAATGCAATGATTGCCTCAAGTTCTTCTATTATGCATAATAGAAATTTGACTAGGAAAAATGTTATGCCTAGAAGAAATATTGTTCATGTTCCTAGGAAAGTAAACAATGAACCTTCTACAATTTATCATGCTTGCAATGCTTCCTTTGCAATTTGTAGAAAGGATAGAAAGGTGATTGCTAGGAAATTAGGGGCAAAATGCAAGGGAGATAAAACTTGCATTTGGGTCCCTAAGGATATTGTCACTAACCTTGTAGGACCCAACAAGAGTTGGGTAACTAAGACCCAAGCCTAAATTTGCCTTGCAGGTTTATGCATCCGGGGGATCAAGCTAGATTATCGACAGCGGATGCACAAACCACATGACGGAGGAGAAGAAGATGTTCACCTCCTACGTCAAGAACAAAGATTCCCAAGATTCAATCATATTCGGTGACGGGAATCAAGGCAAGGTGAAAGGGTTAGGAAAAATAGCTATTTCATCTGAGCACTCCATTTCCAATGTGTTTTTAGTTGAGTCGCTTGGATATAACTTGTTGTCTGTGAGTCAGCTTTGTAATATGGGATATAACTGCTTATTCACAAATGTAGATGTGTCTGTCTTTAGAAGGAGTGATGGTTCATTAGCTTTTAAGGGTGTATTAGACTGATAAACTCTATTTAGTTGATTTTGCAAAAGAGGAGGCCGGTCTAGATGCATGCTTAATTGCTAAGACTAGCATGGGCTGGCTGTGGCATCGCCGCTTAGCACATGTAGGAATGAAGAACCTTCACAAACTTCTAAAGGGAGAACATGTGATAGGTCTAACAAATGTTACTTTCAAAAAAGATAGACCTTGTGCAGCTTGTCAAGCAAGTAAACAGGTGGGAAGCTCTCATCATACCAAAAATGTGATGACCACATCAAGACCTTTGGAGTTGCTTCATATGGACCTCTTCGGACCCGTCGCCTATCTAAGCATAGGAGGAAGTAAGTATGGTCTTGTTATAGTTGATGATTTTTCCCGCTTCACTTGGGTATTCTTCTTGTAGGATAAATCTGAAACCCAAGGGACCCTCAAGCGCTTCCTAAGGAGAGCTCAAAATGAGTTTGAGCTCAAGGTGAAGAAGATAAGGAGCGACAACGAGTCTGAGTTCAAGAACCTTCAAGTGGAGGAGTACCTTGAGGAGGAAGGGATCAAGCACGAGTTCTCCGCTCCCTACACACCACAGCAAAATGGTGTGGTAGAGAGGAAGAACAGGACGCTCATTGACATGGCGAGGACAATGCTTGGAGAATTCAAGACGCCCGAGCGATTTTGGTCGGAAGCCGTGAACACGGCTTGTCACGCCATAAACCGGGTGTACCTTCATCGCCTCCTCAAGAAGACTTCGTATGAGCTTCTAACCGGTAACAAACCCAATGTGTCTTACTTTCGTGTATTTGGGAGCAAATGTTATATTCTAGTAAAGAAAGGTAGAAATTCTAAGTTTGCTCCCAAAGCTGTAGAAGGGTTTTTGTTAGGTTATGACTCAAATACAAAGGCGTATAGGGTCTTCAACAAATCATCGGGTTTGGTTGAAGTCTCTAGCGACGTTGTATTTGATGAGACTAATGGCTCTCCAAGAGAGCAAGTTGTTGATCTTGATGATGTAGATGAGAATGATGTTCCAACGGACGCGATTCGTACCATGGCGATTGGAGACGTGCGACCGCAGGAACTCAAGGAGCAAGATCAACCTTCTTCCTCAACAATGGTGCATCCCCCAACTCAAGATGATGAACAGGTTCATCAAGAGGAGGCGTGTGATCAAGGGGGAGCACAGGATGTCCAAGTTGAAGAGGAAGAAGCACCACAGGCCCCTCCAACTCAAGTTCGAGCGATGATTCAAAGGAACCATCCCGTCGACCAGATTTTGGGTGAATTAGCAAGGGAGTAACCACTCGCTCTAGATTAGTTAATTTCTGTGAGCATTACTCCTTTGTCTCTTCTATTGAGCCTTTTAGGGTAGAAGAGGCCTTGCTAGATCCGGACTGGGTGTTGGCCATGCAGGAAGAGCTCAATAACTTCAAAAGAAATGAAGTTTGGACGCTGGTGCCTCGTCCCAAGCAAAATGTTGTGGGAACCAAGTGGGTGTTCCGCAACAAACAAGACGAGCACAGAGTGGTGACAAGGAACAAGGCTCGACTTGTGGCAAAAGGTTATGCCCAAGTCGCAGGTTTGGACTTTGAGGAGACTTTTGCTCCTGTGGCTAGGTTAGAGTCCATTCGTATCTTGCTAGCATATGCTGCTCACCATTCTTTCAGGTTGTTCCAAATGGATGTGAAGAGTGCTTTCCTCAATGGGCCAATCAAGGAGGAGGTGTACGTGGAGCAACCCCCTGGCTTCGAGGATGAATGGTACCCCGACCACGTATGTAAGCTCTCTAAGGCGCTCTATGGACTTAAGCAAGCCCCAAGAGCATGGTATGAATGCCTTAGAGGCTTTTTAATTGCTAATGCTTTCAAGATTGGGAAAGCCGATCCAACTTTATTCACTAAGACTTGTGATGGTGACTTATTTGTGTGCCAAATTTATGTCGATGACATAATATTTGGTTCTACTAACCAAACATCTTATGAAGAGTTTGGCAGGGTGATGACTCAAAAGTTTGAGATGTCGATGATGGGCGAGTTGAACTACTTCCTTGGGTTCCAAGTGAAGCAACTCAAGGATGGCACCTTCATCTCCCAAACGAAGTACACACAAGACTTGCTAAAGCGGTTTGGGATGAAGGAGGCCAAGCCCGCAAAGACTCCAATGGGAACCGACGGACATGTCGACCTCAACAAAGGAGGTAAGTCCATTGATCAAAAAGCATACTGGTCTATGATAGGTTCCTTGCTTTACTTATGTGCTAGTAGACCGGATATTATGCTTAGCGTATGCATGTGTGCTAGATTTCAATCCGATCCAAGGGAGTGTCACTTAGTGGCCGTGAAGCGAATTCTTAGATATTTAGTCGCTATGCCTTGCTTCGGGATCTAGTATCCAAAGGGGTCTACCTTTGACTTAATTGGATATTCAGACTCCGATTATGCTGGATGTAAGGTCGATAGGAAGAGTACATCGGGGACGTGCCAATTCTTAGGAAGGTCCCTGGTGTCATGGAGTTCTAAGAAACAAACTTCCGTTGCCCTATCCACTGCTGAGGCCGAGTATGTTGCCGCAGGACAGTGTTGCGTGCAACTACTTTGGACGAGGCAAACACTCCGGGACTTTGGCTACAATCTGAGCAAAGTCCCACTCCTATGTGACAATGAGAGTGCTATCCGCATGGCGGACAACCCTGTTGAGCACAGCCGCACAAAGCACATTGACATCCGGCATCACTTTTTGAGAGACCACCAGCAAAAGGGAGATATCGAAGTGTTTTATATTAGCACCGAGAACCAGCTAGCCGATATCTTTACCAAGCCGTTAGATGAGAAGACCTTTTGCAGGCTGCGTAGTGAGCTAAATGTCTTAGATTCGTGGAACTTGGATTGATTTATAGCATACATGTGTTTATGCCTTTGATCATGTTCCTTATGCATTTTGTTGTGTATTTATGGTGCTCAAGTTGTACTCATGATCCCCGGACCTCACAAGTCCATTTGCAAGTGATGCACTTATTTAGGGGGAGGCATGCTACAACTTGACCCTTTGAGACTAACCGTGTGCTTGAGTTTGCTTGATTTAGTCTCAAAGGTGGATTGAAAGGGAAAGGTGGACTTGGACCATGAAAGACTTCTACTGCACTCCGATGAGAGGGTAACTTATTCCAAGTTCATCTTCATGCTCTTATTGCCTTTTTTTACTCTTAATTGAAGATTTTGGTGAGGCAATGGGGTTCTGGGGCCAAGATTGATCCCGTTTTGGTGCTTGATGCCAAAGGGGGAGAAATAAGGCCAAAGCAATAAATGGATCATCTACCACTTGAGAATTTTGAAAATAGTAGAATAGAGCTTTTGGTTTGGCAAAACTCTCTTGTTGTCTCTTTTGTCAAAAGTTGGCCTCTTGTGGGGAGAATAGTTGATTATGGGAAAAAGGGGGAGTTTTTGAAATCTTTGATCAAATTCTCTTGGAACAACTCTCTTTATGTCTCAACAAGTGTGTTTGACTTAGAGATAGGAAATTGAGGTTGATTTGCAGAAACAAAACCAAGTGGTGGCAAAGAATGATCCAAATATGCCAAATTTGAATCAAAACAAATTTGTGTTCTCATTTGCATTGATGTTGCACTTCTTTAGTTGCTTTTTGTTGTGTTGGCATAAATCACCAAAAAGGGGGAGATTGAAAGGGAAATGTGCCCTTGGGCCATTTCTAAGTATTTTGGTGATTGAGTGCCAACACAAGTGCTTAAGTGTTAATCTATGCCAATTGATGGACAAAGTGCAAATCAAGAGTAAAGGTATGTTTTTAAGACTTAGTACATTGTTTTGGAGACTAATATATTGTGTCTAAGTGCTAGAAATAGGAAAAGACCAATTTGGACAAGACTTGGCTAAGCAGCCAAGACTCTGCGCAGTCTGGGTGCACCGGACTGTCCGGTGGTGCACCGGACAGTGTCCGGTGCGCCAGGCTGGCGACTGTCAACTGGCTGCTCTTGGGAAGCGATCAACGACGTACGACTATAAATCATCAGACTGTCCGGTGGTGCACCGGACTGTCCAGTGAGCCATTCACAGGCGAAGTCGTCGCTCTCGGGAAGCGATTAACGGCGTACGGCTATAAATCACCGGACTGTCCGGTGGTGCACCGGACTGTCCGGTGAGCTAACGGTCGGTCGGGCCAACGGTCGGCCGTGTAATCCACGCGCGACGCGTGGCCGAGTCAACGGTCAGAAGGGGGCACCGGACTGTCCGGTGTGCACCGGACAGTGTCCGATGTGCACCGGACAGTGTCCGGTGCGCCAACGGCTCTGGATCTTCAACGGTCAGCTGTGCCAAAACAGGAAAGAAATCCGCACCGGACAGTGTCCGGTGCGCCAGTCGACAGAAGGCAAGAATTGCCTTTCTGGAATGCTCTCAACGGCTCCTAGCTGCCTTGGGGCTATAAAAGGGACCCCTAGGCGCATGGAGGAGAACACCAAGCATTCTCTAAGCATCCCTAAGCACCAAGACTCCAATTCCGCACATTTGATTCTTTGTGATAGCAACTAGAGCTCCATTTGAGTAGAGAACTCTTTGAGTTGTGTTGAGAGCTCGTGTTGTGACTTGTGTGCGTGTTGTTGCTCTGATTTTGTGTCTTGTGTGCGTTGCTCATCCCATCCTTACTTCTGTGCTTCTTTGTGATAATCAAAGTGTAAGGGCGAGAGGCTCCAAGTTGTGGAGATTCCTCGCAAGCGGGATATAGTAAAGTGAAAGCAAAACACCGTGGTATTCAAGTGGGTCTTTGGACCGCTTGAAAGGGGTTGAGTGCAACCCTCGTCCGTTGGGACGCCACAACGTGGAGTAGGCAAGTGTTGGACTTGGCCGAACCACGGGATAAACCACTGTGCCATCTCTGTGTTGATCTTCTTGTGGTTATCGTGTTGTGCAAGAACTCTTCTCTAACCACTTGGCTTTATTGTGCTAACTCTTAATCAAGTTTTGTGGATCAAGTTTCAAGTTTTTACAGGATTTCCCTCTAGGTGCTCTCAGAGATGAGGTGACAAAGATCACCAAGAGGGAGACGATCGAGGGGGAGCTCGGTTGGTTCGTCCTCAACCAAGGAGAGGAGCCACAAGCGATGTACAACCGGCTCAAGACCTTGGTCAACCAAGTGCGCAACCTCGGAAGCACCAAATGGGATGACCATGAAATGGTCAAGGTTATTCTTAGATCACTTGTTTTTTGTAATCCCACTCAAGTTTAATTAATTCGTAGTGATCCTCGATATAAGTTAATGTCTCCCGAGGAAGTTATAGGAAAGTTTGTGAGCTTTGAATTGATGATCAAAGGCTCCAAACAAATCATCAACTTGGAGCAAGGCGGCACCTCCACACCCGAGGTGCAACCCGTCGCATTCAAGGCAATGAAAGAAGAAAAGAAGGATTCTACACCAAGTAGGATCCCCATTGACGCCTCCAAGCTTGAAAATGAGGAGATGGCGCTCATCATCAAGAGCTTCCGTCAAATCCTCAAACAAAGCAAGGGGAAGGACTACAAGCCCTGTTCCAAAAGGGTGTGCTACAAGTGTGGTAAGCCCGATCATTTTATTGCAAAATGTCCTATGTCTAGTGACAATGACAGGGGCGACGACAAGAGGGGGAAGAAAAAGGAGAAGAAGAGGTACTACAAGAAAAAGGGCGGCGATGCCCACGTGTGTCGGGAATGGGACTCCGATGAGAGCTCCATCGACTCCTCCTCCGACGAGGATGCCGCCAACATCGCCGTCAACAAAGGCCTCCTCTTCCCCAACGTCGGCCACAAATGCTTCATGGCAAAGGACGACAAAAAGAAGGTAAAATCTAGAGCTTTCACTAAATATACAACATCTAGTGATGAGTGTAGCTCTAGTGATAATGAAGATGATTTGCTTAGTCTTTTTGCCAACCTTAACATGCAACAAAAAGAAAAATTGAATGAATTGATAGGTGCTATTCATGAGAAGGATGAACTCTTGGATAGCCAAGAGGAATTTCTTATTAAGGAAAATAAAAAACATGTTAAGGTGAAGAATGCCTATGCTCAGGAAGTAGAGAAATGTGAAAATTTGTTTAGTGAGCTTAGGATTTGTCGTGATTCAATTTCCAACCTTAAAATTGAAAATGTCAATTTATTTACTAAGGTTGAGAAGTTAAATGCTTGTGATGATTCAATTATCAGTCTTAATAATGAAAATGCTTGTTTAATTGCAAAGATTGGTAAATTGAATGAATCTCTTTCTAGCCTTAGAACTGAGAATGATAAATTAACTGTTAAGGCTAAAGATTTGATTATTTGCAATGATTCCATTTCCTGTCTTAGAGATGAAAATGCCATGCTAAAATCTAAGATAGATGAATTAAATGTCTGCAAATCATCTACATCTAGTATTGATCATGTTACTATTTGTACTAGATATAGAGATATTAATGTTGATGTTATCCATGATCATCCTAGCTTTAATTAAACAACAAAATGATCACATAGCTCAACTTAGTGCAAAAATTAATGAGCATGAAATAGAAAATGAGAAATTTAAATTTGTTAGGAGCATGCTCTATAATGGGAGACGCCCTGACATTAAGGATGGTATTGGCTTCCAAAAGGGAGGCAATGTCAAACTTAATGCCCCTAAGAAATTGTCCAACTTTGTTAAGGGTAAAGCTCCCATGGTTCAGGATAACGAGGGTTACATTTTATATCCTGCTGGTTATCCTGAGCACAAAATTAAAAGAATTCATGCTAGGAAACCTCATAATGTTTTTTATCATGCCTTTATGTATAAGAATGAGGCTTCTAGCTCTAGGCAATCAACTCATGTTAATCTTTATCCCAACATGGGCTAGTCGGCGATGTCAGAGCCAACCCATATTCGTCTTAGCAATTAAGCAAGTGTCGAGTTCAGCTCTTTTGAAATCAACTAAGTATAGCTGACCCTCTAACACTCACTTAAATGCTACTGAATCATCACTTCTTCTAAAGGTAGTAACCCCAGTGTCACTAAAAAGACAGTTGTAGCCCATATTGCATAATTGAGAAATAAAAAGCAAATTGTAATTTAAAGAATTTACAAGAAAAACATTGGAAATGAAATGGTCAGGTGATATAGCAATTTTACCAAGTCCTTTGACCAAACCTTGATTTTCATCCCCGAATGTGATAGCTCTTTGGGAATCTTGGTTTTCCTCATAGGAGGAGAACATCCTTTTCTCCCCTGTCATGTGGTTTGTGCACCCGCTATCAATTATCCAACTTGAGCCCCCGGATGCATAAACCTGTAAAACAATTTAGGCATTGTTCTTAGGCACCTAAACGGTCTTGGGTCGTTTCACATTAGAAACAAGCACTTTGGGTACCCAAATATAAGTCTTGGAGCTCTTGTGTTTGCCCCCAACATATTTGACAACTATATTGTCTGATTTGTTAGTCAGTACATAATATGAAGTTTGGGGAGGGCTCTCACATGTCTGTAGACAGCGCCGATGGCTTCAACCTGACCAACTGTGCTGGTGGCTCTGTTGCCATGTCAGGGGACAACAGCAGTGTGGGCTCCAACGAGTCCCGCACGGTCATACTGAAGCACCCGGGCCTTCGTGATGCTCCGACCGCGAGCTATTCGGCCACAATAGTGTCTTCCGCCCCAACCGTGTGGCTGCACACACGTTAAATGAGGTGCATTGGCCCAGGTTTTGATGGACCTGAATCACCCTACAGAGATACTGAGCAGCTACGAGCAGTGGACCATTGATCTCGGAAGGTTGGACATGGGGGATCCTTTTTCTCAGTGAGCCTTTGGGGAAGCTGTACCGGGGAACATATAATGGAGAAGGTGTTGCCATTAAGCAGAAGCAAGTCAGTGCCTTTGCGGCAAAAAGTGAAACAGGCATTGGATGTAGCCCGGGGAATGGCATATGTTCATGCACTGGGATTTATTCACATAGATCTCGAGTCAGATAACCTTCTGATTGCAGCAGACAAATCCATTACGATTGCTGACTTTGGAGTTGCTCGGATCGAAGTGAAAACAGAAGGGATGACACACCTACCGCTGGATGGCACCGTAAGTTATAGTTTCCCCTTACTGAAGATTGCCTTATGCAGAAATTTATTTGTATCTCTGGCATTTAATTTGTTTTGAAACACAATTTGCATAGACTAACTCCAAGGTTATTGATATGGTGGGACTACTGGATTATTGTGTTCACTTTCAGTTTTTTACTAAACTATTGCCGAGGTGGTACGCTTGCACTTATTTTGTGCACAGTGGGGAAGGGTGAGTGGCCGACTATACCAATATAACAAAAATAACTGAAAACATGTTTCATTTTTTTTTGTATACATGGTCTAATTGGTTTTTGTCACAAAAAGAAATCAGAGATCAGTGTTCAACTTACCATTTACTGAGATTGTCTACTTGCTTGAGAGTGCTGAGATGGAGCTTGTAAGCAACGTGCGCAAAGCACGCTTCCGCTTCTGTATATCTGAACCTATGACCACGGACTGAAGTGGAAACTGGTGGCTAGATGCCACAAGGTGGGTACGAGAATGGAGGGAAAAATGATAAAGATCCTATTCCAATGTATTCGCATCAGTGCCAGGGTCTATTCGACTCTTCCGAAGAGACCCTAGGTTTTGAGTTTCTGTGTTGTTGCATTCTATCTTGTGTAAGTTGCATAACTGGAGTAATCTCTTCTAGAAATATAGGTGATGTTTCCTTGTATGGTAACAAGATCTACCTCAAATGGAGCTTTCCTATGTTAATAACATCTGCTAGTTTCTTGTAATCAGCAAGTTTGCTTTGCACCATTACTGTTCCTTGCCCTTGGTTGTTGACCTACTCCTACGTTCCAAGACTGAACTGGTTTGTTTGGTTGAAGAGCGGAGGGAAATGAAACTACTCCATTCTTTTTTTTTTGATGTTTGGTTACTATGGAGGAGAGCGGAGCGACTCCTGTAGTCTATAAATAGCAAATATTTAGGATGCTCTCGCTCCACCAAAACGATCGGATGCGAGCGCTCTCATCCCTCTCCTCCACGTAACAGTTATATAACTCTTCAACCAAACAATAAACGGAGTGGCTCCGCTCTATTCTACTCTTCAACCAAACAAAAAATGTAGCGGTTCCGTTCTGCTTGCCAAACACAGAATGAAATGGCTCAATTCTTAGAAACTCAAATGGAGCCGCTCAATCCCAGTTGGCTCCCCAACCAAACGCACCCCCTGCAGCGGTTTCTGCAGCAAAAAATGTTTGAATGTACTAGATCTAACAGTTAGCTACTAAAATTAGTAGCGTACATCTAAACAGTTTAGCTAATAATTCAACTATTAACTATTTTTAGCAAATTAGCTAATAGTTAACTAGATATTTGTTAGCTAACTAATTTCACCAGCAATTTTTTTTGCCAACTAACTTAGGTTTAGTGCGTTCAAACACCTCCTGCAGCGGTTTCTGCACTTCAGAATGATATGGTTTTATAGTTTCCAGTATGCACTTCAGGATGATATGACTGAAGTTTTTGGTATATGTCTTTCTCTTGTCTACGTGGCACCATCTGTTGACTTGTGCAAGCTTGCTTGCACCATCTGTTCCTTGTACTTGGTTGTTGACCTGCGTTCCAAAGACTACTGCAGTTGCTGCACTTCAGAATGATGCGTCTTTAGTTTTTGGTATCTGTCTCTCTCTTATTGTATGTGTCACCATCTGTCGTCGAAGTCGCACACATGGATTTTTCTGTGCCGACCATGGACATTTTGCTTTCTAGAATTTGGCTGGTAGTTCCTACATGGGAAGCTGTATGCTGATTTGTCTGGTTAGCTGCAGATTTCCGTCCGCCACATACACGTGTGGGTGAGGGAGGCTTGTATAGAGGAGAGACAACTGTGATGGTGACCAAATTGCACGATTCCACACCCCTAAAATCAGACCAGCTGTTTGGTTTGGAGACAATATTGATTTTTTACTTGAAATTATACCATAAATTGGTCTATTGTATCAATAAAAACACACAAAAAAAAACAGCAGTAGCTGAAGTCCTTCAAATATTTTAATGATGGCAGTATTGAAGCAACAAACCATATATACACACAAAATACATGTCCAGATTCATCAAGGACAGCTTCAAAGATATCCAACCGTTTACATCGTCAGGGCAGTAGAAGTGAGACTACAATAGTATCACACTTATAATGTTCCAGAGTAGTCACACTCACATCTCAGAGGGCAAAAAGAACATAAAAAATGGGTCAATCACAGGTTGGAACTGCATATTAAACATAATCTGGCCTAAGCTCGGTTCAACTGAATTCAGGTATGGCCAATAAATATGCAGAATTGCAGATAACATTAACAAAGATCCTTATGTCCGGTGGTTGGTTGAAGAACTTGCACAGGCCCAGGCCATCTTCAGGGCTATTCATCCAAGTGATCAAGTGGCATGTGTCTTCCAGGGTTAATTTATCTGGTTTACACCGAAGAAACTGGGCTCATAAACATTATTGCTGGTATCTGTGGTAAAATGAAACAGCTGAGACTGAGGCTGGGCAGCTATATGCTGCACATCGGCGCATGATGCTGGACCAGAGTTCCTGCCATGCGATACATGAAGGTCACCGCTGTTCTCGCTGGCACCATTGAATTGGATAATGCAAGATGTTTGATGCACAGAATCAGGCAGTCCACAAGCGCCGGCTGACAGAAGAGAGAGAGCATGTTGAAGATCCGGTGCTCCATCGAATTTTGAAGCAGTTATAGACATGTCCAGACCTGTAGAACCGATCATTCAGACTATGTCATACACCCATCCGGACAACAAAAGAACATCGAAGTGCAGACGGTGCAGGAACAGGAACGACATGGCAAATGAAATCACATGACATGGTTCAATAGATCTAGCATGAAAACAAGCAGAGTTGTACGACAGTCAATTACAATTTCTAACTCTAATGCTCAGAATTATTAAAGTGGTCACTAGCACAGTAAAATGTAAGTGCAGGAGAGTCAAATAGACCTGCAGTTTATTAGTAATTTCTTGCAAGCAAAATGAAGTTTACATGTCATCCATAAACGAAACATGGAGTAATTAATTATCTCAACAGTGATCTAGGACTTCAGAAACCTAGAATAGGTGGAACTAAACAAATAAAATAATGCTACCAAATATGATATTGATAGAAAAACATCTACGTTTTCTTGGCACTCAAAATCCATCATCACTAATAACCAAGTCCCAATACCATTTTGGAGAAAATGGTATCAGTCCCTGCAGCATTTTATTTCCCTTAAATCCAACATAATCAAGTGTTTGCATCCTAAACTAACATGTGAATACAACTGACAGTTCAATTCTGGTAGCATTCTTCTTTTTTCTGGTAGTAAATTTACAGAGTAAAGAATCATGCAACCTACAACAAAACATCTAGAAGCCCAGTTCGAATAGAGTTATGGCAAGGAGTTCAGTATTCTTTGTTCCACCATACATTCTATGTAGGCTAAATCATATGAATAGCTACAAAAATATTTTGACTTTTAAGTTCAAAAGCTTGTGCAATGAAAATTCAAATTACTCGTGTAGTAATAATCAGCTTCCCATCTCTGCAAGCAATGATGAAATGGATAAAGGTCCCTTTTATGTGTCAACTGCTGAAGATGTTTTAGGTAAGGTCCGACTAAACCGGAGATAGTTTACAACCCTTTGTCAACAAATATGGTGAACCACTTAACAAGGCAAATAACAGTTTCTTCCTTGATGAACATATTTCTGCAGAAGGTAGGAGTAATGTTTGGAAAATCAAACCTTTCATTGGCCAAGGCTCATCTTTGCCATGGCTAAGTGTTGGAATAGCATTGAACATGTGAGATTTATCCAAATGAACTTGTCCAGTAATTGTCCCAACTTTTGTTGATACCTCACTTATTTCCTTTGCATAAGGGGGCTTTAAGACAGATGAGCTGTCCCATGGAGAAGTGAAGGGTCTTACATGGCTAACAGGAGCTTTATTCCAGACAAAACTTATTTGCCGCCTATCATCTGCAGTGGCAGAGAAGTTCAGGGATAAGAATATTTCACTTTATAAATAGGAGGTAAGAAGGTAGAATAATACAATTGAAACACGGTAATCCTGCTAGCTGTATAGTACAAGATACATATATTACTAATCACGATACTCTCAAGTTCATTGCCTAGTTTCTATATAATTACACGAAGAAACACAACAGACAACTTATTGCTAAGTATAAAAGATAGAAAGCTTGCCATTTGCGCAACAAGACATCTGTTTGCATGACGTACATGCAGATGAATCTAGAACCTGGCTAAGAGCCCATTACCACCATTTTTGCTAGTGTCCACTTCCACTGATAGCAAATTTCAAACAGTAGTCAAGATATGAAAACATTACCAAACAATGTCGAAGGCAGCTTTGCAGAGGCGAAGGTGAATGCATCTGGCTGAGGCTTCCGGCGGCGGGCATTGTGATCAGACAGACGCCTCCTGCAGCTCCTCTTCTTCTGATCAAACTCTGACAGCGCATGGAATCTGGATTGCCAGAACCCAAGCAATCATCAAAAACAAAATAGACACTATTTATGGTTAAATGCCATGTAAAAGTGCAATACAGGAGATATATGCCTGCAATATTCGCATAGTTTTAATGGAATGAAATAGACACGGGTCAGTAGCCCACAAAAAAACGCTCATCCCAAAAGCATACACATATATCGAGAGCCATACCAAGACTGGAAAAGGGAAACAGGCATAGTAGCCATTTCTCATTTCACCCATGCGTACGATTCTCCACAACAAGTACAACAGTACCAATAGTGGAAAGGAAGCATCTTTCATTGCTAGATCAGGAAAAAAATGCAGTTCCGTACCCCAAAAAAAAAACGCCACAACCGCGCACGCAGCTCACGCGCCGTACACACACAGCATGTAGCCACAAAACTAACAGAGAACACGTAAAAACACCTGCTTGTCCAAACCAATCAACAAATCACGCGACCATCGTTGCAGAAAGCAATCAAAGGAAGGAAGACGGAAGCAATCGCACAGAGCAAGCGAGAGCAGAGGCGTGGAGGGAGGCAGCGAGAGCAAGCAAGAAGGCGACCCACCGGCTGCACTGCTGGCAGAAGCGGCGCTCCTGGCCGGCGACGATGACGCGGGGGGACTTGGTGTGGGCCTCGCAGACGCGGTGCTTACGGTGGTAGTCCTTGACCCTGCTGAGGTCCAATCCGCACCCCTCGACCTGGCACCTCAGCTCACCTCCCCCGCGGTCCTCGCCGGCCCTGGCACGCTTCGCCTCCCGCTCCTTCCCGCCGCGCCGCGCCGGGGCGTCGCTGGAGGAGCCCGAGCCCGTGGCGGCGTGGTCTCCCCAGTCCCAGAGGAGGGGAGGCGATGAGGCGGGCTTCGGGGCCGTCCACTCCATGCGCCGCGGCGACGATTTGGGCTGGTCAATTCGGGATTTGGGGATCGAAGAGAGGATGGGAGAGGTGGTGAACAGTGTGGACTGTGGAGAAGAAGAGATGGGGAAAGGGAATTCGGAATAGAAAAAAAGGCAGGTCTTTTTTATATTTTGACCTTCTTTTTCTTTTTTTTCTGTTTTTTTTTTGCATGTGCCTTTTGGTTCTTTTTTTTTTGAGGTATTTTTATCCGGACAATTCTCATTTTGCGTTTGCGTTCCTTAAAAAAAATGTGTACCGCTTACGTATATGCCCCTAGTGTTCAACTTCAGCATTTAGAGCATCTTCATAGTTAAAAAAGGATCATTTAAATTCATACCTTTAGTTTTGTCATCTTTCTTATTTTTATCCTTGTAATTTCTTTTAGTTTTACTCTTCTGCTCTATAGCGCTGGAAGGATAAAATTAAGAAAAAACACGGCTAACGGTAAAAATAATAACACTAGCAAAACTAAAAGCACCACCTTAAAAACTGAAAAAATCAATAATTATTTCTCAAAGGACTAAAAATATTAGGACTGTATCCATGAGTTCCTCTAATACTTTCTATAAGGTCATTCTCAAGTGTCATGGGCATTAAATAGGCTATCATATCGGCGTTTTGATGGTATGACAGTGTATTAATTATGAAAGATATGAAATCAATTTCATGGGGATGAAATTATGTGTACAATGTTTTTCAAGATGTTTGTGTTTTGCATGTGACCTAGGAAACATTAAAGATGAAACTATACATTATGTGAGACTATTTTGTTATAGTTTTAAACTTTCTTAGATGATGTGTCACTCTAGTTAATTGTGCCATGAAACTCTCATTGAGAAGGAAAAATTAACTATTAGGTGGGTGACAAATTTTTTGCCATGTCAGTGACTCATGTGTCAATGACATATGATTAAGAACATTTCGTAAAGATGGCAAATACTTAAATACCCCTATTGAGAATTACGTAATCTCACTCTAGAACATAGAGTAAAATTTTGCATAGTTCTATACTTTTTGTCTCTTCTATATTTGTATTAGGAATGGTATGGTATGTCTTATTCAAATATAGTGTTGGTACAAAAAGATGTGTGTGTATATGCAATCGTGTTTGGTTCAGCAATCTGAACTAAATTTATTGTAAGAAAATATATAATCTCAATTAAACAGATATAATAGTAGAATATATTTTTGAAATCTATATATTTCTCTAGTTTAATTTAGAATTACCTTCTATCCTAGATTTTTTACATTATTGTCGTCAATGTTATAAATTATCATGATATTATAGAATCTATAGTTTACAGTTGTTTCAGCCAAATAAATTTTAGTTTTTTCATAATCGTCAGCTCACAACAGCTTTCACAGCTCATAGCTAGAATCAAATTTTCAAAAAATATACAACTGAATCTAATAGACCCACAATGTTCACCTTAGCATTTAGAGCATGTTCATAGTTTTAAAATTTTGTTAAATCAATGAATTTTAAAGGGCTAAAAATATTAGGAGCATATTCGTGACTTTCTCTAATAATTTCTAAAATCTCACTCTAAAACATAGAAGATAAGATCATCCTAACTAGTTTTGCTTTTACTTATAACTTATTTTCTTAACTACTTAATTTTGTAGCTTACAGTTCCCATACCTTAATGGATCTATATACTAAGACCAAAGTGTTACAACAATATATTATATGCTACTAAACTCAATAGTTATAGCATATATTTATATAAGAAAGAAAACTTCTCTACACCTTTAAAGCATGAGTTTTGTGCATGTGCGTCACGCGTGAAGCGTGTAGATCTGATTCCCCCATGTCTCGCCAAACAATCAGATAAAGTAAGTCTTACTCTTGCATGCGCAACCAACCATGCAACCACCACGAGCACTTTTTCGTCCTCCTCCTCGGTGTTGGCGTCATATATTAACCTCCAACCTCTCATCTTTTTACTCGTTTTTGTCTCTCTCACCTAAATTCTTCTGTACCACCACAGAGGACATCAAGTAGGCCATCTTGATACTCTCCGCCACCATACGCTTCTATAGATAGTAGGGCAAGAAGAGGAGAGGCATCCTCGCTGGCGATACATGGCTGAACAGTCGAGGGATAAGAGAAGGCGGCGTTCCGGATTCTGAGTTCAGTTTTTACTGGTTGTTGGCAAAAAAATCGTGAGACATTAAGATCGATGATAATATATGTATTGTTTGTTTTTTATGTAATCGTTGTACGCTAATATTTTATCAAATATTTATGGACCATCATAACCACACGGATATTATATTAGTAACTATTTATAGAGATGGTATGTCCTATTCTTTTCTACTTTCTTCCACCTCTAGATTGATAGATGAATGCACACATATATATTTTGCGTGATGGCGTCTATATTTTGGTAGGTGCGGAAATATTGGGGGTGAGATTAGGAGTTGTTGTTTTTATCTTGCTAAAAATTAAGATTTAGAGTTGGTTCTAACAACTATTGAAGATACCCTTGGCCGGGTTGTATAGGGATAGTAATGGGGAATTCCCCCTCGAAGAATAGCTCTTCATCCTCGTTCTCGGACAAAAAATTTCTCCGCGGAAATCCCCTCGAATGCTTATGGGGATCATTTCTTCCCCATCTCCGTTTTCCACGGGGATAAATCTCCGACGAGGATCTCCGTCAACGCTTAAATTATAATTAGGGTGCATGCTTTTGTTATTAATGTAAAATATTGTCACTTATACACAGTAAAATTATTATGTGTACATTAAAATGAACATATTTGTATAATAAGTGATCTCTTGATAAGATAATTATTTATTTTTATCATTAACTATTACAAAAAACATCGTCACATATAAATTTAACGGTTCCCTACGAAAAACTGTGATGATGAATGTTTGTCGTCCCCATTTACTCGTTGAAAGATAATTTTTACCTGTTTGCGTTTCCATAGAGAGTGCCATATCTAGTTGTGAAGAAGAGTATCCCAAATATTACTTTCCGAACATGCATTGTTTTTATTTATTCTAAAAATTGTCCCACATAGAACGCTCTTTTATTTGAGAAATGCAAAACAAAACAAGTTTAGTTAATATAAAGAAGTTACCATGACTCAAAAAATAAAAAAAAAATGTATCTAGATGAGTAAATAAAAATAAACGACATATGAAATGAAATGAACAAAGAGGTGGCAAAAGCAAACAAGTGAAGGTTTCTTACTTCACGCCTTTACTCTTCATTGTATCCTGCATGTATCTTCCTCCAGTGGTGACTTTAGAAATGGTTACTCATCGGCCAATAATGCCGATTGCTAGTGGGCCACTTAATTAACTTTTATTTAGTGTAAACAAGTGGGGAAGTCAGAGGTCGTTTTCTGGCTCCTTTGTTTCCCCTCTTCGTCAGAACTCAGAACACACACAAATAAAATTCTGCCCTTCTCCCTCCCTTTTGATTGATGGATGGACATGGAAGGATCCATCGATGGTTGTTATGGTGAGCTGGCTGTGCGACTCCGACACCTCCATCCTCCTCACCCCCTCCCCCCACCCACCCACAATTTATTTATTGAAGGACTGCCTATTATTACTACGTTGCGTATGCTAATAAGTATATATATATATCGCCTCACTGCTCACTTTTAATATATTTACTAGGTGAGTGCCCGTGCGTTGCAACAGGAACATATAATAACACGATAACATATAATAACATGATAACTCATGTACAAATATGTGTTATACCGTTATAAGAAAATGTTTCATAATCCATTTGTGATCCTAGCCATACATAATTTTTGTTATTTTAATATAGCTATTTCACCACTACATTGCAGCTATCAGTACCATACAGACTTCTATAAATGATAGTACATTACTTGTGTGTTGCAACAACGTACAAATATTGGATGAAATGTTAGTACGCAACGATAAATGAACAATACATATACTATCATCAACCTCAATGGGTGTTGCTACGATTTTTCTTTGTTATATACAAGGGAACATTGCTCAATCTAGGCCTGAAGAAATGTAGGAAGGTCTAATTTTATATTTGGATAATAATAAACCTATAATTTCAGATAATATGTGATTATATTTTATAATAAACCCATCTTATGTCTCCATTTTTAGATGAATTAGATCCTTTTATTCTTTATTTTTTTATTTATTAGGCTTTGATAAAGAGAGTCATATACTCATATCGATGCCTTTATCAATTGATCCACATATACACAAAAGATGAAAATAAGAAAAATAAAAGTACACATGTAATCAAGCCACAGAATCGCATGAAGACTCCATCCGATGGGGTACAATATATTGCAAAAAATGCAGAGTGCGGGGCTGCACCAACAAAATAACAACTCTGTGAAAGAGGAGCCACCTAAAGATAAATCTTGTACAAAAAATATGAGAATTCAATCATAGGCCAACAAAGAGAATAATCGTAGAAAAATAAGTTCGGCCAGCAAGCAATGTTCTTAATTTAATATATTGATGTTTACAACCATATCATTTAACACTATGACCAGATAAAAAGTGACTCAGTACCAGCAGTGGTGAGCTCACATGTTTCTCAATGGCGAGAACAACACCATCTTTGTCTTCAACCCGATCGTAGTGGATTCTAGCTGTATTAGCAAAAGAAACAGCAACATGAATCCTGCAACTAAAAGGTCCTGGCATTTTAGTACAAGTATTTGTCCTTGAGCTATTCTCTACTTAATGCCAATGGCACACAAGAACCTGACTGACAAGGGGTAAAACTAAAAAAAGCTTGGCATTACATCTCAGATAACATAGTACCAAACTAACGAGACACACAACCACAAAACATTCCAAAACACAAACCTAAATTAGTAAGAACAAGTGAGACATCTCCAGAGTCCAGACTTCATGATACAACACCATCCATTCATAAATCCCACTAATTTATTAATCATAAAAAACCCACCTACTCAACTGCCAAACCCCCAAATCTGCCTCGTCCAGCCACAAAAACACATAACTTCTGCTAATACACAACAAACTCGCACATCGCCAGTCGACATCTTGGCATCCTCGTTACCATGTGGACGAACTCGCATTCAATCTAGCGCCTCGCCCTCTAGCTATGACCAGTGTTCACCTAAACAACAAACAACATAAACCTATTCAGTTTAGGCCAATAGGCCATAAATGGCCCTGCAAACAGTCGACGCAGACCATGTGGACGACGCACTGGGCCGTGTAACCATCGATCTAGAAACAAAGTGTTTCAGAGTCCAGGGAAATTTAATCACAAACCAAAGCAGCAAGCGAGGAGGCGAAAGGGCGCGTTGAAGGGATACCAGTTTGGTCGTCTCAGGTAGCACGAGCCACTATGAATACAGCACATTAGCGATGGAGTTCTCAAGAAGCGTGCCCGGGGCAAGCTCCACCAGCTGCAGCAGCTCTAGGCCTAGCGCTGCCGCGTCCCTCCTCGTCGGCCCCTGAAAAGGGGTGGAGGACATCAGACAACGCGGTGATGGCCCCATGCGCACGGGAGGCTGCTGGGGACGGTGGAGGATCGACCACGGCAAAAAAATATTTCAAATAAGAGTAGACCTAGAAACATCATTCATTCAGTCGGTCAAATGGAGAGCAACACTCATTTTACAATGTACAAATAAGGCGAGACAACAGGCTACACTACAGGCCTACACCTAGCTACACATCACCATCCCTTGTAATTTTAGCAAACAAACGAATAAATCAACCAGCGTATCGGATTACCACTACTAATCAAACTCTAGCTAACCTGCTAGATTTACTAATCAAGTAACATACAAATCCACATGGTATTTACTTCATTACAGCAACCTAAAAAATAAGTTAAGGAAAGATTCTACAAGGTGATCAGTTTTTGTAACCCCTTGATATGATAATATTAGGAAAACATTATACAATGTCTGATAGGTTTAGTTTCTCAACAGTGGCATGTGCATTTGCTTAAGACAAAGAATAGACGCATATATGTTACTCAGTTTAAATGCTGACGTGATAAATAGCATAGACTCACAAGCTTTAAGTCGTTTCGTACCTACAAAAAGACTTCATCCAATTGTTAGAAGATGTCGCTTGGCTTGCCTGTAAGGAACATCATGGCAAGAAAATTTTAGACAATATGTTTAACTATTTGGTTATAATGATTTTTGCAAAATACTATTCAGTAAATGGTGAGCACCTTGTTCATCATATTCCACTGCCCAACTCTAGGCAAGCAGTCATTCTCTCTGCCAGTTTCACCAAAACTTTAGCTACATCATAAGTAAAATATAAAAGACTAAATATGTTGCAAGAAAATACGACTGGTGTTAGTTATCAAACCCATGAAGAGTTGCCCCAGTTTATAAAACAGGAGTTCATCCCAAAACAAGAGTATATTAACTATGCTAATTAAATATCTCCTTTAGTCTTCAGAACACGAAATCATCATATCAGCAAGAGAACAAGGTGGTATCATAATAAACTGAAAACAAACACCACAAAAGGACTAACTAAAACCTCACCTGATCCTGGCCTTCAGGAAGGGGATCAACCACCAGGGTGGGTATCTCATCATCAATCCATCAGGCTTCCCCGAGTGAAGCATCATCACCAATCCATTAGTACAAGGATCGCTAATTTGCCTCTCCGTGACATTACTATCAGCTGTCACATGGTCTGAGTTCACACTCCTGTAAGCTAGAATAGGTTCTGGTAATGCTGAGCATGTTTTAGATGTAGGTCTACCATTCTGACTGATTTCATTTTCTTGAGTAGCAACTTGATTTATCTCAGTTGTTTTCCTTTCTAAAATAAACCTAAATATATCAGTGAGAACATAATAGCCACCACTTTCTTATGGTGCTAGGAAGAATGACCAAGTAAACCTACAGAAAACACTTTCATCCGAAGTCAAGGATCTAGTAACAATAATGAGCACTCCATCCTCGTGAGATAACTGTGCATTTGCAGTCTCTATCACTATTAAGCAGTTCCTGGAGTCCATAGACATGATTTTTTTCATTAATATCCTATACAGAAAAAGGTGGTTCCAAGAGTTATCTCAACTTCAGATAACACGTCTAACAAACTCTACAGATTGAAGATTTTACCTATCGTTTTCTTTAAAGAAAATAAATAAATTTTATTTAAACGAACGAAAGAAAGGCACAATCAGTTTACCAATCAGTGATTAGAATTGTTCCCTGGATTAGCAAGAAAGAGAAAACCTGCATAATTTAAGGGTTTATTGAGTAATTTAAAGACTTGAGTGGACTGTGGCAATGATAGATTTTGGCACTTTGATAACAAGACATGTTACTGATTACTGAGCGCACGAATAGATCATGCAACACTTTAGGCAAGAGAACCCAATTGCCTAATCGCAACGAGACATAACAGCAAAAGAGGTAAGCGGTTTCACCTTGCGAGGTGTGTGTAGAAGAGCTACTTGTAGAGCTCCTGTCACTTTTTGATAGTGAGGGGCTGAACGACGTGTGAGCCCGAGGGCTCATGCGGAGCGCCATTTGGAGATCCTCGTCCTCCTCCGGATCTCCCATTGGTGGAGTAGCTCCCGTATTTGTAGG
This sequence comes from Zea luxurians, assembly GCA_029449295.1. Lineage (NCBI taxonomy): Eukaryota > Viridiplantae > Streptophyta > Magnoliopsida > Poales > Poaceae > Zea > Zea luxurians. The sequence goes on from JAOPSE010000015.1 coordinate 23,614,881, forward strand.
GGCAGGGTCGTCTCATCATGGCATGGAGGCGAAGAAATAAAGGCGGTCAGGGGCATCAGAGATGAATAGGGTGAGGCGCGATGATATTAGTGTGTTGTTCCAAAGCCTCCCTATGAACCTGCATCAATGGAAACAACATGAGACAAATCTAACTCTGTTGTTTTGCTTGCGCTAGTAATTCATTTCATTCGATGCATGCTAATTAAATATCTCCTTCAGTCTTCAGAACACGGATGTTAGATGGCTATAATGTTCAAAGCCCTTAGGTTGGATGTGAAATAGCATAGAGTAATGATCATCAAAATTACTCTACAATATTACATTAAAATCTAAAAGTAATTGGCTTTCAGGATGAACATTATGAACAATTCAATGTTTTTAGCAAATTGGTAGTAGACAAACAAACGAATAATTTTGACTGCAGGAGGCACTGCAGCTCAGTTGTAGGCATTGCTGGCCGTTCTGCAAGTGCAAATCCTACAATCACCATGTCAAAAAAACAAATTAAGCCCAAGCTTCAAACAATTTTGGTAAAGTCAATGGAAGCTCAGATCTTGCATCCCTAACCAATCTCCGACCTGTAGTGCTGCTGTACCCGCCCCCGAGGTCCCCAACCCCAGCCAACACCGCCACAACACCGTCGCCCATCCAAGGGAACTCAATCCGACGCGATGGGGCGGTGAGGGATAGGGTGGCCCCATTGAGGTGCGGATCCGAGCACGACCACCAATCGAGAGGCCGCCCGACGTCAACCATGATGTTCTTCGTCATCGTCACTTTTTCTCACGTGTTGTGGATTCAGGTGGAGGTGGGGGGAGGAGGCCTGCAGCCGCGCGAGAGGAAGGAGGCCATCAAAATCACGTGGGAGAATCCCTGAGGTCCCCAACCTACACAATATTCACTCATCTTTATCTAGCATTATCATCTTTTAGGAAAACTGCAGAGTACCAAAATGTGATAGGACTATAGAACATCATTACTACCTAGTTAAGTAGAAAGCCAGCACACAACAAAATGAATAATATTAGGCCATTAAGAGCATCTTAACAGAAGCTAGTTCGATAGATAATGCATTGAGCAATCTATTGTAGTATTATGGAGAGTGGGGTTATGATCTAATCTATTGGATACATAAAAGATTTTATAGGCTGTAACTTGTAACAATCAAAGGGAAGAAAACTTGCTTCTCACTCACCCTCACAATGCATTGAGCAAAACAAATCAATTCTTTCATGCTTTCACTATAAAGAGACGGTCAAACTTTAAGCTAAGGATATTTGATGTAGTTTTCTAACAGGCAAGGCTCTACTTCTCTATAAATGTATGTGTTAGAGTCTTGCCATTGTCAGGCTCTATTGAATTACAATTGTTAATGAAAATACATGCTAGTGACTACTTCTCAGTTAGGTTAATATGATCATATAAATGGGGGTCTGAGATACATGATTAGACAAATTATTTTTATGCCATTTTCCATTTTGATACCTACAATCTAAGAGCAGATCTTACAATGTTGATCCTATCCATTTGTGCAAACGGGCAGATCCATAGATCCAACTAAGCTTAATCAGATCATTATATTAATTTATGTGTTAATCAATATTCAAATATCAATCTGACACATCAAACAAGCAGATCCAACTAAGTTGCCCAGAACTGAAACCAATTACAATGTCCAATAATTCTCAGATTGATAAATAAGCTAGAAATGAAACTATTTCGAAAGCTATATATAGTTAATAAAACAACTGAAATCGTCCAAATAACATGTTTAAAGTATCGAATCAATGTGATCACCTGAAACTCTCCTCTGCACCACAAGTGACCAATGCATACGGATCAGATGTCCCATTTAAGTTTGTTGCCTTCAAATTCTCAGCAACCAGCAATTCTAGATGAAGAGACACATCCAATATATTCCAAATCATAATTCATAAACCATTCAGAACAACTACCAAGCTGATCACTGGCACTACAGACGCATAACGACTGCCCCCCTAAACTGCCCAATCCAATACCAGCACATCCATCAAACAGGAAATCAATACATCAGCGTCCTTGATCACCAAAACCATATGACCCAAATTCTCTGAAATCCAAACAGACAACACAAGGTAACGAGGGACATCTGGAGACGTGGTTAGTATTCTACATTAATTAATATTAATTTAATCAGTCGGGAGAAATTAGGTAGCATGTATAGTTTGTTCTCAAAACAAAATAAGCATAAATGTCTGTCGGGAGAAAATGTTGTCCACGCTCTAGGGATCAATTGTTGTTTCTTAATTCTTATGATTATGAGCTCGTGACAATTCTGTAACAGCATAACGATGTGATAACAAAAAAAATCACAAAAACCTAAAATTAATGTTGCCATCACTCATCACATTCTAAGCAATTGAATCTTTATAATTCGAACATGAATCATGGTGAAGGCAACATTCCCAGTGTACTATGGATGTCAGTGGCTAATTGGGTAAGGCAGCAAGTTGACAGAGACAACATTTACAGATGTAAGGTTCAGTGAATCCCAACCAGAGCATGATGATTTCAGCAAATAACGAATTTAGGGAGTAGAAATGAACAAATCTTTTTTCTAAGAAACAACCGTCATCATATTGTATCAACAAGGAGACCAATTTGTATCTAGAAATAACTTGAGAAAGGGAAGCAATAGACGTAGAGCAGCTGACTCGGCTATGAAGTCACCTACGTGCAGGCTTAAGACCGACGCTAGTGGGGCTAGGAGTACGATCCAGTCGAGAAGGGGAGCGATACTACCTCTGGACACGAAGAGCAGCTACGTGACCTAGAACTGGATGCCCATGATGGGCCCGTTGTGCTCCTCGAAGCAGATGAGGAGGGTGCCCACGCGGTAGTCCCACATCTGGATACGCCGCTGTGGAGGCTAGACAGGATCCATGGGCTGAGCGAGTGGAAGGTGAGGCCCTTGACCTGGTTGCTCTTGGTTTCGAACTTGGTGAGCATCTTCCTCCCCCATCGGCAGAGGGAGGCCTCCGCTCGCTCTCGGCAGCGACAACCTGGCAGGTTGGCCGGAGAGGTGGATCAGAGCAAGAGGATGGTAGTGCCTCCTCGCACCGAAGCGGCCAGATGGGTGGCTTCTCGAGCGTAGGTGCCGGGGTGGGCAACTGGCCATGACCGGCATGAGGATGTAGATCTTGTCCTTCTACTGCTCGGCACTCGTCTTGGAGATCAGGCGCCGACGCGGGGGCGAGGGCAATGACTGGCGTGTCGGCCGCTAGCGCAAGCGAATGGGATGCGGATGGTGGGGTAGGGTCGATCGGCAACGCACGAGAATGGAGTGAGGATGGGGACGGGGCGCTGCTGCAAGATACGGGGACGGGGCGGGCGCGGAGCGAGATTAGTGGGAGGGTGGAACCGTGGTGAGGCCGGTGAATGCCCTCTTTAGGTTCTTAAGGAGTAGTATAGATGTGGTTTGCGCTCAAATAAAAGAGGTACTCAATTATGATGTGTTGTAGAAAGCAAGCAGAGAGGACGAACTGTCAGTTCAATTTCCATGTTCCATCTCAATATATACATGCGGACACTGGCAAATATAGCTCAAAATATTATCGAGGTTATCTAGAGCAGTTTTGCTATATTATACAAATTTTTATGAACTCTAACAGTGTTTTGCTAAATAATTTATAAAATTTATCGGGTCGACTGACCCCGTGTCACAGCCGATTTTGGAGGCAAAACCGAATACATAGCATATGTGTACCATGATCTATTTTTCATACATATATTGACGTCACAAGTACAATATATCAAAAGACAATGCAATAAAAGCGTAAAAGGGAGTAGAGTAACTTTATTACATCATCCAGATCACAGTATCTTAACAAGTATCATTATCAAAGTACGGCAGAATTAAACATGAACACACTTCCACACGAAGGTGACTGGCGCATCGTTAGACTCAATATTCATCAATGTCATCTGCAATGTCTTCGTCATCACCCTCTGATCAAAATATTAGTAAGGGGTGAGCTCACTTATGGTCGGGGCTCAGCAAGTGGGAGGAATAATGCAAAGTTAACAATGTAGGCTACGGATAAGCGATAAACATTTTAATTGGTCAATATTTTATTAGCAACGTTTGACTTACTAATTGTAAGTGTGTCCCCAAAATTCCTAATTAAACATAAGTACAAAATTATATAAAAACACTTAAGTGAAACTACTTAAGCAAACCATCTGTGAATCATCGGATCACGATTTATTTTTCATCTTTAAGTTCAATTATCATGTGAGGGTTCAGGTTGCTCTTAACCGTGAGCATGGCTGACATATTAGTTTTACACTCTGCAGAGGTGGTACAACTTTACCTACAAGTCGTATATCCCATCTAGCCCGGGTTGATCAAACACATAAACACTTCCTAGGTGAATGACTAGGGATCCACTATGAGGCTTTCACAAAATATCATTAGTACAAAGTCACCCGCCGAAGTTTCCACGTCAGTATTGATAGCCATCTGGATGAGGTAACTTAGCCAAGACTACCACCCCATGTTAACATGAGTTGCCACCAAACCACTGGCGCCCCCTCTTGCCCATCTTTCAAGTAGGGTTGCTAAGCACTAAGTCTATAGAGCTAATTACCAAAGCCAGAGCCATTATATCACTCGTGGTTGCACTGTTATCCTGGGTGGTCACTCTATATTCCATTTAATACGAAATGATCTTGTTTAACCATCGAGTTAACATCATAATAAGGATTTCATTTCTTGAACAATATTATCATAAAAGAGTGACATCTTAATTGTCAAGTTGAGCGGTAGCACAAATTGCTAAGCATAGTGTTTATCCCAGGGTAATCAAGGAATATAATTGTTAATTCTAGGAAAATCCTATTTAGACGAATCCCATCAAATTATGCAATATCTGAAAAGTAAACATTATTATATGTATTACTTGGGTACAAATAGAAATACAGAGGGGGAATCCACTTGCCTTGCTCGAACGTGTCCTACGGGTTGTCCTCGAACGAGTTTGGTTCGTCTACATCACAGTCAGCTTCTAACATCGATTGGCATATCGTATATACAAAAGAATACATACGCCAAATAAATAAACATACACCATTACATGAGTAACATTCACCATTACATAAACAATCACATACCACGCAAACTATACTTATAAATAATGCCTAAATCATAATTATTTTATTAATCCGCTAAATTTTTCACTTTGAATTATCATTAGTGAAAATTATATGGGCATGTGACTACGAATGTATTTTATCTTACATAGCTTAGATAAAATGACTTAACAAATTTTTTTACGGAAATAAATTACTAATTAATTATTTTCTTTATGACTAATAATAATCTTTTGGTTTTATCCTTTCTTTTCTAAATATAAATTATATGTATCGCTATGAATGTTTATCTATAATTCACATAACATTAATATTCTAAGAATTAATGTAAATTACTAATTTCAGACTTTAGTAACATAATCATGGTTATTTCAACATAAATAAGTATTTTACGAATCCTTAGGGAATAAGCGATAGGCGCATAAACACAAATATCATGATTACAAAAACTCTAAATTTTACCCTGACTAAAAGATACGGCCTAGTACCTATTTTAATTTCTTATATCATTTAAAACTATACTTAAACAATTATTAACATAATATTATTTCATGTGCTAAATGAGAAGTTAATCGTAAACATTTCTAGTACACAGTTAATGAACCACAACATTATTTATTTTCAAAATATAAAAATGATGTCCATATCCAAAATATTATTGCCGCGTTTGATTTACAATTAAACATATACTTCGGGGAGTAGCAAGAAATAACGAGGGGTCTATTTTTTAATAGTTTTTGAACTGGATAATTGCTGAATTAATTTTACACAAGCGCAAGGACTAAAATGTAAAAACTTCATCTTCTACCTTGGGCCCTTGGCTTCAACACAGGGAAGAGCTCGGCGAACAAGGAGGTTCAGCGGGCAGGGAGGCTCGGCCAGGAAGGGAGGTTCGACAGGGACAGGCGGTTCAGTAGGGACGACGACGCGGCGAATGGCAGGCAGCTTCAGCGAGGCGCACAGGGCACGGTGGCAGACAGCTTTGCGGCGGCTAATCGGCGAGCTCAGTGTGGCAGGAGATAGGAGAGGCTTGAGCGAGTGGAGGGGAGAGAAGCAGGGGCTCGACCACCCATTTTATAGGAAGAAGAGAGGGAGAGGGAGGGACGCTGGGGAGGAAGTGGCCGGCGGGAGGTGTCACACCCGGTTTTGGAAGGTAAACCGAATACGAACCATGTACGTGCCAGGATCAGAACTCATGTACACAATGATTACATAATTGGACATCATCACACAATGCTTGAAATAAATAGCGGAAAGGTACTTTAATTACATCAAGATGTCCGAGACCTCCACAGGGTCTAGTACATAATCATAGTGTTCAACATTAATATCAAAGTGCGGAGAAACGAAACATAGAAGATAAGCCTACACAGGCAGCTGACTGGGGGTTTGCCACTAAAGTAAACTAGAACTCGTCGTAGTCCTGGAACTCCTCAAAGTCCTCCATGTTGCCAACATCTCCTCCTGAGCACTGAGTACAGTGGGGACAACCTGGGGTGGGGTGGTTTGTAAAGCAAGGGTGAGTACACATCAACGTACTCAGCAAATGTCCCGTTTGGCTAAGTGGACTAGCTGTATGTGGAGTTAAGATTAAGCAGTTGCTTTTAGTTGGTCAAGTTTTATTACTATCAGTAGAGCCAAGTTTTAGTAATAAACCTAGTTATTATCCAGGAGTACTCCCTCCAAGAGGAAATACCAGAGATCAAAATTATAATCATCATTGCTAGTCATCATCATAAAAGTAACCAAAGTTCTTCTAATCAAAGAGGATCCCAAGGCTGCTCATAATCGTGAGCACGACTGATATACCAGTTTCTAACACTCTACAGAGGTTGCACACTTTACCCACAAGCCATGATTCCCATTCTTCTCGGGGTTCTAGCGTCCCCATTGGTCACTACTAAGGTGACCTAGCAGGGTCTCACTACGTAGCATTTACAAAGATTTCCCAGAGGTCATAGCCGCCCGTTAGGTTTCTCCAGTTTGATAAATATAGTACATCTCCCCAAAGGAAGGGTGACTAACAAAAACTAAATCGAGAACCTCTGCAACTAGCCTCGGCAGAGCAAGTACTATGCTCGGACCCCATTGGCGCCCCACCACGAAGCCAACTACTCCTCTGGTTCCTCTAATTAATCAGCTAAGGGCGTCCCATTCTACCCTCATGGTTGCACTGTTATCCCGGGTTGTCACTCCCCAAACAGGTCCTTACGGAGAGGTACTCAGGAAACAGCCTGAGTCCCCTAAAGTAATCACAAAAACCTCATCGGGATAACATCATCGTATCATAAGTAATCACATCATGTTCATTGATTAAGTTAAAGCAATAGCATAAGCTAACCATGATTAACCCAAAAAGGTGAACAAGGGTAAGGTAAATACAGACTAGTCAATCCTTAAGTTTCAATAATGTAATGCATGACAGTGAATTATAAAGTAAAGTAGGACATGATAGGTTTGAGGACACTTGCCTTCACCAGGTTGTTGCTCAGGAAGATCTTCAGTAACACACTCAGGAACCACGGGTTGCTCATTGTCTAAATAAAGCGATCATACATTCAATACATTTGGAAAGTACAAATGAACAACACATCAAACATGTACAAACATTGGAACACAACTCAAAAGGTGTAGTATTAAATAAAGGAGAATGAGGTCAATTATAAAAAATGAACTAATCTTAATTAGGAGTTGATTACTCTCTAAGTGTTTTGAACATATCTCAAAAAGATAGGATAGGAATTAAACAAAGAAAGGGATTAATTTATAAGATGAACTAACATCATTCAGGAATTGATTACTCTTTAAGTGTTGTCCATAGTTACATAACCAAATTCTATTCATTTTATTGAGACCTAAAAGTTAAACTAGAGGTGAATTCATGTAGTACATATTATTAATCTCACCAGATTAAATATATTTTAACTCCTAGGGTTTTCCCTTTTATTTATTTCATTAAATGAATAAATCAACATATGCATCAATCCCATATTCTAGGTGTAAAATTGAAGTGTGCAGACTATAGATGAACATAATTTATTTGGACAGAGAATAATATTATGAACATTTTGCAATTTGAGCCACTAAATTTGGAGTTCATATGAAAAAGATATGAAATAAACAAGTTTTGAAGTTTGAAATATGAAATTAGGGCTAAATCTATGATTAAACAGAAGCACAGGGGGCTATTTAAAATAAACCAGGGGCTTGCGCGCTAAAACAGAGGACGACGGGTTGATTTCCTAAAACCCGGGGTTCTCTTAAGTAAAATTCACACGCGAAGGGGTACGGGGTAACCTCGACCGTCGGATCAAATATCAATGGCCAGGATTAGAATGAGCGGGCGGGCGGACACGACTGACAAGCAGGGACGGGGTGTCAGCGAGCCAAGGCGGGCTGACCGGCAGGGCCCAGCGGCAGGGGCGCGAGTGAGGGGGAGAGAGGAGAGCAGCCGGATCCAGATCGGAGGGCTGCGATCAGATCCGCACTGATGAAACCTAAACCCCCCATCTCGGACAGACGCCCGAGATCTAACGGCTGGGGCCGGACCTAAACGTGGTGGCGCCGCTCGGTCCCGCGGTGAAAGCTTGCCGGAGACGAGGGAGCTGGCCACGGCAGGGCTCCAGAGGCTTAGGGACTAGCTCGAGCACGTTCAGGGCAGTCTGGCGGACTCGGCCATGGGTATCACGCTGGCGCGGGAGCACCAGAGGGCGCTGCACACGGTGAGGCGGGCTAACGGTGGCGTGGAGCAACTCCGGCGAGCAATCATGCTGGCAAAAGGGCAGTAACGGCCGAATTAAGGGCGCGGGCGGGTTGCTCACCTCGAGTGCGAACTCTAGAGTGCGTGGAGGACGGCGAAGGTGCAGTGGAACCTCGGGTCAACGGCGGCGGGGCTCCAGCTGCGCAAGAGCTGCTCTGGTGAGCGTGGGCCAGGCAAACCAGAGAGGGGGAGGGCACACCGAACGGTGTCCCGAGCAGCTAACGGTGAGTGGAACTTACCAAGGCAAAGGACGGGGCATGGGCGCGACGGTGATCGCAGAACGGACAACGGCCGACAGTCAGCGGTGGCGGAGTTCTCTGGTCGCGCGCGCAGAGCGAGAGAGAGGGCGAGGGGGTTTGGCTAAGGGCGCAAGTGAGCGAGGGGAGGTGGGCGAGCAGGGCACGAGGCTCAAAAGGGACGCGGACGTGAGGATGTGGCCGGAGAACGTGCGGACGTGGGCGCGTCCACGGCGGGGGATCATGGGCGGGAGGTTGGGGATGACTGACAGGTGGGCTCGGTGGGACAGAGAGAGAGAGAGAGAGAGCGGGCACAGGGAAAAGGAACGGCGCCGACAGATCGGCCCCACAGAGCAGCGAGAGGGAGAGAGGGAGTGAGCGCGCAGGTTGGCACCGATAGGCGGGGCCCGCCTGTCAGGCATCGAGGGCATGCGGGCGCACGTGGGACTGGGCCGGCTTGGGCTAAATGGGTTGAAATGCCTTTTTCTATTTTCAGGGAATTTTAATGCCTTTTCTATTTATTTTTCTCTAGGGTTTTCAATTCAAATTCAAATCAAGTTTCAAATTCAAACCAAATCAAACATGTGCAACAATTCAAAGAATATTTGGGGTTCAACATGATGCAACATTTTATGACTCATATGTTTTGGGTAAAATAATATAAATAATCCCTCACTAATTAAGCTAACCCTAATCAAAAGAGAAAGAGAGAGAAATTAGAGAGAGGTAGAAACTAGAGTGAGATAGAGAAGAGTAACACCTGAATTTGGATGATAATGAGAAAGGAATTTTAAACCCCCAAATTCAGGGTGTTATAGACCTATACCCCTTAAAAGAATCTTGCCCTCGAGATTCAGGGCTGGCTAGCAAAGAGTTTAGGGTATTTGGCTCTCAGATCATGGCTTCTCAATGTACGTCAAGTCTTCTTGAATTTCAAGGTCCTCTGTTGGCACCTGCTATTCTGGTACTCGCAAGCATTTCTTTAACTGAGACACGTGGAACACATCGTGCACTACGGACAGATTCTCTGGTAAGCTAAGTTGATAAGCCACTTCTCCACGCATACTTGAATCTGGTACGGCCCGATGTATCGAGGCGCTAACTTGCCTTTGACTCCAAATCTTTTGGTTCCTCTAATGGATGACACTTTCAAGTAGACATAGTCTCCCACTTCAAAACTGAGTTCCCTTCTTCTGGTGTCAGCATAGCTTCACTGCCTAGACTGTGCTGCCTTCAGATTTTCCCGGACCATCTTGATATTCTCTTCGGCATCTTCACGGAAATCTAGACCTTTCCCATCGATGATTAGCTGCCGGATCTCGTTGACCTTCTCGTTATCTTTCTGACCTTTCTTGATGTCTTGTTCTAGAGTGCGTTCTAGCTCAATTGTCACTCCTTGAGTGTTGTTCAGAAATCCAAGACTCAGCATGTCGAATTCCTTTGCTAGTTTGAACGGCATCGGGTGAGCGGCCAACATATTGACTTGACTCTTCCTGCTCAGAGCATCTGCAACCACATTTGCTTTGCCTGGGTGATAATGAATCTCCAGCTCATAATCTTTGATCAGCTCTAGCCATCTTCGCTGCCTCATGTTTAGCTCTGACTAAGTGAATATATACTTGAGACTCTTGTGGTCTGTGTAGATATCACACTTCTGCCCATAAAGATAGTGTCTCTAGGTCTTCAGTGCATGAACCACTGCTGCTAGCTCCAGATCGTGAGTGGGGTAATTCTTCTCATGAACCTTCAACTGTCGGGACGAGTATGCCACTACTTTCCCTTCCTGCATTAACACACATCCCAGTCCGGTGTACGAAGCGTCACAATACATTGAGAATGGCTTATGAACATCTGGCAGAACCGACACCGGTGCTGTTGTCAACTTCTACTTCAACATTTCAAATGACTCTTGGCACGCTGGGGTCCACTTGAACTCAACCTTCTTTGCTAGCAAAGCTGTCATTGGTCTGGCAATCTTGGAGAAACCTTCGATGAAATGCCGATAATAACCGGCCATTCCAATGAAACTCTTGATTCCTCGGACATCTCTTGGTGCTTTCCAGTCCAGAATCGCTGCTAGCTTCTTTGGATCCACAGCTAGTCCATCTCGATTTATTATATGACCCAAGAACAGAACTTCGCTGATCCAGAACTCGCACTTGCTAAGCTTGGCATACAATTAGCAATCTCGCAGCCTCTGAAGTACCTTCCTCAAATGTTCCTCATGTTCTTGCTCATTCTAGGAATATACAAGAATATCATCAATGAACACTACTACAAACTTGTCGAGGTAGTCCATGAACACACTATTCATCTAGTACATGAAGTAAGCTGGCACATTCGTCAAACCGAATGACATAACCATGAACTCATATAGTCCATACTTGGTGATGAATGTTGTCTTCGGTATATCTGAAGGTCGGATTCTGAGCTGATGGTAACCTGACCTCAGATCTATCTTTAAGAACACACTGGCTCCTCTCAACTGATCGAATAGGTCCTCAATTCGAGGCAGGGGTACTTATTCTTGATAGTGACTTCATTCAATGCTCTGTAATCAATGCACATCCTCTTCGTACCATCCTTCTTCTCCACAAACAACACTGGGGCTGCCCAAAACGAGGTACTTGGTCTGATGTAACCTTTCTCTAACAACTCATCAATCTGCTTCTTGAGTTCCACCAACTCTGGCCCGAACACTTTGATAGGCTCTCTTGGAAATAGGGGCAGTGCCTGGGATAAGCTCTATGGCAAATTCAACCTTCCTTTCTGGTGGCATACCTGGTAACTCCTCAGGGAATACATCAGGGAATTCCGACACAATCCTAATTGCCTCAGTCGGATTGGGCTCCATGTCATCTACTGATAAATGGTGACAGACTCCTTCTAGTTCAGGCAAGTACAGCTTAGTTATCACTTCCTTTCCGGATGGGGACACCAACTTGACTGTTCTCTTGTCACAACTGATAGTGGCTTGGTTTCTGTGTAGCCAATTCATCCCTAGGATGACATCTAACCCTTGAGTTTCCATTACTACTAGGCTAGCGGGGAAGTCTATCCTCTTATTTCAATCCTTAGATTCGGGCAAATCCTATCGGACTGAACTTTTCCCCCAACTGAATTAACTCTTAGAGGCAGGATCATTGGTTCTATGGGGATGTTATGTGCTTATACCCAAGATGTAGAAACAAAAGAATGCGTGGCACTAGTATCAAATAATACTTTTGCTGGATAGGATTCGACTGGAAACATACCTACTACCACGTCCTGAGCATCATGGATTGCTTCGGCCTCCAGGTGGTTCACCTTTCCACGATTGTAGGCCTGACCACGGACTCCTGGTGCTTGCTGTGGCGCTCCTTATCTTGCTGGGGCATTGACTGCTGGCGGCTGCTAAGCTGCTTTCTTTGGACAATTCTTCGCCCAATGGTTTTGCTCTCCACAGCAGAAATATGTGCGGCCTCCCACTTGCGCTAGAACTGCTTGGCCATTCTAGTTAGGTGCTGGGGCAGGAAGGCGAGCTGCCTGATGGTTCTGACGCTGGTACTGATTTCCTCCAGGTTGGGTGTTCTGACGGTACTACTGCTGCTGCTGAGGAAACTGCCTTTGGTACTGGTGCTGGTGCTGACGCTGATGCTGATGCTGATGCTGGTGACCTTGCTTGAATTGCTGCGGTGAGTTGCCTGAGTAGCAGAGACGACTGCTACTCCCGGCCTGAGATCCTCCGATCTTGCGCTTCGTATCCTCCATCTCTCGACGCTTCCTTTCTGTCATGATTACTCTGTCTATCAAATGCTGGAAGGTAGGGAAAGTGTGATTCATTAGCTGATAGTGGAGGGGATCAACCCATTCTCTCAGAAAGCGGTACTGCCTCTTGGCATCCGTGTTGACATCTTCCAGGGTATAACGTGACAGCTGCAAAAACTTATCCCTGTACTCACTAACGGACAGGGGACCTTGCTTCAGGGTGAGAAACTCCTCCTTCCTCACTATCATTAGTCCCTCGGGCACATGGTAGTGACTTGTCCTTGAACTCCTCCCAGGTGATGGCTTCAGGGTTGGCATACGTGGCGAGGTAAGACTCCCACCAAGACTGTGCTGCTCCCTCCCTCAGCTGACGGGGACCATATACCACCTTCTCACGATCGTTGCACTGAGCAGTGTGCAACTCACGCTCCATGGTACGCAACCAATCTTCAGCGTCCATGGGATCAGCAGAGTGGGCAAAGACAGGGGGATGGCCCCTCATGAATCCTACCCGCTTGACTCTGGGCACCTGTGGCATCTGGACTTGCACTAGAGGCTAAGGTGGGGGTGGCTACTGTCGCAACTGCTGCATCACTGCTAGGGTCTGACCAATTGCTTGAACTGCCTAAGTTTGCATCATGAACATATGTTCAACTGTCATCGGGGGTGGCAGTGGCAACTGCTGCTGAGTTGCATCTTCCTGGGGTGCTTGCTGTTCCTGCTGAGCATGCCTTGCACCTCTGCGCCTGTTCTCAAACATCTGTAGAAACCACACACACATCAGATCTGACTCTGCAATCTTTCAGCATAAGAAAAGATATACAGAAATCTTCATAGCATTGAACAAATGGTCATCTTCATTGACAGCTTCTCAGATAAAGAGGAAAGTGGAAATAAATGGATTACCCAACTAAATAACTGACTTTATTAATAACTACACCAAGTTGCAGGGGATACCCACACCTTGATGACAATCATTACAAAGATCCGACTTCATTACATGTTGATCACGACAAGCATTCCAACATATGATAAGAAAACTAACTCTAAGACTGACTGGACTAAGACACTGAACTAAGCATTATTACAGACTCCGACTCTGTCGATCTATGGATCTAAATCTATCCGGGTCCTATAGTCTAGGGTACCATAGTCGAAGCGATCACAGGGCGGTGAGCAGTAAGGGTGTTGAATCCCAATAGGGGCGGGAGAACCACCATCCAGATAGTGGTGTGACACGCACTCAGCACACAATTCTGCAACCTCCGCCCGAACCCTGCCCAACTCGTCAAGGGCGTGGTCCAACTCTGTGTTGAGCACGACGGCCAGGTTGACCATGCTGTTCAGCCTGGGATTGCCCTCACCAACTGGCGAGACAATCACACCTCCAGCACTGCCGGTCGAATGGCGAGGGTAGTACTTCAGGTCAAGGCCGTCAGCTACCCCACTAAACAACGAGCAATGCTAAGAAAGTGCCCATTGTGCTGCATCTTTCATGGCTGTCTCGGCAATATCCCTCTCAGTGATAGAATAATGCTCTGAGAAGGCCTCTGCACCCTGGAGATCATCGTCCGGACGACGCACCAAGCAAGTAGCCTCCCACTGGTCCGAGTATAACCCGCGATGATGCTGGTAGACTACACAACGGTACACGATAGACCAAGTATGTCGGTCGAAGGCCCGACACAGCAAGGTGTCGAGAGCGTTGTGGAAGTGACACCTGCGAGTGGTGTCGCGAGTGATGGGTCTAGCAATCCATCCCTCTAGCTCCTGCTCCTCTGAGAGCTCCATGCCGTGACTCAAACTGCCACCGGCGTCGTCATCTCTCTCTCCGTCAGGGTCTCCTCCGGCAGCCGGGATGCCCTATGGTGGTGCAGGGGTATCTCTAGCTGAGGTGCAGGGGAAAGCGGCCTCCTAGACTCCACCTCCTGCTAAGGCAAGGGGGAAGAGACCTGCTACTCCTGCTCCTACTCCTAGCATCGGTGCTCCTGCTCCTCGTGCAGGCGATGATGCAGTCTCTCTAGATGACTGGACTGACCTGGCACCGTACGACACAGTGGACGCTCCGCCAGGCGAGAAGGCAAAAAGGGGATCAGAGACTTACGTGTAGTGCACCTAAGACGAGCCATCTACAAAAGACATCGTAAGCACAAGAGTGAGAGTAGAACTATAAGACTAGAAAGTAAACAGAAAGAAAAGTGAGATAAAACTTTTGAGATAAGTAAATAACATAGAGTTGGCCAAGGTGACCAACTTTTGAAAGGACACTAAGGCAAGGGTAAGAGTAGGGGTCTATAGTCCTTAGAGCGACCATTCTAGTCTAGGTTAGCGGTCCTACAGTCAACAAGGCTTTGATAGCACTTATGTCACACCCGGTTTTTGAAGGTAAACCGATGCGAACCGTGCACGTGCTAGGATCAGAACTCACATACACAGCGATTACATAATTGGACATCATCACACAATGCTCGAAATAAATAGCGGAAAGGTACTTTAATTACATCAAGATGTCCGAGACCTCCACAAGGTCTAGTACATAATCATAGTGTTCAACATTAATATCAAAGCGCGGAGAAATGAAACGTAGAAGATAAGCCTACACAGGCAGCTGACTGGGGTTTTGCCACTAAAGTAAACTAGAACACATCGTAGTCCTGGAACTCCTCAAAGTCCTCCATGTTGCCAACATCTCCTCCTGAGCACTGAGTACAGTGGGGACAACCTAGGGTGGGGTGGTTTGTAAAGCAAGGGTGAGTACACATCAACGTACTCAGCAAATGTCCTGTTTGGCTAAGTGGACTAGCTGTATGTGGAGTTAAGGTTAAGCAGTTGCTTTTAGTTGGTCAAGTTTTATTACTATCAGTAGAGCCAAGTTTTAGTAATAAACCCAGTTATTACCCAGGAGTACTCCCTCCAAGAGGAAATACCAGAGATCAAAATTATAATCATCATTGCTAGTCATCATCATAAAAGTAACCAAAGTTCTTCTAATCGAAGAGGATCCCAAGGCTGCTCATAACCGTGAGCATGACTGATATACCAGTTCCTAACACTCTGTAGAGGTTGCACACTTTACCCACAAGCCGTGATTCCCATTCTGCCCGGGGTTCTAGCCTCCCCATTGGTCACTACCAAGGTGACCTAGTAGGGTCTCACTGCGTAGCCTTTACAAAGATTTCCCAGAGGTCATAGCCGCCCGTTAGGTTTCTCCAGTTTGATAGTACATCTCCCTAAAGGAAGGGTGACTAATAAAAACCAAATCAAGAACCTCTGCAACTAGCCTCGGCAGAGCAAGTACTGTGCCCGGACCCCATTGACGCCCCTACGGCGAAGCCAACTACTCCTTTGGTTCCTCTAATTAATCAGCTAAGGGCATCCCATTCCACCCTCATGGTTGCACTGTTATCCCGGGTTGTCACTCCCCAAACAGGTCCTTATGGAGAGGTACTCAGGAAACAACCTGAGTCCCCTAAAGTAATCAAAAGAACCTCATCAGGATAACATCATCGTATCATAAATAATCACATCATGTTCATTGATTAAATTAAAGCAATAGCATAAGCTAACCATGATTAACCCAAAAAGGTGAACAAGGGTAAGGTAAATATAGACTAGTCAATCCTTAAGTTTCAATAATGTAATGCGGGACAGTGAATTATAAAGTAAAGTAGGACTTGATAGGTCTGATGACACTTGCCTTCACCATGTTGTTGCTCAGGAAGATCTTCAGCAACACACTCAGGAACCACGGGTTGCTCGTTGTCTAAATAAAGTGATCATACATTCAATATATTTGGAAAGTACAAATGAACAGCACATCAAACATGTACAAACATTGGAATTTGGAACACAACTCAAAATGTGTAGTATTAAATAAAGGAGAATGAGGTCAATTATAAAAAATGAACTAATCTTAATTAGGAGTTGATTACTCTCTAAGTGTTATGAACATATCTCAAAAAGATAGGATAGGAATTAAACAAAGAAAGGGATTAATTTATAAGATGAACTAACATCATTTAGGAATTGATTACTCTTTAAGTGTTGTCCATAGTTACATAACCAAATTCTATTCATTTTATTGAGACCTAAAAGTTAAACCAGAGGTGAATTCATGTAGTACATATTATTAATCTCACCAAATTAAATATATTTTAACTCCTAATGTTTTCCCTTTTATTTATTTCATTAAATGAATAAATCAACATATGCATCAATCCCATATTCTAGGTGTAAAATTGAAGTGTGTAGACTATAGATGAACATAATTTATTTGGACAAAGAATAATATTATGAACATTTTGCAATTTGAACCACTAAATTTGGAGTTCATATGAAAAAGATATGAAATAAACAAGTTTTGAAGTTTGAAATATGAAATTAGGGCTAAATCTATGATTAAACAAAAGCACAGGGGGCTATTTAAAATAAACCAGGGGCTTGCGCGCTAAAACCGAGGACGGCAGGTTGGTTTCCTAAAACCCAGGGATCTCTTAAGTAAAATTCACACGCGAAGGGGTACGAGGTAACTTCTTCCGTCGAATCAAATATCAACGACCAAGATTAGAACGCGCTGGCGTGCAGACGTGACTGACAGGCGGGGACAGGGTGTCAGCGAGCCAGGGCGGGCTGACCGGCCGGGCCCAGCAGCAGGGGCGCGGATGAGGGGGAGAGAGGAGAGCGACCAGATCTAGATCGGAGGGCTGCGATCAGATCCGCACTGATGAAACCTAAACCACCCGATCTCGGACGGACGCCTGAGATCAAACGGTTGGGGCCAGACCTAAACACGGTGGCGCCGCTTGGTCCTACGGCGAGACCTCGCCCGAGATGAGGGAGCTGGCCACGGCGGGGCTCTAGAGGCTTGGGGACTAGCTCGGGCGCGTTCAGGGTGGTCTGGCGGACTCGGCCATGGGCATCACGGTGGCGCGAGAGCACCAGAGGGCGCTGCACACGACGAGGCGGGCTAACGGCGATGCGGAGCAACCCGGTGAGCAATCATGCAGGCAAAAGGGCAGTAACGGCCAAATTAAGGGCGTAGGCGGGTTGCTCACCTCGAGCGCAAACTCCAGAGTGCGTGGAGGACGACGAAGGTGCAGCGGAACCTCGGGTCAACTGCGGCGGGGCTCCGGCTGCGCAAGAGCTGCTCCGGTGAGCGCAGGCCGGGCAAACCAGAGAGGGGTAGGGCACACCGAAGGGTGTCTCGAGCAGCTAACAGCGAGGCAGAACTTACTGAGGCAAAGGACGGGGCACGGGTGCGACGGTGATCGCAGGACGGACACCGACCAATGGTGAGCGGTGGTGGAGTTCTCTGGTCGCACACGCAGAGCGAGAGAGAGGGCGAGGGGGTTTGGCTAAGGGCGCAAGTGAGCGAGGGGAGGTGGGCAAGTAGGGCGCGGGGCTCAAAAGGGACGCGGATGTGAGGACGTGGCCGGAGAATGCGCGGACGTGGGCGCGTCCACGGTGGGGTATCGTGGGCGGGAGGTTGGGGATGACTGACAGGTGGGCTCGGCGGGACAGAGAGTGAGAGCGGGCGCGGGGAAAAGGAATGGCGCTGATAGATCGGCCCCACAGAGCAGCGAGAGGGAGAGAGGGAGTGAGCGCAGGTTGGCGCCGACAGGCGGGGCCCGCCTGTCAGGCACCAAGGGCACGCGGGCGCGGGACTGGGCTGGCTTGGGCTAAATGGGCCGAAATGGATTTTTCTCTTTCCAGGGAATTATTAATGTCTTTTCTATTTATTTTTCTCTAGGGTTTTCAATTCAAATTCAAATCAAGTTTCAAATTCAAACCAAATCAAACATGTGCAACAATTCAAAGAATATTTGGGGTTCAACATGATGCAACATTTCATGACTCATATGTTTTGGGAAAAATAAAATAAATAATCCCTCTCTAATTAAGCTAACCCTAATCAAAAGAGAAAGAGAGGGAGAGAAGCTAGAGAGAGGTAGAAACTAGAGTGAGATAGAGAAGAGTAACACCTGAATTTGGATGATAATGAGAAAGAAATTTTATATCCCAAATTCAGGGTGTTATAGGAGGCCATTAATGGCAGCGGTCATTACTTCACCATTGATGGTGGCCGTTAATGGGAGAGGGAATGGGGAGAGAGGGGAGAGGAAAGGGCGACGATTTTCGGTGCTCCACGTCGTCAGGAGGCGAACGTGCGCCGGGAGGGGGAGGGCACGACCGAGCCGGCCGTCTGGGCACGACCAGGAAACGACGACGGCTCAGGCGTGTGCCAGGCGCGTGGAAGGGGTGAAAGGGAATTAGGCTTTCACCTAGTTCCTAATTAATTTTTGGTGGTTGAATTGCCCAACACAAATAATTGGACTAACTAGTTTGCCCAAGTATAGATTATACAGGTGTAAGAGGTTCACACTCAGCCAATAAAAAGATCAAGTTTTGGATTCAACAAAGGAGCAAAGAGGCAACCGAAAGCACCTCTGGTCTGGAGGCACCGGACTGTCCGGTGTACACCGGACAGTGTCCGGTGCGCCACCGGACATGTCCGGTGCACCAGAGGACTCCAACTTCGAACTCTTCACTCTCGGGAATTTCCAAAGGCCACTCCGCTATAATTCACCGGACTGTCCGGTGTACACCGGACATGTCCGGTGCTCCAAGGAAGAGCGGCCTCAGGAACTCGCCAGCCTCGGGTTTTCACTTCGGCTGCTCCGCTAAAATTCACCGGACTGTCCGGTGTACACCGGACTGTCCGGTGTAACAGCGGGGCAATGGCTATTTCGGCGCCAACGGCTACCTGCGGCGCATTTAATGCGCGCTCTGCGCGCGCAGTAGTCAGGCGCGCCCATACCGGCGCACCGGACAATGAACAGGAGATGTCCGGTGTGCACCGGACATCAAGGCGGGCCCAGAAATCAGAAGCTCCAACGGTCAGAATCCAACGGCATTGATGACGTGGCGGGGGCACCGGACATGTCCGGTGTGCACCGGACTGTCCGGTGCGCCATCGACAGACAGCCTCCACCAACGGTCAAGTTTGGTGGTTGGGGCTATAAATACCCCAACCACCCCCACATTCATGGCATCCAAGTTTTCCAGCTTCCAACCACTATACAAGAGCTAGCATTCATTGCAAAGCACACCAAAAGAGATCAAATCCTCTCCCAACTCCACACAAAGCCCTAGTGACTAGAGAGAGTGATTTGTAGTGTTCATTTGAGCTCTTGCGCTTGGATCGCTTCTTTTTCTTTGGCATTTTTTTTGTGATCAAACACTCACTTGTAATTGAGGCAAGAGACACCAATTGTGTGGTGATCCTTGCGGGAAGTTTGATTCCCAAGTGATTTGAGAAAGAGAAGCTCACTCGGTCCGAGGGACCGTTTGAGAGAGGGAAGGGTTGAAAGAGACCCGACCTTTGTGGCCTCCTCAACGGGGAGTAGGTTTGAGAGAACCGAACCTCGGTAAAACAAATCTGTGTGTCTCACTTTATTATTCGCTTGCGATTTGTTTTACGCCCTCTCTCGTGGACTCTATTATATTTCTAACGCTAACCCGGCTTGTAGTTGTGATTATTTTTGAGATTTTCAGTTTCGCCCTATTCACCCCCCTCTAGGCGACTTTCAATTGGTATCAGAGCCCGGTGCTTCATTAGAGCCTAACCGCTCGAAGTGATGTCGGGAGATCACACCAAGAGGGAGATGGAGACCGGCGACAAGCCCACTACAAGCCAAGGGAGCACTTCATCGGAAGAGTCCCGCACCAAGAGGAAGGAGAAGGACTCCTCCAAATGGAAGGAGAAAAGATCTTCCTCTTCTCACCACAAAGAGAAGAAGGAAAAATCTTCTCCTCACAAGTCGCATCGGAAAGGCGACAAGCACAAGAGGATGAGGAAGGTGGTCTACTACGAGACCGACACTTCATCAACATCCACCTCCGACTCCGATGCACCGTCCGTAACTTCTAAGCGCCAAGAGCGCAAGAAGTTTAGTAAGATCCCCTTACAATATCCCCGTACATCTAGACATACTCCATTACTTTCCGTTCCATTAGGCAAACCGCCAACTTTTGATGGCGAAGATTATGCTAGGTGGAGTGATTTAATGAAATTTCATCTAACCTCACTCCACAAAAGTATATGGAATGTTATTGAGTTTGGAGCACAGGTACCTTCTGTAGGGGATGAGGATTATGATACGGACGAAGTGGCCCAAATCGAGCACTTCAATTCCCAAGCCACAACCATACTCCTCGCCTCTTTAAGCAAGGAGGAATACAACAAAGTGCAAGGGTTGAAGAATGCAAAGGAGATTTGGGACCTACTCAAGACCGCGCACGAGGGTGATGAACTCACCAAGATCACCAAGCGGGAAACGATCGAGGGGGAGCTCGGTCGCTTCCGTCTTCGCCAAGGGGAGGAGCCACAAGATATGTACAATCGGCTCAAGACCTTGGTGAATCAAGTGCGCAACCTCGGGAGCAAAAAGTGGGATGACCACGAGGTGGTTAAGGTTATTTTAAGAGCTCTTATTTTTCTTAACCCCACTCAAGTTCAATTAATTCGTGGTAATCCTAGATATCCACTAATGACCCCCGAGGAAGTTATCGGGAATTTTGTGAGCTTTGAATGCATGATTAAGGGCTCAAAGAAGATCAACGAGCTTGACGAACCTTCCACATCCGAGGCGCAACCGGTGGCCTTCAAGGCAACGGAGGAGAAGAAGGAGGAGTCTACACCAAGTAGACAACTAATTGACGCCTCCAAGCTCGACAATGAGGAGATGGCCTTAATCATCAAAAGCTTTCGGCAAATCCTCAAGCAACGGAAGGGGAAGGATTACAAATCCTGTTCCAAGAAGGTTTGCTACAAGTGTGGTAAGCCCGGTCATTTTATTGCAAAATGTCCTATGTCTAGTGACAGTGACAGGGGCGACGACAAGAAGGGCAAGAGAAGAGAAAAGAAGAGGTATCACAAGAAGAAGGGCGGCGATGCCCACGTGTGCCGCGAGTGGGACTCCGACGAGAGCTCCACCGAGTCCTCCTCCGACGAGGACGCCGCCAACATCGCCGTCACCAAGGGGCTTCTCTTCCCCAACGTCGGCCACAAGTGTCTTATGGCAAAGGACGGCAAAAAGAAGAAGGTTAAATCTAAATCCTCCACAAAATATGAATCCTCTAGTGATGATAATGCTAGTGATGAGGAGGATAACTTGCTTACCCTTTTTGCCAACCTTAACATGGAACAAAAAGAAAAATTAAATGAGCTAATTAGTGCCATCCATGAAAAGGATGATCTTTTGGACTCCCAAGAGGACTTTCTAATCAAGGAAAATAAGAAACATGTTAAGGTTAAAAATGCTTATGCTTTAGAAGTAGAAAAATGTAACAAACTATCTAGTGAGCTAAGCATATGCCATGACACTATTGACAACCTTAGAAATGAAAATGCTAGATTAATTGCTAAGGTTGATTCTCATGTTTGTGATGCTCCCAATCTTAGAAATAATGATGATGATTTGCTTGCTAAGATTAAGGAGTTAAATAATTCTCTTGCTAGCCTTAGAATAGAAAATGAAAATTTGATTGCTAAGGCTAAAAATTTTGATGTTTGCAATTCTATTATTTCCGACCTTAGAACTAAAAATGATTTGTTACATGCTAAGGTTGTAGAATTGAAATCTTGCAAACCCTCTACATCTACTGTTGAGCACACTTCTATTTGCACTAGATGTAGAGATATTGATGTTAATGCTATTCATGATCACATGTCTTTAATTAAACAACAAAATGATCATATAGCAAAACTAGATGCTAAAATTGCCGAGCATAACTTAGAAAATGAAAAGTTTAAATTTGCTAGAAGTATGCTCTATAATGGGAGACGCCCTGGCATCAAGGATGGCATTGGCTTCCAAAGGGGAGACAATGTCAAACTTAATGCCCCTCCTAAGAACTTGTCTAACTTTGTTAAGGGCAAGGCTCCCATGCCTCAGGATAACGAGGGTTACATTTTGTACCCTGCCAGTTATCCCGAGAGCAAAATCAAGAAAATTCATTCTAGGAAGTCTCACTCTGGCCCTAATCATGCTTTTATGTATAAGGGTGAGACATCTAGTTCTAGGCAACCAACCCGTGCCAAGTTGCCTAGAAAGAAAACTCCTAATGCATCAAATGATCATGCTATTTCATTTAAAACTTTTGATGCTTCTTATGTTTTAACTAACAAATCCGGCAAGGTGGTTGCCAAGATTGTTGGGGGCAAACACAAGGGCTCCAAAACTTGTGTTTGGGTACCCAAAGTTCTTGTTTCTAATGCCAAAGGACCCAAAACCGTTTGGGTACCTAAAGTCAAGAACTAAAATTGTTTTGTAGGTTTATGCATCCGGGGGCTCAAGTTGGATACTCGACAGCGGGTGCACAAACCACATGACAGGGGAGAAAAAGATGTTCTCCTCATATGAGAAAAACCAAGATCCCCAACGAGCTATCACATTCGGGGATGGAAATCAAGGTTTGGTCAAAGGATTGGGTAAAATTGCTATATCACCTGACCATTCTATTTCCAATGTTTTTCTTGTAGATTCTTTAGATTACAATTTGCTTTCCGTATCCCAATTATGTCAAATGGGCTACAACTGTCTATTTACTGATATAGGTGTTACTGTCTTTAGAAGAAGTGATGATTCAATAGCATTTAAGGGAGTGTTAGAGGGTCAGCTATACTTGGTAGATTTTGATAGAGCTGAACTCGACACTTGCTTGGTTGCTAAGACTAACTTGGGTTGGCTCTGGCACCGCCGACTAGCCCATGTTGGAATGAAGAATCTTCACAAACTTCTAAAGGGAGAACACATTTTAGGACTAACTAATGTTCATTTTGAGAAAGACAGGATTTGTAGCGCATGTCAAGCCGGGAAGCAAGTTGGCACTCATCATCCACACAAGAACATCATGACTAGTGACAGGCCACTGGAGCTCCTACACATGGACCTATTCGGCCCGATCGCTTACATAAGCATCGGCGGGAGTAAGCACTGTCTAGTTATTGTGGATGATTATTCTCGCTTCACTTGGGTGTTCTTCCTGCAGGACAAATCTCATACCCAAGAGACCTTAAAGGGATTCTTGAGACGAGCTCAAAATGAGTTCGGCTTAAGGATCAAGAAAATTAGAAGCGACAATGGGACGGAGTTCAAGAATTCTCAAATTGAAGGCTTCCTTGAGGAGGAGGGCATCAAGCATGAGTTCTCTTCTCCCTACACTCCACAACAAAATGGTGTAGTGGAGAGGAAGAATCGAACTCTATTGGACATGGCAAGAACCATGCTTGATGAGTACAAGACACCGGATCGGTTTTGGGCCGAAGCAGTCAACACCGCTTGCTACGCCATCAACCGGTTATATCTTCACCGAATCCTCAAGAAGACATCCTATGAACTCCTAACCGGTAAAAAGCCAAATATTTCATATTTTAGAGTTTTTGGTAGCAAATGTTTTATACTGGTTAAAAGAGGTAGAAAATCTAAATTTGCTCCTAAAACTGTAGAAGGCTTTTTACTAGGATATGACTCAAACACAAGGGCATATAGAGTCTTTAACAAGTCCTCAGGACTTGTTGAAGTTTCTTGTGACGTTGTGTTTGATGAGACTAACGGCTCTCAAGTAGAGCAAGTTGATCTTGATGAGATAGGTGAAGAACAGGCTCCATGCATAGCGCTAAGGAACATGTCCATTGGGGATGTGTGTCCTAAGGAATCCGAAGAGCCACCACATGCACAAGATCAACCATCCTCTTCCATGCAAGCATCTCCACCAACTCAAATTGAGGATGAGGCTCAAGATGTTGAACAAGAAGATCAAGAAGATGAGCCACATCAAAATGACGGCAACGATCAAGGGGGAGATGCAAATGATGAAGACAAGGAGGATGAACAACCAAGGCCGCCACACCCAAGAGTCCACCAAGCAATACAACGAGATCACCCCGTCGACACCATCCTCGGCGACATTCATAAGGGGGTAACTACTCGATCTCGTGTTGCACATTTTTGTGAACATTACTCTTTTGTTTCCTCTATTGAGCCACACAGGGTAGAGGAAGCACTTCAAGATTCGGATTGGGTGATGGCGATGCAAGAGGAGCTCAACAATTTCACAAGGAATGAGGTATGGCATTTAGTTCCACGTCCAAATCAAAATGTTGTAGGAACCAAGTGGGTCTTCCGCAACAAGCAAGACGAGCATGGTGTGGTGACAAGGAACAAAGCTCGACTCGTGGCCAAGGGGTATTCACAAGTCGAAGGTTTGGATTTTGGTGAAACCTATGCACCCGTAGCTAGGCTTGAGTCAATTCGCATATTATTGGCCTATGCTACTTACCATGGCTTCAAGCTTTATCAAATGGACGTGAAGAGTGCCTTCCTTAATGGACCAATCAAGGAGGAGGTTTATGTTGAGCAACCTCCCGGCTTTGAAGACAGTGAGTACCCTAACCATGTTTATAGGCTCTCTAAGGCGCTTTATGGGCTCAAGCAAGCCCCAAGAGCATGGTATGAATGCCTTAGAGATTTCCTTATTGCAAATGGCTTCAAAGTCGGCAAAGCCGATCCTACTTTATTCACCAAAACACTTGATAATGATTTGTTTGTATGCCAAATTTATGTTGATGATATTATATTTGGGTCTACTAACGAATCTACATGTGAAGAATTTAGTAGGATCATGACAAAGAAATTCGAGATGTCGATGATGGGGGAGTTGAAGTATTTTCTAGGATTTCAAGTCAAACAACTCCAAGAGGGCACATTCATTTGCCAAACAAAGTATACTCAAGACATCCTAACCAAGTTTGGAATGAAGGATGCCAAGCCCATCAAGACACCCATGGGAACAAATGGGCATCTCGACCTCGACACGGGAGGTAAGTCCGTGGATCAAAAGGTATACCGGTCGATGATTGGTTCATTGCTTTATCTATGTGCATCTCGACCGGACATTATGCTTTCCGTATGCATGTGTGCAAGATTCCAAGCCGACCCTAAGGAATCACACCTTACGGCCGTAAAACGAATCTTGAGATATTTGGCTTATACTCCTAAGTTTGGGCTTTGGTACCCTCGGGGATCCACTTTTGATTTGATTGGTTATTCGGATGTCGATTGGGCGGGGTGTAAGATTAATAGAAAGAGCACATCGGGGACTTGCCAGTTCTTGGGAAGATCCTTGGTGTCATGGGCTTCAAAGAAGCAAAATTCGGTCGCTCTTTCTACCGCCGAAGCCGAGTATATTGCCGCAGGCCATTGTTGCGCGCAATTGCTTTGGATGAGGCAAACCCTGCGGGACTACGGTTACAAATTAACCAAAGTTCCTCTTCTATGTGATAATGAGAGTGCAATCCGCATGGCGGATAATCCCGTTGAGCATAGCCGCACTAAACACATAGCCATTCGGTATCATTTTCTTCGGGATCACCAACAAAAGGGGGATATCGAGATTTCATACATTAACACTAAAGATCAATTAGACGATATCTTTACCAAGCCACTTGATGAACAATCTTTTACCAGACTTAGGCATGAGCTTAATATTCTTGATTCTAGGAATTTCTTTTGCTAAACTTGCACACATAGCTCATAAGAATACCTTTGATCATGTCTCTTTTATATGCTATGACTAATGTGTTTTCAAGTGTATTCCAAACCAAGTCATAGGTATATTGAAAGGGAATTGGAGTCTTCGGCGAAGACAAAGGCTTCCACTCCGCTCTACTACTCATCCTTCGCCGTCACTCCGCATCACTCTCCAACGTTGGTATAATCTTCACTCATTTATTTTATGACCAAAGGAAGAGAAAGTACTTCAACGGGCCTATATTTCATTCCAAGTATCCGTTTTTGGCGATTCATGCCAAAGGGGGAGAAAGTATTGGCCCAAAGCAAAAGGACCGCACCACCACCCTAATTTTAAAAATTAATGATTTTTCAATTGGTAAATTTCAAATTGGTATCTCTTTGTGCTCTAAAGGGGGAGCAAGTAGTATTTTCAAAATTGATGTCTTAAAACCCTCTTGAACACTAAGAGGAGACTTTATTTGAGGGGGAGTTTTGTTTAGTCAAAGGAAAAGCATTTGGAACAAAGGAAGAAAATTTCAAAACTTGAAAATGCTTTGCAAAATCTTATTCATTTACCTTTGACTATCTTGCAAAAAGACTTTGAAAAGAATTTACAAAAGAGTTTGCAAAAACAAAACTTGTGGTGCAAATATGGTCCAATATGTCAAAAACAAAGAAAACAATCCATGCGCATCAAGTAAGTATTTATATTGGCTCAATTCCAAGCAACCTTTACACTTACATTATGCAAACTAGTTCAATTATGCACTTCTATATTTGCTTTGGTTTGTGTTGGCATCAATCACCAAAAAGGGGGAGATTGAAAGGGAATTAGGCTTTCACCTAGTTCCTAATTAATTTTTGGTGGTTGAATTGCCCAACACAAATAATTGGACTAACTAGTTTGCCCAAGTATAGATTATACAGGTGTAAGAGGTTCACACTCAGCCAATAAAAAGATCAAGTTTTGGATTCAACAAAGGAGCAAAGAGGCAACCGAAAGCACCTCTGGTCTGGAGGCACCGGACTGTCCGGTGTACACCGGACAGTGTCCGGTGCGCCACCGGACATGTCCGGTGCACCAGAGGACTCCAACTTCGAACTCTTCACTCTCGGGAATTTCCAAAGGCCACTCCGCTATAATTCACCGGACTGTCCGGTGTACACCGGACATGTCCGGTGCTCCAAGGAAGAGCGGCCTCAGGAACTCGCCAGCCTCGGGTTTTCACTTCGGCTGCTCCGCTAAAATTCACCGGACTGTCCGGTGTACACCGGACTGTCCGGTGTAACAGCGGGGCAACGGCTATTTCGGCGCCAACGGCTACCTGCGGCGCATTTAATGCGCGCTCTGCGCGCGCAGTAGTCAGGCGCGCCCATACCGGCGCACCGGACAATGAACAGGAGATGTCCGGTGTGCACCGGACATCAAGGCGGGCCCAGAAATCAGAAGCTCCAACGGTCAGAATCCAACGGCATTGATTACGTGGCGGGGGCACCGGACATGTCCGGTGTGCACCGGACTGTCCGGTGCGCCATCGACAGACAGCCTCCACCAACGGTCAAGTTTGGTGGTTGGGGCTATAAATACCCCAACCACCCCCACATTCATGGCATCCAAGTTTTCCAGCTTCCAACCACTATACAAGAGCTAGCATTCATTGCAAAGCACACCAAAAGAGATCAAATCCTCTCCCAACTCCACACAAAGCCCTAGTGACTAGAGAGAGTGATTTGTAGTGTTCATTTGAGCTCTTGCGCTTGGATCGCTTCTTTTTCTTTGGCATTTTTTTTGTGATCAAACACTCACTTGTAATTGAGGCAAGAGACACCAATTGTGTGGTGATCCTTGCGGGAAGTTTGATTCCCAAGTGATTTGAGAAAGAGAAGCTCACTCGGTCCGAGGGACCGTTTGAGAGAGGGAAGGGTTGAAAGAGACCCGGCCTTTGTGGCCTCCTCAACGGGGAGTAGGTTTGAGAGAACCGAACCTCGGTAAAACAAATCCGTGTGTCTCACTTTATTATTCGCTTGCGATTTGTTTTACGCCCTCTCTCGCGGACTCTATTATATTTCTAACGCTAACCCGGCTTGTAGTTGTGATTATTTTTGAGATTTTCAGTTTCGCCCTATTCACCCCCCCTCTAGGCGACTTTCAAGGGGGAGACCCACGGGTGGGCCCCGCCTGTAAGTGAGGGAGGGGAGGGATAGAGTGGAGGGAGGCGGTTGGGCCCGTGTTGTGCCGATTTTGGCTGGGCTGGTTAGGGTTTTGGCCGATTTGTTTTTTCTTTTCCATTAAAAACATAAATAAATATATTTTTAAATATCTCTAAAATTTATAATAATTATCCAAAAATATTTCTCATTAAAGAATTAATTTTTGGTCCAAGGTTCTCATATTAATTAGTTGGGCTTTCAATATAAAAGAAATTCTACGAAACAACCATAAATCAAATATGAGCAAATAAAAATTATTCTAAAGGAAAATTAAATCAAACACTTGAAGAAAAACTCTTTACTATTATTACTAATAATATTCTAAATGTATTATTTTTAGTTGATGGTTTTGAGGTGTTACACCCCGATAAAGCCCTCTAAATTCGCCCCTGCATGCAGATGGATGAGCTTTCTTTGTAAAGTTGTGTTAGATGATAATAGGACTTTGTATTTGAATTGAACCTTAACAATTAGATACATAGAAACACATAGGTGTATTTTTTAGGATTGGTTGACGGCGCAATGCTATTAGAACACTATAGTTGCACTCCAAGGCGTCGAGGTAGGATAGCGGTCTTTCCTTTCACTAGACACATAGAAAGATTCGGTCTCACTAAAGGTGTTCTAGAAAAGAGACTATAACGAACGCTGATTCGCGTGTTGGCACTCACTATTGTTTATATACACACTGTGAAAGGGGTCTCAACTATAAAATTATTGTGCCCCCGATCAGCGCACGAGATGGAGGGCGACTCGGTTTCTTGGCCAAGCCGGATGAGATCAGCCCTAACATTTCTCATTAATATCATATTTACTCCTTTGTAGTTAAAACTTACTTTCTTAACTACTTAATTTCGTAACTTACAATTGACACTCTTCAATAGATCGATGGACCAAGACCAATACCAAGACGTTACAATAGACTATTATATGCTACTAAACTTAATGACTACATTATACCTTTCTATCTCCAAGAAAAAAAATAATTCTTGAGGGTGGTGGTTGAATTTTGACTATTAGTTTAGAATCATAGGTGCTCCGTTAAACCCATATCGGCTATGTGTTTTGTAAACACATTGAGAGGAAACCCTTTAGTGAGTGCCTCCTCAAGCATTTATTATGTATTTATATACTCAAGTTCAATTGTTTGATCATGGACTTTCTCCTTTACAACATAATACTTAGCGTTAATGTGTTTAGCAACAATACTTGGCTTGTCGTTATAGGAGTAACATACTATTGGTTCATTAATATATTATGGCTTCAGTGGTTTTGATATAATGTCTACCACTTTTAAACTAGGTACAAATTTCTTGAGCCACATAGCCTATCTTATTTCCTTGTTATTTTATTTAAGCTTTTCTATGATATCGCTCCTACGAGTGTAAATATGTAAGCTAACATGGACTTTCTATCTTTTTCATATCTCGCGTAATCTGAATCCGAATACCTATAATCTCAAGGCTACTCGATTTCCTATATGTTATCATAAGGCCATCTATACCTTAGAATTTTTGCAAGACTTTATTAACTGCTTTCTAGTGTTATGTTCTTGGATTCTTCTGAAATCTATCAAGCACCTCGGTTATAAATTTCAAGTTAGAGCGAGTACATATTTGAGCATACGTTATGCTTTCGAGAGCTGAAGCATATGGAATTATTTTCATTTGGTTGATCTCATATTGGTTTTGGGGCCTTGATTACTCCCAACTTATCACCCTTGACTACTAGAGTAGGTGTGCGGTTACATGTATGCATACTAACAACTTAGGAACATTTTGCTTGTATGTCTTTTGTAATAGACCTAATACCCATTTCTTTGTATCTTGGTGAATTTCAATTCTCAAGAAATAAGATGCCTCTATGAGGTGTTTCATATCGAAGTGCAAGGGAAAAAAATCTTAGTCTCTAATAGAAAATTCTTGTCATTGTTTGATAACATAATATCATCTACATATAGCACAAGAAAGATGAATATCTCATTCTTAAACTTTTCATAAATGCAATCGTTCCCTATGTTTTCCTTAAACCCCAAATTGCTAATTATCATGTCAAAATTAAGATACCCCTATCTTAACGCTTGCTTTAATCCATAAATGGATTTTTAGATGACATCCTAGTTTTTTTACCTTCATAACAAAATCTTTCAGTTGAGCCATGTAGACATTCTCAACTAGTTCACCTTAAGGAATATTGTCTTTACAACCATCTAATATAATTCTAAATCATAATGTATGACAAGCACCATAATTATTTTAAAAGAGTTTTTTAGACAAGTGAGAAGGTATCATTATATTCAATTCCTTTTCTCTAAGTGAAACCTTTAACTACAAGTCTTGGTTTAAATCTTTCTATATTCCATATGGAGTCACGTTTTGCCTTGTAGATCCATTTACACCCTACTATCTTGGCTCCTCTAGGAATTTCTACTAAGTCCCAAACCTACTTGGTACTTACCAACTTCATTTCACCCTCCATGTCCTTGAGCCACATGGATGAGTTAGTACTTCTCATAGCTTCCTCAAAAGAGGTATGATCACCGTTGGTGTCTATATCGTTACTCATATTAGTTACATCTTCACTTTTATAAACCTCGTAATAATTGAGAATCACTATTTTCTTATTTCTCTGAGATCTTCTAAGGTTTTCTTGAATAGATTCATCTCTTTTCAGATGAGATTGTTCTGTCTCCCCATCTACAAGGGTGGTGACCTAGGGCACCATGACTAGAGACTCAAGGACACTAATGTCTGTACCTAAAGAACCATTAACAAATGTCACAATGATGAGTGTTGTGGCTACAAAATGTACTAAGAAGAAGAGCTAAAAATCATTGGAATTGGGGCACAAACCCAATTCTCATCGAGGCTAATCTCTCGAGGTACCATGCTCCTAATCATATCATCTTATAAAAACACAGCGTTGTCTTATTTCCATAAACTTAATATGTCTACTAGGACAGTTGCAATAATATCCCTTTGATCTTTTTGGATAGCCAATGAAATGACATCTTACTATCTTAGAATCTAACTTTCTAATATTTGGGTTAAATTCCTTAGTTTCTACTAGATAGCCTCACACATGCAAATAATTTAGTGAGGGCTTCCTTCGGGTCCATAACTCATATGGTGTTTTAGGCACTAGTTTCCTAGGAACTCTATTAAGGATATGGGCACCAGTTTTTAGTTCCTCCATCCATAAGCTAATTGGCAAAGTAGAGTGACTTATCATACTTCTTACCATGTCCATCAAGATGTGATTGCACATTTCAGGTACTCCATCCTACCGAGGGTCAGCCAACACTAAATACTAGACAACTATACCACTTTCCTATAGGAACCTTGTAAATGGTCCAAGAACTTGGCCATAAGGGGTATGTTTACCATATTATTCACCACCACGGTCTAATCTTACTATCTTAATCTTTTAAGTCATGCTAATTATCAACTTTAGATTTAAATATCTTAAAATTATCTAATGCTTCCGATCGTTCCTTAATTGGACAAACGTACCACATGGGACAAGAAATGACAAAAGAGTACATGAACTAGTATGAATTAACACATAAATATAATTGCAAGAATAGTTTGGAGTGCAAACCACATCGGGCAAAAAATGACACAATAGTTATCTTTGAGGTTAGGTTGCTTGCTAGCAACCTATGTCTTTATTGAGGTGAGTCTAAACTAGGTGATTCACATGCTAATTAGCATAATAAGCCAAGCCCACAAAGTGTGCCATTAGAATCGTGCTAGGAAGCCATTCCAATGAGCCACTATTCCACTTATAGTTGCCCTTTCATAGATCTCTCTTGGGGGTCAACACAAGAGCCCCACACAAGAACGATCAGAGCCACCAACAATTACCAATAGCCACTTAACAATCCCACAATCATCTAGCTATCTAGGTGATCACAATCACCAAGAGTAACATATGTAGAACCAACCAGCTCACTCCACTAGTACCACAAGATGCATGAACACTACCTAATGCACTAATAGCACTTCATTATGACACAAGTTATGAAGTATGTGTTCTAAGTGATTGGAGTGTGTTTCTCAATCCTCAATATGTGTATGTAAGTGTTAGATGTCATGGGATACCATCCAAGGCCTACCAAGGGGTGTATTTATAACCCTTCAAAGGAATTTAACCATTACACTTCAATACACTAAAATTAGGGGCACTAGACATGTCCATTCTCAACTAGGTGCTGTAGTGGGTATGTTGCTGCCCTCCCAATGGCTATAAAATAAATGTTAATCATATCATACATCCCATGTGAGCACCAAATAAGTCATCGAACATGTCTAGTCAGTTATAAGCTGAATTATGGTTTTACAAGCTCTGTGAGTTCCATGTTCGACATGGTATATGATGCCACATCGGATACGTCATGTGAGTTATAGACCCAATGCACACAATTGACATGGTCTTTGAGTTCCATGTTCGGTGGGGGCAACCAGTGCCTCATTGTACATGTCTGATGTCACCCATGCGGTGCATACCAGACACCAGGTGTGTAGTTGAAAACTATGAACTAAAACTCAACCATCATAGACATTTGTATATCATACCTTTTACTAGAGTGTTTTTTCCTAGAACTCAATTCTTTTGGCACCTAAATTGGGATAATCACAATAAACATTCGAGTTCTAAACTCCTCATGGCTTATCATGCTTTTACTATTATTTTTGGCCTAGAACTCAATTCTTCTGGCACCCAAATTGGGATAATCATAAAAGATTACCAAGTTCCTAGCTCCTCCTAGCATGTTATGCCTTTTATTAGAGTGTTTTGCCTAGAACTCAATCGCCTTCCCAAAAGGTACCTTAGATCCACTTGTCAAACTATGTCAAGAGTTCCTTTCAGCAAATGCAACGCCTGATACTCCTTTGGATGATAGAGTCTAGTATGTGGTTGTGTAAGGGATAACACTGAGCCTGCCTCTGATGCTAGAACTTTGTATGTTTTTACTTGACGATCATAGGGCTCGACTCTGTCGCCTAGCCTTAAGACATGACATAGTTGTGTCTTAGGCCTCAAGAAAACTCAAAGGTGATCCTTAATAGTCGATGTGAGGCTTGAAAGGGAAATGGACTTTACCAATTTATCAAAATTAATTTTGATGATTGATGACCATCAAAACTTAATGGACTAACTAGTTTGCCTAGTTGATTGTTTCACAGGTGCATAAGTCTATCCATCTCAATTCTAAATCATCTGTCTGGAATAACAAAGATTAGTCTGGACAAGAGAGCATTTTGAAAAATCACATGTGCGCGGACCGTCCGGGCCTTTCCGACGGACCGTCCGTGACACCTCGGTGCACCTCAGACAGGAACCATGCAAATTTCAGATCTTCTACTATGGCCTGTCCAAAGGAGAGTAGAGTACAGTCTGAGACCAAGCATGGACTATCCAGTCCTCAGGCGTAGACCGTCTGCCCGTTGAAAACCAGAAAACCTCAAAGGTGCCGGGTTCAGTAAAATTCATTCTTAGCATCCTCACAGACCGTTTGGGGTGCACGACCAGACTGTTCACGACTACTTTTTTTGACATCTGACGACTCATTTAATGCACATATAGCCATTGATATAGCCGTTACTGCTAACCTTTGGGATTTTAGCCGTTGATGTGCAGGGGTGGACCGTCCGGCCCGGACGCGGTCCGTCTGGCCCAGACGTAGACCGTCCGCGTGTGGTAGAACTTTGGCAATGGCTATGTGGTGGTTGAGAGTTATAAATACAACCCCAACCACCTCCATTCAAGGCATCCAAGATTCCACAACTCACATTCATTGCAAGGAGCAAAGACTTCATCCACACTCAAAGCATCAAATCCATCTCCAAGTGCCATAATTGTGTTCAAGAATCATTAGTGATTAGTGCTTTGGAGAGACTCAAGAGAGTGTGACATTGTGATCTTTTGTTGCTCTTTGGCTTAGTGTTTTGATCGTGCTTTCATCCTCTCTTTCTAAATTCTCACTTGTAAAGCTAGCAAGAGACACCTAATTGTGTGGTGATCCTTGCAGGGTTTAAGTGACCCTCAGGATTAAGAAGAAGCACTCAACCGTTCTAAGTGATTGTTTGAGAGAGGGAAAGGGTTGAAAAAGACCCGGCATACGTGGCATCTATAAGGAAAATGGACCTTGGGCCATTTGGCTCAATAGGTTTTGGTGTTTGATGATCAACATAACCTGTGGACTAATGTGTTTGCTAGTGTTTATGTTTGTAGTTCACAGGATGCGAAGAGGATTGGACTAAGGCAAGCTTAGGGCTAGTTTGGGAACTCTATTTTTTCCAAGGGATTCCTATTTTCCCAAGAGAAAATGAACTAGTTTCCCTTGGGAAAATGAAAATCCCTTGGAAAAATGTGATTTCCAAACTAGTCCATAGAAGTCCAAGACCCAGGAAAAAAAGAAGCCCAAAGGATCAGCGAAGAAATCCATGAAGTGGGCAGTCAACTAGCGCCCTCGTGGCGCACCGGACAGTGAACAGTACCCTATCCGGTGTGCACCAGACTATCTGATGGGACACCCGGATAGTCTGTGCAGGGAGGCCCACAACAGGCGCTCTCGGGCTACAGCACCGGACTATCCGGTGTGCACTAGACAGTCTGGCAACGATCAGATCCAATAGTCGACTGCTGTAGACTTCAACGGTCGGCTGACGTGGCAGGGCACCGGACAGTGAACAGTGCTTGTCCGGTGTGCACCGGACTGTCCGGTGCACCTGTCAACAAAAAGTTTCTACTTTGTGTCCAATGGCTAGAAGTGTGGGGGGAGGCTATAAATACCCCCCAACCGGCCATGTAGAGGTGTGGGATCCCAAGCAATATACCAAGGCATAGTATTGACATTCCCAAGTGCTCATACACCCAAGTGCTTAATAGAATCACTCAATGATTAGCGTAGGTGCTTTGCGAAGTTCTTAGGTTATTTAGACCGCATTAGCGCTTGCTCTAGGTGAATCCTAGTTAGTTGAGTGAGTTTAGAAAACCACACAACCCCTCGGCTCTTGCGTGAGCCGTTGTAATTGTACCGAGTGGGGCGAGAGTCTTGCAAGACCGTGACAACCATGTTTGTGTCACGGCCGCCACCGTGTACCGGAAGGAACAAGGTCTGCGGCGTTTCGGCCGGAAGCTCGTTAGTGGAGACGGCGGGGAGCGTCTGAGAGGAGCCGAAAGCGAACACCACTTGCACGTGGAGAAGGCCCGCGGCTCTCTACGGAGTTACTCGACCGAGGTGCTTGGCCCTCGCATGGGCTTCCCTTTATGTAGGGGCACCAACGAGAATTAGTCGGGACCTTGCATGGTTTTGGATACCTCAGTAAAAATACCAGCGTCATCCACGAGAGTTTGCATCTCTACCTTGCTCTTTAGCTTCCACATTTATATTAAGCATTGCGTGGTTTCAATCTTGTCTTTATACTTAGATTGTTTGGGATTGAAACTTAGACATTCACTATACCACAACACTAAATTAGTGTCTGACGACCGTCGCTATAAATAGAGAAATAGCATCAAATTGTTAGTCGGTATACATGGCCACAGATGGTGAGTCGGCATATGTCTATATTCCAACTGAGTGTTAGTCGTTATATTTATATGTGAATAGTGTCGCTTTGTCAGTCGACAATTCATACCTATAGCATCACGCTGTCAGTCGCCATAAAAACGTGTGCAATTTATCGGGCCTGTTGGCGCGCAAAAATGATGACCCAAATACCAGCCGACCAAAACCCTATCTTCCTTTCCCAAGCCGTCGCCGCCCAAAACATCTATTCCGACGTGAACGTTGTGTGACGTCGATTCCTAAAGGATCACAATTTCGATGTTGTATCAATCTCGCGTATTTATTTCGCGAAACATCGAGTCTTGTGTCCGTTTAAAACTTATGGGTTTAGAGAACATGAATTTGGAATCCCGACCCACTCTTGCGATTTTGGCCCAAGTAAATATTATTTGGACTCGACGATAGAAGTGCTGCAAAAAATTAAATCGGGATGAGATAATTAGAGCCAAGACCCACTATTCATAATTAATCTGTTTCTTTGATTACAATTGCGAAAAAACTAAAATGTACATCCCAAAAGTCGCTTTAGTCCAAACTGTTTATATTTCGCCAAAACCTACTGCTAGAATTGTGTGTGTGTGTATATATATATATCCGTTTGCGTCTTGTCTAGATCCCCATATTCGAAACAGATGGGGTTTATGTGTTTTCAACTAGATTCTACGTAGTATGAAATATCCAAGCCGATCTTGTTTGGTTCGTTCCGTGTGTTTCTCGCCCGATCTAAATCTCCAAATATAAATAACGGGTAAGCATTCATTTGACTCCGGAGTATTCGTCAAATCGAATCATTTCCAAATACTGTCACTGATCTCGTTTGGTTTGACCTATTTATACATCTTTTAGATCCGAATTTTAGAACTCAAAATATACATGTTGTTTCTGTTAAAAATTAAAAAAATTCTTTTATCTCTCCACTGCCTAATCTCCAGAATTCTTTTAGCAATTTCTTTTATTAAGAGTTTGACGAAGAGAAACTTGAATTCTCTTTATCCAATCTCCCTTATCCTGTCTTCACCGCCCCTGGCACTTTCGCGAAGATGTCGTTGCCCAGCATTATCTCCTGTGCACGCCCAGCCTCATCCTCTCTAGCCCTCTCTCGGTGTCTCTCCCATGGCCGCCATCAGCCCTAGCTGCGATTGCCCTGGTTCCAGCAGCTTGACGCCGCCCCATCTTCTCTGCTCCTCTCTCCATCTCTGCAGCTTGCCAGCCGCCACTCCCAGCCTCTCCTCCTTGGCGCTCACCCCTACCCTAGCCATGGACGCCGTCAGGCCGCCCGGTCTCTAGCCCGTCCTCGCCACCAACCACGCTCGCCCGGATCCGCGACTCTCTGGTACCAGCCGGCCATTCCTGTGCTCAGCGTCCAGCCCCAGCTCGCCCAGCCCTCACCCCATGGTGCCATGGACGCAGCCCTGCCCTTTTGCTGCTCGCCGTGGATAGGCTCGACACCCTCTCCGCACTTGACGCCAGCGGCAACGTCTTGGTAGTGGTCGAGCAGCATGTTGTCGACTCTGTAAACTTTTGGGCAGCCCGGTTGCAGTGTCGTCAAACCCCGGTGAGACCTCGCTGTCCCTGCATGCCCTGTGTTTGATGTAATGCCAAACCTATAAATCGATGTCTTGTCTGTGTATGGAGTTGATGTCCGGCTAGGGGAATCATTATGCTATATGTGGTGATCGATTAGGAGTCTTGACCAAGTGTTGATTGATATTTGAATATGAAATAGACTAGTTTATATACACGATTAACTAGGTGGTTTTAACTCTAATTTAGGATGATGTGTTAGATAGTTGAAGTATCAAGCACATGGTGATTGTAGAGGTTAACTATGAGCTAAATTGAATTCTTGCTGTTTGGGACTGCATGACCAGTTTTACTTAAGCAACTAGTTCCATGAAGTAAACCATGTTTTCTGTGAAAGTGTTATATATAAAAGTTGTA
This sequence comes from Zea luxurians, assembly GCA_029449295.1. Lineage (NCBI taxonomy): Eukaryota > Viridiplantae > Streptophyta > Magnoliopsida > Poales > Poaceae > Zea > Zea luxurians. Next base: position 23,653,056 of record JAOPSE010000015.1, read on the forward strand.
GATAACTTCTTTATCTTGCTTGTGCTAAAATTTCATGACCATATGTCTTGTAGTTTAGAAGTTATGATTTTTCCAAGTCCAGTTTCAGAATCTGTCCAAATTATGTACAGGTTTCGAAAATTGGAATGTTTGGCTAAGATAAACTGAGAATCAGCTCTTAGTAATTATAGGAGAATTGTAGTACTTTTCTTAAGATTTCCAACAAATTTTGGAGCACCCTTTTTGGTGGTCTAGAAGTCAAGTTATGGCTGTTTGAAATATGAAGTCTGAATCTGTCCAAATCTGGACAGAAGAGACTGTTTGTGTTAACTGACCTTTCTACGCATTGAATTAACTGATGATTATAAATGAGTTGTAGACAATTTTATTAGCTTTCTAAAAAGTCTAGGATCACATGTTTTGGATGTCTAAATCTCCAGTTATAGATTTTTGAAGTGAGTAGTCGAATTCTGTCCAGTTTATTTTATTTTTATTTATCCTTTATTAATACTCTTGCAATTATAGGTTGTCCTTGTCGGAGATCATTGCCAATTGGGTCCTGTCATCATGTGCAAAAAAGCAGCCCGTGCAGGATTAGCACAATCTCTCTTTGAACGCCTTGTTATCCTTGGAGTGAAGCCATTCAGGCTACAGGTAATACCTGCATATGATGTACCTTGGTGTTATTATCCTTTCCCTGCTTCATCCTGCAACTTTGGCACTCCATGTATAAAGGCTATAGTTTTTTCTTGACTTATTTAGTTATAGGAGTTACTTACATTTTTATGTCATGATAATTACTCCTCATTAGACATTTTGGAAACTATTGTTTTTTGTACTTCACATAAATGAGTTCATGCTGATGTTATCTGGTTTTTCCTGCTGTTATCGATCTATTAAGTTATGTCAAAACTTGAAACAATGGTATTGCCAGGATTAATAGTCATAATTAGAAGTGAGCTGATAACTCTATACCATCAGCAATAATTCTAACTCAAATCATCTCTGATTTATAGGTCCAGTATAGAATGCATCCATGCCTCTCAGAGTTTCCATCCAACTGCTTTTATGAAGGCACACTGCAAAATGGAGTGACTGTTAATGAGAGGCAATCGTCTGGAATTGATTTTCCTTGGCCTGTTCCAAATCGCCCAATGTTCTTCTATGTGCAGGTAGCTTCTTTGACAACTATGGAAATATTGATGTGTTTCATACACAAACTCTTATCTGGATGTGCTGCATATCCATACTAATATCTGCAGATGGGACAAGAAGAAATCAGTGCTAGTGGGACATCGTATCTCAATAGATCTGAAGCTACAAATGTTGAAAAAATTGTAAGAACTTTTTTAAGTAGTGGTGTTGTACCAAGCCAGGTATTTTTTCACTCATTGTGTGTCTTATCATCTCATGACCTGCTATTCTTTACTTTATATGAAGTCAAAATCCCTGATGGTGTGTCTCATGCATTTTTCACACAGATCAGAGTTATCACACCTTATGAAGGGCACAGGGCATACATTGTAAATTACATGTCAAGGAATGGCTCTCTTCACCAACAACTTTACAAGGAAATCGAGGTCGACCATAAAATTTATAAAAACCTAGTTTTAATCTATATTATAGAAGGTTGCTTGCTTAAGTTTTATACCTCTTGCAGGTCGCTAGAGTAGACTCATTTCAGGGTAGAGAGAAAGACTACATTATTCTATCTTGTGTTAGAAGCAATGAGCACCAGGTATGCTCCTTTCCGGTCATATTATGTTTTGCTTATGATGTAGAAGTACTGTGGTGGTTTGCACAATTTAATCATGATGAACGACTGTGGTGGTCAATCTGCAGCTGAGCTTTGTTTAATATGGAGATCCTTGTGTGTAGTGTAAGCAGTTGATACATGAAACCATCAAGGCTCTATTGATGTGGAATATTCCTGGATGGGATCTATTGTTCATTTATTTGTATCTCTGGTGTGCATCATTTTCATTTCCAATCATTGTATTGGCATGCTTGTAGTTGTAGCTTAGTTGTCTGATTGGTGACTTGCATGAGACTTAGCCTGCATTAGAACTTATGCAGCAGAACCCAAACCAAACTTGTGCGATGTCTTGGTGTTTGGTTGGCATAGGTAAGCCCTGTTTGGTAATGTTATGTTGACTGCTTCCATGTTGTTACATGTAGTCATCTCCATGTTTGGTATTGTATATTTAGCTTAATAATGGAGCAATGGTGGTATCTATTCTATAGTTTATTTTGGAATGGATTTCTATGTAGTCTACTAATGATTTGGGTTTTAATTTTATCAGGAGGGAGGCCCTAGAGGTAGTAAGTCATTTGTTTACTCCATGATGACAATAGCAAGCAGATCGTGGCCTATGGATGCTACAACAAGAAAGATCAAAAGTTCTTTTGGATGAATGCAGCTAGATATTTTGTTTTGTATTTTCTCCAAAAGAGAAATTTGCAAGTGAACTTAAAAAATTGTGAAACCAACATGTGGTTGTACTAGCTAGTATCTCTGAGCTTTCACAAGCCAAACTTAGTGTTGTTGCTGCTTATTTAAGCAAGCTTGTGAACTTTATGTATGAATGTAGTACAATTGTTATTGTCATATGTATGTATGAACTTTTATGTATGAACTTTATGTATGAATGCAGTATAATTGGAAACTTTATGTATGAATGCAGTATAACTTGTGAACTTTATGTATGTATGAACTTTATGTATGAATGCAGTATAATTGGAAACTGCTAGTAATATATTTTTCTAGGCTCATATAGCCGTAGCGTTTGATTGTTAGTCGGTAAAAATACATATATCGCATCAGACAGTGTGTCGGTATAAGTTCTAACAGACTGTCCGTCGGGATAAATATGTTAGTCGGTATATCTTTTTAACGTCTAACTGTCCGTCGGTATAAACATGTCTGTCGCTATAAGTTTATACCGACGCCGCTTACAGCGTCAGAAATAGTTAGTCGGTATAACTCTATAGCGACTGATAGTACGTTGCTATAACGGTTTATACCGACTCTAAGTAAGTCGTTATAGCTAGGTTGTGGTATAGTGATTGTGATAGAGATAGCAACACTTAGACAAAACCTAGTTTGCACATTTTATATTGTTTATTTGCATAGGTTTTGCTCTAGGGATTTATTTGTGGCCTAGTTTAGAGAAAGTTTTAGAAGTCCTAATTCATCCCGCTCTTAGGCGTCACCTATTTCCTTCAATTGGTATCAAAGCCTAGTTTGGCTCATTTGAAACGTTTTAGCTTCATCGCTAAAAGAGCCAATGCTTTTTAGAGAGAGGGGATGGATACCCATAAGCCACCACACTTCAACGACACTAACTTCCCATATTATAGTGCTAGAATGGCTTGTTACCTAGAGACCATTGATCTAGGTGTTTGGAGAGTCACTTGTGATGGGATGAAACCACCCAAAAATCCCGAGAAACCCAGCACGAGTGAGGAAAAAGAAATTCATTTAAATGCTAGAGCCAAAAATTGCTTGTATGAATCTTTTAGCATTGATATTTTTAATCAAGTTTTTACATTAAAAACTACTAATGAGATTTGGCTAAAATTACATGAGCTCCATGACGGCACATCAAATGTCCATGAGCAAAAACATTGTCTAATCTTAAATGAGTATAATTCTTTTGCTATGAAGGATAATGAGCTTGTTAGAGATATGTATTCTCATTTGAATCTAATCATCAATGAGCTCAATTCTATTGGCATTAATAAGCTAGGTGATGCAGACATTGTGAGGAAGATTATCTCCCTACTACCACAACATAGATACGAGAGCATCATCACTATTCTTCACAACATGGAGGACTTGAGTACAATGACCCCGACCATTGTGATTGGAAAAATTGCGGTATTTGAGATGTCGTGAAAAATGGGTCGACAAGAGGTGCCAACTTCTTCAAGACCATATGCTTTTGCATGTGATGAAAAAAGGCAAAAAGAAGGCTCCCACTCCAAGTTCCTCAAGTAAAGAAGAGGAAGAAGAAGAAAGTGATGATGATGTAGATAATCAACCATCAACATCATTCTCTGAGGACGAAGAAACAATTCGACACGTCGGAAAGGTAATGGGGATGATCCGCAAGATTAATCTAATGGGTGTGCACCTGCAGGTCGAGGATCTTCTCTTTAACATTGATAAGAAAAAGCAAATAAAGAAAGGATGCTTTGCATATGGGGAGAAGGGCCACTTCAGAGAGAGCTGTCCAAATATGGCCGAACCCACCAAGGGGAGGAGCAAAGGCAAGGAGCTTACAAATGTCAAAACTTGGGATGACTCTTCAAGCAAAGATGAACCTCCAAGGACGTGTAGCCACCGATCCTCATCACGCTCATCTCGATCATCACACAATTGCCTTATGGCAAGAGGTAAAATAAGTATTCCATCCTCTAGTGATCAAAGCAGTAGTGATGATGAAGGTGAGGGAAAGCCCTCCATAGATGAGCTTGCGAAAGCCGTTAAATTTTTCCAGGATGTATGCACTAAGCAAAAGGCTCAACTTAAAACTTTTAAAAAAATAAGTTGATTAGTTCTCAAAATCATAAATGTTTGCTAGAAAAAATTGAAACATTTGCAAATTTGAATTGTGAGCTATCAACTAAAATTGAGCAATTAGGGTCTAGTGCTCCATCCTCAGCTACCGATGATGGCCTTATTAAAAAGAATGAAAAACTTAAGGTTAAGTTAGCTAGCTCTCAAGAAGCCATTGAAAACTTGCTAAGGAAAATGGAAATTCTTAGCATACACAATGATGAGCTAACTACTAAGCTAGAAAACATTGGTAGCACCCCAGAAGTATCTTTGGTTGAAATACCTGAAATTATTAAGAAAGATGCTTCTACTTCTTGCTTTAATTTAATTGATAATTCTAACCCCCGCAATCAAGTTTTTGTTTATAATGTTGTTATAGAAACATGTTCGGACTAGATTGCAATGGAGAATGAGCAATTAAAGCAAGAGGTGGCTCTCCTTGGGAAGACCTTGTATGACAAGAAAGGCAAAGCCAAACAAATCCAACCTTCTTAGGATAACACCACTGCGAGAGTGAACAAGCTTGTGGAGGGCGAAACTGTGATTTGTAGGCTATGTCACGAAGAAGGCCACAAGTCTTTCCAATGCAAAGCGAAGACCGGGGATAAGAAAAAGCTCAAGCAAAAGCAAACAAGCAAAATCTCCAACGCCTACATCAACAAGGTGGACAAAAAGCTGCTACACCATATTTAATCAAGAAGAAAAAGAATGGAAAGGCGATAGCAATCAAGGCCAACAAACAAGCCAACAAAGGGAAAGGGACCAAACGCATCTGGGTGCCAAAAGAAATTATTTCAACCATGAAAAGCACCAAAAAGGTTTGGATCCCAAGAGGGAAGTGAGGAGTCCGAAGGACATCGGGAAATTCGGAGACTTGACAAAATTGGGATGTATATCATGGGATACATCATAATGGATCAAGTCTATTGTCAAGTGGGTTAGTGCATACTTTGGACCCAAATTTCTCCACCCTTGACTAAGGTAACTAGATTTATTGTATTTCATGTTTAGATATGCGTATTTATTATTCCTTTTTCTAGTCTTTACCTTTTCATATCTAGTGCTACAATTTGTATTTACTTTTGATTAAAAATGAATGCATACTAGGTAAATCATATGGTATGATTGCTTACTTTCAATTCATATTCTTGAGCTAACCTACATGGATTAAAATGTCTAATTAAGCACGACACATAACTTACTTAACTTTCTTAAGAAAATGATACATCAATTGATATTTTCATATGACATATACTACAAGTCGTATAATACTTCAATTGTGTTTCAATTGATATCATTTAACTTATATGTGCCCAAGCTCGGATTATAGATAATTTATCCCTCTTGACATCAAATCAAAGTGCATGTCTCCTACAAGTATTCAAAACTTGTATGCACACTTTTAGGGGGAGGTTACTCTATAATCTAAGTCTTTGAGACTAATACCTGTTTTGAAGTCTATTATATGTAGTAGTCTCATTGAAGGAAATGGAGTCCCCGGAGAAAGATAATAAGCTTCCACTGCAAATCTACAAGTATCCCTGTCTCAAAAGTCTACAATTGGCCTTTATTTGGCTTTCAATTGGTACATTTGAGTCTACATTTGGTATCATTTACATGTCTTCTCAAATATTTGATTATACTATATTTCACATCCTATACTTCCGATGTTGCTATAAATGCATATGCTGTTAAATCATATTTTGTTACCTATGCATAAGGGAAGTTAATCTAATCAAATCATGTCTTGTTCCACTATGTCTCACTTACTTTTTCCTAAGTAGAAGATCTCTATCAGAGGGAGTATTTCTTCATCTCTAAAGGGGGAGAAATTTCTTCCAAAATGGAGAACACTCATCTAGGGGGAGTAATCTTTTAGTGCTTAACTTGATAAATTTTTTAAGAGGGCAAGTTTTAGTTGCTTCCTACATACTTTTAATGTCTTCATTTTTGGTGGTTGACGCAAAAGGGGGAGAAGTTTAGGGACCAAAGCAATAAAAATTATATCAAACACCAAACACCTCTAATTAAAATTTTGATCTTGCAAGTGGTTTTGGTCTTTTGGTCTAAAATAGGAAGCAAGTGAATTATGGAGTTAGGGAGAGGCTTAAGTCCATAATATCACTTTGTTGGGACACTCATGCATCCTAGCAAGTAGATTGTATATTTTCATTCACATGTTTGTTATATTTACTTGCTTTGGTTGTGTTGTCATCAATCACCAAAAGGGAGAGATTGTAAGGAAATGGACCCCGGGCCATTTGGCTCAATAGGTTTTGGTGTTTGATGATCAACATAACCTATGGACTAATGTGTTTGCTAGTGTTTCACCTTTGTAGTTCACAGGATGTGAAGAAGATTGGACTAAGGCATTGAGAATGCAACACCTCAAAAGAAGATATAAAAAGAGCTTAGGAGTCCAAGACTCAAGAACAAAAGAAGCCCAAAGGATCAACGAAGAAATCCATGAAGTGGGCAGTTAGCTAGCGCCCTGGTGGCGCATCAGACAATGAACATTACCTTGTTTGGTGTGCACCAAACTGTCTGGTGGGACACCCGGACAGTCTACGTAGGGAGGCCCACAACGGGCGCTCTAGGGCTGCAGCACCGGACTGTTCGATGTGCACTGGACAGTTTGGCAACGGTCGACTGCTGTAGATCTCAACGGTCGACTGTTGCAGATCTCAACATGTAATACCCAAAAGTGTAAAATGAATATATAGTTGATTTACATATATGTTTTTGCCTCTATTTATTATAACATGTGAACAATCACATCTAAAGTCATTAATTAACTAATGACACCTAAAATAATATGTGCATCATGTCAAGGTTTATTTGTGTGCGCATTTGGTAACAATATGAAAATAATGTAATAGAAAACATATTACTAGCCAATTAAGAATTAAAGATCTAATTGGAATTTTAGAATTTGAGAAAAGAAAAATATTATACCACTAGATAAACAATATATGAATAAATATATTCCTGTCCTAGGTTTTGAAATTTTACATTTAGTTCTAAGAGTGAAACTCAACCAAATTCGAATTTAGAATTTAAATACAAAATAAAGAAAGAAAATAAAAAGAAAAAAGAATGGAAAACCTAACTGCACCCTAACCTCAAATTGGTTCGCATTTCTACTCCACCGCGCGGCCCATTCTGCCGTGTCCTCGCGCATGCCGCTCGCTCTGACACGCGGGACCGACGCGACAGCCTCTCCGCGCGCGCCTGCACTGGGTAACCTGACGCCGACTAGTGGGACCCTAGCGCAGTCACAACGAATACCACGCGGAGAATACCGGTGTCGACCGCAGTTCAACTGACTAGTTGGCCCTTCGGTCAGTACTGCTCCAACTTGTCACAATCGCGGGCGTGGCCCGACTTCATCGCCGGAGAACTCGAAGCTCACTAACCACCATGCCCCGGCCGTTCCTCCCTCAACCCGGTATAAAGCCCTAGGCGTATCCGCTCTTGTTTGACCACACACGCGCGAGAACCATCGAGCCTAACCACTAGAGTGTGGCGTGCGGAGAGGGAGAGAATCAGGCGCCACTGTCAGTGTATTAGTTAGACCGCATTAGCGCTTGCTCTAGGTGAATCCTAGTTAGTTGAGTGAGTTTAGAAAAACCACACAACCCCTTAGCTCTTGCATGAGCCGTTGTAATTGTACCGAGTGGGGCGAGCGTCTTGCGAGACCGTGATGACCACGTTTGTGTCACGACTGCCACCATGTACAGGAGGGAACGAGGCCCACGACGTTTCAGTCGAAAGCTCATTAGTGGAGACGGTGGGGAGCGTCCGAGAGGAGTCGGAAGCATGTCACACCCGGGTTTCTGAGCGTGAACTTCACCAAGTGTGCTAGGATCAAGTCTCACACATACGATGACTCATGGTACAGAAATGAATGTCACATCTTTAATATATAACAGAGTTCTATACAAAATAATTAAATAATTACATCATACGAAGACAACAATTCAGCAACCATAGTTGACTGGGAGACGACGGCCTAGACCTTTCACGAACGTATCACGGCATCCTTCACGCGCCTCATCCTGCGGTACATGTCCTTGACCTAGGGGGATGTGAGTACAGCAAGGGTGAGCTCACATACATTCATCGCTCAACAAGTTGTGGGGAATAATGTGCATGAACTCACCAAAGGCGGGAGCTCATGTGAAGCGTAAGGCTTACCAAAGGAGATGTTAAAGCTGAGCATTGCTTTTAAAGTTGGTCAAAATTTTATTAGTAGTTACTAGGTATAAAAAGATACCAACCCAATTAAATAAGAGATCACAATTAATAATAACACCCACAATGCAATGCATATGACCAATTACGTTTAGTTCCATAAATTAATCATGCGAGAGTCCTGAGTCGCTCTTGACCGTGAGCAAGGCTGATATACCAGTTTTACACTCTGCAGAGGTTGCGCCCTTTACCCACAAGTCGTGTATCCCATCTAGCCAGGGCTAGCAAGGCCCAGAGACACTTCTGAGGCGAATGGCTAGGGATCCACTACGATGCCTTTACATAGTTCCACTAGCTTCAGAAAACTCGCTACGGTTTCTGAGAAAGGCAATATAGGAATCCCTCATCCGAAAAGTCATCGCAACATGATCGACCTAAGAACCTCCCTATACGCAGCTCCTCTACCGCCCTTACCCCTTTCGGGTAAGGTAGTTGTAACACCCCTAGTGTTACGAGAACTAAAACTTTGGCATGACATCATATGTATTGGCATTTCATTATGTATGATACACCTAGTATGCATCTACCAGGCTAAAATATCAAAACAAACATGTGTGATGCTCTAACTTGGTAAAAGGAGAATAACTTCGATGTAATCGAATTAGTGGCTCGTCACATGGAAATAGAAGAAAAAGGCCCCTGAAGTTGCTCTGTCAGACATACTGAATGGGATCAGCAATAGTACAGTAACTGAAAAAGATCTCCGGTTCCATGAACTCGACGACAGCGATCCTCCGCCGCTATTCGCGCTCGCCTGGGAGATCCGTGCCTGGGGAGAGTGGATAACTTTGGACAGATTCACTGCTCCGAGGATTGAGTCGGGGGGGGGGGGGGGGTAAAAGATCGGGCCGGCGCGCGGCACTCTCTTGAGTACTTCATGCCACGGTGTCACCGGCGGCCGAGCTTTCCCTCATTGTGCCTCTCTACTACATGGTTTCCATGCGCTTGTGTCGTACTCTCGTGATCGTAGATAGCCAGCCATGCCACCGCGCCATTGTCTACCACGACGCCTGGCCGTAGTGAAAGAAATCTGAGCACCATCGTGAACGCTCTCATCCCAAATTCACGAAGCACACGAGTGATCACTATAAATTGAAGGCTCTCTCTGCTCCGCCTTCTTGTTACAAACCCAGTGCACCACTCCTCACTCCCGATCATCAACCATAGCTCGTGAATTTCAGATTTCCCCCAAATCGACCGAAACGCCGCCGTGAGGCATCGCGCCTTGGCCAACCATTCTCAGGTCCATTGATGTCCCTCTAATCTATGTTTCTATATCCTCTAGTGCTAGTGAAGCTCATAGTCTCAGCAATTGAACGCTACCGCACCGTAACGTAGGGAACGTCGCGTTGTCACCCAGGAACACCGTCGTGGACATAGCTCATGTCGACCGACCGTTCCGAGTTGTCCCCGTACAAATTCGCGCAAGCACCATAGTCCTAGTCGGTCACTGATTTGTTTCGAGTCTTTGGATCGAATGTGGCTGGCTCGGGTAAACCGGAATGGGCATGCTGACGATTTTGCTCCACCGTTGTCGCGGACAATTACGAATCAATGACAAACTGGTCGAATTAAGCCCATGGGTGTGTTCAGGTAGCATCCGTGATGGTGTATGTGTACTCGATACCACCGGAACAGGTCACCATCAGCGAATATTCATGTCTCTGGCCAGGTATTCGATCGGTACAAAGTCAAGGACCGGAGCCGTGAAGAAAATAGAAATAGGAGGACTTTTGTGTAATTGTCAGTTAGACAGAGGAATAGTGTTCAAGGATTCTTTACTGGTTATTCAAATTCCTAGGGACCTTTACACAAAACCACACGCGCGGGCGCAGATGCGGGCGCGTTACGCTTGTCCGTGGGCCAGGTAGGCTGAATTGAGCCAGTTACTATTCATGTTTTATTCTTTTCTTTTACTGTCAACTTGGGAAATTCATAGGAAATAGTAGAAAATTGGTAAAATCATGAGACCAATTTTTCTAGATTCCTAAAACCAAGTAGTATTTAATAAAAATAATTCCAAGTTTTTTATCCTAAACCTGGAATTGTGTAGCATTTAAAGGTGCTTAAATCAAGTCTTTTAGAATTTTAGAAATAGTTTAGTAATTCCAAAAATCATAAAACTTTTTGGGTATACTTAATATGGTGGTCAGAGACCTTGAGTGAAGTTTGAAATGGTTTGGACACTGTTTGACTGGAAAACCCAATAACTAGCTTCATAGGATTAATTATCTAATACTAATCCCAAAGGAACACCTAACTAGGAAATCTTAGTGATTGATTCGTACCATGAAGGAAAGGTGTATTCAAGGCACAACTTACTCTAGTTCTATTGTATGATTGCATATTCATGACATAGCATGAGCATTCATGTACATGTATTATCATGTATAGAACACGGGGAAGAATCCGTAGTCGAGGAAGAGGTTGTCTCCCAGACCAAGAATCCTCCAGCGGAGAACAACTTTTACTTTGACATCTGCGGTGTGGAAACAGAACCTCCTGCAACATAAGGCAAGCCCCGGTGCATTATCCTTGTTCCTTGTTGTTTTAAAATCTTTATCACCTTATATGATGCATTAGGTGATAGCAATTGGGTGTTAAACAGTTGATGCATTTCCTTCCTTGGAAGATTGGTTACCATTCCTTGTTTACCTATTTATTTAAACCAGTTTTCTTATGCTTAGTCTTGCTATAGAAAACAAAATGTTTTGTTTTGAAAAAGATGATGCTTCACAGTGGATGGGGATTTCTACCAAGAAAAGACTTATGATGGTGAATCCATCACGACCATGATTGGTTCAACATCTAAAAAGTGTACCTCTGTCAAGTACCAAACTTTGGGTTCTAAATAACAAAGACGAGATCGAGCGGGTGACTTGCATGAGAAAGGAGTCTTAGTGTAGTGTCTCTGTCTGAGTCGTTTAAGGACCGAGCCGATGTGGGCCTGCTGATCGAGGACCTTTTAACTGGCCACATGCCTCGTCATGGGTAAGCTTTGCCTCGATTGGACCAATACCAGAAAGGCCACCATGCAATAGGAGTGGAGAGATGGCGAGAGTAGCGTGTACCCTCTGTGGCAATAGGCTATACAGTGGAGTATCTGTGCTCTCGGTTGGCGTGAACCCGTTATGGTATTGAGAAACCCGGGTGCGAGTTGACATATGCAATGGGTGAGTGCTACATATGCCGTGTGGTTGGATATCCCCATTATGCGCACTTGCATGACTATCTAAGGTCCTTAGGACAAGGACATCAATAGGTGGGCCTAATACCTTGGAAGGTTTCGTGACAGTAGTCCTCCACTAGCTTTCCCAATTAGTCAGCCAAGGGCGTCCCATTCCACCATTTTGGTAGCACGGATATCTCAAGTTAAGCTCCATGTTCCAATTAACACAATGATCTTGTCATGAACAATAGTTAAAACAACATCAAAACTACTCAATTGTTCTTTTGTCTGCAAGGTGTGGGATAAACAATGCTAAGCAAGCCTATTAGGTCCCATCAAATTAACCTGAGCATGTCACAGTGATTAACCAGAACATTATTGGGTAAAAAAGAGTGATCAAGGGCACAACTTGCCTTAGACTCGAGATTCCTAGGTACCAAGTGGGTCTTCAAGTGACTCGTAACCTCGCTACTATTCGTAGCAATACAAACAAACATGGTATAGACAAAATTAACATGACACCAAACATCAAAACATAATGCATGATATAATCTACGCATCGTAACGAGATCCCAGGTTCGAGAACCGCTAAATTCGGAGTTACGGTTATAAAGTTATGATTTTCCGAAGGTTTAGGTGTCTATTATAAAACAAAAGAGGTACAAGATTTTAATCATAGGGTTCATGGTAATACAAGGTTACTAGATGATAAACAATATTAATATAAGATTAATGCAACTGGAATGGATCAAAAAGGAGTTAAAATGAATTAATTATGAATTAAACCAATTTCTAGAATTATTTTTATACTAAAAATCATTTTTTGATTTAATTCTACATATTCCTTATAGCTCTCGGCCGTGGACACAAAATTTGAAAGCTCAGGGATCAACACGTAAATTTTGGGACCTCTCTGTGATGTTTCTCGTGTCTAGGCAGATGGCGGGTTAATTCTTACTATTAACGGGGATTCATATGTAAAATTCCCCGAGTCGAAGGGGTATAGGTATATTACGCGTGTGAGCGGCTTCACGGCGATACAATTGCTCCCGTGAGCAATTCGTCGCAAGCCGTCCCCCGTTCGGGCCCGTCGAGACCACTCACACACTCCCGCAAACGTGGTGAAGCTCCCGACCTCCTCCCGAACTCTAAGTGGCGGCATAAGCACAAGACAGCGACGTACATAACTCCCTCCCAGTCTCTGCATCGGTAATGGCATTCTGCCGATATATTTGTAGAGCAAGGGCCCCCCGGCTGGCGCACATATATCCTCGGAAGAACCAGGCCACAGAATCCAACAACCTCGCACGATGTTGCGACAAGGTCAGTCGGCGAGCTTCCCGGGCGTGACATATGCACATGGCGGCTGCAAATCCGCAGGTGGTTCTGTTATGGTGAAGGAGATAAGGCTGATGGAGTGGCCCCACGTGTCTGCGACTTGTCGTGGAAGTGGCAACATGGGCCTGCAGGTCAGCAGTACGCTACCTAGCGTGGGGAGAAGCCGCAGGGCGATAGACGAGTGGGCCAACATGATCAGTGGATGAGGGCGGCGTGTGAGTAGATTGGGCCAGAAGGGTTGAAGTGGAGCTGGGCCGAGAGTAGAGAGGGTAAGGTGGGCCGAACGGGAAAACGAGTCCAAGGTGAGTTTCTTCTTTCTTTTTATTTTCCTTTTCTATTTCTATTTCTTTTTCTGATTTTATTTTTTCCTATTTCAATTTCAAATCAAACCCAAGTTTGAATTTCAAGCCCTTAGTTTTAGATGCACAAATAGAACTCCAGTATGATGTGCACTAATCTATTTATTTAGTTACTTTATTTATTATTATTATGTTATTTAGGTAATGAAATACACACCACATTTATTTCTATAGAATATTATTTTGGGTGCGTGGTCAGTTTAAAGGTGGATTCCAAAATTCATATTCCTTTGTTTTGATAGAAAAACATTTTCAATGTCTAATCTTTATTAAGGTTTGATTTAGCTAATATTATTTTATTATGACCATTTACTTTTAGAAAGAGGTGAATTCAAAAGTTCCATCATTTATCAAGGGTACTTTATTTATTATTATTATTATTATTATTTTAAAGGATTTCCTTGATTCATCGGTTAAGATTTTGGGTATTACAAATTCTACCCCCTTAAAAATAATCTCGTCCTCGAGATTAGCAAGAAAAAAAGTATCTCAATCTTGTCTCAAAACATATGCACAAACAAGAATCTCAGCATGATGCCTAACTTGTTATTCCGAACATAGGTTCACATAGACCTTATTATTATTCCTAAAATAGTAAAATACTAGCTACTAACTAAGATATTATTTAGGTCTTACAAATACCACTAATATATACATATATATATACTCTAATCTTGTTGCTCGTTGCCTTCTTCAATGGCTTCTTCACCTTCAACCGGCACCTCTTTCGGGTTTTCGGGTTCAGCTTCTGCTTCCACATGGTTGACCTGACCTCGATTGATGGATAAGGGCTGACTCTTGACTCCCGAGGCCTGACCTTGCTTCATCAGAGCTGGAGTAGTGTACGCAGCCCTGTTGGGATAGTAGTTGGCATAATGTCCAGCCTGCCCACACTTGAAGCACGACCTGTTTGTGGATGTATAGGAGCAACAGATCCAACTGGAGTGCTTGCTTGAGGAGGAGCAGTTTGGGTTTGTGAAGTTTGTTGCCCAGAGCTGCCATGAGCTGGTGTGCCTTGAGGTGCAGCATTACGGGGACGGGTACAACTTCCAGCCTGTCCTTGGTTAGTAGCCTTCCTCTTTTCTCCAAGCTCAACCCTCTTGTGCTCCATAGCGATAGCTTTGTCTAACATTCTCTGGAAGGATGGGAATGTGTGTGTCATAAGTTGGTATTGTAGTGGCCCGATCAAACCCTCCTAAAATAGCTCCTGCTTTTTCTTATCATCATCGACCTCCCTAGGAGCATATTGGGATAGCTGGATGAATTTGTCCCTGTATTCGCTTACGGACATGCCTCCCTGTTTGAGGGATAGGAACTCTTTCTTTTTAATCTTCATAAGGCCAGCAAAAATATGGTAATTCCTGAAGTGAGTGGAGAATTCTGCCCGGGTATTGGTGTTGGCAGCGGCATGTGCAGCGCAATATGCATCCCACCAATCCACAGCGGGG
The DNA here is from genome assembly GCA_029449295.1 of Zea luxurians. Taxonomy (NCBI): domain Eukaryota; kingdom Viridiplantae; phylum Streptophyta; class Magnoliopsida; order Poales; family Poaceae; genus Zea; species Zea luxurians. The sequence continues at coordinate 23,668,164 of JAOPSE010000015.1, forward strand.
TCGATGAGGCGACCCGATGCATATAGCACTTTCTCCCTGTCAGTGCACTGAGCTATATTGAGCATCTTGTCCACGAATTTTAGCTAGTCATCATCTTGCAATGGGTCGGAGGAGTTAGAGAATGTAGGTAGCTTGTGACTCATAAACTCCCGGTGCTTATCCCTATGCGGAGCTGCTGCTGGTGGAGGTGGTAGTTGCTGTCGTTCCGGCCGTTCTTGGTGCATTTCTTGGCATTCTTGCCTCATTTCCTGTAGTTATTGATGGATCTATGCTTGCATTTCTGTCATTGTGTTAGCCATTTGCTAGTAGTCGCATTTGAGCAGCAGTCACGTCATCAACAGGCGGGGGATTCAGAGGAGGATTCATTGTTGGTTCCGGATTAGCTACAGCCCTTCTTCGACAAATTCACACGGGTAGATCAACACCTCCTCCCCTCCTAGTATTAACCATCTGGGTTAGAGACATATGGTAAGATAGTTTTGCAAGGTAATTATTTAGTAGGCAGAACAGATAGCCTAGTAGCTAGTCAAAAACTGAAGGATCTTATGCAGAGTTTTGATCTGTTGTTTTGTGTCTATGTCAGGATAACTGTGCTTATAAGATGAATCTCCAAAGATAAGATTGAATCTGCTAAGATAAGATAGATATGTGATACTAGCTATATTTTAATGTGGGTTATTCTAGGTTGCTAGTTATCTTTTAAACACATTTTTATGCCTATATGTATATGCAGATGCAATTGTGGACATTACTCCACAACTTATCACACTCAATCAAAGAACCAAATCAAACAGTTATCATAAGAACAAACATTCAAGCGTATAGATACTTACAAAAATAATTTTGTTTTTGTTCCTAAGATTAGGTCTCCTATTCCTAAAGGTCAATTTAGGTAGAGGATTTCAAAGTGTGAAATCCACGTTTGTCTTTAGAAATGAAAAGGTAAGAATAATTAGAGTAAAGAAGCAATAGATGTGAAAAGATTGAGGTAGGCTTGTCAAGAATCAGAGTAGCGAAGGTAAGTAGGTAAGGGTTTTGTCCAGTTCTATCTAGGTTACGTCCTACAGTCAACATTCTTCTGATACCATTTCTGTCACACCCGGGTTTTTGGGCACGAACTTCATCAAGTGTGCTAGGATCAAGTCTCACACATATGATGACTCATGGTACAGAAACAAATGTCACATCTTTAATATATAACGGAGTTCTATACAAAATAATTAAATAATTACATCATACAAAGACAACGATCCAACAACCATAGTTGACTAGGAGACGATGGCCTAGACCTCTCACGAACTCATCACGGCATCCTTCACGCGCCTCATCCTACGGTACCTGTCCTTGACCTGGGGGGATGTGAGTACAGCAAGGGTGAGCTCACATACATTCATCACTCAACAAGTTATGGGGAATAATGTGCATGAACTCACCAAAGGTGGGAGCTCATGTGAAGTGTAAGGCTTACCAAAGGAGATGATTAAAGCTGAGCATTGCTTTTAAAGTTGGTCAAAGTTTTATTAGAAGTTACTAGGTATAAATAGATACCAACCCAATTAAATAAGAGATCACAATTAATAATAACACCCATAATGCAATGCATATGACCAATTAAGTTTAGTTCCATAAATTAATCATGCGAGAGTCCTGAGTCGCTCTTGACCGTGAGCACTGCTGATATACCAGTTTTACACTCTGCAGAGGTTGCGCCCGTTACCCATAAGTCGTGTATCCCGTCTAGCCAGGGTTTGCAAGGCCCAAAGACACTTCCAAGGTGAATGGCTAGGGATCCACTACAAGGCCTTTACACAGTTCCACTAGCTTCAAAAAACCCGCTACGGTTTCTGAGAAGGGCAATATAGGAATCTCTCGTCCGAAAAGCCATCGTAGCATGATCGACCCGAGAACCTCCCTATACACAGCTCCTCTACCACCCTTGCCCCTTTCGGGTAAGGTAGTCCTCCACTAGATTTCCTAATTAGTCAGCCAAGGGCGTCCCATTCCACCCTTGTGGTAGCACAGATATCTCAAGTTAAGCTCCATGTTCCAATTAACACAATGATCTTTTCATGAACAATAATTAAAACAACAACATAACTAGAACATGATCATAATGTAACATTAATTTCCCAAAACCAGGTAGAGCAATAGCAAAACTACTCAATAGTTCTTTTGTCTGCAAGGTGTGGGATAAACAATGCTAGGGAAGGCTATTAGGCTCCATCAAATTAACCTGAGCATGTCACAGTGATTAACCAGAACATTATTGGGTAAAGAAGAGTGATCAAGGGCACAACTTGCCTTAGACTCGAGATTCCCAAGTACCAAGTGGGTCTTCAAGTGACTCATAACCTCGCTGCTATTCGTAGAAATACAAACAAACATGGTATAGATACTATTAACATCACACCAAACATGAGAAAAGAATGCCTGATAATATTCTACGCATCGTAACAAGATCCCAAGTTCGAGAACCACTAAATTCAGAGTTATGGTTATAAAGTTATGATTTTCTGAAGGTTTAGGTGTCTATTATAAAACAAAAGAGGTACCAGATTTTAATCATAGGTTTCATGGCAATACAAGGTTACTAGATGATAAACAATATTAATATGAGATTAATGCAATCGAAATGCATCAAAAAGAAGTTAAATTGAATTAATTATGAATTAAACCAATTTCTAGAATTATTTTATACTAAAAATCATTTTTGATTTAATTCTGCATATTCCTAATAGCTCTAGACCGTGGACACAAAAAATTGAAAGCTCAGGGATCAACATGTAAATTTCAGGACCTCTTTGTGATGTTTCTTGTGTCTAGGCAGACGACAGATTAATTCTTACTATTAGCGGGGATTCATATGTAAAATTCTCCCAGTCGAAGGGGTATAGGTATATTACTGCCGTTGGATTTTAATCACGTGGCTCAGATTAGATCGATCACAAAATGAAACGGTACGCAGCGCAGACCGCTGGATCTGAGATCTATGGCCCGGATTCTAAATGACCGAGATCGATTCGTACTCATCAGATCATAGATCGACAGCTAGGTTATTATAAAGCACGATCCGAATCGGTACCCAACCGCAGGCGTTGGATCAAGATCCAAGGTCCCTGAGGCACCCACGTTCCCTGACCCAAATCTTAACCGGTCACTCACAGATCCACGGCCATGATTGCTTCTTCCTGCCTTGGCCAAAGCGTGGTGGCACAGCCAGCCGTCCGTGGCGACCCGCACCTTGCTGGCGCAAAGGCATCCGACCACCACGGTGCCCAAAACGTCGATTGGACCGAGCTACGCTCAGAGGAGACAATAGCGAACATGGGGGATGAGGACTCACCGGTAGGGGTGTGATATAGAATGCTGCCCACGCGTGTGAGCGGCTTCACGGCGATACAGTTGCTCCGGCGAGCAATTCGTCGCAAGCCGCCCCCCATTCGAGCCCGTCGAGCGCACGTACACACTCCCGCGAATGTGGTGAAGCTCTCGACCTCCTCCCGGACTCTAAGTGGCGGCGTAAGCACAAGACGGCGACGACCACAACTCCCTCCCTGTCTCTGCGTCGGTAATGGCGCTCTGTCGATAGATTTGTAGAGCTAGCCCCCCGGCTGGCGCACATATATCCCCGGAAGAGCCAGACCATGGAATCCAACAACCTCAAGCGATGTGGCGATAAGGTAGGTCAGCGAGCTTCTCGGGCGTGGCATATGCGCATGGCGGCTGCAAATCAGCAGGTGGTTCTGTTATGGTGAAGGAGATAAGGCTGATGGAGTGTCCCCATGTGTCAGCGACTTGTCGTGGAATTGGCAACACGGGCCCGCAGGTCAGTGGTATGTTGCCTGGTGTGGGGAGATGCCGCAGGGCAACAGACGAGTGGGCCAACATGGTTAGTGGATGAGGGCGGCGTGTGAGCAGATTGGGCCAGAAGGGTTGAAGTGGAGCTGGGCCGAGAGTAGAGAGGGGAAGGTGGGCAAGGGGAATGGCTGGGCCAACCGGGGAAACCAGCCCAAGGTGAGTTTCTTCTTTCTTTTTATTTTCCTTTCCTATTTCTTTTTCTGACTTTATTTTGCCTATTTCAATTTCAAATCAAACCCAAGTTTGAATTTCAAACCCTTAATTTTAGATGCACAAATAGAACTCCAGTATGATGTGCACTAATCTATTTATTTAGTTCCTTTATTTATTATTATTATTTTGTTATTTAGGTAATGAAATACACACCACGTTTATTTCTATAGAATATTAATTTGGGTGCGTGGTCAGTTTAAAGGTGGATTCCAAAATTCATATTCCTTTGTTTTGATAGAAAAACATTTTCAATGTCTAATCTTTATTAAGGTTTGATTTAGCTAATATTATTTTATTATGACCATTTACTTTTAGAAAGATGTGAATTCAAAAGTTCCATCATTTATCAAGGGTACTTTATTTATTTTTGATTATTATTATTATTATAAAGGATTTCCTTGATTCATCAGTTAAGATTTTGGGTGTTACAAAGTAGAGCACCACTTGCGCGTGGAGAAGGCCCGCGACTCTCTACAGAGTTACTCGACCGAGGTGTTTGGCCCTCACGTGGGCTTCCCTTTGCATAGGGGCACCAACGAGGATTAGTCAGGACTTTGCGTGGTTTCGGATACCTTGATAAAAATACCAGCGTCATCCACGAGAGTTTGCATCTCTACCTTGCTCTTTAGCTTCCACATTTATATTAAGCATTTAAGTTTTAATCTTGTCTTTATACTTAGATTGTTTAGGATTGAAACTTAGACATTGCGGTAGAGATAGCAACACTTAGACAAAACCTAGTTTGCACATTCTAGATTGTTTATTTGCATAAGTTTTGCTCTAGGGATTTATTTGTGGCCTAGTTTAGAGAAAGTTTTAGAAGTCCTAATTCACCCCCTCTTAGGCGTCACCTGTTTCCTTCAGCCTCTTCAACGGGGTGTAGGTTCTTTGGAACCGAACCTCGAGAAACAAATCACTCGGGTCTTTGTGCTAATCTTGTATTGCGATTTGATTCGTCCTCTCCACTCTATCTAAGTTCTCTTGCTTGCAATCATTTTGAGTTAGCTCCTAAAGTTATCCGTATTGATTGAGCAACTCATAGAAAGAAGAACTCTCTTTCGCACTCCGATTTCATCATTACTCATTCTAACGCTAACCCTGGGTGAAGTTCGTGTTCAAAGTTTATAATTTTTAGGTTTTGCCTATTCACTTCCCCTCTAGGTGACTTTCAGGGCTCAACTCTGTCTCCTAGCCTTGATACTTATCATGTCGTACTCATGTCTCAAGAAGTCAGTGTGGGGCTTCACTCTATCACTTGGCCTTGATACTTATCTTGTCGTACTCATGTCTTAGGAAGTTTTCATGGGGCTTTACTCTAACACTTAAACTTAAGACTTATTATGCTGGACTTGTGTCTCAGATCTTGAGATAATCTGAAGCTGGAGTAAGTTTGCTAAATATGAAAATTGTTCATCACTAATATTAACAACTAGTTTGTGTAAGATGTGTTGAGATCCTTTTTGCTATCATTAGTATGCTAGGTTGCTATGTCTCATGCACTATCTTAGTCATACTCTGATAAAATTTAAATCAAGATAAGTGAAACATAGAAAAGATCAAGTTGTGTTTGCATTTGTCACCACATCATTGTATCGAGACCGCTTCTACTTGCACATTTAGAAGAACTTGCTAGGTTGCTATGTCTCATGCACTATCTTAGTCATACTCTGATAAAATTTAAATCAAGATAAGTGAAACATAGAAAAGATCAAGTTGTGTTTGCATTTGTCACCACATCATTGTATCGAGACTGCTTCTACTTGCACATTTAGAAGAACTTGAGAAATGTAGTGAATGGTCGAAACCAGTGTCTTTAGCTTCTAATTGCATTTTTGCATAGGCTACATCAGGTTGAAAAGTTAGGCTTGACAATGCTCTTACAACCTTTCACACTCATATGCTTTTAAATGAAACTTGTATCATGCTACAAACTCTAGTAAATTGACCAAACACATGTTTAATTTTGTCTTTGGTATGATGAGTGACCGCTATATGGGGTAGTTCACCTTGTATACCTTTGACTATCACTTTGCTAATTTTTTGCTTACATATGTTCAGTGTTGTTTTAGTGGTGAACCTTTATTTTTGATAAGGTTAAAGCCAATTCAAATGCTTATACTTTACATATCTTGTGCATATGATCAATTTGAGCATCTGCTAGCTCATGCACATATTGGTGCACACATCACACAACACCACTTAGAGCATTTTTACATTTTGATTGCTACACTCTTGAAGCTCTTGCATCTTTTTGCATCTCTGTATGTTCTCATGCATATCTAAAGGGGGAGAATCCTTTTGAGGGGAAGTCGTTGTTTTGTGCATTTGGGCGGTGCTTGCTCAATGCAATTATCAACAATGGGGAGAATTTTACACATAGACACATATCTCGTTAAGAATGCATTCTTTTATAAGGCCTTGAGCATTTCTTAATTCTTTATGGGGACTTTAGGGAGATGTTTAGCTAGTCGTCTTGAGCCTTTGTGTGACACCCCAGGTGTCAATTTCGTGTTATGTCGGAAGATTAATCCTAATCTCGGATGCTCAGTAAAAATTTCTATTTCTCGATCGTGCCTATCTCTGTTTATCAGGCTTTCTCTTGGAAGTTCACCGAATTCAGAGTTATTCGATCTCGAGAAACAACCCATTTCGGAGCATGTTAAAACTTTTATCTCTCGGAACGAATGCAGACTCGAAGATCATTCTCGAATTATAAATCTCATCTGAAGTTCATTAATTCAAACTCTCGACGACTGTTATCTGATCTGAGCCCGAATCCAATTCCTCGAACTTCGATCGATGTTCGACTATTTTATCTGGATCTGTACTCTCACACGGAATACTCGATATGTCATCCTATAATCAATTTTATCCGTTTCGGCCAAATATCTTATGTTCGAACCGAACTCAAAACCCCGTATCGACGGCAATTTTTAAAATGTCACGATCCGATTTCTCCGACTAAAATCCAGGGCCGATCAAATCTCAGGGCAATTTAATTTCGAATCACGCGTAGAAAATTATTTTCGAGCGAAATCAAATCCAACTCTCGGCCGAATTAATCGCTCAATCGTCCGTTCGCCGAAACTCTAATTCGCTCTGTTCTCCGTAGAAACGAATTCCGCAGGAGCATTTTTATTCCGGAAAATAAATTAGCGCAACTCGATTTCGCGTTTTGGGCCAAATCCAGCCCAGCCCATTTGGCCCATTTAAAACCCTAACCCTAGCACGCGTCTATAAATATGGACCCCTTCCCTTGCCCTTGGCCATTTTTCACTCCCACCCCTATTCTTTTGCAGCCGCCACAGCCTTCTGCCTCCTTCTCCCACACGGCTGCAAGCAGGAGTTTTTTTTTCCTCCATGGCCGACGCACAGGAAGCCGCAGGCTCCTTCACGCACGCCAGCGCTGGAGCTCCTTCTCCCTCGCGCGGGCCTGCTCCAGCCGAGCTTCTGTCCATGGCGCTTGCTCCCTGCAGGAGAGCAGCCGGCGCCCCATTTTCCTCCTTCCCTGCTTGGTGCGCGCAGGAGCAGAAGCTCCTTGGGAGCACGCCGACGCCCAGCTCATCCTCAGCGCCCCTTCTTCTTCATGGCAACGAGCTCCCTCCCTGCTCCCATATTGGCTCGCCTCCTCCCACCCTTTCTTGTACCTCTAGCGCCATGGCCAAGCTTCCCTTTTTCCCCTGCTGTTCCCCTACGCGCAGAGGCTTTTCCATGGGCGCCCCCCTGCAGCTTCCCCTTGCAGGCGCCCAGCAGCAACATCTCCTTCCCCCAAACTGCTCTTGCCATGGCTGGCGCCCTGCGCAGCGCCTCTGCCCAGCTACCTCTCCCGCAGCCCCACAACGTTGGCGCTTCGCGGGTGTTCGATGAAATGCTCGGGTGAAGCGGTATGTCGTGGACAGCATGCCATGAGGCCCGCTGGATGCTTATTGTGCTGCGCAGTCCCGTCCGCGGCGTCGTCGACCCTCGGTGAGACATTTCGCTATCCTTGCTGTTTTTGTGACCATGGTGTCAACGATATGCCAAGTCCCTAAACTCGTGTGTTATCGCAGCCACCGTCAAAGTCGCGCTCTGCGCCTTGCAGTTCGACGAAATGCCGAGCCATGTGGACAGTCCATGCGGCTAAGTCCCGACTCGTTCAGGTTGAATCCATGAGATTGACTTACTTGCACATTTGTCATTGTCGTGTATATATATATGTATGTAAATATGTTGTATGCGAATTAAAATTCATGGAGGAGGAAGTAGTACGCGTAGATGTGTTTGCGATTGGAATGCCAACAAGTGTTTGTGTGCCTGCAATGGTCCATTGTGCGTCGTAGGGATTGGTCGCGGATGTATTAATCGTTTGTTAAAACACTTCGTCGTAAAGTAGTGTGTTAGTTGTGGTAAATTTAATAAAGCGTAAAGCATGCTTGGTAATTTCCGCAGTCGGCTAAGATGTTCGTCTGTGTTAAAAATATTTTATGTATTCATCGTGGTGTAGGATAGCGTGGATCAAAGATATAAATTATGTGACATTTTAAGATGAGATGTGCGAACGATCGGTTAGTGTTTCACTTGTCTAGTCGATAAACTGTTGTCATAAATAATTGTGCTAAAATGGGTCATGAGAATGCAGTGAGCACGTGGTGTGTTTGGATGTGTCAAGTAGATTAGAAGTGTGGGGTCTGTCGAAGCACTATGATGTCGAACATGTATATCGAAGTGCATTGTAGTGGTAATTGCGTTAAGTTAATCAGTAGTGTCTCGAGTGCACGCCACAACATGGTTGTATGCGAGACAGGGCAATATAAGATGTGCTCGACACGAAAGTTCGGTTAGAGTAGGTAGAAATTGTTTTGGCTTAAGTAGAGGGGTGATGGCATGCCAAGGTAGCCGTTGCTTCCTCTATGTTTATAAGTCAAGTCTACACCCGTATTATGCGTTCGTTAAAATTATGTTTCGTATATAGTGTATGATTGTGCTCACGATTTCGAGTAGACACTTCAAATAAGTCAAGTAGGTTTGTAATGCAAGATATGTGATGAAGTTAGTTTGTTTTAGGATATTTGTTGAAATGCTCCATTCCTGTGATAGACATGTATGGTTATTTCAAAACGGGTCGATGTGTGTGATGATGATATTCATGATTTAAGTATATGTCCTGAAATTATGTGGCGAAGCTTAGGTTAAGTTGCAAGCGATGTGGAAATGTTTTCGTAAAGATATATGTGGAATGTGAACGAGTCATTCAATGTATTTGGTATGTCGTGTAGTGGTGGTATGAAAAATGGGTTAGGAATCGATCAGCTAAATGCCAAGTTCGGTTAGAGTTATTTTGATAGTTGGGATTATGGGGTGAAGTGATGGCATGACTACGTAGCCGTCACGTCATCTATTGTATGACTATGCTTAAGTGTGCCTTGATATATTTTAGAATAAGTCGAGTCTCTAGAACGCGGCAATTTTTAAAAAGTAAATAGAAGCTGAATTTATTGATTGCTGTTTTGGGCTGCATGCACTGTTTTAGTTGTGTTGTTTGTTTGATAAACCAAATCATGTTTTCTGTAGAAAGGTCATATAGAAGAGTTGTAGATGACATGATTATCTTGCTTGTACTAAAATTTGACAGCCATAAACCTGATTGTTTAGGAGTTGTGCTTTTCACAAGCCCAGCACCTGAATCTGTCAAATTTCTGAACAGATTTCAGAAATTGCAATGGTTGCTTAAGTTAATGTTGAAATTAGTTATTGGTGGTCACAAGAAAGTTGTAGATAACTTTATTATCGTACTTGTGTTAAAATTTGACAGGCATAAGTCTGATCGTTTAGGAGTTATGATTTTTATAAATTCAGTGACTGAATTTGTCTAAATTCTGTACAGATTTCAGAAACTGTATTGTTTGCCTAATGTAATGTTAGAATCAGTCCTTGTCGATTATAAGGAAGTTGTAGATGCTTTTCTCATCTTGCTTGTGTTAAAATTTCATAACCACAGGCTGATAGCCTAAGAGTTATGAATTTTACAAACTGCTTGCTGTGTTCTGTCCACTGTCAGAACAGATTTCGAAAACTGTGCTGTTTGATTTAGTTAAACATTGAATCACTTCTTAGTGATTATAAAAGTTATGTAGTGCTTTTTTCTGAGCTTTTCAAAAAGTCTTGGATCACTCTTTTTGGTAGTCTGAAGATTAAGTTATGGATGTTTGAAGTCTGAAGACTGAATCTGTCCAATTCTGGACAGCAAAGCCTTCTAGCGTATTTTATCCTTAGTTAACTATTGAATCACCTTAAGATGTTTATAAGTGATATGTAGACAATTTTATTACCTTTCCAGAAAGTCTAGGATCACCTTGTTTGGATGCCTGAATCTTCAGTTATGAATTTTTAAAGTCATAAGTCTGAATCTGTCCAAATCTGGACAGCGCTGTTGTATTAGCACGTTTTGACCTTACTAAGTGTTGAATCATGTTGTGATGAAAATACCAAAGTTGTAGTTTACTTTTTAAGCTTTCCAGAAAGTCCTAGTTTGTTATTTTTGGACTAATAATTGAAGAGTTATGATTAAAACAAGTGACTGCTGTATTGCTGTCCAAAAATTCTGCTAGTGCTTATTTAGTTGTTAGTTCACCCTTTTGGCTAAAAATGGTTGGTTAGCACTAAATTAATGTAGATTTGCCATGACTAAGCTTAATAATGCACGTGTGTCATGTTTTGTATGTTTCTTGCTGTAGTTGATTGTGATATAAATTTCCATAGACATTGATGCCTATGTCATCGGTTAAACTTGTGTTGGATGCTCTTGTGTGATAAATGGAAGAACTAACGAAAAGCCGTAGCAAATTAAATAAACGCCTGTACTTATGAGGTCGTATTTGTGTTGCGTAAATATACAAAATGTTTGTCGTCTTTTTGTGGTGTTAATGTTGTGCGCTCGATGATATGTAGTTAGCTAACGCTAGTGTGTATGGTTGCTTGTGATGTCTCGCTACTTAGTGTTTAATTCGCTAGCGTGTACTTAAAGTATCTTGTGCTATTTCATTATATTCATACATATGCATCTTGCACCTCATATAGGACCGAGAGATGATGATCGAGCCAGTGATGTGGTGCCAACCACAAGATGCCATTGGTGGACGACCTAAAGAATGGACTTAACCAGTGGATGCTCGCCAAGCGAGTACCTCCCCCAGCAAACACTACTTAAGTGTTAAATTAAAGGCAAGCCCCGGTTTTATGCATAACCGTTTATATATGCTATTTTACTACACTTAATGTTTGTAGGCTTGTACTGTGCACTTAAGTGTAGGAGTTGACTGAAACCCTAGTTGCATGAACTCAGGATTCCTTTTGAGATGGATACTAGTATGCTAGGTCGAGTAGCTGCTTTACTAATTAGGGATCTCGGTAGAAGTCGAGTGATTTTTCTAGCACTCGCGCGAGGTCAGGAATTGGTTGTACCCACTTTCATATCATAATGATGCTGGTCTGTGGAGAACAATCCATGGGGATTGGTTGTCTACGAGATGGAAAATTGGAATAAGGATTAACGTGCGGATACCTGTGTCAAGCGTTTGAACGTACTAAACACATACCGAGAAATATGGTAAATCGGTAAGCCTAGTACCTGAGTGAACCTGCCCGCAGACATATCCCCTCACGCGACCTGAGACGTGGTCTCCCATTCCGGTTATGGTGGGTACAAGTGCGGTCACTGCACGACGGTAGTCGGGGTCAGTGAGGCATTGTACGCCAAGGCGGTGAGCCCTGATCTGTTGCCAGGGAATCGATGGGGACGGTTGATATGTGTGGGGACGGAGTGCCCCTACATGTCGTGTGTTTAGGTTTACCTTGCAAGGATAAAAACTCGATTCGAATCGTCTGCTTCTCGCAGCTAATGAGACTGCTTGATCCATTGTACTGCATTGAGTAACAAGTGGAAATATGATGAGTTGACACAAGATGTTGATTGCTAAATATGTTTGATACCATGTATGAGTAGATAGTACACATTTAGCCTTAAGAGAGTCACACTTAAACTTGACAAAGCTAAAACTTGATTTACAAACTCAACTAGTGCTTTTGGCAACCAAACCCCACAGCCAAACAGCTGCATGTCTAGAGGTAGAGGAGTAGACTCCTCACACCGGGTAAGTCTAGCTGAGTATTAGTATACTCAGCCTTGCTTGTGGCATAATTTTTGCAGGTACTTCTTAGGATGTTTGGTTGATGGTGTGACTTGGCTTTCGTCCCTGTCACCGGGACAGACGGTCAAGTGGGTTATTGCTTCCGCAGGAGAGGACCAGGAGGAGTAGCGTGGCCAGGCTTCGCCATGTTACTCGGTTTTCTCCGTTAGTTATTTCCGCTGCATTAAAATTTATGGTTATTATTTCTGAAACTCCGATAATGTAATCACTAATGATATTTATTAAATCTGTGGTATTATGTTTTATTGTATTTCTCTGTGCCTCACCTTCGTGTGAGCTAGTGGTATTCGATCCTGGTTAAGTGGCTTTATCGGACTAGATCCGAGGGACTGACGGTTTATTCCTATTTAAGTGTGGTCTAGCCTCTAAGGCGGGACTTAGGCACTTAAGTTGGAATAATTCGGACGGTTCCGCCACAGCTGGTATTGGAGCGAATACCAGTACAGAGAAGTCAATAAGTCATGATTACCAACCTTTTCTAAAGTAAAACTTGCTTAGAAACCAAAGTTGGATAGATATCCGGACGATAAGGATAGACCTAGGACGTGAAGCCTTAGGAAATAGATGGGTAGCTAGGTGGCTATTTATATAGGCCATAAAGGCTACTACTACTATTAATAAGGATGCTGTAGAAGCACCTGAAAAAGTAGTTAGGTCTGAGAAGACGACTAGAATGAGCATGCATCCTGATTGTCGCATCATTGTCTCTGATGCATCAACATGCTTCTCTCACCTTTATTCCAATAATAAGAAATTGTGAATAATGTGTTGTATTGACATGGAAAAAAATGCCTTACCTCGTGTCAGATTGGTAAGACTTGTTAGGTCGTGTTATGTGTTTCTCTTGTCTTGCTACCTAGGTGGCACTGTAATTGTTCAACCCTTTTTGCAAAACATTTTGTTGCTTGTTCTGTTCATAAAAAGACCCCCATCCAAATGACCTTGAGTTAGCAAGTGAACCCTCTTAAAAAAAAATTTTATGCTTGTGTTGGCGTTTTCTAGCCCTTGTGTGTTGCACTATTGAAATTGCACTTGCACAACTTGTAGATTCCCGTAGCTTGACCCCTAAATCGGCTAAAGCTTCCTTGTGCACTTGTAGTGTCAAAAAAATTGTTGTTGGTGTCTAATTGCAAACCCTATCATGGCCATGTTTCTTTCCATAATTCCTTGCCCCAAAAACTTCATAGCATTCCTGTTGATCATCCAGCTGATCTTGTTGCCTACCTCTCCTTTCGCATGGATCTAGTGATCTTTTTCCTTGTGAATCATGTTGTGACCTTATCATCCGAACCTCTGATCCTTCATTGAATCTGCCCCGTTATCTGGTTATCTGCTATAACCTGTTCTCAAGTATCGGATGTTGATCTCGCCTAAATCTCTCATTTCTGATCATTCTCATACCCCCTTCTCTGAGGATCATGACGCTGTTTTATCGATTCTATCTCTAAACAGTGTATCCATTTGGTTCAATGGATGTTGCTGTTATCTTTGGATCTCTCATGTCTCTAAAAGCTTATCAATCTCGATCTCATGGTTGGTTCATCCTCATATTAAATATCGTATCAATCTTTGGCTGATAATCCCCGTGATGATCATAAAATAGTTCTCTGAGTTAAAGAAATTCTCATGTGATGCTCTTTTGCCAACAATCTCTGCTTCAACTTCAGTCACATTTTCTGAGCCATACTCTCATGGGCTCCATCTATCTGTGCTATGTGGATTTCTCATTGGTTGTGTTTGGTAATTGTGACACCCCAGTGTCACTCAGGGTTTTTCTCAAAAAGCCAAACCAAGAGCCATCATTTTATGTGAACCAAAGTAAGCATGAGCATCAAAATAACTTAAGTAATAATGAAGTCACCAAGTTCATACTTAAAAATGTCATGATCAAAGCAATTAAGTCCCTTAAAAGATCAGATTGTACAACCCTAGTTTAAAAATCCTAAATGAGCCCCATGAGCAAAATTCAAAAAAATAAGAAAAAGGGAGTGAAAAGTTTAAAATTTTGAGTTGAGCCAATTATAAAAATTGAAGTATATTTAATGGGCAACAAGAAAGGTTGAGAAAGCTTAGCCAAAATAATTCAAATAAAACCCCAAATCAAGCTTTCCATGTGTGGACTTAATGAGAATTCTGAAATTCAGATTTCTGAAATTCAGACCTTGAGCCAAAGATCAGGGATGTTCACCTTGATCCCTAACTCAAATCCTAATGGCCCCATTGACAAAAATGTGCCTAACTAACCCCCCTGTCGTGTGCCAGAAGATGGCATTGGGACGCGAGCCCTAGACACGACTAAACCTTGGATTTGCCTCGGATTTGCGCAGGGAGACAGACCAGATTTCCTAGCTCCATATCTCTGCAACCAGTAGGCAAAATCCTATGACCCCCACACAAGATTGGTAGCTTGTAGGGAGGGGAAGAGGTTTTGTGCATTGACCAAGGCGAGAGCAGGCTCGGATGAGCGACTACACGCGCCAGAGCTTGGGCAGAACGCGCGCTCACACGTGTTCGACCCTGGTCGGCACGCCAGAGCTCGCCCAACCCGCGCGCGCGCTCCCCGGCGTTCGGTCAAGTCCGCCGCGCGCCCACGCCCTCGGCCGTGCCCGCCCGCGCCTATAAAGCCTCCCCAGGCGCGCCTCACTTCGCCCCGCACTCACCCTCGTCGGCCAGCCGCTTTCCTTAGCTCCGGCGAGCTTGATTTCCGCCCGCCATTGCCGCCCGAGCTTCGGCCACCGTGGCCAGCTCCCTCCAGCCACCCTCAAGTCAAGCCAGTGCTTCGGCCAGCTCCACCAGCAGCCCGTGAAGCTTGCCAAGCCCTCGGACCTAGCCGGACTTCACCGGAGGCCCGAGATCGACTTCACCGGACTTCGGTCTTCCGCCGCCGCGCGTGGACCGGGCTATCCAGTGAGTCTCCGCCCAATTCCTCTCGCTCATGTCTTCTCTGGCATCCCGTGGACCTCCCTGACCCATTTGATTGAACTATCTCGCCGTGACCAGGCCGGTCTCCTCGCCGCCGACGAGCATCCCCGCCTGCGCGCGTGGACCGACCGACTCCGGCCATCTCCGACGGCGTTCCGCACACCGTTGTGATCCCCAGGACCTCCCCTTCATCCTCGACCTCTTCACCGGACCAGTCTCGCCGCCGATAAGCCCCTCTGCCCTTTTCCCCGCCGCGGCTACTGTTTACGTTAAACTAAGGACCTCGGGTTAGGAGGTGAAGAACCCGAGGGGTTTTCTGTAATGTCAGAGACTCTGGTGAATAGTAGCCTAAGGACTGATTCACGAGGAAAAACTTAGAAAACCGCCAGGGACCCCAGTGCAAAGTAGATTTTCAATTAAATCGATTCTGATATTCTTTTTAAATAACCAGAGAACTTGTAAAATTCATAACTTGATGAATTCTTAATCAAAAAATGTCAAACCTATTTTGCTAGCCTCTGTATATTATAATCTATCTTTTAAAAATAGTAGACCCTATGCCTTCTGTTCAAAATTTTAGAATTTAAAGTTAAAAACAGAAACCCACTAAACCTTATTTAATCAAGGAAAATTAGTTTTTCTTCTGTGCTAGACTTAAGAAAATTTGTAGAAGTTTATACCCTATTTAGACACTGTTTAAAAATAATGGGAACCCCAACATTAGAAATTATGATGTAGTTCCTCATTTAATGATGTTTTGTCCAAAACTTAGAGAAAATCAGAAAGGTATCAGAAATTAATGAACAGTGATTAATATTATTTTTCCTAGTTTACCTATGTAACAGAGAACTTAGGAAAAATACAGAGACCACTAATTTGGATCAAGGTTAAATTAAAATGATTTGTTTAGCCTAAATAAGACTGAAAATCAATTATTAAAGAGGCAAAACTATAACCAAAATGCTTAACAAAAATCCAGTGAACTTATAACCACCAGAACCCCACTACAAAAATACAGAGCACCTCAGCCCAACTTTTTAAGTAAAGAAAATAAATACATGATGAAAATAAGGCATTTTCCCAATAATTCTTGAACAACCTCAAATATTGTGATAATGGGCAACCAAAAATTAGCTAAGTCCATGATGAGGTGAACTACCAGAGAAAAATGCAAACCCATGAAAAGGAGGCAAACTCTTACCAATTGCTAATGATTTAAGAGAAAAGCCATTTAATTCAAATAAAGCATACCACCCCTTCCCTTAAGCAAAAAGATGCCAAACTTCAGAATGATTGCTCTTGCACAAAACAATAACTAAGAAAAATAAGAACTCTGTTGTTTGATATTTTTCAAATATAGTGGTAGTAGAAAGCACCTATTTGGCTAGAAACTTGAGAAAACCATAGAAAAATAATTAAAAGGTATTAATGACTAGAAATTTGTATCAAGTCATGTTATAACACCTAAAAGCCAGCAAAAATAAGTTCTGAAGAATTACCCACTGTTAAATAGTAGTTGTAGTTCAAAGCACCCCTTCTACCTTAGAATTTAGTAATTTTGTGCAGAGAAAACTATTCACCTTCTGATCCCCAAATTTTAAGAAAGAGAAACACACACCAGTAGCAAGCCACTGTAATTTTTACAGAATTTTTAGAATTTTTTTTAGGCAACTTGTAGTTCAAACCTACTCCAAAACAATAAAGAGAATAAAGAAAAAGGAAAGAAGAAATAAACCCCACCTCAATCAGTCTAACTTGAGTACTTATCATTTGTCCCTAAAAGACTTAAAAAGAATTCAGTGGAACCCCAAAAGTAAACCTACCATTTACCTTAGCTAAATTTGAACTAGTTTACCAAGTATACCACCCAAGGGTCTTGCATAAGTAAAGTTAACTTTGTTTAACTCAAGAAAGATCATACACCTTTTAAGTTGTGATTTCTAAAAGCACATATCATATCATGCACATATCTTACGCATTGCATTCATTAGATTGTAATCTAGCCGACGGAGAGTACGTGCTCATCCCCGAGCAAGGACCTGTCCAAGAGGAGGACCAGGAGCAGGCTTCCGAGGCTGCCATTGAGGATCTCCCCGCAGCCCCAGCAATTGAAGGCAAGCCCCGGTTTTATGCATGACCTATTAATTATGCTATTTTACTACACTTAATGCTTGTAGGATTGTAATGTGCACTTAAGTGTAGGAGTTGCTTGAAACCTCTAGTTGCATGAACTTAGGACTCCTTTTTGAGATGAATACTAGTATGCTAGGTCGAGTAGCTGCTTGCTAATCAGGATCTCGGTAGAAGTCGAGTGATTTTTCTAGCACTCGCGCGAGGTCAGGAATTGGTTGTATTCATCTTGATAATGGGATATATGTTGGTCTATGGACTTGGATCCAGGGAGGATGCCTTGCCCATGAGACGGGAAAATGAATTAAGGATTAATGTGTGGATACCTGAGTCAAGCTTTTGAACGTACTAAACACATGCCGGGAAAAATGGTAACCGGTAAACCTAGTACCTGAGTGAAGCCGGGCGCGGACTTTATCCCTCATGCAACCTGAGACTGGTTCTCCCATGCTAGCTATGGTGGGTACAAGTGTGGTCACTGCACGGCGGCAGCCGGGGTCAGTGGAGCATTGTATGCCAAGGCGGTGAGGCCTGGACGCGAACGGGGAATCGATGGGGACGGTTGTCATGTGTAGGGTCGGAGTACCCTGACATGCCGTGTGTTTAGGTTTACCTTGCAAGGTTTAAAAACTCGATTCGAATCGTCTGCTTCTCGCAGCTAATGAGACTGCTTGATTCCTTGTACTGCATCGAGTAAGAAGTGAAATGTGGTTACATGAGATAACTTGTTGATTGAATTAATTGATTGTTACCATGTATGCTTAGAAGGAGCAAATCTAGCTAAGTTAATGATGGTAGAAATTGAAAAGCTAAAAGATGATTTTAGAAACAGCTAGTGCTTTTGGCAAACCAAACCCCTCAGCCAAACAGCTGCATAGTCTAGAGGTAGAGGAGTAGACTCCTCACACCGGGTAAGTCTAGCTGAGTATTAGTATACTCAGCCTTGCTTGTGGCACCATTTTTGCAGGTACCATGCAGGATTTGATTGATGGTGTGACTTGGCCTACCACCCTGCCACCGGGTTGGACGGTCGAGTGGGACGTTGCTCCGGCAGGAGAGGAGCATGAGGAGTAGTGGGCTAGGCCTTGCCCATTTCCTCATTACCGACGACATCGATTATCCGCTGCACTTTACTTAATGAACTTTATTTGCTACTCCAAAACTCCGATTTATGTAATAATTCAGTACTTAATTTGAGGATTCCTGTTTTATTGTATTTCTTCTGTGACTCGCCTTCGAGTGAGATTGTGGAATTTGATCCTGGTTAAGTGGCTCTATCAGACTAGATCTGAAGGACTGACGGGTTATTCCGATTTAAGTGTGTCACGGCCCTTGAGGCATGACTTAGGCACTTAAGCTGGAATAATTCGGGTGGTTCTGCCACAGCTGGTATCGGAGCAAATTTCACCACAGAGAAGGACAATAAACCATGAATACCAATTTTCAAAACCTAAAACTTGCTTAGAAACTGCTAAGGATCGTCAGGACTAGACCGCTAGACCTAGGACGAAAGGCCTTAGGCATAGAGGGAAATAGGTGGCTAATTAATTAGGCCTCGTGGGCCAATACTTATATTTTAGGATGCCCTAAAAAGGGACCCTATTTTCTTTTTGAGAGGCAACGTTTCTTCCAGCATGCATGCATTATAAAACATACAGAGGAATTAAAATTTGAGCTAACCCCTTTTTCCTTAAAACCATTCGGGCTCTCTTTTTCTTTTTCCTTCCACCATAATCTTTATCTTTGATTCCCTTCCGCAGATGAATTCACCCACCCCCGCTAGTGGAGGAGACTCTCGTTTCAGTTCTGACTTCCTTTCCCGCGATGGCTTTCCCTCCATCTTGTGGGAAGTGCTTAACTCCGCCGGTTACCCTACGCCCCCTTTGTACACGGTGCAGTTGTATGAGGAGCATCGGGTACCTCGTTGTCGGGTCTGGCTGACTTTGGAGGCTCATCCCCTTCAGCCGGGTTGGCGTTCTCTTGACTCTGAGACGATTGGACTCAGGACGGACGACACCATGGAGGCAGCAGCCATGAAGGCTCTGACGACTTTCTGTGGCTACCATCCCCTGGAGATGGTGATGCACCCTTTGGGGCTCTTCCCTGCTGAGAGGAAGGATGATCCCATGTGGTGTAACCACGTGAGCCATGTGAAGGACGTGTGGGCCATGTATCCTGACTTGGTTGGGAGGGTCACTGTTCAGTGCATGAGTGCGCTGTACCGTCTTCAGGCCCTTCAGAGCGATGCTATGACACTTCTTGCTAACACCGCTCGGACTGCCAAGCTCACTCTCGACAGTCGGGAAGATTTTGTGGTTGACCTATCCACAGAGTTGGTGGAGAAGGATCTGCAGGTGGAGAGGCTGAACCAGCGTATCGCTACCCTGGAGCAGCAAGTGGAGATCCGAGACAACACTATTGATGTCTTGGAGAACCAACTTCACGATGTGCAGAGGGAACTCGAGGAAGCAAATGACCACTTGGACATGCACCACCTAGAGATGGAGGCCAATGAAGCAGGAAGCGAGGGAGAAGAGGCTCCCGAGGAGCTAGGACCAGCCCCTGGTGCCAATGGGACTACCTCCGCGATGCCCCCTTCACCCGTATCCAGTGTCGCTTCCACCGCTCAGGGTTAAGCAGTCGCTTCGACATTTTTAGGTGGATAGAAACCTATGCGAGCTTAGTAGTATCACATTTTGGACTAGGCTTGTGGGTACTTTCCCCTGATTAATGTAACCCTGTGAACTTTTGAAATCTGTGGGATATTTGTCACCATGTTATCTTCATTTCGAACCTAATATTATGATTATGGCATTTTTCCTTCCATATGAAATGATATTTTGCCGTTCGAAATTGTGAGTTGGGATAACAATGGCGACAATCTCTGTTTTCAGATGGCAGCTAGGCAGCGTCGCGAGCAGAACGAGCAGGTTCCCCCGCCACCTCCTCCAGCTCCCACAGTGCAGGAGCTGATGGCCCAGCAGAATGAGATTCTGCGACAGCTCTTGCAGCGCCAGCCCCACCCCCAGCAGCATGGTGGAGGCCAGCCTCAGCGACCTCCGGCTATGGCAACATACCAGGAGTTTCTGAGCACGCAGCCACCCTTGTTCGCCAAGGCAGAGGATCCGTTGGACGCCGACGTATGGCTTCGCGTCGTCGAGTCCAAGTTTCCCCTCCTCACGGGAGACTGCCCTGATGCTACCAAGACCCGCTTCGCCGCGCAGCAGCTTCGCGGATCTGCTCGGACTTGGTGGGATCACTTCCGTGCTATGCTCCCCGCTGATCGTGAGGTATCTTGGGAAGAATTCAAGACTGCCTTCAGAGGACACCACATTCCAGCTGGCATTCTTGATCGGAAGTTGAATGAATTTCTGGCCCTCAATCAAGGAACCCGCACGGTACTGCAGTATGCGCAAGCCTTCAATGACTTATGCCAGTATGCAGGGTATCATGCTGATTCTGATGAGAAGTAGAGGGATCGCTTCCACAGGGGTCTCAATACCAAGCTGCGGGAACGACTCAACACTGTCCGGGCTGATAGCTTCAATGAGTTGGTCAACATGGCCATCTCTCAGGAGGATTGCATTGTTGCTCACCGGGCAGAGAAGAAGAGAAAGGCACCAATGGCAGCACCATCCGCTCAGGCTCAGAGGTTCCGGATTGTTTCCCACAACCAGAGCAGGGGTTTTCAGCAGCAGGCAGGCAGATGGGTGATCAGGCCACCTCAGCAGCAGCAGCCGGCACTCAACCGCTACCCAGCTCCCACCCCACGGAACAATCAGCCTCAGCAGCAGCAGCAGTTCCGCCAGGGCAATGGGAACAAGTGTTTCACTTGTGGCAATGTGGGCCACTATGCCAAGAATTGTCCCAGGAACCAGCAGAGGCAGATGCCAGCACCGAATCAAGACAAGGGAAGAAAGCAGAAGGTGCAAGTCAGGCAAGGGAAGCTCAACTTCACTGCTCTTGAGGAAGTGCCAGAAGGAGCTCCTATCATGACTGGTATCTTTTCAGTTTATAATCAACCTGCTTTAATTCTGTTTGATTCTGGTGCATCCCATAGTTTCATTAGCCAAAAGTTCAGTGCTAATTGCAAACTGCCATTCTCTCACTCAAAAGGGTCATTCATGATAGTCACACCTGGGGGTAAAATTGCAACTAATCAATTAAACCAAAGTGTGCCTATTCAACTGGGAAGCCACATTATCAAAACCACTCTTCTTGTGTTGGGATTGGAAAATGTGGACATTATTCTAGGGGCAAATTAGATGACCTTGCACCAAGTTGTGCTTGATGTAGCCAGCCGTACCGTGGAAGTTAATTCTCCTTTCTGCGGGAATTTCACCTTGATTTTGCCTAGTCGGGGTTCTTCTCAGTCATGTGCTTTCTCTATGACGGAGATACCCCTGAAGAAGATCCCAGTGGTCTATGAGTATGCAGATGTCTTTCCTGATGAATTGCCAGGAATGCCACCGGACCGGGATATTGAATTCGCCATCGAGTTGCAACCGGGAACGGCCCCAATTTCCAGAAGGCCCTACCGAATGCCACCCGCTGAGTTGGCAGAGTTGAAGAAGCAATTGCAAGAGTTGCTGGATAAGGGTTTTATTCGCCCAAGCACTTCGCCTTGGGGATGTCCAGCACTGTTTGTGAAGAAGAAGGATGAAAGCTTGAGGCTGTGTATAGATTACCGCCCTCTTAATGCGGTAACTATCAAGAACAAGTATCCTTTGCCTCGTATTGATGTTCTCTTTGACCAGTTGGTCGGAGCCAAGGTGTTTTCTAAGATAGACCTTCGCTCTGGCTACCATCAGATCAAAATACGAGCGAGTGATATTCCGAAGACGGCATTCTCAACCAGATATGGGCTATATGAATTCTTGGTGATGTCATTCGGGCTGACAAATGCACCAGCATATTTCATGTATCTGATGAATTCTGTTTTCATGCCGGAATTGGATAAGTTCGTGGTGGTTTTCATCGATGATATTCTGGTGTACTCAAAAAACGAAGAAGAACATGCCAGGCATTTGCATGTAGTGCTTCAACGTCTGCGAGAGCACCACCTTTATGCCAAGTTATCCAAGTGTGATTTTTGGCTAAAGGAAATCAAATTCTTGGGTCACACTATCTCTCAAGCTGGAATAGCTGTTGATCCTGATAAAGTGCAAGAGGTGATGAACTGGAAGCCACCAACAACTGTTCGCCAGATTCGGAGTTTTCTGGGATTAGCCGGTTATTACCGAAGATTTATTCCGGACTTCTCTCGAATTGCGAAGCCTATTACTGAGTTGCTGAAGAAAGAAGTCAGATTTGTGTGGAGTCAGAAGTGCGAAGATGCTTTCCATGCATTAAGGCAACATCTGACCACGGCACCAGTATTGGCGCAACCCGACAGCAGCAAACCTTTTGATGTATATTGTGATGCCTCGGGCACCGGGCTAGGTTGTGTCTTGATGCAAGACAACCGAGTCATCGCTTATGCTTCAAGAGCACTCAGGCCTCACGAGCAAAATTACCCCACTCATGACCTTGAGTTAGCAGCAGTGGTTCATGCATTGAAGATGTGGAGGCACTATCTAATGGGAACCCACTGCAACATCTTCACTGATCATAAGAGCCTTAAGTACATTTTTACTCAGGCTGATCTTAACATGAGGCAGAGAAGATGGCTAGAGCTGATCAAGGATTATGACCTGGAGGTACATTATCACCCAGGAAAAGCTAATGTGGTAGCTGATGCCTTGAGTCGGAAGTTGCAGTGCAACTGTGTTCTGATGGATTCTCGCATTAACACCTTGTGTGATGAGTTGAGCAAGATGCAAATTGAAGTGGTTTCTTCTGGTTCTTTGTCTCATATTCCTGTTGAGCCAGCTTTGCAAGACCAGATTATCATGGCCCAGCTCAGTGACAAGGGAGTGCAAATTATCAAGAAGAATCTCCATCAGAAGGTTGAGAAGTATAATTGTTTCCGCCAGGATGAGAAGGGTGTGTTATGGTTCAAAAACAGATTGGTAATTCCTAAAGACCAGGATCTCAAGAGGAAAATTTTGGATGAAGCTCATCTCTCCAAATTCTCTATGCATCCGGGAAGCACCAAGATGTACCATGATTTGAAGCCTTTGTACTGGTGGACCAGAATGAAGAGGGAGATAGCCCAGTACGTATCAGAATGTGACACCTGTCAGAGGGTAAAGGCAAGCCACTTGAAGTCAGCTGGAGCCTTGCAACCACTCTCCGTACCTTCGTGGAAGTGGGACGACATCAGCATGGATTTCATTGTGGGTCTGCCCAACACCTCTCGTCATCATGATTCAATTTGGGTTATTGTGGACCGATTGACGAAAGTGGCACATTTTCTTCCTGTGCACACCACTGATAAGGCTCAGAAATATGCAGAATTGTATATCGATCGGATCGTGTGTTTGCACGGATTACCTCGGACCATTGTTTCTGACCGAGGAGCCCAATTTGTTGCCAGATTTTGGGAACAATTGCAAAAGTCTTTGGGAACCAAGCTAATCAGGAGTTCAGCTTACCACCCACAGACTGATGGTCAGACGGAAAGGGTAAACCAGATTCTGGAAGATATGCTGAGAGCTTGTGCGATCGATTGCGGAAAGAACTGGGATAAGCACCTCTCCTTGGCAGAGTTTGCTTATAACAATAGTTATCAATCCAGCCTAAAGATGGCACCTTTTGAAGCTCTCTATGGAAGAAGGTGTAGGACACCACTCAATTGGTCTCAGTCTGGTGAAAGAGAAGTTTTTGGACCTGATTTAGTGACTGAAGCCGAAAGGAAGGTCAAGCTAATCAGGAAGAATCTAGAAGCTGCTCAGGCCAGACAGAAGAGTTATCATGATAGAAGAAGGAAACCTCTCCAGTTCGAGGTGGGAAGTTTTGTATACCTCAAGGTATCACCCACCAAGGGAATGCAGAGGTTTGGGATCAAAGGCAAGCTAGCCCCTCGTTACATTGGACCTTATGAGATCATAGAAGCATGTGGACCCGTGGCATACAAGCTGAAGTTACCTTCGGGGATGTCTGCCATTCACAATGTTTTTCATGTATCTCAACTGAAGAAGTGTGTTCAATTGCCGACTGAAATCTTAGCAGAGCCAGAATTGGAGATAGAGCCAGATCTATCGTACCAAGAGTACCCCTCCAAGATTCTGGATTGCAAGGAAAGATCAACTCGGGCTAAATCGATCAAGATGTTCAAGGTCCAGTGGAGTAATCACTCAGAGGAGGAAGCTACTTGGGAAACCGAGGAATTCCTGAGATCCAACTTCCCCGATTGCCTACCTAAGGAAGCTGGTACGTAATCACCCCCAACCCCTCCTCCTGCCTTTCGAATCTAATTTCCAAAAATATGATCTTAATTCAGAATGAAGTAACTATAAAGTAAAACTTAAAAGGACTTCCTTCTGAAGTTGCAAAGAGAATGACATTCGAAGAGCAGTTTATCCTAATAATGGCAATCATCACCCTTTTTCCTATCAGTCTCACCCTTCACTTTACCCCGGGAGGACTCTGGCCCGAATCTCGGGACGAGATTCCTTTAAGGGGGGAAGGCTGTGACACCCCAGTGTCACTCAGGGTTTTTCTCAAAAAGCCAAACCAAGAGCCATCATTTTATGTGAATCAAAGTAAGCATGAGCATCAAAATAACTTAAGTAATAATGAAGTCACCAAGTTCATACTTAAAAATGTCATGATCAAAGCAATTAAGTCCCTTAAAAGATCAGATTGTACAACCCTAGTTTAAAAATCCTAAATGAGCCCCATGAGCAAAATTCAAAAAAATAAGAAAAAGGGAGTGAAAAGTTTAAAATTTTGAGTTGAGCCAATTATAAAAATTGAAGTATATTTAATGGGCAACAAGAAAGGTTGAGAAAGCTTAGCCAAAATAATTCAAATAAAACCCCAAATCAAGCTTTCCATGTGTGGACTTAATGAGAATTCTGAAATTCAGATTTCTGAAATTCAGACCTTGAGCCAAAGATCAGGGATGTTCACCTTGATCCCTAACTCAAATCCTAATGGCCCCATTGACAAAAATGTGCCTAACTAACCCCCCTGTCGTGTGCCAGAAGATGGCATTGGGACGCGAGCCCTAGACACGACTAAACCTTGGATTTGCCTCGGATTTGCGCAGGGAGACAGACCAGATTTCCTAGCTCCATATCTCTGCAACCAGTAGGCAAAATCCTATGACCCCCACACAAGATTGGTAGCTTGTAGGGAGGGGAAGAGGCTTTGTGCATTGACCAAGGCGAGAGCAGGCTCGGATGAGCGACTACACGCGCCAGAGCTTGGGCAGAACGCGCGCTCACACGTGTTCGACCCTGGTCGGCACGCCAGAGCTCGCCCAACCCGCGCGCGCGCTCCCCGGCGTTCGGTCAAGTCCGCCGCGCGCCCACGCCCTCGGCCGTGCCCGCCCGCGCCTATAAAGCCTCCCCAGGCGCGCCTCACTTCGCCCCGCACTCACCCTCGTCGGCCAGCCGCTTTCCTTAGCTCCGGCGAGCTTGATTTCCGCCCGCCATTGCCGCCCGAGCTTCGGCCACCGTGGCCAGCTCCCTCCAGCCACCCTCAAGTCAAGCCAGTGCTTCGGCCAGCTCCACCAGCAGCCCGTGAAGCTTGCCAAGCCCTCGGACCTAGCCGGACTTCACCGGAGGCCCGAGATCGACTTCACCGGACTTCGGTCTTCCGCCGCCGCGCGTGGACCGGGCTATCCAGTGAGTCTCCGCCCAATTCCTCTCGCTCATGTCTTCTCTGGCATCCCGTGGACCTCCCTGACCCATTTGATTGAACTATCTCGCCGTGACCAGGCCGGTCTCCTCGCCGCCGACGAGCATCCCCGCCTGCGCGCGTGGACCGACCGACTCCGGCCATCTCCGACGGCGTTCCGCACACCGTTGTGATCCCCAGGACCTCCCCTTCATCCTCGACCTCTTCACCGGACCAGTCTCGCCGCCGGTAAGCCCCTCCGCCCTTTTCCCCGCCGTGGCTACTGTTTACGTTAAACTAAGGACCTCGGGTTAGGAGGTGAAGAACCCGAGGGGTTTTCTGTAATGTCAGAGACTCTGGTGAATAGTAGCCTAAGGACTGATTCGCGAGGAAAAACTTAGAAAACCGCCAGGGACCCCAGTGCAAAGTAGATTTTCAATTAAATCGATTCTGATATTCTTTTTAAATAACCAGAGAACTTGTAAAATTCATAACTTGATGAATTCTTAATCAGAAAATGTCAAACCTATTTTGCTAGCCTCTGTATATTATAATCTATCTTTTAAAAATAGTAGACCCTATGCCTTCTGTTCAAAATTTTAGAATTTAAAATTAAAAACAGAAACCCACTAAACCTTATTTAATCAAGGAAAATTAGTTTTTCTTCTGTGCTAGACTTAAGAAAATTTGTAGAAGTTTATACCCTATTTAGACACTGTTTAAAAATAATGGGAACCCCAGCATTAGAAATTATGATGTAGTTCCTCATTTAATGATGTTTTGTCCAAAACTTAGAGAAAATCAGAAAGGTATCAGAAATTAATGAACAGTGATTAATATTATTTTTCCTAGTTTACCTATGTAACAGAGAACTTAGGAAAAATACAGAGACCACTAATTTGGATCAAGGTTAAATTAAAATGATTTGTTTAGCCTAAATAAGACTGAAAATCAATTATTAAAGAGGCAAAACTATAACCAAAATGCTTAACAAAAATCCAGTGAACTTATAACCACCAGAACCCCACTACAAAAATACAGAGCACCTCAGCCCAACTTTTTAAGTAAAGAAAATAAATACATGATGAAAATAAGGCATTTTCCCAATAATTCTTGAACAACCTCAAATATTGTGATAATGGGCAACCAAAAATTAGCTAAGTCCATGATGAGGTGAACTACCAGAAAAAAATGCAAACCCATGAAAAGGAGGCAAACTCTTACCAATTGCTAATGATTTAAGAGAAAAGCCATTTAATTCAAATAAAGCATACCACCCCTTCCCTTAAGCAAAAAGATGCCAAACTTCAGAATGATTGCTCTTGCACAAAACAATAACTAAGAAAAATAAGAACTCTGTTGTTTGATATTTTTCAAATATAGTGGTAGTAGAAAGCACCTATTTGGCTAGAAACTTGAGAAAACCATAGAAAAATAATTAAAAGGTATTAATGACTAGAAATTTGTATCAAGTCATGTTATAACACCTAAAAGCCAGCAAAAATAAGTTCTGAAGAATTACCCACTGTTAAATAGTAGTTGTAGTTCAAAGCACCCCTTCTACCTTAGAATTTAGTAATTTTGTGCAGAGAAAACTATTCACCTTCTGATCCCCAAATTTTAAGAAAGAGAAACACACACCAGTAGCAAGCCACTGTAATTTTTACAGAATTTTTAGAATTTTTTTTAGGCAACTTGTAGTTCAAACCTACTCCAAAACAATAAAGAGAATAAAGAAAAAGGAAAGAAGAAATAAACCCCACCTCAATCAGTCTAACTTGAGTACTTATCATTTGTCCCTAAAAGACTTAAAAAGAATTCAGTGGAACCCCAAAAGTAAACCTACCATTTACCTTAGCTAAATTTGAACTAGTTTACCAAGTATACCACCCAAGGGTCTTGCATAAGTAAAGTTAACTTTGTTTAACTCAAGAAAGATCATACACCTTTTAAGTTGTGATTTCTAAAAGCACATATCATATCATGCACATATCTTACGCATTGCATTCATTAGATTGTAATCTAGCCGACGGAGAGTACGTGCTCATCCCCGAGCAAGGACCTGTCCAAGAGGAGGACCAGGAGCAGGCTTCCGAGGCTGCCATTGAGGATCTCCCCGCAGCCCCAGCAATTGAAGGCAAGCCCCGGTTTTATGCATGACCTATTAATTATGCTATTTTACTACACTTAATGCTTGTAGGATTGTAATGTGCACTTAAGTGTAGGAGTTGCTTGAAACCTCTAGTTGCATGAACTTAGGACTCCTTTTTGAGATGAATACTAGTATGCTAGGTCGAGTAGCTGCTTGCTAATCAGGATCTCGGTAGAAGTCGAGTGATTTTTCTAGCACTCGCGCGAGGTCAGGAATTGGTTGTATTCATCTTGATAATGGGATATATGTTGGTCTATGGACTTGGATCCAGGGAGGATGCCTTGCCCATGAGACGGGAAAATGAATTAAGGATTAATGTGTGGATACCTGAGTCAAGCTTTTGAACGTACTAAACACATGCCGGGAAAAATGGTAACCGGTAAACCTAGTACCTGAGTGAAGCCGGGCGCGGACTTTATCCCTCATGCAACCTGAGACTGGTTCTCCCATGCTAGCTATGGTGGGTACAAGTGCGGTCACTGCACGGCGGCAGCCGGGGTCAGTGGAGCATTGTATGCCAAGGCGGTGAGGCCTGGACGCGAACGGGGAATCGATGGGGACGGTTGTCATGTGTAGGGTCGGAGTACCCTGACATGCCGTGTGTTTAGGTTTACCTTGCAAGGTTTAAAAACTCGATTCGAATCGTCTGCTTCTCGCAGCTAATGAGACTGCTTGATTCCTTGTACTGCATCGAGTAAGAAGTGAAATGTGGTTACATGAGATAACTTGTTGATTGAATTAATTGATTGTTACCATGTATGCTTAGAAGGAGCAAATCTAGCTAAGTTAATGATGGTAGAAATTGAAAAGCTAAAAGATGATTTTAGAAACAGCTAGTGCTTTTGGCAAACCAAACCCCTCAGCCAAACAGCTGCATAGTCTAGAGGTAGAGGAGTAGACTCCTCACACCGGGTAAGTCTAGCTGAGTATTAGTATACTCAGCCTTGCTTGTGGCACCATTTTTGCAGGTACCATGCAGGATTTGATTGATGGTGTGACTTGGCCTACCACCCTGCCACCGGGTTGGACGGTCGAGTGGGACGTTGCTCCGGCAGGAGAGGAGCATGAGGAGTAGTGGGCTAGGCCTTGCCCATTTCCTCATTACCGACGACATCGATTATCCGCTGCACTTTACTTAATGAACTTTATTTGCTACTCCAAAACTCCGATTTATGTAATAATTCAGTACTTAATTTGAGGATTCCTTTTTTATTGTATTTCTTCTGTGACTCGCCTTCGAGTGAGATTGTGGAATTTGATCCTGGTTAAGTGGCTCTATCAGACTAGATCTGAAGGACTGACGGATTATTCCGATTTAAGTGTGTCACGGCCCTTGAGGCATGACTTAGGCACTTAAGCTGGAATAATTCGGGTGGTTCTGCCACAGTAATGGTATGATGACTAACGACTGATGGTGCCGTGACGAAACCGAGAGCCTACTATGGTGCACACATGGTTGAGCTGCTCGGCACGCGCTGGTATCGTGGTTAATAGTTGTGATCCATTACGAGACTATACTGATGTGCTATCCTTTGTGTGCATTCTCTCAGAGTGGTCGCTGCATTTTGTCTCAATATGTCGTGATATTCTATCCAAATCTATCTCCAGTATCTTGTCAGATCACATCTCATGAATTTGCATCTATCTTCAGTCTGGGAGTTACAAGCTTCTCCACCCTTGAAGATCCTCATTCGAATCTCGGGACGAGATTCTTTTAAGGGGGGAAGGCTGTGACACCCCAGGTGTCAATTTCGTGTTATGTCGGAAGATTAATCCTAATCTCGGATGCTCAGTAAAAATTTCTATTTCTCGATCGTGCCTATCTCTGTTTATCAGGCTTTCTCTTGGAAGTTCACCGAATTCAGAGTTATTCGATCTCGAGAAACAACCCATTTCGGAGCGTGTTAAAACTTTTATCTCTCGGAACGAATGCAGACTCGAAGATCATTCTCGAATTATAAATCTCATCTGAAGTTCATTAAATCAAACTCTAGACGACTGTTATCTGATCTGAGCCCGAATCCAATTCCTCGAACTTCGATCGATGTTCGACTATTTTATCTGGATCTGTACTCTCACACGGAATACTCGATATGTCGTCCTATAATCAATTTTATCCGTTTCGGCCAAATATCTTATGTTCGAACCGAACTCAAAACCCCGTATCGACGGCAATTTTTAAAATGTCACGATCCGATTTCTCCGACTAAAATCCAGGGCCGATCAAATCTCAGTGCAATTTAATTTCGAATCACGCGTAGAAAATTATTTTCGAGCGAAATCAAATCCAACTCTCGGCCGAATTAATCGCTCAATCGTCCGTTCGCCGAAACTCTAATTCGCTCTGTTCTCCGTAGAAACGAATTCCGCAGGAGCATTTTTATTCTGGAAAATAAATTAGCGCAACTCGATTTCGCGTTTTGGGCCAAATCCAGCCCAGCCCATTTGGCCCATTTAAAACCCTAACCCTAGCACGCGTCTATAAATATGGACCCCTTCCCTTGCCCTTGGCCATTTTTCACTCCCACCCCTATTCTTTTGCAGCCGCCACAGCCTTCTGCCTCCTTCTCCCACACGGCTGCAAGCAGGAGTTTTTTTTTCCTCCATGGCCGACGCACAGGAAGCCGCAGGCTCCTTCACGCACGCCAGCGCTGGAGCTCCTTCTCCCTCGCGCGGGCCTGCTCCAGCCGAGCTTCTGTCCATGGCGCTTGCTCCCTGCAGGAGAGCAGCCGGCGCCCCATTTTCCTTCTTCCCTGCTTGGTGCGCGCAGGAGCAGAAGCTCCTTGGGAGCACGCCGACGCCCAGCTCATCCTCAGCGCCCCTTCTTCTTCATGGCAACGAGCTCCCTCCCTGCTCCCATATTGGCTCGCCTCCTCCCACCCTTTCTTGTACCTCTAGCGCCATGGCCAAGCTTCCCTTTTTCCCCTGTTGTTCCCCTACGCGCAGAGGCTTTTCCATGGGCGCCCCCCTGCAGCTTCCCCTTGCAGGCGCCCAGCAGCAACATCTCCTTCCCCCAAACTGCTCTTGCCATGGCTGGCGCCCTGCGCAGCGCCTCTGCCCAGCTACCTCTCCCGCAGACCCACAACGTTGGCGCTTCGCGGGTGTTCGATGAAATGCTCGGGTGAAGCGGTATGTCGTGGACAGCATGCCATGAGGCCCGCTGGATGCTTATTGTGCTGCGCAGTCCCGTCCGCGGCGTCGTCGACCCTCGGTGAGACATTTCGCTATCCTTGCTGTTTTTGTGACCATGGTGTCAACGATATGCCAAGTCCCTAAACTCGTGTGTTATCGCAGCCACCGTCAAAGTCGCGCTCTGCGCCTTGCAGTTCGACGAAATGCCGAGCCATGTGGACAGTCCATGCGGCTAAGTCCCGACTCGTTCAGGTTGAATCCATGTGATTGACTTACTTGCACATTTGTCATTGTCGTGTATATATATATGTATGTAAATATGTTGTATGCGAATTAAAATTCATGGAGGAGGAAGTAGTACGCGTAGATGTGTTTGCGATTGGAATGCCAACAAGTGTTTGTGTGCCTGCAATGGTCCATTGTGCGTCGTAGGGATTGGTCGCGGATGTATTAATCGTTTGTTAAAACACTTCGTCGTAAAGTAGTGTGTTAGTTGTGGTAAATTTAATAAAGCGTAAAGCATGCTTGGTAATTTCCGCAGTCGGCTAAGATGTTCGTCTGTGTTAAAAATATTTTATATATTCATCGTGGTGTAGGATAGCGTGGATCAAAGATATAAATTATGTGACATTTTAAGATGAGACGTGCGAACGATCGGTTAGTGTTTCACTTGTCTAGTCGATAAACTGTTGTCATAAATAATTGTGCTAAAATGGGTCATGAGAATGCAGTGAGCACGTGGTGTGTTTGGATGTGTCAAGTAGATTAGAAGTGTGGGGTCTGTCGAAGCACTATGATGTCGAACATGTATATCGAAGTGCATTGTAGTGGTAATTGCGTTAAGTTAATCAGTAGTGTCTCGAGTGCACGCCACAACATGGTTGTATGCGAGACAGGGCAATATAAGATGTGCTCGACACGAAAGTTCGGTTAGAGTAGGTAGAAATTGTTTTGGCTTAAGTAGAGGGGTGATGGCATGCCAAGGTAGCCGTTGCTTCCTCTATGTTTATAAGTCAAGTCTACACGCGTATTATGCGTTCGTTAAAATTATGTTTCGTATATAGTGTATGATTGTGCTCACGATTTCGAGTAGACACTTCAAATAAGTCAAGTAGGTTTGTAATGCAAGATGTGTGATGAAGTTAGTTTGTTTTAGGATATGTGTTGAAATGCTCCATTCCTGTGATAGACATGTATGGTTATTTCAAAACGGGTCGATGTGTGTGATGATGATATTCATGATTTAAGTATATGTCCTGAAATTATGTGGCGAAGCTTAGGTTAAGTTGCAAGCGATGTGGAAATGTTTTCGTAAAGATATATGTGGAATGTGAACGAGTCATTCAATGTATTCGGTATGTCGTGTAGTGGTGGTATGAAAAATGGGTTAGGAATCGATCAGCTAAATGCCAAGTTCGGTTAGAGTTATTTTGATAGTTGGGATTATGGGGTGAAGTGATGGCATGACTACGTAGCCGTCACGTCATCTATTGTGTGACTATGCTTAAGTGTGCCTTGATATATTTTAGAATAAGTCGAGTCTCTAGAACACGACAATTTTTAAAAAGTAAATAGAAGCTGAATTTATTGATTGTTGTTTTGGGCTGCATGCACTGTTTTAGTTGTGTTATTTGTTTGATAAACCAAATCATGTTTTCTGTAGAAAGGTCATATAGAAGAGTTGTAGATGACATGATTATCTTGCTTGTACTAAAATTTGACAGCCATAAACCTGATTGTTTAGGAGTTGTGCTTTTCACAAGCCCAGCACCTGAATCTGTCAAATTTCTGAACAGATTTCAGAAATTGCAATGGTTGCTTAAGTTAATGTTGAAATTAGTTATTGGTGGTCACAAGAAAGTTGTAGATAACTTTATTATCGTACTTGTGTTAAAATTTGACAGGCATAAGTCTGATCGTTTAGGAGTTATGATTTTTATAAATTCAGTGACTGAATCTGTCTAAATTCTGTACAGATTTCAGAAACTATATTGTTTGCCTAATGTAATGTTAGAATCAGTCCTTGTCGATTATAAGGAAGTTGTAGATGCTTTTCTCATCTTGCTTGTGTTAAAATTTCATAACCACAGGCTGATAGCCTAAGAGTTATGAATTTTACAAACTGCTTGCTGTGTTCTGTCCACTGTCAGAACAGATTTCGAAAACTGTGCTGTTTGATTTAGTTAAACATTGAATCACTTCTTAGTGATTATAAAAGTTATGTAGTGCTTTTTTCTGAGCTTTTTAAAAAGTCTTGGATCACTCTTTTTGGTAGTCTGAAGATTAAGTTATGGATGTTTGAAGTCTGAAGACTGAATCTGTCCAATTCTGGACAACAAAGCCTTCTAGCGTATTTTATCCTTAGTTAACTATTGAATCACCTTAAGATGTTTATAAGTGATATGTAGACAATTTTATTACCTTTCCAGAAAGTCTAGGATCACCTTGTTTGGATGCCTGAATCTTCAGTTATGAATTTTTAAAGTCATAAGTCTGAATCTGTCCAAATCTGGACAGCGCTGTTGTATTAGCACGTTTTGACCTTACTAAGTGTTGAATCATGTTGTGATGAAAATACCAAAGTTGTAGTTTACTTTTTAAGCTTTCCAGAAAGTCCTAGTTTGATATTTTGGACTAATAATTGAAGAGTTATGATTAAAACAAGTGACTGCTGTATTGTTGTCCAAAAATTCTGCTAGTGCTTATTTAGTTGTTAGTTCACCCTTTTGGCTAAAAATGGTTGGTTAGCACTAAATTAATGTAGATTTGCCATGACTAAGCTTAATAATGCACGTGTCTCATGTTTTGTATGTTTCTTGCTGTAGTTGATTGTGATATAAATTTCCATAGACATTGATGCCTATGTCATCGGTTAAACTTGTGCTGGATGCTCTTGTGTGATAAATGGAAGAACTAACGAAAAGCCGTAGCAAATTAAATAAACGCCTGTACTTATGAGGTCGTATTTGTGTTGCGTAAATATACAAAATGTTTGTCGTCTTTTTGTGGTGTTAATGTTGTGCGCTCGATGATATGTAGTTAGCTAACGCTAGTGTGTATGGTTGCTTGTGATGTCTCGCTACTTAGTGTTTAATTCGCTAGCGTGTACTTAAAGTATCTTGTGCTATTTCATTATATTCATACATATGCATCTTGCACCTCATATAGGACCGAGAGATGATGATCGAGCCAGTGATGTGGTGCCAACCACAAGATGCCGTTGGTGGACGACCTAAAGAATGGACTTAACCAGTGGATGCTCGCCAAGCGAGTACCTCCCCCAGCAAACACTACTTAAGTGTTAAATTAAAGGCAAGCCCCGGTTTTATGCATAACCGTTTATATATGCTATTTTACTACACTTAATGTTTGTAGGCTTGTACTGTGCACTTAAGTGTAGGAGTTGACTGAAACCCTAGTTGCATGAACTCAGGATTCCTTTTGAGATGGATACTAGTATGCTAGGTCGAGTAGCTGCTTTACTAATTAGGGATCTCGGTAGAAGTCGAGTGATTTTTCTAGCACTCGCGCGAGGTCAGGAATTGGTTGTACCCACTTTCATATCATAATGATGCTGGTCTGTGGAGAACAATCCATGGGGATTGGTTGTCTACGAGATGGAAAATTGGAATAAGGATTAACGTGCGGATACCTGTGTTAAGCGTTTGAACGTACTAAACACATACCGAGAAATATGGTAAATCGGTAAGCCTAGTACCTGAGTGAACCTGCCCGCAGACATATCCCCTCACGCGACCTGAGACGTGGTCTCCCATTCCGGTTATGGTGGGTACAAGTGCGGTCACTGCACGACGGCAGTCGGGGTCAGTGAGGCATTGTACGCCAAGGCGGTGAGCCCTGATCTGTTGCCAGGGAATCGATGGGGACGGTTGATATGTGTGGGGATGGAGTGCCCCTACATGTCGTGTGTTTAGGTTTACCTTGCAAGGATAAAAACTCGATTCGAATCGTCTGCTTCTCGCAGCTAATGAGACTGCTTGATCCATTGTACTGCATTGAGTAACAAGTGGAAATATGATGAGTTGACACAAGATGTTGATTGCTAAATATGTTTGATACCATGTATGAGTAGATAGTACACATTTAGCCTTAAGAGAGTCACACTTAAACTTGACAAAGCTAAAACTTGATTTACAAACTCAACTAGTGCTTTTGGCAACCAAACCCCACAGCCAAACAGC
The DNA here is from genome assembly GCA_029449295.1 of Zea luxurians. Lineage (NCBI taxonomy): Eukaryota > Viridiplantae > Streptophyta > Magnoliopsida > Poales > Poaceae > Zea > Zea luxurians. Next base: position 23,703,686 of record JAOPSE010000015.1, read on the forward strand.
TGCATGTCTAGAGGTAGAGGAGTAGACTCCTCACACCGGGTAAGTCTAGCTGAGTATTAGTATACTCAGCCTTGCTTGTGGCATAATTTTTGCAGGTACTTCTTAGGATGTTTGGTTGATGGTGTGACTTGGCTTTCGTCCCTGTCACCGGGACAGACGGTCAAGTGGGTTATTGCTTCCGCAGGAGAGGACCAGGAGGAGTAGCGTGGCCAGGCTTCGCCATGTTACTCGGTTTTCTCCGTTAGTTATTTCCGCTGCATTAAAATTTATGGTTATTATTTCTGAAACTCCGATAATGTAATCACTAATGATATTTATTAAATCTGTGGTATTATGTTTTATTGTATTTCTTTGTGCCTCACCTTCGTGTGAGCTAGTGGTATTCGATCCTGGTTAAGTGGCTTTATCAGACTAGATCCGAGGGACTGACGGTTTATTCCTATTTAAGTGTGGTCTAGCCTCTAAGGCGGGACTTAGGCACTTAAGTTGGAATAATTCGGGCGGTTCCGCCACACTTTGCCTCTCTTTGGGGGGACTAGTTTTGCTTTCATATTTATTGTTGTCTTTTGTTCTGATTTGGTTACGATCTTTGGCTAGTGGTGTTGAGTCCATTTTCCACCTCTTCTTGAGGGCTAGCCAAACTTTGCTTGGTTGTGTTGAGCCATTGCCCATATCTTTAGGGACCAAACTTTGCTCACTTTTGATGACTTGGATTTGGCTTTTGTTTGGCCTTTTGTCATTTGAGTGAGTTCTTCCTTCTTCCTTGCTGATCACCGTGTTTGCTTGAGGTCCTAAGTTGCTCGAGGTCCTAAGATGCCATCCGAACATGACGTTAATATGGTGGTATTTTTGAAGTTTGCAGGCCTACCAAAAGAGCAAGTGTTGGGGCTAGCAAGTATATACGTAGCTACTTCTATAGTTTGGAAGTATGCGCATGGCAAGACTCTAGTTAGGCCAGAGTTGGTCAAAGAACTTTCAACTCTTTTTATTCGGTCATGGGCCAAACACCACTCATTTTTATATGCAGATTCTAAACTAAAAATTTATGCTCAGACCAAACTTTCTGGCATATGTGAAATTACACGTATCACATGTTATTTGCCAATAACACTTCACAACTTTTCCCCTTTTAGTGTTACCACTAAAGACAAGGCAACAAATTTCATGGGTTGAATTCATTCGCACATTTAACATCTTTAATGAGAAGAATAGACGAAACAAGAGATGTCGTGGCTAGGGCCCATGCGTGAACGAGAGCATCCAACGACCTGTCTGATATATAGCCGTCCATTGAATCCGATTGGTTGACGACGAGAGGAAGAGAGAGCCGACACCGACAGGCACACGCGATTGGGGGCCATGCGCTGCCGTCGTCTGACGCCAGCCTACGCCAATTGCCAGTCAGCCAGTTCCATGACGGATAGCAACTGCCTGTTGAGAACTACGTTACCACGGATCACCAGATCCGCTCTCTTCCCTCCCGTAAGCAGTAGAGGCGCAAGAAGATGTAGAGAACCCGTCTCCCTTCCCATAAGCACGACAGAGGAAACACACGAGACACTGGATATAGGGTTGGGCCTCTGGCCTCTTTCTCTTCTCTGTAATATGAAGGGGTGTACAGGTTCCTTATATAGAGATGTGAGACCCCTCAGGGGCAAAGCAGGTATTTGCCCACATAACCCTAACTAGGGTTACTTAACACTCCCCCTTGGGCGAATACCGCGACCAACACATGCCTCGTTAAAACTCCGAAAAACCCAGTGGGAAAAATATGGAGAAAGAGAGCATGATGATACAAATTGCATTTGCACTTTGTTGCCTCGTTAAAAACCTCATGTGAGAAACTTCAAGAAAACTCACCAAGGGAAAAAGAGTACAACAGCTGTCATCGGGACAGATTTCGATCCTCTGAGATCTAGATTCTATCGAATCTTCTACAAGGGCTAACTTTTAGAAATGTGCTCCCCCTGATCATTGCAAAACCGTATCAATAAGGCAAAACATCTTCTTCTAGAAGTATATGCACATAAAGATTTAGCAAACGGATTGCATATCCTTGCAAGGACTATTTCAGGAACTTTACCTCTACTCACTTCTAGGATATACGAGGTAAGTGCACGTATCAATATAAATAAGCCACTCTGATTGATGGTGTTCGATCGACTAGATCTATATATTTGATAGAAAGTTCCATAAAGGTTCACATATTGATCATCAAGCTCACGCCTTCAGGGCATAGAATATGACATTTATTGTCTCACGATTGTGATCAATATAAGCATTCGCTCCCCCTGACGATGACATCTGTCAAAGTTGTTATCCCTCATAACTCAAGCATATTCTTCAAGATATATGTCTCATTGTTCATCTGGAATAACGAGAATGAATGAGGTTGGGGTGCTATCAATTTCTATCTTACACCACAATTTATACATAGTTGTGCAAAGCAAATAATATGTCCTTCAATAGGACTTAGGGGATAATATAGTTGCAATAATACATATTGTAAATATGACACATCGCTCCAGGAATTCATCCTTTGCAACATCTATGATGGTGTAACAAAAGTCCATCAAAGATCATAATCCACCAGAGATTTTTCATCGATCAGATATATTGTTATAGTTTGTCATTCTGGCACAATGGGGATACTTTGCCAGTAACACCTAAACCTTATAGGTTTCTGCCATCAGGGCTTTAGAGGATACCGTAATTCCACATCTAGTGGAAATTACCATGAGTAAAACTCATGGAATGCACATGTGCTTATTCGGTGAACTTGAAGTCCTTTGGTACCTCATCTTATTCCTTTTCGGGTCTGTATGGGTCTTTATCCCTTTATAGGGATTATCAAACTTTGGTGTTCAACACAGACTTTGTTTCTTCTGGATAGGTTCCATCTGGGAACGATAGTCTCAACTACGAGATATTCTCCCTACATAGGAGAGTGATCATTCATCAGGAATGTATTATTCGGTATGAGATTTATATGTTGCATATTTATAATTCAAATATATGAGTCCTCCTAGGATCTCATGACGGATCTTCAGAATCCTATTAACTGCATATTTTAATTCATGCCATTTGCCAGATATATTACATAGCGGAACATTGTTTATTCAACACATACGTGGGATGGGTCTCTCACAAGACCACTTGAACCATCGCATTCACCACACATTATTTCAATAGTGCCCATAAATGTCCGAACTTCAAGCTCGCGACTTTCATTTTGCGATTATTGGTTCAGCCTCGATTGCATTTATTAATGACCCGATAAGAGAGCTTCAAGCACTCATGCCTAGGACTTTGTTTTGGATCCATTTGCAATCTAGAGCGGCAAGATAGGTGTCGACATATTTGTCTCCCACATTTAATAATGATCTCCGTCGTTTCCCAAAAATGAAAGATTCATTGTTCCGTATTCCCAGCACAATGATATTGCGCGCATTGCTAGGAACTTCATCATTAAGATGAACCTCTTCGTGAGGCAAATCACCATCAGGGTGAATTAATCGGAGGAGAGTTATCACAGACCACGTGAATCTGCAATCAGAACATATGCTTTGACTAAGGCTGATGGATCATATCCGCAGGCGTCCCCGCAGAATAGATCAAATGCCAATAAGTCAAATGTGGATATGATATTAATCCCGGGTATATCCACATCTACATCAGGTAGAAGCATTCAAACCAATATGGTTACTCCTCAACGATTTCTGGCAAACTCCATATACACAGGAGTACACTCCGAACGACGGGTTCAGTTTGGCTTTTGTGCGTTTAATAGAATATTGAGGCATTACACTATATGGACATTCCTCCCCCTAATGCCGAGATGTTCTAAAAGCATACAGATAAAATCCCCAACCACAATCATCTAGTTTGTGGCCAATGTATGCTATTGTGGTGATTTATTTGGGAAATCTTACGCACATTACAGATAGGGGTTTTATGCAGTGAGCTTTGGACTTAGATTGATGTAGTGGCATGAATACTACATATTTTTCCTTCAACGTGAAGGATTAGTCTCAACTTCTAGCAAGACACGCAACAACAAGTCGCTTTGTGGTTACAATTCTGCAAACTTACTATTATTATCACCAAATATACAGTCAATCATCAGGATTTAGACTGATACGCGCAACAATATGTTAGCCATAAAAACAAAAAAAAAACTTTAGGGCTCATGCACACCATTTGTCGTTTGGAGCAAGTAGTTGACTTCAGATCAACAAGGACAATGACCATCAGGTATAGCGCTCACAAGAACATTCATTGGTTGCATTGTGCTTTCAAGCACATAGGAGAGTTTGCGCATATATAATGGTGGTAAAGCGCACGGCATCAGGCCAATGCTGCCAAGCAGAGATTTTTATATGCACAGATGTATAGTCCAGCTCATTTTATTATTGCCCATGGTTTACCCAATTACTCATACTGTTCTGAAATTGGGTATCGATTTATGCAACATTTTAGGTATTATAATTTTGAGAGAGAATTTATAACAATAGTTAATAAATTGTGATGCTGCCAGCAGGGCAAACATTTCTCCTCATATTATATACCAAATTATTCTATATAGCATTATTTCGATCTCTTCATATTGTTCAGCAAAAAGAGAAGCTTTGCAATAGAACTGACAGGGCCAAGAATTCATTTTATCTGGGAAAATCACCATATAACTAGCTTTTGATGAAGCAAATGATGATAACTGCTTGGCAAGAATGAAAATAGGACTGGTGTCCGCCAGGATCCATCTTCAACAACAGATATTACTGCTCTCATACGAAGAAATCATCAGGAGTAGAGAGGGTACAATAGGTCTCTACAAGATCTTCATATTTCTATCACAAATTATCATCACTAGTAGTCTAGTTGTCAAGACATATGACTCTTCTGGCTCCGAGGACCAAGGACATGTTAATGTCTAATTTAGCTTCAAGCTCTACGGTGATGTGGGATTTCATAGTTATTTGTCTACTCTTCTCACTTCTGGTAGATCGGAGGTAGATAATAGTAAGCATGCCAAAGGGTGGAATTCAGTGTAGTTCGGCTACATAAACCCCAGGTATGTGTCCATTCAGGACCGACCTTTACCATTTAGCTTACAATGTATACCAAACTTGCTAAAAGACTATCCCGAGTCAATTCAGTGACTATAAGTATTTACAATTATGAGAAATATATGCAACACAAGCATAGAGGTCCTAGATAGGACGAGTAAAGTGGTTCGACGGGAACACACAATGTTTTTTTTGCACACCAACATAGTGAAATTTTTTCTCAGAGTAACCTTTCGATGTACTCACAACTTCGTGTTGCTAGGGTACTAGCCATTTATCTCAAAGTTCGCTTCATGTCGTTCAACGACAAAAGGAGCAATGTGTCAACATCTGGTTGAGCAATGTATAACTGAGATTTATAGCCTTAAATCATTTGGTAATGTCTTATTGCTTACTAATAAAATCCCAATTTGTGATGTCTTCTGTGCCAAAAAGGCTTTCATGCATTATATTATATATCTTCGGGTTACTTCGGGTAAAACTTTATGCATGAGGAGAGAGCAGAGAATTAACTTATCCAAGTTCTGTTGTATTTCAATTTAGTTTCCCAGATTATTCAAGCACTATAGAGCTTGATATAGTTGTTATGGCCACTTGGCGATATATAAATATATAATGCCACACAACACAATCAAATAAAATATAGAGCTAAACAAAATTGTTTACGAAGGTTGCGCATAATGTGACTTTAGGGGCTTGAATAACCCACCATAATTCACGCGAGTACAAGCTCTAGCGTATCTAACGTCAATGCGTGTGCGGCCATCAGGGCTACGACAACACAACAAGCCTTCGTAACAAGCACAATAGACGCAATTGTGGCTCGGTAATTGGGGTACACATAAATCCACGTAACGTACGCAACAGGCGCAATTGTGGCTCCGATGATCACGGCTGATAGACAGTGCCTACAGGGCATGCGAAAAATACGCGACTCAGCGATGGCGGTCTGACTCAACAGGAGCGATCCGATTAATAGAGAGCACGACATAGCAATCACATGACACAGCCAAGTTCGTAGGGCACAAATACTGTGTCGTGTTGCCAGGGCGCAGCCAATGCATAGCTGATGCCATAACTCAGCCGATTAATAACGCAGCCTGATCGGCGTGTCCGAGTACCCACTATACAATTTAATCGCTCATCGTGCGTTTAAAAGCTCAACGCAATATAAATATTTAGAGCGATTTAACAATGCACTATATATCCTTCATATCTTTCTGCTAATTATTTACTACGGAAACAAAAGCAGAAAAATAATACCAGATTTAATCCATAAACATAACGCATCTGGTGTAAAAATGTTCTCATATTTAAGCACACATTTTTTCCTATTAATTATTTGCGACTAGAAATAATTAATTAAAGTAGAAATCGCAACACAGACCATACTTGATTCTATTTATTATTTTCATTAGGAAAATAGGATAAAATAGCATGAAGCATGTATATAAACTAAAACATGTATAATGAAGAGATATTTTTTTCTTCCACCACTCCCAAGTTTCCTATGCATGCACTCTAACTGTAATAATAGGCAACCGCCATTTTCGGATCTATTGCATGCAGCCATGCAGTGGCCGCGTGTAACTGCTTTGACCGGGACCTATAATGACGCAAAAAAAATGCACGACATGTCGCTCGGTACCGTGTGCATGCAGTGACCGAGCTCATCCATGTAACCGTTGCGTGATCCGATTTTAGTGCCACAAAAGGCTTCACATCGTATTGCTACATGCATATTGATGTGCGTGGTGAGCGCCGCATCTCACAGTGCTATGTGACGTGGTGAGAGCGACACGTGGTCCCCACGCATGCTGCATGTGTGCTGATGCTGGTAGCGGGCCAGGCGCATGGCTTGACGGACGTGGTAAGTTCGTCGCGCACCACAGCAGATTAAGAACAATAGATCTAATTGAAGCATACCAGTCGAATGCAGGGGAATTGCAACCTGTCGCGTAGGACAGTTCGGCACAGCCGGAGGACCTGCCGGCGTGATGGAGAATTGATGCAGATCTGATACCGCAGCAACGTCGAGGTAGAGCGTGCTGATAACGTGTTGAGAACTACGTTACCACGGATCACCAGATCCGCTCCCTTCCCTCCCGTCAATAGTAGAGGCGCAAGAAGATGTAGAGAACCCGTCTCCCTTCCCATAAGCACGACAGAGGAAACACACGAGACACTGGATATAGGGTTGGGCCTCTGGCCTCTTTCTCTTCTCTGTAATATGAAGGGGTGTACAGGTTCCTTATATAGAGATGTGAGACCCCTCAGGGGCAAAACAGGTATTTGTGCACATAACCCTAACTAGGGTTACTTAACACTGCCAACTGGGATGGCGGGCCTTCTCCTGCAGTAGTCTCTCGTCCAGCCGGGGTTTTTATTTGCATCGGGTTCTTTCTTCTTTTTCCAGACAGCGGTCATGCATGCATCATGCAGAGCACTCGATCGAGCTGAGCTGGGCTGGGCTTACCGTTGTAACTCATAATCACTAGGCCGAAAGCACACTTTAAACGTCCTCGCTGGGCCACCCACCGAGTCATTTCAAACCTGAATTCAAATCGGCCCATACATATACCAGCCCCTGCAAAATGTCTGATCCGTGCTTTCCTACAAAAAAACAAATGTCTGGTCCATGCACGCAGAGAGCCTCCCCCTTTGTGTTTTTTGCTGCCCTGCACCGTGCATCATGCATGCACTTGACTGCAATGCAACGAACAAGAAATGACAAAAAGCACCCAACCCTGAACCTGAAGCTGGATGGATGGATGCCTGGTCTTCCGTCTTCAGCAGAGTCAAAGAACGCATTCAGATCGACGCGCACCAAAAGCTCAGAGCAACTCAGCCGCGACAGGGGAACAGAAAGCGCTTGGCAGGTCACCTCAGGGATGAGAAAATTTGGCCATGCATCATCTTCAGCAACGGCGACCAGGACCAACAAGTCGGAAGTGACTGAGCTAGCATGCGGTTGCGTCGGCGAAGTTAACGTCAAATCGACCCGAAGCGGATGGCGTCCCCGACGCTGAAAGGTAGCTCCGTCGTCCAGTCCAACTCGACCAGCTGAGGCTGAGCTGCTCCGGTTGTGCCTGTTGTTTTAGCTTAATTAGCCCGCCGGTGAAAAGCGCCTCCCGAAAAGCGCGCCGCAATGTAGATGGAAAACAACGCTGGTCTTGACCGGAGACCCAACGATCGGATCCATTATTTCCCCCTTCCTAGCTTCCTGAAACAGAAAAAGAAGCAATTAACTGACCGATCGGTGACTAGCTAGTTCCAAGTGTGAACCGCGCTTTAGTTTGCCTGGAATACAAAAATAACATCGTCAGGCGGGCCATATCAGGGGCCCTCATATTATGCCTAAACTAGTAGTGACACACAGTAATCATACTTGTTCAAAGATCACACAAAAAGGTAAAGGAGAGGGGCAACGAAAGGACAAGATTTCAGACACTTCCATGCGTAGCAAAAAGTTTCCAGTGTGTGCGCTAGCTCTTTCATCACTAGTAGTGTATTATATTGGGATTCATTGACAAACTACTCAGGCATGTTCACACCCCTTCGGAAAATGTGTATCGCTGCACATCATGATTATAGAAACCATAGTTACGAGAGTGAGGGGGTAGTACGTCTAAGGTTGCAGCAAGACGAGCTTTGTGCTTCGTCTTTAATCATTCCAGGCCAAAGATAAACTTTTTACAGTAATCGTCTAGCGGCTAAACGTACGTGATTGCTTTGCCAAAGAACAAACAAAGAAAACCCCCCTATTTAACTTTAGATGGAATAACAATTAATTATATACAGGTACGCACCTATATATTCACATGAGAATGCACGAACCATAACAGGAAAACGGTAAACATCCGACTGCTAGGATATCTCCGACGGCTTCTTTGGGAGCCGTCAGATATAACAACATAAAGTAGTACGTTCGACGGCTGAGTTAGAAACCGACGGACATAAGGTAATGTCCAACAGTTGTCAGACAAGCCGTCGGACATATATCTGCCGGTTCCTAACTCAGCCGTCAGACTTAAGGGTTTTTAATCCCACGGCGCCGAAGCATGTCGTTTCATTCTGAGACACATTGAGCACGACGATGACGCCACCGCCCCGCAGACGCTGTCCCGCCCACTCCTGGCCCCGCTCCCGCCGGCGCCGCCCCACCCCCGCCCCGTCCCGCCCAAACCCCCCGCCGCCGCCGCCGGCCCCAGCCCCGCCCACGCCGGACTTGCCCTCGCCCCGCTTTCACCACCCGCTAAGTGAATATTTTTTTAGTATTATTTTGTATATATTAATATTATTTTGTAGTTGTCATTTTTTAATATTAAATAATTAGTATGTTAAATATTGTTTAGCTTGTTATGTCCGACAACCGGAATTTGATCATGTAATTAATTTAGTTTGTTTTAGTTTACTTAGTGAGGCTTAGATAATTTAAACTTTTAATTTCCGAGGTTATTTATTATGCCTTTGGAAATAAGGTTATTTTATATGATTTGTCACCCGTGACAATGTTATTTTGTATATAATATTGTATTAGTGGTTTATTAGTTGAACTCCATAATAATGTACGATGGTTCTAGTTTTTCGTAGTATATCGTAGTGGGATCTATCCTTTCCTATAGATGCAGGGGCGTAATTTACTTAACTAATCAAGTTAACGTCTCGTATCTAGCATGGAGGAGGATCGTCGATGGATGTATGGAGGTTGGAAGAAAAGAGGTGCTCTATCAAGTGAGTGGGTTGCCAAGACTGACGCGTTTCTCGATCATGCTTTTGCTTGGTCAGAGACTGGAACCGATGTTAGATGCTCTTGTAGCAAGTGTCGGAACATTTATTTCCTTGACAGGAAGACTATGTCGATAGACCTTTGTAAGAACGGTTATATGCCAGGCTATAAGGTGTGGGTGCACCACGATGAGGACCACCTATTGGGTACATGTTAATCCATCTATTTGGTTGATTGAAAAACATTTCATGTAGGTATCTGTGCCTTGGATGACCACTAGATCAGGGGCCTTATGCAGGTGGTGGGCTTCCCCTAAGTTTCATGCCATTTCCAAAAGGATCAGGGGAAACCGTGGTACTGAGTCGTTCCACAACTACAACGGTGATGGACATGTGTGCTTGGCTAAGTGAATGGTATGTCACAGTATGTTGTAACTTCGAATTACATAGAAATGTGTCATTCTAACTTGTATGTACAGGAAGTCAAATTCGGCCATACGCCCACGGATGTGGAGGTGTGTATGCAAGGACATAGGGGTTCTGATCCTCAGAATCCCGATGTTTTATGCACTCAAACAGCCACCGAGCGTCTAGTGAGTTTTTGGTACTCTATTATGTGTTTGTGCATCAACTTGGTGAAGCACTTTATATTTGGTATGTTTGCCTGCAAGCTTCGTATGGGTAGGAGATGGTTCAGCCCCATGGGCAGGACTACGACTGGAGGAGCTAGCCAATCGACCCTGAGGCAGCATATGCAAGCGCAGGAGGACAAGCCCATGGACGGTGAGAGTATTTGATTTGGATTTCAAAATTATTCTCATATGCTTGAGATTGAACTGAGTCCATGGTTTACTCTAATAAGTCCATGGTTTACTATACTAAGTGCATGGTTCACTCTTGTAGGATGGGTGTTTTTGATTCTATGGTTGTTTCTAGGGAGCTGAGATACTGTGGACGACAAATGGAGTACCAGAGATAGAGATTGCAGTGTTGCGTCACCAGGTAGAGTATCATCAATCAGTTTTGAGGCAACAAATAGAGTACCATAGGCAGCAACAAATGGATTACCTGAGTATCATTAATCAATTCTCGGACATAATAGACGTGGGCCCCACCGACGGCCGTTAAAACCGTTACCGAGGATAAACCCCGACGATTGAAAGTGGCTGTCGGATATAGCCTATGTCTGACGACCGTCGTCGGAAATAAGGGTATTTCCGACCCTTTACGGCCGAGGGACAGGTACCGTCGGACATAAGCCTTCGGCCGTTGGAAATAGCTTATGTCCGACGGCTTAGGGGTTATGTCCGACGGCTTTGGCCGTCGGAAATGCCATGTTTTACTATAGTGAACAATATGTGTGCGTGAGGTTAAAGATAGAAGGTTATATATGTTAAAGATAGAATGTTATATATAGTAGCAAATGACCATATACCTTAATTTTGGTAGTGCTATTACTTGCCATGTAAAAGCTTGGGGTTGATCTCTTAATCTCGATAGTGCTATAGTTTTCCATGTAAATCATCCTCATGTATATCTATATATACATAGGTATATCATATAAGGGCCTTGTCTTGTACCATTTTAACATGGTACCAGAGCCAAGGATATTTTTCTAATTCTCCACTACACATCATTGTCCCTCCTTTTCCTCCTCCCACATCGTCTGCTTCTACCACTACAACTACCACTATAACGTTGATCTTCATACACCAAGCAATCATAATTCAACTAACTAAATCAAATTTCCTTTGATGACATGCCTAACTCCTTCCATATCTACAAAGCTAGAAGCTTCTAGAGTACCTTGATATATCCAATGTCGTCTCTAAGAAGAAGTTTGTCGCATTGATGGTCATGTGTGTCATTGAAGTCCCAGATCGAGCATATGCTCGGTGGTATGATCAATATCAACAACCGTTGAGTGGACTTCTCTTATAGATGATCGAGAAAGTCCTTCAAGACACCATCAGTGCCATGTCTTCTAAATCCAAAGAGGTCTAGGACTCCCTCTAGAAGATCGCCTCATCCACAAAGGTGCGCACGGTTCAAATACGTGTGGAACTTGCTACATCAATGAAACATTATTTGTTTGCTGCCGATTTCTTTCACAAGATCATGGAGTTGTCTCCAAGCTCGCATCCACTAATGGCTCTCTACGAGATGAGGATGTCCTCCCCTATCTGCTGGTGGGGCTCCCAACCAAGTACGATCCATTTCTCACCTCCATGAGGAATAATACCAAGCCACTCTCCCTCGACGACGTGTTCGCACGCCTGGTTCCACTCCAACACATGACTGAATGGCAACTACAACATAGTGCCTCTACCAATTATGTATGTCGCAACAGTCCCTCTCGTGACCATGGCTATGCTTAGGGATGAAAACGATCAGAAACGATCAGTAAACACTAAAACCATTTTCGTTTTCGTATTTTCCTTGGAAACGAGACCGAAAATGGTAACTCGGGAAACAAAAACGACATAGATAATTTGGAAACATCGGAAACAAAAGTTCAGTACGAAAATGACACTAATTATGATCATAATCTAAAATTCGATCGATAAAAACTGTAACATGTACCCTCAATTGACTTCAAAAATTCACGCAAGTCATACATTCATATAAAATTAGTAATAATATATAAGATAGGAGGTCACATTAAATTAGATGGATCCGTTGATTGCTATAAGGCTCATTTGGTTGCCAAAGTTTTCAAGCAACAATATGGGATTGATTATGATGCCACCTTTGGTCTTGTTGTGAAGACACCCACCATCCGTCTTTTATTATTGCTGCCAATTTCTCAATGATAGTCACTTCAATAGATTGACATTTAAAATGATTTTCTTCATGGATTTTATGAAGAATACGTTTATACGAAGCAACCATTGGGTTTTAAAGACTCCACTTATACCAATTATATATACAAGCTTGATAAATCTTTATATGGACTTAAGTAGGCGCCACATGCTCGGTTTTGTCAGTTGAGTGGTACCTTGCTTTGATTGGGGTTTCATGCATCCAAGTTGGATGTATCTCTATTTATTTTTAATCAAGCCAACATTCACACATATATTCTCATCTATGTGGATGACGTTATCATCGTTAACTCCTCACCTTAGATTGTGGGTCACTTCCTCTAACAACTTCAAGTTGATTTTGTAGCGAAGGATCTTAGTTGACTCAATTTTTAGGCATTAAACTTCATCATACATCTACTAGACTGATTCTCACACAATGCAAATACATCAAGGACCTTCTGTTGTGCACCAACATGGAGAATTCTAAGGGAATCACTACCCTGATGATGTCTGCCAACAAGTTCTTTCTACACATGGTACACCTCTCTCACTGGAGGCAGTGTCGGTCCTAAGGTTGGGGCAAAGGGTCGGCCGCCCTAGCCCCCAATTTCATAGGGACCAATCCTAGGTATATATATATAGTAGTTAGACTATTGATATTGTCGGCGTTTCGAGACCGGGGGGTCCCTGAGCCGACGAGTGAAGTGTCACCGCGTGCCCTAGCCCAGATGGGTCAACGCGAGGCCGAGCGCGAAGGGGGGAAGTGAGGTGGCCGGAGATGGGCGTGAGAGAGGTGGAAATCCCGCGGCCTTCGTGTTCGTCCCGCGCCCAGGTCGGGTGTGCTTGCAGTAGGGGGTTACAAGCGTCCACACGGGGGAAGGAGCGAGCGGCCTCACGCGAGCGCCCGTCCCGTCCTCGTCCCCGTGCGGCCAACCCTCTCTAAGAGGGCCCTGGTCCTTCCTTTTATAGGCGTAAGGAGAGGGTCCAGGTGTGCAATGGGGGGTGTAGCAGAGTGCTACGTGTCTAGCGGAGGAGAGCTAGCGCCCTAAGTACACGCCATCGTGGCGGCCGGAGAGATTTTGGCGCCCGGTTTGTGTGATGTCGTGGCCGTCGGAGGAGTGCTGGAGCCTGGCGGAGGGACAGCTGTCGGGGCCGTCGAGTCCTTGCTGACGTCCTCTTGCTTCCGTAAGGGGACCGAGAGCCGCCATCGTCAGGGAACGTGAGGGGCGCCATCATCGCCTATCTGGCGGAGCGAGCCAGATGGGACGCCGGTCTTGTTCCCCGTAGCCTGAGTCAGCTTGGAGTAGGGTAATGATGGTGCCTCCTGTTGACGTGGCCAGTCCGTGCCCTAGGTTGGGCGATGTGGAGGCTCCTCCGAGGTCGAGGTCGAGTCCGTCTTCCGTGGCCGAGGCCGAGTCCGAGCCCCTAGGTCGGGCGAGGCGGAGGCTGTTGGCTGAGGCTAGGGCGGAATTTGAGTCCTGGGGTTGGGCGAAGCGGAGTTCGTCGTCTTCTGGGGCTTTGCCCGAGTCCGAGCCCTGGGTCGGGCGGAGCGGAGTTCGCCGTCTTCCGAGGCTTAGCCTGAGTCCGAGCCCTGGGTCAGGCGGAGCGGAGTTCACCGTCTTCCGGGGCTTAGCCCGAGTCCGAGCCCTGGGTCGGGCGGAGCGGAGTTTCCTATGGTGTGCGGCCGGGCCTGACTGCCTGTCAGCCTCACTCTATCAAGTGGCACCGTAGTCGGAGCGGCGCAGGCGGCACTGTCTTTCTGTCAGACCGGTCAGTGGAGCGGCGAAGTGACGGCGGTCACTTCGGCTCTGTCAGCTGAGGGGCGCGCGTCAGGATAAAGGTGTTAGGCCACCTTTGCATTAAATGCTCCTGCGATTTGGTCGGGGTTGCTTCTTGGCGAAGACAGGGCCTCGGGCGAGCCGGGAACGTGTTCGCCGCTGGAGGGGGGCCTCGGGCGAGGCGGAGATCCTCCGGGGTCGGCTGCCCTTGTCCGAGGCTAGGCTCGGGCGAGGCGTGATCGAGTCCCTCGAATGGACTGATCCCTGACTTGATCGCACCCATCAGGCCTTTGCAGCTTCATGCTGATGGGGGTTACCAGCTGAGAATTAGGAGCCTTGAGGGTACCCCTAATTATGGTCCCCACAGTAGCCCCTGAGCCTCGAAGGGAGTGTTAGCACTTGCTTGGAGGCTTTCGTCGCACTTTTTTGCAAGGGGACCAGCCTTTCTCGGTTGCGTTTTGTTCCGGTGGGTGCGCGCGAGCGCACCCGCTGAGTGTAGCCCCCGAGGCCTCGGAGGAGTGGTTTGACTCCTCCGAGGTCTTAACGCCTCGCGCAATGCTTCGGCTGGTCTGGTCGTTCCCTCATGCGAGCTAGCCGTAGCTCGGGTGTACGGTCGGGTCCCAAGTTCTCGGGCTGGTATGTTGACGCTGTCAACGGTTTGGCCGGTGCCGGGTTTGCGAGAGCAGCCCCCGAGCCTCTGCACAGGGCGAGAGGGCGATCAGGGACAGACTCGACTTTTTTACATACGCCCCTGCGTCGCCTTTCCGCAAGGAGGAGGGGGGGAGAGCGCCATGTTGCCCTCGGTGGGCGCCGAACATGGTGTCTCCGGTGAGCTGCAGGCGGGTGATCCGAGCGGACGTCCATGCCCCATTCGTTAGGGGTCGGCTAGAGGCCCAGAGGCGCACCCAAAAGTACCTGCGGGTGATCTGCCGGACCCGGTCCCCTGGTGACGGGGTCCGAGGGCTCGATGCCTCCCTCCGATGGGATTCCGTTACAAGATCGTTCCCGCTGGTCTCGGAAATGTCCTAGGGTACCTCGGGAGCGCAGCCTGAGCCTTGGTTATGTATCGAACGTACCCGTGGTCATCCCTCGCTCTGTGTCTGAGGCGGCTGTGAACCCTTCGGGGGCCAGCCTTCGAACCCCTGATCAGTAGTGGGCGCAGAGCCCGAGTAGCCTAAGGCGGCCGTTGAACCCTTCCGAGGGGCCGGCCTTTGAACCTCTGACCAGTAGTGGGTGTGGAGCCCACGTGCTCTGAGGCGGCTGTTGAACCCTTCCGAGGGGCCAGCCTTCGAACCTCTGATCAGTAGGGAGGCTCGGAGCCTGGTTCCTTCACAGGGAAGGATCCCTTCCGGGGTATCCCCCTTTCCCGGTCCCTGTTGCAAGAGAGAGAAAGAGGGAAAAAAGGAAAAGGATACGAAATCGAACAACGCGGCGTACCTTCTTTGACGCGGTCATTATGGCGAAGGCGAAGCGTCGCTCGCTTCTCCTGCCAGAGGCGCCGCCTGTCCCGCCATGGAGTTAATGCGACGGGGCGAGTGGTTCGCAGGGCAGCCATTGCGCGTGCGCGAGCCGTTCGAGGAACGGAACACGGGCGCGTTGTCTTCACGCCATGAGAGAGGGTTCTCTCGCTGCCCCCGGATGGGACGTAAGCTTGGCTGACGATGTGACCGCTACTCCTGCCCGCCTGCCACCGCCATTACTGCCGGCCCGTTTTCGGCCGCATTGACCGTCGCGCCAGGCTGGAGCCGCTGGGTCGTGCGCAGGGGTCGCCTCGAGTCGCGGTATTGGTTCCGCAGTCGAGGAGGTGCGGTGGTGGCGCAGGTGGCGGTGCAGTTGCATGCACGAAGCATTCGGTGCGCCGGTTGCATGACGCGTGGGTCTGGGCCTCCATGTCGGGCGTGTTGGGAGTCGGAGAAGCGCACCCACTTGGCGTGGTTGCATGCCGCCTGCACGGCTGCCCGCCCTTTCGCCCGCTGGTCTGGGCAAAAGTGGAGAGCCGCTTGTAACCGCGGGGCGGTTGCACGCACCGCGCACGGTGGTTTGGCTTCTTCTGCTCTGGGCCGGCTTGCATGACGTGTGGGACCCAGCCCCCGCGCCGTAGGGGGAGGGCCTTGGAGCGTGTTGGAGAAGACTCAGCCCACGACGGCTGGGGACGCAAGTAGGGAGAGTCACCTTTAAAAGGAGGGTGACCCTCTTGGAAGACGATCGTGTCTTCGCGCTCCCTTATGCATCATGTCTTTCCATTTTCCAAGCCCCCGGATGGGGGATATCCGCCGTCTTTCCGCTTCGTCGTTGGAGGAACGCAACTCTGCGGGAGTTGGTACCTTTCAGCCGTCGTTCGGCTTCAAGGATTTTCATCATGCAGCCCGGTCGCACCCCTCCGCCGGCGGCCACCCAAGATGGTGACCTCCAGTTCGATGGCGGGGGAGAGCGAACCGGGCCACGGCCTCTGCCCCTCCCTCAGCCTCAAGGATTTTCATCACCAGGGCTGGGGAGGGGAGTGTGCCGAGTTGGGGTCGGCCCCTGCGTGTGCGGTGGCTCGCTCCTTCCCTCAGTGATCGGGGGGAAGGGCGGGAGTCGTCCGTGGCGCTGGCAGCTGCATCGTGCCCGGCTCTCTGAGCCGAGCGGCTTCGGAGCCGCTCCCGGTGCCGCCTCCCGCCACGGCAGCTGGAAGAGGTTCCGCCGCCGACGAGCTTGCCGGCGCCACCCGCGGACCGACCTCCAACTCTACGGCCTTCTGCCCGTCCTTGCCTCACGAGTTTGGGCACGGGCAGGGGCCTCCTGGCAGCAGCATCCGCCCTGAGGTCATCGCTGCTGCTGTTCGGCCCCCCGGAGCAGAAGTCTTCATCGTCACCGCTGCTGGGGCGGGCGACGGCGAGCCGTTCGTCGGTCTTCTGTTGCTCTGCAGGCCCCTCCCCCATCGAGTGGGGTCGTTCGTACCTACGGAGGTGGAACCGGAGTTCCGTTTGTAATGGCACTTCGAATGCCAGTGTTTTTGTTCACTGTGGCTGTCGAGGCCTGAACATGTATGTAAATTCGGCATGGAGCCGTGTTTTTCCCCATTTTCGAGCACTAAGACTCGCCTGTTGGTTGTCTGAACCGCTTCACCAAGCGTGAGTCGCCCCGTGTAAAGGTGACGAGTGAGGTATCCGTATCCCGGAGGCGTAGGAGTCCCTCGGCTCGGTCAGCCTTGTTGTCTGAGGCTTCCCTTGCTTAGTTAGAGGAAACCCTCGGCCGCTCTTCGATGAGCCGGGGCCAGGGGTAGCGGTGCCAGCGCGAACAGAGGCAGAGTTGGCTTGAAAAGGAAGACCAGGTCGGCCAGAGCCTGGCCGGGTCGTCCGTTAGCGAGACCGACGCCGGAATTGACCTGCCGAGGCCTCGGGCCGAGCTGATGTCCTTGGGGGACAGCTAGCCGAGGCCCCGGGGTGACCGGCCGAGCCGCCTGCTCGGGCCGGATTCTTGGAGAAGACCCTGGAGGCGATGGCCTGGGCTCGGTGATGATGTTGTCCTTCAGAGCGGAGACCCTTGGACCGCGTCGCCGTCCGAGGCTAGGTCGGACCTCACCAAAGGTGTTGTCGATGCCGAGGGTGCTGCTGCTCCCTTTAGCCGTCAAGATCCGAGCCTGCAGGATCGGATTATCTTGTAGCGTGTGTTTTCTGCGGCCGCCGAGGCCGGAACACACCCTCGCCGTATTGTGAAGCCGCGTCTCCTTTCCTCTTGTTTCGAGTATCTGGACTTTTTTGTCGGTAACAGAACTGTTTGTGCGAGCGAGAGTTGCTTCTCACGGAAGGTGATGAGTGAGGTATCCATATCCCGGAGGCGTAGGAGTCCCTCGGCTCGGTCGGCCTTGCCGCTTACGCACACTCTTACCCGTCCATGGGGTTCTGTCACCGACGCAGTCGAGAAAGCTCGAAGAATCGCTCCGACAGAAGAGCTTCCGAACGTGAAGACTTATTCGGTCCGCGGAATCACTTATCCGAACGTGAGTTACTTATGGCAGAAGGTGATGAGTGAGGTATCCGTATCCCAGAGGCGTAGGAGTCCCTCGGCTCGGTCAGCCTTGGCTGCTTACGTGTACTCCGTCGTTTTCAGGATCCACTTTCGAAGTAGTCAAAAAGCACGAAAGACATTCCGGCGGAAAAGATCATTTTTCGAGGAAAATTTCGACGCAGAGGGGGTTCCCCCCTTTTAGCCCCCAAGGGAGGGTCGGGCTTTGCCGAGGCAAGGCTAACCCTTCCTTGATGACTAAACTTTGCGTGAGAGCGAGGTATATGAACAACTTGAAAACATCTTAAAGGTAGAAGCGACGTAGCTGTTGGATGTTCCAAGCGTTGCTGTAGACCTCGCCTTGACTGTTGGCCAGCTTGTATGTTCCGGGTTTTAGAACTTTGGCGATGACGAACGGCCCCTCCCAGGGGGGCGTGAGCTTGTGTCGACCTCGGGCGTCTTGTCGCAGCCGAAGCACCAGGTCGCCCACCTGGAGGTCTCGGGACCGGACCCCTCGGGCGTGGTAGCCTCGCATGGACTGCTGGTACCGCGCCGAGTGTAGTAAGGCCTTGTCCCGAGCCTCTTCTAGCTGGTCCAGTGAGTCTTCTCGACTAGCTTGGTTGCTTTGGTCGTCATAGGCCCTCGTCCTCGGGGAACCGTATTCCAGGTCTGTGGGCAAGATGGCCTCGGCCCCATAGACTAGAAAGAACGGCGTGAAGCCCGTGGCTCGGCTCGGTGTCGTTCTCAGGCTCCAGACCACCGAGGGGAGTTCCTTCATCCATCGCTTGCCGAACTTGTTGAGGTCGTTGTAAATCCGAGGCTTGAGTCCTTGTAGAATCATGCCGTTGGCACGCTCTACTTGCCCATTCGTCATGGGATGAGCCACGGTGGCCCAGTCCACCCGGATGTGGTGATCCTCGCAGAAGTCCAGGAACTTTCTGCCGGTGAACTGGGTGCCGTTGTCGGTGATGATGGAGTTCGGGACCCCGAAACGATGGATGATTTTGGTGAAGAACGCCACCGCCTGCTCGGACCTGATGCTGTTCAGGGGTCGGACCTCGATCCACTTGGAAAATTTGTCGATGTCGACCAACAGGTGCGTGTAGCCCCCGGGTGCCTTCTGCAAGGGGCCGACGAGGTCCAGACCCCACACAGCAAAAGGCCATGTGATGGGTATCGTCTGTAGAGCCTGAGCGGGCAGGTGGGTCTGCCTTGCATAGAACTGACACCCTTCGTAGGCGCGGACAATTCTAGTGGCGTCGGCCACCGCCGTTGGCCAGTAGAAACCTTGTCAGAAAGCATTTCCGACAAGGGCTCGAGGTGCTGCGTGGTGGCCGCAAGCCCCCGAGTGTATTTCTCGGAGGAGTTCCTGACCTTCGGTGGTGGAGATGCATCGCTGGAGGATGCCTGAAGGGCTGCGGTGGTAGAGCTCCTTCCCTTCTCCCAGCAAGACGAACGACTTGGCGCGCCGCGCCAACCGCCGAGCTTCGGCTCGGTCAAGGGGCAGCTCTCCTTGGTGGAGATATTGCAGGTACGGGGTCTGCCAGTTTTGATCAGGCGTGACCCCACTTTGCTCCCCCTCGACGCGCAGCGTTTCGCCCTCGGGGGCCGAGGGTACCTCGGGCCGAACCGAGGGTGCCTCGGGCCGAGCCGAGGGTGCCTCGGACTGTGCCGAGGGTACCTCGGGCTGGGCCGAGGGTGCCTCAGGCTCGGGCGCGTCGTCGATCTTGACGGAGGGTTGATGCAGATCTCGGGAGAAGACGTCCGGGGGAACCGTTGTTTGCCCCGAGGCTATTTTAGCCAGCTCGTCCGCAGTCTCGTTGTAGCGCCGAGCGATGTGGTTGAGCTCGAGACCGTAGAACTTGTCTTCCAGGCGCCGAACCTCATCGCAGTAGGCCTCCATCTTCGGGTCGCGGCAGTGGGAGTTCTTCATGACTTGGTCGATGATGAGCTGTGAGTCACCACGAGCGTCGAGGCATCGGACCCCTAGCTCGACGGCAATCCGCAACCCGTTGACCAGAGCCTCGTACTCAGCTACATTGTTGGACGCCGGGAAGTGGAGGCATAGCACGTAGCGTAGGTGCTTCCCGAGGGGCGAGATGAAGAGTAGGCCTGCGCCGGCTCCTGTCTTCATCAGCGACCCATCGAAGAACATGGTCCAGAGCTCCGGTTGGATCGGAGCTGTTGGTAGCTGGGTGTCGACCCATTCAGCCACGAAGTCCGCCAAGACCTGGGATTTGATGGCCTTCCAAGGGGCGAACGAGATTGTTTCGCCCATGATTTCTATCGCCTACTTTGCAATCCTACCCAAGGCCTCTCGGCAATGGATGATCTCCCCCAGGGGGAAGGATGACACCGCAGTTACCGGATGAGACTCGAAGTAGTGTCGCAACTTCCGCCGTGTCAGGATCACCGCGTACAATAGCTTCTGAACTTGTGGGTAGCGGATTTTGGTTTCGGACAGTACCTCGCTGACGAAGTAGACTGGCCTCTGAACGGGCAATGCATGCCCCTCTTCTTGCCTCTCGACCACAATCGCGGCGCTAACCACCTGAGTGGTCGCGGCGACGTAGACCAAGAGGGCTTCTCCGGCAGCTGGGGGCACCAGGATAGGCGCCTTCGTGAGGAGCGCCTTCAGGTTCCCGAGGGCTTCCTCGGCCTCAGGGGTCCAAGTGAAGCGCTCGACCTTCCTTAAGAGGCGGTACAGGGGTAGACCCCTTTCGCCGAGGCGTGAGATGAAGCGGCTCAGAGCCGCGAGACATCCCATGACCCTCTGTACGCCTTTCAAGTCCTTGATGGGCCCTATGCTAGTGATGGCTGCGATCTTCTCCGGGTTGGCTTTGATGCCCCGCTCGGAGACGATGAACCCCAAGAGCATGCCTCGGGGCACCCCGAAGACACACTTTTCGGGATTGAGCTTGACACCTTTCGCCTTGAGACATCGGAATGTCACTTCAAGGTCGGAAAGGAGGTCGGAGGCTTTCCTCGTCTTGACTACGATGTCATCGACGTAGGCCTCGACCGTGCGGCCAATGTGCTCGCCGAACACATGGTTCATGCACCACTGGTACGTCGCGCCCGCATTCCTCAAGCCGAACGGCATGGTGACATAGCAGTACATGCCGAAGGGTGTGATGAAAGAAGTCGCGAGCTGGTCGGACTCTTTCATCCTGATTTGGTGATACCCTGAGTAGGCATCGAGGAAAGACAGGGTTTCGCACCCAGCAGTGGAATCCACGATCTGATCGATGCGAGGAAGAGGGTAGGGAACCTTCGGACATGCTTTGTTCAGACCAGTGTAGTCTACACACATCCGCCATTTCCCCCCTTTCTTTCTCACAAGCACAGGGTTGGCAAGCCATTCGGGATGGAATACCTCTTTGATGAGCCCTGCCGCCATTAGCTTGTGGATCTCCTCGCCTATGGCTCTGCGCTTCTCCTCGTCGAATCGGCGCAGAGGCTGCTTGACGGGTCGGGCTCCAGCTCGGATGTCCAGCGAGTGCTCGGCGACATCCCTCGGTATGCCGGGCATGTCCGAGGGACTCCACGCGAAGACGTCGGCGTACGCGCGGAGAAAGTCGACGAGCACTGCTTCCTATTTGGGATCGAGCCCGGAGCCGATCCGGATTTGCTTGGAGGCGTCGCTGCTGGGGTCAAGGGGGACGGACTTAACCGTCTCCGCTGGCTCGAAGTTGCCGGCATGACGCTTCACGTCTGGCACCTCCTTAGAGAGGCTCTCCAGGTCGGCGATGAGGGCCTCGGACTCGGCGAGGGCCTCGGCGTACTCCACGCACTCCACGTCGCATTCGAACACGTGTTTGTACGTGGGGCCGACGGTGATGACCCCGTTGGGGCCCAGCATCTTGAGCTTGAGGTAGGTGTAGTTGGGGACGGCCATGAACTTCGCGTAGCAGGGCCTCCCCAATACCGCGTGGTAGGTTCCTCGGAACCCAACCACCTCGAACATCGGGGTCTCCCTTCGGAAGTTGGAGGGTGTTCCGAAGCAGACGGGAAGATTTGTCCGAGGGGCTGGACGGGCTTCCCGGGGATGATCCCATGGAAAGGCGCAGCGCCCGCCCGGACCAAGGATAGATCGATACGCAGAAGCCCGAGGATCTCGGCGTAGATGATGTTGAGGCTGCTGCCTCTGTCCATGAGGACCTTGGTGAGCCTGACATCGCCGATGACGGGGTCGACGACGAGCGGGTATTTCCCCGGGCTCGGCACATGGTCGGGGTGGTCGGCTTGGTCGAAGGTGATGGGCTTATCGGACCAGTCTTGGTAGACTGGCGCCGCCACCTTCACCGAACAGACCTCCCGGCGCTCTTGCTTGCGGTGCCGAGCCGAGGCGTTCGCCGCTTGCCCACCGTAGATCATGAAGCAGTCGTGGACCTCGGGGAACTCTCCTGCCTGGTGATCTTCCTTCTTGTCGTCGTCGCGAGCCCTGCCACCCTCCGCGGGTGGTCCGGCCCTGTGGAAGTGGCGCCGAAGCATGACACACTCCTCAAGGGTGTGCTTGACCGGCCCCTGGTGATAGGGGCACGGCTCCTTGAGCATCTTGTCGAAGAGGTTGGGACCTCCGGGGGGTTTCCGAGGGTTCTTGTACTCGGCGGCGGCGACAAGGTCCGTGTCGGCGGCGTCGCGTTTCGCTTGCGACTTCTTCTTGCCCTTCTTCCTGGCGCCGCGCTGAGCTGACGCCTCGGGGGCATCTTCCGATGGGCGGCCCTGGGGCTGCTTGTCCTTCCGGAAGATAGCCTCGACCGCCTCCTGGCCGGAGGCAAACTTGGTGGCGATGTCCATCAGCTCGCTCGCCCTGGTGGGGGTCTTGCGACCTAGCTTGCTCACCAGGTCGCGGCAGGTGGTGCCGGCGAGGAACGCGCCGATGACGTCCGAGTCGGTGATGTTGGGCAGCTCGGTGCGCTGCTTCGAGAATCGCCGGATGTAGTCCCGGAGAGACTCTCCCGGCTGCTGTCGGTAGCTTCAGAGGTCCCAGGAATTCCCGGGGCGCACGTACGTGCCCTGGAAATTGCCAGCGAAAGCTTGGACTAGGTCGTCCCAGTTGGAGATCTGCCCCGGAGGCAGGTGCTCCAACCAGGCGCGAGCGGTGTCGGAGAGGAACAGGGGGAGGTTGCGGATGATGAGGTTGTCATCGTCCGTTCCACCCAGTTGGCAGGCCAGACGGTAGTCCGCGAGCCACAGTTCCGGTCTCGTCTCCCACGAGTACTTTGTGATAGTAGTCGGGGGTCGGAACCGGATCGGGAACGGCGCCCGTCGTATGGCCCGGCTGAAGGCCTGCGGACCGGGTGGTTCGGGCGAGGGACTTCGATCCTCCCCGCTGTCGTAGCGTCCCCCACGCCTGGGTGGTAGCCTCGGCACACCCTCTCGTCGAGGTGGGCCCGACGATCGCGGTGATGGTGCTCGTTGCCGAGGCGACCCGGGGCCGCAGGCGCTGTGTTGCGCGTGCGCCCGGTGTAGACCGAGGCTTCCCGCATGAATCAGGAAGTCGCGACATGATGTTCCGAGGGGTACCCCTGCCTTCGGGAGGCGGAGCTCTCGGCCCGCTGGACCGCGGCGCCTTCCCGGAGATCCTTGAGCTCTCTCTGGATTCGTCGCCCCTCGGTGGTTGATGGCTCCGGCATCGCGCGGAGGAGCATTGCTGCTGCAGCCAGGTTCTGGCCGACCCCACTGGATGCGGGTGGTGGCCTGACCCTGACATCATCGGCGATGCGGTGCTGGAAGCCCTGGGGTAGATGACGCATTTCTCCAGCCAGAGGTTGGCCCGCCCATGCCTGCCCGACGTCCCGGCGGATTGGCTCGAGCGCTCCTGCTCCCTCGTCGAGCCTGGCCTGCACCCCGCGGATTTGCTCGAGTTGTGGGTCGTGACCCCCCGCCGGAATGGGGACCACAGCTAGCTCCCGCGGGATGTCAACGCGAGGCTCTGGCCTAGGGAGATCACCGTCCTCCGGTATGCCGAGATGGTTGCCTTCGGAGGGACCCCCTAGATCAACGTGGAAACATTCGTGGCTTGGGCCGCAGTCCTCGTCGCCGAGGCTACGGCTACCGTCGAAACAGTCGGAAGGGCAGTAGTCGCATGCGGTCATGAGGTCCCGCATGGCACTGGGGTTGCCAAGTCCGGAGAAATCCCAACAGAAGCTGGGCTCGTCGTCTTCCTCGGACCCAGAGGGCCCGTAGGTCGAGACGTTCGTTAGCCGGTCCCAAGGTGACCGCATACGAAACCCCAGAGGGTTCGGATTCACCTCTACGAAAGCGTCCGCCAAAGCAGAGCCGCTAGGCGGATAGAGGCTAAATTCGAGAGGCGTGGGATGGGAATCGGTCGGTACCTCTTGGTCGACGGGCGGTGATGAGGTCACGTCGGGGACTGACTGCACCGTCATCTCAGGTACGAGGGTGACACCCAGCAAGCCTTTCGCGAGCGTGCTGGCGTCGTCCGTTTGCTCGGGATTGACGTGTCGCGGAGAGACAGCGCTCGTCTTCGTCTCAAGCGTGAGGCCGATGCCCGGCGTGCCCCCCGTTGGAGTGCTGGCGTTGTCGACTCGCTCGACGGCCGACGAGGCGCCGCCTCCTGCTTGGCCTTGGTTGCCCCGCCTCCTCCTCCTCCGTCGACGGGGAAGAGGACGGGGCGAGCTCGAAGGTTGTTCTTCCACCACGCGGTGAAGACGTCGTCGATCCCGCCGCCGGCGGGCGGACTGTCGGCCGCCACTGTCGCTGTCGCCCGGCGGTGGAAAGAGTATCATGTCGTAGCTGCCGTCGAGGGACATGAACTCAAGGCTCCCGAAACGGAGCACCGTCCCGGGCCGGAGAGGTTGCTGGAGACTACCCATCTAGAGCTTGACGGGAAGCTGTTCGTCAACACGCAGCAGGCCCCTACCTGGCGCGCCAACTGTCGGCGTTTCGAGACCGGGGGGTCCCTGAGCCGACGAGTGAAGTGTCGCCGCGTGCCCCAGCCCAGATGGGTCGACGCGAGGCCGAGCGCGAAGGGGGTAAGTGAGGTGGCCGGAGATGGGCGTGAGAGAGGTGGAAATCCCGCGGCCTTCGTGTTCGTCCCTCGCCCAGGTCGGGTGCGCTTGCAGTAGGGGGTTACAAGCGTCCACACGGGGGAAGGAGCGAGCGGCCTCACGCGAGCGCCCGTCCTGTCCTCGTCCCCGTGCGGCCAACCCTCTCTAAGAGGGCCCTGGTCCTTCCTTTTATAGGCGTAAGGAGAGGGTCCAGGTGTACAATGGGGGGTGTAGCAGAGTGCTACATGTCTAGCGGAGGAGAGCTAGCGCCCTAAGTACACGCCATCATGGCGGCCGGAGAGATTTTGGCGCCCGGTTTGTGTGATGTCGTGGCCGTCGGAGGAGTGCTGGAGCCTGGCGGAGGGACAACTATCGGGGCCGTCGAGTCCTTGCTGACGTCCTCTTGCTTCCATAAGGGGGCCGAGAGCCGCCATCGTCAGGGAACGTGCGGGGCGCCATCATCGCCTATCTGGCGGAGCGAGCCAGATGGGACGCCGGTCTTGTTCCCCGTAGCCTGAGTCAGCTTGGAGTAGGGTAATGATGGCGCCTCCTGTTGACGTGGCCGGTCCGCGCCCTAGGTTGGGCGATGTGGAGGCTCCTCTGAGGTCGAGGTCGAGTCCGTCTTCCGTGGCCGAGGCCGAGTCCGAGCCCCTAGGTCGGGCGAGGCGGAGGCCGTTGGCTGAGGCCAGGGCGGAATTTGAGTCCTGGGGTCGGGCGAAGCGGAGTTCGTCTTCTTCTGGGGTTTTGCCCGAGTCCGAGCCCTGGGTCGGGCGGAGCGGAGTTCGCCGTCTTCCGGGGCTTAGCCCGAGTCCGAGCCCTGGGTCGGGCGGAGTGGAGTTCGCCGTCTTCCGGGGCTTAGCCCGAGTCCGAGCCCTGGGTCGGGCGGAGCGGAGTTTCCTATGGTGTGCGGCCGGGCCTGACTGCCTGTCAGCCTCACTCTGTCAAGTGGCACCGCAGTCGGAGCGGCGCAGGCGGCACTGTCTTTCTGTCAGACCGGTCAGTGGAGCGGCGAAGTGACGGCGGTCACTTCGGCTTTGTCAGCTGAGGGGCGCGCGTCAGGATAAAGGTGTCAGGCCACCTTTGCATTAA
Source organism: Zea luxurians (assembly GCA_029449295.1). Classification (NCBI taxonomy): domain Eukaryota; kingdom Viridiplantae; phylum Streptophyta; class Magnoliopsida; order Poales; family Poaceae; genus Zea; species Zea luxurians. The sequence goes on from JAOPSE010000015.1 coordinate 23,730,154, forward strand.
ATGCTCCTGCGATTTGGTCGGGGTTGCTTCTTGACGAAGACAGGGCCTCGGGCGAGCCGGGAACGTGTTCGCTGCTGGAGGGGGGCCTCGGGCGAGGCGGAGATCCTCCGGGGTCGGCTACCCTTGTCCGAGGCTAGGCTCGGGCGAGGCGTGATCGAGTCCCTCGAATGGACTGATCCCTGACTTGATCGCACCCATCAGGCCTTTGCAGCTTCATGCTGATGGGGGTTACCAGCTGAGAATTAGGAGCCTTGAGGGTACCCCTAATTATGGTCCCCGACAGATATATAGTCCAACAATTCAGTAGTAAAGTGTCAAAGAGTTGGCAACTACGATGTACCCATAGCTTGGTCGTGTTTAAACATGTTAGAATTTTTTTAAGATAATACTGTAATATGTATGTTTTTATGTACTTGTTGTTTTATATCAATATTTTTAGATATATATAAGTGCTTATATTGTTATCCTTACTACTATTAAGAACGGAAGGTGGACACCTAGTGCTACCACAACTTCACCTCGCACTGACACATTGGGCCTGCCTCACGCACCCCATCCCTCTGCCTCGGCATCGTGCCATGTTGGTCCCACTTAGCGCGCTCTCAGCTACTGCCTTATAGATCCCAGCACCCGTACAGCCACCACCAGATCACACGTACCTTAGTGTTGAAATTTAGGGCTAACCACCAGACTACACATACCTTAGTGTTTAGAAATAAACAATAATTATATTTGAATAAATATCTCAATACCTATTTATATGATATATAAAAACTGTAGCAAAAGCACGGGCAACTGGCTAGTATATAAAAATAATTAGAAGGGGCTCTATTTTAGATCTCGTCCTGGGTCCCTAAAATCTCAGGATCACCGCCAACTAGAGGATGCTACACGCTATCGTAGTGTGGTTATGTAACACCCAAAAGTCTAATTTTGGAAGACTAGTAAAATTCTCCTAAAAAGTTTTTAAGTCAAAATATATGTTTCATAATAATTATCTTACCTTTGAAACTACACATCCTCAAAAATAATGTGTCCTAATTAAAAAAGGGGTAATAAAGAAGGGATCTCCGTAATAATGTGCTCCATTGACAAATTAAATATTTCTAGATTTTTTTAGGAATTTATAAACTAGAACTATATTTCTTAAAAATACACATTTTGAGTGTACATTTAAAAAGTCTTATGCATAAATAAATGAGATAGGAATAAATAACATAGAAATATATTTTACATGCTGAAGTATTATAATGATTATCCATATGAATATGAATCATAAACCCAAATTCGAATTTAAATTCAAAATAATTGAAAAGGGAAAGGAAAATGAAAGAAATAAAAAAGAGAAGCAAAAAGCCTTTACCTGGGCCAAATCCTAGTCCTCGGCCCACTCAACTTTTTCCCATGCGCGGTCTTGGGCTGAATCCCATCTTCGCGGCCAAGCTGTTCCCCTGGTGTATGCGCAGCGGATGATGGATGGGCCCCACCACCCAGTCTCACCATGCGCTACGCTCGTTACTCCACGCACATTGTCTGGTGGGGCCACCATGTCAGCACCATCTGAGGCTTCTTCAACATTGAACGGAACCATGCACACGATGACAAAAGCGCCGGGGAAATCGGGGATCGTCTGCGACCACCGACCCGCAGTGCTGGGTATATAAAGGACCGAGCCCATCGCCCTCGTGATCATCTAATTCCGTGAGCCACGCAACGAGAGCCACCAAGCACGCAGAAAATTGAGAAAAGCACTGCTAGGGTGAAGCTGTGGAGCATCATCGCTCGGGGTGGAACTTGGAGTCAGAGAGCTTCGCATTCTCTTGAGGAACGTGTCTACGGTTATCGTTGAGCTCTAGTGGCCGAGAACTGGTGGCAAATTCTCATCGTACTTCTTCCTCCACCGACCAACCTCCCTCCACTACGGATTAGCCTCGTTGCAACCCAATCAACGGTAACACCACTCCTATCGAGTTTGCCTTTGTATCCGCATCGCGTAGAACCTATCGGCATTAGGGATAGAGCTCTGGGGTGCCAGGCGCACTGCCCGCCAATGGGCGCCGCCGTGCGGGCTGTTGGGCGCCACCACTCTGCGGTCGATGGGGAAGAAGCAGCCCCGATCGTCGATCCGGGTTTGGGTGGCGTGGATTAAATCCCAATGTTTTAAAATCATGAGCATCTTCGTCTGATCAGATGGCTAGATCTTGATGCTAAGGTAGCCCTTTAGCTAATTAAATCCAGACCGTCGATATATGATCAGACATGATAAGGGTGTGGCGAGTGTTTGGCCATGGACCTCTGATCCTATGGCCACGGGCGTGTACCGGTTCGTGTAACAGAAGATCTAATCCGGGGCATAGATTTCTGATCCTACGGCTGGGACGTCCTGATACCCGTTTGGCTCCGCTATTTTACAAAAGACTCCTTGTACTTTATGAAATAGAACCCGCCGTCCTCAGCTGGATAAAACCCTCACACCTAAGTCCCTAGATTTTGCATTTGAGCCCCCTAGAAGGTGTTTATGTGTGTAAAATTAAATCTAATAACTTGTAAAATCCATATTTTGCTCATTCTAGCTCCGATTTGATCCATTCTAGTTGCATTAGCTTTGTAATAAAATTGTCTACACAGTGGCAACATTATTTGTACCATAAAACATATTTTTATAGAAAGATATTGGTCTAGCCTATGATTAGTGGATTAATTCTTCTCACCAAAGTTAAACAAGTCCATGAGGATAATTTGACTAAGATATGATTTCCAATCAAGTTATAATTTAGACTAAAGTTGAGTTAGTTATTTATAGTATATTTTCTCATATGTTGTATAGTAACCAATTTATGATATAGTTTAATACTTAACCACATAAACCATATCCTTATAACCATAACCTCGATTTTAGTGTTTCTCGAACCTACGATCTCGTTGCGACGCGTAGGTCATTATTATGCAATATGTTCTCATGATTGGTGTGATGTTAATTTTGCATATACTATGTTTGTTTGTATTGCTACGAGTAGCAGCGAGGTTACGAGACACTTGAAGACCAACTTGGTACCTAGGAATCTCAAGTCTAAGGCAAGTTGTGCCCTTGATCACTTTCTCATTACCTAATAATGTTCCTGTTGATCACTGTGACATGCTCAGGTTAATTTGATGGGACCTAATAGGCTTCCCTAGCATTGTTTATCCCACACCTTACAAACAAAAGAACTATTGGGTAGTTTTGTTATTGCTCTACCTGGTTTTGGGAAAGTAATGTTATATTATGTTAATGTTCCAATTCTGTTGTTGTTGATTATTGTTCATGATAAGATCATTATGTTAATTAGAACATGAAGAACCACCCAGAAAAACAGTGCTACCACAAGGGTGGTATGGGACGCCGGATGAGGACATCACTTCTATACATACAATGAATGGACCGATAACACGATCGCGTGCACGACAGCTAAATCTCCAGGTACATTCTACCCTAGTCAATTGTGTTTCAGAGCTTACACTTGGGGCCATGGATGTTTTGATGATTAGGAACCTTGGAGAGGACCAGCAAGGACTTGGGAAAGACCTAGGTGTTGAGGAGGAGCAGCAAGGGCGCCCACAACAGGAAGGAGATCAAGTCCGACTCGGCTGCGACTCCATCTCGGGTTCTAGGACCAGTCTGCACTAAAATGGACGACCAAGATGCATCCGGACTCCGATTGTGATGGACTTGATATGGTTGGAAAGATAAAGAGATTATCTAACCAATCCAACTAGTTCCACCCTAAAATTCATCCAGAGTCAATAGAAATCATCGAAACAAGTCAGCGTTTAGATTCTGTTTTGGTGCTGCGACACCGTCTGTTGGGCCGTTGGGCCGTGTATCACGTCGGAGCCCATTAGGGGCGAGTCCAGGGGTCACACACGCCCTAATACTCTATTTATTCAGCAGCCACCGACACATTAGGTTTGGGTTTTGCTTAGATCAATTCTGTCATCGAATAGTTTCGTCGTCATCGGTTTGTGAGACCCCATTCCGTAATCAATACAATTTTGGTTGCGATTCTTTCCTGTTCTTGCTTGTGTTCTTGATTGCGCTTGCAGGGATAAACCTTCGTGGCGAGGTCACTCGTGTGTCACGGGTGATAACCAACGGAGCCGTGGTGTAGTGATTGCGAGGAACCGTTCGCTTGGAGCCTTGGATCATCAACGTCGAGATCTTCACTCAATCAAGTTATCGTATCTCACGGAAGATCGGGTCGTGTCTTCTATCAATTGGTATCAGACTTCCAGGTTGCCCGTGAGGTATAATCCTACCTTTAGATTAGTTTTGTTTCGTCCCATAGTCCAGAAAAAGCCCAAAAAAATTACGATCAGTTTATTCTGACCTAAAACCATCGCCTTAGCCTTTGCACAATTCAGTTTTAGAGTCCGCAGTTCTGAGTTCTTGTTCTAGGTTGAGTTTGGTTGCTGGTTTAGATTTGTTTTGGTTTAGTTTGATTCTGTCCATCCGCTTCCATCCTACAAAACCGACCATATCTACAAAACAGATCCTATCTCTAAAACCGACCCTATCCACAAGACAGATCCTATCTCTAAAACCGACCCTATCCACAAAATAGATCCTGTATCTAAACCGACCATATCCACAAAACAAATCTTATCTCTAAAACCGACCCTATCCACAAAATAGATCCTATCTCTACAACCGACCCTATCCACAAAATAGATCCTATCTCTAAAACCGACCCTATCCACAAAACCGAACCCCCACCCTTCCAACACTTCGCCAGAAACCTTGATTCGGAGTCCAAACTTAAAACGGCCATAACTTTCACCTCGGAACTCGAATCGGGCCTATTTTTTTCAAATCGCACAGAATTAAATTTTGCATCCGATTCTTTCCGGTTTCACTGGATTCGCTGTTTTTAAAATTCCCAAATTCGGCTTGGAAATAGGACTTCTCATTTTCCAAACATTTATTCTGATTTTAGGGCAAACTTGCAAAAATTCCAGAGGACGCGTCATTGCACAAAAAAATCTGAAACTTGGTGTGTTATCTTCTTATGTGCTGCTGTAAAATAGAAAAATATAAAAAATATTTGAAAAAAATCACAAAAAAGGGTAGCACATAACCAGAAACGCCAGTGTTCTGTGCACCTCCGTGATTATTTTGCCCCAAGCCTGTTTTCTTGCTGCACCCATATACTTGTACCTCCTTTCTTGTGCCTTGGTCCAACTGTTCTATTACATTTTCTAGGCCAGCAACTAGGACGAGTACTTGGAACACTTATTCAGCATTGCTATCTGTTACTGACTTGTGTGCCACATATATATATTTAGTCAGCCTTCCCAGAATTCCAGCTTTCTCTTGAGCAGAACAGGTACTCTTTTGCAATCACACCCACGCTCGTTGGACAGTCACATCGGTCACCGTTTGCCACCTACAATGCTGCCGTGCTGGTAAGAACCTTGTAAGAGCGGGGTAAGACGCTTCATAATTTGTATTCCACCACCACCACCCTGAGAGATAGTTGTAGGGTTCACATTGTTTGTTGCCTTTTTGTCCCTGTTTTGTGCTAACAATGACATGACCAAAGAATCAAATGGATAAGGACAAGGGGCCTAAGCTTAACGACGATGAGTGTGTCTCTCAGCTGGAATTGAAGGAGATGATGCGCGCGATGACTGAAGCTTTTAAAAAATACCAGGACTCTGTGGCGACATCCTATGAGCAGCTTGATCGACGAGTTGCTGAACTTGTTACACGCATGGACGTACTGGAGGCTCGTCCCCCACCACCAACTCCAGCCCCACCTCACTCTCCTGTGGACGATGATGTTTATGCACCGCTGCGACAACGCCTCGCACGTAATCGACAAGGTATGGGAGGTAATGGTAGACATCGTCATCATAATCCTGAACCAGACCATGATCCATTTGCTAAGATTAAGTTCTCTATTCCACCGTTCATGGGTTCTTATGATGCTGAAGCTTACTTAGACTGGGAGATGACGGTAGAACAAAAATTTAGTTCCCATCTCGTTCCTGAGCAGCATAGGGTTAGACAAGCCACTAGTGAATTTAGAGATTTTGCTATCATTTGGTAGAATGAACTTGTTAACACACGTGTTGCACCACAAACATGGAATGCGTTAAAAGAGGAGATGCGAGCTCGCTTTATTCCCCCTTCTTATAGACGTGATCTTCGAAAAAAATTGCAACGCTTAGATCAGGGAGACATGTTGGTACAGGAATACTACCAAGAGCTTCAGAAAGGTATACTACGATGTGGGGTAGTTGAGGATCCAGAGGATCAAATGGTTAGGTTTTATGGGGGATTGAGGCGGGAGATTCAGGATATTGTTGATTATAAAGAATATCATTCTATACAATGCTTGTTCCATCTTTCTATGTTGGCAGAAAAAGAATTGCAGGGTCATCAACAGCAGAGGAGCAGCACTTTCACGCCACGCCAGCCACCGGTGCCAGCCAAGGCGTCATCCTCTTCGGGCGTACGAACGTCCACATCTTCCGCCACCAGCAGCACACGCAGCACCGCACCTTCGACATCACAGGGACACGACAACAGCAAGTCCTTGGTGCCTTCGGGTGTTGCAGCAAAACCTGCTACGACCACCTCTTCCACAGGCCGCTCCTCCGACATCAAGTGCCACCACTGCTAGGGACTTGGCCATATTTAGCGAGATTGCCCCAGCAAACTGGCATACATTGCTACTGGTGATGGTGGGATGTTAATGCTTCTGATGTTGAAGATGAAGATACTATTGGAGCTAACATTGCAGAGACTTATGATGGTGATGAAGAGGTTCTTGGTACAATAGCGACCGAGACCTATAAGGCCTTGATTATGCAACGAGCTTTGAGTGCCACGGCTAGTGACGACGACAGCAGACAGCGGCACAACCTCTTCAACATGTTCCTCATCGTCAAGGACTGTCGTGTACATACCATCATTGACGGTGGTAGCTGCAACAACTTGGTGAATGTTGAGGTGGTCAAGAAGCTTGGCTTGACCACACGAGAGCATCCTCACCCTTACCACATTCAATGGTTTAACAAAAGCGGTAAGTTCAAGGTAACAAAAACAACAAGGGTGCATTTTTCTATTGGCTCTTACCATGACTTTACTGATTTCGATGTGGTGACTATGGATGCTTGCTCTCTTTTACTGGGACGTCCTTGGGAGTTTGATACTGATGCTATTCACCATGGTAGATCTAATAAATATACTTTCATGCATAAGGGAAAGAAAATTGTGTTGCTTCCTATGACTCCCACTGAAATTGTCCATTTTGAGCATGAGAAAAAGACTAATGCTAAGCAAAAAGGTGTTTTGAACTCTGAAAATCAGCAACTTATTAAGTTAAAAACTCCTACTTTGCTAGCCACTAAATCTGATCTTACTGAGTTACATGCCTCTGTTGGATTTTGCTATGCCTTTGTGTGCAAAAATGCTTTTTATTCCATTGATGATACATCTATTGCTTTGCCACCAGCTATTGCTAACCTTTTGCAAGAGTATATGGATGTGTTTCCCTCTGAGGTACCCCCTAGATTACCACCTATGCGAGGCATTGAGCACAAGATTGATTTAATTCCAGGGGTGAGCTTGCCCAACCGTGCTGCCTATAGGACCAACCCCGAGGAGACTAAGGAGATTCAGCGCTAGGTCCAGGACCTTCTGGACCGTGGGTACATTCGTGAGAGCCTTAGTCCTTGTTCTGTTCCTGTTCTTTTGGTTCCTAAGAAAGATGGCACTTGGCGCATGTGTGTTGATTGTAGAGCCATTAATAACATCACAATTCGGTACAGATATCCTATTCCTAGATTGGATGACATGCTTGATGAATTAAGTGGTTCTATTGTTTTCTCTAAAATTGACTTGCGTAGTGGATACCACTAGATTCGTATGTCTTTAGGTGATGAATGGAAAACTGCATTTAAAACTAAGTTCAGTCTTTATGAGTGGTTAGTCATGCCTTTTGGGTTAACTAATGCGCCTAGCACTTTCATGAGATTGATGAACGAGGTTTTACGTGCTTTCATTGGTAAATTTGTTATGGTATATTTTGATGATATTCTTATCTATAGTAAGTCTCATGATGATCATATTGAACATTTACGTGTTGTTTTTGATGTTTTGCGTAATGCACGTTTATTTGGTAACCTTGAGAAGTGCACCTTCAGCACCGATCGTGTGTCTTTTCTTGGATATGTTGTGACATCGCAGGGCATTGAGATGGATGAGGCAAAAATTGTTGCCATCACGAGCTGGCCACTTCCAACCACGGTCACGCAGGTTCAAAGTTTTCTTGGTCTTGCAGAATTCTATAGGCGATTTTGAAAGGGAAATGTGCCTTTGAGCAATTTCTATTATGTTTTGATGATTAAGTGCCCAACACATTTAATTAAGTTCTTATGCGCTAAATGAAGAGAAAAGTGCAAATCAAGACATGAGGTATGTTTCTAGACTTAGTACATTGTTTTTAGTACAAACATATTTTGTCTAAGTGCTAGAAACAGGAAAAGAAAGAATTGCAAAAGACTTGGCTGTGTGCAGCCAAAGTCCAGCTCGGCCTGGCACAACGGACTGTCCGGTGGTGCACCGGACAATGTCCGGTGCGCCAGGCTAGCCCGCGTGAACAGGCCGCTCTTGGGACTCGACGGCGGCGTACGACTATAATTCACTGGACTATCCGGTGGTTCACCGGACTATCTGGTGAGTCGTCCGCGGCGAACACGTCGCTCTCGAGAAGAGGATCAACGTCGTACGGCTAAAATTCACCGGACTGTCTGGTGGTGCACCAGACTGTCCGGTGAGCCAATGGTCGTCTGCGCCAACGGTCGGCCGCGCAATCTTCACGCGACGCGTGGCAGCTCCAACGGTTGGAGGGGGGCACTGGACTGTCCGGTGTGCACCGAACAGTGTCCAGTGCGCCAACCGGCCCAGAGCTGCAACGGTCGTCTGTGCCAGAAAAGGAAGGAGATCAGCATCGAACCGTCTATAGTGACTGTCTGGTGGCGCACCGGACTGTCCGTTGGCGCACCGGACTGTCCAGTGCGCCACTCGACAGAAGGCAAGGATGGCCTTCCTTGTTGACCTTCAACGGCTCCTAGCTGCCTTGGGGCTATAAAAGGGACCCCTAGGCGCATGGAGGAGCAACACAAGCATTCACTAAAGCATCCTAAGGCATCCAGACTTCGTTCCCGCGCATTCGTTTTGTTGTGTTTGAGATTTGAGCTCTATTCGAGTCAAGGACTCCCTGTGTTGTCATTTGAGCTCAAGTCTTCTCTTGTGTGCATGGGTGTGCTACGATTTGCATCTTGTGTGTGTTGCTCATCCCAACCTTACTCTGTGCTTTCTTTGTGATCATCATTGTAAGGGCGAGAGGCTCCAACTTGTGGAGATTCCTTGCAAATGGGAAAAGGATATAAGGAAGAAAAGCCGTGGTATTCAAGTTGATCATTAGATCACTTGAAAGGGGTTGAGTGCAACCCTCGTCCATTGGGACGCCACAACGTGGAAGTAGGCAAGTGTTACTTGGCCGAACCATGGGATAAAATCGCGTGTCTCTTGTGATTGCTCTCTCTTTGATTGTTTGTGTTCCCAAGAGCTCGTCTCAAGCTACTTAGCCGTTCTAACTTTCACAACTAAGTTTTGTGGCTGTTAGTGTTGAATTTTACAGGATCACCTATTCACCCCCCTATAGGTGCTCTCAATTGGTATCGGAGCCGTTCTCTTCACACAAGGGACTAACCGCCCGAAGAGATGGATCCTAAGGGAAAGGGGATGGTGGTCAATGACAAAGAGAAGGAGTCCATCTTCAACGAGCCAAGAGACGACAAGCCCACTGACTTTGGCTCGAGTCACAAGAAGAAGGACGGGAAGAAGAAGAGGCGCATCAAGAAGATCATTTACTATGACAGCGACGCCTCCTCTTCTTCACCAAGAGACGACGACGACGATGACTCATCTAAAAGGAAACCGGTTAATCAAAACTTTTCATTTGATTATTCTCGTATTCCATTCAATTCTAATACTCATTTACTATCAATTCCACTTGGGAAACCTCCGCACTTTGATGGAGAAGACTACTCATTTTGGAGTCACAAAATGCGTAGTCTCCTATTTTCTCTCCATCCTAGTATTTGGGAGATTGTTGAAAACAGAATGCATTTTGATAATACTGACAACCTCGTTTTCATAAATGAGCAAATTCATAAGAATGCACAAGCTACCACTGTTTTGCTAGCATCTTTGTGCAGGGATGAGTACAACAAGGTGAGCGGCTTGGACAACGCCAAGCAAATCTGGGATACCCTCAAGATATCACATGAGGGAAACAACACCACCATGATCACCAAAATGGAGTTGGTGGAAGGCGAGCTAGGAAGATTTGCGATGATCAGGGGATAGGAGCCAACACAAACCTACAACAGGCTCAAGACCCTGGTCAACAAAATTAGAAGCTATGGAAGCACAAGATGGACGGACCACGACGTCGTCTGGCTTATGCGAAGGTCATTCACGGTAATTGACCCCCATCTTGTAAACCTCATTCGTGAAAATCCCAGGTACACCAAAATAACGCCCGAGGAGATACTCGGAAAATTCGTGAGCGGGCGTATGATGGTAAAGGAAGCGCGATACGTGGATGATGCCCTTAATGGCCCTCTACCCGTCTACGAGCCTCAACCCGTTGCTCTCAAAGCAACAAGCAGCAGGGAGGCGCTACCAAGCAAGGTGGCACAAGTTGAGGCTGCCGGGCTAAACGAAGATGAGATGGCCCTAATCATCAAGCGCTTCAAGACCGCACTAAAAGGACGCAAGGAGTACCCCCAACAAGAACAAAGCAAGGGGAAAGCGCTCCTGTTTTAAATGCAGTAAGACTGGTCATTTTATAGCACAATGCCCCGATAATGATAATGACCAGGAACAAGAAAAGCATGGGAAGAGGGAGAAGAATAAGGCTTACAAGAAGGCGAAGGGCGAGGCGCACCTTGGCAAAGAATGGGATTCGGACTGCTCTTCATCTGACTCCAACTATGAAGGACTGGCAGCCTCGGCCTTCAACAAATCTTCGCTCTTCCCCAATGAACGCCACACTTGCCTCATGACCAAGGAGAAGAAGGTGAGTGTTCGAGATTCCCCTAAGTACTCTACTTCTAGTGATGAGGATTCCTCCGATGATGAAGTAGATTACTCTAGTCTATTTAAAGAATTAGATAGAGCCAAAGTAGAAAAGATTAATGAACTAATTGATGCTTTAAATGAAAAGGATAGACTTTTAGAAAAGCAAGAGGATATTTTGTATGAAGAGCATGATAAATTTGTTAGCGTTCAAAAATCTCTTGCTCTAGAAATTAAGATAAATGAAATGTTATCCTCTGAATTGTCTGTGTGTCATGAATCAATCTCTAGTTTAAAGATTTTGAATGATGATTTAAATGCTAAGCTAGAGGAAGCTAATACTACTAGATCTTGTGTAGAACATGTAGTTATTTGCAATAGATGCAAGGATTTTGATATTGATGCTTGTGATGATCATCTTGCGTCCATTTCTAAATTAAATGTTGAGGTGGCAAGTCTTAATGCCCAACTTAAGACTTGCAAGATTGATTTTGATAAATTAAAGTTTGCTAGGGAAGCCTACACAATTGGTTGACACCCCTCAATTAAGGATGGGCTTGGTTTTCGAAAGGAAGCCAAGAACTTAACAAGCCAAAAGGCTCCCATTCTCGCCAAGGAGAAAGGGAAGGCCCCTATGGCTAGTAGTATTCAAAAGAATCATGCTTTTATGTATAATAGTAAAATTGCTAGTCATTCCAATTATAATAGGAGTTATGATCATGATGCTTTTGATTCACATGCAATGTTTGCCTCGAGTTCTACTTTTGTCCACGGTAGAAGTAGGCCTAGGAGAAATCATGTTGTGCATCATGTGCCTAGGAAAGTGTGTAATGAATCTACTACTATTTACCATGCTTGCAATACTTCATTTGCACTTTTATGTAAGAATGCAAAAGTAGTGGCTAGGAAATTGGGATCCAAATGCAAGGGAGACAAGACTTGTATTTGGGTTCCAAAGGCTATTGTGACTAACCTTGTAGGACCCAACAAGAGTTGGGTACCTAAAACCCAAGTGTAAATTGCCTTGCAGGTTTATGCATCCAGGGGCTCAAGCTAGATTATCGACAGCGGATGCACAAACCACATGACGAGGGAGAAGAAGATGTTCACCTCCTACGTCAAGAACAAGGATTCCCAGGATACGATTATTTTTGGAGAAGGGAACCAAGGCAAGGTTAAAGGTTTGGGAAAGATAGCCATCACAAGCGAGCACTCTATTTCAAATGTATTCTTAGTAGAGTCATTAGGGTATAATCTCCTATCTGTAAGTCAATTGTGCCACATGGGCTACAATTATTTGTTTACAAATGTTGATGTTTCTGTCTTTAGAAGGAGTGATGGTTCATTAGCATTTAAGGGTGTACTAGACAGCAAACTCTACTTAGTTGATTTTTCGAAAGAGGAGGCCGATCTAGATGCATGCTTAATAGCTAAGACTAGCATGGGCTAGTTGTGGCATCGCCGTCTAGCACATGTTGGGATGAAGAACCTTCATAAACTTCTAAAGGGAGAACATGTGTTAGGACTAACCAATGTATGTTTCGAAAAAGATAGACCTTGTGCAGCTTGTCAGGCAGGAAAACAGGTGGGAAGCACTCATCACAACAAGAATGTGATGACAACATCAAGACCACCGGAGCTTCTTCACATGGACCTCTTCGGACCCGTCGCCTACCTTAGCATCGGGGGAAGTAGGTATGGTCTAGTAATTGTTGATGATTTTTCCCGCTTCACTTGGGTGTTCTTTTTGCAGGATAAATCAGAAACCCAAGGGACCCTCAAGCGCTTTTTAAGGCGGGCTCAAAACGAATTTGAGCTCAAGGTGAAAAAGATAAGAAGCGACAACGGGTCTGAGTTCAAGAATCTGCAAGTGGAGGAGTACCTTGAGGAAGAAGGCGCCAGGCACGAGTTCTCCGCTCCCTACACACCACAACAAAATGGTGTGGTAGAGAGGAAGAACAGGACACTTATCGACATGGCGAGAACGATGCTTGGAGAATTCAAGACACCCGAGCGGTTTTGGTCAAAAGCTGTGAACACAGCTTGCCATGCCATAAACCGGCTCTACCTACATTGCCTCCTCAAGAAGACCTCGTACAAACTTCTTACTAGTAACAAACCCAACGTCTCATACTTTCGTGTATTTGGGAGCAAATGTTACATTCTAGTGAAGAAAGGTAGAAATTCTAAATTTGCTCCCAAGGCAGTAGAAGGGTTTTTACTAGGGTATGACTCAAATACAAGGGCGTATAGAGTCTTCAACAAATCATCGGGTTTGGTTGAAGTCTCTAGCGACGTTGTATTTGATGAGACTAATGGCTCTCCAAGAGAGCAAGTTAATCTTGATGATGTAGATGAAGATGATGTTCCAACGGCCGCAATACGCACGATGGCAATAGGTGATGTGCGACCACAGGAACAACAAGAGCAAGATCAGCCTTCTTCCTCAACAATGGTGCATCCCCCAACTCAAGATGATGGACAGGTTCCTCAAGAAGAAGCGCGTGATCAAGGGGGAGCACAAGAAGAACAAGTTATGGAGGAAGAAGCACCACGGGCCCCTTCAACTCAAGTCCGAGCGACGGTCCAAAGAAATCACCCCGTCGATCAAATTCTGGGTGATATCAGCAAGGGAGTAACAACTCGTTCATGTCTAGCTAATTTTTGTGAGCATTACTCGTTTGTCTCTTCTATCGAGCCTTTCAGGGTAGAAGAGTCCTTGAAGGATCCGGATTGGGTGTTGGTCATGCAGGAAGAGCTCAACAACTTCAAGAGGAATGAAGTTTGGAGCCTGGTGCCACGTCCCAAGCAAAATGTTGTGGGAACCAAGTGGGTGTTCCGCAACAAGCAAGATGAGCACGGGGTGGTGACAAGAAAAAAGGCTCGACTTGTGGCAAAAGGTTATGCCCAAGTCGTAGGTTTGGATTTCGACGAGACTTTTGCTCCTATGGCTAGGCTAGAGTCTATTCGAATATTATTAGCCTATGCCGCTCACCACTCTTTCAGGTTGTTTCAAATGGATGTGAAGAGCGCTTTCCTCAACGGGCTAATCAAGGAGGAGGTGTTTGTGGAACAACCCCTGGCTTTGAGGATCACAGGTACCCTGACCATGTGTGTAAGCTCTCTAAGGCGCTCTATGGACTTAAGCAAGCCCCAAGAGCATGGTATGAATGCCTTAGAGATTTCTTAATTGCTAATGCTTTCAAGGTTGGGAAAGCCGATCCCACTCTTTTCACTAAGACTTGTGATGGTGACCTTTTTGTGTGCCAAATTTATGTTGATGACATAATATTTGGTTCTACTAACCAAAAGTCTTGTGAGGAGTTTAGCAGGGTGATGACTCAAAAGTTTGAGATGTCGATGATGGGCGAGTTGACCTACTTCCTTGGGTTCCAAGTGAAGCAACTCAAGGATGGCACCTTCCTCTCCCAAACGAAGTACACTTAAGACCTTCTCAAGAGGTTTGGGATGAAGGATGCAAAGCCCACAAAGACACCGATGGGAACCGACGGGCATGTCGACCTCAACAAAGGAGGTAAGTCTGTTGATCAAAAGGCATACCGGTCTATGATAGGTTCCTTGCTTTATTTATGTGCTAGTAGACCGGACATTATGCTTAGTGTATGCATGTGTGCTAGATTTCAATTCGACCCCAAGGAATGTCACCTTGTGGCCGTTAAGCGAATTCTTAGATATTTAGTTGCTATGCCTTGCTTCGGGATCTGGTATCCAAAGGGGTCTACCTTTGACTTAATTGGATATTCAGACTCCGATTATGCTGGATGCAAGGTTGATATGAAGAGTACATCAGGGACATGCCAATTTCTAGGAAGGTCCCTGGTGTCATGGAGCTTAAAGAAACAAACATCTGTTGCCCTATCCACCGCTGAGGCCGAGTATGTTGCCGCAGGACAGTGTTGCGCGCAACTACTTTGGATGAGGCAAACCCTCAGGGACTTTGGCTACAATCTGAGCAAAGTCCCACTCCTATGTGACAATGAGAGTGCAATCCGCATGGCGGATAATCCTATTGAACACAGCCGCACTAAGCACATAGACATCCGGCATCACTTTCTAAGAGACCACCAGCAAAAGGGAGATATCGAAGTGTACCATGTTAGCACCGAGAACCAGCTAGCCGATATCTTCACCAAGCCTTTAGATGAGAAAAGGTTTTGCAGGTTGCGTAGTGAGCTAAATGTCTTATATTCGCGTAACTTGGATTGATCTATAACATACATGTGTTCTATGCCTTTGATCATGTTACTTTATGCATTTATGTAATTTGTTTCTTATTTATGGTGCTCAAGTTGTGCAAGGGATCCCCGGACCTCACAAGTCCATGTGTGAGTGATGCACATATTTAGGTGGAGATGTGCTGCAACTTGACCCTTTGAGACTAATCCATCTGTTTGAGTATACTTGATGTAGTCTCAATGGTGGATTGAAAAGGAAAGGTGAACTTGGATCATGCAAAGACTTCCACTGCACTCCGGTATTAGTGTACTTAATTCCAAGTTCATTCGTATGCTCTTATTGCCTTTTTGCTCTTAATTGACATTTTTTGGTGAGGCAATGGGGTTAAAGGTCCAAGAATAATCCCGTTTTGGTGCTTAATGCCAAAGGGGGAGAAATTAAGGCCAAAGCAAATGGATCAGCTACCACTTGTGAATTTTGAAAACAATAGAGTTAGAACTTTTGATTTGTCCAAAATACTCTTATTGCAAAATTTAGTCTCTTGTGGGGGAGATTTTTTGATCATGGTAAAGGGGGAGTTTTTGGCTCTTACTCATTTTCACTCTTGGATTATCTCTCTTGATGCCCAAACAAGAGAGTTTGAATTAGAGATAGGTAAATGAATTTGATTTGCAAAAACAAACCAAGTGGTGGCAAAGATTGATCCAAATATGTCAAAACTTGTGCAAAGACAATTTTGTTCTCAATTGCATTGATGTTGCACTTCTTTTGATTGCTTTTGGATATGTTGGCATAAATCACCAAAAAGGGGGAGATTGAAAGGGAAATGTGCCTTTGGGCAATTTCTATTATGTTTTGGTGATTAAGTGCCCAACACATTTAATTAAGTTCTTATGCGCTAAATGAAGAGAAAAGTGCAAATCAAGACATGAGGTATGTTTCTAGACTTAGTACATTGTTTTGAGTACTAACATATTTTGTCTAAGTGCTAGAAACAGGAAAAGAAAGAATTGCAAAAGACTTGGCTGTGTGCAGCCAAAGTCCAGCTCGGCCTGGCACACCGGACTGTCTGATGGTGCACCAGAGAGTGTCCGATGCACCAGGCTAGCCCGCGTGAATAGGTCGCTCTCGGGACTCAACGGCGGCCAGCGTACGGCTATAATTCACCGGACCGTCCGGTGGTTCACCGGACCGTCCGGTGAGTCGTCCGCGGCGAACTCATCGCTCTCGGGAAGAGGATCAGAGGCGTACGGCTAAAATTCACCGGACTGTCCGGTGGTGCACCAGACTGTCCGGTGAGCCAACGGTCGGCCGCGCAATCTTCACACAACGCGTGGAAGCTCCAACGATCGGCGGGGGGCACCGGACTGTCCGGTGTGCACCGGACAGTGTCCGGTGTGCGAACCAGCCCAAAGCTGCAACGGTCGTCTGTGCCAGAAAAGGAAGGAGATCGCCACCGGACCGTCTACTCGACAGAAGACAAGAATGGCCTTCCTTGTTGACCTTCAACAGCTCCTAGCTGCCTTGGGGCTATAAAAGGTACCCCTAGGCGTATGGAGGAGCAACACAAGCATTCACTAAAGCATCCTAAGGCATCCAGACTTCGTTCCCGCGCATTCGTTTCATTGTGTTTGAGATTTGAGCTCTATTCGAGTCAAGGACTCCCTGTGTTGTCATTTGAGCTCAAGTCTTCTCTTATGTGCGTGGGTGTGCTGCGATTTGCGTCTTGTGTGTGTTGCTCATCCCAACCTTACTCATCATTGTAAGGGCGAGAGGCTCCAACTTGTGGAGATTCCTTGCAAACGGGAAAAGGATATAAGGAAGAAAAGCCGTGGTATTCAAGTTGATCATTGGATCACTTGAAAGGGGTTGAGTGCAACCCTCGTCCATTGGGACGCCACAATGTGGAAGTAGGCAAGTGTTACTTGGTCGAACCATGGGATAAAATCGCGTGTCTCTTGTGATTGCTCTCTCTTTGATTGTCTGTGTTCCCAAGAGCTTGTCTCAAGCTACTTAGCCGTTCTAACTTTCATAACTAAGTTTTGTGGCTGTTAGTGTTGAATTTTATAGGATCACCTATTCACCCCCCTCTAGGTGCTCTCAGATTTGTGTGCGATTTCAGCACCATTGCAGCACCTCTCCACGAGTTGACAAAGAATGGAGTGCCGTTTTGTTGGGGACCATCACAACAACAAGCTTTTGATGCCCTCAAGTCGAAGCTCACACAAGCACCACTGCTGCAACTTCCTGATTTTGACAAGACATTCGAGCCCGAGTGTGATGCGAGCGGCATTGGGATTGGAGGAGTGCTCATTCAAGGAGGTAAACCTGTTGCTTTCTTTAGTGAAAAATTGCATGGTCTAACTCTGAATTATTCTACATATGACCAAGAATTATATGCTTTAGTACGAATTTTACAAACTTGGCAACATTATCTATGGTCTAAAGAATTTGTCATACATTCGGATCATGAATCTTTGAAGTATCTTAAGGGACAATCTAATCTAAACAAATGACATAATAAATGGATTGAATTCATAGAATCATTTCCTTACATTATTAAGCATAAAAAAGGAAAGGATAATGTGATTGCTGATGCTTTATCTAGACGTTATACTATGCTGTCCCAACTTAATCATAAAATATTTGGTTTGGAGACTATAAAGGAATTATATGCTGCTGATTTGGACTTCAAAGATGCTTTTGAAAATTGCAGAGAGGGAAGAACGTGGAAAAAATTTATGCTACGTGAAGGCCTTCTCTACAGTGCTAACAAGTTGTGTGTTCCAACTAGCTCCGTTCGTCTTCTACTCTTGTAGGAAGCACATTGAGGTGGCTTGATGGGACAATTTGGTGTTAAGAAGACCGAGGATGTGTTGTTTACTCATTTCTATTGGCCTCGGATGCAACGTCATGTTGAGCGCTACGTCTCTCGTTGCACCACGTGCAACAAAGCTAAGTCTCGACTTAACACCCATGGTCTTTATTTGCCTCTTCCTGTTCCTCGTGCACCTTGGGAGGATATTTCTATGGATTTTGTTTTGGGATTGCCTAGAACAAAGAGGGGGAGTGATAGTGTTTTTGTCGTTGTCGATCGTTTTTCAAAGATGGCACATTTTATACCCTGTCACAAAACTGATAATGCTTCACATGTTGCTGATTTGTTCTTCACTGAGATTGTGCGTTTGCATGGTGTGCCAAATACTATTGTTTCTGATAGGTATGCTAAGTTTTTAAGTCATTTTCGAAGAACCTTGTGGTTTAAATTGGAAACAAAGTTGCTGTTTTCTACTACTTGTCATCCCCAAACTGACGGGCAAACAGAGGTTGTTAATCGCACTTTATCTACCATGTTGCGGGCTATTTTGAAGGATAATTTGAGGTTGTGGGAGGAATGTTTGTCACATACTGAGTTTGCTTATAACAGATCAATTCATTCCACAACCAAGCTTAGTCCATTTATGGTAGTATATGGTTTTAATCCGCATGCTCCAATTGATTTGCTACCTTTACCACCTTCTGAAATAGTGAACTTGGATGCTACACAACGTTTTGAATTCATTCTTAAGTTACATGAAACAACTAAGTTGCAAATTGAAAAGATGAATGAAAAGTATTGTATTGCTGCTAATAAAGGCAGAAAGGAAATGAAATTGGAACCTGGTGACTTGGTGTGGGTTCATTTGAGAAAGGATAGGTTTCCTAATTTGAGAAAGTCCAAACTTATGCCACGAGTTGCAGGTCCTTATAAAGTTCTTGCAAAAATTAATGATAATGCATATACACTTGAGTTGTCGCAAGATTTTGGGGTTAGTGCCACCTTTAACATTTCAGATTTGAAGCCATATATGGGTGACGAAGATGAGATCGAGTCGAGGACGACTCCAATTCAAGAGGAGGAGGATGATGAGGACATCACTTCTATACATACAATTAATGGACCGATAACACGATCGCGTGCACGACAGCTAAATCTCCAGGTACATTCTACCCTAGTCAATTGTGTTTCAGAGCTTACGCTTGGGGCCATGGATGTTTTGATGATTAGGAACCTTGGAGAGGACCAGCAAGGACTTGGGAAAGGCCTAGGTGTTGAGGAGGAGCAGCAAGGGCGCCCACAACAGGAAGGAGATCAAGTCCGACTCGGCTGTGACTCCATCTCGGGTTCTAGGACCAGTCTGCACTAAAATGGACGCCCAAGATGCATCCGGACTCCGATTGCGACGAACTTGATATGGTTGGAAAGATAAAGAGATTATCTAACCAACCCAACTAGTTCCACCCTAAAATTTATCCGGAGTCAACAGGAATTGTCGAAACAAGTCAGCAATCAAATTCTGTTTTGGTGTTGCGACACCGTCTGTTGGGCCGTTGGGCCGTGTATCGCGTCAGAGCCCATTAGGGGCGAATCCAGGGGTCACGCACGCCCTAATACTCTATTTATTCAGCAGCCGCCGCCACATTAGGTTTGGGTTTTGCTTAGATCAATTCTGTCATTGAACAATGTCGCCGTCATCGGTTTGTGAGACCCCATTCCGTAATCAGTACAATTTTGGTTGCGTTTCTTTCCTGTTCTTGCTTGTGTTCTTGATTGCGCTTGCAGGAATAAGCCTTCATGGCGAGGTCACTCGTGTGTCACGGGTGATAACCAAAAGAGCCATGGTGTAGTGATTGCGAGGAACCGTTCGCTCGGAGCCTTGGATCATCAACGTCGAGATCTCCACTCAATCAAGTTATCGTATCTCACGGAAGATCGGGCCATGTCTTCTATCAACACCCTTGGCTGACTAATTAGGAAAGCTAGTCTCCCTCCACTATGGATCAGCCTCGTCGCAACCCAATCAACGGTGACACCACTCCTATCGAGTTTGCCTTCATATCCGCATCGTGTAGAACCTATCGGCATTAGGGATAGAGCTCCAGGGTGTCGGGCGCACTGCCCGCTCTAATACCCAACTTGTGGATAATAAAAGAAAGGGGTTAATCTTCTTATATATAGTGCCTTCTATTCATGAGAAATATTAAGAATCATATTTAAAATGAACAAAGTAACTAATGAAGCAACTAGTCTATGTGTCATGTTGGAGATTTTGTTTGTGCACTTAATTATAATAATAATGAGAAAATAATATTGAAATTAGGGTCTCACCTAAGTTGAAATCTAGAAGCTGAAAATGACATAGAAAAGAAAAGGAGGGGAAAACTATACTATAAAGAAAAAGATATAAATAAATAATTATATCCAATATGCTGGTATTTTGATTTGGGCATTTGATCTAAGTGTTAAATTCTCGACAAAAAAATTGAATTTAAATTTGAGACTTAAAGGTAAAAAGGAAAAGAAAACGGAAAAAAAGAAAAGGGAAAAAGAAAAATAAAAAAACTAAAGACGCCGCATGGGCCAAAACCCCCCAGCCGGTCCATCTAACCGAACCCCCTCTGCGCGGCCCAGCCATGGATTCAGCGCGCTGACATGTGGGACCCGGCCATCAGACTTACGCGCACGTAGACAGGTGGGACCTGGGTTACCCATCGCGTGCACGCTCGCTCCAAATAATCCCATGCACTGACAATGCGGCCCACTGCTGGGCAACAGCTCCACGTGCTTCCCTGTGCGGATGACTCGTTGTCCTGTGGACCCGAGCTGTCAACTCTACCCTCCCCTGCATCGCGGGCATGGCGGGCGGCTGCAACCGACGCGCCGAGAACCCTGACTACAACTAGCCCCAGCTCTCGTGCTTGCACCTATATGAAGAGAAGGTATTCCCTCGGTCGCGCCCATCCGCACCGCACCAGACCACCGAAAACACACCCGCCACCGTTCGATAGGCCCGAGAAAGAAGTTTGCCGCCCGCCATCGGTGCCCCACTCCTACACCGATGATTGGTGGCCAGAGTTGAGTCATGGGCATTTGGCAACGTGCGTGGATCACGTGTGTGAAGTATCAAGCTCTGGGATCGGCCCAAGAACATTGAATTCCTCGTCGAACACTCACCACCGCCGCACCTCCGCTCCGTATCGTGGATCGACCTCGACGTGTCTTTCGCGCTGGTGAGTCCTTGACCATCGTGTTCGCCCATTCCCCTCAACATGTAGAGCCAGTAACCAATAGGGTTCGGCCTCCACGGTGTCATGTGAGTCGCTCGTGGGCAAGCTCCGTCGCGTGGGCTACTCGCGCCGTCGTGCCCAATCTAGAGGTGAGAGATGGGCTGGGGGCCGTTAGATCAGATTTGGATGGCTATGATTAAACCAAGCATGCCCCTTTCACGAAAACCGATTTGGGTTGTTGATCTAAGGGTGAATGACTAGGATTAGATGTTAGCATACCCCTTCGTCTAGCGGGGCTCGGACCGTAGATCTTATATCCGGTGGCTGCGGATTGATCTTAGTATTTAAAATCTGTGTCGTCAGATCTAAATCTGTGGGCCTGTGTCACATGTCGTACAGATGGCGCGGGATTTAATCTGTGGCGTCCATTTTTGATCGAACGGCCGAGGTCTGATAATACCCCTTCGCCGCGTCGCATTTGCTAAAGAGCCCCTGCACTTTATGTGAATAAACCCGCCATCCCCACCATGTAGAAAACAATTAGATTTGAGTCCTAATATTTATGATTTCATCCCTGGACTTCCTTGTAATTATGTGTGCAGTACATAGAGCTAGTAAATGGAATAAAAATTATAGAATACAATTTTTAGCATTAAAATAAATCCAGAAAGTTGTTTAAATCACAGTAAATCCATTTTAACTCCTTTTTGATCCATTCTAATTGCATTAATTTTGTATTAATATTGTTTATTACCTGGTAACTCTGTTTTATCATGAAACATAGATTAAAATTATCCACTTAAATTATTTTATACTAAGCACTTAAAACTTCGGAAAATCATAACTTTTTAACCGTAACTCCGAATTTAGTGATTCTCGAACCTACGATTTCGTTACGATGCATAGAATATTATCATGCATTATGTTCTGATGTTTGGTGTGATGTTAATTTCTCCTGTACCACGTTTGTTTGTTTTGTGGCGAGTAGTCGAGCAAGCAACTGAGGACCCTGGTGCTCAGCAGGTGGAATTATTGACTAGAAGCTCGTTGAAGGCAAGTTGTGCCCTTGATCAGTTCTATTTACTTAATAATGTTCCTGTTAATCATTATGATCTGCATAGGTTAATTTTGATGGGACCCAATCGGTTACCCCAGTTTGGCTATCTTTATACCATGTTTACCATTAAACTTTTGGGTAGTACATGCTATTGCTTTATGTGATTTTGGGTGTTAAGATACACATTATTCATGATCATGTTTTTATTACAAATGTGTTATTTACTGTTCAAGATAAAATCGTTATGTTAATTGGAACATGGAGCGACCACCCGGAAAACAGTGCTACCACAAGGGTGGTATGGGACGCCCTTGGCTGACTAATTAGGAAAGCTAGTGGAGGACTACCTTACCTGAAAGGGGCAAGGGTAGTAGGGGAGTGGTCGGTATAGGGAGGTTCTCGGGTTGATTTTGCTGCGATGGCTTTTCAGACGGGGATTCCTATGCTGTGCTCCCTAGAAACTATAGCGGGTTTTTTGAAGCTAGTGGAACTTTGTAAAGGCATCATAGTGTTACCCTGCCTCGATTCCTTGGTAGAGGTGTATGTGATTCATGACCCCGTGGCAGAAGGGTAACTTGACTTGTGGGTAAAGATGTGTAACCTCTGCAGAGTATAAAACTAGTATATCAGTCGTGCTCACGGTCATGAGCGGCTCGCACCCTCACATTATTAACTTATGGAATTAAATTTAATTGGTCATTTGCATCCCATTGTGGTTTTATTATTAATTTTGATCTATTTACTCTGGTTTTGTATATACTCACATTTAGTAACTGCTAATAAAATTTGACCAACTTATTAAAAGCAATGCTCAGCTTTAACCCTTATTTGTTGATCAGCCTTACACTTCACATGAGCTCCCACCTTTGGTGAGTTCATGCACATTATTCCCCACAACTTGTTGAGATATGATCTTTTTGTGAGCTCACCCTTGGGATATATAAACCGCCCATAGGTGAAGAGCAGGTAGCCCAGGAGGAGGTCTACAACGAGGAGTATGAGCTAATCTAGGTGGCGTCTCCCAGTTAGCTTGATGGCACCAAGAAATAATTATTAGTTCACTCTATTGTTATCATTTATTTTTGTAAGACACTTCCTCTATGTAATAATGACTGTGACATTTATCTCTATACACTTGGTCATTATATGTGTTGTTCTTCTTTGGCGCATATATGAGAAGCACCTGGCTTTACCCCTTTTTTTGATCTGGGTATGGGTGGCGTGGATTAAATCCTAACGTTTTAAAATCCTGAGCGTCTTCGTCTAATCGGACAACTGGATCTTGATGCTGAGGTAGCCCTTTGGCTCATTAAATCTAGACCGTCGATATCTGATCAGACGTGATTAATGTGTGGCAAGTGTTTGGTCGTGGATCTCGGATCCTATGGCCACGGGCGCGTACCAGTTCGTGTAACAGAAGATCTAATTCGGGGCGCAGATTTCTGATCCTACGCCTGGGACGTCCAGATACCCTTTCGGCTCCGCTGTTTTTACAAGAGTCCCTGTACTTTTATGAAATAAAACCTGTCGTCCTTAGCTGGATAAAACCCTCACACCTAAGTCCCTGGATTTTGCATTTGAGCCCCTGGAAGGTGTTTATGTGTGTAAAATTAAATCTAATATCTTGTAAAATCCATATTTTGCTCATTCTAGCTCTGATTTAATCCATTCAAGTTGCATTAGCTTCGTAATAAAATTGTTTACGCAGTGGCAACATTTTTTGTACCATAAAGCATATTTTTATAAAAAGATATTGGTCTAGCCGATGATTACTGGATTAATTCTTCTCACCAAAGTTAAACTAGTCCATGAGGATAATTTGACTAAGATATGATTTCCAATCAAGTTATAATTTAGATTAAAGTTGAGTTAGTTATTTATAGTATATTTTCTCATATGTTGTATAATAATCGATTATAGTTTAATACTTAACCACATAAACCATATCCTTATAACCATAACCTCGATTTTAGTGCTTCTCGAATCTACGATCTCGTTGCGACGTGTAGGTCATTATTATGCAATATGTTCTTATGATTGGTGTGATGTTAATTTTTCCTATACTATGTTTGTTTGTATTGCTACGAGTAGCAGCAAGGTTACGAGACACTTGAAGACCAACTTGGTACCTGGGAATCTCATGTATAAGGCAAGTTGTGCCCTTGATCACTTTTCTCATTACCTAATAATGTTCCTTTTGATCACTGTGACATGCTCAGGTTAATTTGATGGGACCTAATAGGCTTCCCTAGCATTGTTTATCCCACACCTTGCAGACAAAACAACTATTGGGTAGTTTTGCTATTGCTCTACCTGGTTTTGGGAAAGTAATGTTACATTATGTTCATGTTCCAATTTTGTTGTTGTTGATTATTGTTCATGATAAGATCATTATGTTAATTGGAACATGGAGAACCACCCAGAAAAACAGTGCTACCACAAGGGTGGTATGAGATGAATAATTAGGAAAGCTAGTGGAGGACTACCTTACCTGAAAGGGGTAAGGGAGGTAGAGGAGCTGCGTATAGGGATGTTCTTGGGTCGATCATGCTACGATGGCTTTTCGGACGAGGAATTCCTGTATTGCCCTTCTCAGAAACCGTAGCGAGTTTTCTGAAGCTAGTGGAACTTTGTAAAAGCCTCGGAAATGTCTAAGGTCCTTGCAAACCCTGGCTGGATGGGATACACGACTTGTGGGTAAAGATACGCAACCTCTACAGAGTGTAAAACTGGTATATCAGGCATGCTCACGGTCATGAGCGGCTGAGACACTCACATGATTAATCTATGGAATTAAACTTAATTTGTCATATGCATTGAATTGTGGGTGTTGTTATTAATTTGATCACTTATTTATTTGGGTCGGTATCTACTTATACTTAGTAACTGCTAATAAAATTTTGATCAACATTAAAAGCAATGCTCAGCTTTAACCATCTCCTTTGGTAAGCCTTACACTTCACATGAGCTCCCACCTTTGGTGAGTTCATGCATATTATTCCCCACAACTTGTTGAGCGATGAACATATGTGAGCTCACCCTTGCTGTACTCACATCCCCCTAGGTCAAGAACAGGTATCACAGGATGAGGGGCATGGAGGATGTCGTGATGAGTTCGTGAGAGGTCTAGGCCATTGTCTCCCAGTCAACTATGGTTGCTGAATCGTTGTCTTCGTATGATTTAATTATTTATCTATTTTGTACAGAACTCCATTATATATTAATGATGTGACATTCGTTTCTGTACCATGAGTCATCATATGTGTGAGACTTGATCCCAACACACTTGGTGAAGTTCGCGCCCGGGTTTGGTGCCCCCTAAAACCCGAGTGTGACAGGTTATTGCTCTCCAGTACTTATCATTCACACTTCCTGACATATCCTTCTTGGCTAATCAAGTTTGTCAGTATATGTCGCCACGAACTAACTCTCATTGGGTGGTGGTGAAGCACATCTTGCAGTATCTTCATTTCACCTTTGATCTAGGGTTCTCCATAACAAAGCCTAGTTCCTTGGTACTGAGTGCTTTTTCTGATGCGAGTTGGGACATCAACATGGATGATCAACGTAGCACTGATGGTTACACTATCCTTTTCGATGGTAATATCATTTCTTGGGGTTCTAACAAACACCCAACTGCCTCATGTTCTGGTATGAAGTTTGAATATAAGGATCTTGCTAATGCTGCTGTAGAACTTATTTGAGTGCATGTACTACTTCGAGAACATGACATACCGCAACCATGACCATAGACTCTCTAGTATTAAAACATTGGGGCTTCCTAACTCATGGCAAATCCACATTTTCATCCCACCAAACATGTGGAAGTTGACTATCACTTTGTTCATGAATTGGTGGCGTCTCACCAATTAGATATGCAGATTATATCCTCCAAAGGTCAAGTGGCCAATAGCATGACTAAACCTTTTGGTTGGTCCACTATTTGTTAAGATTTGTAGCAATCTAAACTTGATTTCATATAGTCCAGATAGAAGGGGTGTTAAAGATAGAATGTTATATATGTTAAAGGCAGAAGGCTATACGAAAGGGAAATGGGCCTAAAAGCCATTTCTATATTTGTTTTGGTGTTTGATGACCATCACAACCTATTGGACTAACTAGTTTGCTAAGTGGATGATCACAGAATCAAGAGCAAGATTAGAGAAGATCAAATGAAGAAATATATCTTAAGATGAAAGAAAATAGCATATTGAGAGACAAATAGACTATGGGCCATTTTCACCATATGGATAAGTTCTAAGTGACTCTAGAAACATTTTGTAACCTATTGGAATAGCTAAGAAGTTTAGATAGAATATGGAGTTTCAAGGACAATTTGAACCTAATTTTGGAAGGGAAAGGGCAAATGGATTTAGAGGATGATTTGAACCAAGACCTATGACTTAGAATGTTTGGATGCACTCAATAGACATTTTTCTAAGTCATAGAAGTGCCAAAGACACTAGCCAAATGAAGGCAAGGGAAAGGGTGCCAAGTTCGAAGAAGTCAGGTTGACTGCAGATGCACTAGAGCTACAATAAGGAGGTCCACTGGGCATCGGATCAGTCACCAGACCAAACATGTAGAGAGCTCGAGACCTTCAGAGTTGGTGCACCGGACTTCCCTCCAGACTAAGTACATAGAGAGCTCATTTTTGGAACATCGATCAGTTGGTGCACCAGATCGAGGTCCGCTTTACACTAGACCAATAGTGTACTAAACGGTCGGAGAGGAAGGTCCAACGATCGGATGATGTGGTGGGTTTGATGTGCACCGGACTAGGTCTAGTGCACACTAACAAGCTGACACCTTTACCCAACGATCAATTACCTACTAGGAACAATCAGAGGTCTGGTGAGCACCAGACTTGGTATAGTGAGAGGTCTAGTGCACACGTTTTTAGACAAACTTTGGGAGTGGCTTTCCCACGGTTTCAAGGGCTTTGGAGGCCTACAAATATGACCCCAAATAGTGTGTTGAGTATCCAAGAGCATAGGAGTGCATATATTAGATAAACATCTCCAAGCATCTGTAACACCCCGTCCACTCTTGGACTAGTGGTACTTACTCCTGGTAGCTCTCTAGGATCATATGTTGTCCCCACACACCAACATGAGTCTTTTGTGCGCACTTTGTCCTCAATCATGCGCACCCGAGAAAACTTCCCGATCGGTCACCCATCCCAAATTGCTCTAAGCCAAGCACACTTAACTTGGAGGTTATTTTTAGATAGGCTTCCAAAAAAGAAGATGCACCTTGTTGATATGAATACTCTATTAAGCCTTGGTCTAGGATATCACCATCCCCTCGGGCTAGGATATCACAGCATCCAAGTGATTCAAGTGCCACAAATTGAGTAGTGAGCTTAGCGATAGACTTGCTTTAAGCAATTTGTGAGAGTGTGCTTGCAGAGTGTGTTGTGATCTTGAGCCTTGGAGCTAAGCTCCCATTGAAATTGTAAGGTAATCAAAAGCCTCCAAATTGTGGAGCACCTTGCAGAGACTCAGTATTAGTTGAGAAAAGAGAAAGGGAACTTAAGGTTGATCTTAAGGATCACTTGAGTGAGGAAAGGGTTGAGAGTCACCTGATCTTTTGTGGACTCCTCAACAGAGACCAGGTTTCATTTGGAAACCGGACTCTGGTAAAAAAAATTGTTGTGTTCTTATGCTCATGTTTTTCCTTTCCTCCATAAGTTCTACTTACTTCATCATTCACATTGTTACTAAGTTATATTATGCACCATCATTTGATCGCAACAATTGCAAGTATTAAACTTAGCTATTCTCTCGAACTAACTCTTTCTTGTTTTAACTCTTAAGAATATATATTTGGATCAAGTATTGTGTTTTTGAGTTAAAATTTCAGGTTCCAACTATTGACCTCCTCTAGGCGACTTTCGCTATATATAGTAGGAAAGGACCATACCACTAATCCTTGCAGTGCTATTACTTACCATGTAAAGGCTTGGGTTACAGTTCCTAATCTTAGCAGCGTTCTACCTGCTATGTAAATCATCCTCATGTACATCTATATATAATTGAGTACGACCCCATGAGGGTCTTTTCTTGCACCATTTCAACCAGTGGCGGACGCAGAACAAAATTCTAGGTGGGGCCGATAGTGCAAGAGACAAATCACCAGACTAGACCATAAATATATATTAATGATAATAACATGAATGTTAAATGATAATATCTAGTGTTTCCAAATTGATATGAATACCAAAAAACCTTTTTGGCTACCAAAAGGAGAGCTAGAGAGAAAAAATAGGTGGACTGACTGAAGACGAGGCACTAGGGCGGAGCAGACGCATCGGCGCGTCGTTCTGGTGAGTCATCGAATTTGTCGTGAGATGGCATTGGTGAGACGATGACAGCTAGGAGGAGAGAGTGCAGGAGGCAAGGTAGCGATAGATGGCGGTGACGGCAAGCGACACCCATTGTCGTGTTGCAACGGCGCGGTGGGACTCTAATGAGTTAGCGAGGGACAAGTGACGCCATGGTCCCACCAACAACTTGCCCATCTGCTAGTGCGGACTAGGAGGAAAAATATTAACGTTGTCTGCAGGATCCCGACGAGTCGATGAGCTGATGAGTGATGAGAAGGCAAGGTGCGTTGCAGCGGGCGGGTTAGGTCACCGACTTACTGGTCAGTCGATGACCGAAGAAGCGAGTGAGCCACGACTAGGCTTGCGCTAGGGAAGAGAATCAAATGGCTCAGGTGAAGAGTGGACTGAGCAGCGAAGCATCGACAGAAAAATAGATCAAAACCTAGTTTTCATTAGATTTGTCCACGCTAACTATACAAAAATTTGTTTATTTTGGTGTGTACCTAAACCTAGGTATAAGGGGTTAAAAAATTGAGGTGGGGCCATGGCCCACCTTGCCCACCCCTTGGATCCGCCCCTGATTTCAACATGTGCAACACATGATTTGACTAAAAGATAAGTATAGAGTATGTTATTGTATTGTACATAGTTTTTTGAGGCTATGATATAGTTTGTAGCATGTTAGTTGGAAGTTTTTGTATCTATAACAAATATGTCGTGGCCTAGTTTTTGGAGTTATCGCTTTATGTAAAAGTCACGATCAAAGCTCTTCGAGCCATTGAGTAACACACATACGCCGAAACCCAATATACGACACAACAGTTCCCCTATCGCACCTCTAAATTTTATGTGGTAATAGAGCCAAGATTGAATCTCAGTAGAACAATCTCCCATGGTGACCTTATTTGGAGTTGGAAATCTCTTGGGTCATGCTATCACAGAGAAGCTCAACAAAAAGAACCACGTCATGTGGAAAGTTCAAGTCAATGCCACCATTCGCAATGCTGGTGCTTAGCTCATCACCAAGGTAGATAAAAAGGAAGTCAATACGCTAAATTCGATATATGAAAGATGAGATTTTGCAGAACAACATAGCTTCCTCCTATCATCACTGTCCGAGGACGTGATGATCTAAGTTGGTCGTACTGTTGTTGCTGCTGCTGCAACAACAACAACACCTGCTGCTGTTATTACTATTGTTGCTACTGCTACCGCTACTACTACAATTGTATCAGTACTACTACTCTTACTGCTAATGATACTACTACTGGAAATGCTACTGCTGCTACTACTATTATTGCTATTGTTACTGCTACTTCTATTATGTAGTATGCAATGATTAGTGAGATATCCTTTAACAAACTTATTGGCTAGAAGAGCTGATTTTAGGTGATCACGAAGCATGCATGGACTATATGTTGTTGTTTTCATACGTCCATATACTCATTTTAAATGTGCTTCAAGTATTACTGCATGAAAAAATGATACAATTTTTTGTATATTATAATACTATCATACTAGTATATATAAAAGTAAGTATAATTATATACTCCTTGTAAATGCATGTTTAACAACATATTACTCTAGATAGTCTAATACGACTATATAGTCCATGTACATACAATTTATCGGTTTAAATATTGAGATAAACACATAAATTAACTATATATATCACTTAGGGTGATAAATCAATAGTCCATCGTCCGACTCGAACGAATGCATCGGACTAAATCATCACGCGTGTCTGGCAGGTCTGACTGCACGATTAAGCGTAGATAATAGACCATTGAATTCATCACCTAAGGTGACAAGTAACTTGAGTTAGTTTCCTGACCGCAGAATCTTAGGCTAGTGTACTTAGGGTTTGCATGATTGGAATGCTACTAATAAAAGATCTAAGAAACTGACAAACTAAATAATAATCAAGGAAAAGCGTCACTGGTTATAGCCAGGGGCATCTCCGAATGTGTGCTTGAAATGTAAGCTATATATCATGCATATGCCAAGTGGAGGCGTTTTATTAGCTTAACGAATCAGTGAGCTAAAGGTTAAATACCAGCTTTACTCAGAACCAGATTAACTTTGCGACACAGATTTCCTAGTTATTTTTTCATATATTTGTGGGATCTGCAAGTTTTAGTAACCCACCAAACTCAGAGGCAGCTTCTTCCAAATACATACGGAGTACTTCAGAATTCCTTATTGATATGAACATGAATTAAGTTCAGAACTGAAATATATTAATTAAATAAAAATTCTAAACCTATCCATGAATATTATGGAAAGATTTTTTTGTAAACTATAGCAATAACGTCACCGGTTCCATAGGGGTCCTTTAGAACACAAGAATTTCAAAGGAACGGTATTGAAATTTCACATGAATTAGTTAAAAAACACAGAAAAACACGTAGGGGTCAGAAATATTCCTTTGTTCCAAAGGGGGCAATTTTGCCTTAAAATAGATTAGTTGACTTTTGCTATCAGAGTGCTGTCTTTTTTTGTTTTGAATCGAAGCGCATGATAAAGACAACACGAGGTTATTAGGCTAAACGATAAGGACCGGAATTCAGTAACTTTAACAAAGAATCCACGTCGACTAGAAACGAGTATATGCTTAAATAAGGCTGCTATTGTATCGTGTTGTTCATATCAGAATATTGCTTTTTTTCTTAACGAAATAAACGAACAGTGCATTTTCAAAAAAGGCAGAATGCTACCTTTATGCATGCTTCCACTCCAGTGTGTAAGATCACCAGCAAGCACTAGAAAGTTGAATACATTTTGATGAAGCGAATGAAGTTGATGCTGATGTGTTCATTAAATCGATAAGCCATATATATATATATATATATATATATATATATATATATATATATATATATATATATATATAGGCTATTGGTAATAAAAGCCCTGAGCTTCCGATAGACATGGGAAGCCCCAGTCAGGGTAGTGGTCACGCGCGTGGTCAGGTCGGGCCAGTGGGGCGCGTGAGTCCGCGCGATTGTGGAGCACGTTTATGCATGTGCAAACATGTGTTATATTTTGCGTAAACAGAAAGTGCGCACGTGGTGGGGTCGAGTTGGGATATATGAAGGTGGGTCAACGTCGTGTTTGCTGGTCGGGTAGTTGGATCCTACTCGTGTTTATGCTAGCATATTTAATGGTTCAGACTTGCATAACACGAGAGCGGCAACGAACTTTTCATTGGTTCGTTCAGGTGGCTCCACACACCATCGTGATTAGCGCGCCCACGAAGCTAGAAGTTACCGTATATATCGGAACATAAGATATAGAGCTGATCGTGCGTGGGAGTTCAGGCGGATTTCAGAGTAAAACGTGAACCAAAACAGCATAAATAGGTATAAATTTTAGTGTAAACCATCGATCTATTTCATAACGAAAACATGTATGGAAACAAAAAAATCTAATTTAAATGCTTTATTTACTCCATAAATATAGGATCTCTCCAACATCCGTGCATCAAGGCTCATTATAACCAGTTTATGATATATACTAATACTAGTTATACAACACGGTGAAGTTATTTATGCCCTACGGTGGACTGCGTAAAAATCGGTTTTCTACTGCATGTGCACAAATTTAGGATGACAATAATGTGAGTTCAAAAAGAAATGGATCAGCATACGCAAGATTTATGGAATCATGGCAAATGATCTCATTTCTTAGATCGGTTACCTTTTTCTAAATTTCTATTTTGTTGCATAAATGTGTGGATCGTAAATATATCTTATACATATGGCATAAATGGTAGGAACCCAATACACACTAGATTAAGTAAACGAGATAATGTATAAAATCAATAAATCGCTTGCGTAAAATATGAATAGAAATATCATAAACATACAAATAGATGGAAGTGGAGCCATGAACTGAAATATATGTCATAAAACTCTATTGACATTGGCATAAATATGTATACAAAATAGCATAAAAATAGGATCGCCGCCCTGCGGAACCAGCGCCTCGCATCTGGGATGCGCCACCACTTCGTGCTAGGGGAGGATGAGGTCGTCGCTTGCGCCTAGAGAACTCCGCCATCGCTGCTCCCACCTTGGATGGCATCGCAGTCGTACGCGCTCAGGGGTTAACCCTCGCGCGCATGAATCTTGACCCGTTGCACCAACCGCTCCCACCTCGACGTCATGAACGCCTTACAGATGTCGTCGTTGCTCACATGCCCCCGAGATCCACCATCGCGCTGTCGCAGTCGCTTGCACGTCACCGTCGTGCGCACCTTAAGGGGTCACTGCTGCGTGCACCTCAGGGAGACGTTGTCGTGCTCGAGCCCCATGGGATCCGCCGTCGTGACCGCTGGCACATCGCCGTCGTGCACACCTCATGGGACCGCCGCCGCGTGCGTGCCCTCGGGATCCGATGCCGCAACCGCTCCCACCTCGCCGCCATGCGCGCCTCAGGGATTCGTCGTCGCGAGCGTGTCCCTAGATCCGCCGTCGCGCCACAGATGCTGGAGCGGCGGCGGCGGTGGCCATCACAGAGACGGACGGGACAACCGCCGTTGTCACCGGGCCTAGGGTGCGCTGTCGTCGTCCGTCTGCTTCGAGAGCGCCGTCACCGCTTGCCCACCTGCCTCGGAGCGTCGTTGTCGCTCGTTCCTGGTGGAGCGCCGCCGTCGGTCGCCTGCCTCGAGGTGACACCGCTGCTGGCCCCCAGGATCACCGCCGCTCGCACGCCCGAGAGAACCGCCGCCGCCGCTAAAACCTAATCCCTGGCGGCGTGGGGGTGTTTTTATAGTGGCGGCGTAGTACTGGATAATTGTGAGCGCGTGGGCCGGATCGTGGGCCCGATGCACGTAATATGCGCAGACTATATTTGCATAAACTGATACACACATCAGCATAACTCGTATTATAATTTGGCGTAAGCAGTTAGGTACAATAAGCCAAAAAGGGTCCGGTGCGGTCGCGCACCTGGTCGGGGCTTCCTATAGTTAAATAGAGCCTAGGGCTATATATATATATATTGTTATTGTTTTGGCTTGTAAATGCTAATAATTTTTTGTGAGTTAACATCTTTTACCAAATGCTTACGTTGCTTCCTTCTATAAATTACTATAAGAATCAGCATCGTGATAATACTAAACATGGTCTGTAGAGCATTTCTTTGCTAACCATGAATTTAGGTCATGATATAGTGCTTTGTTCAATCTAATAAATATTGTGCCTCATTTAAAAAATAGAAACATATTTTTCAAGAGAAAACTAATACTTTTTTTTCTAAAGCCCATATATGAATACATTAATAAAGATGTCATAAATGAAGTAGTAATAAATTTAACATATGAATATTAGCTCAACACCTTTTTTATTTAACTAGAGTAATTTATTACAAGAGTGCTAGCGAGGTGGAAACATACAGATCATTGTTAAGCTTAGGCTTGGCCCGATTAAACTTCTTACTCTTTTAAATCAACAATTTCGTGCATTGTGTGTCATCCGTCACATGTGGAACATGTAGGGTGTTCCTCTCCCCCTCTTCTGGCTTATCAATAATCTCTTATATAGTACCACCTCGCTAGCTGAATAAGTACGAGCGATCCAACACACTATAAAAAATGGTCGAGTTCCTTTTTAACTTATACCTTTCTCGACCTTTTGGCTAAGATAAAGTGTAATATTTATTTTTATCAGTTTAATATTTGATATATATAAATTATATGTTCACTTTGATATTAAATTTATTTTTTATGGATATCAAGAATGATTCTGTGCTTGCAAGGCATGGGCGTTGGACTAGTAATAAAACGTAAAAATACACAAAGTGCTAGTTTGGAAGAAGGAGCAACCCAGCAAGAGAAAACCTCTCATAAATAACTAATTGTCTTATTCAAATGAAATCCTATGTTATTGCTCACCCTAAAAAAAGACAAGATCCCTGGAGGAATTGAGTTTCCAAATTAACCCTAAAAGTTATATAAATACACCTAGCACTTCACATATATAACCAAGGCCAATTCACTTTGAGCTTATATATTTATGGGTTTGGTCGTAGAAATACCGAGTGTATAGATTGATAGCTTGATCTAACATGTTATGATTGAGGTTAGAGATCGGCCAGTCTCAAACTCAAGATCATGATAGCTTGAGCCGAACCGATCTAGATGAAAGTGGATATCTAAATTATTCGGACAAATTTGATATGTTAAAACAAATTTGTGTAAAATTTGATGCTGATTTTTTTCTTATGTTATCGAGCATATTATTATAATTAGAAATAAAAATTTTCATAAATTGTTTTATACATTATTTGCTTTGTACAACAAAAAGGTGAATAAATATCTGAATTCGTATCCGAATTATATATCTATCAATTGAGAAAATATATGATAAATTTAAGGTTTTATGAATCTTTATAAGTTCAATGCTAAAAACATGAATACAAATTTGTATAGTATATTCGATATCCTACTTATTTGCAATACAAAACAACAAAAAAATTAGTATCCGCATAAGTATCTGTTTTCGACCTTTTCATCGCTAGATCTAGCTAGAATTGTTTGATCTCAACACACGGCATCCCTAATTTACCACTCAATGTTTCACAGAATAAAAATAAGTATACATGGAACAGATAAGAAATTAAATTTAAGTTAAAAATATTCGCACTATTTTCCATCTAGACCATATAGCAAGCAGGTGTAACTCATTTCCATACTTCATCCTTTTTTTTATCGATTTCTTATTGCTTAAGGAAAGCCACCATAGCTAGCGAGAGCTATAACAACAGATCAAATGAACCGCATTTGGAGAATGTTTGAGAAGAATCTTTGCTTAATTGTCAAAGAAGGAAGCATCTATTCCCTTGCGGATAAAGAAAATGGCAGGGAGGGGTAGCCCATGAGAGCTTTACAATGTTCTTACTCATCATGTCTAGCTACTTTTCTCTCCTCCTAAAATAGGGCCCCAGCCCGGGCTGGAGCTTGAAACTGAACCCCAGTTTGACCTCTCATAAACTTTATGTTCTTGTTTGGGCTTGGAGCCGTTATTGGGAATTCTTTGACGGTGACGTCAGCATGCATTGCACATGTTGAGTGACGAACATGCGTATATCAGAGGAAAGTGATGTTGCAGCCAAGATCAGAACATGTGCTCTCTTTGATTCTGTCATAGAATCAATATCTATGGAGGGAAGATTTAGAGGTTTTAAGGCCTGTTTAAGACTGCTCTGATTGACTATTTTCAACTTCGTTTTCAAAACCACGATTAAACCAAACATGGTAGCTCCGTGCTCTCAGGCCTGTAAAAAGAAAAGTGATTGAATCAGGCAGTTCCACTTTTTTTTGAGCTCCAAACACTCTGGTTTCTAACTTATTTATGAAGTTAGAGAGGAATTACTTACTACCAGGACTCGACCTAATTTGCCTATTGCCTTAGACACTCGGCAAAAGTCTTTTTATATTAGATAAGCCTTTGTCAAATGTTGTACTCAGTAAAAAAATATATAGTAAAAAAAATTGTCGTCAAAGGGCTTTTTGCCGAGTGTTTTTTATCGAGCACTCGGCAAAGCCATTTTTTAATCAAAGGAAGCACCTGTACCGGCCAATGTTTTTTTGCCATTTTTGGCCATTTTTGTGCTAAATCCGTGTGCTCTTACCTTCCTCTCACGCACGACCTCATGTACCACTCCACCTCTATCTCACTTGTGTCTATATTACATTTTGCTTCACCATATATTATAACAAATTGAGACTAAATTGATTGTTTGAGGCACTAAATAAACTCAAATGAAAAGATTGTCAATTACAAATTTGCATAAATTTTCGAGATCTACAACTTTCATTTTGGTAGTTTCTTCATCCAAGGTTGTTTACAAAAGTTGAATTCTAAATTTGAAAATTTAAACGTATTTTTCTATGATAAGATGATTTCAAATTAAAAGTTGACAACAACAAATTTAAATAAATTTTCTAAGACCTACAACTTTTATTTTGGTGGTTTTTCCATACAAGGTTGCTTAAAAATAATTTAAAATTCAAACATAGGTTTGCATGACAAGATTGTTTTAAATAAAAAGGTTGTCAACTATAAAATTTCATAATGTTTCAAGACCTACAAATATCATTTTGTTGATTTTTCCATCTGAGATCGTTTCAAAAATCTAATTTTAAATTTTTGAATTCAGACATAGTTTTCATTGACAAAATGACTTCAAATCAAAAGTTGCAAACTACAAAACTCTAAATTCTCAAGATCTACAAAGTTTATTTTGATCATTTGTTCATCCAACATGGTGGTTCTAATATTGTCATAAATCTTATACATCTTTCTTATAGTTTCATAAACTAATATATATATATATATATATATATATTGTCAACAAACTTTACTTTTACTTTGCCATATGAAGAAATAACCAAAACAAAAGTTGTACATCATGATGAATTATACAACTTTGTACTAGAAAACTTTTCCATTTTAATTAATTTATTGCTTCAAAACATGACTTGAAAATTTACTTTGCCTAGTTTCGAAAAAACACTCGTCAAAGAAGCTCTTGCCTACTATTGGAAAAAATCAATCAACAAAGAAGCTCTTTGCCTACTTTAAAAAAGCACTCGGTAAAGAAACTCTTTACCAAGTGTTTTTTGTCTAGAGTTTTTT
This sequence comes from Zea luxurians, assembly GCA_029449295.1. NCBI lineage: Eukaryota > Viridiplantae > Streptophyta > Magnoliopsida > Poales > Poaceae > Zea > Zea luxurians. The sequence continues at coordinate 23,767,560 of JAOPSE010000015.1, forward strand.
GTTTGGTACTCGACAAAGAGCTTCTTTGTCAAGTGTTTGAAGAAAATCACTTGACAAACCACTGGGCACTCGACAAAGAACCAGATTTCGGTAGTGATCATTGATTACGCTAGCATACAACTATGTTTTGTTTATTTTTTTGCACCATCCAAATAGAGCTATTATTGCAACCTATAGCCTAATCGAATAACATCATTGATGAGCACATAGTCCCTAAAGAGCAGAAGGAAATGTTGTGGACAGAAGTGAAAGAAAAGTTCACAATCAACGATGGATGTAAGGATGGAGTTAAACAATGGATCATGAAAAAAATGATTGTCTTATTCTAGAACCAAAAAATGAGGCTAAACTAGGGCTTCAAGCAGTAGGGAAGACACCTGACTTTGTAAAGTTTCCAAAGTACAGAAGTCAATAGTATGAGTTCCTTCGTTACAAGGCTTTCGAAGAGCGTCGGGCCAAGACATCGATAAATAAATAAAATGTTGATAAGATGGGGTACTTTCACAAAGTAGGGCCTAAAAGTTATAAAAGAGGTATGGAGAAGTGGACAAAGATGGAGCATGACCTTGGGTTCTCGCTTGTGCAGGGAGGAACTCGATAGGGGGTCGGCCGAGTGGGGAAGGGGCGTGGGGTTGGCGGGGCTCGAGCTCGGCAAGGTGGCGCGGCTCCGGCGATGAACGGCGAGCTCCGGCGACGAACGGCGAGGGAGAGAGAGTGCGAGGAGTGAGAGAGAGCTCGGGTAGGGGAGGGAGACCTCCATGGCGTGGCCGGCTTTTATAGAGAGAGGGAGGGAGAGGGAGAGACGTCGAGGGGAGAGGGAGAGGCACCGGCGGCTCCATTACTCAGATTAATGGCGGCGGCCGTTTCTAATGGCATCAATGGAGAGGAATGGGGGAAGGGAGAGAGAAGGGGACAACAGTTTCCGGTTGGCGTCGAGGGTGCAGGCAGCCAGGTCGATGCGGTCGAGCGCGGGGCGACCGTGGCGAGCGGCACCAAACGCGCGGTGTGGCGGTGGCTCCATGCGTGGGCATGCGCGCAAGCAGTGCCTAGCGGCGACGGCTAGGAGGGAAGTGGAGGAGGGCGCGGGTGGGGCTTAATGGGCCCCTAGTGGGCTGACTAGGTTAGGGTTTCCCTTTTTTTATTTCTTTTCTATTTCAAAATATATTTTTAAATAACTCTAAAATTTATAATAATTGTGCCAAGATTATTTATAACTAAAATATTATTTTTGACTAATAATTATTATATTATTTAATTGGATTTTCATTAAGAAGGAAATTCTACTAAATATCCAAAATCAAACATGACTAAAACCAAAAATTATTCTCTATGCAAAATAAAAATCAAACATTAGAAAGAAAAGTTATTACCCTAATTATCATTAATACTCATGAATGTATTATTTTAATTGATGGTTTTTATAGTGTTACAAACCTACCCCTCTTAAAAGAATCTCGTCCTCGAGATTAAGGAACTTCTAAGAATAATTGGGGAAATTCTGCTCTGAGTTCATCTTCTATTTCCCAAGTGGCCTCATCTTCTGAATGATGACTCCACTAAACTTTGCACATGTTAATGACTTTACTCCATGCAATTCTGTGAGATGTTTCTAGAATTCTGACAGGGTACTCCGATTAAGTCAAATCCTCATTAACATTCAGTTCTTCCATGGGTAACTGTTCCTCCGGTACTCTTAAGCAGTTCTTGAGTTGTGACACGTGAAATACGTCATGCACATCCGACAAACTATCGGGTAGCTCTAACTGGTACGCTACTTCACCTTTTCTATCCAAAATCTTGAATGGGCCAATGTAGCGAGGAGATAATTTTCCCTTAACCTTAAATCTTTTCATTCCTCTCATCGGTAAAATTTTAAGGTATACGAAGTCTCCTACTTCGAATATCAACTCTCTTCTTCTATTGTCAGCATAGCTTTTCTGTCTTGACTGTGCTGTCTTCAAATTTTCTCTGATAATCTGCACTTGCTTTTCTGCTTCTTGGATAATTTATGGACCAAATACTTGACTTTCTCCGGTATGGTTCCAATAAAGCGGTGTTCTACACTTTTGTCCGTAAAGTGCTTGAAATGGTGCCATTTTTAGACTTGCTTGATAACTATTGTTATACGAGAATTCTGCATAAGGCAAAGTTTTATCCCAGCTTCTACCATGCTTTAGAGCGCAAGCTCTTAGCATATCTTCCAACACTTAGTTTGTTCTTTCTGTTTGCCCATCCGTTTGTGGATGATAAGCTGAACTAAAGTTTAGCTTGGTATCCATGGACTCATGTAGTCTTTTCCAAAAGTGCGAGGTAAACTGGGTTCCTCGATCTGATACGATCTTCTTCGATACTCCATGCAGACAAACAATCCTCGATATGTATAACTCTGCTAACTGGGCTCCCGAGTAAGTTGTCTTCACAGGTATAAAGTTTGCCACTTTAGTCCACCTGTCTACTATGACCCATATTGAATCATAGCCATCCCGAGTACGGGGTAGTCCAACTATGAAATCCATACCGATTTCTTCCCATTTCCATTCCGGTACCTTGAGAGGTTGTAGTAATCCTGTTGGTCTTTGGTGTTCGGCTTTAACTCACTGACACACGTCACACAATGCAACATGAGTAGCAACATCTTTTTTCAAACCGTACCACCAATACTTTTTCCTTTAGATCCTGGTACATCTTTGTGCTTCCAGGGTGAAAAGAGTAAGCCGAATCATGAGCTTTCCTCAAAATAAGTTGGCGCAGGTGTTCGATTTCCAGTATGCATATTCTCTTTTTAAACCATACTGTGCCTTGATCATCTTTCATGAAATCTGAGGCTTTACCCAAACCAATGAAAGTTTTAATTTCCTTAATTTTCTCATCAGATTCCCGTCCTTTACAAATCTCTTGTTCCAAAGTAGATTCAACTTCCATAACCGTTGTTTCCATATTATTGATCATACGAAGGTTGAGTTGTTCCATTTCCCAGCACAATTCCTGTGACATCAAATGAGTAGTGATGTTGTTCACTTGACCTTTATGGCTCAAAGCATCAGCCACTATATTTGCTTTTCCTGGGTGATATTGTATTTCCAAATCAGTCTTTGATCAACTCAAGCCATCTTCTCTATCTTAGGTTGAGTTCTTTCTCAGTGAATATGTATTTCAAGCTTTTGTGATCCGTGAAGATTTTTCACTTCTTTCCAATCATATAGTGTCTCCAAATCTTCAAAGCATGTACTACGGCAGCTAATTCCAAGTCATGCGTAGGATAATTCTTCTCATGCTTTCTCAACTGTCTTGAGGCATAAGCTATTACTTTTCCTTCTTGCATTAGCACACATCCAAGTCCAAGGTGTGATGCATCGCAATACACATCAAATCCTTTGTGAATGTCTGGCATTACTAATATTGGTGCGGTAGTTAACCTTTTCTTGAGTTCTTCAAAACATTTCTGGCATGCTTCATCCCACTTAAACTCTTTACCTTTCTCCAGTAGTGAGGTAAGAGGTTTCACTAACTTGGAAAAACCTTCAATAAATCTTCTGTAGTATCCTGCCAATCTAAGAAAACTTCTGATCTTGGACACATCCTTTGGTTGCTTCCAATTTAGTATTTCACTTATCTTTCCTGGGTCTACTTTAATTCCTCCATCAGTAACAAAATGTCCTAGGAAAGTAACTTCCTTCGGCCAAAAATCACATTCGAGAACTTTTCATATAATTGGTTGTCACGAAGCTTTTGTAGGACTAGTCTTAGATGATCTTCATGTGTTTCTTCGTTCGAAGAGTATATCAGTATGTCGTCAATGAATACGACCATAAACTGATCCAGATATTCCATGAATACTTTATTCATCAAGTTCATAAAGTATGCTAGTGCATTAGTCAGTCCAATCAACATGACCAAAAACTCATATAATCCATATCTCATAGTAAAGGCTGTCTTAGGTACATCTTCTGCTCAAATTTTTAACTAATGAATTCTCGACCTTAGATCTATCTTCGAAAATATCTTAGCTCCCTTCATCTGATCAAATAAATCTTCAATCCGAGGTAATGTGTATTTATTCTTAATTGTTACTTCATTCAAACTTCTATAATCAACACACATTCTTCTCGAACCATCTTTCTTGCTCACAAATAGAACTGGGGCTCCCCAACGGGATGAACTTGGGCGAATGAAACCTTTTGTAGTAATTCTTCTATTTGTTTCTTCAGTTCAACTAAATCTTTGACATCCATTCTATAAGGTCTTTTTGAGATAGGTGTAGTTTCGGGTAATAATTCAATCGAAAACTCTACGTCACGGTCAGGTGGCATACCTAGTAATTCCTCCAGAAATACGTCTGTGTATTCACACACTATCTTGATATTTTCTAGGGGCTTTTCTTCCAAGTGATTTACCATTGTCTTTCCTTTTGCATCTGTTGACATGCCTGTGCTAACTTGGACTCTTTCACCTTGTGGACTTGTCAACATAATTGTTCCTTTAGCACAATGTATCACTCCATCACAAGTTTTCAACCAGTCGCATCCAAGAATCACATCAATACCGTTGGATCCTAAGACCACTAGGTTGACTGGAAATCTATTCCTTGAATATTGAGATTAGCAAGGAGGCATGAGTCTGTGGCCTTCATGTCACCTCCCAGTGAACTAATGTGTAACATCTTCTTAAGAGGGTGCTTTGGTATGTTATGTTTTTCCACGAATGACTCAGTTATATATAAATGAATGTGATGCTCCAGAGTCAAATAAAACTGAAGCAGATATGGAGTTGATAAGAAACATATCATACACCACGTCAACATCCTCAGACACTAATTCCACTGTGACGTGATTAACCCTTCCTCTATTCTAGTTATGTGGCGTTTTGTTTTGCGCAGATCCACGAGTGGGGGTGTTTTAGTCAATCCTCTGTCCGCTGTTATTCTAGGGTGTCTGTTGGTTGTGCCTTGAGTAGTTGTTAGCATAATGGCCAAGCTCACCGCACTTGAAACAGCCATTGGGTTGGACTGGTGCGTTGTTGCTTTTGGTCTGTGTGTTCACGATGCCACCTTGACGAGTCTGCGAATTCCCACCAGACCTTTGGTTGGTCTGAGAGCTGTTCCTCTACTGGTTCTGACTTTGATTGCTCCTCTGGCCTTGTTGTCCAGAGCGTTGCATCTGATAATTGTTTCCACCCTGATTTCCAGAGCGAAACTGAGAACCCTGCGAGTTGTTCGGGCATGGGTTCCTGCTAGACTGACCTTGAAACTTCCTTTTATGATCAGACAGCTCCCTTCTTTTGCTCTCAAGGCCAATTTCCTTGTTCAGCAGAGTCTGGAAGTTGGGGAAGGTATGACTCTACAGTTAATAGTTTAGTGGTCCAATCAATCCTTCCAAGAAATGCTCTTGGTGCTTCTCGTCAGTATCTACTTCTTTTGGTGCGTAGCATGAAAGCTGGGTGAAGCGATCATGGTACTCACCGACGGTCATATTCCCTTGAGTAAGGGAAAGAAACTCCTTCTTCTTTAGTTTCATAATCCCCGAGGGAATATGATGAGCACAGAAGTTCACTTGGAACTCCTGCCAGGTTATAGTGTTCGCATTGGGGTGTGTCGCTGTGAAGGCATCCCACCAATCGGACGTGGCTCCCTTGAGTCTTCTTGAGGCGTACAAGACCTTCTCCCGGTCATTGCACTAGGTGATATACAACTTCTTTCCGATAACCTTGAGCCAATCATCAACATCCAAAGGATCAACCGAATGAGAGAAAGTTGGTGGGTAATGGCTCATAAAATCATGATGCTTATCTCTAGCCGGGCTACATTCTGTTGTTGCTGCTGATGCTGTTGGTTCTGCTGGTTTTGCTGAATCTGTTGCATAGATGCAGTGAGTCCCTTCAGAAGCTGCATCTGAGCTACGATAAACTGCTCCATGTTAGGGTTTGGTGGTGGTAGTGGTATCTGCTGACCACGCTGGTTCCTGTTGTTGTTGGGTCCTGAACGAGCGTTCACCATCTGGTTGGTTAGAAAGTGAAATTCTTAGAGGAGTAAGGAGTAATAAAGATTCTAGAGGGGAATAGCTTAAGTTTTTTTAATGTTCCTATGGCCATCATTCCATAAGACCATTGCACTCAAACAAAAATCCAACTCAAACATCGCAACCAACACCATCACATGGTTGTTATTATTATAAGGATAACTTATAAAAGAGTATTCATCGTCTGACGCAAAAACTATCTTATTACAACTTAATACTTAAAATTTCAAAGCAGCCTGGTGATGGATCTGGGCTCCCCATAGCGTATCCTCTTGCGGGGAGGGGACAATGCCATGGCGGGGACCTGGGCTTCAGGCGAATCCCGCCCTTGAAGTAGGGCTTCCAGGGATGCAATCCTGGCGTGGGCATCCTCCAGCTCCAAGTGCACCCTAGAGAGATCCAGGGTGGCACTGTCCTGGTCGGTATTAAGACCGGCCACTACACCAGCTAGGGTGTTGAGGCGATCCTCACCAGCTCCACATGGAACGATGCTGGTCTGGCTCCCTCCACTAAGACGTAGAGGAAGATGCCTAAACTTCGTGTCATGCAGCTGTTGCCGGTAGGTGTGGCTGAGAGATCACAAAGTCCGCCTGGCAGTATCGCTGACCGAAGTAGCGTAGGTGGATAGCGGTGTCAGGGACTCATGAGCTGAAAGAGTCCTGAACCCCCTATCCCCTACATCCATCACCCTGACGTGAATGCGAGTGATGTAGTAGCAAGCCCAAGGAGGCTTGCACACTCGCCTTGTCTTGTACAAGGGTCGGACATAGGTTCCCAACACATGCAGCACGTCTTGCAGCAGGTTGGGGAAGTGCCCTATCTTGAACATTGATGTGTAATGTTCGGTGACAGGCCCAAACCCCATGAAGTAGTCCCGCTGAACATCGTTGGCCTCCTCGTTGACGTTTTCCTCATCATCTTCATCGTCATCGTCATCCTCATCATCATCCCTAGAGTCGTCTAGGTCGTCGCCTCCGGGTGCAGGAGCTTGAACTACTGGTGCAGGCGGTGCTAAGGTTGATGACCTAGCTGTGAAGGCAGTGACTCTACCAACGGGGTGGGCATCGGCAGAAGTTCCTCCGAGCTATCTTCCAAGATGACTCCATGCTCCACTCGAATGCGAGGGAGATCCATCGGAACTTCCTCAACTACCACTGGGTAGACAGGAACTTGCCGAGGTGGAGGGGCGTAGTTGGTGTTGACTCAGGTGGTTTGGAGGGTACGAACCATCTACAAGAGAAAATGTCAACTTAGTTGAATTTTAAGGAGGTAAGGCTGATAAAATAATTTTATAAGAATGAAATTAGCAAGTTTTGAACAAACTAGGCTTTCAATTTCTAACTAGTCTAACGACCTAGAGTCAGCATAGCTTTGATACCACTTCTATCACACCCGATTCTGGGGGCAAAACCGAATGCATAGCATATGTGTGCTAAGATCCATTTTCCACACATATGTTGATGTCACAAGTGTAGTATATCAAAAGACAATGCAATAAAGGCATAAAGAGAGTAGAATAGTCTTTATTACAACATCCAGATAATAGTATCTTAAAATGTATCATCAAAGTAAAGTGGAAATAACATGGGTAATCTCCCACAGGAAGATGACCGGCGCATCGTTAGACTAAGTATTCACCAAAATCTCCATCAAGGTCTTCTTCATCACCCTCTGATCAAAATATTAGCAAGGGTGAGCTTACTTATGGTTGGGGCTCAGCAAGTGGGGGAAAAATTGATGCAAGTTTAACAAGGTAAGGCTAAGGTTAAGCGGTAAGCATTTTAGTTGGTCAATATTTTATTAGCAACACCTGTCTTACTAATAAGTGACAGGGAAATGTGCCCTTGGGCCATTTCTATAATTGTTTTGGTGATTAGATGACCAACACACTGTTCCAAACTCATATGTGCTAAGTAAGTGAGAAGTGCACATCAAAGAACAAGGTATGTTTCTAGACTTAGTAAATTGTTTTGGGTACTAACATGTTTATCTAAGTACTAGAGACATAGCCAAGAAAAGAGAAAAAGGATTGAAGAAAGAGTGGCAATGATCTGCCAAACCAGCAACAGTCTAGTGCACTGGACTGTCTAGTGGTGCACCAGACAGTGTCCGGTGCCCAGGCTGGCCCGGCGGTGAACTGTCTGCTCTCGAGAATCGGCGAGACGAAGTGGCTAAAATTCACCGGACTGTCCGGTGCGTCATCTGCGCCCGCGCCCAAGCACTTCGGCGACGAACTCATCGCTCTCGGGAAAAGGAGATGGCACCGTGGCTATAATTCACCAAACTGTCCGGTGGTGCACCGGACTGTCCAGTGAACCATAGGCGCCCGCAGCCAACGAGCGTCTGCATGATCAACGGGAGACACGTGGCCGAGCCAACGGTCGGATAGTCGCACCGGACTGTCCGGTGTGCACCGGATGGTGTCCGGTGCGCCAATGGATCTGAAGATCCAACGGTCGGCTTCACCAGAAAAGGAAAGAGATTGCGCACCGAACAGGGACTGTTCATGTCGGGTGGTGCACCGGACTGTCCGGTGCACCACTCGATAGAAGGCAAGATTTGCCTCCAAGTTGATCTCCAACGGCTCCTAGCTGCCTTGGGGCTATAAAAGGGACCCCTAGGCGCATGGAGCATGATACGACCATGCCATTAAGCAACACATTACAACCCCTAAGTCATACTACATCAACTCAAGTACAACCAACATCATCACCAACCCAAGCCTTTGATGGACCAATTACATGTAGCCGAGCTAAGAAGCTACAGCAAGAGGTGCACATGCTACTTTATGAATTCAATTAAACACTAATGAGAACTTTATGCTACCTAGGTCATGTATGTTGATATTACTTAGGTTCACCAAACAGGAAGGACAAAACATATCAAAGGCGAATCAGCAAGAAGAGCTATGTCCGAGTCAATCCAGCGCAACAGAACCGTCCAGAAGAAACATTCATATCTTTTGATTCCCAAAAGCTATGAAGGCCCATAAGTATTTTCTGGAAAGATGTTGAAGTCTAGTTTCCAATGCTTCTAAAGCCGACTTAATCAAATCTACCAGAAAGGCAGCCAACCTACTTTAGTGCTGACTAGTCAGAAGGTCAACAGTGTGCTTGATGACCAAGTTTTCGTATTAAACTGCATCATTCTACGAAGTTTCATTAAGCATGCTATATATGGTGAGAAAGCTTATCAAGTCAGCTTTCCAACGCAACTAGCCCCACGTCATTTGGAGATTCCTAGGAGAAGTTATTATCAAAATACTAAAGGCTACGCAGAAGTCAAACAGCCACACGGAATTCAGCTCTGCAGATTTCCCGAAGAGGCTCCTTCACATTAGCACGTGAAAATACTTTTGTTTCGTGTTTATACCTCTCTAAGGCTGGTTGTTACTAGTATAAATACCCCCTATGTCTATGATGTAAGGCAGCTTTTGATAATCTAAAAACAGAACCCTTTTTGTTCAGTTGTGTGCTAACAAATATTGAGAGTGATCTCTACCCCTTTGCTCTTGTGAATTCCTTCGCAGGATTACAGAAGCGACGGCTTCATCTGCTCCCAAGTGGTGCTCCTACTCCCTTCGAGGTCTCCTCGATTGATTGTAGGCTGTGTTGGTTGGTTCTTTGAGAGTGTGGTTGGGCGAATCCTCGATTCAGGTTGCCGGTTAAAGACGGTGGTTGGCTTCGAGTTTTATTTGTCAGGTTGCACTAGTTATCGCTGCTTGCAACAAGTTATCTTGAGTTCTTTGAAGCTAGTTATCTGAAGATTGATCCTACGTCATGAAGATTGGGCATCATGACACATCATCTGTTATCGAAGCCTCAGTTGCCACGGTAGGATTCTTTACCTCTAGCTACATCTATTTTGTGTTCGTCCTATCCACCAAAAAGCCATAAAATATTTTTGCCATAGCCCTTTGTTTCAATCTATTGTTCCAGTGAGTTTTGTTAAGTTTCAGTCCTTAGAGTCTTTGTTTAGTTGCTGGTCACTCTATCATTTGTGTTCCCTTTGAGCCTCTTATATATATATATATATGAAAATATCCACAAAAAGAAAAATATGAAAACCTTCATCATTTCCTTCGCGTTAACTTTGATCCTATCTACTATAGCTACTGGTTGAGTTCCTTGTAAGTTATTATAAAGTGTGCAATATCATATCAGATCTTTGTGTTTAGTTCTATAAAAAAGAGTATCAAAAAAAGAGAAGAAAGAAAAGTACCAAAAAAAGTGTTGTGCAAGATTGTGAAAGAAAAGTAGAACGATCAGTTTGTTTATGTGCACAAGTGCTAAAAGTTCATCAAGTTGTTCAACCAATTTGCTATTGTCATTTGGTGCAAAATTTTGGTTGGGTCTAATCGCAACACTTGCATTCCAATCATACTCCTTGATTTGCATCAAATCTGAAATTTCTTTGCGCGTGTGTTTGATCTACTTACATCACTCGTATCTTGTGGTCAGCACTAGATAGTGAACTTCTAGTTGGATTGTTATTTAACTTTACAACAACTAGGATTTAGATTGCAATCCTTGTTTATTATTCCCCACCAAGCTCCACATATAAGCCATCGTAATCGGCACTCTGATCTTGTATTCGCTTAACCACCACTTTCTTGTTACCACCACACATTTTTTCTTGCAACCCATAGGGACCTCATAAGAGCTTTGGTTGGTAAGAGTGGTGAGGTTGTGAGATTCTATATAGCTTCATATTCCACCTATATTTGTTGCCTTATTGCCACTAATTTCACAGGAAGATGGATCCCAGCGCTGAGATTGAAGAATGTGTCACCATGATACAATTCAATGAGCTCAAACAAAGCATAGAAGACAAGCAAGATCGGTTGGCACAAGATCTTTAGACACTTATGGCTGAAATCAGAGGTCGTCGTCGACTCCCTGATGGTGCAAGAAACCATGATGAAGATGGGGATGAAGGTGAAGGAAATTATTCTAGAAGAGCAAGTGAACTTGGGAGGAGGAATCAAGGTGCTGCACGTGGTAGAGGAAGAGGACAGAATCGAAGAAATGATGACAATGAAGAACCTGAATTTGGGGATGATGATGATCAGTCCCAACATCGCTATGGTCGTCGTCATCATAGAGGCATCAACCAAGAAGAGAGATTTGGGAAACTTAAGTTTACCATGCCAAAATTTGATGGTAGATCTGATCCTGAAGATTATTTCACATGGGAACTGAAGGTGGAGAAAATCTTCTGCCTAAATAATTATTTAGAGGAGAAGAAACTTATAATGGCATCTCTTGAGTTTGAAGCATATGCTTTGATTTGGTGGGAGCAACTTCTTCGTGATCGTGAAGAAGATGGAGAGGACCTTATTGTTACTTGGCAAGAGATGAAGCGAGAAATGAGAATTCATTTTGTGCCGAAGAATTATCAGCGTGATCTTTTTGATAAATTGCAGAATTTAAGGCAAGGAAGTTTCTCCGTTGAGGAGTATTATAAGGAGATGGAGAAGGTCATGATTAGAGCCAATGTGTATGAAAACGAAGAGCAAACCATTGCACGTTTCATGGCTGGGTTACACCGCAGCATTCAGCGTATTGTTGAATTTCAGCCGTACCAATGTCTTATTGATTTGGTACATCAAGCCACCAAAGCTGAACGCCAGCTGCAACAAGATGCTAAGAGCAGCAAGCCCTTGTCATATGGTGCACGAACCATGACTGGAGGAAGAAAATCAATCTCAAGGTTTACTGTTGCATCCTCAGCGACAAAACGTTCAACTAGAGGCTTGCGATCCAATATTCAAGGCAATTCTAGTGGAAAGAACGGTGCTGCTCCAAACACGAGTTATAAACCAGCAGCATCCACTTCAACATCAGTGGGTTCAACAGCCAAGAGTAGTGGTATTCAGTGCTTCAAGTGTGGAGGTCGTGGCCATGTCATAAAGGAGTGTCCAAATAATTGTGTGATCCTTGTAAATGATGATGTAGAATATACATCAGCTAGTGAATAGGAAGCTGAAGCAGGAAATGTAGATGACACTCATAAAATTGAGGAACACAGTGGATGTGAATTTGAGCATGGTACTGCTTTTGTGGTTACACAAATCTTGAGTGTTCAAATGAAAGAAGCTGAAATTGGACAGCGACATAATCTTTTTGAAACACGAGCAAAAGTGCAAGAAAAAGTAGTAAAGGTGATCATTGATGGAGGGAGCTGCCATAATCTTGTAAGTCGTGAGATGGTTGAAAAACTTGGTTTGAAGTTGCAGCGACACCCTCATCCATATCATGTCCATTGGTTGAATGAATTGGGAGATATCAAGATTGGTTATAAAGTGAAAGTTCCGTTCAAGATTAGAGAGTATGTTGACACGGTGGAATGCGATGTTGCACCCATGTCTGTGTGTCACATGCTGCTAGGAAGACCTTGGCAATATGATCGATATTCTCAGCATTGTGGAAGAACAAATCAGTACACGCTAGATCTAAAAGGGAGAAAGTTTGTACTCAAGGCTATGACCCCTCAACAAATCATGGCTGAACATTTACAAAAGAAAACTGAAATTAGTACAACAAGTAGAGGAGGAGAAGTGCAAAAGAAATGGAGTGCCATCCACAATTCGGTGAGCGAGTGCTACAAGCCAATCAAGAGATAAAAAGAAGGAAGAGGGAGAACATCTAGTTATGCTAGCCACAAAATCTGAGCTAAGAGAAGTGAGGAACAACCCATATCAAGTGCTCTTTGTACTTGTGAACAAAGATGTTTTGATTTCTCCTAACGACAAAACATCTCTTCCTAGTGTTGTGGCTGATCTTTTGCAGGACTTTGAAGACGTGTTTCCACAAGAAACACCAGCTAGACTACCTCCAATTCGTGGGATTGAGCATCAAATTGATCTTATTCCAGGGGCTGCACTTCCTAACCGTCCACCATATCAAACCAATCCTGAAGAAACTAAGGAAATACAAAGGCAAGTGCAAGAACTTCTTGATAAAGGTTTTGTTTGTGAAAGCTTGAGCCCTTGTGTTGTTCCTGTGATTTTAGTACCTAAGAAAGATGGATCTTGGAGGATGTGTGTTGATGGTAGAGCTATAAATAATATTACCATTTGCTACCGCCATCCTATTCCATGGCTAGAAGACATGCTTGATGAATTAAGTGGTTCCACAATTTTTACGAAAATTGATTTGAGAACGAAAATTGATTTGAGAAGTGGATACCATCAAATAAGAATGAAAACTGGAGATGAATGGAAGACTGCATTTAAAACAAAATTTGGGTTGTATGAATGGTTAGTGATGCCATTTGGTTTGACAAATGCTCCTAGCACTTTTATAAGATTAATGAACCATGTCTTAAGAACTTTAATTGGAAAATTTGTTGTTGTCTACTTCGATGATATTCTAATTTCAGCAAATCTTTTGATGAACATGTGAAACACATTCGGCAAGTTTTAGATGAGCTTAGAAAGGAGAAATTATTTGCTAATCTTGAGAAGTGCAGTTTTTGCACAGACCATGTTGTGTTTCTTGGCTTTGTTGTTTCAGCAAAAGGAATAGAGGTGGATGAATCCAAGGTGAAAGCAATCAAGGATTGGCTAGCTCCAACGAATGTAAGTCAAGTAAGAAGTTTTCATGGTCTTGCTAGTTTTTATAGAAGATTTGTGCGAGATTTCAGTACTATCGCTTCCCCTTTAAATGAATTGACAAAGAAAGGTGTTGAATTTAAATGGGAAAACTCGCAAGAAGATGCTTTTCAAGAATTGAAGAAATGTTTGACTGAAGCACCTGTACTTATTCTTCCTCATTTCACCAAAACTTTTGAAGTAGAATATGATGCTAGTGGGATTGGGATAGGAGGAGTTTTAATGCAACAAGGAAAACCTATAGCATATTTTAGTGAAAAATTGGGAGGTGCTCAATTAAATTATTCTGTGTATGACAAAGAATTGTATGCTTTGGTCCGAACGCTTGAAACATGGCTGCACTACTTATGGCCAAAAGAGTTTGTTATTCATTCCGATCATGAAGCTTTGAAGTATTTGAAAGGGCAAGTGTCACACCCGGATTTAAGGGACAAATCCGGGTGCATCTCATATGTGCGCCAAGGAAGAACAACACACATAATAACAGAGTGCATAGAGATAAATGTCATAGATATCATAAATATACTTATTACATAGCGGAAGACTTACAAATATAAATTATAAAATAAAACGAACTAATTATTATTCTCTGGCACCACAAAGCTGATTGGAGACGCCACCTAGATCAAGTCGAATGCCTCAGTGTTAGGCGGCTCCTCTTCGACCACATGTTCTTCTCCTGTGGGGGGGTGTGAGACAGCAAGAGTGAGCTCACATACGTTCATAGCTCAACAAGTCATGGGGATTAATGTGGCATGAACTCCCCAAAGGTGGGAGTTCATGAAGTGTAAGGCTGATCAATGAAATAGAGGCTAAAGCTGAGCATTGCTTTTAGAAGTTGGTCAAAATTTTATTAGCAGTTACTAAGTGTAAGTAAATACTAATCCTTAGAAATAATAAATAAAAGTAATAATAAAATAATCCCAAATGCAATGAAATGACAGATTAAGTTTAAGTTCCATAAATTAATCATGTGAGGGTCCAAGCCGCTCATGACCGTGAGCACAACTAGTATACTAGTTTTACACTCTGCAGAGGTTGCACATCTTTACCCACAAGTCATGTTACCCATCTGCCAGGAGACGGCCAATCCCATACACCTCTACCGAGGAGGCGAGGCAGGGTAAAACTATGAGGCCTTTACAAAGTTCCACTAGCTTCAGAAATCCCGCTACAGTTTATAGGAAGCTCCAGTGCAAGAATCCCTCGCCTGACCGCCATCGCAGCAAAATCAACCCAAGGACCTCCCTACACTGACCACTCCCCTACTGCCCTTGCCCCTTTCGGGTAAGGAAGACCTCCACTAGCTTTCCTAGTTAATCAGCCAAGAGCGTCCCATTAAACCCTTGTGGTAGCACTGTTTTCCTGGGTGGTCGCTCCATGTTCCCATTAACTTAATGATCTTAACATGAACAGTAATAATAGAAAGATAATAAAAGAGTAATCATGAATAGTATATCTCCATACCCAAATCCATATAAAGCAATAGCAGGTACTACCCAAAATTATTTCAATGGTGAACAAGGTATAAAGATAACCAAAACTAGGGTAACCTAAAGGCCCCATCAAAATTTAACCTATGCAGATCATTATAATTAATAAGAACATGGCTAGGAAAAAGTAAGTGATCAAGGGTACAACTTGCCTTCAGTGAGCTCCTTCTCAGCTACTTCTACTTGCTGAACCTTAGAATCCACAGTGGCTTGCTCGTCTACTCGGATCAACACAATACATACATAGTATAGCAAAAATTAATATCACACCAAACATGTAATTAAAATACACAATAAAAATCTACACATTAAAATAAAATCCTAGGAATAGGAATCATAATTTTTGGAGTTATGGATTTTAAGATATGAATTTCCTAAGGTTTAATATGCTTGAAATAGGATTAAATGAGAAGTTAATTTTCTTACTGCTTTCATGTCAAAACAGAGACACTAAATGATAGACAATAATATTACAAAATTTAAAAAATTGGAATGGTTCAATTTGGAGCAAAAATGAATTTTCTATGGAATAAACAAGTTTTAGGAATTCTTTTTATATTAAAAATCAATTTCTGTATTTATTTACCTATTTTATATGTTCTCTGGACTGGGCCTCGATTTCTGGAAAACTCAGGGGTTCTTGCGTAAGTTTGCCAAGACTCAGAGAATAGGGTCCATGGACTACGATTTCTATTTTCTAAAACTGTAAGGGTTCTTTAATAAAAATGTGTCGCGAAGGGGTATCCATAGATGTGGGCCGTTGGATTAGATCCGCACGGCACAGATGAATCTATCATCATACCGAACCCGCATGCTATGCTAGCCGTTGGATTTAGAACCGACGATTCAGATTTTATGACCACCCGATCAACTCACGCCCTTAACCGCATGATCGACGGCCGAGAGAAGCCCAAGCCGAATCGGTACCTCTCGTCTAATCCTGACCACTCGCCTGCAGATCTATGGTCTAGGAGCGATGCCAGCAATCTCCCCCACCCAACGCCGTCGGGACGGCGGCGCAGCACAGGGCCACGGCGGAGACACCATAACCGGGATCCCAATCGAGCCCCATGGTGTACCGCGACTAATGCCGATAAGCGCAGGATGAAATTGACAAGATTGCGAGTTCGGTTAAGGGATCTATACCGGTAATGGAGTAGCCGAGTGCTTCGGCCATCGCGTGGATGGTTTCACGGTGGCCCGAATTCGTCGACGAGGAATTACAGGGCACCAGAGGACCTTCAGCGCCTTCTAGTCGCACGAACAGCTTCGCCCAACGGTTGGACACACCGGTGATGGCCAGAGGATCACGGGCGGCTTGCGAATCGTAGATTTGGCTTCTAATGCCCACGGCGGAACTTCGTTTCGACGGAGGGGTTTGCGGTGATTGGGGCGGTTGCCTCCGCGGGTGAGCTAAGGTCGGTCAGTGAGGCGCACACGGTTGGTTTTATACCCCGGTCGGTGGCCACGATTCCACCCGAGCCCGCGAGTAGTCCAGCACGCAACCCGCGGCTGGTTGTTAGCGTGGTCCGAGTCTGCGCGAGGTGGAAGAACCGGCTATAGTGTCTGGTAGAGGGGTCCCACCGGCCAGCGAAACGACACAACGGGAGTCGCGGAGAAGTGGGACCAAGCACGCGTGTGCAAATGGTCAGGCGAGCGCGCATGTGACCGACTCGTAGGGCCCGTGTGTCGGCACGTGTCTGCATTAAGAGGATGGGCCGCACAGAGGAGTAAACGCGACATGGGCCAGGTGAGTTTGGGCCCAATTCGGGTTCTGGCTCATTTTCTTTTTATTCTTTTCTGTTTTCTTTTTCAAATTGAGATTTTCATTTCTTCTTTTAGATTTCAAATTCAAATTTGAATTTCAGTTATGGATTTGTACTTATATCAAATGTGCCAATTTACATTTGGAGTTGAAGTGAATATATTTATGTATATATTTATTCCCTATGTTTTATGTGGTATTTCTTTTCTTTTTATTTTCAAAACCCTATTTTCAAATTTAAGGTTTAATTCAACTTCTAGTAATTATTATCTTATTATCCTTATTATTTTATTAATGCACAAACATATAAAACTCTAACATGATGCATTTTCTTTTTATTTTAATATCATTGGTTTTAGTTAATCAATCTCAATTATATGTGTGCTCTTTTTATGATGCAAATATGGCACATGACATGATGAGACCTCTCTATATTCTTTGTATACAAAATTGAGTATTACAAATCCTGCCCCCCTTAAAAATAATCTCGTCCTCGAGATTTAAGAAGATCTAGGGAAAAGATGGGGGAAATCTATGCGAAGCTCTTCTTCTCTTTCCCATGTTGCTTCATCTTTGCCATGGTGACTCCATTGGACTTTGCACATCTTTATCACCTTATTTCTTGTAACTCGCGTCAGTGTATCAAGAATCTTGATGGGGTACTCAGCATAAGTCAGATCATCTTGAACACTAAGGTCCTCCATTGGTAACTGCTCTTCAGGTACCCTGAGACATTTCTTCAGCTGAGATACATGAAAAACATTATGAACATCCGCAAGATGATCCAGTAACTCCAATTGATATGCAACCTCTCCCACTCGCTTTAAGATCAAGAAGGGCCCAATAAAGCGAGGGGACAACTTTCCCTTGACTTTCAATCTTCTCATACCCCGGAGTGGTGACACCTTCAAATAGACATAATCACCCTCCTTAAACTCTAGTAGCCGTCTCCGAGTATCAGCATAGCTTTTCTGCCTTGACTGTACAGTTCTCAAATTCTCCCTTATTTGCTAGACTTGCTCCTCTGCTTCTTGTATAATCTCTGGTCAAAATAACTGCCTTTCACCAGTTTGATCCCAATACAGTGGAGTCCTGCACTTTCTGCCATACAAAGCCTCAAACGGTAACATCTTCAAACTGGCCTGATAGCTATTATTATATGAGAACTCCGCATACGGTAGACTCTTATCCCAACTACCACCATGCTTAAGGGCACAAGCTCTTAACATATCTTCTAGCACTTGGTTGGTCCTCTCAGTCTGCCCATCAGTCTGGGGATGGTAAGCCGAACTAAAATTCAATCTTGTATCCAAGGACTCGGGCAACTTCTTCCAATACCAAGAGGTAAACTGTGATCCCCAGTCGGACACAATCTTCTTTGGCACACCATGTAAGCATACAATCCGTGCCATGTACAACTCTGCTAACTTGGCTCCTGAATACGTGGTCTTCACTAGAATAAAGTGGGCTACTTTAGTTAGCCTGTCCACAATCACCCATATAGAATCATATCCAGCAGACGTGCGGGGTAATCCAACAATGAAGTCCATGCCAATCTCTTCCCATTTCCACTCAGGTATCTTCAGTGGATGCAGTAGTCCGGCTGGCCTCTAGTGTTCAGCTTTAACTCTTTGACACACATCGCACATAGCCACATGTGCAGCCACGTCTCTCTTCAATCCATACCACCAATATTTTTGCTTCAAATCCTGATACATCTTAGTACTCCTAGGGTGAATAGAATAAACTGAGTCATGTGCCTCCTTCAATATGGTTTCCCGAAGACTATCGATATCAGGAACACAAATCTGATTCTTAAACCATATCGTGCCTTGCTCATCTTCTGTGAAATCTGGGCCTCTACCCTCTGTTATCAGATCCTTGATCTCCTGAATTTTAGCATCACCAACCTGACCTTTACAAATTTCTTGCTCCAAGGTAGGTTCCAATTCAATGGTAACTCCTTCCGTATGTGTAACAATCCCCAGGTTGAGCCTCTCAAAATCTTTTGCTAATTCATCGGGTAGTTGGACAATGAAAGCAGAATGAATGTGCTCCTTTCGACTCAAGGCATCTGCAACCAAATTTGCCTTGCCTGGGTGATAGTGAATCTCCAAAACATAATCCTTAATAAGCTCCAACCAACGGCGTTGCCTAAGGCTGAGATCCTTCTGAGTGAATATGTACTTCAAACTCTTATGATCCGTGTATACTTGGCACTTAGTTCCCATAATGTAGTGTCTCCAAATCTTAAGTGCATGCACAACGGCTGCTAGCTCTAAGTCATGAGTGGGGTAGTTCAATTCGTGTCTCCGCAGCTGACGAGACGCATAGGCGATCACATGACCTTCTTGCATGAGCACACATCCTAATCCTTGGCCACATGCATCACAATAAATGTCAAATCCCTTTTGCAGATCTGGCATAACCAACACTGGTGGTGACATCAATCTCTTCTTCAATTGATCAAGCTGTCTTGGCATTTCTCATCCCACTTGAATTCTCTTCCTTTCTCCAAAAGCGAGGTCATAGGCTTGGCAATCTTAGAGAATCCTTCAATAAATCTCCGATAATAACCTACAAGCCCCAAGAAACTCCGAATCTCAGTAACTGTAGTGGGCACTCTCCACTCCATTATCTCCTTCACTTTAGCAGGATCCACTGCTATTCCTCCATTAGAAATAATATGTCCAAGGAATGGCACCTTGTCAATCCAAAACTCGCACTTGCTAATCTTGACATAGAGTTGATTATCTCGTAGCTTCTGTAGCACCAACCTTAGATGTTCTTCATGATCACTTTCACTCTTAGAATAGATAAGAATATCGTTGATGAACACCACGACAAATCTGTCCAAATACTCCATAAACACCTTATTCATCAAATTCATAAAATAAGTTGGTGCATTGGTTAATCCAAATGACATAACAGTGAACTCATATAATCCATATCGGGTCGAGAAAGACGTCTTAGGAATATCCGATGGTTAATCTTCATCTGATGGTATCCCGATCGGAGATCAATCTTCGAGAATACCCTAGCACCTCTCATCTGATCAAACAAATCCTCAATACAGGGTAATGGATACTTGTTCTTCACAGTAACATCATTAAGTGATCTGTAATCCACACACATCTGTTGCGATCCATCCTTCTTCTGTACAAAAAACATCGGTGCTCCCCATGGTGAGGAACTCAAACGAATGTACCCTGCCTCCTGTAACTCAGTTAATTGCTTCTTAAGTTCCTTTAATTCTTCTACGACCATCCTGTATGGTCGTTTAGAAATAGGGGCAGTTCCGGGTAACAGATCAATGACAAACTCAACTTCCCTATCTGGTGGCATTCCTGGTAACTCCTCTGGAAAGACATCCGAAAAATCTCTAACCACCCGGATGTTGTCACCAACAAACTCCTCCGCTATAAAGTATATCGCCTGTTTCACTACAGTAAAACTGTAAACGTCCGACGGCTTTCTTATATCCGAGGGCCCTCTAGGAGACCGTCGGACATAAGCTTATGTCCGACGGCCCCGGGCAGCCGTCGGATGTAAAGTGGTATCTCCGAGGGCTGTCAGAGCGGCCGTCGGACATAAGCTTATGTCCGACGGCTGTCAGGTAGACCGTCGGACATAAGCTTATGTCCGACGGTCTTCTAGTGGGCCGTCGGAACTAAAGGATTTTAACCGGTGCGCGGCGGCCCGAATCGTTTCATTCATCTCTGTGCACATATGTCCAGCAGCCGCCGCCGCCGCGAAGAAATCGCCACCGCCGCTGACGAGCCGCCGCCACCGCCGCAATCTCTCTTCGCCGCCATCCAAGCGGCTCCCGGCGACCTCCAGCCCCGCCCCGACGCTCAGCCGCCCGAGCACGAGCCCGTGACCACCTCCGTGACCATCCCGATGCCACCGGAGCCGCCCCGACGCAGCGCGCGCCGGCCCAAGCGTCTGCCCCCGTCCCCGACCCCACCGGCGCCCGCCCCGACCCCGCCGGCGCTCGCTTCACCAGTTCATCGTCTAGCAAAGTGAGTACGATTTCATAATTTTTAGTATAATTTTGTGTATACATATATATTGTTTGCTAGTAGTCATGTTTAGTTTTGTTATGTCCGACGGCTTGATTTAATTATGCAATTAAATTAGCTTGTTTTAATTTATTTATTTATTAGTGGCTATATAATTTAAACTTATAATTTCTGAGGATAATTATTAAGCCCTCGGAAATAAGGTTATTTTATTTGATTTAGGGTCCCATGAAATGATTTTTCTGTAGTGATATTGTATTAGTATGGTTCATTAGTAATCATAACTAATCAAGTTAACATCTCGTATCTAGTATGGAGGATGATCGTCGATGGATGTATGAAGGTTGGAAGAAACGAGGTGCTCTATCAAGTGAGTGGGTTGCCAAGACAGATGCTTTTCTCGATCGTGCGTTTGCTCGGTCAGAGACTGGAACCGATGTTAGGTGCCCTTGTACCAAGTGTCGGAACATTTATTTCCTTGACAGGAGGACTATGTCGATAGATCTTTGCAAGAACGGTTATATGCCAGGCTATGAGGTGTGGGTGCACCACGGTGAGGACCAGGGTATTGTATCGGAAGTTCAGTCACATGAAGAGGAGGACTACGATAGGATGGAAGAGATGCTTGACGATGTACGCCATGAGTTTCTAACCGTCGATTCGGAGAACCCCGGTCAACCCACCGAGTTTGAGGATCCAGCTACACCTGAGGTTCAGAAGTTCTTCGAGCTCCTTAAAGCTGCCGAAGAGCCGTTGCATGAGCACACAAAAGTGACCGTCCTTGTATTTGTGACTCGACTTATGGCTATTAAGTCTAAGTTTGCATTCTCAAACAACTGTTACAAGGAGCTTTTGAACTTGATCAGTGATGTACTTCCGGAGAATCACAAGATGCCAAAGGACATGTATCAGTCTAAAGTTGTTATCTAGGCTCGGTATGGACTACAAAAAAATCGATGTCTGTGAAAATAATTGTATGCTTTTCTGGAAGGAGACCGCGGGTGAGAAGAAGTGTACTGTATGTGGTGAGCGTAGATTCGTTGAGGTTGAAAACGACGATGGTTTGACCGTGACTACGAAGATTGCACATAAGCAGCTTCGTTACATGCATCTTATACCTCGGTTGAAATGTTTGTTCATCTCCAAGAATACAGCTAGACACATGAGGTGGCACAAAGAAGGGGTACGTGAGAATCCAAATGTCATGGTGCACCCAGCTGATACAGATGCATGGAAGGCACTAGATGCTTTTGATTCCAGCTTCGCTGATGAAGTGCGGAATGTCCGCTTCGGTTTGGCAACAGATGGTTTCTCGCCATTCAATCTAACTGCAACGTCCTACTCATGTTGGCCCGTCTTTGCTGTTCCATACAACCTTCCACCAGCTCTTTGCATGAAATATGAATTTATTTTCTTGTGTCTTGTAATACCTGGTCCGGATCATCCTGGAACAAAGATCGATGTGATGATGAGACCCTTGTTTGAAGAATTGAAAATTTTGTGGGAAGGAGTCAAGGCATACGATTGTTACAAGAAACAGAAGTTCAACCTGAGAGCCGCGTTTTTATGGTCTATTCATGATTTTATGGCTTATGGTATCTTTGCTGGATGGAGTTGTCATGGGATTTTGACATGTCCGATATGCGTTGAAGACACTTTATGCTTTCGACTAAAGTTTGGTGGAAAGATATGTTACTTCGATTGCCATAGATGTTTTTTGCCAGAGGATCACCCGTTCAGGTTCAATAGGAACACTTTTAAAAAGGACACGATTGTGACGAGGGGACCACCCAAGCGTCTAAGTGGTCCAGAGATTCTCGCGAGACTTAATGATTTGAAACTAAACGAACATGGAAATCGTTTTGAAGGTTATGGAACCGAGCATAATTGGACTCACAAATGTGGTCTATGGGAACTCCCTTATATGAAAGCCTTGATTCTAATGCATAACATTGATGTCATGCACCAGGAACGAAATATGGGTGAAAGCATTATCAGCACTTGCATGAATATCACTGACAAAACAAAAGACAACCCTAAGGCAAGGAAAGACTTGGCCTTAATCTGTAGAAGACCAACTATGGAGATAGGAGAGAATCAGAAGAAGCCACGTGCTCCTTTCAGTATTAAACCTAAAAGGAAGAAACAATTGATGAAATGGTTGACTTTGCCTACTGGCGAGTCTGTCCCCGCCACCACTTGGGAGCATTATCGCTATGGTGTCTGTAGAACGTTTGGCAACACACAGGCACTAGTTTGGGATGCATTCTGGGTATGAATTGTTTATACTATTTTAGTTATTCCATATATGTTTGCTTTTATGATAACACTAATTTTTTTTGCAGAAATGGTACAAGTTGCCGGACGATGGATCATATGATATGAACGCTCGTTACGTGTTTGAGTATAACACGAACGATGTCGTTGCAGATGCAATGTACTATGCACGAATTCAGGCTATAAAGGCATGGTACAGAGCAAATGCTGATGATCGACCGATGCCAAATACCAAGGCCGAGTGGTCATCAATTTACTTGACGGAGGAGCAATACCTAGAGGTAAACAGGTTGTTGCCTCTCATATCGCACGAAGCCATGTATTTGCTTGCTTTATTTAAAAAATTTCATGTAGATGTCGGTGCCGTGGATGGCCACCCGATCAGACGGTTATCGGGCATTGTGCAGATGGTGGGCTTCCCCTGAGTTTCGTGCCATTTTCGAAAGGAACAGGGGAAACCGTGGGACTAAGTCGTTCCACAACTACGGCGGTGATGGTCATGTGCACTTGGCTAAGCGAATGGTAAGTCACAGTTTGTCGTAACTTTGAATCAAATAGAAATGTGTCATTATAACTTTTATGTACAGGAAGTCAAATCCGGCCGTACGCCGACGGATGTGGAGGTGTATATGCAAGGGCATAGGGGTTCTGATCCTCAGAATCCTGATGTGTTATGTACTCAGACGGCCACCGACCGTCTAGTGAGTTTTTGGTACTCTATTATGTGTTTGATATTTTTTGCAAGGGCATAGGGGTTATGCACTTATATTTGATATTGTTTGCCTCCAGGCTTCGTATGGGCAGGAGATGGTTCAACGCCATGGGCAGGAGTACGATTGGAGGAGCCAGCCAATCGACCCTCAAGCAGCATATGCTAGCGCAGGAGGACAAGCTCATGGACGGTGAGATTATTTTGATTTGGTTTTCAAAATTGTCATCATATGCTTGCGATTCAACTGAGCCATGAGTTACTATACTAAGTGCATGGTTCACTCTTGTAGGTTGGGTATTTTTGATTCTACGATTGATTCCAGAGAGCTGAGACGCCATGGACGACAGTCCACATCGTCGTCTTCACAGTCGTCCCGTTCACGATCATCCGCCCATGAGATAGAGCTTGCAGTGTTGCGTCAACAGGCAGAGTACCATCAATCAGTCTTAAGGGAACAATTGGAGTACTAGAGGCAACAATCTGAGTACCAGAGACAACAAGCTGAGTACCAGAAGAAGAAGGACGAGTATTATGCAAGCCTCCAGGCCCAAAATCAAGCTCTTCTCTCGGTAAGTTGAAGTAACATTTTGTAGCTTATTTTGCAAAACACATGATGTGTATCTTATTTGCTCAACAATGACTTGTATATAATTTGTAGCAACTAGCCCAACAAGCTGGCGTCCCGATGCCGACATATGGGATGCCGCCTCCGGACTTTGCACTGCCAATGCCAATGTTGGCGCCTCCACCTCCGCCTCTGTCACAATTCCATATGGTATGTACACATATGCGTGTGTGACATGTTCATAGATGTCTTATGTGTTTAAATGAACAACTGAGTGGTTACTATTTCATGTGCTTGTGTTATAGGGATTTCAGACACCACCCGCTTCAGTTGCCGCACCTGGAGATGGGTCTGGTCAAGACGACACAACACATTCGTGGGTGAACAACCTTTTCAACACGCAGAGTCCAGCCGGAGGAGGTGGCTACTCGAACCATCCAGGCGATGGATATGATTGATGTGTCGTGATGTTAATTTGTGAAACACTTGTTTGTGAGACACAATGTCAGTTTGCAACAACCGTCGGACCTATATGTTGATGTTAAATTTGTGAATGTTAATATTTATATGAGAATATTTGTAATTGTGAATACTTATTTGAATGTGTATATTTGTGATTGTGAATGTGAATGTGTATATGTGCATGAAATCTATTTTTTTTTGTAAATGTCAGATTTTAAAAAAAAACAGAATTTTGTGTAAATTTTGTAATTTATTAGGTCCGACGGCCTAGTGGTAGCCGTCGGACATAAGACCTGGTTATGTCCGATGGTTTTATATACCGTCGAACATAAGTCCTGGTTATGTCCGACGGCCTAACGCCGGGCCGTCGGACATAAGCCTGTGGGCCCCACAGACTGACCGGTAAAACAGTTGGTGTTTATTATTTCCGACGGGCAGAGGCGGCCGTCGGAGATAGCTTATGTCCGACGGTGGCCGTTGGACATTAGGCTATTTCCGACGCCTTATCTCCGACGGCTTAAAACCGTCGGAGATAGGTAAATGCCGTCGGACATTACCTATTTTCGACGGTTTGAACCTTATGTCCGACGGTGTTGGCCGTCGGACGTAGTTTCGTTTACTGTAGTGTTTGGAAGTGGTGGTTACTGCAATTTGAACTTGAAATGTTTCTCCTTTAGGACTAGTGAGCTCTATAGTACCCCTACCACATGCTATAATGGCCTTTGCCTTCCTTAACCATGACAT
Source organism: Zea luxurians (assembly GCA_029449295.1). NCBI lineage: Eukaryota > Viridiplantae > Streptophyta > Magnoliopsida > Poales > Poaceae > Zea > Zea luxurians. The sequence goes on from JAOPSE010000015.1 coordinate 23,793,229, forward strand.
ACCAAGGATCAGATCTATACTGCCGGCCTCTAATATTATAGCAGTAGCTCCAAATTCTCTTCCCATAATTGATAATGTCAATCTACGTGTTATTTGATTTGCCTCAATAGGCCCTTTAGGTGTGATGACTATCATTGGTTTTCTCATATTTAGCAGTGGTATCTCATTTGTGTTGGCATATCGAGCAGACATGAAAGAATGTGTAGCACTAGAATCAAATAATATTGTTGCAAAAATGGCATTAATGTAAAACATACCAAGTACGATGTCAGCACCATCAGGAGTATCATCGACGCTGACTTGATTAACTCTGGCTATAGAATATCCCTTGCCAGGAGTCTGTTGCTTGTTCTTAGCTGATGTACCAGAATTCCCCATAGGACAAGCATTAGCATAGTGCCCAATCTGACTGCACTTAAAGCATGTAGGGCCGGTCTTCTGTCCTGTAGACCTCGTCGGGGTGCCAGTGGGAGTAGCCTGACGAGTAGGAGGTGTCCGTGGAGACCCCTGTGGAGCATACAGAGCTGGGCGTGGTCCTCCTGGTCGAGTCGGTGTACCCTGTGGCGAAACGTAGCGGGGACAAACACTTCTGCTACCCTGTCCCTGTGAGATAACCTTCCTCTTCAAATCACCCAATTGAACACGCTTGTGTTCAATAGCAAGAGCCTTATCCAGTAGCCTCTGAAATGATGGGAATGTGTGTGCAACCAGTGCATACTGTAGGGGTCCATTAAGTCCTTCAATAAAGTGCTCCTATTTTCTCTCATCCTCAGCAACCTCATCTGGAGCATAAATCGACAGCTGAATAAATTTATCTCTGTACTCGCTGACTGACATGTTGCCTTGCTTCAATGACAGAAACTCCTTCTTGATCTTCATCAATCCAGCTAGAATATGGTAGTTTCTGAACTGTGTACTGAACTCTGCCCAAGTAATAGTGTCAGCAGCATCATGGGCAGCAGTATAAGAATCCCACCAGTCAGCAGCAGGACCTATCAGACGACCTGAGGCATAAAGAACTTTCTCCCGGTCTGAGCATTGGGCGATGTTGAGCATTTCTCAATTGACTTCAACCAATCATCTGCATCAAGTGGATCTGGCGAACTAGCGAAGGTCAGTGGCTTATGACTCATAAATTCCCGGTGCTTATCATGAGGTGGAACTGGTGGTGGTGGAGGCAATGGTACGTGTTGTTGTTGCTGCTATTGCTGTTGTTGTTGAAATTGCTGTTGCAGCTGCTGTTGCGCCCTTCTCTCCTGACGTATCTCCTCTCGCTCCTGGCATAACTCCTGGCATATCTCTTCTCTTTCCTGGCGCATCTCCTGGCGTTCCTACTGCATCTGAGCCCGCATATCCGCCATAGTGTCCACCATTTGTTGCATCATCCTCATTTGAGCAGCAATCAGTGGGTTAACTCCGCCTGGTGGAGGATTAGGAGGATTCATCTCTGTTGGCTGTGGCTGGGGTTGTCTATATATCCACCGAGTGTGTCGATTAGGAGGCAAATCAATACCACCACCCCTCCTGGTATTGACCATCTGAGTTAGATGCATATGGTAAGAGAGAGCAGAAGACAAGGCACTAATTACAAATCAAGTTACTTTGGGGGATTTATTAGCTAAGCAGATTAATGTTTTACCTACCATAGCTAATTCATTACCTTATGGTGGCACATGCTAAGATGTCCATATATAATACCTCAATCAATCAAAGAAGCAAATCAGACATTTATCATCAGAACAATCAAACAACATTTTTAAATATAGAAAATAGTTTTGATTTTGTCTTAGGTTCCCTATCTCTTAAAAATGTCATAGGGGTAGGGATTCTAAGGTGTGAATTCCATCTTGTCTCAGAGTAGAAAAGGTAAGAATGATCAGAGTAGAACAGTAGAAGGTGAGACAGGATCAAGATAAGTATATAAAGAATTAGAGTAAGGTAAGTATAAAATGAATCAGAATAAGATAAGTAGGTAAGGGTTTTGTCCATTTCTATCTAGGTTTCATCCTATAGTCAACATTTGCTCTGATACCACTTCTGTCACACCCGGATTTAAGGGACAAATCCGGGTGCATCTCATATGTGCGCCAAGGAAGGACAACACACATAATAACAGAGTGCATAGAGATAAATGTCATAGATATCATAAATGTACTTATTACATAGCGGAAGACTTACAAATATAAATGATAAAATAAAACAAACTAATTATTATTCCTTGGCGCCACAAAGCTGACTGGGAGACGCCACCTAGATCAAGTCGAATGCCTCAGTGTTAGGCGGCTCCTCTTCGACCACATGTTCTTCTCCTATGGGGGGTGTGAGACAGCAAGAGTGAGCTCACATACGTTCATAGCTCAACAAGTCATGGGGATTAATGTGGCATGAACTCACCAAAGGTGGGAGTTCATGAAGTGTAAGGCTGATCAATTAAATAGAGGCTGAAGCTAAGCATTGCTTTTAGAAGTTGGTCAAAATTTTATTAGCAGTTACTAAGTGTAAGTAAATACCAATCCTTAGAAATAATAAATAAAAGTAATAATAAAATAATCCCAAATGCAATGAAATGACAGATTAAGTTTAAGTTCCATAAATTAATCATGTGAGAGTCCGAGCCGCTCATGACCGTGAGCATGGCTAGTATACTAGTTTTACACTCTACAGAGGTTGCACATCTTTACCCACAAGTCATGTTACCCATCTGCCAAGAGATAGCCAATCCCATACACCTCTACCGAGGAGGCGAGGCAGGGTAACACTACGAGGCCTTTACAAAGTTCCACTAGCTTCAGAAATCCCGCTACAGTTTATAGGAAGCTCCAGTGCTGGAATCCCTCGCGTGACTGCCATCGCAGCAAAATCAACCCAAGGACCTCCCTACACTGACCACTGCCCTACTGCCCTTGCCCCTTTCGAGTAAGGAAGACCTCCACTAGCTTTCGTAGTTAATCAGCCAAGGGCGTCCCATTAAACCCTTGTGGTAGCACTGTTTTCTCGGGTGGTCGCTCCATGTTCCCATTAACTTAATGATCTTAACATGAACAGTAATAATAGAAAGATAATAAAAGAGTAATCATGAATAGTATATCTCCATACCCAAATCCATATAAAGCAATAGCAGGTACTACCCAAAAGTATTTCAATGGTGAACAAGGTATAAAGATAACCAAAACTGGGGTAACCGAAAGGATCCCATAAAAATTTAATCTATGCAGATCATTATAATTAATAAGAACATGGCTGGGAAAAAGTAAGTGATCAAGGGCACAACTTGCCTTCAGTGAGCTCCTTCTCAGCTACTTCTACTTGTTGAACCTCAGAATCCACAGTGGCTTGCTCGTCTACTCGCATCAACACAATACATACATAGTATAGCAAAAATTAACATCACACCAAACATGTAATTAAAATAAAATCCTAGGAATAGAAATCATAATTTTTGGAGTTATGGATTTTAAGATATGAATTTCCTAAAGTTTAATGTCCTTGAAATAGGATTAAATGAGAAATTAATTTTCTTACTGCTTTCATGTCAAAACAGAGACACTAAATGATAGACAATAATATTACAAAATTTTAGAAATTGGAATGGTTCAATTTGGAGCAAAAATGAATTTTCTATGGAATAAACAAGTTTTAGGAATTCTTTTTTATATTAAAAATCAATTTATGTATTTATTTACCTATTTTATATGTTCTCTGGACTGGGCCTCGATTTCTGGAAAACTCAGGGGTTCTGGCGTAAGTTTACCAAGACTCAGAGAATAGGGTCCATAGACTGCGGGTTCTATTTTCTAAAACTGTAAGGGTTCTTTAATAAAAATGTGTCGCGAAGGGGTATCCGTAGATGTGGGCGGTTGGATTAGATCCGGACAGCACAGATGAATCTATCATCATACCAAACCCGCATTGTACGCTAGCCGTTGGATTTAGATCCGACGATCGATCAACTCACGCCCTTAACCGCATGATCGACGGCCGAGAGAAGCCCAAGCCGAATCGGTACCTCTCGTCTAATCCTGACCACTCGCCTGCAGATCTACGGTCTAGGAGCGATGCCGGTAATCTCCCCCACCCAACGCCGTTAGGACGGCGGCACAGCACAGGGCCACGGCGAAGACGCCATAACCGGGATCCCAATCTCGCCCCACGGTGTACCGCGACTAATGCCGATAAGCGCAAGATGAAATTGACAAGATTGCGAGTTCGGTTAAGGGACTTATACCGGTAATGGAGTAGCCGAGTGCTCTGGCCACCACGTGGATGGTTTCACGGCGGCACCGAATTCGTCGACGAGGAATTACGGTGCACCAGAGGACCTTCAGCGCCTTCTAGTCGCACGAACAACTTCGCCCAACGGTTGGACACACCGGTGTTGGCCAGAGGATCACGGGCGGCTTGCGAAATGCGGATTTGGCTTCCAATGCCCGCGGCGGAACTTCATTTCGATGGAGGGGTTTGCGGTGATTGGGGCGGTTGCCTCCGCGGGTGAGCTAAGGTCGGTTAGCGAGGCGCACATGGTTGGTTTTATACCCCGGTCGGTGGCCACGATTCCACCTGAGCCCGCGAGTAGTCCGGCACGCAACCCGCGGCTGGTTGTTAGCGTGGTCCGAGTCTTGCGCGAGGTGGAAGAACCGGCTATAGTGTCTGGCAGAGGGGTCCCACTGGCCAGCGAAACGGCACAGCGGGAGTCGCGGAGCAGTGGGACCAAGCGCGCGTGTGGAAATGGTCAGGCGAGCGCGCGTGTGACCGACCTATAGGGCCCGCCTGTCGGCACGCGTTTGCATTAAGAGGATGGGCCGCGCAGGGGAGAAAACGCGACATGGGCCAGGTGAGTTTGGGCCCAATTCGGGTTCTGGCTCATTTTCTTTTTATTCTTTTCTGTTTTCTTTTTCAAATTTAGATTTTCATTTCTCCTTTTAGATTTCAAATTCAAATTTGAATTTTAGTTATGGATTTGTACTTATATCAAATGTGCCAATTTAAATTTGGAGTTGAAGAGAATATATTTATGTATATATTTATTCCCTATGTTTTATGTGGTATTTCTTTTCTTTTTATTTTCAAAACCCTATTTTCAAATTTAGGGTTTAATTCAACTTCTAGTAATTATTATCTTATTATCATTATTATTTTATTAATGCACAAACATATAAAACTCCAACATGATGTATTTTCTTTTTATTTTAATATCATTGGTTTTAGTTAATCAATCTCAATTATATGTGTGCTCTTTTTATGATGCAAATATGGCACATGACATGAGGAGACCTATCTATATTCTTTGTATACAAAATTGAGTATTACGGCAAGCCAAACTGAACCGTCGCCATGCCAAATGGGTTGAGTTTATCGAAACATTTCCATACATTGTGAAATATAAGAAATGTAAGGACAATGTGGTCGCTGATGCCTTGTCTCGAAGGAATGTGTTGTTGAATCAACTAGAGGTAAAAGTTTTGGGTCTTGAAAATTTAAAAGAAATGTATAATGGTGATCCTGAATTTTTAGAACCATACATTCATTGTAAAGATGGAAAAGGTTGGGAAAAATATCATATACATGATGGATTTTTGTTTAGAGCTAACAAACTTTGTGTACCAAATTCTTCGGTTAGATTGCTTTTGTTACAGGAGTCACATGGAGGAGGTCTAACAGGTCATTTTGGACAAAAGAAGACTTATAAAATGCACAGTGATCATTTCTATTGGCCTAAGATGAGAAGAGACATCATCAGATTTGTGGAGCGATGTGTAACCTGTCACAAAGCTAAGTCAAAATGGAACCCTCAAGGTTTATATACTCCTTTACCCGCTCCTAAAATTCCTTGGGAAGACATATGCATGGATTTTATTTTAGGGTTGCCTAGGACTAAAAAAAGAGAGATTCTATTTTTGTTGTGGTTAATAGATTTTCAAAAATGGCTCATTTTATTCCATGCAACAAGAGCGACGCTGCTTCACATGTTGCCAATTTATTTTTCAGAGAAATCTTGAGACTGCATGGAATGCCCAAGACCATCGTATCTGACCGTGATGTGAAGTTCATGAGCTATTTTTAGAAAACATTGTGGGCAAAGCTTGGGACTAAACTTTTGTTCTCCACCACATGCTACCCCCAAACTGATGAACAAACTGAAGTGGTGAATCGTACATTATCAATGCTGCTGCGAACAATGGTAAAAAAGAATTTGAAGGATTGGGAGGAATGTTTGCCACATGTGGAGTTTGCTTATAATAGGGCAGTACATTCTACAACTAATTTATGCCCCTTCAAAATTGTATATGGGTTCAAACCTATTGCTCCGATAGATTTGTTGCCCCTTCCATTGCAAGAAAGAACCAATATGGAAGCTTTCAAGCGTGCTGCATACATAAAAAAGATACATGAGAAGATCAAGGAAGCAATTGAGCTCAAAGCAGTGCGCAAGGCTGCAAGCATGAACAAGCATAGGAAGAAAGTGTTATTTGAACCGGGGGACTTGGTTTGGATTCACTTGCGCAAGGAGCGTTTTCCTGATCAGCGCAAATCGAAATTGATGCCACGAGGGGATGGTCCATTTCGTGTTCTTGTCAAGATCAATGATAATGCATACAAGATTGATCTTCCACCAAGCTATGGCGTGAGCAACACGTTCAATGATGTTGGCCTCTTACCATATACGAGTGAAGACACTTCAGAGTTGAGGACGACTCCTTTTCAAGGGGAGGAGGATGATACGACCATGCCATTAAGCAACACATTACAACCCACAAGTCATACTACATCAACTCAAGTACAATCAACATCATCACCAACCCAAGCCTTTGATGGACCAATTACACGTAGCCGAGCTAAGAAGCTACAGCAAGAGGTGCACGCGCTACTTTATGAATTTCAATTAAACACTAATGAGAACTTTATGCTACCTAAGTCGTGTATGTTGATATTACTTAGGTTCACCAAAGAGAAAGGACAAAACATATCAAGGACAAATCAGCAAGAAGAGCTATATCCGAGTCAGTCTAGCGCAACAGAACCGTCCAGAAAAAACAGTCATATCTTTTGATTCCCAGAAAGTATGAAGGCCCATAAGTACTTTTTGGAAAGCTCTTGAAGTCTAGTTTCCAGTGCTTCTAAAGCCGACTTAATCAAATCTACCAGAAAGGCAGCCGACCTACTTTAGTGCTGACTGGTCAGAAGGTCAACGGTCTGCTTGATGACCAAGTTTTTGTATTAAACTGCATTATTCTATGAAGTTTCATTAAGCATGCTATATATGGTGAGAAAGCTTATCAAGTCAGCTTTCCAACGCAACCAGCCCCACGTCATTTGGAGATACCTAGGAGAAGTTATTATCAAAATACTGAAGGCTGCGCAGAAGTCAAACAACCACACGGAATTCAGCTCTGCAGATCTCCCGAAGAGGCTCCTTCACATTAGCACGTGAAAATACTTTTGTTTCATGTTTATACCTCTCTAAGGCTGGTTGTTACTAGTATAAAAACCCCCTATGTCTATGATGAAAGGCGGCTTTTGATAATCTAAAAACAGAACCCTTTTGTTCAGCTGTATGCTAACAAATATTGAGAGTGATCTCTACCCCTTTGCTCTTGTGAATTCCTTCATAGGATTGCAGAAGCGGTGGCTTCATCCGCTCCCAAGTGGTGCTCCTACTCCCTTCGAGGTCTCCTCGATTGATTGTAGGCTGTGTTGGTTGGTTCTTTAAGAGTGTGGTTGGGTGAATCCTCGATTCAGGTTGTCGGTTAAAGGCGGTGGTTGGCTTCGAGTTTTACTTGTCAGGTTGCACTAGTTGTCGCTGCTTGCAGCAAGTTATCTTGGCTTCTTCGAAGCTAGCTATCTGAAGATTGATCCTACGTCGTGAAGATCGGGCATCATGACGCATCAGAGCAGTACACCAAGCTTTCACAAAACATCTTAAGACTCCTAGACTCCGCCTCCACGCATTTGGATTGTTGTGTTAGTGATTTGAGCTCTGTTTGAGATTTGAACTCCCTGCGCCGTGTTTTGACTTCAAGTCTTGACTTGTGTGCGTGTGTGTGCTGCGGATTGAGTCTTGCGTGTGTTGCTTTTCCCTCCCTTACTTATGTGCTTCTTTTGTGATCAACATTGTAAGGGCAAGAAGCTCCAACTTATAGAGATTGCTCGCAAACGGGAAGAATACTCAAAAAGGAAAAGACCGTGGTATTCAATTCGATCATTAGATTACTTTAAAGGGGTTGAGTGCAGCCCTCGTCCATTGGGACGCCACAATGTGGAAGTAGGCAAGTGTTACTTGGCCGAACCACGGGATAAAAAACTGTGTGTCTCTTGTGTTGCTTTTCTGTGTGATTGATTCCATCTCAAGAGCTCGCTTTATAACCACTTGGTTTAATCTAACTAACATATTATAAACCAAGTTTGTGTTATTAGTATTGAATTTTGCAGGATCACCTATTCACCCCCCCTCTAGGTGCTCTCAATAAGTGTGTGTCCCAAGTATCCCAATTAAACAAAGGTATAAGAGTATAACAAAAACACTTAAGTAAAACCACTTAAGCAAACCATTGGCAGATCATCAGATCTCGATTTATTGTCCATCTTTAAGTTCAATTATCATGTGAGGGTGCAGGTTGCTCTTAACCATGAGCACGGCTGACATATCAGTTTTACGCTCTGTAGAGGTGGTACAACTTTACCCACAAGCCATGTATCCCATCTAGCCTAGGTTCATCGGACCCATAAACACTGCCGAGGTGAATGACTAGGGATCCATTATAAGGCTTTCAGAAAATACACTTAATACAAAGCAACCTACTAAGGTTTCCAAGTCGGTGTGGAGGCCCTCTGGGCAAGGTACCTTAGGCAAGAATACGTCCTCATGTTAATGTGAGCTGCCGCCACTGTTGCTCCCCCTCTTGCCCATATTTCAGGTAAGGTTGCTAGGTACTAAGCATATAAAGCTAATTACCAAAGCCAGAGCCACGATAGTACTCGTGGTTGCACTGTTATCCTAGGTGGTCACTCCATGTTCCAATTAATATGAAATAATCTTGTTTAACCATCGGGTTAACACCATAATGCCAATTTCATTTCTGGAACATTAATATCAAATAATGAGTGACATCAAAATTATCAAGTTGAGCTGTAGCACAAATTTGCAAAGCATAGTATTTTCCCAGGGTAATCAAGGAATACTGTTGGTAAATCTAGGAAATCCTTAATTAAGCATATCCCATCAAATTATGCAATATATCCAAATAGTAAACATTATTATATGCATTAATTGGGTATAAATAGAATATGCAGAGGGAGAATCCACATGCCTTGCTCGAAAGTTTCCTGCGGGTCATCCTCGAACGTGTTTGGCTCGTCTACCTCATAGCCCACTTATAGCATCGATTTGCGTATCGCACATACAAAAGAATACGTACGCCAAATAAATAAACATACACCAGTACTGGGGTAATCATTCACCATTACATTCACATTCATATATCACACTTATCACACTCATAAATACGTCTTAAAGCGTAAATATTTATTAATTCATTATGACTATTACTGCGAGTCATTATTGATGAAATTATGAGTAGGTGGACATAATACTAGTTTTATCTAGTATAATGTGTATTAACATTCTTTATGAAAATAAAGGCTAATTATTTTCTTTATTACTAATAATAAACTAATAGATTTTATTCCTTTTATTTCTAAATAGAACTTATGTGTATAGCTAAAATGGCTTATTTATGATTAATATTCTAAGAATCAATATAAATCACTAATTAGACCTTTTAATAACATATTCATGATTATTATGACATAAACAAGTGTTTTACTAATTTAAGAATTTAAGTGCTATACTCATGGACACATTTATTTTCATTACAACTAGTGATATTCTTTTAGTTTTCTCTTTTCTTTCTAAAAGAAAGTATCAATAATAATCAGAAGTCAAAACATCTAATAAATAACTTAGACCGATGATTAACCTCTAATTTTGGCACCGAGATAAATTCTACACCACCTACTAATTTCATGCTCAAGAATTTCCATTATTTATTAGTGCCTAAATGAACTTTTTGATTATAACTTCTAAATAAACATTAAAATTCATCCTAAATAGAATTAGTGATAAAATCACTTATTTAGTATTTGTACCACATGTCTACCGAATTTCGTCATTCTTTTTAATCCAAAACCAATGCACACAAATAAAATGTCTAATAATAATTCATACACATATACTCAACGATTCACATACACATGAATCGTCAAATCACATCATCCTAATATTACAACGATAATTCATAAAATTCATAAATTAATTCAAACATAATTTCAAAAATAAATTCAAATTGTTTTGGGTTGTCTTCAACCTTGGGTTCTCGCTTGTGCAGGGAGGAACTCGACGGGGGATCGGTCGAGTGGGGAAGGGGCACGGGGTTGGCAGGGCTCGAGCTCGGCAAGGTGGCGTAGCTCCGGTTATGAACGGCGAGCTTCGGCGATGAACGGCGAGCTCCGACGACGAACAGCGAGGGAGAGAGAGTGCGAGGAGTGAGAGAGAGCTCGGGTAGGGGAGGGAGAACTCCATGGCGCGGCCGACTTTTATAGAGAGGGAGGGGAGAGGGAGAGACGTCGAGGGGAGAGGGTGAGGCGTCGGCGGCTCCATTACTCGGATTAATGGCGGTGGCCGTTTCTAATGGCATCAATGGAGAGGAATGGGGGAAGGGATTTGGAAGCGGACGGCGGTTTCCGGTTGGTGTCGAGGGTGCGGGCAGCCAGGTCGGCGCGGCGGTGCCTCCACGCGCGGGCGCACGCGCAAGCAGTGCCTAGCGGCGGCGGCTGGGAGGGAAGGGGAGGAGGGCGCGGGTGGGGCTTAATGGGCCCTTAGTGGGCCGACTAGGTTAGGGTTTCCCTTTTTTCTATTTCTTTTCTATTTCAAAATATATTTTTAAATAACCGTAAAATTCATAACAATTGTGCCAAGATTATTTATAACTAACATATTTATTTTTGGACTAATAATTATTATATTATTTAATTGGATTTTTATTAAGAAGGAAATTCTACTAAATATCCAAAATCAAACATGACTAAAACCAAAAATTATTCTCTATGCAAAATAAAAAATCAAACATTAGAAAGAAAAGTTATTACCCTAATTATGATTAATACTCATAAATGTATTATTTTAGTTGATGGTTTTTATAGTGTTACACTCTTCCTGCATGGCCAACACCTAGTCCGGATCCTGCAATGCTTCTTCTACCCTAAAAGGCTCAATAGAAGAAACAAATGAGTAATGTTCACAAAAATTAGCTAAACATGAACGAGTGGTTACTCCCTTGCTGATGTCACCTAGAACTTGATCCACTGGATGATTCCTTTGGATGGTGGCTCGGACTTGAGTTGGAGGTGCTTGTTGTACTTCTTCCTCTTTATCCTTTTCTTCATGTGCTCTCCCTTGATTCATGCATGTATCTTGAGGTACCTGTTCCTCATCTCGAGTTGGGGGTTGCACCAATGTTGAGGAAGATGGTTGATCTTTGATCTTGTTGTTCCTACAGTTGCACACCACCTATTGCCATAGTTCTCATTGCTGCCGTTGGAACTTCATCCTCATCTACATCATCAAGATCAACTTGCTCTCTTGGAGAGCCATTAGTCTCATCAAATACAATGTAACTAGAGACTTCAACTAAACCCGATGATTTGTTGAAGACCCTATATGCCTTTGTATTCGAATCATAACCTAGTAAAAACCCTTCTATAGCTTTAGGAGCAAATTTTGAATGCCTACCTCTCTTTACCAAGATGTAACATTTGATCCCAAATACATGGAAGTATGAAACATTGGGTTTGTTACTGGTTAGGAGATCATAAGACGTTTTCTTGAGGAGGTGATGAAGATAGGGCCAGTTTATGGCATGGCAAGCTGTATTTACAGCTTCCGACCAAAACCGCTCAGGTGTCTTGTATTCTCCAAGCATTGTCCTCACCATGTCGATGAGCGTCCTGTTCTTCCTCTCTACTACACCATTTTGTTGTGGTGTGTAGGGACAGGAGAACTCATGCTTTATGCCTTCTTCCTCAAGAAACTCTTGTACTTGAAGATTCTTAAATTTAGATCCATTGTCGCTCTTGATCTTCTTCACCTTGAGCTCAAACTCAATTTGAGCTCTCCTTAGGAAGCGCTTTAGAGTACCTTGGGTTTCTGTTTTATCCTGTAAAAAGAATACCCAAGTGAAGAGGAAAAAGTCATCAACAATTACAAGACCATACTTACTTCCCCCGATGCTAAGATAAGCAACGGGCCCAAAGAGATCCATGTGGAGGAGTTCCAGTGGTCTTGACGTTGTCATCACATTTTTTCCTGGATGAGTAGTTCCCACCTGCTTCCCTGCCTGGCATGTTGCACAAGGTCTGTCTTTCTCAAAACAGACACTGGTTAGTCCTAACACATATTCTCCCTTGAGAAGCTTATGAAGATTCTTCATCTCAACATGTGCTAGACGGTGGTGCCAAAGTCAGCACATATTAGTCTTACCTATTAAACATGCATCTAGATCAGCATTTTCTTTAGTGAAATCAACTAAATAAAGCTTGTCGTCTAATACACCTTTAAAAGCTAATGAACCATCACTTCTTCTAAAGAAAGATACATCAATATTTTAAATAAACAATTATAGCCCATATGACATAATTGACTTACAGAAAGTAAATTGTAACCAAACGATTCTACTAAGAACACATTAGAAATTGAATGCTCGGTAGTTATGGCTATTTTACCTAAACCTTTGACTTTGCCTTGATTCCCATCTCCAAATATGATCATGTCATGGGAATCCTTGTTCTTGACGTAGGAGGTGAACATCTTCTTTTCCCCTGTCATGTGGTTTGTGCATCCACTGTCAATAATCCAGCTTGTGCCCCTGGATGCATAAACCTGCAGGGTAATTTAAGCTTGGGTTTTAGGTACCCAACTTTTGTTGGGTCCTACAAGGTTAGTGACATAAGACTTTGGAACCCAGATGCAAGTTTTGTCTCTCTTGCACTTAGGCCCCAAATTTCTAGCAACTACTTTATCATTTTTACACATAAGAACAAATGAAGCATTATAAGTATGATAAAGCATAATTGGGCCATTAGATGCATTCCTAGGCGCATGTGAACCAACATGATGAACATGGCGCCTAGGTCTATTCCTACCATAGGCATGTGAAGAGCTAGATGATGCATACATGGCATGAGAGTCAAAAACATCATCATGACGAGTAGGTAAAACAACATGATTATAACAACTATCATGATGAGCAACACTAGAAACATTCTTAACATGAGCATAAAGATAGGCATGGTTCTTTTTGTCATGTGAAGAATGAGAGCTACTAACCATAGGAGCCTTCCCTTTCTCCTTGATGAGATTGGAGACCATTTGGCTTGTTAAGTTCTTGGTTCCCTTTTGGAATCCAAGTCCATCCTTAATGGAGAGATGTCTACCAATGGTGTAGGCATCCCTAGCAAACTTTATTTTATCATTTTCACTCTTGCAAGTCTTAAGTTGAGCATTAAGATTTGCAACATCATTATTCAACTTAAGAATTGTGGAAGCATGAGCATTGCAAGCATCAATATCGAAATCTTTACACCTATTACAAATAGACACATGCTCCATAGATGAACTAGTAATATTCACTTTTTCTAGCTTAGCATTTAAATCAATATTTAAACTCTTAAGGCTAGACATAGATTCATTGCAAGAAGATAATTCAGAAGAAAGAATTTCATTTCTCTTAAACTCTAAAGCAAGAGTTTTTTAGCATTAACAAGTTTATCGTGTTCTTCATAAAGAATATCTTCTTGTTTTTCTAACAACCTATCTTTCTCATTAAGAGCATCAAATAATTAATTAATTTTATCAATTTCGATCTATCTAAACCCTTAAAGAGAACACTATAGTATATATCATTATCATATTCCTCAACAATAGAAGAAGTGTACTTAGGAGTATCTCGAGTACGTACCTTCTTCTCCTTAGCCATGAGGCATGTGTGATGCTCGTTGGGGAAGAGGGAGGATTTGTCGAAGGTAGAGGCAGCCAATCCTTCATCGTCGAAGTCGGATGAAGAATAGTCGGAGTCTCATTCCTTGCCAATGTGCGCCTCGCCCTTTGCCTTTCTATAGTTTTTCTTCCTCTCCTTCTTCCATTTCTTTCCTTGTGCCTGGTCTTTATCATTATCAGGACATTATGCTATAAAATGACTAGACTTATCGCATTTGAAGCAGGAGCACTTTCCCCTTGATTTGTTCTTGTTGGGATACTCCTTGCGTCCCCTCAAAGCGGTCTTGAAGCGCTTGATTACAGGCACCATTTTCTCTCCGTTGAGCCCGGCAGCTTCCACTTGTGCCACCTTGTTAGGTAGTGCCTCCTTGCTGCTTGTTGCCTTAAGGGCAACAAGCTGCGGCTTGTAGAGTGGGAGTGGTCCGTTAGCGATGTCATCAACGTACCTAGCCTCCTTTACCATCATGCGCCCGCTTACGAATTTTCCGAGAATTTCCTCGGGCGTCATCTTGGTGTACCTAGGATTCTCACGAATAAGGTTTACAAGATGAGGATCAATAACGGTAAATGACCTTAGCATGAGTCGAACGATGTCATGGTCCGTCCATCTTGTACTCCCATAACTCCGGATCTTGTTCACCAGGGTCTTGAGCCTTTGCGTTTCGGTTGGCTCCTCTCCCCTTTTCATGGTGAATCTCTATGGCGACTCGACTAGATTTATAAGAGATTAAGTATGCAAATCACTTTCCCCACAGTGATTATCTCACACTTGAGCCCATATAAACCTAGGGTCTAGTAAAATCACGAAGTATCTCAAACTTTTCCTTCGCAACCAAGATCATAATGAACCGACAATCACTGCACCAAGTGTTACAACATTCCACAGAGTTTTAACATAGATCGGAGTATATAGATTGATTACAATAAAGGTGGCACACAGGCCCCAAGTAACTCCAAGTAGCATTCACCGAAGTGACAAGTTTTTGCGGAAGCATTTATTTAATTAGCACCCACAACACTTGTGGGGTTTTGAAGATATTGTACCAACATTAGGTATGTCAACCCACCAAAAGCATGAGATGAGAATTGGGAAAGCCCTGTCCTGGGCTTAGTTATCTCCCGTAGCCGGGTATAAGCAGTGCTCGCAGTACCCGTAGTACATCTGGCCATCTGCAACAAATCATTGGGAATAGCGCCCTGAGTACTGAAATGTTCTTAGCTATACTGACTCATCCAAAACCAAAAAATAAGAAAGTAAAAGACTTCAAGGAGCATGCAAGCTATATCTGGAGTTGGCTCTTTACTTTTCAAGAGTAACAGGAGTTACAGAAGTTATTAATAACTTAATGGGGAATTATCAATTCAATTACTCCATTTTAGCATGTTAGGATTAGTACCTACTTTGCTGCAAACTAGGTTTTGCACCTGATTCTCTAGGTATTCCATATCCCACTAGAAGTATGTCTAATTACCACTTTGGTTAATGATCAAGTTGAGAGAGTTGAGTCAAAGTTATCACATCAAGCTATCATGTCTCTTAAGCATAATTGGAATTAACACCCTTTATTATTCATTCAACAAATCTTATAAAGTGTAGTTCTTACTATGATGAGATAGCTCAAGTAAAGTGCTCACTATCCAGGAGCGATGGCGATTTGAATCGATTCCTAACCAGCTGGTGGGTACTCCTAACACAAATCGTACCCACAGTACTTCGTGAGATACAATCACCACTGTACACATTCCAGTAGCAGCCGTGCTGCACATCTCGGTTTCCACAGGGGCCACCATACCTAAGGACCGCCCGACTACCAGAGGGTTAGGGCATACCATCCACCATGGGTCATCTCACCGTGTCCCCATCACTCCTCAACCACACTAGTAAGTGCACCACAAGGTCGAATCCGGCTGGAATGGTGTTCTGGCTTCACGGTCGGAACGAGTTATCTAGCCAGCTAAGTGTATAGGCATAAATTCAACATGACTCGAGGGACCACAATAGTACGGTCCTTAATTGACACACGCGGGATCACTATGGCCTACAAGGCACCCATAAGAGTCCGCCTGATCTCAACTTTAACCTTTATTTCTCTCATGGATATTACACAAAGACTTCTTCCAATCAAGCATAAGAATTCACCTATATCTCACAGGTGACAGGAAATCACCCGACTTCTACCATCTAAGCAGGCCTAAGCATTTAAGAGTGCTTACTTTAAATAGGTAACAAGGATAAGGTAAGCAATAGATAAAGGGTGTATGCAACAATTGGTTTCAATCAACTCCTATTGGGGACTTGTTCTTAAGTGCTATGAATTAAGAACAAGGCAACATAAAATGTTAAAGGTTAATGCCCTTCGTCTTCCGAAGCAATATTTCCCATAGGATATAATGATCTCCAGACGAAGGTGATGAAGGACATACCTTCATCATCATAGCATATGTTAATGAAAGAAGAAGTATATGAAACATAAAAGACAACATGAATAATGATACGACATTGCTAACATATTTATTATTATCATGAATAAACAGAAACAATATTGTATTACATTTGTACCTTCGGTTTGACAAAAGGTAAAAGTCCAAGCGTGACGCACGAATGAATACAAGTCAGCGTGAACAGTACGGGAGTACTGTTCATCTATTTATAGGCACAGGACGCAGCTTGTGAAAAATTACAGTTATGCCCTTTGCATTCACTATTGACTTATAGAAAAATCTATGAGGACTAGATAGCCTTTTCCCCTTTAAGTCCGTTCCTCTTCCCACGATTGAGCCGAAGCTCCCTTTCGCATAGCTTTGGAGCAACAGCAACCTTCGTCATGATCATGCCCTTCTCATCGTATATGCTTTTAATCCTGAATCTGAAGGTACCTGTCTATAAACCATACTTGGAAGACATTGTTAAATTAGGTTTTTGAGGACCTTCGGAGGACGAAGGCCCCCAACAGTAGCCCCTCGCAGTATTGATTTGTTTAAGGTAACAAATTCAGACTGCGACATGGACGAAGGCCTTAAGCCGAAGGTCCGAAAAAACACCTTCCCTTTGCTAGAATAGCAACAGTCAATGACAGGCGAGACCCTCCAATCTGGGGCGTTCCGAGCGTATAAATAAGAACTCGCAGCAACCGCATTTGGTAAGCTACTCGTGCTATTTGCTTTGTTTTTTCATTTTTAGTGCTCCTGCTTATTGACGCTTGCTAGTTTTTCAAGCTTCCTCAGCTTCGGTTTGAAAGACACATTTTCGCCATTTCCGAAGAATAATGTCTCAAGACAAGAAGGTTGTTGCGGAGACGAAGCTGACTGAAGAGGAGAAGCTTTTTGAAGAGAAGAAGGCTGCAAATCCTTACATAGCTGGGTTTATCGAGTCAATGGCAAAATCGAATATAGAGAAGATTACTAAGGAGATCCTGGAAGGCCTGTCTGAAGATACCGATGACAGTGATGATTATGATGCTGAAAGCGTGGGAGAAGATTCTGAGGATCGACCGTGGAGGCCAAGTCATACAATTTTTGGGAAATCGACAATTAAGCAGAGTCATCTTGAGAATATGAGAGGAAGGTACTTTTGAGATATGTCGATTGTGAGAGTTGGTGGAGACAACTGTGACAGAACCTCTCAAGTCATTAGGCCCACCTACAGTTGTCCTTGTCCAATGGACCTATGACAACCCTGCAGGTGCTCCTGAATCACTTGACAAGTTCGGTATCTGCTTTCCTCACCTTTCCCAAGAGCGTTTCACCAGTCACGCAGACATTATAACACATCGGAGATACAAAAATGCGGAAGCAATTACATTAACTTACCTTTATTGAAAAGTAAGACAGAGTTATATAATTACAGGCCAGAACATAATATGAGTGCTGAGTATTATTATTACAAACCATGGGAGGCAAAAAACCCTCCCGATAAGTATTAAACAAAAGTTTTACGAAGGATCCTTTCCTCCCGCAGCTTTAGTCTTGATGCTCTTCCTTTGGTACCACCTTTGAACAGAAGCAACAAAAGTTTGCCGCTTCATCACCTAAAACAACATGGGACAAAGCCCTGAGTATGGGATTACTCAGTAAGTCTTACCCGACTAAAGAAATGACTCTCAAGGGTATGCTGGCTTTAAGGGAGTCAAGGTAAGGCTTATCAATAATCAGCGACTCTGTTTGCCGAAATGCTTACTAATAGTGGATCCATAAAAATCCAGTTTTACTTGTCAGGTTAAGTAAAATTACCTGCAACTAGGGTTCTTTCTATCCTAATTCATTCACTTGACCTGCACTAGCCAATTTCTTAACAACCCTTCATCTTTATTGGATTTCTACGTATAGGTCAGTGACCAAGTCTTCATAACCGCGAAGTTATGGCGATCCGAATCGATTATACTCAGCTAAGGATCTCCAATCACACGACATATGTAGCACTTAACCCTTGCATATGTCAACTCGCCACCGGGGTTCTTAAGACCAGATCAGGTTCACGCCAACCGAGAGCACAGATACACCACCGTCCAGCCTCTTGCCACAGAGGGTACACGCTACTCTCACCATCTCTCTAGTCCCATTGCGCGGTATCTTATTCTAGTATTAGTCTGCCCGAGGCAAAGCTTACCCATGAAGAGGCATGTGACCAGTTAAAGGGTCCTCGGTCATCAAGCCTACATCGGCACGGTCCTTAATCGACTCAGACGGAGACACTACACCGAGACTCTCTTCTCGTGCAAGTCACCCGCCCGGTCTCAGCTTTATCATTTCAAAACCCAAAGTTTGGTACCTGACAGAGGTACATCTTTTCCGATGTTGAACCCATCATGGCCATGATGGATCCACCATCAAGTTTTATTTTCGAAAACATCCCACCCACTTTGCAACATCATCTTTTGAGAAAACAAAACCTTTTGTTTTTCTAAAGCAAAGCTAAGCATAAGAAAACCTTTTGTAAAACAGGGATTTAGGAAAATAATCCAAGGAAGGAGATGCAGCAATAGTTTAGCACACAACTCCTATCACCCATCAAGTAAGTGAGAAAGATTTTAAAAGGAACAAGGAGGTGGCAAATGCACCGGGGTTTGCCTTGTGTTAATGGTGAATCAGGCTCTGATCCGCAGATATCAAAATAAAAGCAGTTGTCTGTCTGATGTTCCTCAGGTGGTGGTGGTGAAGTCTTCGCTTCTTCGACTTCTACCTCTTCTTCATTTTCTAAATATAACCATACATAACAATGAATGCCCATGTAATGCTCATGAGAGTGCAAAGATAATAAATGTTTATTATCTAAAGTCTTGAATACAACTTTCCTTCACAATTCTCTGAGAACATAGGGTTTTCGGACTCAACAGTGAAGTTCACAGGGCAGGGGGGGCTAGGGTTTTGGGTTCTAAGTATCAAACATGGTCCAATTCATATCAAACTTTACCCAAGGCTTCTAAATATTATGTAAGGTTTATCCTAAAAATTTAGTGAATTTTGGATTTATTATGTATTGCCTAAAAATCCAGAAACAAGATTTTTGGCTATTTTAAATACTCTATAATTTCATATTTGGACTAAAAATCAAGAAACTATTTTTATTAAATTCAATAGGAAATTAGGAGCCTAGCAAAATTGGTCTGGTATTTTTAGGATTTTTCTACAATTTTCTAGAATTTCTTTAGCTTTGGCAGAAAAAGAAAAGGAAAAAGTCATGAATAGTTCTGGACCGTATCTAGCCTAGGTCGGCCCAACTACGACGAAAACGCGCGCTCGCGCTCCCGCGTTGTCGATTTTGTAGAGGCACCCTTACCGGTTCAAAAATCATAGTAGCAGTCTCTGACACTATTCATGTGTCTCACTGACCTTCGCAGGAACACCCCTACACTTCTATGCCTTCACAGACCGACGTCCACAATGGCGAGCGGCGCCGTGCAGAGCTCCGGCGATCTTGTGCCGGTTGATTTACGCAACGACCAGGGCTCCACTTTGGCAGAGACTGAATTCAAGACCTAAGGATTGTTTCACCTCACTCAATTTCACGAATGGCTACCCAATTTGCTCTAGCCACGGTGACCGCGGGCATCGTGGATAGACAACCGCGTTCCCAGTGATCTAAGGGATCCTAGCTCAATTGAGTTGGTCGGGGAGTATTAGGGGTACATAAGAACACTCAAATGAGGGGACAGAAGGTATGAGTAGACCTGAATCGAGCTGGCCACGGTGAGGATTCCTTTACGACGGCGGAAACTCAGTTTGGGGGAAGTGAGTAATTCGGGGTCTCTGGTGGACAATCGGAGGCAAGCGTGGGTGCGTTGGCTTCATGATAACATGGCGCAACAGACCCGGCCATCAATTTATAGGATCGCTAAGCGGTGGTCGTGGATTTGGCCAAAGACGCGGTGGCGGTCAGAAAAGAAATGAGTCACTGGCATGGTGATTCGTGGCCTTCACCGTGGCGGCCTTCCCGGCGATCATCGGACATGCATAACACTAGTGATTGTGACGTGGTAATTGCTGAGGCACATGGCATTCGGTCGACGGGCAGCAAACTCCAGTGACTTATACGGACGGGCCGCAAAGCAAAAAGGAGCACGGCGGCTAGCCGGAATAGTGCCCATAGCCCAACAGCGCTGACGATCTTTTTACCCCGTGGCGTTATCCGGGCACTAGTGAGCGTGAATCGTAACGACGGCGACGATCCTAGCGTGGATTCATCAGCGGCGAGGGGGGTGAACCTGGGATCAAGGTTACTGTACCATGGCGCAACTTCTTCAGTTGACCTGACAGAGCAACTTTGAGCTCGATTTTCTCCTAATTTCATGTAACAACTGGTTCAACTCTCTGTATCAAAGTTATAGCCTAATAAACCAGCTACAACTTTGCTACATTGTGCACCCACAAAAAGTCACGAGATCATGCTTAGAACTGAGTCCCAAGTTCATGCAATCTCACTGTTAGTTTGACTTCAGACTTTAAGTAGTCTAACAGCATGACTTTGGGCACATTTTTCTCCAAATTTTTCATAACAACAATGTTTAATCCCTTAAACAAAGTTGTTCTCCTAACATAGCTCTATAGATTTGATGTGGTGACCCTAGGCAAATTCTCAATAGTTTTGGATCTACAGAGCCCTAAAGTCAGCCCTCCTACACTGTTTTCAGACTTAACCAATAGAGCTCAAATAGGGCCTTTTTGCAAATAGGTCCAAAACTCAGGGTTTAAGTTGCAAATCCACACACATGTGAACCATATGACTTAGGGTGCCTTACTTTCATGGTTTTTGCACTTCAGTCCAAAAGTGCACTAATTTTGCATTTAGCCCCCTAGGGTTTAAGTTTAGGGCTTTCTAGGGTTCTATTTAGGGTTTGTGGTACTTTTTGGGTGCTAATACCACCTTAGCCCATTCATAGTGATATTTTATGATTATTATAGCTATGCTTTGGAGTTTTCTCTTGGTTAAACTTTGGTTATCCCTTTAAGCCCAATCTAGGATTAAGTACTCTACCCTAGGGTTTTGTTCACAAAATGTTATATCAATACAACTTGTTTGAAATTTTTGCCTGGTGAATGCACTCTAGGTGTGACAAACATATGATATGCCAATGCTTATGATGTTATGCTCAAGTTTTAGTAACAGTAACACCAGGGGTGTTATATCCTTCCCCCCATAAAAGAATCTCGTCCCGAGATTAAAAGTCCTGAGGTAAGTAATGGAAAAGGAAATGCTTCACTCTTTTATTTCCTTATTCTTGGTACAAGGCAGGGGTGGTTTGGGGCTCACTCCTTTATTACAACAATTGTATATACTTTACAAATTACATGAGGCTAAAAAGCCTAGGAAATTCTTTTCTAAAAAGTCTTGAGTTTCCCATGTAGCCTCATCTTCTGAATACTGGTTCCACTGTATCTTGTAAAACTTGTGAGTTCTTCTCCGGGTAATCCTGTCCTTTTGATCCAAGACTTGAATAGGATGTTCTAAATATGTCAAGTCTGGTTCTCAGACAACATCTGTTACTTCAATGGTTTGATCGGGAACCCGAAGACACTTCTTCAACTGAGATACGTGGAACACATTATGTACAGCAGACAATGTTTCGGGTAGTTGAAGTCAGTACGCCACTGGTCCACATTGCTCAAGTACAGGGAAAGGACCAATGTACCGGGGTGTAAGCTTCACCTTAACCCCGAAACGTGATACACCTTTTATTGGTGAGACCTTCAGATAGACATAATCTCCCACTAGAAAGTACAAGGGTGTCCGTCGTTTGTCTGCATAACTCTTCTGTCAAGCTTGGGCTTTCTTCAAATTACGAATTATTTGTTGAACTTTCTCTTCTGTCTCCTTTACCTTGTTTGGCCTGAAGAAACTCCTTTCACCTGGTTCAGACCAGTTTAACGGAGTACGACATCGTCGCCCATACAAAGCTTCAAAGGGTGCCATCTGGATGCTTTCTTGATAGCTATTATTGTATGAGAACTCCGCCAATGGTAAACAATCATCCCATTTCTGTGGGAATTCTAGAACACAAGCTCGTAGCATGTCATCAAGTATTTGATTTACCCTCTCAGTTTGACCACTTGTTTGAGGATGATAGGCCGAACTGTGGAGCAACTTAGTACCCAAAGATTTGTGAAGTTCTTCCCAAAATTTGGATACGAATTGAGGTCCACGATCCGACACTATAGTCTTCGGAACACCATGCAAACTGAGAATGCGAGCAATGTACAGTTCCGCATATGTGAGAACCGGGTAATATGTTTTGACTGGCAGAAAATGAGCAATTTTCGTAAGCCGATCAATTATAACCCAAATAGAGTCATACCCCTTTGCTGTTCCGGGCAATCCCACAATGAAATCCATACTTATATCTTCCCATTTCCATGTTGGTATTTGTAGAGATTGTAATGGACCAGCAGTCTTCATATGTATGGCTTTGACACGTCTGTAAGTGTCACATCTTGCCACATAGCGTGCGATTTCAATCTTCATCTTTGTCCACCAATAATGTTGTTTTAGATCATGATACATCTTAGTGCTTCAGGGATGAATAGAATAGCGACTAAGACGTGCTTCATCTAATATTTGCTGGCGGATCTCTTCATTCTTTGGCACAACTATGCGGTTGTTGAACCATACAATGCCTTGATCATCCTTTCTGAAACATTTGGCTCTTCCAGCCTCTATTTTCTCATGGATGTGCTTCATACCCTTATCATCCCTTTGAGCATCAATTATCCTTTGTAAAAGGACTGACTCAAGCTTTAGTTGATTTAAGGCTCCATGTGGGATTATTCCTAGGTTCAACTTTTCGATTTCTTGGCATAAGGTAATGTCAGAAGTCTTCACTGTAAGACAGTGACAGGAAGCCTTACGGCTGAGTGCATCTGCCACTACATTGGCCTTGCTTGGGTGATAATGGATTTCCAATTCATAGTCCTCAATAAGCTCGAGCCATCGCCTTTGTCTCATGTTCAATTCTGACTGGGTGAATAAGTACTTCAAACTTTTATGATCTGTATACATGTGATAGATATTCCCCGGCAGATAATGATGCCAGATTTTTAGGGCATGAACCACTGCAGCTAACTCCAGATCATGAGTGGGATAATGTTCCTCATGCCAGCACAACTGCTTTGAAGCATAAGCTATTACTCGGCCTTCTTGCATTAATACACAGTCGAGACCACTGCCTGATGCGTCACAATACACATCAAAGGGCTTTTCAATATTTGGTTGAGCCAATACCGGAGCAGTGGTTAATAATACCTTCAACTGTTCAAAGGCTTCATTACACTTTGAAGACCAAATAAATTTAGTATCATTCTTCAATAAACTTGTGATTGGTTTCACAAGCTTGAAAAAATCTGGTATAAATCGGCGGTAATAGCCAGCTAGTCCAAAGAAACTTCGGACTTGATGTACAGTGGTTGGGGGTTTCCACTCCAAAATATCCTTGACTTTGCTGGGATCCACCGCAATCCCCTTAGCAGATAATACATATCCCAGAAATTGGATTTCTTCCAGCCAAAACGCGCACTTACTGAACTTAGCATATAATTGGTGCTCTCTTAAGCGCGTCAACACTATCCGTAAATGCCGAGCATGCTCTTCTTCATTCTTGGAATATATCAAGATATCATCAATGAATACCACCACAAACTTATCTAGCTCGGGCATGAATACCGAGTTCATAAGATCGGTGAAGTGGGCAGGAGCATTTGTTAGTCCAAAAGACATAACCAGATATTCAAATAAACCATAACGCGTAGTGAATGTGGTCTTTGGTATATCTTTGGGTCGGATACAGATCTGATGATAGCATGATCTGAGGTCAATCTTAGAGAATACCCTTGCTCCAGTTAATTGATCAAATAAAATGTCAATCCGTGGAAGAGGGTACTTATTTTTGATGGTAACCTCATTAAGGGGTCTATAATCCATGCACATCCGTAGTTTTTGATCCTTCTTCTTGACAAAGATGGCTGGACATCCCCATGGTGACGAGCTTGGCTGGATGAATCCCTTCTCCAGTAGATCTTGTAATCGGGTCTTGAGCTCTGCTAGTTCATTTGGAGGCATTCGGTACGACCTTCTAGAAATAGGAGTCGTACCGGGCTTCAACTCAATCACAAATTCTACATCTCTCTCTGGAGGCAATCCGGGCAAATCTTCTGGAAAGACGTCTGGGAACTCACATACTACCGGAATATCTTGGATCTCTAGTATGATAGCTTCATACACTCTACCAAATGGTTTAGCTGGAATGGCTACGGGGATGGTCAAGAGAACCTCTTCTTGGCCATGACCCAATCTGACAGTTCTCAAATTAGTGTTAAGAATAGCTTTATGTTGGGCCAACCAATTCATGCCCAGAATTACATCTATATCTTGGCCTTTCAGAACAATCATATTAGTGGGAAAGTCCCGTTCAGCCAATGTTATGGGCACTTGGAAAGCCACTTCTTTAGTAAATATTTGTCCCCCAAGCGAATGAATTTTAAACCCTTCCCTTGATTCATGGTATGGAATGCAATGTTGCTCCACAAACTTCTTGCTTATGAAAGTATGCGAAGCACCAGAATCAAAAAGAATAATTGCGGGGTGATTGGCCACGAGAAACATACCCATCATAACCGGTTCGCCTTCCGGTGTTGTGGCCACTTGAGTATAATAAATCCGCCCCGTTTTCCTCATATTCTTGCCCGCGGTATTGTTTGCTGCATTTCCCTTTCCTTGAGTGGAATTCCCAGAACTCTGCTGATTACTTGATCGATTCTATTTTAGGTATGGATAGTCCTTGATAAAGTGTCCAGACTTTCCACAGTTGAAACAGCCAGTTGAAGAGCTTGGGAGGGCAGGGAAACGAGTACCAGTGGCACTCGGCTGATTTGTTGGAGAGGGGGCAGTGGTGGGGCGAATGAAGACCGGTTGCTTGAAAGGGTAGGAGGGTGGATGTGGGGAAGAGCGATTCGGATTGAAAGGTCGAATTACCAACCTTTGCCTTTTATCAGACCCTTGACTAGGCCTGTCGCCTCCATAACCCTTGGATTTTACGGAACCTGCATATTTAGCCTCGACTGCTAGTGCAGTACTGACAGCACTTCGGTAGGAAAGATCAATGCAGGTGGCCATCTTCCTTTGCATTCGGTCATTTAGACCTCTCATGAAGCAATTTCTCTTCTTTAGATCTGTGTTGACTTGATCGATAGCATATTGGGATAAGTGGTTGAACTTATTGAGATACTGGGTAACAGTATCTCCACCCTGTCAGCTTCATAAACTCCTCCTACTTCATGTGGAGCACCCCTTCAGGTATATAGTGCTCGCGGAAAGCCAACTTGAACTCATCCCAAGTTATTTGATGACCAGCCGGTTGAACGGCTACAAAATTTCCCCACCAGGTGCTGGCAGGGCCACACAATTGTTGTGCTGCGAATAGGGGCTTTTGAATCTCCATACACCGGAGAAGCCCAAACTTCTGTTCAATGACGCAGATCCATTCATCCGCTTCCAGAGGATCTTCTGCCTTGACGAACAACGGAGGGCGTATCTCAGAGAAATCCAAATATGATGTTTCATGGGGTCCTTGCTGATATGCTCGCCCGCCTTGTTGTTGTAATTGTTGACCCACCATTTCCCGCAGAAAGCGGGTGTTGTCGGCCATAGCGTTAACCAAGGCAGCGATGGCCTCAGCTAATGTTGGAGGGACTAGGGGTGGGTTTGGGGTTGCTTCCCTCCCACTGGAGGTCCCTGCTCCATCCTGTGAACGAGTCTTGGAGAGCATCTGAGGCAACAAACGTTTGGAAAAACATAATATGCCAAAGAAAACCATCCATTTTACATTACTAAAAAGGGTAATGTTACAGACTCGAATTTACAACAGGATTACATTACCTATTATACATTACTACTACTTCTACACTATACTACCCTTGCTTCTTTTCACTTTTGGTAGCCTCGCTGTCGGGAGTAGGAGACCATTCATCCACCAACTTCATAGAGGGAGGAGGCCTAAAAAGGTCTAGTTCACCACCCAAGGCTTCTCCCGCTGTCCCAGAAGGTCCGGCTTCTATCTCGACAGGATCCGCAGGTATGTTGGGATGCAGTTGGGTATACAATACATGAACTTCTTCATGTAGTGTATTACAACACACTTGCAAGTGGTCTATGGCGGTGCTAAGCTCCTCCACGCGGGTCGAGCTTTAGCTTCCTTAGCCCAAGCAAGCGAACAAGAGTTAACCGCCGAATCGAGCGCTAGATCTCGTTCCGCGAGCTGATCTTGTAGGTAGCGGATGTCTATTCTTAATTCATTTATTCTTTCACCATCCGCGACCCATATGTCGTTCCTGCGACGGAGTTCTGATCGAAGCTGACCAACTTGGGCTTCCAGATCCCCGATTGGATCGTTGCTACCACTGCTGCTGTCTTCATGCCTCAGGGCAAGTTGATGGCGAGGTACTCTAATCAGCCGGTAGACTTGCGCGCGGTCTTTCTCGTGCGCGGCGGCATATCTCCATGAGGGGAAAATCTTATTAACATAGTTTTTAGCATGATGCATGTGTAATTACAGAATCAACCTTAGTCGATTCACACCTTCTATACATTGCACTCTATTATCTGGTCTTTCAAATAAGCACTCAAAAGGTGGTTAGATAAAGAAGAAAGAAATTTTCTAGATAAGTCTTTGAAAATTCTTTTTGAAGATGCCTCATAACCTCTGTAGAGATGGGCTTCGCTCCGATAATAGCTGTGACGGAACCTCTCAAGTCATTAGGCCCACCTACAGTTGTCCATGTCCAACGGACCTCAAACAACCCTGCAGGTGCCCCTGAATCACTTGACAAGTTTGGTATCTGCTTTCCTCACCTTTTCCAAGAGCGTTTCACCCGTCACGCAGACATTATAACACATCGGAGATACGAAAATGCGGAAGCAATTACATTAACTTACCTTTATTGAAAAGTAAGACAGAGTTATATAATTACAGACCAGAACATAATATGAGCGCTGAGTATTATTATTACAAACCATGGGAGGCAAAAACCCCTCCCGATAAGTATTAAACAAAAGTTTTACGGAGGATCCTTTCGTCCCGCAGCTTTAGTCTTGATGCTCTTCCTTTGGTACCACCATCGAACAGAAGCAACAAAATTTTGCCGCTTCATCACCTAAAACAACATGGGACAAAGCCCTGAGTATGGGATTACTCAGCAAGTCTTACCCAACTAAAGAAACGACTCTCAAGGGTATGTTGGCTTTATGGGAGTCAAGGTAAGGCTTATCAATAATCAACGACTCTGTTTGTAGAAATGCTTACTAATAGTGGATCCTTAAAAATCCAGTTTTACTTGTCAGGTTAAGTAAAATTACCTGCAACTAGGGTTCTTTCTATCCTAATTCATTCACTTGACCTGCACTAGCCAATTTCTTAACAACCCTTCATCTTTACTGGATTTCTACGTATAGGTCAGTGACCAAGTCTTCATAACCGCGAAGTTACGGCGATCCGAAGCAATTATACTCAGCTGAGGATCTCCGATCACACGACATATGTAGCACTTAAACCTTGCATATGTCAACTCGCCACCGGGATTCTTAAGACCAGATCAGGTTCACGCCAACCGAGAGCACAAATACACCACCGTCCAGCCTCTTGCCACGGAGGGTACACGCTACTCTCACCATCTCTCTAGTCCCATTGTGTGGTATCTTATTCTGGTATTAGTCTGCCCGAGGCAAAGCTTACCCATAACGAGGCATGTGACCAGTTAAAGGGTCCTCGGTCATCAAGCCTACATCGGCACAGTCCTTAATCGACTCAGACGGAGACACTACACCGAGACTCTCTTCTCGTGCAAGTCACCCGCCCGGTCTCAGCTTTATCATTTCAAAACCCAAAGTTTGGTACCTGACAGAGGTACATCTTTTCCGATGTTGAACCCATCATGACCATGATGGATCCACCATCAAGTTTTATTTTTGAAAACATCCCACCCACTTTGCAACATCATCTTTTGAGAAAACAAAACCTTATGTTTTTCTAAAGTAAAGCTAAGCATAAGAAAACTTTTTGTAAAACAGGGATTTAGGAAAATAATCCAAGGAAGGAGATGCAGTAATAGTTTAGCACACAACTCCTATCACCTAATGCATCAAGTAAGTGAGAAAGATTTTAAAAGGAACAAGGAGGTGGCAAATGCACCGGGGCTTTTCTTGTTTTACTAGTGAATCAGGCTCTAATCCGCATATATCAAAATAAATGCAGTTGCCTGTCTGATGTTCCTCAGGTGGTGGTGGTGAAGTCTTCGCTTCTTTGACTTCTACCTCTTCTTTGTTTTCTAAATATAACCATACATAATAATGAATGCCCATGTAATGCTCATGAGAGTGCAAAGATAATAAAAGTTTGTTATCTAAAGTCTTGAATACAACTTTCCTTCACGGTTCTCCGAGAACTTAGGGTTCCCGGAGTCAACAGTGAAGTTCACAGGGCAGCGGGGGCTAGGGTTTTGGGTTCTAAGTACCAAACATGGTCCAATTCATATCAAACTTTACCCAAGACTTCTAAATATTATGTAGGGTTTATCCTAAAAATTTAGTGAATTTTGGATTTATTATGTATTCCCTAAAAATCTAGAAACAAGATTTTTGGCTATTTTAAATACTCTATAATTTCCTATTTGGACTAAAAATCAAGAAACTATTTTAATTAAATTTAATAGGAAATTAGGAGCCTAGCAAAATTGGTCTGGTATTTTTAGGATTTTTCTACAATTTTCTAGAATTTCTTTAGCTCTGGCAGAAAAAGAAAAGGAAAAAGTCATGAATAGTTCTGGACCGTATCTAGCCCAGGTTGGTCCAACTATGGCGAAAACGCGCGCTCGCGCGCCCGCATTGTCGATTTTGCAGAGGCACCCTTACCGGTTCAAAAATCATAGTAGCAGTCCCTAACACTATTCATGTGTCTCACTGACCTTCGCAGGAACACCCCTACACTTATATGCCTTCATAGACCGACGTCCACGATGGTGAGCGGCGCCGTGCAGAGCTCCGGCGATCTTGTGCCGGTTGATTTACACAACGACTAGGGCTCCACTTTGGCAGAGACTGAATTCAAGACCTAAGGATTGTTTCCCCCTCACTCAATTTCACGAATGGCTACCCAATTTGCTCTAGCAACGGTGACCACGGGCATCATGGACAGACAATCGAGTTCCCGGTGATCTAAGGGATCCTAGCTCAATTGAGTTGGTCGGGGAGTATCAGGGGTACATAAGAACACTCAAACGAGGGGACAGAAGGTATGAGCAGACCTGAATCGAGCTGGCCGCGGTGAGGATTCCTTTACGGTGGTGGAAACTCAGTTTGCTGGAAGTGAGTAATTTGGGGTCTCTAGTGGACAATCGGAGGCAAGCGTGGGTGCGTTGGCTTCGTGATAACATGGCGCAACAAACCCAGCCATCAATTTATAGGATCGCTATGTGGTGGCCGTGGATTTGGACGAAGACGTGGTGGCGCTCAGAAAAGAAATGAGTCACTAGCATGGTGATTCTGGCCTTCACCGTGGCGGCCTTCCCGGCAATCATCAGACATGCATAACACTGGTGATTGCGACGTGGTAATTGCTGACGCACGAGGCGTTCGGTCGACGGGCAGCAAACTTCGGTGACTTATCCGGACCGGCCGCAAAGCAAAAAGGAGCACGGTGGCTAGCTAGAATAGTGCCCATAGCCCAACAGCGGTGACAATCTTTTTACCCCGCAGAGTTATCCGGGCACTAGTGAGCGCGAATCGTAATGACGGCGACGATCCCGACGCAGATTCATAGGCGGCGAGGGGGGTGAACCTAGGATCACGTTCAGGTTACTGTACCATGGCACAACTTCTTCAGTTGACCTGACAGAGCAACTTTGAGCTCGATTTTCTCCTAATTTCATGTAACAACCGGTTCAACTCTCTGTATCAAAGTTATAGCCTAATAAACCAGCTACAACTTTGCTACATCGTGCACCCACAAAAAGTCACGAGATCATGCTTAGAACTGAGTCCCAAGTTCATGCAATCTCACTGTTAGTTTGACTTTAGACTTTAAGTAGTCTAACAGCACGACTTTGGGCACATTTTTCTCCAAATTTTTCATAACAATAATGTTTAATCCCTTAAACAAAGTTGTTCTCCAAACATAGCTCTATAGATTTGATGTGGTGACCCTAGGCAAATTCTCAATAGTTTAGATCTACAGAGCCCTAAAGTCAGCCCTCCTACATTGTTTTCAGACTTAACCAGTAGAGCTCAAATAGGGCCTTTTTGCAAATAGGTCCAAAACTCAGGGTTTATGTTGCAAATTCACACACATGTGAACCATATGACTTAGGGTGCCTTACTTTCATGGTTTTTGCACTTTAGTCCAAAAGTGCACTAATTTTGCACTTAGCCCCCTAGGGTTTAAGTTTAGGGCTTTCTAGGGTTCTATTTAGGGTTTGTGGTACTTTTAGGGTGTTAATACCACCTTAGCCCATTCATAGTGATATTTTATGATTATTATAGCTAAGCTTTGGAGTTTTCTCTTGGTTAAACTTTGGTTATCCCTTTAAGCCCAATCTAGGGTTAAGTACTCTACCCTAGGGTTTTGTTCACAAAATGTCATATCAATACAACTTGTTTGAAATTTTTTCCTGGTGAATGCACTCTAGGTGTGACAAACATATGATATGCCAATGCTTATGATGTTATGCTCAAGTTTTAGTAACAGTAACACCAGGGGTGTTACAACAACAAAGTCCCTACCCCTGAGGAAGACGAAGTAGTAATTTACCGAAGTTTCTTCAAAGCAGGGCTTCGATTTCCATTAAGCAGGTTTGTGGTCGAAGTGTTGAAAATTTTTCAGATTTATCTTCATCAGATAACCCCCGAAGCTGTTATTAGAATGGGGATTTTTGTTTGGGCTGTAAAGAGCCAGGGGCTGGAGCCAAACGCGAAATGCTTTTGCAGCATGCATGAACTTGTATATGAGACGAAGGCCATGGGCAAGGAACAATGTCATAACAACTTTGGCTGCTATGGATTTATTGCCCGCCCCAACGCAAGCTACCCGGTGCCAACATTCCGAAAAAGGTGGCCCAAAGCCTGGATGGAGGAATGGTTTTACGTGAAGAATGACTTAAAGGCAAGAGAAGATATTAAGGAAGTTATTATGTGCCCCATTTGGTCCCGCTTCAGCCTTCGAAGGCCGAAGGTTGAAATTGACGAAGCCACCAAAGCATGTCAAGAGGCATTTGGTACTGTCTGCTTCTTTATTGGTACGAGAGATTTGGTTCAAGAGCACATAGCATACAGAGTATGGCCGCTTATAGAGGGCTGGGAAATGCCGAAGGAAACCATCACCAAATCTAGTGAAGGTGATCTGGTCCGGCTGAAGTACACGTTCAAATACGGAGATAAATTCGATGAACCGAACGATGACTGGCTAAAATGCATTGAAGTTACCAGTGATGAGCTGCTTGGATCGTATTCCAAGGCAGAAGATAATGCACTATCCACAGCCTTCGGAGGCCAGGGAAAGAAGAGGATGAACAGAGTTTTTGACGCTATTGGCTTTGTTTACCCGGACTACTGTTATCCACTGCGAGGCCAGGGAAGAGGAAACCTGCTGCTTTGGCCACTCTAGATGAGCCTGCACTGAAGGGCAAAAAATTGAAGGTCCTTACCCACCGGCCACGCTATATTAAGCCGGCTATGGTGCCTGAGTTTGGCGGGGAGGCTTCTTCAGCTGCTGAACCAGAAGAAGCTGCTCCCCCTGCGCAGAGGACCGAAGACCAACTGTAATGCCGAAGCTACCGTCAGCTGAGCTAGATGAGATGAAGACTGATAAGGGTAAAGCTGAAGAAACAAATATTGGAGAAACAAAAGTGTTAAAAACTTTGAGCCCTTCGTCAGAAGTAACTGTGCCAAAGGCACAAAAAAGTTCTATCGCAACTCCCAAGAGGAGAAGGATGGCAAACGTACTAGATGTGCTAGAAATAATGAAGACTTTGAACTCATTCGAAAGCGCAAACTGAAGTTGAAACAGAGCGGGCCGAAATTGAAATTGTAGTAGCTCAGGCTGGTACCGAAGGTAGGCCTTCAGAGCCCGCTGAGAAAAAGCCTGCAGAATTTGAAGAAAAAGCAACAGAAGAAAGAGCCACAGAGCAAATTTTGCCTGAAAAGGTTGCCACTCCTGCTCCCGAAGCTTTAATAGAGAGCATTGATTATATCATACGCCATGCTTCGGAAAAGAGTCTTTCTAAAGAAGAAGAATGAGAAGCTCAACATTATGCCCAAAGATTGAAATAGCCTAAGGGGGCATTAGTGTTCAATGGCAGCGGGGAGATGAGTAGAAGCTTCGGATTTCCGAAGCTAGAAGAAGGCCTTTCAGTGTTATCAAAGGATGAATTGGCTGACAGTTTAGCATATAATAGCATAAAGGTATAAAAGCTAATCTTGTATTTGAAAACGAATTGTTTCATTTGCTTATACCTGATCTTATCCTCCTCTTGCAGGGCCTAATCCTTAGTAATGCCCTTAGAGCACAGAAAAACATTGAAGATGAAGGGTATACAATGGCTCTGAACAACCTTCGTTCCGAGGTGATTGAACTAAGGAATGAAGGCCTTGAAAAAGACAAGATATTAATTTCATTGATAAACAAGATAAAAGAAGACAACGCTAATTCCAAGGCTCAAGCTGAGGTTCAAAAGAATGAGATCGAAGAGCTTCAGAAACAACTAGCAAAAGCCAAGGAAAAATGCGCTGTTGCAGAAGCTGATCGAGAGGCCAGTGAGTATTGGAAAAATTACTTTGAAAAAACCGTTAAAGAACTTCGCGCATCCAAGGAGAGATGTTTTGAAAAATCTTTGGGCTACATGAAGAAGATAAAGACTAGCTTCGCCAACGTGGGCGCCTATTCAAATGAAGATAACTTCATACGAGGCGACCCAGAGGGTGTCATTGAGTGGATCAGCGGAGAAGCCGAAGCTTTTGAAGAAATCTTAGGTGATTGTGGGGATGTCTGTGCGTTCTCTGGTGTGAGAGGAGTTTCAGCTATCTTGGAGAAGGCGGGTTGTAATCATGTTAAAACCTTGGCCTAGGCCGAAGCTGCCCTCTCCGTAGATGACACAAAGGACCCCTCGGCCGAAGCGAGTTTTCTTGGCGGAAAATTTTTCAATGACATCTGGGAGAATGGTGGCCGAGAAATGGCCCATGAGATAATGAAGAAGAGCAAAAAAGATATTCATGACGCTGGACAAGCAGCG
Organism: Zea luxurians; assembly: GCA_029449295.1. NCBI lineage: Eukaryota > Viridiplantae > Streptophyta > Magnoliopsida > Poales > Poaceae > Zea > Zea luxurians. Next base: position 23,827,034 of record JAOPSE010000015.1, read on the forward strand.
AAAGAAGCTGAAAAAACTACAGAAATCGAGAGACGGATAGGTATCGTTTAATTGGTATTAGCTTCGTAGTTTGTTTTCGTGGCTTCGAACTGATTGATTTTTTCTATCGCAACTGAATTACCTCCTCCACCGGAGCCGTTCGATCCCTCGGTCGACCCGGAAACGAAGAAAGCAATAGAAATTATCAACATAGCCGAATCTATTGTTGACGAAGTCGTCAACAAGTTGCTTAACGAAGTTGCGGAAAAAGTTCTAAAGAAAGAGTAGTAGTTATTGTAAAAACGTTCTTAGGTGATTAATATAACATTTGTTGGACTAAGTCTGTAATATTTGATGCGTATAGTTTTGAATCTAATATGTAAATTGTTTTGCAATTCACTTCTTTGTGATGCATGAAACTTTTTATTTACATACCGTTTTTGAGCCTTCGGCGAAAAAACACCTTCCCTTCTTTTCATGCTTCGTAAAGAAGAATACTTATGCTTTGTGAGTATATCCATACTTCGTAAAAAGCATCGAAGCTTCGTAAAAATATCAATGCTTTGTGAATAATAGATCTCTTCTTCCTCATCAAAGCACCTTTTCATTTTTGTGAATCATTCTTCGAAGGTCAACTTTGTTTCCAATTCATGTCATTGGTGTGATATGATGTATGATGTGATGCTATGCGATATGATGCGATGATATGATGCAAAGAATGATGCTAATGCCGAAGTCACACGCCCTCGCTGAAACACACAATCTCCGTGTCCCCTTAGGAACGATGAAAATCTCTTTGCCGTTTATTTTTCGGCTTTACCGCTTATTTTTCGGTGTAAGTTCTGCATCCCCTTAGGAACGTCTTTTGAACTTCTTCGCCTTCTATTTCGGCGGTATTTTTTGCGTTGACTTTTCGTGCTTCGCCTTCTATTTCGGCGGTATTTTTCGCGTTGACTTTTCGCGCTTCGCCTTATATTTTGGTAGTATTTGGCTCTGCATTCCCTTAGGAATAACTTTTGAGCAAAAAACTTACTCTGCGCTCCCTTGGGAACGACTTTTAAGCTTCGGCAAGACTTTCACAGCGCTCCCTTAGGAACGACTTTTTGAAGCTTCAGCAATTTTCAAGCTTCGTAAATCTGTGAAGAAGATATATTACATTTTAACAGAAGCGAAACCATTACAAAAAATTAAAACTAGACTTGCATTACTTGTCCTTTATTAAAAAACAAAATGGCATAGAGTAAAAAAGTGCTTCAGAGGGTAGGATATTTCTCAATAGATGTGCTTTGACTCCGGCACAGTACTGTTAACTGTGCGAGCTTCGGATTCCTCCCTGAAATCCCTCTATTGCTGAGTCTGTTGGCTCCCTTCTAGCTGTTGACCCCGTGAATAAGTAGGCTATAGAGGGGGCGGAGGTGGAAGCTGTGGCCAAGGAGCCTGTGGCTGACTAGCCGAAGCAACAGAAGCTGCAGAGTGATTACCCACATATTCTGGTATGTAGGGTGAATGGCACGAAGCAGTGTGCAAGACCTGCTTCGGCTGATTCTACCGAGCTTCGGCTTCTGCAATCTCCTTCTGCTTTTGGATGGTGATTTGGCACATTCTTGTGGTATGGCCCTTGTCCTCACCATAGAATAAGCAGTAGATCTTTCTAGGCTGATCCCCATATCTTCCTCCGAAGCCCCTGTCACCTCTGCCTCTTGGAGCTAGCGGCCGAAAAGAGCTTTGCTGCTGCCCCGAAGATTGTGAGGTATACTGTGGCCTCTGCAGCTGACCTCCTTTGTCATCATTTTGAGTGTTGTGAATTGACCTGACGTGCCTCGGATGAATTCTTCCTCTGAAGCCCCTAGTCATTTCGGAGAATCTGTAAGCTTCCTCCCTTCTCTGGCGGAAGTCGTTGTTAGCTCGGATGTACTCATCCATCTTCTAAAGTAGCTTCTCTAGAGTTTGCGGGGGCTTCCTAGCGAAGTACTGAGCCATAGGTCCTGGCCGAAGGCCCAAAATCATGGCCTCAATGACAATCTCATTGGGCACTATAGGCGCTTGTGCCCTTAGTCTCAAGAACCTTCGTACGTATGCTTGAAGGTATTCTTCGTGGTCTTACGTACATTGGAACAAAGCTTGAGCTGTGACCGGCTTTGTTTGGAAGCCTTGGAAGCTGGCGACCAACATGTCCTTAAGCTTCTGCCACAACGTAATGGTTCTTGGCCGAAGAGAAGAGTACCATGTTTGGGCTACACTTCGGACTGCCATGACAAAGGACTTAGCCATGACTGCAGTGTTGCCCCATATGAAGATATAGTTGCTTCATAACTCATCACAAACTGCTTTGGATCTAAGTGTCCATCATACATGGGGAGCTGGGGTCGCTTGTATGATGGGGGCCATGGGGTAGCTTGCAGTTCTGCTGCCAAGGGAGAAGCATCATCAAAAGTAAAGGCATCATGATTAAAATCATCATACCATGCATCCTCATTGAATAGGCCTTCTTGACGAAGCTCCCTGTGTTGAGGCCTCCGATCTTGTTCATCTTGAACAAGATGACGCACTTCTTCAGTGGCTTCGTCGATCTTCCTCTGGAGATCAGCTAATCGCGCCATTTTCTCCTTCTTCCTTTGTACTTGCTGATGGATGATCTCCATATTCTTGATCTCTTGGTCCAACTCCTCCTTCTAGAGTGTTGGACTGGTGGCTTTCCTCTTCTGGCTTCAAGCCTCTCGAAGAGAAAGAGTTTCTTGGTTTGGGTCCAGCGGCTGCAGTGCAGCGGTCCCTGGTGCTGAAGCTTTCTTCGGTGGCATGACGAAGGTCAGTGCTTGCCGAAGGTGGTCGAAAAAGGGTTCACCAGTGGTGGGCGCCAATGTTGGGGACTTGTTCTTAAGTGCCATGAATTAAGAACAAGGCAACATAAAATGTTAAAGGTTAATGCCCTTCGTCTTCCGAAGCATTATTTCCCATAGGATATAATGATCTTCAGACGAAGGTGATGAAGGACATACCTCATCATCATAGCATATGTTAATGAAAGAAAAAGTATATGAAACATAAAAGACAACATGAATAATGATACGGCATTGCTAACATATTTATTATTATCGTGAATAAACAGAAACAATATTGTATTACATTTGTACCTTCGGCTTGACAGAAGGTAAAAGTCCAAGCGTGATGCACGAGTGAATACAAGTCAGCGTGAACAGTACGGGGGTACTGTTCATCTATTTATAGGCGCAGGACGCAGCTTGTGAAAAATTACAGTTATGCCCTTTGCATTCACTATTGACTTATAGAAAAATCTATGAGGACTAGATAGCCTTTTCCCCTTTAAGTCGGTTCCTCTTCCCACGATTGAGCCGAAGCTCCCTTTCGCATAGCTTCGGAGCAACAGCAACCTTCGTCACGATCATGCCCTTCTCATCGTATATGCTTTTAATCCTAAATCCGAAGGTACCTATCTATAAACCATACTTGGAAGACATTGTTAAATTACGTTTTTGAGGACCTTCAGAGGACGAAGACCCCCAACAACTCCTATACCTAATGCAACAATATAGGTAGGAAGTGAATAGATCAAAGTATTGCAAATATAGGAAGTTAGATGCTGGGGCTCGCCTTTCTCGAAGGAACTGGGGCGGTGGTCAGGACACTCCTGAGCTTCAGCTTTGGGTTACCCTCTTCCGTGAGAATTCCTGGCAGCTCCTCGACAATCCCTACTGGTACTTCCTCCTGCAATCCTGTTTGATGTATGAATGCAGTATGAGGATACATGATGCTTCATGCGAGAGATGTATGATGTGTAAGGATGCATGTGATGTACCCATATGTCAAAATCGATCTATCACACACGAACTTCTACAAGATAGTCTACATCATCCAAGAACATGTAGTCTGTCTTTTCTTGATCGGTTTGGACTATTGTTCAAGGATTCCACACAACTTAACATAGGTTACGTTATAAAGCGTCTTGAATCACTTTACACCTATAGGTTTAGACACACTAAGCTATACTATTCATTAAGCCTCCTTTTATTTTAGAGGTTAGTTATTTCCTAATAAAAGGGATTTGTTCAACTCTAATCATCTCCATAGAAGTAACCCCCTAAATTATTTCGAAGTAACTTATTATTGAACTAGAATCGCTCCTAATAGACTTTTGGTTATACCATTTAGTTGGACTTAATTTTTGAGACTACCATTTGACTGCTTTAAAATGTTCTACAAGGATTCTAACAGATAATATTTCACTACCATTCTTTACCACAGAAATTTCAAAGGTTTTGGACCCATGTTTTTGGCTGCATAAAAATAACAAGAAATGGTGTAGAAATTAAATTAATCTACTTTCAAATACTAAACCAGTCGAATAGTCAATACCATATTTTTCTTATAACCTACTTGGCCTAACAACAAGTCATAAAAATTTACACAGACAATTCCTTTATAAATCTTTTTATATGGTTTTCTAAATAAATCGGCCTTTTTGGTTTTTTATTTATTATCCAAATTTTCTCTACATGATTGCTGGTTCAAATTATTACCAGAGGTGGCTATTGACTCATGATTTGTTCACAAAAAGTTTCACAACCAAATTAGAGGTTTTACTATTTATTTTCAAATTTCTAAGGAATCAGCAATTTATTCCTTTAATTCATAATCATAAATTAATCAACAAAACATACCTCCAAATTATTTATCATAGGTAGACAATAACTAAAGGAACCTGGTAAAAATTGAACTCTGATTTTTTGGCCACAGATTTATTTATTTTATCACTTATAAAGAAACTCCATTTTCATATTTAAATTCAAACCGTGTACAAAAACTTTCAAATCTTGACATGCAACATTTTTAAATCGTAGACCTAACTCAGAGGAGTCCTACAAAATTTATTTCACAATTTTTCAAGTTCAAAAACTTGAGTTACTGATCTTCTAAGGCTCTCTGCGTTTAAAACCGAAAAAGGAGAACAGAAAACCCACTTTGCATGTTAGCCCCTCAGGTTTCAACTTACCGCAGACAATTACCACAAGGTCCTCGACCACTATTCACCGAGTCTATGACAGTTTACAGAAAAGGCATCGGGTTTTGGCTTAATCGCGTGTGAGATCCATCTTCTACCTCAGATCAGAGAGAGGGAGATACGAGTGCGCGGCTCGGGTGACAGCTTACCGGTGGTGAAGATGGCTAGGCAAGTGGCGGACAGGTGCGGTCGACGAAGGCGAACTCGACAGTGGTCTTGGCTCGGCGGTTCGTGGATGGACATGTCCGGTCCGCGTGCGTCGGCGATGGTGCTCCTGTCGTCCTTCGGCTCAGGAAAGAGGTGCCGAGATCGGTTCACGAAACGGTGAAGCGGTTGTAGGGCTTGGTTTGGGCAATGGTGAGCAGTGGGAGTGCGGGTGCGAGCTAGCTCGCGACGGCCATGGCGGTCGGCGTCGGGTGGAAGAAAGACGAGAGCAAGAGAGTGAGGGTGAGTGAGAGTGGAGGAAATGAGCGCTGGCAAGGTGAGGCGTGCTCCACTTCGACCTAGCAGCCAGGCACAGCGCGGACGAGGCGTGCACGTGAGGAGAACGCAGCGCATGCGCTCGGGCGTGAGCTCCACGCGTCCAGACACGTGCCACATGGCGAACGCGATTTGTGACTCTTGCAGGCGCGAATAAGACAAAATGGGAGCATGAAACATCGCCTAGCTCGAGCCGAATTGCTCCCCTCTCTACCGGCTACAATTTTTCTATAGGGATTTGGGTGGTTCAGTGGCTAGATTTTGAATTACAGGCCTCCAAACTTTGGTTTGTCAGCACTGCACAAAACAGTGGAAACCAGCCGTCTAACTGTGTCAAAACATGTCAAACAGATTCAAAAGTTTTCCAACTTTTTACAGGGCGTGCCCTTAGTAATTATCTACAGCATTTGTAATTGGGACAATGAGATTTGAAGATTATTTATTTTTGAACATGCTGAAGTTTGAAAAGAGGTACAAGATTAGACTTAGAAAAATCAGGGTTGTCCCCATTCTGTTTTGGTTTATGAAGAAACTTCATTCATCAAGCACAACAGTCACTAAACCACATCATCACATATAGTTTAGAAACTACCATGTTCTGAACTCAAGAGCTGGAAGATCAACCAGTATCAATCCAAATTAATTACGTGAAGATTACTCACACTCTAGCACTCTATGATAATCTATGTCGAAGAGAACTAGGTTTTCTATTGGTGCAAGCAAGGGTTCACATCACAACTATTAGTGGCAATTTAAGATTTTGATGTAAGTGATAGCATGATTGATGATGCTCATGATAATGCCTTCATGATGCACATGCCATGAATAAGTATGCTAAACACCAGGGGTGTTACATCTCCCAAGCTCACCTTCCACCAGTTCCATCTTTGTAATCATGGTAGAGTCATTTCCCTCATGAGAGATCTTGAGGGTGTCCCATATTTGCTTGGCATTGTCCAAGCCACCAACTTTATTGTACTCATATTTGCATAGAGGTGCTAACAACACAATAGTAGCTTGGGCATTCTTATGAATTTGCTCATTAATAAATATGGGAAGGCGAGGCACACATTGGGAAAGAATGGGACTCCGACTGTTCTTCATCCGACTCCGACGATGAAGGACTAGCTACCTCCACTTTCGACAAGTCCTCCCTCTTCCTAAACGAACACCACACATGCCTCATGGCTAAAGAAAAGAAGGTACGTACACAAGATACACCTAAGTACACTTCTTCTAGTGATGAGGAATCTTTTGATGATGAGGTAGATTATAGTGATCTATTTAAGGGATTAGATAGATCTAAAGTAGATATGATAAATGAATTAATCGATGCCTTTAATGAGAAAGATAGTCTGTTAGAAAAGCAAGAAGATATTCTTTATGAGGAACATGATAAATTTATTAATGTTCAAAATATCTTGCTCTAGAAATTAAGAAAAATGAACTATTATCTTCTGAGCTATCTACTTGTAATGATTTCATTTCTAGTCTTAAAAGTTTAAATGTTGATTTTAATGCTAAGCTAGAAAAAGTTAATGTGGCTAGTTCATATGTAGAGCATGTTGTCATCTGCAATAGGTGTAAAGATTTTGATGTTGCTGCTTGCAATGAACATGCCTCTACTGTTCTTAAGTTGAACAATGATGTTGCTAATCTTAATGCTCAACTTAAAACTTGCAAAAACGATTATGAGAAACTAAAATTTGCTAGGGATGCCTACACCATTGGTAGACACCCCTCAATTAAGGATGGACATGGTTTCCAAAAGGGAACCAAGAACTTAATAAGCCAAAGGACCACCAATCTCAACAAGGAGAAAGGAAAGGCTCCTACGACTAGTAGCTCTCATTCTTCACATGATCAAAAGAACCATGCTTATCTTTATGCTCATGTTAAGAATGTTCCTAGTATTGCTCATCATGATAGGTGCTATAATCATGTTGTTTTACCTGTACGTCATGATGCTACATTTAATTCTCATGTCATGTTTGCATCTAGTTCTTCATATGCTCATGGTAGGAATAGACCTAGGCGCCATCATATTGCTTCTCATGCGCCTATGAAGGCATCAAATGGACCAACAATGCTTTATCAAACATGTGTGTAACACCCGGTTTTAAAGAACAAAGCCGGGTGCATCTCATACATGCGCCAAAAAGACAACATATATAATAACAGAGTGTATAGAGATAAATGTCATAAAACATCAGAGTAATTATTACATAGCGGAAGTCTTATTACAAAATAAAGATAAATATAAAACGAACTAAGGATCGATGGCGCCAATGTCGAGTGAGAAACGCCACCTAGATCAGATCAAACTCCTCAGTGTTAGGCAGCTCCTCTTCAATCTCCTGCTCTTCTCCTGTGGGGGGGTGTGAGACAGCAAGAGTGAGCTCACATACGTTCATAGCTCAACAAGTCGTGGGGGAATAATGTGGCATGAACTCACCAAAGGTGGGAGTTCATGAAGTGTAAGGCTGATCAATGAAATAAAGGCTAAGGCTGAGCATTGCTTTTATAAGTTGGTCAAAATTTTATTAGCAATTACTAAGTGTAAGTAAATACCAAACCTTAATAATAATAAAGAACAGTAATAGTAAAATAATCCCAAATGCGATGCAAATGTCAAATTGAATTTAAGTTCCATAATTAACCATGTGAGGGTCCGAGCCGCTCTTGACCGTGAGCACGGCTAGTATACTAGTTTTACACTCTGCAGAGGTTGCGCATCTTTACCCACAAGTCGTGTATCCCATGTCGCCTGGGTTTGCAAGGCCCTTAGACACTACCGAGGTGAATGGCTAGGGATCCACTACGAGGCCTTTACAAAGTTCCACTAGCTTCCGAAAATCCGCTACAGTTTATAGGAAGATCCAGTGCAGGGTTCCTGGCTGACTGCCATCGCAGCAAAATCAACCAGGGACCTCCCTACACTGACCTCTCCCCTACTGCCCTTGCCCCTTTTGGGTAAGGTAGTCTTCCACTAGCTTTCCTAGTTAATCAGCCAAGGGCGTCCCATTAAACCCTTGTGGTAGCACTATTTTCCCGGGTGGTCGCTCCATGTTCCCATTAATTTAATGATCTTAACATGAACAGAATAATAACAAGATAATAACAGAATAATCATGAATAATGAATCTCCATACCCAATCCACATAAAGCAATAGCAAGTACTACCCAAAAATATTCCAGGGGTGAACAAGGTATAGAAGTAATCAAAACTGGGGTACATAAAGGATCCCATCAAAATTAACCTATGCAGATCATTAAAATTAATAAGAACATGGCTGGGAAAAGTAAGTGATCAAGGGCACAACTTGCCTGTAATGAGCTCCTGCTCAGCTATCTCTACTTGTTGAAGCTCAGGTTCCACAGTGGGTTGCTCGTCTACTCGTATCAATACAAAACATACATGGCATAGCATAAATTAACATCACATCAAACATGCAAATAGAATATACAGTAATAAACTAGACATTAAAATGAACCCATAGGAACTGGAATCACTAAATTTGGAGTTATATAATTCAAGTTATGAATTTCTGTAGCTTTTATGTATTTAATACAAGATTAAGTATTAGATAAATTTAAATGAGCCTTTCATGCCAAAACAGAGGCACTAATGCGTAGACAATATTATTACAAAAATTTAGGAACTGGAATGGACCAATTTGGAGCTAAAATGAATTTTCTATGAATTAACTAAGTTCTAGGAATTATTTTTGTATTAAAAATACATTTACTAATTCATTTATACGTTTTAAACGTGCTCTGGACTGGGCGCCAATTTCTGGAAAGTCCAGGGGTCTGCGCGAATAAAATCCTAGACTCAGTGAATAGTAACACATGGACTGCGGGATGATTTCCAAAGAGGTGAGGGTCTCTTTAGAAAAATTGACCCGCGAAGGGGTACGGGGTGATATAGGCCGTCGGATCTGAGATCAAGGGTCCTGATTAGATGGCGCTATAAACGAACCGGTACGCGCTCCGAACCGTTCGATCCAAGATCGACGATTCGGATTTAATGAATCGCAGATTTGATTCTGCACCACAGGATCTCACATCAACGGTCACAGCTCGATCGGACGAAGGGGTACGTTTGGTCTAATCTCGACCGCACACGTGGGATCCAACGGTCCGCAGCCGTCTCCCCCAAATCACCGCTGTCGACGGCGGCGCCGCCCACCTTCACGGCGAACCTCGCCGGGGAAACGGCAATCCAACGCCCAAACGCGTTATTCTAAAAATTAAATGGTGCGCCACGCAGCCGAGGGGATGGCGAACGTGGTGGAGGGGTTATTACCGACTGTCTCGGCGCGCAGAGCGTCTGGCCACGGCGAAGGCGGGTTGGCGGCGGAGATTCGAAGTCCGATGAAGAATTGCGCCCAGTCGCGATGCACAGCAACACCCGCCCGGCCACGACTACCTTCCTCGGGTTCCAAAGAAGCTCCCGATCCCAGGTCCGAGGCTAGAGGGCGACCCGAAGCGAGTCTCCCCGACGGCGGCACACCCCCACAATGGCGGCGCGCGCGATTCTCTCTCTGCTACGGCGGTGGTCGCGAGGGTAGGCGGATAAGGAGGGAGAGACGAGCCCGGACGTGTTTCCCCCCCCCCCCCCCTTAAAGACGCGGATGTGGCCGAGCTGCTTCAACGGACCCCGCGGTCTTCGCGCGCGCGCCATGCGCGGTGAAGCCGTTGGGGACGATCCTGACACGTGGGTCCCACACCGCAGCGAGAGAGGGAAGTCGGCCGCGCGCGCGTGTGGAGGAGGCGGCGAGGCTGACAAACGGGACCCGCGACGCAGCGTCAGCGGCACATGGGCATTGGATTCGTGGGCCGCGCGCTGTGAACTGGCAACTGGGCCAGATTGGGATTCCGAGGCCCAGGTAAGTTTTTCTTCTTTTTCTTTTTATTTTTCTGTTTCCTTTCTTCTAGGTTTAAATTTGAATTTGAATTTAGTTTTCAACCCTTGTGCACATTTGTTACCAAACCATATTCTGGAATATGAAATAAAAAAAAAATTTTGGAATATATTTATATTATTTTCTTTATTTTCATAACATTTCTCTTCTTCCTTTTAAACCCTAGTTTTCAATGTGGCTTAATCAAGCTTCAAATAATTATTTCCTTATCATTTTTATCCTCATGGTTTTATTTAATGCACAACACATAAAACTCCAACAAATGCACTTTTTCTTTATTTTAGAATAATTGCTTTATTTAGTCACTCTCAATTACATAGGTGCTCTTTTTATGATGCAAATGAAACACACAAAATGAGGAGCTCTTTCTCTATTACTCTTGGTATACAACTTTGAGTATTACAAATCCTACCCCCCTTAAAAATAATCTTGTCCTCGAGATTTAAGAAGTTCTAGGGAAAAGGTGGGGAAAATCTATACGAAGCTCTTCTTCTCTTTCCCAAGTTGCTTCATCTTCACCGTGGTGGCTCCATTGAACTTTGCACATCTTTATAACCTTATTCCTCGTAACTCGAGTCAGAGTATCCAAAATCTTGATGGGGTACTCAGCATAAGTCAAGTCCTCTTGAACACTAAGGTCTTCCATTGGTAACTGTTCTTCAGGCACTCTGAGGCATTTCTTCAGCTGAGATACATGAAAGACATCATGAACATCAGCAAGATGATCCGGTAACTCCAATTGATATGCAACCTCTCCCACTCGCTTTAAGATTAAAAAGGGTCCAATAAAGCGAGGGGACAACTTTCCTTTGACTTTGAACCTTCTCATACCCCGGAGTGGTGACACCTTCAAATAGACATAATCTCCCTCCTTAAACTCAAGCAGTCTTCTCCGGGTATCAGCATAACTTTTCTGCCTGGACTGTGCAGTTCTCAAATTCTCCCTTATTTGCTGAACTTGTTCCTCTGCTTCTTGTATAATCTTAGGCCCAAACAATTGTCTTTCACCAGTTTGATTCCAATACAAGGGAGTCCTGCATTTTCTGCCATACAACGCCTCAAACGGTGACATCTTCAAACTGGCCTGATAGCTATTATTGTAAGAGAACTCTGCATAAGGCAAACTCTTATCCCAACTTCCACCATGTTTAAGAGCACAAGCTCTTAACATATCCTCTAGTACTTGGTTGGTCCTCTCAGTCTGCCCATCAGTCTGGGGATGGTAAGCCGAACTAAAATTCAATCTCGTATCCAATGACTCGTGCAACTGCTTCCAATATCGAGAGGTAAACTGTGATCCTCGATCTGACACAATCTTCTTTGGCACACCATGCAGGCATACAATCCGTGCCATGTACAACTCTGCCAACTTAGCTCCTGAATAAGTGGTCTTCACTGGAATAAAGTGGGCTACTTTAGTTAGCCTGTCCACAATCACCCATATAGAATCATATCCAGCAGACGTGCGGGGTAATCCAACAATGAAGTCCATGCCAATCTCTTCCCATTTCCACTCAGGTATCTTCAGTGGGTGCAATAATCCGGCTGGCCTCTGGTGTTCAGCTTTAACTCTTTGGCATACATCGCACATAGCCACATGTGCAGCCACATCTCTCTTTAATCCATACCACCAATACTTTTGCTTCAAATCCTGATACATCTTAGTGCTCCCAGGGTGGATAGAGTAAACTGAATCATGTGCTTCCTTCAATATGGTTTCCCGAAGACTATCAATATCGGGAACACAGATCCGATTCTTGAACCATATCGTGCCTTGCTCATCCTCTGTGAACTCCGGGCCTCTACCTTCAGTAATAAGATCCTTGATCTCTTGAATCTTAGCATCACCAATCTGACCTTTACGAATTTCTTGCTCCAAGGTAGGTTCCAATTCAATAGTCACTCCTTCCGTATGTGTAACAATTCCCAGGTTAAGCCTCTCAAAGTCTTTTGCTAATTCATCAGGTAGCTGGACAACGAAAGCGGAGTGAACATGCTCCTTCCGACTCAAGGCATCTGCAACCAAATTCGCCTTGCCTGGGTGGTAATGAATCTCCAAGTCATAATCCTTAATGAGCTCCAACCAACGACGCTGTCTGAGATTGAGATCCTTCTGAGTGAATATATACTTCAAACTCTTATGATCCGTGTATACTTGGCACTTAGTTCCCATAATGTAGTGTCTCCAAATCTTAAGTGCATGCACAACGGCAGCCAATTCCAAATCATGGGTGGGGTAGTTCAATTCATGTTTCCTCAACTGACGAGATGCATAGGCAATCACATGACCATCTTGCATAAGCACACATCCAAGTCCTTGGCCACATGCATCACAGTAAATGTCAAATCCCTTCTGCAGATCTGGCATAATCAATACCGGAGGTGACATCAATCTTTCCTTCAATTGATCAAAGCTTTCTTGACACTTCTCATCCCACTTGAATTCTCTTCCTTTCTCCAAAAGCGATGTCATAGGCTTAGCAATCTTAGAAAATCCTTCAATAAATCTCCGATAATATCCTGTGAGTCCCAAGAAGCTCCGAATCTCCGTAACCATAGTGGGCACTCTCCACTCCATTATCTCCTTCACTTTAGCAGGATCCACTACTATTCCTCCATTAGAAATTATATGACCAAGAAATGGCACCTCGCCAATCCAAAACTCGCACTTGCTGAACTTAGCGTAGAGTTGATTATCTCGTAACTTCTGTAGCACCAACCTTAGATGTTGTTCATGATCACTTTCATTCTTAGAATAGATAAGAATATCGTCGATGAATACCACGACGAATCGGTCCAAATACTCCATAAACACCTTATTCATCAAATTCATGAAGTAAGCTGGTGCATTGGTTAGTCCAAATGACATAACAGTAAACTCATACAATCCATATCGAGTCGAGAAAGCCGTCTTGGGAATATCCGATGGCCTAATCCTCATCTGATGGTAACCGGATCGGAGATCAATCTTCAAAAATACTCTTGCTCCTCGCATCTGATCAAATAAATCCTCAATATGGGGCAACGGATACTTGTTCTTCACCGTAACATCATTAAGAGATCTATAATCCACACACATCCGTTGCGATCCATCCTTCTTCTGCACAAATAACACCGGTGCTCCCCAAGGTGAGGAACTTGGACGAATGTAACCTGCCTCTTGTAACTCTGTCAACTGCTTCTTCAGTTCCTTCAACTCCTCTACGGACATTCTATATGGCCGTTTAGAAATAGGGGCGGTTCCAGGTAAGAGATCAATAACAAACTCAACTTCTCTATCAGGTGGCATCCCTGGTAACTCCTCTGGAAAGACATCCGGAAAATCTCTAACCACCCAGATGTTGTCACCAACAAACTCCTCAGGCATAAAGAACATTGCACGCATAGATGAGGAGGTTACTGCAATATTAACTTGAAATCTTTCTCCTTTAGTGTAACACCCGGATTTTAGGGATCCAAAACCCGGGGTTAACATAAACACCAGGTATGCTGGGACCAAGTCTCATACATATGATGTATAGTGGCACAGGATCGAATGTCACAACTTTATATATAACAGGAGTTCTATACAAAATAAATAATTACAATATAAGGAGACAACGGTCCAGCAACCCAAAGTTGACTGGGAGACGACGACCTAGACCTCTCACGAACTCATCGCAGCATCCTCCATGAGCATCATCCTGCAGTACCTGGTCTTGACCTGTGGTGTATGTGAGACAGCAAGAGTGAGCTCACATACGTTCATCGCTCAACAAGTTGTGGGGAATAATGTGCATGAACTCGCCAAAGGTGGGAGCTCACGTGAAGTGTAAGGCTTACCAAAGAAGATGGTTAGAGCTGAGCATTGCTTTTAAAGTTGGTCAAAATTTTATTAGCAGTTACTAAGTATAAGTAAATACCAAACCCAATTAAGTAATAGAACAAAAGTAACAACATCACCTGCAATGCAATGCATATGACAAATTGAATTTAGGTTCCATAATTTAATCATGTGAGTGTCCGAGCTGCTCATGACCGTGAGCACGGCTAGTATACCAGTTTTACACTCTGCAGAGGTTGCGCATCTTTACCCACAAGTCGTGTATCCCATGTCGCCAGGGTTTGCAAGGCCCTTAGACACTTCCGAGGTGAATGGCTAGGGATCCACTACGAGGCCTTTACAAAGTTCCACTAGCTTCCGAAAACCCGCTACAGTTTATAGGAAGATCCAGTGCAGGAATCCCTTGCAGGACCGCCATCGCAGCAAAATCCTCCCGAGGGCCTCCCTACACTGACCTCTCCCCTACTGCCCTTGCCCCTTTCGGGTAAGGTAGTCTTCCACTAGCTTTCCTAATTAATCAGCCAAGGGCATCCCATACTACCCTTGTGGTAGCACTGTTTTCCCGGGTGGTTCTCCATGTTCCAATTAACATAATGATCTTAACATGAACCATAAATAACAACTGATAACAAAAGTATAATCATGAATGGTGTATCTCCATACCCAAAACCACATATAGCACTAGCAAGTACTACCCAGAAAGTTCAGTGGTAAACAAGGTATAAAGATAGACAAACTAGGGTAACCTATTGGGTCCCATCAAAATTAACCTATGCAGATCATTATGATTAATTAGAACATGAATAGGTGAAAAGAAGTGATCAAGGGCACAACTTGCCTGGGCCTTGAGATTCCAGGTACCAGGATGATCTTCAGATGACACGTTACCTCACTGCTAGTCGTAGCAATTCAAACAAATATGGTGTAGGCAAAATTAACATTACACCAAACATAAGAGCAAAATACATATTAATAATATACATATTAGAATAAGATCACAGGAAAAAGAATTATTAATTTTGGAGTTATAGATTTTAAGTTATGGATTTTCAAAGGTTTTATGTGTTTAAAATGGATTAAGTGAGAGATTAAATTTTTAATTGTTTTCATGACAAAACAGAGACTCTAGGTGGTAGATAATAAAATTACAAAATTTTAGAAAGTGGAATGGATTAATTTGGACTAAAAATGGATTTTCTATGATTTAAACAAGTTCTGGGAATTATTTTTGTGTTAAAAATCAATTTTAGATATTATTTATATGGTTTTCCTTATTCTCTGGACTGAGCGCTAAAAACAGATAAGTCCAGGGTCTAACGCGAAAGAAAACCCAAGACACAGACTTACCCCGCGGTGGATGGCGGGTTGAATACTTAAAACTATAAGGTCTCTTTAGAAAAATTGCCACGGCGAAGGGTTACGGGCGATCCTCGGCCGTTGGATTAGACACCGAGCGCCCAGATTAAATCTGGATTGCGCCGAAGCGGTACGCAATGCTGCCCATCGGATTCGAGATCGGCGCCCCAGATCCAACCACGTTCCCACCGCACACATGCCTTCGGATGAACCGCCAACGGACCAGATTTTAAGCGCGAAGGGGTATTCCCTCTAATCTAATCTCGACCGTCGATGATCAGATCGACGGTGACCGTGCGTCTTCCTCTTCCCACCAACCGAGCAGGGTGCTCCGCCGTCGTCGCGCGGTGGAGATGAACGGCGGTGACACCAATCGGCTACCCCCGAGCACCATTATCAAATTAAACGGAGCTACATGACGTGCATGACCTGGCGATCACAATGGATCAATTCTTACCGGCATTGAAGTGCAGATGAAGCCTGGCCGCGGTGCACGGCGGATTCCGAGCTTGCAGTGGACGTCGGTGACGAATTGGCCGCGCGGTGAGCACAGATTCCGCACGTGGAGGCCTCGGTTGTACTCGCCGCACCCAAACGAGCTGTCAAGACCCCACGGTGACCCCGGGACGTCGGTGGCCAAGCGATTCGCCGGCGCGGCACTCACACTCTCGAGTTCCCTCCCTCGGTGTGGTTCACGGCGGCGCAGGGCTGTCGGCGCAAGCGGATAGGGAGGGAAGGAGGGAGCGGGGAGTCGTCTATTTATCCCCCATGGACTCGGCACCGCAAGAGGGGGGGTTCGTCCGCGATGCGGCAACGGCGGCGAGCATCGCGCGCGGGTTTGTTACGGAGGATAGGAGCACGGGAAGACGGACATCTGACGCCGGGGCCCCACGAGGCAGCGAGACAATAGGTGAGCTAGGCGCGTGGATAACGGGCCGGCCAGCGGGTCCCGCGGGACAGAGGGAGCGGTGCGCGTGTGTGCGGTGCGGAGGCTGGCAAGTGGGCCCCGCCCGACAGCGAGAGGAGGAGCGGGCGCGTGAGAGCTAAGAGTGGCTGACATGCGGGGCCCGCATGTCGGCGCACGTATGTGAGCTGATGGGCTGTGCAGAGAGAAAGGCGTGTTGGGCCGAATTGTGGCCGCCGGCCCATGAAGGCATAGTGTTCCTTTTTCTTTTTATTTCCTATTTTCTTTTCCCCATTTTCAAATCCAATTCAAATCCAATTTGAATTCAAGTTTGAGTTTCAAACTTTGTGAATAACTTGTCCTCAGTTTGAAAGGTATAATTTAATAATTTAAGTGTGAAGGATGTTTATTCTGGTTTTTATTTTATTTTATGTAGTATTTTCTTTAGTTCTTCCCTCCTCTTTTATTTTCTATTTTCTATTCCAAATTCAAATTTATATTTCTATTTTAGTTTTCAGATTTTTCAAATGTATCAATTGAAATCCAAGGGTGAATATAAACTATACTATTTTATTATTACTAGTTTAAGTTTTATTCTCCTTGTTTATTTATTTCATGAGATGTATAAATGGTTCTCTTTAAAAGAAAAATTCTCCTTCTCCTCTTTTTCTTATTTCCCAATGATACTTTGTTCAGATTTCTTCTACCAATTCCAAATTCAGAATTTGGGTGTTACAAATCCTACCCCCCTTAAAAATAATCTCGTCCTCGAGATTTGTAAGAAAAGGGTGCATAACTTATGTTATCTCCAACATATGCACAAACAGAATCTCAGCATGATGCATTATTTATTAGCAACACATGGGGTCAGATAGACCTTATTATTCTAACTAAAATAGTATCTTACCAACTAAAGTAACACTTAGAGCTTACAAATAGTCGTAATCTATATATATGTTTATGTAGCTTGGTGGAACTGGTGGTTAGGAAAGCATGGGTGTATATATGTATGTCCACTTTATTATGTAGGATAGAAGATGTCTTTAGGGCATATATAGGTTTGGGTAAGAGTAGGATAAGAAAAACTCCATCCAAGATTGTGGATCTTGACTCATCTTGGTGACCTTTACTTGATTCTTGAAGACTTGAGTTGGTGCTCATTCTTCCTTGATGAAGTTGATCATCTTCTTCGGTCTTGTCTCATTGATTAGGAGTTAGTGTATGTTATTGGGCTGGGGAATATGGTTAATATAGGTATGGATGAGATAGACTACATGATGTAGGTCAAAAGTTTGTTTGATGTCAGGTGATGGTTGATAGATTATGCAATCCATTAAGACTCTATTGATTGGGTAAGTTAGGTAACTTGTTATATAGGTCAAGTTGTTGGGTAGGGATTAGTGGCTCTAAGTCACCAATTTAGACTTAAGTGAATGTGGAGTATGGCCTTATCCATTGTACCAGCACTAAGTAACTCAATCCATCTTAGATCATATTTAGATAGAATCCAGATTAGGTTGGTATGACTAGATTAAACTAGTTAAGATTAGCTAGATCTACCAGGGTAGGATAAATATTACTAGGATATGTTAGAATCTTTTAGGATAGGGTGGATTATATGATGTAGGTAGGTCATTGTTCAAGGATGAGTTGGTATAAGACATTAATTTAGGTCAAGATATATTTGTAGAGACAGTGTCTAACCTATATCACCAACTGAACTAACTTGTTAATACCTCACTTTAGATTGGATCATATTAGGTTAGATGGGATCTAGATTAAATTGGATATGACTAGATTAGACTAGTTTACAATTGAGAGGTTATGCAACTATCAGATGGTTAAGGTAGTTGCATATGGCCAAGTCGATCTGTCATTCTTAATCTAGTGCAGGGTGAACTAAGTTAAGACCTGTTCTATAGGAGTAGAGTCTAAACTATTTCATCAGTATTATCTAACATGTTTGATAAGTCACTTTAGATTGGATCAGATCTAGGTTAGATTGGTGTGACTTGTTTGACTAGATAAGATCTAATTAATTTGCATTAGATCATGGTTGTTAAACTAGGGTGGATAAGTATGCTTATTAGGACAAGACAGATCCATAAAGATAAGATAGAATCTCCTGAGGCCAGTTAGATCTATTAGGATAAGGATAAAATCTTTTGAAGATAAGATGAGTATCTTTTAAGATGAGATGGATCTATTAAGATAAGGGAGAATCTTTTAAGATAAGATGAATTGGTTAGAATGAGATCTTTTAGGATAAGAAAAATCTCTTAAGCTAGATATGTTCTAGGTTGTCTAGTTATGTTATCAACATTTTTTTTTTATATATGTATATACAGATGTAATTGTGGACATTACTCCACAACTAATCATACTCAATCAAAGATCCAAATCATACAAGTATCATAAGAACAAGCATTCAAACATAATAAAATAATAGTTTTGTTCTTGTTCCTAAGATTTGGTCTCCTATTCCTAAAGGTCACTTTAGGCACAGGATTTCAAAGTGTGAAATCCACATTTGTCTCTTAGAATGAAAAGGTAAGAGTAATCAGAGTAAAGCGGAAATAGATGAGAAAAGATTGAGATAAGTTTAGAAAAGAATCAGAGTGAGGTAAGTAAAGAATGGTTGTCCAGTTCTATCTAGGTTTCGTCCTACAGTCAACATTCCTCTGATACCACTTCTGTAACACCCGGATTTTAGGGATCCAAAACCCGGGGTTAACATAAACACCAGGTATGCTGGGACCAAGTCTCATACATATGATGTATAGTGGCACAGGATCGAATGTCACAACTTTATATATAACAGGAGTTCTATACAAAATAAATAATTACAATATAAGGAGACAACGGTCCAGCAACCCAAAGTTGACTGGGAGACGACGACCTAGACCTCTCACGAACTCATCGCAGCATCCTCCATGAGCATCATCCTGCAGTACCTGGTCTTGACCTGTGGTGTATGTGAGACAGCAAGAGTGAGCTCACATACGTTCATCGCTCAACAAGTTGTGGGGAATAATGTGCATGAACTCGCCAAAGGTGGGAGCTCACGTGAAGTGTAAGGCTTACCAAAGAAGATGGTTAGAGCTGAGCATTGCTTTTAAAGTTGGTCAAAATTTTATTAGCAGTTACTAAGTATAAGTAAATACCAAACCCAATTAAGTAATAGAACAAAAGTAACAACATCACCTGCAATGCAATGCATATGACAAATTGAATTTAGGTTCCATAATTTAATCATGTGAGTGTCCGAGCTGCTCATGACCGTGAGCACGGCTAGTATACCAGTTTTACACTCTGCAGAGGTTGCGCATCTTTACCCACAAGTCGTGTATCCCATGTCGCCAGGGTTTGCAAGGCCCTTAGACACTTCCGAGGTGAATGGCTAGGGATCCACTACGAGGCCTTTACAAAGTTCCACTAGCTTCCGAAAACCCGCTACAGTTTATAGGAAGATCCAGTGCAGGAATCCCTTGCAGGACCGCCATCGCAGCAAAATCCTCCCGAGGGCCTCCCTACACTGACCTCTCCCCTACTGCCCTTGCCCCTTTCGGGTAAGGTAGTCTTCCACTAGCTTTCCTAATTAATCAGCCAAGGGCATCCCATACTACCCTTGTGGTAGCACTGTTTTCCCGGGTGGTTCTCCATGTTCCAATTAACATAATGATCTTAACATGAACCATAAATAACAACTGATAACAAAAGTATAATCATGAATGGTGTATCTCCATACCCAAAACCACATATAGCACTAGCAAGTACTACCCAGAAAGTTCAGTGGTAAACAAGGTATAAAGATAGACAAACTAGGGTAACCTATTGGGTCCCATCAAAATTAACCTATGCAGATCATTATGATTAATTAGAACATGAATAGGTGAAAAGAAGTGATCAAGGGCACAACTTGCCTGGGCCTTGAGATTCCAGGTACCAGGATGATCTTCAGATGACACGTTACCTCACTGCTAGTCGTAGCAATTCAAACAAATATGGTGTAGGCAAAATTAACATTACACCAAACATAAGAGCAAAATACATATTAATAATATACATATTAGAATAAGATCACAGGAAAAAGAATTATTAATTTTGGAGTTATAGATTTTAAGTTATGGATTTTCAAAGGTTTTATGTGTTTAAAATGGATTAAGTGAGAGATTAAATTTTTAATTGTTTTCATGACAAAACAGAGACTCTAGGTGGTAGATAATAAAATTACAAAATTTTAGAAAGTGGAATGGATTAATTTGGACTAAAAATGGATTTTCTATGATTTAAACAAGTTCTGGGAATTATTTTTGTGTTAAAAATCAATTTTAGATATTATTTATATGGTTTTCCTTATTCTCTGGACTGAGCGCTAAAAACAGATAAGTCCAGGGTCTAACGCGAAAGAAAACCCAAGACACAGACTTACCCCGCGGTGGATGGCGGGTTGAATACTTAAAACTATAAGGTCTCTTTAGAAAAATTGCCACGGCGAAGGGTTACGGGCGATCCTCGGCCGTTGGATTAGACACCGAGCGCCCAGATTAAATCTGGATTGCGCCGAAGCGGTACGCAATGCTGCCCATCGGATTCGAGATCGGCGCCCCAGATCCAACCACGTTCCCACCGCACACATGCCTTCGGATGAACCGCCAACGGACCAGATTTTAAGCGCGAAGGGGTATTCCCTCTAATCTAATCTCGACCGTCGATGATCAGATCGACGGTGACCGTGCGTCTTCCTCTTCCCACCAACCGAGCAGGGTGCTCCGCCGTCGTCGCGCGGTGGAGATGAACGGCGGTGACACCAATCGGCTACCCCCGAGCACCATTATCAAATTAAACGGAGCTACATGACGTGCATGACCTGGCGATCACAATGGATCAATTCTTACCGGCATTGAAGTGCAGATGAAGCCTGGCCGCGGTGCACGGCGGATTCCGAGCTTGCAGTGGACGTCGGTGACGAATTGGCCGCGCGGTGAGCACAGATTCCGCACGTGGAGGCCTCGGTTGTACTCGCCGCACCCAAACGAGCTGTCAAGACCCCACGGTGACCCCGGGACGTCGGTGGCCAAGCGATTCGCCGGCGCGGCACTCACACTCTCGAGTTCCCTCCCTCGGTGTGGTTCACGGCGGCGCAGGGCTGTCGGCGCAAGCGGATAGGGAGGGAAGGAGGGAGCGGGGAGTCGTCTATTTATCCCCCATGGACTCGGCACCGCAAGAGGGGGGGTTCGTCCGCGATGCGGCAACGGCGGCGAGCATCGCGCGCGGGTTTGTTACGGAGGATAGGAGCACGGGAAGACGGACATCTGACGCCGGGGCCCCACGAGGCAGCGAGACAATAGGTGAGCTAGGCGCGTGGATAACGGGCCGGCCAGCGGGTCCCGCGGGACAGAGGGAGCGGTGCGCGTGTGTGCGGTGCGGAGGCTGGCAAGTGGGCCCCGCCCGACAGCGAGAGGAGGAGCGGGCGCGTGAGAGCTAAGAGTGGCTGACATGCGGGGCCCGCATGTCGGCGCACGTATGTGAGCTGATGGGCTGTGCAGAGAGAAAGGCGTGTTGGGCCGAATTGTGGCCGCCGGCCCATGAAGGCATAGTGTTCCTTTTTCTTTTTATTTCCTATTTTCTTTTCCCCATTTTCAAATCCAATTCAAATCCAATTTGAATTCAAGTTTGAGTTTCAAACTTTGTGAATAACTTGTCCTCAGTTTGAAAGGTATAATTTAATAATTTAAGTGTGAAGGATGTTTATTCTGGTTTTTATTTTATTTTATGTAGTATTTTCTTTAGTTCTTCCCTCCTCTTTTATTTTCTATTTTCTATTCCAAATTCAAATTTATATTTCTATTTTAGTTTTCAGATTTTTCAAATGTATCAATTGAAATCCAAGGGTGAATATAAACTATACTATTTTATTATTACTAGTTTAAGTTTTATTCTCCTTGTTTATTTATTTCATGAGATGTATAAATGGTTCTCTTTAAAAGAAAAATTCTCCTTCTCCTCTTTTTCTTATTTCCCAATGATACTTTGTTCAGATTTCTTCTACCAATTCCAAATTCAGAATTTGGGTGTTACATTTAGTGGTAGTGAGCTCTATGGTACCTCTACCACATGCTATAACGGCCTTTGCCTTCCTTAGTCATGACATACCAAGGATCAGATCTATACTGCTTGACTCTAATATTATAGCAGTAGCTCCAAAATCTCTACCCATAATGGTTAATGTCAATCTACGTGTCATTTGATTCGCCTCAACAGGCCCTTTAGGTGTAATTACTATCAGGGGTTTCCTCATATTTAGCAGTGGTATTTCATTTGTGTTGGCATATCTAGCAGACATGAATGAATGTGTAGCACCAGAATCGAATAATATTGTTGCAGGAATTGTATTAACATAAAACATACCAATTACGAGGTCCCCTCCTTCCGGAGCATCATCAACGCTGACTTGATTCACCCTGGCTATAGAATATCCCTTGCCAGGGGTCTGTTGCTTGTTCTGAACTGGAGTAGTAGCAATCCTCTGTGGGCAGACATTTGCATAATGACCAATCTTCCCACACTTGAAACATTGAGTGCCCGGACTCTGTCCTGCAAACTTCGTCGGGGTGCCCGTGGGAGTAGCCTGTCGAGGAGGTGTCCTCAGTGGTGATTGCTGAACTGGGCGTGGTCCTCCTGGTCGAGTCGGTGTACCCTGTGGTGAACTGTAGCGAGGACGAACACTGCTGCTTCCTTGTCCTTGAGATATTGCCTTTCTCTTCAAATCTCCCAACTGAACACGCTTGTGTTCAAT
Organism: Zea luxurians; assembly: GCA_029449295.1. Lineage (NCBI taxonomy): Eukaryota > Viridiplantae > Streptophyta > Magnoliopsida > Poales > Poaceae > Zea > Zea luxurians. The sequence continues at coordinate 23,850,320 of JAOPSE010000015.1, forward strand.
AGCCAGGGCCTTATCCAACAGTCTCTGAAATGATGGAAATGTGTGTGCCACTAGAGCATACTGCAGTGGTCCATAAGTCCTTCAATGAAATGCTCCTGCTTCCTTTCATCCTCAGCAACTTCCTCAGGGGCATATCTGGATAACTGAATAAACTTGTCGCGGTACTCGCTGACTGACATACTTCCTTGCTTCAGCGACAGAAATTCCTTCTTCTTGATCTTTATCATACCAGCTGGAATATGGTAGTTCCTGAACTGCGTACTGAACTCTGCCCAAGTAATAGTATCCGCAGCATCATGGGCAGCAGTATAAGAATCCCACCAGTCAGCAGCAGGACCAGTCAGACGTCCAGAAGCATATAAAACCTTCTCCCGGTCAGTGCATTGTGCAATGTTGAGCATCTTCTTAATTGACTTCAACCAATCATCTGCGTCAAGTGGATCTGGTGAGCTAGCGAATGTAGGTGGCTTATGGCTCATGAACTCCCGGTGCTTATCACGAGGTGCAACTGGTGGTGGTGGTGGAGGCAGTGGCACTTGTTGCTGCTGTTGCTGTTGTTGAAGCTGTTGTTGCGCCCTCCTTTCTTGGCGTATCTCATCTCTCTCCTGGCGCAACTCATGGCGTATGTCTTCTCTTTCCTGACGCATCTCTTGGCGTTCTTGCTGCATCTGGGCACGCATATCAGCCATAGTGTCTGCCATTTGCTGCATCACCGCCATCTGAGCAGCAACCAGTGGGTCAACTCCGCCGGGTGGAGGATTAGGAGGATTCATCTTTGCAGGCTGTGGCTGAGGTTGTCTATAAATTCTTCGAGTGTGTCGGTTAGGAGGCAAATCAATTCCACCACCCCTCCTGGTATTGACCATCTGAGTTAGATACATATGGTAAGAAAAAGCAGTAGACAAGGCAGTAATTACAATCATGTTACTTTGGGGGATTTATTAGCTAAGCAGATTAATATTTCACCTACTATAGCTAATTCAATACCTTATAGTGGTACATGCTAAAATGTCCATCTATACTATTCCAATCAATCAAAGAAGCAAATCAGACATTTTTCATCATAACAATCCAACAACATTTTTAAATATAGAAAATAGTTTTGATTGGGTCTTAGGCCTCCTATCTCTTAAAATGTCATAGGGGTAGGGATTCCAAGGTGTGAAATCCATCTTGTCTAAGAGTAGAAAAGGTAAGAATGATCAGAGTAGAACAGTAGAAGGTGAGATAGGATCAAGATAAGTATAGAAAGAATCAGAGTAAGTTAAGTAGGTAAGGGCTTGTCCATTTCTATCTAGGTTTCGTCCTACAGTCAACATTTCCTCTGATACCACTTCTGTAACACCCGGTTTTAAAGAACAAAGCCGGGTGCATCTCATACATGCGCCAAAAAGACAACATATATAATAACAGAGTGTATAGAGATAAATGTCATAAAACATCAGAGTAATTATTACATAGCGGAAGTCTTATTACAAAATAAAGATAAATATAAAACGAACTAAGGATCGATGGCGCCAATGTCGAGTGAGAAACGCCACCTAGATCAGATCAAACTCCTCAGTGTTAGGCAGCTCCTCTTCAATCTCCTGCTCTTCTCCTGTGGGGGGGGTGTGAGACAGCAAGAGTGAGCTCACATACGTTCATAGCTCAACAAGTCGTGGGGGAATAATGTGGCATGAACTCACCAAAGGTGGGAGTTCATGAAGTGTAAGGCTGATCAATGAAATAAAGGCTAAGGCTGAGCATTGCTTTTATAAGTTGGTCAAAATTTTATTAGCAATTACTAAGTGTAAGTAAATACCAAACCTTAATAATAATAAAGAACAGTAATAGTAAAATAATCCCAAATGCGATGCAAATGTCAAATTGAATTTAAGTTCCATAATTAACCATGTGAGGGTCCGAGCCGCTCTTGACCGTGAGCACGGCTAGTATACTAGTTTTACACTCTGCAGAGGTTGCGCATCTTTACCCACAAGTCGTGTATCCCATGTCGCCTGGGTTTGCAAGGCCCTTAGACACTACCGAGGTGAATGGCTAGGGATCCACTACAAGGCCTTTACAAAGTTCCACTAGCTTCCGAAAACCCGCTACAGTTTATAGGAAGATCCAGTGCAGGGTTCCTGGCTGACTGCCATCGCAGCAAAATCAACCAGGGACCTCCCTACACTGACCTCTCCCCTACTGCCCTTGCCCCTTTCGGGTAAGGTAGTCTTCCACTAGCTTTCCTAGTTAATCAGCCAAGGGCGTCCCATTAAACCCTTGTGGTAGCACTGTTTTCCCGGGTGGTCGCTCCATGTTCCCATTAATTTAATGATCTTAACATGAACAGAATAATAACAAGATAATAACAGAATAATCATGAATAATGAATCTCCATACCCAATCCACATAAAGCAATAGCAAGTACTACCCAAAAATATTCCAGGGGTGAACAAGGTATAGAAGTAATCAAAACTGGGGTACATAAAGGATCCCATCAAAATTAACCTATGCAGATCATTAAAATTAATAAGAACATGGCTGGGAAAAGTAAGTGATCAAGGGCACAACTTGCCTGTAATGAGCTCCTGCTCAGCTATCTCTACTTGTTGAAGCTCAGGTTCCACAGTGGGTTGCTCGTCTACTCGTATCAATACAAAACATACATGGCATAGCATAAATTAACATCACATCAAACATGCAAATAGAATATACAGTAATAAACTAGACATTAAAATGAACCCATAGGAACTGGAATCACTAAATTTGGAGTTATATAATTCAAGTTATGAATTTCTGTAGCTTTTATGTATTTAATACAAGATTAAGTATTAGATAAATTTAAATGAGCCTTTCATGCCAAAACAGAGGCACTAATGCGTAGACAATATTATTACAAAAATTTAGGAACTGGAATGGACCAATTTGGAGCTAAAATGAATTTTCTATGAATTAACTAAGTTCTAGGAATTATTTTTGTATTAAAAATACATTTACTAATTCATTTATACGTTTTAAACGTGCTCTGGACTGGGCGCCAATTTCTGGAAAGTCCAGGGGTCTGCGCGAATAAAATCCTAGACTCAGTGAATAGTAACACATGGACTGCGGGTTGATTTCCAGAGAGGTGAGGGTCTCTTTAGAAAAATTGACCCGCGAAGGGGTACGGGGTGATATAGGCCGTCGGATCTGAGATCAAGGGTCCTGATTAGATGGCGCTATAAACGAACCGGTACGCGCTCCGAACCGTTCGATCCAAGATCGACGATTCGGATTTAATGAATCGCAGATTTGATTCTGCACCACAGGATCTCACATCAACGGTCACATCTCGATCGGACGAAGGGGTACGTTTGGTCTAATCTCGACCGCACACGTGGGATCCAACGGTCCGCAGCCGTCTCCCCCAAATCACCGCTGTCGACGGCGGCGCCGCCCACCTTCACGGCGAACCTCGCCGGGGAAACGGCAATCCAACGCCCAAACGCGTTATTCTAAAAATTAAATGGTGCGCCACGCAGCCGAGGGGATGGCGAACGTGGTGGAGGGGTTATTACCGACTGTCTCGGCGCGCAGAGCGTCTGGCCACGGCGAAGGCGGGTTGGCGGCGGAGATTCGAAGTCCGATGAAGAATTGCGCCCAGTCGCGATGCACAGCAACACCCGCCCGGCCACGACTACCTTCCTCGGGTTCCAAAGAAGCTCCCGATCCCAGGTCCGAGGCTAGAGGGCGACCCGAAGCGAGTCTCCCCGACGGCGGCACACCCCCACAATGGCGGCGCGCGCGATTCTCTCTCTGCTACGGCGGTGGTCGCGAGGGTAGGCGGATAAGGAGGGAGAGACGAGCCCGGACGTGTTTCCCCCCCCCTTAAAGACGCGGATATGGCCGAGCTGCTTCAACGGACCCCACGGTCTTCGCGCGCGCGCCATGCGCGGTGAAGCCGTTGGGGACGATCCTGACACGTGGGTCCCACACCGCAGCGAGAGAGGGAAGTCGGCCGCGCGCGCGTGTGGAGGAGGCGGCGAGGCTGACAAACGGGACCCGCGACGCAGCGTCAGCGGCACATGGGCATTGGATTCGTGGGCCGCGCGCTGTGAACTGGCAACTAGGCCAGATTGGGATTCCGAGGCCCAGGTAAGTTTTTCTTCTTTTTCTTTTTATTTTTCTGTTTCCTTTCTTCTAGGTTTAAATTTGAATTTGAATTTAGTTTTCAACCCTTGTGCACATTTGTTACCAAACCATATTCTGGAATATGAAATAAATTTTTTTTTTTGGAATATATTTATATTATTTTCTTTATTTTCATAACATTTCTCTTCTTCCTTTTAAACCCTAGTTTTCAATGTGGCTTAATCAAGCTTCAAATAATTATTTCCTTATCATTTTTATCCTCATGGTTTTATTTAATGCACAACACATAAAACTCCAACAAATGCACTTTTTCTTTATTTTAGAATAATTGCTTTATTTAGTCACTCTCAATTACATAGGTGCTCTTTTTATGATGCAAATGAAACACACAAAATGAGGAGCTCTTTCTCTATTACTCTTGGTATACAACTTTGAGTATTACAATGTGACATGTGATGCTTCATTTGTTCTATTATGCAAAAATGATAAAGTAGTTGCTAGAAGTTTGGGACCTAAGTGCAAGAGAGACAAAACCTGCATCTGGGTTCCAAAGTCTGTTGTGACTAACCTTGTAGGACCCAATAAGAGTTGGGTACCTAAAACCCAAGCTTAAATTACCCTGCAGGTTTATGCATCCGGGGCACAAGTTGGATCATTGATAGCGGATACACAAACCACATGACGGGGGAGAAGAAAATGTTCACCTCCTATGTCAAGAACAAGGATTCCCAAGACACTATCATCTTTAGAGATGGGAACCAAGGCAAGGTCAAGGGTTTGTGCAAAATTGCCATCACTACCAAGCATTCAATTTTAAATGTATTTCTAGAAGAATCGCTTGGGTACAATTTGTTGTTTGTAAGTCAATTATGTCATATGGGCTATAATTATTTATTTACAAATATTGATGTATCTATCTTTAGAAGAAGTGATGGTTCATTAGCTTTTAAGGGTGTATTAGACGACAAGCTCTATTTAGTTGATTTCTCAAAAGAGAATGTTGATCTAGATGAATGTTTAATCGCTAACTAATTTGGGCTGGCTCTGGTATCGCCGGCTAGCACATGTTGGGATGAAGAATCTTCATAAGCTTCTAAAGGGAGAACATGTGTTAGGACTAACCGAATTCTGTTTTGAGAAAGACAGACCTTGTGCAGCGTGCCAGGCAGGAAAACAAGTGGGAACCACTCATCAAAGCAAGAACGTAATGATGACATCAAGACCACTGGAACTCCTACATATGGATATCTTCGGGCCCGTTGCTTATCTTAGCATCGAGGGAAGTAAGTATGGTTTTGTAATTGTTGATGATTTTTCCTGCTTCACTTGGGTGTTCTTTTTGCAGGATAAATTTGAAACCCTAGGAACTTTAAAGCATTTCCTAAGAAGAGCTCAAAATGAGTTTGAGCAAAAGGTGAAAAAGATATGGAGCGATAATGGATCTGAGTTTAAGAACCTTCAAGTAGAAGACTATCTTGAGGAGGAAGGCATCAAGCACGAGTTCTCCGCTCCTTACACACCACAACAAAATGTTGTAGTAGAGAGGAAGAACATGACGCTAATTGACATGGCAAGGACAATGGTTGGAGAGTACAAGACGCCTAAGTGGTTTTGGTCGGAAGCTATGAATACATCCTGCCACACCATAAACCGGCTCAATCTTCATCGCCTCCTCAAGAAGACATCATACGAACTCCTAACTGATGAGGATGAAGTTCCAATGGCCGCCATGAGAACAATGGCGATAGGTGATGTGCGACCGCAGGAACAACAAGAACAAGATCAACCTTCTTCCTCTACACTTATGCATCCCCCAACTCAAGATGAGGTACAGGTACCTCAAGATGAAGGCTTGGATCAAGGGGGAGCACATGGAGAATAGGATAAGGAGGAAGAAGCACAACAAGCTCCTCCAACTCAAGTCCGGGCGACAATACAAAGGAATCATCTAGTGGATCAAATTATTGGTGATATCAACAAGGGAGTAACTACTCGCTCACGTTTAGCTAACTTTTGTGAGCATTACTCATTTGTTTCTTCTATTGAGTTTTTTAGGGTAGAAGAAGCCTTGCAGGATCTGGACTAGGTGTTGGCCATGCAGGAAGAGCTCAACAACTTCAAGTGAAATGAAGTTTAGAGCCTAGTGCCACGTCCGAATCAAAATGTTGTGGGAACCAAGTGGGTGTTCCGCAACAAGCAAGATGACACAGTGTGGTGACAAGGAACAAGGCTCGACTTGTGGCAAAAGGTTATGGCCAAGTCACTGGTTTGGATTTTGAGTAGACTTTTGCTCCTGTAGCTAGGCTAGAATCAATTCGCATATTATTGGCCTATGCTGCTCACCACTCGTTTAAGTTGTTTCAAATGGACGTGAAGAATGCCTTCCTCAATGGACCAATCAAGGTGGGTTTGAGGATGACAGGTATCCCGACCATGTCTATAGGCTCTCTAAGGCACTCTATGGACTTAAGAAAGCCTTAAGAGCATGGTATGAATGCCTTAGAGATTTTCTTATTTCTAATGCTTTCAAGGTTGGGAAAGCTGATCCTACTCTCCTTACTAAGACTTGTAATGGTGATCTATTTGTATGCCAAATATATGTCGATGACATAATATTTGGTTCGACTAATCAAAAGTCTTGTGAGGAGTTTAGCAGGGTGATGATGCAGAAATTTGAGATGTCTATGATGGGTGAGTTGAACTACTTCCTTGGATTCCAAGTTAAGCAACTCAACGAAGGGACCTTCATCTCCCAAACAAAGTACACCCAAGATTTACACAAGAGGTTTGGGATGAAGGATGCAAAGCCCGCAATGACAACGATGGGAATGGACAGACACTTGGACCTCAACAAAGGAGGTAAGTACTTTGATCAAAAGGCATACCGATCTATGATAGGTTCTTTGCTTTATCTTTGTGCTCGTAGACAGGATATTATGCTAAGTGTATGGATGTATGCTAGATTTCAATCCGACCCCAAGGAATGTCACCTTGTGGCTGTTAAGCGAATTCTTAGATATTTGGTTTCTACGCCTTGCTTCGGGATCTGGTATCCAAATAGGTCTACATTTGACTTAATCGGATACTCAGACTCCGACTATGCTAGGTGCAAGGTTGATAGGAAGAGCACATCAGGGACTTGTCAGTTTCTAGGAAGGTCCCTGGTGTCTTGGAGCTCTAAGAAACAAACTTCTGTTACCCTATCCACCGCGGAGGCCGAGTATGTTGCCACAGGACAGTGCTGCGCGCAACTACTTTGGATGAGGCAAACCCTCATGGACTTTGGCTACAATCTGAGCAAAGTCCCACTCCTATGTGATAATGAGAGTGCAATCCGCTTGGCGGATAATTATGTTGAACATAGCCGTACTAAGCACATAGACATCCGGCATCACTTTTTGAGAGATCACCAGCAAAGGGGAGATATCGATATTTACCATATTAGCACCAAGAACCAGCTAGCCGATATCTTCACCAAGCCTTTAGATGAGAAAAGGTTTTGCAGGTTGCATAGTGAGCTAAATTTCTTAGATTCGCGGAACTTGGATTGATATATAGCATACATGTGTTTTATGTCTTTGATCATGTTATTTTAAGCATTAATGTCTTCACATGCTTATTTTTGGTCCTCAAGTTGTACAAGTCATCCCCGTACCTCACATGTCCCTATGCACATGATGCACATGTTTAGGGGGAGGATGTACTACAACTTGATTCTTTGAGACTAACGTGTTTGCTTAAGTACTCTTGATATAGTCTCAAAGTTGCATTGAAAGGGAAAAGGTGAACTTGGACAAAGAAAGAGCTTCCACTGCATTCCGGTATCAATGTATCTTGTCCCAAGTTCTTATTTGTGTTCTTATTGCCTTTTGATCTTATTTGACATTTTGGTGAGGCAATGGGGTTAAGGGGCAAATAAGTTCTCCTGTTTTGATGCTTAATGCCAAAGGGGGGGAGAAATTAAGGCCAAAGCAACTGAATCAGCCAACCACTTGTGAATTTCAAAATTTTACTGTTAGATTATTTGTGTTTGATCAAAATCATCTTAATTGCAAAAACTGCTCTCTTGTGGGGGAGAAATTTGATTATGGGAAAAGAGGGAGTTTTTGGCATTTGATCAAATTTACTCTTGGAAGATCTCTTGATTTGCCAAAACAAGTATTTTTGATATAGAGTGTTGGGGCGAAGGCGAAGACGCTACCCTTTGCTCCAAGCTTTCGTCAACCTTGCTGCACCAACGGAAACAAAACGACCGGCGAGGTCCACCCTTCGTCCTCTACACCACAAGACGAAGGCCTACGATGGAGTCGCCCCTTCCCTCGCCCTCACCCGACCTGGAGGCCCACGTGGGATTCGGCCCATTTTAACAGGCCTCGCGCGGAGGAGTGTGTTACGGGCCTGATTTGTAATGGCTTTTCTATAATGACAGTCTATAACCCTCCCTTATGGGTATATTCCGGGGATAGTCCAGGTGTCTATGGGCACATGCGTCCTTACATCAAGACGTTGGGCGCTCAGCCACCTATAAATACCCCCTACAATGCCCTTGAGAGGCTGGATGAATAGAGCAATTGCCGTCTCGAGTTAAACCGTGTTTACATCTATCTCACTCCCCTGTTGGATCAACTTGCACAGGAGTGCAAGTTCCAACATTGGCGCCCACCATTCGTGCTACGAGCAAACCACCCGCGATGGCACCCAAAAGAGCTAATTCAAAGGCAGCCCCATCCGTCGACGAAGCAGCAAAGGCAGCACTGCTAGCTGCGAAAAAGGGCAAGGCCCTCGCCGACAATACCCACCAAGGAGCTAGCGAAGACGAAGCACACAGTAAGAGACAGCGCAACGATCAACACACTCCAGAAGGCACCCTCCGCACCTGCAGCTCCGAAGGGCAGCCACAAGTGCCACCCCAAGGCTTCGCTCCACCAGAGGGCGAGGACGCAGCAGAGGACGGCGAGGTCCTCGGCGTCTCTGCAGAGGAACAGCTACAGCTACGGGCCCTGCGCCTCAAAAACCGAAACCTCCAGAAGCAGAAAGAAATCCTCAAGACCAAGCGCCAACGTGTCTCTGCGTAGGCTAAGGTAAGCCAAATGATACAAGATGAGGAGCAGAGGGCTCAAGAGCTTGAGCAGGAGATTGCGCTCACGCAGCGCGAAGGCCAACATGATCTGCAGCATGTTACGCCCCTCCAGCAGTGCGCGCCAGTCGGAAACCTATTCGTTCCTCAGCGCGGACCCTTCATCCCGCACGCCGCAGCATTCCAAGGCATCAATTACCTTGATGAGCGGAGCCCCCTGGCGCCGCAACTGCAGGTGTCACCATGGCCCGCCAACTTCAGGGCAGGGACCTACCCCAAGTACAACAGCAGCACTGACCCAGCATAGTACATCATGAGCTATCAAGTCGCTGTCGTATCATCCGGAGGAGACGACACCACGATGGCCAAGTCGTTCATCATCGCCCTCGAGGGTCTGACCCTAACCTGGTACACCAGGTTGCCCCCGTTGTCCATCGACTCCTGGAGAAGTCTCCGAGACAAATTTCTGCTCAACTTCCAAGGGTACCGCCGAGACATCGATGCCCTGGCCGAACTGTCACTCTGCAAGCAGCTGGAGAAATAAACCCTGCGGGAGTACTACCGTAAGTTCCTGACTCTTAAGTCACAACTGCCTTCGGTCGACGACCAAATTGCCATTCACTACGCCATCAGTGGCCTTCGGGCTGGCGTCCTTTATAGTCACTGCATTAGGGACCCACCCAAAGAACCTCCAAGAGCTCTATCAGCTATTTGAAAAATATGCCAGATCCGAAGACCTCCACCAGCGCAAGGTCGAGTCCCAAAGAAAACCTAAGGACCCTCCGCAGTCCAGCCGAACTTGGACAAGACCTTCACAGTCAGACTCCGGTCGGGACAGCCACAGTCAGCAGTAGGTGCATAACATTGCCAACCAGCACCCCACCGGTGAGGCCCCTCGCCGTCAAGATCACCCCCCCAGGGACGCGGCAACGGCACCCGTGGTCGGGGCCGAGGACGGGCGCAGCAGCCACGTAGATTTTACTGCCTGTTTCACGGCGAAGACTGCGCGCACCAAACGAGGGACTGCCCGGAAACGAAGGCCACCAGGGACAGGATGTCCCGGGCACAACCAGCCGACAACCCAAGAGTTGTCGTGCACACATATCAACACCACCTCCCACAACCATACAACCACGGCCCCGCTCAGCATCCACATAACCACGCATGCCAACACCACCAGGAGGTACAAGTCGTACCACCTCCACTACCGCCTCCGCGCCCGCATCAGCCAAACATCCACCACCCAAATCACCCCCAACCAACAAAACAAGAAGACTTCGCTGATCAGCCGTATCGCGGAGTCATTCACATGATCACTGGGGGCTCCAGCGTCGACTTCGACATGAAGCGACAGAAGAGGGACCACTACCAAAGCATCAACCACATCGCCATCACTGGCCCATTCATGCAAACGAAGTGGTCCCACGTGTCATTGACCTTCGACGCCAGAGATGTCGACCTGCGCAGCGCACCCCACATTGACACCATGGTAATCAACTGCAGCGTGGCAGGCTGGGACCTGCACAAAGTCTTAGTTGACAACGGCAGCCAGGCGGACATCATTTTCCTCCACGCCTTCGACCGCATGGGCATCAGCCACAGTTTGCTTAAGCCTTCGGACAACCCCCTATATGGCTTCGATGGCAAGGGCACCTTTTTGTGGGCAAAATATAGCTACCCTTGTCCTTCGGTGTAGCACCCAATGCACGAAGTGAGCAGGTCACCTTCGACATTGTCGACATGGTATACCCATACAACACCATAATGGGTCGAGGCTCCATCAACAAGTTTGAAGCGGCCATTCACGGACTTTACCTGTGCATGAAAATTCCGGGTCCGCATGGCGTGATCACAGTCTATGGCAACCAGCAGACCGCGCGCAACATTGAAACAGACTTCGTTCCAGGGCAACGGAACGTACACTGTCTTACGACGCAGCGCGAAGCCCCCGAGGCTACCCGCCCAACCGCCAACGAGCATGAAAAGGCACAGCTGTAAAGCAACGATGGAACGAAGACAGTTCCCCTCGACCCGGCGACGCCCAAGCAAAAAGTCATTATAAGCGAAGACCTGACTTCGCAAGACGAGGAGAGACTCATCTCCTGTCTTTCCAGAAATAAGGACGTCTTCGCCTGGTCTGCCCTCGACCTGGTCGGAGTCAGTCGCACTATCATCGAACACAGTCTGGGCATCGACCCCTCAGTGCGGCCGAAGAAGCAGATGCTGCGCAAAATTTCTGATGAAAAAACAGAAGCCGCTAAAGCCGAGGTTCACCGCCTGCTTGAGGCCAATTTCATCGAGCCAGTCGCCTACCCTATGTGGCTCGCTAACGTAGTCATGGGGCAAAAGAAGAGTGGCAAATGGCGGATGTGCATCGATTTCACTAGCCTCAATAAGGCCTGCCCCAAGGATAATTTCTCGCTGCCTCGGATCGACAAGATTGTCGATAGTGCGCCCGGATGCGAAGTCATGTCGCTCCTCGACTGCTTCTCTGGCTATCACCAAATATATATGAAGGAGGAAGATAAGGCCAGTACCAGCTTCATCACACCCTTCGGCACGTATTGCTTCGTCAGAATGCCGGAGGGACTAAAGAACGCTGGGTCCACCTTCTCTCGCCTCACCAAGACAGTGCTCGAGAGCCCAGTAGGCTGGAACATTTTCACGTATGTGGACGACATCGTCGTCGCCAGCAAAAACAAAGAGGATCATCTAGCCGACCTCATAGAAACATTCGCGAACATGCGAGAAGCACGACTTCGTCTAAACCCCGAAAAGTGTGTCTTCGGTGTTCGCCAGGGGAAGATACTGGGCTACCTGGTGTCGCATCGCGGGATCGAGGCCAACCCAACCAAGATCCAGGCTATCATCAGCTTGACGCCTCCGCAGTCAACCAGAGACGTCCAACGCCTGACAGGTAGATTGGCTGCCCTCAATAGATTCATTTCCAAGTCCACAGAGCGAAGCCTACCCTTCCTCAAGACGCTATGTGGCGCAAAAGACTTTGCATGGGGACCAGAGCAAGCGGTAGCCTTCGCATCACTCAAACAGCACCTGTCAGAACTGGCAACCCTTACAAGCCTCGACCCTCGCTACCTCTGTTGCTCTATGTCGCCGCTTCGCCACATGCAGTCAGCGCAGCATTGGTCTAAGAGCAGGACAGAGAGGGCACAACTCGGCAGTGTCCAGTTTATTATGTCTCCGAAGTCCTCACGACCTCCAAATGCAACATGACGGAGTTGGAAAAAATTGCCTACGCCATCGTCATGGCATCGCGCAAATTGTGCCACTACTTCAAAGCGTTCAAGGTGCGGGTCAACACGGACAGGGGACTCGGCGAACTATTCAGAAATCCAGAGGCGTCCGTCCGTATCGCCAAATGGGCAGCCGAACTCTCTGAATACCACATCACCTTCGAGCCCAGGGCAGCAATCAAGTCGCAAGTCCTTGCAGATTTCATCATCGACTGGACAGGGTCGGCACGACAGCAAGAAGAGCCCTCAGAGAAGGTGTGGACCATCCATTGTGACGGCGCATGGTGCCATGCGAGGGCAGGCGCGGCTGCAATTATCACATCACCCACCGGCGTCAAGCACAGATATGCAGCACGCCTCAGCTTCACCCTGGAATCCGATAGGTGCACAAATAACATAGCAGAATACGAAGCTGTTATCCTGGGCCTTCGCAAGCTGAAAGCACTCGGCGTGACCACCTGCATAATCAAGACAGACTCCAAAGTCATTGCTGGCCAGATCGAAAAAGACTATTCAGCAAAAGACCCCGCACTTCTGCAGTACCTTTCGGACGTTCGCAGTCTTGAAAAACAATTCAAGGTTTTCACCCTGCAGCATGTGGACCACGCCAGGAACGAAGAAGCCAACGCGTTAGCCAAAGCAGCAGCCAAAGGCGAAGCCCTGCCCTCCGACGTGTTCTACCATGTCATTGGCACACCAGCCGTCTGCAACCCAGAGGGTCTGCAAATAATCACCAACGCCGAGGGCCATCGCATCGTCAACCTCATCATGGCCGAAGACTGGCGGGCCCCAATAACCCTGTTCTTGCAAGGATATTACCATCCAGGTGATGTCAACGAGGCCAAGCGCCTCAAACACCAAAGCCGGGACTTCACACTTATTGAGGGCCAGCTATACAAGAAAGGGATCAGTCAACCCTTGCTCAAATGTGTCACAGAGACCGAAGGCCTCCAGATCCTACGCGAAGTCCACAGTGGCACTTGCGGCTCCCACTCGGGGCCTAGGGCCCTCGCAGGCAAGGTGATCCGTCAAGGTTTCTACTGGCCCGCTATAATCTACCGCAAATCGAGTCACGAGGTCGTGCGAAGCCTGCTAGAAGTTCTCTCCCCGTTCGAGCAACCCCTCGCAATTCACAAAGCTGATCGCCCACACATGGCCACTTCAACGCTAGGGGCTAGACATTGTCGGGCCATTACCCATGGCCCAAGGGAACCTCAAGTTCACCTTCGTCACCGTCGAGTATTTTACCAAGTGGATCGAGGCAAGGGCAGTATCCACAATAACGTCGAAGACTGCCTAGAAATTTTTCTGGCAAAACATTATCTGCCGATTCGGAGTCCCGTCTGAGTTCACAGTCGACAATGGCAAACAATTTGACAGCCAGGACTTCAGGGATTTTTGCTTCTCCATGGCACCAAGCTTGCCTTCTCCTCAGTATATCACTCACAATCTAACGACGTCGTGGAGCGCCAACGGCAAGATTTTCACTGCCATCAAGAAAATGCTTCTCGACGACAAAAAGGGTAAATGGGCTGATCTGCTACCTGAAGCAGTCTGGGCGCTGAACACAACCGAATGCTGGGCGACTGGATTCACTCCTTTTCGCTTGCTATATGGATCGGAGGCCATGACCCCGCAGGAAATCAAACATGGGTCACCACGGACAAGCGCTTCAGCCGTCCCCGACGTAGACGAACCAACCTCCAAAGACCTCATCGACGGAGACCGTGTCCTCGCCCTGTAGGCTCTCAACAAATACCAAGCTCAAACGAAGGCCTGGTGCGACCATGCAGTCGTCCCAAGAGAATTCGACGAAGGGGACCTCGTACTTGTCCGGACAACTCGGACAGAGTCACGAGGCAAGCTGGAGCCGAAATGGGAGGGTCCTTTCATCTTCAAGACGAAGGCGTCCCCCAGCGTGTACAGGCTATCAACGCCATCCGGCGAAGACCTAGAGCATTCCTGGAATATCGATAATCTCCGCAAATTTTTTGTTTGAATCCTCAGGGCCAACAGGCCCTTGTAATTCACCAAACAGTATCATTCCGGCCTGCACTATTTTCCTCCTAGGGGTGAGGTTTTTAATGAGGCGGAGCCACGTAATATACCCACAAAAATCCCCCGCAAAAATTAAGGCACAACATGTCGAAAAAGACCGCATCGATGGTCTTCGGCATTCGACCAAATCGAAGTCACCGCGAGGGACAGCGCTGACTACCCTCGCGTGCGACACTCCACGCAAAAGTCGCCTAAGGGTGCAGCCAGAATAGCACAACAAGTGCGCAAAATCGAAGTCTTTTCCAAAACTCTCCGTGCAAAAGTCACCCAAGGGTGTAGCCAGACCAGCACAACAAGTACGCAAAATCAAAGTCTTTTCCAAAAGACTCTCCGTGCAAAAGTCGCCCAAGGGTGCAGCCGGACTCTCTGTGCAAAAGTCGCCTAAGGATGCAGCCGGAATAGCATAACAAGTGCGCAAAATCGAAGTCTTTTCCAAAAGACTCTCCGTGCAAAAGTCACCCAAGGGTGCAGCCGGACTCTCCGTGCAAAAGTCGCCTAAGGGTGCAGCCGGAATAGCACAACAAGTGCGCAAAAACGAAGTCTTTTCCAAAAGACTCCCTGTGCAGAAGTCGCCTAAGGGTGCAGCTGGAGTAATGGGCGCGCAAAATCAAAGTCTTTTCCAAAATACTCTTCATGCAAAAGTCGCTTACGGGCGCAGCCTGAACAACACAAGTACGCAAAGATTGAAGTCGTTCCCAAAAGAATCTATGCAGAAGTCGCCTACGGCTGCGGCCAGATCAACGAAGGCGCGCAGCCTTATCATATAAATCACGGTTACATACACAACGAGGGCATCATACATCACATTGGCTCAACCTTCGGGATGATACCCATCTCCCTATAGTTGAACAGCATTATCCTCAATTCCTCACCCTCAAAAAGATTTCGCAGCTCCCCCTCACCTACACTCACCCCAATCGGCGAGGACAACAATTCTCGCTTACCAGTCCCGTCCACGTGAAGACCACCACTATCCATCTCACTACAATGACGCCTATCGCTTCGCGACAATCCACTCACTCTCCGTTTTGCCACCTCCCTTCACCGCCTATATCCAGTACTCGCGTCCGGGAGCTCGTCGGAACCCTCCGCGCGTGGCGAAGGCTCCGATGCAGCCACATCTAACGCTGCAAAATAATCCAAGTCCTCGTCTGAAGACTCCTCCGTCCACGCAATCGAACTCCCAGAAACATAGGACTCAAAACACTTAGACACAGAGCCAAATGAATCGTCATCAGCAGCCATGATCGAAGCCGCCACAAAAATAGCATTGTCAGTAGTGGTTGCGTGCGCAGGCCCAAACCCCGGAACCTGCCCAGCAACCAAGGTTCAGTATCACACAGACAAAATTTACAAACTCCTCAACACCTATTCAGCCACCTGCGAAGACCTTGACGTGGCTGTGGGGTCTTCGGCCGCCGGCTCGGCCACCACCTTCAAGGCGTCTTCGCCCGTCGGTGCAGGGGCCTGTGCGAGGTCTGAGCCGACCGCAGTCGGCACGGGGGTCACCGAGGGGCCTTCACCGGCAACAGATGGCGGCACTGGATCGACCTCCGCGGCCTCAGGCAGCACGCTGTCCAGACCACCAAGGTGCTCGACTTCTTCGGCATGCGCCATCTGCAGCAATAGCACTCTCATTCAGCAAAACCACACACACCCGCACATATAACCACACAAAAAACAGCCTTTACCTGCTCTATCGCCCGGTCGGACCGCTCCTTGACTGCCTCTCGGCCATGTGGACCCCACATCCTATCGAATAGCGCCCCCGCCGACTGCTTCAGCACAGGGTCTTCGACCTTGAAGATTTCACATTCAAAATTTTCGTCCGCTTGGTCGAAGACCTCGTAATGCCTGCACCCCTCACGGGACAAGGCATTCACGGCCCCTCGCAGGTGACGAGGGAGGCGAAGGACATAAAACCCGTCACAATGGTCGGAAGCACCAGCAGCTCCTCCTACATCCAATCAAGGAAGCGAAGGCCCGCTTCTTGGCCGAGCACTTCGAAGTCAGCAGTCCACGCACCCAGCTCCCGGTACGTGTCCACAAACTGCGCGTGCGTCCGCTCGACCTCCGCGCGCGTCGAGGCCTCGGCCTTGTCCATGCGGATGCGCAGGGCGTTGAACTCGGCCTCTAGCTCCTCGGCGCGTTAGCGGGCGAGACTGCCCTCCGCCCGTGCCACTTTGGCCTCGGCCTGTGCAGCCTGCGCATCAGCGATGGCCTTGTTCGCCTCCTGCCTCTCCTCCACCAGCTGGCGCCGGAGATCCGTCTTTTCGGCCTCCTAGGCGGCCACCTTCTCCGACAGCCTGCGGTTTTTGCTCTCCGCAGCCGACTTCTCCCGCACAGCGTCCGCATGCTGTGCCTGGAGACTCTTGACCTCGGCAGCAACGTCCGCAGTCAAGGCACCCGACGCGACGTGGTCGGTGAAGTCAGTCGCCTAACATCAACCCATGAGACCCGAATCATCATAAAAACAATAGACATCAAAGTCCAACACAACTTACTCGCTTCAGCTGCTGTGACAGCTGCTGTGACGCTTCCCTCAGTCGCTATGACATGGAGCCCGCCACATCCTTAGCTGTGGTGGCCGACAGAATCTCACCGCTCGCGCAGAAAGTGGCCCACGGGTCCCGCGCGGCACCCTTCACCCCAACCACCACCGTCGGCGAAGTGGTTGCCACCGGAGGCGGGACAACAGCCAGTTGCCCCTCACCCGATCCTGCACCATGATACTGGTTAAAGGCCTAGTCGAGTAAAAAAATTCACTTACCAACAAAATAATCATCGACACTGATGTCCGTGCCGAAGTTGGCAACATGTCGTGCCGGCGAAGGCGGCCTTCGTTCATTCACGGGCCCGCACGGGGGTGGCTTACTCCCGCAAGAGGCGGCAGCCTTCGCACTCACCGGCGCCTTGCTGTGCCCGGCGGTGCTGTGCCCGACGGCAGACGGTTTCGTAGCCAGCACTGGTTTGCTACTGCCAGAGGCAGCAGCCTTCGCGCTCCCCCGCACCTTCTTCGCCTCGCGCATAGGGTCCACGATCCTGACGACCGCCCAGCGTTTCTACGCAGTGTCTTGACGGTCCCTCTCCATCACTGCCGATACAACAGCAGCAATATTCCGTCCATAAGGAAAAACCTTCAAGTCACGAACCATGCAAGACGTAAAGAAGTCTTCGCCAGCCACGCGGGGGATCGGAACATTCTTGGGCCATCGACCCCCGGTAACCTCCAGCATTCGCACCGAAGACTCTCGGAGCTCGGGCGAAGACATCCTTCCCCCGGGGGCTGTGCACGTCCCCATGAACTCCACAACAAAACTATCGGAGACCCCTAGTCCCCCACTGCAGTACCTAGTTTTCTCTTCTTAGTGGCTGGGGCAGCCTCCTACGAAGGGCCCTCCTCAGTCACGGCCACTGGCCTCTTCCCGCGACGGTCAACAGCGTCATCCCCGGGATAGCTGCCGTATGGCAAGCGATTAAGCTCGAAGACCCTATTCTGGCGGACGTTGGATCCACGGATATCCCAACTCTGCAGGGCCTCCGTCCTAGGCACATAACGCCCCACAATACGCGCAGCCCCATCTTCCACTTCACGCACGAACGCGGCGAGATCCCAGCCATGCAGATCCAACGCGAAGGCTGGACTTCGCACTCGCTGCCCACCCAGGGAGGGCATCTCGCAAGGGCATACTTCGCCCAGCGCCAAGCCATGTGCCAAGGGCCATACCGCATACCCAATGAATTCCTCAACTAAATCGCGCCCGCTACTCGTGCGGGCAGCGCATCAAAGGGCTCCTTCATTTTCATCATCCTTCGCCACCTCAAATTGCGGGAACGCCACATAATAATGGGAGCACATCACGGCCACGGGGAGCCCTGGGTGGTCTTCAACTTCACCCTCAGAAACATAAAACCAGAAATCCCACCAGGTGCCCCACTTATTGTGGGCACAGGGAACTAACTCCACGACTTCCATCGAAGTCTTTCCGGTCCTAGGCGTAAACATGCACGATCCAAACTGTGCAATCTTGTGTCCAATTTTTCTTTTTTGCCAATGCAGACAGTAATGTTTGGCGAAGACCTCCATAGAAGGCTGACCGCCATACGAAGTCGCTGCCCAGACATACTTTGCTAGGGCCACCACGGCGTTAGGTGTCAGCTGGTGGACCTGGACCTCGAATCTTTGCAGGACCTCCGCCACAAAGTGATGTGCAGAGAGACGAAGGCCAACAGTGAAAAACGCCTCAAATACGATCAATTCGCCCTTGGGCTCGGGAACCTCCTCCGCCCTCGGGACCGCCCAACTCCGCTGCCAAAATACCCCAGCTGCTGCATATCCTGCACGCGGACCGAGGAAATCCGTGAAACGCCGAACTCCACCGTATCACCCAGATGCAGTTCCATCGCCGCCATGTTGCTCAAGGTATCCTCGGACAATGCGTCGGCCGGGGGCGTGTTTGCAGCAGACGAGGAAGAAGATGACATGGTTACATACCATCGGCGGCGGCGAGCGGTCTGCTTGACGTGGGCCAGATCTCCGACGAACAGGAACAAGGAGGGCAGGCGAGTGGGCGAACGGTTTCAAAAAGGAGGCTAGGGTTTTGCGACGCACAGAAAAGTAAGAGAACCTGACCCGTGCCGCCCCCCTTTTTATACACAGGACGCGACGCTTCGGGAAACCCGCAGTCCAACAGTACTGCGTCCGTCAACGGTCATATCAAAAACCCCCGCGGAACCACTTCGAGCGACGGCAGCGTCTCCACCATCTAGCGATGTCTTCGGCACCAGATGACTCAGTCGAACTAGTCCCTCGGAGGGCAAATGTTGGGGCAAAGGCAAAGACGCTACCCTTCGCTCCAAGCTTTCGTCAACCTCACTGCACCAACGGAAGCAAAACGACCGACGAGGTCCACCCTTCGTCCTCTACACCGCAAGACGAAGGCCTATGACGGAGTCGCCCCTTCCCTCGCCCTCACCCGACCTAGAGGCCCACGTGGGATTTGGCCCATTTTAACAGGCCCTGCGCGGAGGAGTGTGTTACGGGCCTGATTTGTAATGGCTTTTCTGTAATGACAGTCTGTAACCCTCCCTTATGGGAATATTCCGGGGATAGTCCAGGTGTCTGAGGGCACATGCGTCCTTACATCAAGACGTTGGGCGCTCAGCCACCTATAAATACCCCTACAGTTCCCTTGAGAGGCTGGATTAATAGAGCAATTGTCGTCTCGAGTTAAACCATGTTTACATCTATCTCACTCCCCCGTTGGATCAACTTTCACATGAGTGCAAGTTCCAACATAGAGATAGGAAAACGAATTTGTTTTCTGAAAATAAACAAAGTGGTGGCAAAAGTGATCCAAATATGCCAAATTCTATGATAATCTTATTGGTCTTCAATTTGACATAAATCTGCATTTTTGAACTCTTTTAGATATGTTAGTTCAAAATAAGTTGCTTTTTTTATGTGTTGGCATAAATCACCAAAAAGGGGGAGATTGAATGGGAAATGTGCCATTGGGCCATTTCTATATTGTTTTGGTGATTAGATGCATAGCACACTATGTGAGAACTAACATGATGTTGAGCAAAGGTATATGAAGCAAATTGAGTTCCGATGAGGACATAATGCAAATATAGATGGATCAAGTATGAAGGTAAGTTCTAGACACTTAGTCAATTGTTTCATGTGCTAAACATGTTGTCTAAGTGCCAGGAACTCAGTAAAGTCAAGTCCAAAAGGAGCAAAAGAAGTTTAACTGAAACAAGCCAGGCTTGCACCAGCCTGCGGTGCATCGGACTGTCCAGTGCCTAGGCTAGCGTGCTCGACGAACTCGCTGATCTCAGGAAAAGTTGGATGAGTCGAGGCTAAAATTCACCGAACTGTACGATTAGCCAGCTGCGCCTGCGCCAACGGTTGGCAGCATAATCAGTGCGCAATCAACGGGCGACGTGTGGCCTGAGCCAACGGTCACCAGGCCGCACCGGACTGTCCGGTGTGCCAAGGGGACCGTGGCTACAATGGTCAACTTCACCAGAGAAGGAAAGAAATCATAACTGTTCATTGTCTGGTGGGGCACCGAACTGTCCGATGCGCCCACGGACATAAGGCAACTATTGCCTACCAAATGGAGCTCCAATAGCTCCTAGCTTCCTTGGGGCTATAAAAGGGACCCCTAGGCGCATGGAGCAGTACACCAAGCACCTCTTAAACATCCTAAGACGCCGATGTGGGGGATGGATATCCCTCGGGTCCACTGGAAGTGTAAAAGACAAAAGGCTCGTGGGCCCAATGATTCACGAGATCATCCCTTCGTGGGCCTGGGAAAGAATGCATAGTGGGGTGGATCGACATTGGATCAGACCGGCGCAAGCCCGGACGATCCGACGAACTCGGGCAGTAATCACAACAGTGACCCGACCCTCCTGCGCAGGAGCCCCGTACATCGGAACTGAGCGAGGATGGATCGGCTCAATTATAGGAAGATAGACTCAGTCAGTTCACTATTACTTAGGCGCACATTGTTATCATATCCACATGTAACGCCCCACGGTCGGGTATATAAGGCCTAGGGGGCACCCCTTCAAGACGATCGACCTCATTACTTAGCCACCAACACCGGCTCTCTACGTTTCCCACACTAGAGAACCTCCTTGTAACCCACTGCATAGAGTGCTCATGCCAGGACATAGGGTGTTACGCATCTCAAAGCGTCCCGAACCTGTACACAACTGTCCACTGTCTCTGGTGCATTTAGCACGAACCATCGAGCTACAGTCGATAACACCATCCTACTCCAAAAAGCACCTTGAGGGGCAACCCCGGGTGTGCGGTCTGACCCAAAACACCGACAGCTGGCGCGCCAGGTAGGGGGTGTGTCATCGATCCAAGCTAGCTCAATGGCCATCACCTTCCAGCGCAAGATTATCCTCTGTCCCGGGTCCGTGTTCTGCTTTGGAACTATCTCATCTATAGCGGATGAAGAAGGAACTCTGCATCGCATCGCGGATCCACCAGAGAGAAAATCTTCCTCAAAGGTCTCCAAGAAAATCGGAGCAAAGCAGGGAAAAGCTCAACCTCCAGCGCTCCGAGAGAAGATCACCTTCGGCAAGCTAGGAGCCGAAGGTCCGTCTACCCGGAGAACTCCGCTGTCCACCTCTCCGACAGAAAAATGGACACAGATCACAAGGAAAAAGGAAGCAAATGAGGCAAAGAATCGTCAAGTCGTTCTTTCTGTGCCTCCGTCCTCAAAGGAGGACAGAAAGAATATCGTCGCGATAGCTGCTCCATTCTACCCCGATGTCCTCTTCATCGGGGGAAGAGTGGAATCGAATCATATCTCCGACGACGAACCAACTGCACTAGGAGAAGAACCTCTTCATCGGGAGTCTCGCTGGCGGAGGAACCGATGCCGAAATATTCAGCGACATCACGAGGCCGGAGAACAGGATCCGGCAAAGCCTGTATCGCGAGACGAGGTCTCGAAAGTGGGAGAAACTTCGGAACAACGGGTCCTCAGCGAAAGAAGGAACTCTCGACGACGTGATCGTCGGCAAGCTCAGGAACAGGCTGAGCAGGAAACAAGGCAACATTGAGAGAATCCACTCTTTAGACGTAACTTGAACCCCGACTTCGCCCGAGCCATGAACATGTCGAGTGAAGTCGGTGGAGTGTTGGCTCGGATAGCTGATGGCCTCCCTCGGACTCCCGACGCCGAGGGCTACCGGCGACTGTTCACTCAAGCAGCCAATCACCTTCTGCCCCTTGCTCATCCGCCGAACGATCTATGACACGCCATCAACAGTCGGCGAGACGCACGGAGCTCCATCAACGCTTCACGCAAACGACGACACGAAAACGAGATCCGTCGCCGGGAAGAGTACGACCGGGATCATGGCATCCCAGCGCGGAGTCAAGCCACCAGGACCGAGTCAGCCACGGCTTCAACTGGTGGCACCACCCGGGAACGGTCGAGGCACCACGACAACCACTCCCCTCCCCGGGAAATACATCTTTACCGACGACAAGAAGACAGCTGTGGAGTATCAGCGCTTACTCCACGCCTCAGTGCCATTCTATGGCCCCCTAACTTCAAGGTCTCCAACGTCGACAAATATGATCCTAAGCAGGATCCGGGAGGCTAGCTGGCCGTTTATACCACTGCTGCCCGAGCCGCTGGGGCAACCGAGGACGTGATGACCGCGTACTTGTCTATCGTCCTTGGCAAGACGCGCTGCAATGGCTGCGACACCTACCCCTACACTGCATCGACGACTGGAGCAACTTCAGTCGGTGCTTCATCGCCAACTTCCAATCTCTCTCCGACAAACCGGCGCAACCATGGGACCTCAAATCCATCAAGCGCCAGGGGGACGAAACTCTCCGGTCATACCTCAAAAGATTCTAGACCATGAGAAATCGCATCCCCGAGGTCGCGAAGGCGGCAGTGATCGAGGACTTCTACCGGGGATCCAATGACTCGGCCTTCGTCCGAGCCATACTACAAAAGGCGCCGACCACTTCAGAGCAGCTATTCCGGGAAGCCGACCTCTACATCACCGCCGATGAGTGAGCTCTAGACCTCATCGGAGGAACAAAGCCCGCACCGGCAGCACCGCGACGTGACGTGAACCAGCACCCCGACAAATGCTGGGAGAAGAGGCCTCGCGAAGAGGTCCACGCTGTCGGACCGCCCGCCTCTCGCGCCCGAGGAGGACTTCGGGGAGGCGAACGCACGCTGGACGACATCCTCGACGCCCAATGCCCGTACCATAAGGACATGCGCCACACCCTCCGGAACTGCAAAGACTTCAAGCATTCCGTGGGGAACAGCCGACCCTTCCAACCTCTACCTCCTCCCCCGCCACAAGGAGGACCTGGAGAACCTCGACAACCCCAGCAGCAGGAGGAGGGAGGAGGTGGAGCCTTCCTGCGCGTTGACAGAGAAGTCAACGTCATCTTTGGTGGACACGGGTCGCAAGAAAGCAAGAGACAACAAAAGCTCAACGATCGTCAGATACTGGTGGTGGCTACCAGTCCTCCCGCCCCGTACCGATGGTCCGAGCACCCGATCACCTTCACCCGGGCAGATCAGTGGCTCAACTTTGACCACCCAGGCAAGTTCCCGCTCCTCGTCGATCCAGTGATCCAAGAGAGCAGGGTAAAAAAGGTATTAGTGGACGGGGGAAGCAGCATCAACGTCACCTTCCCCCGGACGCTCCAAGGCTTAAGAGTTCCCCTCAAAGAACTTCATGAGTCGGACACGCCCTTCTTCGGCATCGTGCTGACTGAAGGAGAATATCCGCTGGGCCACATCTACATGTCGGTCACCTTCGGAACTCCAGAGAACTACAGGACCAAGTTCCTGAGGTTCGAGGTGGCAAATTTCGACTACGGATACAACGCCATCATCGGGAGGCCTAGGTTGGCAAAGTTCATGGCCATTCCACATTATACATACATGATATTGAAGATGCCAGGACCACAAGGAATCATAACTGTGCGCGCTGACTTCCAAGGCGCCGCAGAAGGTTTCCGAGTGGCCATTCAGGCGGCCCTCACCACCAAGCCATCGGCGACTTCTTCTGTGCAGGCGAACTCAAAGCCTGAGGAAGACCTCGTGGTACCCGCGAATGAAGCTCAAGTCGTGACCTCTATACGGCCAACTGAAGAAACCAAGAGAATCAATCTTGGGTTCGCCGACGAACGCAACACTGCTATCATCAGCTCCAGCCTGGATGACAAATAGGAAGGCGCGCTCGTCCAGTTTCTGCAAGATAACCGAGACGTATTCGCATGGCGACCTGCGGATATGCCGGGAGTCTCGAGAGAACTTGTCGAGCACAAATTGAAGGTCTACCTCCAGGCGAGGCCAATCCGGCAAAAATTACGTCGCTTCACGCCCGACAAGAGAGA
Source organism: Zea luxurians (assembly GCA_029449295.1). Classification (NCBI taxonomy): domain Eukaryota; kingdom Viridiplantae; phylum Streptophyta; class Magnoliopsida; order Poales; family Poaceae; genus Zea; species Zea luxurians. Next base: position 23,874,738 of record JAOPSE010000015.1, read on the forward strand.
AGCCATCCGTGCTGAGCTGGCTCACTTGGTCGTGACCGGATTCATTAGAGAGGTGTTACATCCTGAGTGGTTAGCTAATCATGTTCTTGTACTCAAAAAGAATAAGGTGGATTGGCGCATGTGCGTCGACTATATGGATCTCAACAAACATTGTCCGAAGGATCCCTTCGGACTTCCTAGGATCGACCAGGTGGTGGACTCGACCGCGGGTGTTCTGTGTTGTCTTTCTTGGATTGCTACTCCGGGTATCATCACATTAGCTTAGCGAAAGAGGACGAGGAAAAAATAGCATTCATCACCCCGTTCGGGGCTTTCTGCTATACCTCCATGTCGTTCGGCCTCAAAAACGCTGGAGCGACTTATTAGAGAGCTATCTAGACATGCTTAGCCGACCACTGGGGCAAGCATGTGGAAGCTTATGTGGATGATGTGGTGATCAAAACGGAGAATTCAGAAAACTTCATTGAAGATTTATAGCTAGTCTTCAACAGTCTACGGCGATATCGATGGAAGCTTAATCCCAAAAAATGTGTCTTCGGAGTACCGGCAGGAAAGTTGCTCGGGTTTATTGTCAGCCACCGGGGAATTGAGGCCAATCCGGAAAAGATCGAGGCTATCATGAGAATGGAAGCACCACGATCACAGAAGAAAGTACAAAGACTTACCGGATGTATGGCAGCTCTGAGCAGGTTCATATCAAGGCTGGGAGAAAAGGGCTTACCATTTTATATGTTGCTCAAGAAGGTAGACAAATTCTAGTGGACTTTAGAAGCACAAGAAGCTTTAGATGCGCTGAAAAAATTCTTAACAACACCGCCAGTGCTAAAACCGCCGCGCCGAGCCACGCCGACTCAACCAGCTGAAGATCTACTATTATACATCTCTTGCACGACTCACGTGGTGAGCACCGCGTTGGTAGTCGAGCGAGCTGAAGAGGGACATGCGTACCCAGTACAGCATCCTGTCTATTTTATCAGTGAAGTTCTGGGTCCTTCGAAGAAAAAATACCCTCAAGTTCAGAAGTTATTATATGCAGTACTTCTAACTGCACGCAAGCTCCGTCACTACTTCGACGACCACAAAGTCATAGTAGTCACTAGATTTCCGATAGGGGATATAATTCACAATAAAGAAGCCATCGAAAGAATAGCCAAGTGGGCCTGTGAACTGGGATCTCATGACATTGAATTTCGACCTCGCACTGCCATCAAAACTCAAGCACTGGTTGACTTCGTATCAGAGTGGACAGAACAAGTGCCAGATAACCCGGAAACTGCGGAAGTATGGCGAATGTATTTCGATGGCTCGTTGAAAGTGCAGGGAGCAGGCGCAGGGATCCTCTTTATTGCACCTGGAGGTGAACAACTCAAATACGCTCTTCAATTGTTATTTCCAGCATCCAACAATGCAGCAAAATACGAAGCTCTAATTCATGGACTGAACATTGCCATATCACTGGGTATCAAGAGACTGATGGTATACGGAGATTCTCTGGTGGTGATAAGTCAGATAAACAAAGAATGGGATTGCTCGAATGATTCCATGGGAAAATACTGCACTGCTGTCCAGAAACTAGAAGACAAATTTGAAGGTCTAGAATTTCATCATGTGGAGAGAGATCGCAACACGGCAGCTGATATATTGTCCAAGCTAGGATCCAGTCGGACTCAGGTCCCACCTGGAATTTTTGTTCAAGAAATACTGCATCCGAGCATTTCACTAGATCAGGCGGAGGAATGCAGTGCTCTGAGCCAACCAGAGTCAAATCCTGATGACTGGAGGGAGCCGATCATCAAGTACATAAAAATGAGGAGGAACCAGATGACAAAAATACAGCAGAATGAGTTGCAAGGCAGTCAGCTCATTATACTCTCATTGGGGAGACGTTGTACAGAAGGGGCGCATCAGGAGTCCTCATGAAATGCATTCTCTCAGCCACCGGAAAGCAACTGCTAGAAGAGGTTCACGCTGGGCAATGCGGGATACACGCAACATCCAAGACCCTGGTTGGGAAGGTCTTCAGGTCGGGTTTCTACTGGCCAACAGCAAAGAGTGATGCAGCCGAGTTAGTCCAGAGGTGCGAAGCCTGCCAGTACTTGTCAAAACAGCAATATCTACCAGCATAGCAACTGCAAACCATACCTGTAACTTAGCCATTCGCATGCTGGGGATTGGATATGATTGGACCTTTCAAGAAAGCTCAAGGAGGATACACTCATGTACTAGTCGCTATCGACAAATTCACTAAATGGATAGAGTTCAAACCCATTGCTTCTCTAACTTCAGCCAAGGCAGTGGAATTCATACAAGACATAATATTCAGGTTTGGAATACCGAATAGCATCATAACCGACTTGGGATCCAATTTCACAAGCTCAGAGTTCTTCGATTTCTGCGAGCAAAAGAGCATTCAGATCAAATATGCCTCGGTGGCGCACCCAAGAGCCAACAGGCAGGTAGAAAGAGCCAACGGGATGATATTGGAAGCGCTTAGAAAGAAAGTCTTCGACAAGAATGAAAAGTTCACAGGAAAGTGGATCAGAGAGCTGTCTTATGTTGTTTGGAGCCTGAGAACTCAACCTAGTCGAGCCTTGCATGGAAACACACCTTTCTTTATGGTCTATGGTTCGGAAGCAGTGCTACCTGCTGATCTCAAGTATGGGGCACCAAGGTTAATCTTTGAAAACATAGCAGAAGCTGAGGCTACTAGGATGGAGGATGTCGACGTACTAGAAGAAGAATGATTGAATACGGTTATTCAGTGAGCCCGATATCAGCAAACTCTGAGGCGCTATCATGACAAGGCCATACGGAATCGATCCTTTGCAGTGGGAGATCTCGTCCTTCGCCGAATTCTAACGGGGGAGGGACAGCACAAACTGTCGCCACTATGGGAAGGACCGTTCATAGTAGCAGAAGTCACTCGGCCTGGATCGTATCGCCTTACTCAAATGGATGGCACGAAAATTGGGAACTCATGGAACATATAACATCTTAGGAAGTTTTACCCCTAGCTATATCTCAAAAGCTATCGAGACGACAATGTACTCTATAAACTGGGAAATATATCATCAATAAAGAGACTTCAAAGGCACTCAAATTGTTCGCTGTCAAATTGCATGCTTACTTAATTCGGGGTGACCACTATACTCTACTATCGGAGCAATCAGCTTAAGTCAACAATGACTTAAGGCGGTGCGACATGCTCACGCTTAATTAACTCGAGGTGACCACTATACCCTACTATCGGAGCAATCGGCTTAAGTCGACAATGACTTAAGGCGGTGCGACATGCTCACGCTTACTTAACTCGGGGTGACCACTATGCCCTACTATCGGAGCAATCGGCTTAAGTCGACAATGACTTAAGGCGGTGCGACAGGCTCATGCTTACTTAACTCGGGGTGACCACTATACCCTACTATCGGAGCAATCGGCTTAAGTCGACAATGACTTAAGGCGGTGCGACATGCTCACGCTTACTTAAGTCGGGGTGACCACTATACCCTACTATCGGAGCAATCGGCTTAAGTCGATAATGACTTAAGGCGGTGCGACATGCTCATGCTTACTTAACTCGGGGTGACCACTATACCCTACTATCGGAGCAATCAGCTTAAGTCGACAATGACTTAAGGCGGTGCGACATGCTCACGCTTACTTAACTCGGGGTGACCACTATACCCTACTAACGGAGCAGTCGGTTTAAAGTCGGTAATGACTTAAATCGGCACAATACACTCACGTCCACTTAATCCAACACGAGCACGTTTGCAGTTACTCATCTTAGGGCAACCTCTATGCCCCGCGAAATACAAAACCATCATACAGCATTTGCTTCTGCGGTGATAGATACGGTTGTATTCTAACAACGAAAAAACAATAATGGCATTCAGTACTGAAAAATGTTTTCCGATGGAATATCCAAGCACACTAACCACATATACAAAGCATTCAGTGTTTTCTATTTGGTAATGTTCTTCTCAGGAGCGACCGACGAAGAAGGGCGACTCGAAGAATCTGGAGCGGCATTCACGTCAGCCACTATGTCGTCAAGAACAACCACACCGGGTCTCCTCATCAGGATCCGCCCCGCGCGAATAGCTTTGTCCATAGCTTTGTCGCGCTGAGCCCTCAGAGTAGCAGAAGTCTCTTCAGCAGTTTTGACAACCAACCGAGCAGTTTCCAGCTCCTAGCCGATTGATTTCTTGGAAGCACGCAGATCCTTGATGATAGTATCCTTGTTCGACACCAATTGCCTGAGGCGAATCATATCGTCCAAGGACTCTTGCAGCTTATAACGATGATTATCCAAATCTTCCATGGTGAAGCGATGACTCCTCTCCAAGATGGTCAACGAGTTGCTGGTGTCGCGATATAGCTTGTCAAGGTTGTCATGAGAAGTGGCAAGAGCATGTTTTTCCTCCTGCAGATAAGAATCAGTTTCTCCAACGTCAAGCAAGCACTAAGAACACAACAGACAAAGCCAAGTAAAACTTAATTCACTGGTCACCTTTTCAGAGTCAAGCTGAACATGGAGAGTGGAGATCAGCGTGTTAGCATCATTCAGAGAAGCAGAAACCCAGGCCAATTCAGTCTGACCTTGAGAATACTTTTCTTCAAGATCAGAACACCGCCGAGCCATATCTATCAAGAAATAGTCAAGCAAGGGTGTTCAGCTAAAAAGCAGATTAATCAAGTAGCCAAAGAAGAAACAAAAGGCACTAACCAGCATTTGCCATCTCCAAATCAGATACCCGCCGCTGAAGCATCACTGGATTCCAATGCGTCAGGGACAGAGCCCTTTCCGAGACAGAAGCACCCTGTGACTTCAGCTGACCAACCATTTCGTCAACCAATGCCTGACGACAAAAACAGATGAGTGTAAAGAACAATATCACACCCAGGAAACAGCTAGATCAGAAAAGACCAAATTACCTGGAGGTTGGAGAAGAACGAAGAAAATCCCAAGTCGTGGGAAGTCGAGTGACGGCTCGATGAAGGATCACCAACCAGAACAACTTGCAATGCATCAGTGGGAACCAAGTCAGTGTCATCAACAGAAATCAAAACTCTGTCATCGGGAGCACCGGCCTCTAAGGCGACTCCCTAACCTGAAGCTTGAGCTGCTGCCAGGCAACCTGAATGCGGAGGAGAAGACCCTACGTGAACATCCATGGAAGTATGAGAGGGAGAATCAACTCGGACACCCTCGGGGGCTGGGTCATAGCTCGCGCTACCCATCCGAGCCGGATCATCCCCGGCAACACCCTCGGGGGCTGGGTAAGCGCTAGCACCATCCTTGAGGGCTGAATCCTCTGTAATAGCCACCTCTAAGGCTGAAGGACCTTCATCCACTTCCATGGGAGCAGAGCAATCCAGGCCAGCATCCTGACCCTTAAGACCGCGATCCAAGGTCGATGAGGCACGGGACGCCACGTGGGATAACTCCAACCCGACATTAGGCACATCAGCACAAATATCCATCATTCCACCATCTGTCGGCTCTGACAACAAATCTTCTGGGACCATGTCTTCAAGAGTCTGATCAAAGTTTGCCAGAGATAATTCTTGCAGACCAACGAGGGCAGACAAAGCTGGAGAAGGAACACCACTACTTTCCCCGCTAGCTATGTAGCACCGGCTGTTCTTCCGAACTAGAGGGACTTCATCCTCCTCTTCCTCATCTTCATCAGCAATGCGGACGGTACACCCATTGGGGTCAGCTTTGGCCGGATCACACCCATTGGGATCAGCATCATCCAGGTCACACCCATTGGGTTCAGCATCAGTCGGGTTACACCCATTGGGATCAGCATCAGTCAGATCACACCCATTGGGATCAGCTTCAGCAAAAACTAACACCGGCACTTCCTCTACAGCAGGAACAGAAGGACCAGCATCCTGATCCAAGCATGACACTCGGCGAAGACGTCTCTTTTTCTTTTTTCTTCCCCTCAGCAGGAGAAGTTGGTTGAAGGGCTCGGCAAGGACGCTTTGGGCGAACACTGTCAGACCTCTGAATATCCAAATCTTTGCCAGCCTCGGTAATGGGTGCTACAGCCAGTGTTTCAGCAGGAGCTGCATCAGAGGAATCTTCAGCCAACATATCCAGCATGACACTTATCTCTGCATCACTTGGATTCAAAGGTACCTCGATATGAACCTGCTTCTCGTCATCAGGGATTTCACCGAGTGAGGCGACCAAAGTACTAATCTCTTCGAGAGAGGGTCGCACTCTAAGGCCCAAACCGCTATCACCAGTAGGAGGATTCGACACAAAACTGGTAAAAGCCTTGGAAGGAGGCAGATTCCAGGCTGAGTATGCAACAGGAGCACCGATGTTTGACACCTTGCCTCGGAGTATCATCTCGAGCCGGCTGACCAAATCCACAACAGGAATTCTTCTGTTAGTAACCCGGGTCGAATCAGCGAGGCCTCGATACAGATAGACCGGGTACGCTCTGTCTTTTAGTGGCTGAATGTTCTTGAAAATGAAATCGGCGACCACAGCTTCTGCAGTCAGACCCCTCTCTTTCAACAATCCAACCTCAGCAAGCAGAGCCCCTGCCTTAGCCACCTCCAGGTCTATGGGGGATTCGGTCCAGCTCAGAGTGCGAACAACTGGCTGTCTCCCTGACCGTGGGGGGAGGGAATTCCCATGATTCTCCACAATAAACCATTCCAGGCGCCATCCTTTGATGTTGTCCTTGAGTGGGATGTCGAGGTAGTCGGTCTTCCTCCCACGGCGCATCTCCAAACTCGTGCCCCCTACAAGCTGGTGCTGCCCTCTGGCCATCCCAGGCCGGCAGTGGTACAAGTACTTCCATAGGCCAAAGTGTGGCAGAATACCAAGGAAAGCTTCGCACAAGTGAACAAAAACAGAAACTTGCAGAATGGAATTGGGATTCAGATGGGTCAGATTCAAGTGATAGAAATCAAGGAGACCACGAAAGAAAGGAGAAATGGGAAGAGCAAGGCCGCGGATGAGAAAAGGAACGTAAATGACGGATTCGTGGGTGTCTTCTGTCGGAACAGTGACCCCACGGCAGATCCGCTAAGAACAGAGCTCCTTGGGAGGAAGAACTCTGATGGATACGAGATGGAAAAGGTCAGATTCAGAGACGACAGACATGTGGTTACCTGCGAAAGGCAACTGACTGTTGGGATCGATAGGAGGAATTATTGCGACGGACGAACTCTGGACTTTCTGCTTGGGCGTCATCTCAACCTTGCTGGCGAACAGAGCGGAGGCAGTATTGCAAGAGAGTAGAGAAGGCCTGGATGCAGAAAAGCAAAACTAGGGCACAGAATGCAGAAGTGTGCGATAGTGCAGTACATATGAGGTTTTCCCGGGCCAGACACCAATTCTAAAAAGCGCCCAGTCATCACCCAGCCGTTATTTCTAAAACACTGGCGTGCCATGTCATCGCCCAGCTGTTATTTCTAAAACGCTGGCATGCCATGTCATCACTCGGCCGTTATTTCCAAAACGGCCGACGCGGCCCAATTTAACCCAGCTGTTATTTCTAAAAATGATGATGTTACCAGACTTCACTCGGCCACTATTTCCAAAGCGACCGACGTGGCCCGTTATCACTCGGCTGTTACCTCTAAAACGTCGACGTCGCCAGCAACCGCTTGGTCGTTGTTTCTAAGACACCAACGTGGCCCATTATCACCCGGTTGTTACCTCTAAAACGCCGACATCACCAGTAACCGCTCGGTTGTTACTTCTAAAACACCGACGTGGCCCACTATCACTTGGCTGTTATTCCTAAAGCGGTAACGTGACCCCAAAGGACTCGGCCGCTACCACTAAAGCGCTGACACCGCGAAGAAGGCAGACTGAAATGCAACTCGACGGTTCTAAGTTGCTACTCAAGCGTTACATCCAAAAACAACATCTGCAATAAGCATAAATACGGTTGACGATTGACAGAGATGCAAAATGGTGCACACAGAATGGGGCGAAATCCTTCTTCATTATCAAAGGGGAGCATTACCAAACTTACAAATCAACTCATTATGAGTTGATATCCTCCCTACTACTACATCATATTTCACTACACTATACTACTAACTACTACTACATTATTTCACTAATACTACTTCTACTACTAATCTATACTAATAATTAAAACCAGTGGCATCTAGCCACTGGCCTTGTTGCTGCCCCTGCTGCTGCCCTTGCCACCGTCGTCACTGTCGCCGCTGCCACCCTTGCCGCCGCCGTCACCTTCGCTGACGTCACCGTCGCCGTCGCCGTCGCCGTCACCGCCATCGCCGTCGCCGCCGCCCTCCTCGGACGAGTTTGAGGAGTTCTCCTCGTCCGAGGAATACTCCGACCCATCCGAGCCCTCGAGCCCGGCGCGCTCGACGGCCCGAATGTAGGTCCACACCTCTACGACGATCCCCTGGGAGTCGTCTGAGTCATCAGACGACACCGGGGGAGAGGCGGGGACCGGAGAGCCCTCTGACTCAGAGGAGAACTCCTCCTTCGAGTACTCCGAGTCACTGAAGTCCTCCAAAGGAGGAGTCGGCTCATGTTTCTGCTTATCAACGGAGTGATGGGAAGAACTGCCACCCTTCTTGCTCTTGCCCATGGTGGAGTAGAAGGAAAGTGGAGAGAATAAGCAACGAGCAGCAGTAAGAGATGTGAAGACACCGGAGAAGCAAGAACACTATTTATAGAAGGAGAAGGCAACCGCTCACCTCCTACCACGGCCACTGAACAGTCGCAAAAATTCAATATGCAATTCAAACCGTCTGGAAACACGTCAGGCGGCTGACGCCGTTCCACGTAACACGACACCCATTGGGACTCCAGTCAACTGCTCGGGCGATATGATTACACCCGCGGTCATGTCAAGTTACTACTCAGAAGCAGTTTGCTAAATGCTCAGTGCACCAAGTTGTCCCTTGCCTGCACCCATTGGGGGGACGTCTAGGAATTTTCAGTAGATTTTCCCAAGCAGTCACATCCATACAGTATACGCAATGAATACCTCAAGACAGAAGGAAGATATCAACAAGGATCAAAGGAAAGCCAAATATAGCTGATGAAGTACAAGTCTAATCGACAAAAGCATTGAAGCACAAAGTGATAGGAAGACTAGCCAGAGGCAGATCAAATAAATTGCTAGACCTAACAAGATATGGACAGATCTTGTGCTCGATTCTGAAGACAAAAATGAATGATGACCTCTAAAGCATAATGTTGATGATATAATGCTGATCTCTAAAGCATTATGTGGATTTCAATATGACAGTGAAGACCTTTGAGCGGATTATTTTCAAAAATCCACTCAAAGCTCAGGGGCTACACCCATTGGGTGCACCTTCAGTGCACCCAATGAATCATCTACCCCGAGAAGCAGAATGCTAACCTCTAAAGCATATGGTGAAACTAAGACAAGGCTGACTTCTGAAAAAGCACAAAGGGAAGATAAAAGTGGTTTTTGAAGACTTAAAATGAAGACCTTCAAGTGGATTATTTACAAAAATCCACTCGAAGCTCAGGGGCTACACCCATTGGGTGCACCGAAGGTGCACCCAATGAAATTTGAGTCCTACAAAATCAAAATGCTGACCTCTAAAGCATAAACTCAAGGCAGAACATCAAGTTTTGAAGAGAAACAACAGAAGAAGGCAGTAAAAGATCGTTTTTACCGGATCACTCAGAGTTCAGGAGCAATGGCCCAGCAGATTTATTCTCAAATTATCCTTTATCAAAATTAAGAAACCGCAAGCTGGACCTTAGATCTTTGGGCCGGTTATTTCAAAATCAACCCAAAGATCGGGGGCTTATGGGGGACGGATGGATATCCCTCGGGTCCACTGGAAGGGTAAAAGACCTCACGAAAGGCCCATGGGCCCAATGATTCGTGAGATCATCCCTTCGTGGGCCTGGGAAAGAACGCATAGTGGGGTGGATCGACATGGGATCAGACCGGCGCAAGCCCAGACGGACCGACGAACTCGGGCAGTAATCACAACAGTGACCCGACCCTCCCGCGCAGGAGCCCCGTACATCGGAACTGAGCGAGGATGTATCGGCTCAATTATAGGAAGATAGACTCAGTCGGTTCACTATTACTTAGGCGCACGTTGTTATCATATCCACATGTAATGCCCCACGGTCGGGTATATAAGGCCTAGGGGGCACCCCTTCAAGACGATCGACCTCATTACTTAGCCACCAACACCGGCTCTCTACGTTTCCCACACTAGAGAACCTCCTTGTAACCCACTGCATAGAGTGCTCACGCCAGGACATAGGGTGTTATGCATCTCAAAGCGGCCCGAACCTGTACACAACTGTCCACTCTCTCTCGTGCATTTAGCACGAACCATCGAGCTACAGTCGATAACATCGTCCTACTCCAAAAAGCACCTTGAGGGGCAACCCCGGGTACGCGGTCGGACCCAAAACACCGAAAGCCGAGACCTCGCATTCACGCATTTGATTCACTCTGTTAGAGATTTGAGCACTTTTCTGAGTTGTAACTCTGTTGTGCTGCTTTCGTGTGCTCGATCTCATCGTGTGTGCGTGTTAGTGCAGCGACTATCGCTTGTGTGTGTGTTGCTATTCCCTCCATACTCCCATGCTCATTCAAGATCTTTTGTGTAAGGTGTGAGAGACTCCAAAGTGTGGAGATTCCTCACAAGGGGATAAACTTGAGATAAAGAGAACCATGGTATTCAAGTGGATCATTGGATCAATTGAAAGGGGTTGAGTGCAACCGTCGTCTGTTGGGACGCCACAACGTGGACTAGGCAAGTGTTCCACTTGGCCGAACCATGGGATAAAAATCGCCATGTCACTTGTCTTTATTCTTGTGCAATTTTCTCTACTTCTACTCACTCGATAATTGCTCTAAGTTTAATACTCATCTTGTGAAGAGCAATTAAGTGAAGAAGTTGTCTCTTCTCGTTCTCTCCATCTCTAGTTATAGCACCTTGGTTTTGACCTCACTAACATTTCATAAACCAAGTTTGTGTTGTTTAGTCTTGATCTTTACAGGATCACCTATTTACCCCCATCTAGGTGCTCTTATAGCTGCGTGAGGTGTTAGAATGGGAGGGGGCGATGAGCTTTCTAGCCTGCCTTAGTCGTAGTTTCCCCCTCTTTTTGGATGTTTGGCCCCATGCCCAACCCTCTAGCCTAGAATCACGGTAGCGGAGACTCGGGGCCCCTTTATTTAAGTGCAATCAAGCCCTAATTGTGGGTTTTGTTATAATGATCATACAATTAGGGGAGTAATCTATTTACTAAGCATTGCGACAGGAAAAGCACCAAAAGGGAGAAAGCTTATGGCAAAGAAAGGACACCAAATAGTTATAAATCTATGAGTTTGTCTATGTCTTTGGTTCTCCAGTGCTCAAACTCCACAAAACACCTCTACCTAAACCCAGTTAGATAGTGCCAAAATTTCAGATCATTCTATTCAGTTTGGGTTGCGCGACACTGCCGAACTTAACTTCCGCATAATCAGACATTTATTGACTGTTGGAATCTGAATTTCCTTGATTTGATTTATTCTCTAGTCTCCAATAGTTACCTACTATGTATCCTGACACAGGGATACTATAGAACATGTTACTAGTACCCCTTGGTCCTCTCTCTCCCTTACTTGCTCATTTTGACTCAAAATTTTTGGCTCTTCTCCAAAGCTGAGAGAAAACCCCAAGAACAACAAGAACCCTAGTGTTTCCTCAGTTTTCCCATTGTGCATTGGAACACCTCAAGGTTGGCATTCACTCATTGATTCTTGGAGCTTGCTCCTAGCCGACATGTGACATTTCCCTTGAGCTACAAGCTTGTTATGGCCTTGGAACTATTGTAAGTTACCCTTATTCATAATGAAATCCCTCTCATACTAAGAGCAAGAGCTCTTGTCTTGAGATAGAGGAAGGGTGTGTGACCCTTGGCTTTTGTGGCCCTCCTCAACAACATGGAGGTAGGCAAGCCTTTGTGGCGAGCTGAACCATGGGATAAATGTTGTGTCCTTGTTTGTTGATTTGATTTGATGATCTGAGTAGTTAGGGTTTGAGTTGACTTCATTTGAGTACTTCTCTACCCTATTATTCCTGATTACTCTACATTACTCATTTTAGTCTCATATTCTAGTTACAAGAAATCTTATCTATCGGCTACCGTGAAAGTTTCGTAGTGTTTGGATCATTTACTATTGTCTGAAAGTGTTGGACCGTGACAGTGTCGGGCTAAGAGCGGCACTACCACTATGGAATTTAATAGTTTCTTGTCCTGAAAATTTATAGGTAGCCTATTCACCCCACTCTATGCATACCAAATCCTTACACGATGTAATCCGAGGAAACTCCCTCCTTAATTGCTTTTACCATTGTGTTCCCTCATTTATTGTGCACAGCGGAATAACTTACACGTGTCTCTGCCCGAGAGGCGGTGGCATAGCCTGAGGCCTGGCATGTTGGTAAGTCAGGCCTGCTTCCTCCTCTGTCGTGTGTCACACCCGGTTTTTAGAAGGCAAACCGAATGCGAACTATGTACGTGCCAGGATCAGTTATTCACGTACACAGCAGTTACATAACATGGACATCATCACACAGTGCTCAAATAGTATTAAAAGGGGAAATAATAGTCGATTACATCATACGTCTGAGACGTCCATATAGTTCTTACAACAAATCAAAGTGCGGAAAAGAAACGTAGATAACACGGCCTTCACAGGCAGCCGACTGGGGGTTGCCGCTAACCCACGCCTAGAACTCGTCGTAGTCTTGGAACTCCTGGAAGTCTCCTTCCACAGCTTCATCTTCTCCTGAGCAGTGGTTGCAATGCTGACAACCTGGGGGGGGGGGATTTGGTGTGTAGAGCAAGGGTGAGTACACATCAACATACTCAGCAAGCATCCCGTTTGGCTGTAGTGGACTAGCTTTATGTGGGGATAAGTCAAGCAGTTGCTTTTAGTTGGTCAGGTTATTACTTACTAGTAGAAAGCCAGGTTTTAACATTAACCCAAGTTATTAGCCCAATGTATCCTTTCCAAACGGAAAGAATACCACTCACCAATACCATACTCATAATCAGAACCATCAATCTCATTGCCACCTGTACCAAAGTATCTCTGATCAAGTATCACTAATCTCTGGAGCTCCCTTGGCCACTCATAACCGCGAGCACGGCTGATATATCAGTTTCATAACACTCTGCAGAGGTTGTGCACTTTACCCACAAGCCGTGATTCCCTTTCTGCCCGGAGAGAGCGACTCCCCATTGACCACTACCTAGGTGGTCCAGCAGGGCATCACTACGTAGCCTTTACAAAGATTCCCCGAGGCTGTAGCCGCCCGTTAGGTTTCCTAAATGTACCGCACTCCTCCCCAAGGGACAAATCAACCTTGGCAGAGCGAGCCGCATACACTGAGCCCCATTGACGGCACGACGGCGAAGCGAACTACACCCCGGTTCCTCTAATTATTCAGCTAAGGGCGTCCCATTCCACCCTCATGGTTGCACTGTTTTCCCGGGCGGTCATCCATTGAACAGGTCCTTACGGAGAGGCACTCGAGAAACCGCTCGAGTCCCCTTAAATGCCACAAGTATGATCATAATTAAGAAGGGAAAACAACGTATCATCGATAATCACATCATGTTCATTGATTAGAGTTGAGCAATAGCATCAAACTAAGCAGTAATAATCTGACCCAAATAGGTAAACAAGGACATGGATAACAAAAGCTAGTCAATCCTTAGGTATAAATGTGTAATGCGGGAGGTGAATTAAAGAATGAATAGGACAGAGATAGGTCAAAGTACACTTGCCTCCACCAACCGACTGCTGCTCAGGGGCTTCTCCTGCGAATTCCTCGGGCTCTTCGACCGGATCGTTCTCTATGCGAGCGCAAACATACATACATCCACATATTAAATTCAAAAGAACAGTACACCATACAAGGGAACAAGTAAAGCGAATATGCATCAAGTATGACATTCGATATCGCATTTGTTATGGTTAGAAAGAAACGGGGAAAGGGTCTCGCAGGGGGGGTTAAATCTTATGCACTAATAATTAGTTACAATTGGTTCTTAACAAAAGAATTCTGTTATATGCACTAATGGAAACCTAATCATTTTAAGTTGATCAACATTGCACGAGATAAACAATTAACTAAATGAATCAACTAGCGCAACGAAATTCTAAATTAAACTTCCTATTTTCCATAGCATGAACAATAATTAACCTACCTAAAATAAAGTAACTATGATCACAGAAAGTAAATAAAATAAAATAAAAAAAATAAAAAAAACAGAGGGGGGGCGGTTGAACCGGCCCTAGGGCGGTTGAACCGGCCCTGCGCAGGGGCGGGGGGGGCGCGGTCGGGCGGCTGCCAGGGCGCGGCCAGGGCTGGCCAGGGCGCGACCGAGGCTGGCCAGGGGCGCGGCCGAGGCTGGCCAGGGGCCGGCTGGGCGGCCGGGGGGCGCGGCTGGGGGCGCCAGGGCGCGGCCAAGGGCCGGTCGGGCGGCTGGGCTGGGGCGGCCAGGGGCCGGCTGGGGGCCAGGCGGCCAAGGGCAGCCAAGGGGAGAGGAGGGGAGAGGGAGGGAGGAGAGGGAGGAGAGAGGAGGGGAGGAAGGGGCTCACCGGCGTTGGGCGGCCGAACCGGCGGGGGCGGCGGCCGAGCTGCAAGGGCAGGGGGCGGCGGCGGCTTAGGGCAGGGGTAGGGGCGGCGGCTTAGGGAGAGAGAGAGGGAAAATGAGAGGGAGAGAGAGGGGATTGGGGGGAAAGGGGAGGTGGGGGGGGCGGCTGGGCCGGCCAGAAGCAGCCCACGGCGCGGGAGAGAGAGAGAGAAAAAGGATAGAGAAAGAGAAAGAAAAAGAAAGAAAAGATTTTCCCTTATTTTCGAAATCCGATCTTCCTACATGAATGCATTTGCACTTTCAAACAATCAAAGAATGCATTGCTCGGCATGGTGCATCAAACAACATAAAACAGTTTTATGGTTTTCTTTACACGGGAATTCCAAACCGAATCCCGCTAGCTTTGGAAAAGATCAAGGTTTAGCGAGGGGAAAGAAAAGAAAAAGAAAAGGTAACGCCCGAATTTGGCGAGTAAAGAAAAGAAAAAATTCAACTGCAAAATTCGGGGCGTTACATCGTGTCATCTCCGCTGACACCAAGCTGTAGGGTTTCGTAAGACAACAATTATTTAATCGCACCGCTCTACCTATCTTGTCCACCTTGCTTTCGGTTCCTTTGTTTGTCATCTACCTCACTTGGCCTATCCTTCTCGCACTCGGGACATCTGTTGTGCTCCCTATGGCGGACTGGCACCGATCCTTAATGAGCTAGGAGAACCTTTAGGCCCTTGTCGGGCGCGGTCTACTTGATGATGGCGGATGGCTAATTCTAGGCGTCAAGGAGGCCTCGACCCTGCCTCTCGGTTATGTGGTTTCATTTGTTTGCTTCCACAAGAGAGGCCTCGCCTTCCCTCTTCATCCTTTCGTCGTGACCCTCTTCAAGTATTTGTAGGTGCAGCTTCACTATCTAAATCTGGATGGGATTCAGTGCATAGCCGCTTCAATCGCCTTGTGCGAAGGGTATCTAGGTGTCGAGCCCGATATTACCTTATGGAGATACTTCTTCTATGTCGAGATGTTGCGGAAGAAGGATGAGTAGAGAACAATGGAAGTGTGGTCGATTGAGTGTGCTAGTATCCGCCTTTGCAGCGGGAGGTCGCACAAGTATGTCTCAATTCCCCTTTCCTTGTCTAATAAGGGTTGGCACAGGTGATGGTTCTACCTGCGAGACACTAGTAAAGGGCCCTTGCCAGGACCACAGCTTCTTGGCGTCGATCGGAGCATTTCTTCCGAGGCTCCATTCAACTGGAGTCACGATGTTACGCCTGAAGAGAAAGTTCAAATCCAAAGACATATGGTGAGGTTGTGTATCCTCTGAGAGAAAGGTGTTATAGACAGGCATTACTGGCGCTTATCTCTAGCAAGGGGTGCCTCTCCTGAAGACCCTATCTGGGCCTCTAGACTAGACATCGAAGGATCTTTCATCCCCAGGCACTAGGGTCCTCCCGAGCGACTAGTACATCTCAAGATGGCTTAGTCCTTCCCTAAAGGTTTAGAAGGAGGCACAGGGGGTGTCACAATCTATCACAGAACCTCCCAAGATATTAGGCCCACCTACAGATGTCCTTGTCCCGAGGACCTCAGACAATCATGCAGGTGCGCTCAATGGCTCGGCAGGTCCGGTTATCTGTATCTCCATCACATCACCCAAGAGCTCTTATCCCATAACATAGACATTACACACTATCGGAGTAAGCGGAAAGGATTACAATAACATAATTTACATTCATAAGTAAAATATAGAAAGAGTTGATTATTACATATCCGGGTTACTGAGTGCTTAAACTTATTATTACAATATGAGGGGAAGATTACTTAGTATTGTTTAAATATGATGCATGCAGGTCCTACGATTATGGAATCAACCACTTGTTGATCCCATACCTCCTATGTATAACCTATTATTTGGCACTCTTTTACCCGACTTCAAAAGATAAGTTGCTACAAGAAAGGATCAAGGTACGAATGAAAGAATATTCCAAGGTAAGTATTTTAAAATATTTTGAAGCACTAAGTAATGTTCAAAGAAATGGGCTTCGCTCCAATACCAGCTATCATGGAACCTCCCACGATATTAGGCCCACCTACAGATGTCCTTGTCCCGAGGACCTCAGACAGTCATGCAGGTGCGCTCAATGGTTCGGCAGGTCTGGTTATCTGTATCTCCATCACATCACCCAAGAGTGCTTATCCCATAACGCAGACATTACACACCATTGGAGTAAGCGGAAAGGATTACAATAACATAATTTACATTCATAAGTAAAATATAGAAAGAGTTGATTATTACATATCCGGGTACTGAGAGCTTAAACTTATTATTACATCATAGGAAGGCAAAACACCTTCCCCAAGTAGGTTTTAGTTTTCTTCATCCTACTTTGGAACCACCTTGGAACAGAAACAATAGAAATCAGCAGTTTCATCACCTACAACAACATGGGTTTGAAAACCCTGAGTACGGAGTGTACTTTTGCAAGTATTAACCATCAAAGGAAAAAGACTCTCAAAGATATGCTGGCTTTTGGGGATCAAGGTAAATCTTATCAAGATTCAATGACTATTTTTGTAGAAAAGCTTACTATGAGTGGATCCTTAAAATTTCATTTTATTTATCAGGTTAAGTAATTACCTGCATCTAGATTCCTTTCTATTCTTAGATCAAGCACTTGGCCTAAACTAGCCATCTTTTTATCACCCCTTCAGTTCACTTGTTGCTACGTGTAGGGCAGTGACCAAGTCTTCATGTCTGAGAAGTAACGGCGATCTGAATCGATTAATACCCAGCTGGGGATCTCCAACCACACAACATATATAGCACTTAACCCTTGCATATGTCAACTCGCAACCGGGTTTCTCAAGACTAGAATGGGTTCACGCCGACCGAGAGCACAGATACTCCACCGTCCAGCCTCTTGCCACGGAGGGTACATGCTACTCTCGCCATCTCTCCACTCCCATTGCGTGGTAGCCTTTCAGGTATTGGTCCGACCGAGGCAAATCTTACCCATGACGAGTCATGTGGCCAGTTAAAAGGTCCTCGATCATCAAGCCTACATCGGCTCGATCCTTAATCGACTTAGACGGAGACACTACACCGAGACTCCCCTCTCGTTCAAGCCATCCACCCGGTCTCGTCTTTATCATTTAAAACCCAAAGTTTGGTACCTGACAGAGGTACTTCTTTTCAGATGTTGAACCCATCACGGCCATGATGGATCCACCATCATTAGTCTTCTCTTTGTAAAAATCCCCATCCCATGTGAAGCATCACATTTTTCAAAATAAAACCTTTTGTTTTCTATAGCAAAACAAAGCATTAGAAACTTGTTTAAACAAAATAGGTAAACAAGGAATGGTAACCAATTTTCCAAGGAAGGAAATGCATCAGCTGTTTATCACACAATTTCTATCACCTAATGCATCATATAAAGTGATAAAGATTTTAAAACAACAAGGAAAAGGGATAATGCACTGGGGCTTGCCTTGTGTTGCAGGAGGTTCTGTTTCCACGCCGTAGATGTCGAAGTAAAAGTTGTTCTCCACTAGAGGATTCTCGGTCTGGGAGACAACTTCTTCCTCTACTACGGTTTCTTCCTCGTGTTCTATACATGATAATACATGTACATGAATGCTTATGCTATGTCATGAATATGCAGTTACACAATAGAAATATAGTAAGTTGCATTTGGAATACAACTTTCTTTCACGGTGCTAGCCAATCACTAAGAGTTCCTAGTTAGGTATTCCTTTAGGATTAGTGGTAAAGGATTAATCTTATGAAGCTAGTTACTAGGTTTTCTAGTCCAACAGTGTACGAATCATTTCAAACTTCACTCAGGGTTTCTGACCATCATATTAAGTCTACCCAAAAAGTTGTATGATTTTTGGAATTACTGAATTATTTCTAAAATTCTAAAGGTCTTTATTTAAGCACCTTTAAATGCTACATAATTCCCAATTTGAACTAAAAATCTTGGGATGATTTTTATTAAATACTACGTGATTTTAGAAGTCTAGTAAAATTGGTCTCATAATTTTACCATTTTTCTACTATTTTCTACATATTTCCCAAGTTGACAGTAAAAAAGGATAAAAGCATGAATAGTATCACGGCCCAAACCCCACGCGGATACCGGCGCGCCCGTGCCCGCTTTAGCAAATTTGCGTCGGGCCCCTAAGCATTTGAATAACCAGTAAAGAATCCCTGAACACTATTCCTATGTCTCACTGACAATTACACAAACGTCCTCCCATTTCTTTTTCTTCACAGTTTTGGTCCTTGACTTCGTATCGATCGAATACCTGGCCGGAGACGTGAATTCTCACGAGCAATGACCTGTTCTAGTGGTGCCGAGTACACGTACACCATCACGGTTGCTACCCGAACACACCCACGGGCTTAATTCGACCAATTCGTCATTAAATCGTAGTTGTCCGCGACAACGGCGGAGCAAGATCACCGGAGTGCTCGTTCCGGTTTACCCCAGCTGGTCGCATTCAATTCAAAGACTCAAAATGAATCAGTGACCGACTAGGACTATGGCGGTACTCGCGCAAACTTGGACGGAGACAACCAGGAACGGTCGATCAACATGAGCCATGTCCACGGCGGCGTTCCTGGGCGACGACGCGGCGTTCCCTAAGCTACGATGCTGTAGCGTTCAGTTGGTCGAGACCGAGAGTTTCACTAGCACCAGAGGATGTAGAAACAAGGATCTGAGGGACATGAACGGACCTGAGAATGGCTGGCCACGGTGCGATGCCTCACGGCAGCGTTCCGTCCGATTTGGGGAAATCTGGAATTCGCGAGCTACGGTGGATGATCGGGAGTGAGGAGTAGTGCATTGGGTTCATAACAAAGTGATGGAGCAAGGGGAACGCTCAATTTGTAGAGAGCGACCACAAGTGCAACGAATTTGGGCGAAGATGAGCTCGCGGTGGTGAGGAGATGAGTCACCGGAGCTCGTCTACCGTGGCGCTCAATGGGATAAAGTCTCGAGGCAGTAAATGGGCTGTCCACTACGACCTACGGCGATGTGGTAACCTAGTCTACGGCATGGCATGACTGAGATAATCGGCGGCCACCACGGCGACGGCCGTACGGCCACATCGCCGAGCAAGTGAGTACGACATGCTTGCTTCAGGGCCCAAGTTCACCCCCTCGGCGATCTTTTCACCCACCCGGTAATATCTGTGTCGAGTCATGCACGAATCTTCACCGTGAGCTCGAATCATCACGCCAGATCACCAGCGACGAGGTGCTCTGCATCTCTGATATTTTGCGGTTACGGTACCATGCCAACTACATTTAGTGCCCTGACAGAGCAACTTGAGGGGCATTTTCCTTCAATTTTCATTCAGCAAACTACCAAGTCGACTATAGCAAAGTTGTTCCCCTATATACCAGCTTCAACTTTGTTATAAGGATCTTGAGCAGTTACCCACTAGATCAAGCACAATTCGGCTCCAAAATCGAGCAGAAACCACTGTCAGTCTGCTTTCAGTCTAAGACCCGACTGACAGCCCGACTTCTAGAGTATTTTACTCCAATTCGTGTACTATTCTTGAGATAGGTCACTTAATCAAACTTGGACTACTATAGTAGCTCTACAACTTTGTTGTGGTGACTCATGACAAAATCCTCATAGATCAAGAGATATAGAGGCTTAAAGTCGGCCTGTTAACACTATTTTAGGGTTTAAGCACAAGGGTGCTATTTGACCTTTTTGCAATTTACTCCAATTTTCACCACAAAACTTAGAAAACCCCAAACATAAAGTTTCTTAACTGTATACACCTTTGAGTAAAAGTGCATAGAATTTGAAATCACCCAATAGGGCACTAATTAGGGTTTTAGGGCTCCAAATTAGGGTTTTTGAGTGTTCTAGGGTACATGTGGTAATTAAGTTCTCTAAGCTTAACCTTTCTTGGACATATCTACCAACTTGTTGAGATCATCCTTTAGTGCTCATCTCACAAGGTCATAGGTCTCTAATCCTTAAGAAAAGATACTCTAATCTAGGGTCAAGGGCCTCCTTGACCAAGTCAGATCATCACACATGTTTGTTTTGAAATCTTATGACAACCAGGGGTGTTACACAATCGCCCTTGCTTTCTACCCCCGAGACTCCTCTGATGCACCCTGAGCCAGGCTTCGTTGAGTTCGTAAGCCTCTTGCACCGTCCCCTCTTGTCTCTTTTCTTATCTTGCCATCCTAAGGAGTTTATTTTGTTGTTCTTGCGGCCTTTCCTAACTGAAGATCCCTTGCCCCGAGGGCAGCCTGCACCATCACTTTGACTCTTGGCCCAGGGCGGTCGTCCCCATGAGTTACGGTGCTTTCGGGCCTTTTGTAATACCCAAAATTGTAAACCATAAGAAGAGATAATGTCCTTATGTGTATTGACTATACCTACTACCACATGTGAATAAACACCATCCAAAAAGGATTAAATAACCAAAGACACCTAAATAAATCATGCATCATACTGAGTTTTATTTGATTGCGCATTTGTGGATAATAAAATAAATGTGTCATTAACAAAATATAAATGGACCCATAGAATTTAACCTCTAATTTGAAAACAAAACTCTAAAGAAAAGTGGAGAGGGAGAAAAGAGGTAATATAGGGAAAATATATATACAAAATAAATATTATAAAAGTGATACTAGTATGTCAAATTATGTGTTAGTTGAAAATAATAAATCCACAACAACTTTTGAATTCAAAACTTGGATTCAAAATAATTATGAATAAAGGAAAATAGAAAATAAAATCAAAAGAAAAAGAGGAAAAGAAAACGCGGCTGGGCCGGCTTCTGCTCACCTCGGCCCATCCCGCTTTCTTCCGTGTGGCCCAGCTCAAGGAAACCGGCGCCGACATCAAGGGCCCACAGGTCAGCCTTATCTCGCTTGCGCGCGTGCCTGGCATCGCTGACATGACAGGCCTACTTCTCAGTCGTAGTCTCTACATCGCTGTCCAGTGGGTCCAGGTGGTCAGATCTGCCCTCAACGGATTGCCAAGTATGGCGGGCACGTCACCGGCCCAAATCTCGCGCCCACCTTGCGAATGACCACGCGAGGTTAAATACCGGGTCCTGGGGGCCACCTCACGCACCTTCCTTGAACCTCTCACCTCCACAATCTGTCACCGTCCACCATCTCGGCCATAGTGCGGCGCAAAGATCCTGCCACCGCTCGGAATCGATGTTCCTCGCCCCCATCTGTTCCGTGGACAGCTCTGGGTGTTCATGGTTGCTGCGGCGGGCGTTGCGTAGGGAGGCGCTGTGGCCACAAACGACCGGCGCCGTGGTAGGAGCTCCGCCATGGAATTGCGCCACCGTGTGGTCGGTTGGGTCGTCACCACCGCGAACCAAGGTAAAACAATGTCCCTCTAGTTCGCTATCACCATCGCTTTAGTCAGGATTGGTTGCCGGGGTAGCGTGTCACTGGTAGGGGGAATCGCTCAACTCCGGCGAGAATGCCGCCGTGGCGAGGACCCTGTTCACGTCGGATCATTGGTTGGGTAAGGGACACAGCCCTGGATCATTGGATGACCCTCGGTCGGTCGGGATTAGGGCAACGCGTATCGATTGACTCGGGAATGCAGGACCGTCCGATTGGTTTTGGGCGATTTGGATTAGAAATGTGTAACCCTTCGCACGTAATTGAATCCTAACCGTTAGCCCTAGATCGCACGGGAGATGTTAGAACGCGCGTACGCAAAAACTTGGTCATTGGATCGCGGGTGCAGGGTTAGGATCGGATCGGGGGCGTGGACATCCCTCATCCGTTATATTGGATCGGGTGGCCAGGGCAGGTTGCAACGTTATATAGCGCATGGTTCTAATCTCATCCGATCGGTTGTGATCGGATGGCTCTAGGTGAAGGATACCCCTTCGGCCGAGATAATTTGTAAAAAGCCCTTCCAATTTTTGGCATATCAACCCGCAGTCCTGGGCAGGCGCAGTCTGAGTCTGTAGAATTTTTATATTTTTACCCCGGAGCTCTCTGGTAATTGGCGCTCAGTCTAGATATTTGATATAACAGGGAAACTAATTGAGAAAATGATTTTTAATGTAAAAACAAATCCCTAGAACTTGTTTAATTCATATAAAATTCATACTTAGTCCAAATTAATCCATTCCTGTTCCTATAATTTTGTAATAATGTTGTTTATTACATGGTGTCTCTGTTTTGACATGAAAACCATATTAAAATTTATATCTTAATTAATCCTGTATCAAATACATAGAACCTTTGGAAATTCATAACTTAAAATCTATAACTACAAAATTAATGATTCATGTCCCTATGATCTTATTTTAATATGTAGATTATTAATATATAATTTGTATACATGTTTGGTGTGATGTTAATTTCCTCTTTATACTATGCTTTTTTGTATCGTGGCGAGAAGAACAGCCAGTGGCTGAGGATCCCGGTGTTCAGCAGATAGAAGTTGCTGAGCAGGAGCTCATTGAAGGCAAGTTATGCCCTTGACCACTTTTTACCCAATAATGTTTTTTATTATCACTTATCAATGCATAGGTTTAATTTTAATGGGACCCAATAGGTTGCCCTAGTCTGCTTATCTTTTTACCTTGTTTACCCCTGAATCATTTGGGTAGTTTTGCATGCTCTATGGTTTTGGGATTAATATTACATTATGTCCATGTTCCAATTACTCTGTTATTTTATTTATGTTCATGTCAAGATTACTAATGTTAATTGGAACATGGAGCTTAACTTGAGAAGCATGTGCCACCACAAGGGTGGAATGGGACACCCTTGGCTGACTAACTTGGAAAGCTAGTGGAGGACTACCTTACCCGATAGGGGCAAAGGCAGTAGGGGAGTAGGCGTGTAGGGAGGTTCCCAGGTTGATTTTGCTGCGATGGCGGTCAGACGGGGGATTCCTACATTGCTCTTCCTAGAACTGTAGCAGGTTTTCTGAAGCTAGTGGAACTAGGTAAAGGCCTCGTAGTGTTACCCTGCCTCGCTTCCTTGGTAGAGGTATATGGGATTCATGACCCCTTGGCAGATGGGTAACATGACTTGTGGGTATAGGGTACGACCTCTACAGAGTGTAAAATTGGTATACTAGCCGTGCTCGCGGTCATGAGCAGCTCAGGACTATCGCATGATTAAATTATAGAACTAAATTCAATTTGTCATTTGCATCGCATAGGATTATTTATTAATTTTGTTCTATTATTCTTATTGTGGTTTGGTATTTACTTACATCTAGTAACTGCTAATAAAATTTGACCAACTTATTAAAAGCAATGCTTAGCTTTAACCCCTATTGTTGATCAGCCTTACACATCACATGAACTCCCACCTTTGGTGAGTTTATGCACATTATTCCCCACAACTTGTAGAGCTATTTGTGAGCTCACACTTATGATGTATAAACCCCCCACAGGAGAAGAACAGGTGGCCTAGGAGGAGCCGCACAACGAGGAGTTCGACTTTATCTAGGTGGCGTCTCACAGTCGACTTTATGGTGCCAAGGATGGACTTTAGTTCGCTTTATATTTATCTTTTATTTTGTAAGACTTCCGCTATGTAATAAATACTTTAATGATATTGTGACATTTATCTCTATACACTCTTTTATTATATGTGTTGTCTTCTTTGGCGCATATATGAGATGCACCCGGCTTTATCCCTTAAATCCGGGTGTGACACCTTTTCTGGGTTTAGCTCCATCCTTGGGTAGAGCCCGATCGTTTCCAGAGTTCTCGGTCTCCCTCGGGCCTCCTCATTAGGCGGTCTAGGAGCTTCCTACAACAAATGCGGACGGCGGCGGGCTTCCCTAGTTGGCGCTCTCATCCCATGGGAATGTTCTTCTAGCGAATCACCCCCTAGGAGCACCGGCCTCCCCACGTCGATTGTCGTCCGCAAGGGGGTCATGGTCCCTTCGTTAGTAGGGAGGATCGCGTCCTGAGGACAGGGATGGTTTTTATAGGTCGTCCGAGGCATACGACTATTTTGCGGTGATCGGGGGAGGGTTTTATTATCCTCAAGCCCGGATGTCCATTGTTCGGCGACGGCCTAGCCTTTCAAGGAGGCATGAGGCTCGTGTTGCTGCTCGAGGTACCGCTGTTGAGGGAGTCATGGTGGTGGGGTCCAAACTTGGTATGACGGTAGGGCCTGAGCATCCCGTGATCGAAGCGAGGGAGGGCTCTTCGAGAGCCCAAACGGGTCTTACCAAAGTGCGGTCGCTGGGGCGCGATGTTGAAGGACCTTCGACTAGGTTCTTGACAAAAGGTGAGGCTCATACTCTTTCTTCCTCGACTTCCAGCCCTCCTAGCCCCATTAGTTTTCTCATGGGATTTCCAGTTCTTTCGCCAGCGATGGTGTTGTAGGAGCTTTCGCGTGTGGAGGAAAAGCTCACCTCGTATGCAGTCATTTTTTGTGTTCATCACATGGAAAAACATGTGGCTTTGAAGAAGTAGGCTCCTCCTAGTGACCCATTTTATGTGACATCTCAAATGCCACAATTTTCCCAATCACAAGGGCAAGGGTCATTCGGCTCACGTCCTCCAAATTGTGAGGTGATGATGCTCCTGTATTTTTTTGAGGTAGAAGGGAGATGATCTTCCTCATAATGTGCGCATCACCTGGATTATTAATTCCAATTGAATTGAGCTCATTGATAATTAAATTCAAACGAGAGTACATATATCTAACAAGCTCATTTTCTTTCATTTTGAAATAATTATATTCATTCAAGACTAGGCAATGTTTTTGCTCACAGACATTAGATGTGCTGTCATGGAGCGCATGTAATTTAAGCCAAATATCATTAGCATTTTTCAAATTAAAAACTTGATTGAAAATGTCTATGCTAAGAGATTCATACAAGCAATTTTTAGTTCTACCATTTAAATGAATTTCTTTCTCGTCACTCGCGGTGAGCTTTTCGGGATTCTTAGGTGGTTTCATCCCTTCACAGGTGACTCTCCAAACACCTAGATCAACCACTTCTAGGTAACAAGCCATTCTAGTACTATAATAAGGGAAATTAGTGACGTCAAAGTGTGGTGTCCTATGGGAATCCATCTCATTCCTCTAAAAAGTGTCGGCTCTATTACGGTGAAGCTAAAGCGTTCCAAATGAGACAAACTAGGTTTTGATACCACTTGTAGGAAATAGTGACGCTTAAGAGGGGGTGAATTAGGACTTCTAAAAACTATCTCTAAACTAGGCCACAAATTAATTCTAAGAACAAAACCTATGCAAATAAGCAAACTAGAATGTGTGAATTAAGTTTTGTCTAAGTGTTGCTGTCTCTACAATAAGAGTTTTGCAACCTAAGTTCTAATCCTAACAATTCTAAATAGGAATAGAGATATTGAAACTTAAGTACTTGAGTGTAAATGCAGAAGCTAAAGAGCAAAGATAGAGATGCAAACTCATGTGGAAAACATCGATATTTTTATCGAGGTATCCAGAACTATGAAAGGTCACGACTAATCCTCGTTGGTGCCCCTACGCAAAGGGTAGCCCACGCGGGAGCCAAGCACCATAGATGGGTAACTCCGTAGAGAGTCGTGGGCCTTCTCCACGTGCAAGTGCTGCGCCGCTTTCGGCCTCCTCTCGGACACTCCCCGCCGTCTTCACTGTTGAGCTTCTGGCTAAAATTCCATGAGCCTCATTCCCTCCAGTACATGATGGCTGACGCACCACAAACTCAGTTGATGCGGTCTCACAAGACTTGCGCCCCACCCAATACAATTACAATGGCTTGCACAAGAGTTGAGGGTTTTGTGGGTTTTTCTAAACTCACTCAACTAACTTGGGATCACATAGGGCAAGCTTAAGCACAATAGCAGTCGAACTAACCTAAGAACTTTGCAAAGTACCTACGCTAGCCATCGAGTGATTCTATTAAGCATTTGGGTGTTTGAGCTATTGGAAGTGTCAATAACATGTGTTGGTATGTTGCTGTAACACCCGGTCCACTCTAGGACCAGTGGTACTTACACCTGGTAGCCATCTAGGACCATAGACCATCCACACAGACAAATACGAGTCTTTTGTGTGCACTTTGTCCTCACTCATGCGCACCCAAGAAAATTCCTATTCGGTCACCCATCCCAAAATTTCTCCAAGCCAAGCACGCTTAACCTAGAGGTTCTTTTAAGACAGGCTTCCAAAAAATAAGATGCACCTTGTTGGTATGAATATTCTATTAATCAAATGAAGCCTTGGGCCAGGATATCACACAATCCACCCCCCTTAGAAGACTGACGTCCTCTTCGGTCAACCCCAAGCCAGGAACCTCCCCTCTTTGCATGTCTGTATGTCTAGTGTCGTCATATGCTATGCCATGTAACCACTCTGGGCCCACATGTGCCATTTGCCCAAACCCCTAGCCCACACATGCCCATGACACCGTGAAGGTTGGCTCTAATACCATTTGTAACACCCCGTACACTCTAGGACCAGCGGTACTTAATCCTTGCAACCCTCTAGGACCATAGACCATCCACACAGACCAATACGAGTCTTTTGTGCGCACTTTGTCCTCACTCATGCGTACCCGAGAAAACTTCTAGGTTGGTCACCCATCCCAAAATTTCTCCAAACCAAGCACGCTTAACCTTGAGGTTCTTTTGAGTTATACTTCTGAAAAAGAATATGTGCCTTGTTAGTATGAGTATTCTATCAATGCAATGAAGCCTTGGGCTAGGATATCACACAATCCACCGGGCCAAGATATCACATTTTCTAAGGCTCCCACACCTTCAAATGGTCAGATGGGTGAAGTATATATAGGCCCCAACTCAATTATAGATGTTGAAGGAAAACTGTTGCTCTCTGTGGCACACCGGACCGTCTGGTGTATAGCATCGGACAGTCCGGTGCAACTATCCGTTATGGGTAGCCATTGAAATTTGACTATTGGCTCGCTGTAGCTCCACGTCGGACTGTCCGGTTCTAGCACTGGACTGTCCGTTGGCTCCCTCCATAGTGCCACCAGAAACTAGTCGTTAGCACGCTAGTCGTTGGTGCATCGGATAGTCCGTTAGGTGGCAATGGACTGTCTGCTCAGTGCATGCAGATCGCCGCGTGTGGATGCACTTCCTTCATGTCTTGGACTTTGCTTGATACTTGTTGATCTTCAATAATGGTCTTCGTAATGTCTTCTTTTGAGTTGTTGCATCCTTAGATCCTATGTCCAAAAACATATTTACATCTAGTGAACTACAAAACACAGAAACTTAGAAAACATCAGTCCACAAGGTTATGTTGATCATCAAACACCAAAATCCTTAATCAAATGGGTTGGGGTCCATTTTCCTTATACTGTATAATACATATTCATTTGGTCTCACACATGCAATCTCTTCTCTGTGTACAATCAATCGGCGACATCAAACAACCCTCATGGTTCGCCCAACCCTTCGTTGAACCAGTCCAACTGGCCACCTTGCTGATGTTCTTCTAAACTTAGTCGTGAGACATGTTTATGGCATACATTGGATGTTTGTGGACTTATTTATGTGAGTACTTGGGAGTTTTGTGAACTATTTTGTGATACATGTGACTTTTGTGGTCTTTGTGAAGAAACTTGTGAGATTTGTGGTATCTGTGATATATGTGATGTATATGTGATGATTCTGTGATATATCTTTTATTTGTTTGGATGGAATAATAAAATCAAATAAAAAAGGGGTCTCTGCTCTCTGGTCACTTTACCGACTGTCACACTCGGCAAAGAGTTCCTTTGTCGAGTGCAATGACCATAGCACTCGGTAAGAAAGCACACCTCTGGGAACCAGTATAGCTTCTCTGTCGAGTGTCAACCGCACACTCGACACAAAGCCTGCGCTTGGGGCCCACGGGAGCTCCCTTTGCCGAGTGCCTTCTGGCCTAGCATTCGGTAAAGGCTCCTTCTTTGTCGAATGCTAGCCCGCACACTCAGCACAGAAACTAGCGTGGGGGCTACTAGAGCTTTCTTTGTCGAGTGCCTGCTGGCTTGGCACTCAACAAAGGCTCTGACACCTTCACTTGGCACCGTCACGATGACTTTTCTTTGCCGAGTGCCAGCTGGCGCTCGGCAAAGAATTTGCCTAGTGTTTGACAAAAATTACTCGGCAAAGAGGCCGTTGCCGATGAACTGTTCACTGAGTCCTCTTTGTCGAGTGTTATCAAGGCTTTGTCGAGTGCCTGTGACACTCGGCAAAGAACTATGTTTCGGTGGTGATTGAAAATGATAGCCCTTTACCCTCCAAGCACGTAGAAGCCGCCTACCATGGAGGCCATGTATCCATAAGGACACCTAGGTAGCGTTTGGTTGTAGAGTTAGGTATAATCGAACTGCTCTATTCCAACATAAAATATGCTTGGATTGATTCTAGATGGAACCGGGCCACTTTAAAAGTAGAATATTCTCTCAATATGTTGCATCTCTGGGCTCCAAAAACGACCAAACATATGCGCTCCTCTCCCCATTATCATGAGTAGCCACCTCTTCTAATCCTCTTCACTGTGGAACCGAACACAGAATGGAGCTGATGTGTTCTGCTTCACTCTGAAATCAAACAAAATATAGAGTGGCTCTCTTCTAACTAGTTGCCAAGTGTTTTTTGATACTCGGCAAAGAGCTTGTTTGTCGAGTGTACGAAGAAAAACACTCGGCAAATCACTTGACATTTGATAAAGAGCCGAATGACTACTGGACGCAGAATAATGGAGTCGTTCTATACTCAGAATCTAGAATAAAACCACTCTAACTAGACTCTAGAACCAAACAATACACTAGTCATGCACTAGATGAATGTAGCCAAAAATATTGTTGGGATCAACTTTATCATATAATACAATATTTTTAACTTTAAAAATGTTTAACAGTATTTTACTAGAGAATTTACGAATTTTATCGGGTCAACTGACCCTAATAAAAACCCTAGATCCGCCCCCATTGCACCGAGCTCCCCGAATGCAACAAGAACATGATCTCGGAGACCTCCGCCACATCATTTTTATATGTCCAAAGTATACGGCAGTGTACGTTTTGTCCATGAAATTAAAGTACCGGCCTGTGTACACGAATAGTTGAGTGGTGTCCATAATAATTAGCATTTTAGCTTGTTTATATTATTACTGCTATCTTTATTTTAGACTATAAAATATCTTTATTACTGCTATCTTTATATTATTACTGCTATCTTTATTTTAGACTATAAAATATCTTTATTACTGCTATCTTTATATTATTACTGCTATCTTTATATTATTACTGCTATCTTTATTACTGCAGATCGAGAAGTCCGAGTCAGAATGTAAAGAAGAGAAAGAAGGGAGATGCGTGACTTCTAGGTGGCCAACACGGGCAGTACCAATGCCATGATACACATATCGCATAGCTCTCCAGAACGTACTGCGGTACTGTGTAGTGCAAGAAATGTGAGGCTTTTCTGGTGCTGAGCATTATATATACATCGTCATGTCTACGTGCCCACCCCGTTGCTTTTTGTTGGGTCTTGTGCCAATGCATATGCGTCCGTTCCTAACTCCCACAAAATCTACGAAGCAATCATCTAGATATGATAGCGTCGTCGCCGCCGTCGACCAAGGATCTATCTCCGCGTGATATAGGGTGCGTTTAGTTTCTAGGGACTAATATTTAGTCCCTTAATTTTATTCCATTTTAATATATAAATTGCTAAATATAGAAATTTATAAGGACTAAAAATTAGTCCTTAGAAACCAAACACCCCCATAATTGCTGAGGTGATCAATCAGCAACGCATGATTAAATGCATGACATACAGTTCAATGATACCATTATTGTTTCTCATCAGTTCATGATCCATATGCATGCAGCTTTAATTTGGTGAAACGTGAAATGCTTGCATTGCAGATTAATTTAAGCAACACCGTACCATGAACCTAGGGCTGTAGCATGCACAGGCAATCATCGTATGAGATAAATAATGCTATTCGTGATCGAGGTACTTTTTTTTGGGGTAATCAAGTTTGTTGTCCATTAAATAACTGCACATATATATGTACATATAGAAACTCATATTATTACATCACTTCAATTATTATATATTAGTAGCTACCACCTAGTGATGACAATGGGTTCTAAATTCTGCACTATAAAATTTAAGAATCGGATAGGATTAGTAACAGGCTCTATTTCTTATTTATTTTTGAACTAAAATAAATTTAGGACCCTAATAAATTGTGAAGAAACATTTGAATCGTGATCCATTACGACCACCCCTACTACCACCCTCTGTTCTAAATTATAGTTTGCTTTGACTTTGCTATGCATATATATACATAGATTTTGCTATACATCTAGATACACTGTATATCTATATATAATAAACCTTACATATTTAAAAATGCCAAAATGATCTATAAATTAAAACAGTGTGAGTAATTAATACGACAGGTTCAAAGTAGTCAAGTTTCTGTAGGTTTCAAGACGGTAATAAAGTGGCCATGTCCCTCAGCTAGCTGGTATCACAGGTTTATAGAATAACATTTACATATTGAACTGCGCGCCTGTCTGTTTTTCTAGTATGGTCAAAAAGGGCCGGAGAGAATGGACACACTTAGTACAAACTAAAGGTGTGGATAACTTGCTTGTTTCTAGTGCCAAAGGAGAAGCAATGAAAAGTAGTACTGATCCTGCCATGTGTGTGTGTGGGACACACAAAGACAAAATCGCGCGCAAGGTCATTAGATTTAGCCCCCAAAATGTCATTAGCTAGCGATGTTCATGTGGGATCTAACGGTTCTGTCAAATTTTCTATGCATTATTTATACTGACTATATGTGTGGAGTGATACTGTTTCGTATATATAGCTCTCCTGGATTTAACCTGGAATTCTCTAGCATTTTTGCCAAACAAAAGACAAAACAGAAATAGACATATACATATGGCTCGATCTAGCCTCCTCTAGGAGCTTTGTCGAACAAGCCTAAACAGAAATAGCCATATATACATGGTTACTATGTAATGCTAAGATCATGCTCGTTGTATAGTTTCGTCGCGATGTTTTCAAGACTGCCATGTCAATATTTGTCAAGATGACAGAGTTTCTTCGTCTTTCTAAAACTCTCTCATCTCCCGTGAAATTCTCTCGTATCTCTCTTATTAATTAAATTGTATAGTATGTTATATGACATTCATTTAATAAGAATGAAACTCATAAAATGCACACTAAAAATGGCCTACGGGTGCAAGCTATAGCAATAACACGCTTCATAAAAAAATAAACTTTGGCCTCTCATCATTGTGCTCGGAATTGAATTAAAGGAGGGATATGATCGAGGGGAGCCCTCAAGTTGGGTACGGCGGGTGTCTTTGTTGTTTTCCTCCGGGCCGGCCGGGGCAGCGCGCGCGCTGGATAGAATATCACACACACACCATGGGCTTTGTGTAGGAGAAGACTCCTAGAGAGAGAAAGCGGTCGAGATGGAAATAAAGAGAGAGGGAGACGGGGAGGCGAGGAGAGAGGAAAGATGGAGCTAGAGGAAACTAAAGCGCGCGACGCGACCCCAGGGCAAAGAGAGAGAAAGCTAGCTGGGGAAAGAAAGGAACCACCGCGCGTACCCCCCAGAGCCCCCGACCCTCAGCAGCGCAACAAGAGAAGAAGCTAAGCTACTACACGAGCTAGCTAGCTAGCAGCAGTCGGGCACGCAGCATCTATCAGGCAGCAGGCAGCACCACAAGGGCAAGCCCTGGTCCTCGTTCTCCGCGCCCCGCGCGAACCCTATTCCTTGTTCTTGAATCTCTCATCCCCAATCCTACGCCAGTACACACGCCACACACACACCCTGCAGCTGCGGCTGAGAGAGGAGAGGAGAGAGAATTAATTCGGGAGATCTCTCTCTCTAGAGAGAGAGAGAGAGAGAAGGAGATAGAGGAGGTTCGTGTGCGAGACGCGGGGAGAATAGTAGACAGAATGTTCCCTTCCAAGAAGGCCACTAGTAGCGCAGCCGCAGCCGCAGCCGCTGCCGCTGCCGCCGTGAGCTCAAATGATAGCAGGCAGCAGGCGATGTGCGTGCAGGCCGACTCGGGGTCGGGCCTCGTCCTCACCACCGACCCCAAGCCCCGCCTCCGCTGGACCGTCGAGCTCCACGAGCGCTTCGTCGACGCCGTCACGCAGCTCGGTGGCCCCGACAGTACGTGTAGTAGTAGTAGCTAGCTAGCTGCTGCTCGCTCCCTGGCCCGGTCGCTCGTCTTGGTTCTGATCGTTTCCTCCCTTTTCTCTCTCACGCAGAGGCGACTCCCAAGACCATCATGAGGGTCATGGGAGTCAAGGGGCTTACCCTCTACCACCTCAAGAGCCATCTTCAGGTAGTTAGGGTTAGGTTTTCCTCTGCAGCCAGCTGCTACTTCCTTCGTCCTTCCTATATATACATATATTTTTCTGCTTCTGATTTATATATATATGTATAAGTTTGTTTGTCTGATTGATTGGTCTTTTCGTGAGCAGAAATTCAGGTTAGGGAAGCAGCCGCACAAGGAGTTCAACGAGCACTCGGTTAAGGACGGTAAGACAGTAGTCTAGCTCCTTCACCGGTCAACAAGACACCAAATTTCCCTGCTGCACAGCACAGTTATATATACTAGTGTATATAAACACAAACACAAATTAAAGTTTCGCCATTCAAAATTTTGCAAAGAATCAAGAATATATATTACTAATGATAACTGGCCTGATCTACGTACGTACATCCGTACGTTAGCACTCGTATGTGCTTGAATATCTGTAAATCTATATGTATGTATTTATACGTTCGTATATATACATATATGTAGCCTAAGTGTTCGTTCATCATCATATCCTAGCTGGCTGCAAATTAATACGCGCACGTCGTACTGTTAACGTTAATCTCTTCAAACTATGGCAGCAGCCGCAGCAATGGAGATGCAACGGAACGCCGCCTCTTCTTCAGGCATGATGGGAAGAAGCATGAACGAGTCAGTTGTTCACTTCATTTCATTTCATTTTATAGTAGCTAACTCTAGCTATACATGAAGAATTATTATTACATTATATATGCTCTTCTTCAGTCCAATTCAAGTCCTTTTTTTGCATCTCTAGAATAAACAAAAAAAATTATATATATGTGCTTTTCTCGCTCTCATATATTGTTTGCTAGCTCCTGACAGCTCCCTTTTGCGGATCTTGCTGCATGGTTTATTTCAGCCGCAGCGTGCACATGAACGAGGCTATCAGGATGCAAATGGAAGTCCAGAGAAGGCTACATGAGCAGCTAGAGGTATGCAATTAATTAATCTACTCCGATCGACGATCGTCCTAATTAAATAAAGCACATATATGAAATTCTCACGGAACTTGAGATCTTCTTTTTTGAAGCATACGAGGAAGTTTACTTGCCTCCACTTTTTGTGCCCTTACCATGTTGCTGCTCATGGCCATGCATATGCAGACATGCATCATTAACTAGCTAAGCTTTACACATGCATGCACACCACCACACATCATCCACCCATGAACGTTCTTAGGAAGCTTACCGCCACTAATGCCATGCATGCTTGATATGGATCGGACTGATGAACATGCATGCATGCAGGTGCAAAGGCACCTCCAGATGAGGATCGAAGCCCAGGGCAAGTACATGCAGTCCATCCTGGAGAAAGCCTACCAGACCATCGCCACCGGCGACCTGGCTGCGTGCAGCCCGGTGGCTGCAGGATACAAATCCCTGCTAGGTAACCCGCAGGCGATGCTGGACGTGTGCTCGCTCAAGGACATGGGCCCGTCCATGGGCTTCCCTTCGCTGCAAGACCTGCACATGTACGGCGGCGGCGGCGGCGGCCACTGCCTGGACCTGCAGCAGCAGATGGAGCGGCCGATGGAGGCCTTCTTCGCCAGCTGCGACATCGGGTCGCTGGCCAAGAAGAGGCCCGTCAGCCCTTACGCCGACGACGACGGCGGCAAGAGCCCGATGCTGTGGGGCGAGGACGACGAGGGCAAGGGCATCGTCGACCATCTCCAGATTATGGCGCCGCCGATGATGGACGCCGCCGGCATCGACGTCATGGACTCCATCGCCGACGTGTACGGCGACGCCAAGCACATGACGATGTCCGGCGACTCCACGGGGAGCAAGGGCGGCGGCTTCGACGTCAGGCTCGAGCGGCCAACGCTGCGGCGGCCGCACATGGGCGGCAGCCCGTCGGTGCTCGGCGGAGGCCAGACGAGGAATCTGTCCTACGGGTAACTAGCTCGTCGCTGATGATGATGATTAACCATCCGACCCGGCGTGCTTAATTAATTAACTCGCAGTGAAACTAAAATTAATTAAAGCAGGCGATTATTATTAACCGGTGCAAAACGGCTAGAAATAAATAAGTAAAGCTAGCGCTGGAGCAGGCATAATATAATGGCGGAGATACATATATATATAGCATAAGTGTCATTAATTCATGATCACGAGATTGATGATCTTACCGTGGCGCATCACTTGCTGGATGATGCTCCAAGATTATCTATTTTGAGCGAGAGGAGATGTATGTTCCATGTAATTGTGCTGTTGATGGGTGTAAATGCATGTGCAACTTATTAATTGGTAATTTTGCATGCTGAGGAAACAATCTTTCTTTGGTCTGAGGCATCATATATATATTTGCATTGTATGGAGCTAGCTAGCTGATGAGGGAACATGCATGCTAATAATGGATGAACTGTCTTATACCTTCTTTGTATTATTGTACTGATGATTAGTTCTTTTTGGTTTATCTGTACAATGTATTTCCATGTGACTTTTTCATGTAATGTAAATGACATTCTCACAACGTACTATATATGTAACCTTGACATTCATTAACCAAGCTCACTCAGCATATATACATATACATGCATTAAGCTAGATAAATTGTACAGTTTTTCTTGTACAAATTCATATCGCTGGGACGACATTATTACCGCTGCCTTAATAAATGCGAGATAATATGTATCTTTGACGCCCACTTCCAGTTTTCTTTACAATGAGGCCATCTCTACACAAAATGGTGATCATCATATATAGAATTCATGGCATCTCTTAAAACTAATCAAGCAATATACCCTTTGTTCATGCAGATGAGCTTTTCGTTCGCATGCATGATGCTGTCAACAAATCTAACTACAGCTAGCTAGCTAGGTTATTAGACTATGGCCATCAAATCGTGTATATATATGGCCGTGCAAAATATTGTTTGTATTGTTTATAAAGTGGAGTATGAAACAAAAATAAGGATGGGTAAGCTGCTGGAGATAACCTAAAAGCACAAACTTATATGTCAGGGCGTCCCAATTTTTATATAACGATACAAAGCTAAGAGCTAGTACAACAAGATGCCTTGTTATAACCAGAACTAATCATATGACACGATCAACTTGCAACATATACCATATCACGTATTCCTAAAAGGCAAAAGCGATATGTAATGTAACATATATATATATATATATATATATATATATATATATATATATATATATATATATATTACACTATTTGTGTTGTTAATTATATGGAATCAATGGTATATTATTGTATCTTGTTTGCATGAACTGGAGCAAGAATAAAACAATTTTGCACTAGAGCCGGCCTATCAGGTGGGCCTATAATAGATATGATGGTTCTACAGCATTTAAAGAGGAAAAGGCGGGAGAAAGGGAGAAAAAAAAGAGAGAGAGGGGAAGAAAACTAAAGTGATAGGGTGTGTACTCGTACTGCAAGCAAGCAAGATGCGTATTTCGAATGTGTTTCCTTTCAAGAGAACTTTAGAGGAACTGTGCACATCATATTGCAATGAATAATGCATTTGTACTTTGAATTCATTTCAGGAAAACAACAGAACAAACCAGAGAGAGAAACTACTGAGGTACCTCGTGTAAGAATATATATATATATATATATATATATATATATATATATATATATATATATATATATATATATATATACATATAGTACTGTTATAATCATAGATAGGAAAAATAAGGCACATAGTTTAACGTGGAAAAAAACCCCAATGTGGAGGAGAAAAAATCATGGAAAAACAGATATATTATGTGGTGTGTTGTACATGACACAAGGGATCTATTTATATAGTCAAAGGAGATAGAGATAGGGTCATATCCTCTTATCCAACAAATCTCTCATTGACGCTAAATCTATAAAATTGTTTCCCCAAACACCACTAGGGTACTAAGCTCTAGGAACACCTACCAAATCAAGACAATGTTTGAATTTGATATTAGATAATAGCTTTATAAGCATGTTTCCATGATTTTCATATGTGTGTACCTTGTCCATTTTAATCTTGTTGCCTTCAGCAACAATATCATAAATAAAGTGGTACTTCATATCAATATGTTTGATCTTGAATTGATACATGTCATTCTTAGTCAGACAAATATCGCTATGACCATCACAATAAACCTTAATGACATCATGAGGAACATCAAGTTCAAAAATAAGACATGTTGCATCCAAACAGCTTCTTTAACCTCTTCAATAGCTGAGACATATTATACTTCAGTAGTGGAAAGAGCAGTAACAGACTGAAGTGAAGTTCTCCAACTCACTGCAGAACCCAATAATGAAAAAACATAGCCAGATATGGAGCGTCTCTTATCAAGATTACCAGCAAAGTCATAATCAACAAATCCCTCAACAAATCTCATAACATCAATTTCCTTCACGGGGCGTTTGGATCCCTTCATTTTAGAGGAATTGGAATTCACTCAATAAAGTAACTTATTTAGTTTGGAATTTGACATTCCACCACTTTCCAAAGTTCAGATATAAGCCTATCTCAAATTCATGGGGTAGAGGATGGGAAATGATTTTATGTATTAGTAGAATTTGTTTCTACTTTGTAACTTACATGACACTCTTCGTCTCACTCCTCTATAGTAAAAATGTTGCACATAAATATCTCTGACATCTTGCTAATAATAGTATGCAAATATATTTTGCATAAAACCGAATTAGCTTAATTGGTATATGCCTAAATTACTATTATTAGAATGGAATTCAATTCTAATGATCCAAACAGGACGTCACTGAATTCTTGTCAAACAATAATCCAAAATAAGAAGTACCTTTCAAGTAGCGAAGAATCCACTTTACTGTGTTCTAATGTTCTTTACCAGGATTATGCATAAATCTACTAACCAAACTAACAGAATGAGCCAAATCAGGTCTTGTACATAGCATACATGAGATTTCCAACAGCATTAGAATACTATATGTGAGACATGTACTCTTTCTCATTTTTAATAACAGGACATTGACTCGATGACAAATTAAAATGTCAGGCAAATGGTGTAGCAACAGATTTGTAATTATTGAGATTGTACTTTTCAAGAACTTTCTCAATATAACTTTTTTGAGATAGAAAAGAGTACCAGCACGATGATCACCCTAAATTTTCATCCCAAGAATCTTCTTTGCTAATCCAAGATCTTTCAAATTCATGACTAAGTTGAGCCTCAATTCAACAATTAGTGGCTTGTCATGAGAAGCAATCAACATAAAGCAGTAGACACACAAAAGATCCATTAGGGAACTAATTCAAATAAATACAATGATCATAATTGCTTCGAGAATAACCATGTGCAAGTATGTTTGAGTCAAACCTCTTATACCATTGCTTAAGAGCTTGTTTCAAACCATAAAGATAATTCTGCAAATGATAAACTAAATGCTCTTAACCAGGAGCAGAAAAAACCTGAGGCTGTGTCATATGAATCTACTCATCTAAATCTTCACGAAGAAATGCAGTTTTAACATCAAGTTGCTCTAACTCCAAATCAAATAAAGCAACAATAGTAAGCATAACTCGAATAGAAGTGTGGCGAACAACAGGAGAGAACACCTCATTGAAATCAATACCTTCCCTTTATTCAAAACCTTTCACAACTAAATGAGCTTTGAATCTTGCAAGTTCAATTCCAGATATACCTTCCTTCTTCTTATAAATCCACTTATACTTTAAAGGCTTTTTACCTGTAGGAAGTTCAACCAATTTCCATATAGAATTCTTTTCAAGGCTCTCAAATTAATCATTCATAGCAACTAACCACTTGGATGAATTATCACATGAGATAGCTTCCCAATAAGAAGGTTCAAATGCATCATTAGTTTGTTGAGCAGCAATGAGAGCATAATGGGTCATACTATCAGTGTCACGATATCGATGTGGCAAAATAATATTCCTTCTAGGTCTATCTTAAGCAATAGAGTTATTATTGCTAACAGGAGGTACAGAACTTGAAACTGACTATGTAATAGGAGTAACAGAATAAATATTAACATGTACATCTACCTCAAGATTCTCATCAGTAGTTTTAGGCATAGATGTGGATGAGGAACCACTATCAGAAACGCCTCTAGAGAAAGAAAATGTACTTTCATCAAAAGTAACATTACGACTGACAATCATCCTTTTAGAATCAGCACATAATAAACAATATCCTTTGACACCAGAACCATAGCCAATAAAGTGCATTTTGAGCTCTAGACACTAGCTTCCAATTGTTAACATGAGCATAAGAAGGATAGTCAGAGATTCTAAGATTAAAATAATCAACTCGTTTATCTACCCATACCTCTTGTGGAATCTTAAAATCAATAGCTAAATTGGGAGAGCGATTAATCAAATAGCAAGCGGCAGAAGCAGCTTCCGCTCACAAACCATGCTTATCCTAGAAACCAGCATTAGAAAGCATGCAATGGACATGCCCCGAAATAGTACGATTCCTCCTTTCAGCAACACCATTCTGCTGGGGAGTTCCTGAAACAGTCTTATGTCTAGCAATACCATGATCAGCACAAAGAGAATCAAACTCATCATTACAAAATTCCAATCTATTGTCGGTTCTCAATTTCCTAATTTTTCTACCAGTATGATTTTCCACTAAAGCTTTCCATTGCTTGAATACAAAGAGCATCATTTTTATGCTTCAGAAAATAAACCCATCCTTTGCGAGAGAAATCATCAATCAAAGTGATCATATAATCACAACATTCAATAGAAGAATGAGAAGCACGACCCCAAAGATGAAAATGAATATATACCTTTAGTGCAGTGAGTAGATAAAGAGAAATTGACTCTCTTCTACTGTCCAAATACATAATGTTCACAAAATTTAAATTTCCCAATATCATTTAAATAACCTCTCTTGTGCAAGAGATGTATATCTTTTTCACTCATATGTCCCAAGCGTATATGCCAAAGCTTGGTATTTGAAGTATTGGATGCAATAGAAACAGCTGCAGTACCTGTAACTGTGGAACCTTTATAACAATATGATTGCCTTGAGAAACCTTAAGAACACTATTATTAGTAAAAAATTTGAATCTCATTGCTTCTAAGATGCCCAAAGAAATAAGATTCCTCTTTATCTTAGGAACATAACGAACATTAGTAAGGGTCTTAAATGTGACATCATGAACTTTAATTTGAGTAGAACCAATTCTAGAAATTTTCAATGGATATTCATCACCAATAATAACATCATCATTATGAACATGAGAATAATCAAAAAACCACTCTCAATGTGGGCAAATCTGAAAAGAGCAAGCTGAATCAAGAACTCAAGTCGTACGCTTTTCATCATTAGAAGTGATCGTAAGAGTTTCTCCACCATCACTATTTTCAATGATACTGGCCTCAACAGATGATTTATCATATTCCTTTTTCTTTTGCCATTCTTTCTTATTTTTCAATTTAGGACACTGGGAGATCACGTGATTATCAGCTTAGCAATAACAAGAAAAATTGTTGGATTTACAATCCCTTGACTTAGACCTTGATTTTGGTTTATTAGAAGTGCCCGCTGTTGAGTGTAAGGAAAATGGACCTCGGGCCATTTGGCTAATTGAGTTTTGGTGTTTGATGATCAACACAATCCGTGAACTAATAAGTTTTCTAGTGTTTGTGTTTATAGTTCACAGGATGCAAGATCTACTTGGACTAAGAAATTGGGGAAAGCAACACCTCAAAAGAAGACATTAAGAAGATCCCAGAAAAGTCCAAGCGTGCTACTGCGGACTGTCTGTGCGAGGCGCACTAGACTGTCCGGTGGCACACCAGACTGTCCGGTGCCCACACGCCGGACTGTCCAGTGCACCAGGGAACTCCAGCCCAACGGCTAGTTCCAGGTGGCACCCGGAGAGAAGACCACCGGACTGTCTGGTGTGAGCACCAGACTGTCCGGTGTGGAAAAGCCTGCGGCACCA
Organism: Zea luxurians; assembly: GCA_029449295.1. Classification (NCBI taxonomy): domain Eukaryota; kingdom Viridiplantae; phylum Streptophyta; class Magnoliopsida; order Poales; family Poaceae; genus Zea; species Zea luxurians. Next base: position 23,915,608 of record JAOPSE010000015.1, read on the forward strand.
ATGGTCACCTGCTCTGACAGGGCAACGGCTAGGCGCACCAGACAGGCTACTGTGCGCTGTCCGATGTGCCGCAGAGAACTGCAGCTTTTCTCCAACGGCTAGAATTGTGTTGGGGGCTATAAATACACCCCCAACCGGCCATTTGAAGGTGTGGGAGCCCAATCAACATACCAAGGCATATAGTGCACATTTCCAAGAGCTCAAACACCCAAATACTTAATATAATCACTCGGTGATTAGTGTAGGTACTTTGCGAAGTGCTTAGGTTAGTTAGACCGCTTTAGCGCTTGCTCTAGGTGAACCCTAGTTAGTTGAGTGAGTTTTGTAAAACCACACAACCCCTCGGCTCTTGCGTGAGCCATTGTAATTGTACCGAGTGGGGCGAGAGTCTTGCGAGACCATGACAACCGCGTTTGTGTCACGGCCGCCACCGTGTACCGCGGGTGTAACACCCGGCTTTAAGGAACAAAGCCAGGTGCATCTCATACATGCGCCAAGAAGACAACACATATAATAACAGAGTGTATAGAGATAAATGTCATAAAACATCAGAGTATTTATTACATAGCGGAAGACTTATTACAAAATAAAGTAATAAAGATAAAACAAACTAAGGATCATCGGCGCCAATGACGACTGGGAAACGCCACCTAGATCAGATCGAACTCCTCAGTGTTAGGCGGCTCCTCCTGAACCACCTGATCTTCTCCTGTGGGGGGGGTGTGAGACAGCAAGGGTGAGCTCACACATGATCATAGCTCAACAAGTTGTGGGGAACCAGTGGACATAAACTCACAAAGGTGTGAGTTCATGTGATGTGTAAGGCTTAATCAATGACAGGGGTTAAAGCTGAGCATTGCTTTTAAGTAGTTGGTCAAAATTTTATTAGCAGTTACTAAGTGTAAGTAAATACCAAACCATAAGTAAAGTAATAGAACAAAATTAATAACAAACCCATGCATATGCGAATGACAAATTGAATTTAAGTTCCATAATTTAAACATCAGAGAGTCCTGAGCTGCTCATGACCGCGAGCTCGGCTAGTATACCAGTTTTACACTCTGCAGAGGTTGTACCCTTTACCCACAAGTCATGTTACCCATCTGCCAAGGGGACGCGAATCCCATACACCTCTACCTAGGAAGCGCGGCAGGGCAACACTACGAGGCCTTTACAAAGTTCCACTAGCTTCCGAAAACCCGCTACAGTTTATAGGAAGTTCCAATGCAGGGTTCCTGGCTGACCGCCATCGCAGCAAAATCAACCAGGGACCTCCCTACACTGACCACTCCCCTACTGCCCTTGCCCCTTTCGGGTAAGGTAGTCTTCCACTAGCTTTCCTAATTAGTCAGCCAAGGGGTCCCATTCCTCCCTTGTGGTGGCACGTGGTTCTCAAGTTAAGCTCTATGTTCCAATTAACATTAATGATTTCAACATGAACATAAACAGAATAACAAGAATAATTGGAACATAGATATAATAAATGATTATCCCAAAACCATGTAAAGCAATAGCAAACTACCCAAGTGATTCAGGGGTAAACAAGGTAATGAGATAAACAATCTAGGGTAACCTATTGGGTCCCATCAAAATTAACCTATGCATGGATAAGTGATATTAAAGAACATTATTGGGTAAAAAGTGGTCAAGGGCACAACTTGCCTCCAATGAGCTCCTGCTCAGCTACTTCAACCTGCTGCTCACCAGGATCCTCGGCAACGGGCTCTTCTACTCGCCACAATACAAACAAGCACAGTGCATATAGAGAAATTAACATTACACCAAACATATATACAAAATACACAGTAATAATCTACACATTAAAATAAAAACCTAGGAACTGGAATCATAATTTTCTGAGTTATAGATTTCAAGTTATGCATTTTCAAAGGTTTTATGTGTTTAAAATGGGATTAAGTGGGAAATAACTGTTCTTATTGTTTTCATGACCAAACAGAGGCTCTAAGTGATAAAGAATAAAATTATAAAAATTTAGAAACTGGAATGGATTAATTTAGAGTTAGTATGAATTTTCTATGAATTTATAAAGTTTTAGTAATTATTTTTCTATTAAAAAATCCATTTATAAATCATTTTCCCTGGTTTTTATTATGCTCTGGACTAGGCCTCATTTAAACAGGAACAAAGGGGGTTCGGCGTAAAATTTCTAAGACACGGTGAATACCACTCTCTGGACGGCGGGTTCTAATCTCTAAAACTATAAGGTTTCTTTTGCAAAAGGCGCAATCGAAGGGGTATTCTCCAATTTCAGTCGTTCGATCAGAAACGGCTGGCTCCGATTAGATCCGCGATAAGCACGAATTGGTATACCACGGGAGCCCCTGGATCCGGATCCGATGCTCAGGATTTAACCCAGCCCAGCCGATCAGTGCGCCACGATCCTAGCCGTCGGTTCTCCGATCTACGAACGGAAGGCCGTCTTCAACCTCCTAACGGACACGCAGTACCCGCAGCGTCTACACGACCCAGGGCCAACGATTGCCGCCCAAGCAGAGCACGACGGAGTTCGGACAGGGGTTGCCTAATGCAGAGATAATGACGATCTACCGATTGAGAACGTACCAATGTCCGGACGGAAGCGAGATTGTGGTGGGATAGGTGACGGCGTCCTCACTGGCCGAGGGCGATGTGTAGGCCCACGGCGCTGGTGATACCCGGTTGAAGTCTCCTGCGTAGCACAGAAAGCTTCCAAGATCCTCCCCGCGGCACTGCCCGTGCGCACCTCCGCCCAGATGCCCGCACTGGACCACAACGCACTTCCTCCCTTCTTCTCTCTCCGTTCCTATTCTTTTCCCGCTGAGCTCGGCTCCGACGGGGTGGTGACTGACTCCCTCGCCCCGGCCCTCGCGCGATTCACAACGGCGCCGTGGCGACCAGGCAAGCCATTATATGGACTAGGGATCCGTGGAATTGGTCGTTGCTAGCTTTACTGCGAGGATCTCGGAAGACTCCAACAGCAATCCGTTGGGCATGCGGCGGTCACGGGAGGGGGGTTGACAGGTCGATCCCACCTAATAATGGGTGCAGTCCAAGCGAAGGAAGCGGAGCATGGCGCAAGAATCTCGGGCGAAAGGAACAACACCCGCCGAGGAAAGAACAGCCACTGCGAGCTCCCTGGTGCCACCCGCGGCGAGGATTTGGCTCCGTTCTGTTGGTGGAGATGAAGCTGCCCATGGGGCCCACCTGTAAGTGAGTATACAGGCAACCAGAGTGCGCAACAAAAAGGGCCCAGAGGTCAGCGACGTTCTAGGGTCTGGGCTGTGCAGGCTCAGAGGAAGAATGGGCCGAAAATAGTTATTCCAGCCCAACAGGCTTTTCTTTTCCTTTTCTGATTTCTTTTTCCTAATTCAATTTCCACTTCAAATTTAAATTCCCATCTTGTGTCGAGTTTGCCCCTAAATCAAAGGTGCAATTTGAACATACCCAAAATGAGATGCATTTGTGTATTTATAAATTTTATTTTGGTTTTGTATAATATTCTTTTCTTTCCTTCTACATTTTCAACCCAAATCTAAATTTAGGTTTTACTTCAAATCCTCTTCTCATTATTATTATATTTTAATTCATATTATTGTTATTCTTATTAAGTGCACAAACAACCAAAACTCATCATGATGCGCAATTTAATGGCATGTCCTTTATTAAGCATTCTTTTAAATGAGGTGTTCACATGTGATGATGCATGAAGGTCAAACCCACATAAAGAGAAATTGTTTCTCTATTGGTATTATTTCTTAGCAAACTACAAAGTGGGTGTTACAAATCCTACCCCCTTAAAAGTAATCTCGTCCTCGAGATTTAAGAAGAATGAGGGAAAAGGTGGGGAAAATCTATGCGAAGCTCTTCTTCTCTTTCCCAAGTTGCTTCATCTTCACCGTGGTGACTCCATTGGACTTTGCACATCTTTATCACCTTATTTCTTGTAACTCGAGTCAAAGTATCCAAAATCTTGATCGGGTACTCCGTGTAAGTCAAATCACCTTGAACACTGAGCTCTTCCATTGGTAACTGTTCCTCGGGAACACGAAGACACTTCTTAAGTTGAGACACATGGAACACATTATGCACATCCGATAGACTATCCGGTAACTCGAGTTGGTATGCCATCTCCCCAACTCTTCTAAAGATCAAGAATGGTCCAATGTAGCGAGGGGACAATTTGCCCTTGACTTTAAATCTCCTCATTCCACGAAGTGGTGACACTTTGAGGTACACATAATCTCCTTCTTCAAATTCCAGTGGCCTTCTCCTATTATCAGCATAGCTCTTTTGCCTAGTTTGAGCTACTCTCAAATTCTCTTGGATTACACGGACCTGCTCTTCTGCTTCTTGAATCAATTCGGGCCCAAAGAACTGTCTCTCTCCAGTCTGATCCCAATACAAAGGAGTCCTGCACTTCCTCCCATATAAAGCTTCAAAAGGTGACATCTTCAGACTGGCCTGGTAACTATTATTATACGAGAACTCAGCATAAGGCAGACTCTTATCCCAACTTCCTCCATGCTGAAGGGCACATGCTCTTAACATATCTTCCAAAACTTGATTAGTCCTTTCAGTCTGTCCATCAGTCTGAGGGTGATAAGCTGTACTAAAATTCAACTTTGTACTCATGTTCTCATGAAAACTTCTCCAAAACCTTGAGGTAAACTGCGAACCTCGATCAGACACGATCTTCTTTGGTACTCCATGTAAACACACAATCCGAGCCATATATAACTCTGCTAGTTGAGAACCTTTATAAGTAGTCTTCACAGGAATAAAATGTGCCACTTTAGTCAATCTATCCACAATCACCCATATAGCATCATATCCTTTCTGGGTGCGAGGCAATCCAGTAATGAAATCCATACCAATCTCTTCCCATTTCCACTCGGGTATCTTCAGTGGATGCAATAGTCCAGCTGGCCTCTGGTGTTCAGCTTTAACTCTTTGACATACATCGCACATAGCCACATGTGCAGCCACATCTCTTTTCAATCCATACCACCAATACTTCCGCTTCAAATCCTGATACATCTTAGTACTACCAGGATGAATAGAATAATCCGAGTCATGGGCCTCCTTTAAAATAGTATCTCGAACGCTTTTAATATCAGGAACACACATCCTGTCCTTGAACCATATAGTGCCCTGCTCATCTTCCGTGAATTCCGGAACTCGACCTTCAGTAATCAGATCCTTAATCTCTTTTATTTTAGCATCACCAATTTGTCCTTTGCGGATCTCTTGCTCCAAAGTGGGTTCCACATCAATAGTAACTCCTTCAGTATGAGCAACTATCCCCAGGTTAAGTCTCCTAAAGTCCTCAACAATCTCATCGGGTAGCTGGGCAACAATAGCTGAATGAACATGCTCTTTGCGACTCAAGGCATCTGCAACCAAATTTGCCTTGCCCGGGTGATAGTGAATCTCCAAATCATAATCCTTAATAAGCTCCAACCAACGGCGTTGCCTAAGATTGAGATCCTTCTGAGTGAATATATACTTCAAACTCTTATGATCCGTATATACTTGGCACTTGGTCCCCATGATATAATGTCTCCAAATCTTAAGTGCATGCACAACGGCTGCAAATTCCAAGTCATGAGTAGGGTAGTTCAATTCATGTCTCCGTAACTGACGAGAAGCATAAGCAATCACATGTCCTTCCTGCATGAGCACACATCCTAAGCCTTGGCCACATGCATCGCAATAGATATCAAATCCTTTCTATAGGTCTGGCATAACCAATACTGGTGGCGACATCAACCTCTTTTTCAATTGCTCAAAGCTGTCTTGACACTTCTCGTCCCATTTAAATTCTCTTCCTTTCTCCAAAAGCGAAGTCATAGGTTTAGCAATCTTAGAAAATCCTTCGATAAACCTCCGATAATATCCAGCAAGTCCCAGGAAACTCCGAATCTTAGTAACTGTAGTGGGTACTCTCCACTCCATTATCTCCTTAACCTTAGCAGGATCCACTGCTATTCCTCCATTAGAAATAATATGACCAAGAAATGGCACTTCGCCAATCCAAAACTCGCACTTGCTGAACTTGGCATAGAGTTGATTATCCCGTAGCTTTTGTAGCACCATCCTCAGATGCTCCTCGTGATCACTATCACTCTTGGAATAGATAAGAATATCGTCGATGAATACCACGACGAATCTGTCCAAATACTCCATAAACACCTTGTTCATTAAGTTCATAAAATAAGCTGGTGCATTGGTTAATCCAAACGACACAACAGTAAACTCATATAATCCATATCTAGTCGAGAAAGCCGTCTTGGGAATATCCGATGGTCTAATCCTCATCTGATGGTATCCCGATCGGAGATCAATCTTCGAAAATACTCTTGCACCTCTCATCTGATCAAATAAATCCTCAATACGGGGCAACGGATACTTGTTCTTCACCGTAACATCATTAAGAGATCTATAATCCACACACATCCGCTGCGATCCATCCTTCTTCTGTACAAACAAAACCGGTGCTCCCCATGGTGAGGAACTCGGACGAATGTACCCAGCCTCTTGTAACTCAGTTAACTGCTTCTTAAGTTCCTTCAACTCCTCTACGGACATCCTATATGGCCGTTTAGAAATAGGGGCGGTTCCAGGTAAGAGGTCAATAACAAACTCAACTTCTCTATCAGGTGGCATTCCTGGTAACTCCTCGGGAAAGACATCCGGAAAATCTCTAACCACCCGGATATTGTCACCAACAAACTCCTCAGGTATAAAGAACATTGCACGCATGGGTGAGGAGGTTACTGCAATATTAACTTGAAACCTTTCTCCTTTAGTGGTAGTGAGTTCTACGGTACCTCTACCACATGCTATAACGGTCTTTGCCTTTCTTAGCCATGACATACCAAGTATCAAATCTATACCACTTGACTCCAATATTATAGCAGTAGCTCCAAATTCTCTACCCATAATGGTTAATGTCAATCTACGTGTCATTTGATTCGCCTCAACAGGCCCTTTAGGTGTAATTACTATCATGGGTTTTCTCATGTTTAGCAGTGGTATTTCATTTGTGTTAGCATATCTAGCAGACATGAATGAATGTGTAGCACCAGAATCAAATAATATGGTTGCAGGAATTGCATTAACATAAAACATACCAATTACGAGGTCCCCTCCATCCGGAGTAGCATCAACGCTGACTTGATTAACCTTGGCAATAGAATATCCCTTGCCAGATCCTGGAGTCTGCTGCCTGTTCTGAACTGGAGTAGTAGCAATCCTCTGTGGGCAGACATTTGCATAATGACCAATCTTCCCACACTTGAAACATTGAGTGCCCGGACTCTGTCCTGCAAACTTCGTCGGGGTGCCAGTAGGAGTAGCCTGTCGAGGAGGTGGAGTCCTCAGTGGTGATTGCTGAACTGGGCGTGGTCCTCCTGGTCGAGTCGGTGTACCCTGTGGTGAACTGTAGCGAGGACGAACACTGCTGCTTCCTTGTCCTTGAGATATTGCCTTTCTCTTCAAATCTCCCAGCTGAACACGCTTGTGTTCAATAGCAAGAGCCTTATCCAACAGTCTCTGAAATGATGGGAATGTGTGTGCCACTAGAGCATACTGCAGTGGTCCATTAAGTCCTTCAATGAAATGCTCCTGCTTCCTCTCGTCTTCAGCAACTTCTTCAGGGGCATATCTGGATAACTGAATAAACTTGTCGCGGTACTCGCTGACTGACATACTTCCTTGCTTCAGCGACAGAAATTCCTTCTTCTTGATTTTTATCATACCGGCTGGAATATGGTAGTTCCTGAACTGTGTACTGAATTCTGCCCAAGTAATAGTATCCGCAGCATCATGGGCAGCAGTATAAGAATCCCACCAGTCAGCAGCAGGACCAATCAGACGTCCAGAAGCATATAAAACCTTCTCCCGGTCAGTGCATTGTGCAATATTCAGCATCTTCTCAACGGACTTCAGCCAATCATCCGCGTCCAGTGGATCAGGTGAGCTTGCAAATGTGGGTGGCTTATGGCTCATGAACTCCCTATGCTTATCTCGGGGTGGAACTGGTGGTGGTGGTGGTGGAGGCAGTGGTACTTGTTGCTGCTGTTGCTGTTGTTGCATTTGCTGTTGCAGCTGCTGTTGTTGCGCCCTCCTTTCCTGGCGTATCTCATCTCGCTCCTGGCGTAACTCCTGGCGTATATCTTCTCTTTCCTGACGCATCTCCTGGCGTTCTTGCTGCATCTGAGCACGCATATCAGCCATAGTATCCGCCATTTGCTGCATCACCGCCATCTGAGCAGCAACCAGTGGGTCAACTCCGCCTGGTGGAGGATTAGGAGGATTCATCTCTGCAGGCTGTGGCTGAGGTTGTCTATATACCCTTCGAGCGTGTTGGTTAGGAGGCAAGTCAATTCCACCACCCCGCCTAGTATTGACCATCTGAGTTAGATACATATGGTAAGAGAATAGCAGACAAGGCAGGTATTTACAAATCAGGTTACTTTGGGGAATTTTATTAGCTAAGCAGATTAATATTTTACATATCCTAGCTAATTCAATACCTTATGGTGGTACATACTAAGATGTCCATAGTTCAATCAATCAAAGAAGCAAATCAGGCATTTAGCATCAGCACAATCAAACAACATTTTTAAATAGAGAAAATAGTTTTAATTTTGTCTTAGGTTCCCTATCTCTTAAAAATGTCATAAGGGTAGGGATTCCAAGGTGTGAAATCCATCTTGTCTTAGAGTAGAAAAGGTAAGAATGATCAGAGTAGAACAGTAGAAGGTGAGACAAGATCAAGATGAGATGAGTATAGAATGAGTCAGAGTAAGGTAAGTAGGAGAGGGTTTGTCCATTTCTATCTAGGTCTCGTCCTACAGTCAACATTCCTCTGATACCACTTCTGTAACACCCGGCTTTAAGGAACAAAGCCAGGTGCATCTCATACATGCGCCAAGAAGACAACACATATAATAACAGAGTGTATAGAGATAAATGTCATAAAACATCAGAGTATTTATTACATAGCGGAAGACTTATTACAAAATAAAGTAATAAAGATAAAACAAACTAAGGATCGTCGGCGCCAATGACGACTGGGAAACGCCACCTAGATCAGATCGAACTCCTCAGTGTTAGGCGGCTCCTCCTGAACCACCTGATCTTCTCCTGTGGGGGGGGGTGTGAGACAGCAAGGGTGAGCTCACACATGATCATAGCTCAACAAGTTGTGGGGAACCAGTGGACATAAACTCACAAAGGTGTGAGTTCATGTGATGTGTAAGGCTTAATCAATGACAGGGGTTAAAGCTGAGCATTGCTTTTAAGTAGTTGGTCAAAATTTTATTAGCAGTTACTAAGTGTAAGTAAATACCAAACCATAAGTAAAGTAATAGAACAAAATTAATAACAAACCCATGCATATGCGAATGACAAATTGAATTTAAGTTCCATAATTTAAACATCAGAGAGTCCTGAGCTGCTCATGACCGCGAGCTCGGCTAGTATACCAGTTTTACACTCTGCAGAGGTTGTACCCTTTACCCACAAGTCATGTTACCCATCTGCCAAGGGGACGCGAATCCCATACACCTCTACCTAGGAAGCGCGGCAGGGCAACACTACGAGGCCTTTACAAAGTTCCACTAGCTTCCGAAAACCCGCTACAGTTTATAGGAAGTTCCAATGCAGGGTTCCTGGCTGACCGCCATCGCAGCAAAATCAACCAGGGACCTCCCTACACTGACCACTCCCCTACTGCCCTTGCCCCTTTCGGGTAAGGTAGTCTTCCACTAGCTTTCCTAATTAGTCAGCCAAGGGGTCCCATTCCTCCCTTGTGGTGGCACGTGGTTCTCAAGTTAAGCTCTATGTTCCAATTAACATTAATGATTTCAACATGAACATAAACAGAATAACAAGAATAATTGGAACATAGATATAATAAATGATTATCCCAAAACCATGTAAAGCAATAGCAAACTACCCAAGTGATTCAGGGGTAAACAAGGTAATGAGATAAACAATCTAGGGTAACCTATTGGGTCCCATCAAAATTAACCTATGCATGGATAAGTGATATTAAAGAACATTATTGGGTAAAAAGTGGTCAAGGGCACAACTTGCCTCCAATGAGCTCCTGCTCAGCTACTTCAACCTGCTGCTCACCAGGATCCTCGGCAACGGGCTCTTCTACTCGCCACAATACAAACAAGCACAGTGCATATAGAGAAATTAACATTACACCAAACATATATACAAAATACACAGTAATAATCTACACATTAAAATAAAAACCTAGGAACTGGAATCATAATTTTCTGAGTTATAGATTTCAAGTTATGCATTTTCAAAGGTTTTATGTGTTTAAAATGGGATTAAGTGGGAAATAACTTTTCTTATTGTTTTCATGACCAAACAGAGGCTCTAAGTGATAAAGAATAAAATTATAAAAATTTAGAAACTGGAATGGATTAATTTAGAGTTAGTATGAATTTTCTATGAATTTATAAAGTTTTAGTAATTATTTTTCTATTAAAAAATCCATTTATAAATCATTTTCCCTGGTTTTTATTATGCTCTGGACTGGGCCTCATTTAAACAGGAACAAAGGGGGTTCGGCGTAAAATTTCTAAGACACGGTGAATACCACTCTCTGGACGGCGGGTTCTAATCTCTAAAACTATAAGGTTTCTTTTGCAAAAGGCGCAATCGAAGGGGTATTCTCCAATTTCAGTCGTTCGATCAGAAACGGCTGGCTCCGATTAGATCCGCGATAAGCACGAATTGGTATACCACGGGAGCCCCTGGATCCGGATCCGATGCTCAGGATTTAACCCAGCCCAGCCGATCAGTGCGCCACGATCCTAGCCGTCGGTTCTCCGATCTACGAACGGAAGGCCGTCTTCAACCTCCTAACGGACACGCAGTACCCGCAGCGTCTACACGACCCAGGGCCAACGATTGCCGCCCAAGCAGAGCACGACGGAGTTCGGACAGGGGTTGCCTAATGCAGAGATAATGACGATCTACCGATTGAGAACGTACCAATGTCCGGACGGAAGCGAGATTGTGGTGGGATAGGTGACGGCGTCCTCACTGGCCGAGGGCGATGTGTAGGCCCACGGCGCTGGTGATACCCGGTTGAAGTCTCCTGCGTAGCACAGAAAGCTTCCAAGATCCTCCCCGCGGCACTGCCCGTGCGCACCTCCGCCCAGATGCCCGCACTGGACCACAACGCACTTCCTCCCTTCTTCTCTCTCCGTTCCTATTCTTTTCCCGCTGAGCTCGGCTCCGACGGGGTGGTGACTGACTCCCTCGCCCCGGCCCTCGCGCGATTCACAACGGCGCCGTGGCGACCAGGCAAGCCATTATATGGACTAGGGATCCGTGGAATTGGTCGTTGCTAGCTTTACTGCGAGGATCTCGGAAGACTCCAACAGCAATCCGTTGGGCATGCGGCGGTCACGGGAGGGGGGTTGACAGGTCGATCCCACCTAATAATGGGTGCAGTCCAAGCGAAGGAAGCGGAGCATGGCGCAAGAATCTCGGGCGAAAGGAACAACACCCGCCGAGGAAAGAACAGCCACTGCGAGCTCCCTGGTGCCACCCGCGGCGAGGATTTGGCTCCGTTCTGTTGGTGGAGATGAAGCTGCCCATGGGGCCCACCTGTAAGTGAGTATACAGGCAACCAGAGTGCGCAACAAAAAGGGCCCAGAGGTCAGCGACGTTCTAGGGTCTGGGCTGTGCAGGCTCAGAGGAAGAATGGGCCGAAAATAGTTATTCCAGCCCAACAGGACTTTTCTTTTCCTTTTCTGATTTCTTTTTCCTAATTCAATTTCCACTTCAAATTTAAATTCCCATCTTGTGTCGAGTTTGCCCCTAAATCAAAGGTGCAATTTGAACATACCCAAAATGAGATGCATTTGTGTATTTATAAATTTTATTTTGGTTTTGTATAATATTCTTTTCTTTCCTTCTACATTTTCAACCCAAATCTAAATTTAGGTTTTGCCAAAAATTGCTTGTATGAATCTCTTAGCATGGATATTTTTAATCAAGTATTTACCTTGAAAACTGCTAATGAGATTTGGCTAAAATTGCATGAGCTCCATGACGGCACATCCAATGTCTGTGAGCAAAAACATTGCCTAGTCTTAAATGAGTATAATTCTTTTGCTATGAAAGATGATGAGCTTGTTAGAGACATGTATTCTCGTTTGAATCTAATTATCAGTGAGCTCAATTCTATTGGCATTAATAAGCTAGGTGATGCAGACATTGTGAGGAAGATTATCTCCCTACTACCACAACAAAGATATGGGAGCATCATCACCATCCTTCACAACATAGAGGACTTGAGCAACATGATCCCGACCATTGTGATTGGGAAAATCGCGGCTTTTGAGATGTCGCGAAAAATGTGTCGGGGAGAGGAGCCAACTTCCTCAAGGCCATATGCTTTTGCATGTGATGAAAGGAAGGGCAAAAAGAAGGCTCCTACTCCAAGTTCCTCAAGTGAAGAAGAGGAAGAAGAAGAAAGTGATGATGATGAAGATAATCAACCATGCACATCATCCTCCGAGGACGAAGAAACAATCCGACGCGCCGGAAAGGTAATGAGGATGATCCGCAAGATTAATCTAATGGGTGTGCCCCTACAGGTCGAAGATCTTCTCTTTAACATTGACAGGAAAAAGCAAAGGAAGAGAGGATGCTTCGCATGTGGGGAGAAGGGTCACTTCAGGGACAACTGTCCAAATATGGCCAAACCCAAAAAGGAGAGGAGCAAAGGCAAGGCACTAACAAGTGTTAGAACTTGGGATGATTCTTCAAGTGAAGATGAACCTCCAAGGACGCGCAGCCACCGATCCTCATCATGCTCATCACGGTCATCACACAAATGCCTTATGGCAAGAGGTAACAAAAGCATTCCATCCTCTAGTGATGGCAGTAGTGATGATGAAGGTGAGGGAAAGCCCTCCATAGATGAGCTTGTGGAAGCCGTTGAATTTTTTCAGGATGTTTGCACTAAACAAAAAGCTCAACTTAAAACCTTGAAAAATAAGTTGGTTAGCTCTCAAAATGATTACAAAGGTTTGCTAGAAAAATTTGAAACTTTTGCAAACTTAAATAGTGAGCTATCAACTAAAATTGAGCTATTAGAATCTAGTGCTCCATCCACTGCTACCGATGATAGCCTTATTAAAAAGAATGAAAAACTTAAGGCTAAGTTAGCTAGCTCCCAAGAAGCTATTGAAAATTTGCTAGAGAAAATGGAGATTCTTAGCATACACAATAATGAGCTAACTACTAAGTTAGAAAACATTGGTAGCACCCCAGCGGCATCTTTAATTGAAATTTCTGAAATTATTAAGAAAGATGCCTCTACTTCTTGCTTTGATTTAATTGATGATTCTAACCCCTGCTACCAAGTTCTTGTTAAGAATATTGTTGTAGAAACATGTTCGAATGAGGTTGCAAAGGAAAATGAGCAATTAAGGCAAGAAGTGGCTTGTCTAGGGAAGGCATTGTACAACAAGAAAGGCAAAGCCAAACAAATCCAACCTCCACAGGATAACACCACTGCGGGAGTGAACAAGCCTATGGAGGGAGAAACTGTGATTTGTAGGCTATGCCACAAGGAAGGTCACAAGTCTTTCCAATGCAAGGCGATGACCGGGGATAAACAAAGGCAAAAGCTCAAGCAAAAGTCATCAAGCAAAATCTCCAACACCTACATCAAAAAGGTGAATAAAAAGGATGCTACACCATATTTGATCAAGAAGAAAAAGAATGGAAAGGTGATAGCAATCAAGACCAACAAGCAAGCCAACAAAGGAAAGGGGGCCAAACGCATCTGGGTGCTAAAGGAGATAATTTCAACCATGAAAAACACCAAGAAGGTTTGGATCCCGAAAGGGAAGTGAGTGGACCAAAGGTCGTTCGGGAAATTTGGAGACTTGGCAAAGTTGGGATGTATATCATGGGATACATCATATTGGATCAAGTTTATTGCCAAGTGGGTTAGTGAAAATTTTGGACCCAAATTTCCCACCCATGACTAAGGTAACTAGATTGATTGTATTTCTTGTTTTTAGATATGCATATCTATTTACCTTGTATCTAGTTTACCTTTCTTGCCTAGTATTACATTTGTTATTTACTTTTGTTTAAAATTATGCATACTAGGTAAATCACATGGTAGGATTGCTTGCTTTCAATTCATATACTTAAGCAAACCTACATGGCTTAAAATGTTTATTTAAGCACGACACATAGCTTCTATATCACTCCATAGTAAATGATGCATCAATTGAAAATTTTGAATTCTACAAGTTGTATCATTTGACTTATATGTGCCAAAGTTTGGATTATAGATAATTTGCCCCTCTTGATATCAAATCAAAGTGCATGTCTCCTACAAGTATTCAAAACTTATATGCACACCTTCAGGGGGAGGTTACTCTATAATCTAATACTTTGAGACTAACACCTTTTCAAGTCTATTTCATGTGATAGTCTCATTGTAAGGAAAATGAGGTCCCCGGAGAAAGACAACAATCTTCCACTGCAAAATCTCCAAGAACTCTCATGTCTCTCAAGCTCACCATTGAATTTCGATCGGTATCTTTTGAGACTACATCTAGTATCATTTACATGTCTTCTCCAATATTTGATTAGACTATAGTTCATATCATATGCTTCCATGTTGCTAAAAATGCATAAGTGGTTAACTCATATTCTGTTACCTATGCATAAGGGAAGTTAGTCTTTTCAAATCATGTCTTGCACCTCTATTTTTCACATGCTTTTTCCTAAGATCTCTGTCAGGGGGAGCTTTTCTTCATCTCTAAAGGGGGAGAAAACTCTTTCTAAAGGAGAACACTTATTTAGGGGGAGTAATCTTTTGAGGACAAGCTTTTATTTACTTCCTACATGCTTTTAATGTCTTCCTTTTCGGTGGTTGATGCCAAAGGGGGAGAAGTTTAGGGACCAAAGCAATGAAAATTATGTCAAACACCAAACACCACAAATTTAAAATTTTATATCTACAAATGGTATTTCAAGTGGTTTTGGTTATTTGGTCCTAAAATAGGAAGTAAGTGAATTATGGAGTTAGGGGGAGGCTTAAGTCCATAATATCACATTGTGGGGACAAACATGCATCCTAACAAGTAGATTGCATATTTTCATTTAAATACTTGTATTATTTGCTTGCTTTGGTTATGTTGTCATCAATCACCAAAAAGGGGGAGATTGTAAGGAAAATGGACCCCGGGCCATTTGACTAATTGAGTTTTGGTGTTTGATGATCAACACAATCCGTGAACTAATAAGTTTTCTAGTGTTTGTGTTTGTAGTTCAGAGGATGCAAGATCCACTTAGACTAAGGAATTAGGGAAAGCAACACCTCAAAAGAAAACATTAAGAAGATCCAAGAAAAGTCCAAGTGTACTGCTGTGGACTGTCTGTGCGAGGCGCACCGGACTGTCCGGTGCACCAGGGAACTCTAGCCCAACGGCTAGTTCCAGGTGGCACCCGGAGAAAAGACCACCGGACTGTCCGGTGTGAGCACCAAACTATCCGGTGTGGAAAAGCCTGCGGCGCCAACTTTCACATGCTCTGACAGGGCAACGGCTAGGCGCACTGGACAGGCTACAGTGCGCTGTCTGGTGCACCACCAGACTGTCCGGTGTGCCGCAGAGAACTGCAGCTTTTCTCCAATGGCTAGAATTGTGTTGGGGGCCATAAATACACCCCAACCGGCCATTTGAAGGTGTGAGAGCCCAAGCAACATACCAAGGCATATAGTGCACATTTCCAAGAGCTCAAACACCCAAGTGCTTAATAGAATCCCTCGGTGATTAGCGTAGGTGCTTTGCGAAGTGCTTAGGTTAGTTAGACCGCTTTAGCGCTTGCTCTAGGTGAACCCTAGTTAGTTGAGTGAGTTTTGTAAAACCACACAACCCCTCGGCTCTTGCGTGAGCCGTTGTAATTGTACCGAGTGGGGCGAGAGTCTTGCGAGACCGTGACAACCACGTTTGTGTCACGGCCGCCACCGTGTACCGAAGGGAACGAGGCCCGTGGCGTTTCGGCCGCAAGCTCGATAGTGGAGACGGCGGGGAGCGTCCGAGAGGAGCCGGAAGCGGAGCACCACTTGCGCGTGGAGAAGGTCCGCGGCTCTCTACGGAGTTACTCGACCGTGGTGCTTGGCCCTCGCGTGGGCTTCCCTTTGCGTAGGGGCACCAACGAGGATTAGTCGGGACCTTGCGTGGTTTCGGATACCTCGGTAAAAATACCGGTGTCATCCACGAGAGTTTGTTTCTCTACTTTGCTCTTTAAGTTTCCGCATTTATATTAAGCATTTAAGTTTCAATCTTGTATACATACTTATTTAGTGTAAATTGAAACTTAGCCTTTACGGTAGAGATAGCAACACTTAGACAAAACCTAGTTTGCACATTCTAGTTTGATTATTTGCATAGGTTTTGCTCTAGGGATTTAATTGTGGCCTAGTTTAGTAAAAGTTTTAGAAGTCCTAATTCACCCCCCCCCCTCTTAGGCATCACCAGTTTCCTACGTTGAGTTCTACCTTGAACAATAAAACATTCACCCTTAGACTCAGAACAAGAATCATCAAATTTTTCCTTGGACAACAAATTTGACATAACATTTTTAAATGTCAGTGAAGTATGATTTCCATAAAGCATAATTTCTTTAAAATGCTTAAAAGTGGGGGCAACCAGACTACCAACAAAATTGTCTTATCTTCATCATCTATCTTCACATCTAGACTCTCAATGTCGATACAAATAGAACTAAATTTATTGAGATGGGATTGAATAGATGTACCTTCCGACATGCGAATAATATAAAGATGCTCTTTAAGACGGAGCTTATTAGCAAGAGTCTTAGTCATATATAGCTCCTCTAATTTCTTCCACAATTCTGCCGCAGATTTTGCATTCATTATTTCGCACAGAACATTAGGAGATAAACTGAGCTGCAAGGCAGACAAAGTTTTTTTATCAAGATCTTATCATTTATCATCAGCCATATCAGTAGGTCCCGGTTGCAATGACTTTCGCATGCATAACTGAGGAAGAGCAGCCTGCCAAAT
Source organism: Zea luxurians (assembly GCA_029449295.1). Classification (NCBI taxonomy): domain Eukaryota; kingdom Viridiplantae; phylum Streptophyta; class Magnoliopsida; order Poales; family Poaceae; genus Zea; species Zea luxurians. The sequence continues at coordinate 23,932,709 of JAOPSE010000015.1, forward strand.
AGCAAAATCGATTTTACCATCAAAATTCAGGATATCAAGTTTAGTCGACATTATGTTCTGAAATAAAAATCTCAAGTAAAATAAAAAATCTGTGTGCAATCTGATAAGGAATAGAGAAAATAATGTGAGATTTATGCACAAGCACCAATAATCCACGTGTCCTTCCTAGCGTGGGATTTGAGCACAAGCACCAATGCAATGATCCCAGCACTTCGCGTGTGTGTTTGTGTCCGTCTGTCCGACTTCAGATTGGTGAATGCCTGACTTCCAATTGACCGACGAGCGCTCACGCCACAGTTAAAAATCACGGGAATGGAGAACGCGCTGACCCATGAAACTGTAGAAAAAAGAGTCGAAGAACGTGGATCTGAACGGTGTGGTGCCAGATGAACTGCTGGGGGTGGCGTGACTTCCACAGCGATAAAAATTGTTGGGACAAGCCACTGGCGGCAGCAGGGGGTTGATGTTGTGTCTAACTCTAACTCTAGATACCAATTAATGTTAGTATCGTAGATAAGAAAAAATGAGACATGTAGTTTAACGTGAAAAAAATTCTTTCAATATGGAGGAGAGAAAAAATCATGAAAAATAGATTTATTATGTTATGTGTTGTACATAGTACAAATGGGATCTATTTATATAGACAAAAGAGATAGAGATATGGTCCTTTTATCGAAGAGGGCGTAGTACGGTGTTGAAAACTTGATTGTGCATGGTCGCCATAAAGAACATTTAGTGTTGGGTCCTGTGATCAAGAATCCGTTGTTGGACCCCAGATTGAACATTGTGCAGATTTTAGCATGACTCAATCTCGTTATATATATATATATATATATATATATATATATATATATATATATATATATATAGTTTATATATTAAGAGCCCTGGGCTTTCAATAATAGAGGAAGTCCAGGCTAGTCAATATGTTCATTTGGGTTGAACCAGACCTGATCAACAGTTCCCAGTTGTTGGATTAATGTGGGCTTGGCCCAAATTAATATTCAATAATAGTCAATGCTAATGGCCCACATTAATGCTATGGTGTACTAATTATTTAGTACCATATTGGAAGTTCAAAGGACAAATCAATCAACTTAAATAGGTGGACCATTAGTGCATCTATTGAGAAGTTGAGAAAAGGATGAAGGACTGCCACACGCGCGCGCGCGCCGCCGCCGGCCGGGCCGTGGCCGTGGCTCGTGGCTCGTGGTAGATCTTGGGTTGAACCAGACCTGATCAACAGTTCCCAGTTGTTGGATTAATGTGGGCTTGGCCCAAATTAATATTCAATAATAGTCAATGCTAATGGCCCACATTAATGCTATGGTGTACTAATTATTTAGTACCATATTAGAAGTTCAAATGACAAATCAATCAACTTAAATAGGTGGACCATTAGTGCATCTATTGAGAAGTTGAGAAAAGGATGAAGGACTGCCACACGCGCGCGCGCGCCGCCGCCGGCCGGGCCGTGGCCGTGGTCGTGGCTCGTGGCTCGTGGTAGATCTTGGGTTGAACTAGCCTGATCAACAGTTCCCAGTTGTTGGATTAATGTGGGCTTGGCCCAAATTAATATTCAATAATAGTCAATGCTAATGGCCCACATTAATGCTATGGTGTACTAATTATTTAGTACCATATTAGAAGTTCAAAGGACAAATCAATCAACTTAAATAGGTGGACCATTAGTGCATCTATTGAGAAGTTGAGAAAAGGATGAAGGACTGCCACACGCGCGCGCGCGCCGCCGCCGGCCGGGCCGTGGCCGTGGCCGTGGCCGTGGCTCGTGGCTCGTGGTAGATCTTGGGTTGAACTAGACCTGATCAACAGTTCCCAGTTGTTGGATTAATGTGGGCTTGGCCCAAATTAATATTCAATAATAGTCAATGCTAATGGCCCACATTAATGCTATGGTGTACTAATTATTTAGTACCATATTGGAAGTTCAAAGGACAAATCAATCAACTTAAATAGGTGGACCATTGGTGCATCTATTGAGAAGTTGAGAAAAGGATGAAGGACTGCCACACGCGCGCGCGCGCCGCCGCCGGCCGGGCCGTGGCCGTGGCTCGTGGTAGATCGAACCTTGGTCCGAATATTCCTTTCAAACGGTTGCGCATTTTACCTGGAGCGATGAGGGCTCTTCCAGGTACGCGAATTGCAAACAACACATTCCCGTCCCATCTTCTGCGAGCACAGAGAGAGTGGGAGAGCAGGCCTCCGAAATCACCGACTGCAGAGATACACTTGCACGGGTGTGCGGGCGATCAGATTTTTGGGGAGCGTCTTCGCGACTGCTCGCTTGATCTGTTTGTCCAGCTGCTTCGTCCATAGCTTGCTGTTCGTCGCCTTCCCGAGTTGACGCGTGCTGCTGTTCTTCTTCCCGGCGACCGTTCGAGGGACTGCACAGCGTACATCTTCCTGCACCGACTTCGTACGGCTACATCGAACAAACACACGAGATGTCTCGTGTGAATGGAGCCACTGATGCCTTGAGCATCGGTCCCTCCGCTGGGTACACTCTGTTCTTCGTATTTGTGCATGTTTCATTGCTGTTTACTGCTTATGCGAGTAGTTATACACACATGCACATACATGTCATCACATATATCGCACTGTTTTTCTGGATTAAATTAAAACTAAAAATGCCTAACTTTCTAACAATCCAAAAATCTGATATTAGGCATTTTTCTGTTAGTGGTTTTGCTGCTGCGTTAAAACCAAGTGAACCTTTTGATGGGACGTTTTACAAGAGATGGCGTAGTAAGATGATACTGTGGTTGACCGCAATGAACTGCTATCACGCCGCACAGGGGAAACCCGAACAGTTCACTCCTGAAGAGGAGAGAATGTTCGACGTTGCCGATAACCTGTTTCGAGGCACCGTGATTGGCGCTCTTGCCAACAAGTATGTTGATTCTTATCTAACGTGCACATCTGCAAAAGAGTTATGGGATGCATTAGATGAGAAGTTTGGTGTTTCTGATGCTGGTAGCGAGCTGTACATCATGGAGCAGCTGTTTGACTATAAGATGGTGGAAAACCGTCCTGTAGTTGAACAGGCTCATGAAATACAGGCACTGGCTAAAGAACTCGAACAATTCCCATGTGTCTTGCCTGACAAGTTCGTGGCCGGCGGTATTATCGCTAAACTGCCACCTTCTTGGACGGACTTTGCTACCACTCTAAAACATAAGAGACAAGAGTTTAGCGTGGCTGAGCTTATTGGTTCTCTTGATGTTGAGGAGAGGGCGAGAGCAAAAGACACTCGTGGAAAAGGAGTTGAGACTTCTAGTGCCAATATGGTACAAAAGAAGAACTCCAATGCATCACATAATAATAAAAAGAAGAACAAGCAACAGAATGCCACGAAGCCCAAGCAGGCAGCCTCGTTCAAAAAGAAGAACAAAGGAGCTGGTTGCTTTGTTTGCGGGAGTACTGATCATTGGGCAAGCGCTTGTCCAGACCGCAAATTTAAGCAAGAGAAAAAACCAGCTCAAGAGAAGAAAACAGTAAACATGGTTGTTAGCGAGACTGCAGAAGGAACATCGGGGTATGGTAATCTTTTACCTACTGTTCTTTCAGTGTGTCAATCCCCTGAGTGGTGGGCTGATACCGGTGCTAATATTCATGTGTGTGCTGATATTTCTTTATTTTCTTCTTATCAGTGCAAAGGGACTGGAGCCTTGCTGATGGGGAATGGATCACATGCGCGTGTTCTTGGTGTTGGTACAGTCATTCTGAAGTTTACTTCGGGAAAGACGGTGCTATTGAAGAACGTGCAGCATGTCCCCTCCATCAAAAAGAATCTAGTTAGTGGCTCTCAATTGTGTCGAGATGGCTACAAAATTGTCTTTGAGTCTAATAAATGTATACTGTCTAAGTATGGAACGTTTGTTGGAAAAGGCTATGACAGCGGAGGCTTGTTCCGCTTATCTTTGCATGATGCGTGTAATAAGTCTGTGAACAATGTTGTTTCGAATGAGTCGTATATTTGGCATTCACGACTTTGTCATATCAATTTTGGTTGTGTCTCGCGGTTAGCAGATTTAAATTTAATCCCGAAATTTGATTTAGTCAAAGGTTCTAAGTGCCAGGTGTGCGTGCAATCTAAGCAACCTCGCAAGCCTCACAAGGCTGCGGAGGCGAGGAATTTGGCACCACTAGACTTAATACATTCCGATTTATGTGAGATGAACGGAATATTGACTAAAGGAGGCAAGCGATATTTTATTACTTTTATCGATGACTCTACTAGATTTTGTTATGTGTATCTCTTAAAATCAAAAGATGAAGCTTTGCATTATTTTAAGACCTACAAAGCTGAAGTTGAAAATCAACTCGAGAGGAAAATTAAACGGTTAAGGTCTGATCGTGGTGGAGAATATTTTTCGGGTGATTTTTCTGATTTTTGTGTGGAACATGGTATTATTCATGAGAGGACACCGCCATACTCACCACAATCCAATGGGGTTGCTGAAAGAAAGAACCGTACTCTAACTGATTTGGTTAACGCCATGTTAGAGACTTCAGGGTTATCTAAGGAATGGTGGGATGAGGCGATCTTGACGGCGTGTCATGTCCTGAATAAAGTTCCCACAAAAAACAAAGAAATCACACCATTCGAGGAATGGGAAAAGAAGAAATTAAATATCTCCTATTTGCGCACCTGGGGTTGTTTGGCTAAAGTGAATGTGCCAATTAACAAGAAGCGCAAATTAGGACCGAAAACTGTTGATTGTGTTTTCCTTGGGTATGCTTTCCACAGCATTGGATATAGGTTTTTAATTATAAACTCTGGAGTACCGGACATGTTGGTTGGTACAATTATGGAGTCCAGAGATGCTACGTTTTTTGAGGACGAATTTCCCATGAAAGCTACACATGATACGTCTAATGATGAACCAACGATACCCCATGAGCATTTTATTCCGGTAGAACACACTGAGGAATCCCATATACATAATCATGTGGAAAATGACAATGTATCAACTCGAAAGAGTAAGAGACCAAGGATTGCAAAGTCCTTTGGTGATGATTACATTGTATATCTTGTGGATGACACACCAAGTACCATTGAAGAGGCATATTCCTCTCCTGATGCTGACTTTTGGAAGGAAGCAATAAGGAGTGAGATGGATTCTATTATGTCTAATGCAACTTGGGAGGTAGTTGAGCGTCCTTATGGGTGTAAGCCCATTGGAAGTAAATGGGTGTTCAAGAAAAAACTTAGGCCTGATGGTACTATTGAAAGGTACAAGGCGAGGCTTGTAATTAAAGGCTATTCACAGAAGGAAGGTGAGGATTTCTTTGATACTTATTCACCTGTGGCTCGATTGACCACAATTCGTGTGCTACTTTCTTTGGCTGCCTCTCATGGTCTACTCGTCCATCAAATGGATGTTAAGACAGCATTCCTAAATGGAGAGCTAGATGAGGAAATTTACATGGAGCAGCCAGCTGGGTTTGTAGCAAACGGTCAAGAAGGCATGGTGTGTAAATTATTGAAATCTTTATATGGCCTAAAACAAGCACCTAAGCAATGGCATGAAAAGTTCGATAGAACTTTGACTTCTGCCGGTTTTGTTGTGAACGAAGCAGACAAGTGTGTATACTATCGGTATGGTGGGGGCGAGGGAGTAATTTTATGCCTATATGTTGATGACATTCTAATCTTGGGGACGAGTCTTGATGTGATTAAAGAGACAAAAGACTTTCTGTCTAATAATTTTGAAATGAAAGATTTGGGAGAAGCTGATGTTATTCTTAACATTAAGCTACTGAGAGAAGGCATTGGTGGGATCACACTTGTGCAATCCCATTATGTGGAAAAGGTTTTGAGTCGCTTTGGTTTTAGCGAATGTGAACCTGCTCCAACGCCTTATGATCCTAGTAAGCTATTAAAGAAAAATCGAAGGATAGCTAGGGATCAATTGAGATATTCCCAAATAATTGGTTCACTCATGTATTTAGCTAGCGCTACGAGGCCTGACATCTCATTTGCTGTGAGCAAACTTAGTCGATTTGTTTCAAATCCGGGAGATGATCACTGGCGTGCTCTTGAGAGAGTTTTGCGCTATCTAAAGGGTACTATGAGTTTAGGCATCCATTATACCGGGTACCCAACAGTTCTGGAGGGTTATTGTGATGCAAACTGGATATCTGATGCTGATGAGATATATGCCACAAGTGGATATGTGTTTTCACTTGGAGGTGGTGCTGTTTCATGGAAGTCTTGCAAGCAGACCATCTTAACGAGGTCGACTATGGAAGCAGAACTCACAGCATTAGATACCGCTTCAGTTGAGGCTGAGTGGCTTCGTGAACTCCTTATGGATTTACCGGTGGTTGAAAAACCTGTGCCGGCTATTTCCATGAACTGTGATAATCAGAATGTGATAATTAAGATAAACAGTTCTAAGGATAATATGAAGTCGACAAGGCACATAAAGAGGCGTTTGAAATCTGTCAGGAAATTGAGAAACTCCGGAGTAATAGCGTTGGATTATGTCCATACGTCTAAAAATCTGGCAGATCAATTTACTAAGGGGCTATCACGTAGTGTGATAGATAGTGCATCAAGTGAGATGGGCATGAGACCCACCTAAAGTTTATCATAGTGGTAACCTGTTCTATGTGATCGGAGATCCCGTGAATTAGAATGGTGAAACAAGCTAGTGGTAGACTGAGAGGAAAGACCCTTAATAAGGCTCATTTCAGATGCATATCTTTCCTTACTGTAAGGTAGGTTGGTGTTTACACCTTAATATGTTCCAAGTGGCTTTGTGAAGCAAAGATGTTGTCCTACAGAACATCTTTAGAGGAACATACCTATATGGGTTAACTGCTAGTCACAGTTTATGAGATCTGGGTGGTTTCTAGATACCCATGAAAGGCTATGGAGTTTGACTTATATGCTCCAACCAGAGGGGATGCGTTCAGCAATCTAGTACTGGTAAAGAGTTTAGATGAAACTCATTCCACACAAAACTGCCAATTCAAGGCCTAGTCCATTGTGCAGTTGTGGTCAAGTGTAGTCTAAGTTCTAGGTGGATGTTCAACTTAACAGTCTCCATCGAAACACCAGTATATCAAACGTTTGAGATGATGAGAGCTTTTTAGTGTGACTTAGCATTTGGTGGGGATTGTTGGATTAATGTGGGCTTGGCCCAAATTAATATTCAATAATAGTCAATGCTAATGGCCCACTTTAATGCTATGGTGTACTAATTATTTAGTACCATATTGGAAGTTCAAAGGACTAATCAATCAACTTAAATAGGTGGACCATTGGTGCATCTATTGAGAAGTTGAGAAAAGGATGAAGGACTGCCACACGCGCGCGCGCCGCCGCCGCTGCCGGCCGGGCCGGGCCGGGCCGGGCCATGGCCGTGGCCGTGGCTCGTGGCTCGTGGCTCGTGGTAGATCGGACCTTGGTCCGAATATTACTTTCAAACGGTTGCGCATTTTGCCTGGAGCGAAGACCGTCATGATAACCGTCCGTTTCCTGTCTTATGGCTAGTAACGGACGTCAGTTACTGTCGTCAGTTTCCAGTTCTAATGCGCGACCGTTTCTGTCCGTTGTTCTTCTCCCTCCTTCTGACCGCCTATAAGAATGGAGAGGGAGGGCTCTTCCAGGTACGCGAATTATCTCACGCGAATTGCAAACAACACATTCCCGTCCCATCTTCTGCGAGCACAGAGAGAGTGGGAGAGCAGGCCTCCGAAATCACCGACCGCAGAGATACACTTGCACGGGTGTGCGGGCGATCAGATTTTTGGGGAGCGTCTTCGCGACTGCTCGCTTGATCTGTTTGTCCAGCTGCTTCGTCCACAGCTTGCTGTTCGTCGCCTTCCCGAGTTGACGCGTGCTGCTGTTCTTCTTCCCGGCGACCGTTCGAGGGACTGCACAGCGTACATCTTCCTGCACCGACTTCGTACGGCTACATCGAACAAACACACGAGATGTCTCGTGTGAATGGAGCCACTGATGCCTTGAGCATCGGTCCCTCCGTTGGGTACACTCTGTTCTTCGTATTTGTGCATGTTTCATTGCTGTTTACTGCTTATGCGAGTAGTTATACACACATGCACATACATGTCATCACATATATCGCACTGTTTTTCTGGATTAAATTAAAACTAAAAATGCCTAACTTTCTAACACCAGTCACGGCGCCGTTACACTGTTTCCCCCGTCAGCCCAGCCACGTCTCCCCGTTTCCCGGTTTCTAAAACCGTCTTCGTGCAATCAACTCAGACAAACCCACGCCGATAGGAAGAAAACCCCAGCGGTCGCGCCGTCTTTCCTTGCGTCTGAGGCGACTCGCCAGGCGATTTCCGCCGTTCCAATCCAGCGCTGCTGAGCTCCTTCAATCTCCGAGCATTGGAGCCCGATTCAAGAGCAAATGCTTTCCCAGAAGTTCCAGGTAATCCAACTTCGAATACATCGGGGTTTCCGTCGATTTTTGAAGCATTTTTTGTCGATTGAAGTGAATTTGATGGTAACCCTTATTCTTCAGCTAAATGTGTGATTTGTATCCGATTATACATCTCTCTAATCGGCTCATTGCATCGCTCATTGCATCTCTCTTTTGTTCAGGAGCCCCAATCTTAGAGCATTTGTATTTCTTCTAGATCCACTGTATCGCTCGGCATTCATAGACCTAGACAAAGGCTGTGGATCAGGTATTTATTCACGAGTTTGCAGAGAGCACCTTTACACAATATTAGTAACACGTATATGCTTATTGTATTCGATATATATGCATATCGTCAGTAATGTTTATGCACATTTGTACAAATGTTTTGAATATTGGTCAAGATAATATGCATAATTGCATTGTTCTATTTACTTGAATCATTAGTTTACACACCTGTTTTATTATATATAAAATATACTTACTGGATTTGATATATATGCATATCGTCAATACTGTCTATGCTCATTTGTACAGATGTTTATGAACATTGGGCAAGATAATAAGCATAACTGCATTGTTCTATCTACTTGAATCAGTAGTTTACACTCCTGTTTATTATATATAAATACATACAGATACTGTTATTTATGCAAAAGTTTTATAAATATTCATTTTTGAATTTCAGCTAAATATGTATATTACTATGAACCAGTTATTAAAATATGTTGTATAGTTAGTTGATGCAAAAATGGCACTTATTTTATCATGCTCCAGTTACAATTATATGAAATATTAAATTAATCTTTATGTTTGTATATAACCATTGTTCATTAAATGTTGTCATATAAATGGAAAAAGGTAGTTTAAGTTATGTAACTCTATTTAGTATTATGTAGTATGCATTGTAGATAGTTATAGTAAAAATTAGATTTTTTGGCGAATTTATTCATGCATAAATCATTGTATTTAAAAATAACTTTTTTTCAATAGATTTATTCAGTGTTTAATCATGAGATCTGTTGATCGCCTCCAACTAATCCAAAAAGACTAACCATTGAGTCAAGTCAGGAGGTTTTTTCCATTGACATTTCCAGACGAACTCGATCTAGCAGTTCAGCACATCAAAATGATTATCCACATAATCAGAAGCAGACTGAGCCACAACCAGCACCAGTTCATCGTTTTCGCAGAAAGGCACTAGCTTGTTGTGTAAAAAGAAATCCTCCTTCTGCTCCATCCACACTGTCTGATGATGATTTCATGGATGCTCCATCTTTGAAGCGCCAATTCAGATCAGCCTCACCTTCCCCTTCAGAAAAAAACAGTGCAAAGAAGATTAAAGTCCCTTCCCCACAAGTTCCGAGTGTGAAAAGCAGTCCAAAGTTTGATATAGATGTCAAGTCTAAACAGAAGACTCCTAGAAAATCCCAGGTACTATGTATATATTTCTGTTTATTTATGTGTTAATATTCGTGCCCAATCAATTTTGTATTTCCCCCCACGTTACATTTATATATATTATTATCTCAAAGTATGCTGTTTATTTTTTTTAGTGTTGTAGACTAGTTATTTACAAGTCTCTAATAAATATCACTTGTATGTATATATAGTATCCTTAGTTATAACAATATATATACTTTGTGTATTAATGCATATTCATTTATGCTTTCAGAAATTGAATATCCGCTGCATTCCTTATGATGTTATTGTCTCAACTTGGATAATGAGTGATCGGCAGCGCGATGCAGTCGCTAGGTTGGGATTTTCCAGTATATTTGATTTGCGAACTGATGCCTTAGAGAGCAGATCTCTCATCAGGTGGTTGATGGATAAATTGGATCCACATGACATGACCATATGCCCAGGGGCTAGCAAGGAACTGAAGATAACAAAAGAGACGGTTCGTCTTATTTTGGGTTTGCCATGTGCTGGAGGGGGCAGAGAGTTTACCGATTGATATGATGAAGTGGATGCTGCTGCAAAACTGAGACGTGATCTCAAAGTTGGTAAAGAAGAATTTGATGTTGTCAAGCTTCAGGACAAGATAGTGCTTGGCAATGATAATGAGTTATCAATCAGATGCTTTTTTCTGATTCTATTCAATCGACTTCTTTTTCCATCTGCTTTATGGGGCATTACAAACAATGAGGTACTAATGACTTCAAAAATGGCCCGAATGGCTGATATTGACTGGTGTCAACTAGTTTACACGGATTTGTGTGATGCTGTCACACGTTGGCACAAAAGGAACAAAACAAATATTACTGCAACAATATATAGGTGTTCACTCATTGTTCTAGTAAGTAATTCTTTTGTTTACTGTGCATATATATGATATGCAAATATTTGTTTTGTACTAATTATATATTTTTTGCATTATTTTTTTCAGATTTACTATCTTGATCACTTACATCACCCAACATCTCCTGATAACAAATATGGTACTCCCCGCATTAAGTTTTTTGATAATGAGACCATAAGAGATTTGGCTAGGGGTGACAGACGTCTCCCCCGTAAAACTGGTGAACCATTCGGCCATGCAGAGGTTAGACATAAACATTTTTTGTCCTGTTATGCAGATGTTACAATTTTAATTACTGCTAACAGTTGTAACTGGGCTTTATACAATTTCGTAGCCATTCAGAAACGTGTTACGTCATTGCACCAGAACGGCCCGTTTCTGACGTTTTCAACATATATGTGGCACGTATCAGGCATTTGATTGACAATAAGTTGAAATGTTTGCCCTCCCAGCATCGACCAATGTTTGAATCAATGTTTGATCCTCATGACAAAGAGGTGGATAAGTACTGTGATTCTCTTCAGCTGAGCCATCAGATGATTGTTTCGAAGCAGATTGAACTATCTGAAACATTTGGGGAAATGATCGATGAAGTCCTGAGGGCTGCAACGCAGCGCGATTCACAGCAAGAAGGTTTTATTATTTATGTTTATTTTTTTAAAATTAATCAAGCTCACGAATTATTGCGGGAAAAATTATATTTAGTTATACGATCTCAAATACTTTATTTTATGCAGCATTGTATATATAACTTATGCATTAATTTTCACTCATACAGTCACCAACACCTTTCAGTTGATTTTATTTTGAAAACTCTCATTTATTTTATGCATCCCGATAGTATATTGATGTAGTTTGCGATGATGTGTATGTTTAACCATTTTTTATAACGATACATTTATATTTCTGGTACATTTCAGTAACAACTACTTTATTATTATATTTTCCAAATGTAGATATCCCCCCCACTACCTCAATGCCTCCAACAAATGCTCCAGTATCCACTCCACCTGTTCCAACCCCTGATAATCAGCAACATGATCAGGAAATACATGTTCCTACTGATGATATCAAAGTATCAGAACAGGTAAGTTTTTCATACAAACTTTATATATAAATCATATATTAAATATAGCATACAAGTTATTGTTTACTCAAATTTCATATGTTACCATTACAGATTGTCAGTGGAAACGTTTGTGAAAAAATTCAGTTATGGATGCACCTATATTTGACAAGACTCCAAAATCAAATGTTTGTTTTCCTTTATTCACATTTATTATATTTTCAATTACAATTTATGCAAGTAGCAATAATATATATGCATGTTTTTATTTACTCTATTCACTAGGCTCTCACAACCGACAAGATTGTTGTTTCTGAAGTAACACCAAACATAAATACTGTCAGTATTTATACCTTCATCATATTATGTTAATATTAGTTATAACCTATGTTTGATTACGTTTATATTAATAATTTTATTGTTTTCAGGAAGGACAAAAAACTGTTAAACATGATACTCCCGTATCTGGTGCACCACAGTTTGACAAAACCCCATTGACAGAAGTAAGTCATGTCGTTTCATCTTCTTATATTTTTTTATATATGTACACTACAATACATAATTATTTATGCCATTGATTACTAACAAATATATATATATCAGGCAACTACTGAACTTGTTGCAAAGGATATTTCTTCCAAATCTGCAGTTGCTGAACCTCCCCACGTATCACGTGAAGAATGTGCTCGCCAACTATTTAAGTTCATTTTATCAGGACAACTAGATCCGAGCATGTATGTATTCGTTATTCAAACTTCAATTAAGTATAATTAGATGATTTGTAATTAAAGTTTCATTTTTTCCAGGACTATCATTGATTTTGGAGGATTTGGAGGTTCTTTCCTGGATGTTGTCCAATCGTTTGGCCCTAATAAATGCCTTGAGAACATTTTCATGCAGGGATTTATCGAATGTATTCGTGATGACAATGTATTATACAATCCAGATACCATAATCAACACTATAATACTAAATGTCAATGTTGGGGTATTTTTTTCTCTTCAACTTCGTATCATATTTCAACCCTTACTGTATAAATATATAATACTAATCAATATATTTTTTGTCTAGACCGTTTTGAATATCGAGGAGTTCAAACAGCACAGTTCTAATCCCCAGCCCTTCTCAACATCAGTTCTTAAAGAACAACTAGAGCCGACGCTTCCTCCAGATGAAGTTCTGAACCAAATAAAATTGGTGAGCCCCAATCAGTTTTATTTGTAAGAATATTTTAATGTTCTGTTGGTCATAAGTTATATTTTACATTATCTTTCATTTTCCATACACCTATTATTGTTCATTCATGAACTTATACATATATCTTAACAGATCCTGGTTCCTATGCTACGTCGTAGTCATTGGACCCTTTATGCAATCAACTTTCAACTTCGTCGAATAGACATTTTAGATTCAAATCCTTATGGGACATTGCTTGGAGGCACTACCTGGAAACAAATCCACAATGATCAATTGTTGATAAATGGAACGAAGATACCTTGGTCCAGATTAATAATGAGAAGACTTAGCATTGCGTTACATGAAGCTCGACCAGATACAAGTTTATCAAAGTTTGGCAACTACAAGATTGGGCTTCTTCCCAATTGTCCAACCATGTTACCAGGGTCAAACGATTGTGGTTTTTTGTCGCAAACTTCCTCCAATACTACGATTTTGATGATGGCGACTTATCAGAATTTTATGTACCGATATGTTACTAAATTAGTGTTTTGAACATGCATATATTACTCCTTCATACTTATTCTTAGCATTAATTCAACTATTATGACTATTTCAGAATGAACCATTGGACCAACGTGCTTTTGTTCTGCATTACCTGACCTTTCATCGCAACAACAGGGTTTACCCCCTCCCTGCGTGTCGGTGTTTCGGGTCCGACTGCGCACCGGGTTACCCCCAAGGTGCTTTTAGGAGTAGGACGGTGTTACCGACTGTAGCTCGATGGTTCGTGCTGGGCGCACGAGAAATAGTAGACAATGATGTACAGGTTCGGGCCGCTTTGAGATGCGTAACACCCTACGTCCTGGCTGGGATGCTTTATGCGATGAGTTACAAGGGAGCTCTCTAGTGCTAGAAAACATAAAGAACGGGATGGAAGGCTAAGTGATGAATGATGTCGATCTCTCCTCTTGAAGGGGTGCCCCCTAGGCCTTATATACTCGACCGTGGGGCATTACATGTGGATATGATAACAACGTGAGCCGGAATAATAGTGAACTAACTAAATCTGTCTCCCTATAATTCAGCCGACTCATCCCCACATAGTTCCGATGTATGGGGCTCCTGCGCGGGAAGGTCGGGTCACTGCTGTGGTTACTGTTCGGATGTTGTTGGGCCGTCTAGGCCTGCACCGACCCGGCCTTGTGTTGATCTATCTCATTGGTCGTTCCTCCCAAGCCCACGAGGGGGATGACCTTACGAATTATGGGGCCTTTGGGCCTTTCGTGAGGTCTTTTGTCCTTCTAGTGGACCCGGGGGATATCTGTCCCCCACAAGCCCCCGATCTTTGGGCTGATTTTGAAATAAACGGCCCAAAGATCCTAGGTCCAGCTTGCGGTATTTGATTTTACCAGGGAATGCTTTGGGAATAAGTCTGCCGGGTCACTGCTTCAGAATCCTGAGTGATCCGGTTTACACGTCTTCTTTTTACTGTCTTCTTCTGCTATTATTCCTCAAAATTTGGTGTTCTATCTCGGGTTTATGCTTCGGAGGTCAGCATTTTGCACTGTTGAACCGTGAAGTCCATTGGGTGCACCGAAGGTGCACCCAATGGGTGTAGCCCCCGAGCTTCGAGTGGATTTTTGAAAATAATCCACTCGAAGGTCTTCATTTCATGTGTTTTTCTGGGAATCATCCTCCCTCTTTGTTGAATGCCTTGGAGACCAGCATTGTATTGTTGATACTACGCTTTAGAGGTCAGCGTATATTTTTGTCTTTATGGCCGAGTACGCGATCTGCCCATATCTTGATAGATTTTGCCATTTATTTGATCTACGACTGATTGGACGTTCGATGGATGGCCCTTGGCTAGTCTCCATGTCACTTCATGCTTTGATGCTTCTGTTGATTAGACTTGTACCTCATCGGCTATATTTGGCTTTCCTTTGATCCCTGCTGATATCTTTCTTCTGTCTTGAAGTATTCATTGCATATACTGTTCAGATGTGACAGTGTTGAAAATATACTGATAATTCCTAGGCGTCCCCCCCAATGGGTGTAGGCAAGGGACGGCTTGGTACGCTGAGCATTTAGCAAATTGCTTCTGAGTAGTAACTTGATGTGACCGCGAGCGTAATCATATCGCCTGCGCGGTTGACTGGAGTCCCAATGGGTGTCGTGTTACGTGAAACGGCGTCAGCCGCCTGACGTGTCTTCAGACGGTTTGAATTGCATATTGAATTTTTGTGACTGTTCAGTGGCCGTGGTAGGAGGTGAGCGGTTGCCTTCTTCTTCTATAAATAGTACTCTTGCTTCTCCAGCGTTTTCACGCTTCTTGCTACTGCTTGCTGTTTAATCTTCTCTCCTTCCTTCCACTTCCGCCATGGGCAAGAACAAGAAAGGCAGCAGCTCTTCGCATCACTCGGGCGACAAGCGCAAGCGTGAGCCGACTCCTCCTTCGGAGGACTTCGGCGACTCAGAATACTCGGAGGAGGAGTTCTCCTCTGAGTCCGAGGGTTCTCCGACTCCTGCTTCTCCCCCAGCGTCGTCTGATGATTCAGACGACTCCCAGGGGATCACCGCGGAGGTATGGACCTACATCCGGGCCGTTGAGCGTGCCGGGCTCGAGGGCTCGGATGAGTCGGAGTACTCCTCGGACGAGGAGAATCCCTCCAACTCGTCCGAGGAGGGCAGCGGCGGCGACGACGGTGACGGCGACGACGACGGAGGCGACGGTGACGGCGGTGGCAACGGCGGCAAGGGCGGAGGCGACAGCGGCGATGGCGGCAACGGCGACGGCGGTGGCGGCAGCAAGGGCAGCAATAAGGCCAGTGGCTAGACGCCACTGGTTTTAGATGTTAGTGTAGATTAGTAGTAGAAATAGTATTAGCGAAATAATGTAGTAGTAGCTAGTAGTATAGTTAGTTAAATGTAGTAGAAGGGGAAGCATCAACTCATAATGAGTTGATTTGTAAGTTCGGTAGTACTTCCCGTATAATGAAGAATGATTTTGATTCCTCTCGTGCGTATCATTCCGCTTTCTTGCTGATCGTCGTTTGTGTTGATGCCTACTGCAGAGGCTATTTCTGAACGTAATGCTTGAGTAGCAACTTAGAATCGTTGAGCCATGCTTCAGACTACCTTCTTCATGATGCCAACGCTTTAGTAGTGGGGGCCGAGTGATTATCAGTGATGTTGGAGCTTTTTAGAGGTGATAGCCGAGCGATAACGGGTCGCGTCGGTGTTTTAGAGATAACGACCGAGCGGTTACTGGCGACGTCGGCGTTTTAGAAGTAACAGCCGAGTGATAATGGACCACGTCGGCTGCTTTGAAAGTAGTGGCCGAGTGAAGTCAAATAACGCCAGCGTTTTTAGAAACGACAGCTGAGTCAATTTGGGCCGCGTCGGCCGTTTTGGAGATAACGGCCGAGTGATGACATGACACGCCAGCGTTTTAGAAATAACGACTGGGTGATGACATGGCACACCAGCGTTTTAGAAATAACGGCTGGGTGATGACTGGGCACTTTTTAGAAATGACATCTGGCTCGGGGAAATCCCATATGTACTGCACTGTCGCACGCCTCCACGCTCCGTGCCCTAGTTTCTGCTTTTTTGCATCCAGGCTTTCTCTGCTTTCCTGCAATATCGCTTTCGCTCCGTTTGCTAGCAAGGCTGAGATGGCGCCCAAGCGGAAAGCTTCGAGTTCATCCGTCGCAATCATTCCTCCCATTGATCCCAACAGTCAGTTGCCTTTCGCAGGTAACCATATGTCTGTTGTCTCCGAATCCGACCTTCTTCATCTCGTTTCCATCGGGGTTCTTCCTCCGAAGGAGCTCTGTTCGCGGCGGATCTGCCGTGGGGTCACTGTTCCGACAGAAGACACCCACGAATCCGTCATTTACGTTCCTTTTCTTATCCGCGGACTTGCTCTACCCATTTCTCCTTTCTTCTGCGGTCTCCTTGATTTCTATCGCTTGAATCTGACCCATCTGAATCCCAATTCTATTCTGCAAGTTTCTGTTTTTGTCCATTTATGCGAAGCCTTTCTTGGTGTTTTGCCCCACTTTGGCCTTTGGAAGTATCTGTACCACTATCGGCCTAGGATGGCCGGGGGGCAGCACCAGCTGGTGGGGGGCGCGAGCTTGGAGATGTGCCACGGAAGGAAGACTGATTACCTCGACATCCCACTCAAGGACAGCATCAAGGGATGGCGCCTAGAGTGGTTCATCATGGAGAATCATGGGAATTCCCTCCCCCCACGGTCAGGGAGACAGCCGGATGTTCGCACTCCGAGCTAGACTGAATCCCCCACAGACCAGGAGGTGGCTGAGGCAAGGGCTCTGTTAGCGGAAGTTGGATTGTTGAAAGAAAGGAGTCTGACTGCAGAAGCTGTGGTCGTTGACTTTGTTTTCAAGAACATTCAGCCACTGAAAGACAGAGAATATCCGGCCTATCTGTATCAAGGCTTGGCTAATTCAACCCGGGTGACCAACAGAAGAATTCCTGCTGTGGACTTAGTGAGCCGGCTCGAGATGATACTCAGAGGCAAGGTGTCGAACATCGGCGCTCCTGTTGCATACTCGGCCTGGAATTTGCCTCCCTCCCAAGCCTTTATCAGTTTCGTGTCAAATCCTCCTGCTGATGATAGCGGTTTGGGCCTTAGAGTGCGACCCTCTCTCGAAGAAGTTAGTGCTTTGGTTGCCTCACTCGGAGAGATTCCTGACGACGAGAGGCAGGATCATTTTGAGGTGCCTTTGAATCCAATTGACGCGGAGATAAGTGCCATGCTAGATATGTTAGCTGAAGATTCTTCTGATGCAGTCCCTACTGAAACACTGACGGTAGCGCCCATCCTAGGGGATAGCGAAGCTTTAGATATTCAGAAGTCTAACAACGTTCGTCCGAAGCGTTCTCGCCGAACCAATCAGCCTGCTTCTCCTGTTGACGGGGAGAAACAGAAGAAGAGACGTCTTGGTCGAGTGTCTAGTTTTGACCAGGATGTTGGTCCTTCCGTTCCTGCTGCTGAAGAAGTGCCAGTGCCTGCATTTGCTGAAACTGATCCTGATGGGTGTAGCCTGCCTGCTATTAACCCCAATGGGTGTGGCCTGGATGACGTTGATCCCAGTGGGTGTAACCTGGATGACGCTGACCCCAATGGGGGTACTGTCCGCGTTGTTGATGATGGTGAGGAGGAGGAGGATGAAATCCCTCTGACTTGGAACAACAGCCGACGCTACATTGCTAGTGGCGAAAGCAGTGGTGTTCCTTCTCCAGCCCTGTCTGCTCTTGTTGGTCTACAAGAATTGTCTCTGGCCAACTTTGATCAAGCTCTTGAGGATATGGTTCCAGAAGATCTATTGTCAGAGCCGGCAGATGTTGGCGCGATGGATGTTTGTGCTGATGTGCTTGATGCCGGGTTGGGGTCATCCTGGGCAGCGTCCCGTGCCTCATCGACCTTGGAGCATGGTCCTGAGGGTCAGGAAGCTGGTCTGGATTGCATTGCTCCCATGGAAGTGACTGAGGGACCTTCGGCCTTAGAGGTGGCTGTTGTAGAGAACTCGGCCCTCAAGGATGGTGCTGGCGCTTACCCAGCCCCCGAGGGTGTTGCCGGGAATTATCCGGCTCAGATGGGTAGCACGAGCGATAACCCAGCCCCCGAGGGTGTTCGAGTTGGTTCTCCCTCTAACACTTCCATGGATGTTCATGTGGGATCTTCTCCTCCGCACTCTGATTGCATGGCAGCAGTAGGGTTTCGTGTCAAGAGGTCGTTTTAGAGGTCAATGTTCCTGATGACAGAGTTCTGACTTCTGCTGGTGACGCTGACTTGGTTCCCAATGATGCATTGCGGGTTGTTCCAGTTGGTGGCCCTTCAGCAAGCCATCGGTTGATTTCCCACAACTTGGGGGTTCCCTCATTTTTCTCTAACCTCCAGGTATCTTGGTTTCTTCTGCCCTGACTTTTACTTCAGGTAGACTGTCGTTATTATGCTCATCTGTTTTTATCGTCAGGCATTGGTGGATGAAATGGCTAGCCGGTTGAAATCACAGGGGACCTCTGTCCCGGAAGGGGCTTTGTCCCTAATGCATTGGAATCCAGTGTTACTTCAGCGGTGAGTATCTGACTTGGAGATGGCAAATGCTGGTTAGTGCCCCTTTTTGTCTTCATTAGCTATTTGAGTAATCTGCTTTATAGCTGAACACCCTTGCTTGACTGTTTCCTGATAGACATGGCCCAGCAGTACTCTGATCTTGAAGAAAAACATTCTCAAGGTCAGACTGAACTAGCCCGGCGGTGCTCTGGTCTTGAAGAAAAGTATTCTCAAGGTCAGGCTGAACTGGCCCGGGTCTCTGCTTCTCTGAATGATGCTAACACGCTGAACTCTACTCTCCGTGCTCAGCTCGACTCTGAAAAGGTGACCTGTGAATCTTTGTTTTGTTTGTTGTGTTCTTATTGCTTGCTCGACATTTGGAGAAACTGATTCTTGTTTGCAGGAGGAAAAACGTGTCCTTGCTACTTCTCGTGACAATCTGGAAAAGCTATACCGTGATGCCAGCAACTCGTTGACTATCTCGGAGAGGAGTCATCGTTTTACCATGGAGGACCTGGATAACCATCGCTACAAGCTGCAAGAGTCTCTGGATGATATGATTCGCCTCAGGCAATTGGTGTCGAACAAGGATACTGTCATCAAGGATTTGTGTGCTTCCAAAAAGTCAGTAGTCCAGGAGCTAGAGGCCGCTCGGTTGGCTGTCAAGGCCGCTGAAGATACTTCTGCTACTCTGAAGGCCCAGTGCGACAAGGCCATGGACAAAGCCGTTCACGCGGGGCGAATTCTGATGAGGAGACCTGGCGTGGTTGTTCCCGATGACATAGTGGCAGATGTGAATGCCGCTCCCGATTCTTCGAGTCGTCCTTCCTCGTCGGTCGCTCCTGCGAAAAACATTTCCAGATAGAAAACACTGAATGCCTTGAGTATATGGTTAGTGTTCTTGGATGTTTCGTTAGAAAACACTTTTTGGTACTGAATACTGTTATTGTTTTCCTGTTGTTAGAGTTCAACGGTATCTACAATCGTAAAAGTAAGTGCATCATGATGGTTTTGAATTTTTTTGTGGGGCGTAGAAATCGCCCTGGGATGAATAGTTGCAAACGTGCCGAATGTGTCGTGCCAATTTAAGTCGTTGCCAGCTTAAATCGATCGTTCCGCTGTCAGGGGTATAGTGATCACCGGCCTGAACCGATTGCTCCGTTGGTAGGGTATAGTGGTCACCGTTAGTTAAGTAAGCGTGAGCATGTCGCACCATCTTAAGTCATCGCTGACTTTAAGCCAATTGCTCTGTTAGTAGGGTATAGTGGTCACCCCGAGTTAAGTAAGCGTGAGCATGTTGCACCGTCTTAAGTCATCGCTGACTTAAGTCGATTGCTCCGTTGGTAGGGTATAGTGGTCACCCCGAGTTAAGTAAGCGTGAGCATGTTGCACCGTCTTAAGTCATCGCCGACTTAAGCCGATTGCTCCGTTAGTAGGGTATAGTGGTCACCCCGAGTTAAGTAAGCGTGAGCATGTTGCACCGTCTTAAGTCATCGCCGACTTAAGCCGATTGCTCCGTTAGTAGGGTATAGTGGTCACCTTGATGTGAGCAACAACGCAAAACGAAGAATTCCCGAAGCCTCTTTATTGATGATGCGTTTCCCAGTTTACAGAATACATTGCCGCCCCAATAGCTTTTGAAATGTAGCTAAGGATAAAACTTCCTGAGATGTTCTATGTTCCATGAGTTCCCGACTTCTGTGCCATCCATCTATGTGAGTCGATATGATCCAGGCCGAGTGACTTCAGCTACTATGAATGGTCCTTCCCATAGAGGTGACAATTTGTGCCGCCCCTCCCCCGTTAGAATTTGGTGGAGGATGAGATCTCCCACTGCAAAGGATCGACGTCGTATGGCCTTATCGTGATAGTGCCTCAAAGTTTGCTGATACCGTGCTGATTGAATCACCGTGTTTAGTCGTTCTTCTTCGAGTACATCGACATCCTCCAGCCTAGTAGCCTCAGCTTCTGCTATGTTTTCAAAGATCAACCTTGGTGCCCCAAACTCGAGATCAGCAGATAGCACTGCCTCCGAACCATAGACCATAAAGAAAGGAGTGTTTCCATGCAGGGCTCGACTAGGTTGAGTTCTCAGGCTCCAAACGACGTATGGCAATTCCCTGATCCACTTTCCTGCGAAATTTTCATTTTTGTCGAAAACTTTCTTTCTGAGCGCCTCCAATATCATCCTGTTGGCTCTTTCTACCTGCCCGTTGGCTCTCGGGTGTGCCACGGAGGCATATTTGATCTAAATGCCCTTTTTCTCGCAGAAGTCGAAGAACTCTGAGCTTGTGAAGTTGGATCCTAGGTCGGTTATGATGCTGTTCGGTATTCCAAACCTGAATATTATGTCTTGTATGAATTCCACTGCCTTAGCTGAAGTTAAGGAAGCAATGGGTTTGAATTCTATCCACTTAGTGAACTTGTCAATAGCAACCGGTACATGAGTGTATCCTCCTTGAGCTTTTTTGAAAGGTCCAATCATATCCAATCCCCAGCATGCAAATGGCCAAGTTACGGGTATGGTTTGTAGTTGCTGTGCCGGTAGATGCTGCTGTTTCGACAAGTATTGGCAGGCTTCGCACCTCTGAACTAACTTGGCTGCGTCACTTTTTGCTGTTGGCCAGTAGAAACCCGACCTGAAGACCTTCCCAACCATGGTCCTAGATGCTGCATGCACTCCACATTGCCTAGCATGGACCTCATCTAGAAGTTGCTTTCCAGTATCTGAAAGAATACACTTCATGAGGACTCCTGACGTGCCCCTTCTGTATAGCGTGTCCCCAATGAGCGTATAGTGAGCTGACTGCCTTGCGATACGCTCAGCTGTATTTTTGTCGTCTGGCTCCTCTTCATTCCTTATATATTTGATGATCGGCTCTCTCCAGTAATCAGGATTTGATTTTGGTTGGCTCAGAGTATTGCATTCTTCTACTGGATCTGCTGAAATGCTCGGGTGCGGTACTTCTTGGACAAAAACTCCAGGCGAGACCTGAGCCCGACTGGACCCTAGCTTAGACAATGCGTCTGCCGCTGTGTTGCGGTCTCTCTCCACATGATGAAACTCCAATCCTTCAAATTTATCTTCCAGTTTCCGGACAGCGGTGCAATATTTTTCCATGGAATCATTTGAGCAATCCCATTCTTTGTTTATCTGACTTATGACCACCAGAGAGTCTCCATACACCATCAGTCTCTTGATGCCCAGCGATACAGCAATGTTCAGCCCATGAATCAGAGCTTCATACTCGGCTGCGTTGTTAGAGGCCGGAAATAGCAACTGAAGGGCATATCTGAGGTGTTCGCCTCCAGGTGCAGTAAAGAGGTTCCCTGCGCCTGCTCCCTGCAGCTTTAACGAGCCATCAAAATACATTTGCCATACTTCTGCAGTTTCTGGTTATCTGGTACTTGCTATTCGGTCCACTCCGATACGAAATCAACCAGTGCTTGAGTTTTTATGACAGTGCAAGGTCGAAATTCAATGTCATGAGATCCCAGCTCATAGGCCCACTTGGCTATTCTCTCGATGACTTCTTTGTTGTGAAGAATATCTCCTATTAGAAATCCGGTGACTACTATGACTTTGTGGTCGTCGAAGTAGTGACGGAGCTTGCGTGCAGTCAGAAGTACTGCATATAATAGCTTCTGAACTTGAGGGTATTTCTTCTTCGAGGGACCCAGAACTTCACTGATGAAATAAACAGGATGTTGTACTGGGTATGCATGTCCTTCTTTTGCTCGCTCGACTACCAACGCGGTGCTCACCACGTGAGTCGTGCAAGAGATATATAATAGCAGATCTTCTGCTGGTTGAGTCTGCGTGGCTCGGCGTGGCGGTTTCAGCACTGGCGGTGTTGTCAAGAACTTTTTCAATGCATCTAGGGCTTCCTGTGCTTCTGAGGTCCACTGAAATTTGTCCACCTTCTTGAGTAACTTATAAAATGGTAAGCCTTTTTCTCCCAGCCTGGATATAAATCTGCTCAGGGCTGCCATACATCTGGTAAGTCTTTGAACTTTCTTCTGTGACCACGGTGCCTCCATCCTCATGATAGCTTCGATCTTTTCTGGATTAGCTTCAATTCCCCGGTGGCTGACAATAAACCCGAGTAACTTCCCTACTGGTACCCCGAAAACACATTTTTCGGGGTTAAGCTTCCATCGATATCGTCGTAGACTGTTGAAAACTAGCTGTAAATCTTCAATGAAATTTTCTGAATTTTCTGTTTTGATCACCACATCGTCCACATAAGCTTCCACACGCTTTCCCCAGTGATTGGCTAAGCATGTTTGAATAGCTCCCTGATAAGTCGCTCCAGCGTTTTTGAGGCCGAACGACATGGAGGTATAGCAGAAGGCTCCAAACGGGGTGATAAATGTCGTTTTTTTCCTCGTCTTATTTTGCCAGACTAATCTGATGATACCCAGAGTTGCAATCCAAGAAAGACAGCATAGAGCATCCGGCGGTTGAGTCCACCACCTGGTCGATCCTAGGAAGCCCGAAGGGATCCTTCGGACAGTGTTTGTTGAGATCCGTATAATCAACGCACATGCGCCAATCCACTTTATTCTTTTTGAGTACAAGAACAGGGTTGGCCAACCATTCAGGATGTAACACTTCTCTAATGAATCCGGCCGCGACCAAGCGAGCCAGCTCAGCACGGATGGCTTCTCTCTTGTCGGGCGTGAAGCGACGTAATTTTTGGCGTATTGGCCTCACCTGGGGGTAGACCTTCAATTTGTGCTCGGCCAGCTCTCTTGGGACTCCTGGCATATCCGTAGGTTGCCATGCGAATACGTCTTGGGTATCTTGCAGAAACTGGATGAGCGCGCTTTCCCATTTGTCATCTAGGCTGGAGCTGATGATGGCGGTTCTGCGCTCATCAGCGAACCCGAGGTTGATCCTTTTGGTTTCTTCAGTCGGCCGCATAGAGGTCACGGCTTGTGCTTCGTTCGTGAGGACCGTGAGGTTTTCCTCAGGCTTTGAGTTTCCCGTGCAGAGGAAATCGTCGATGGTTTGGTGGAAAGGGCCGCCTGAATAGCCACTCAGAAACATTATGCGGCGCCTTGGAAGTCGGCGCGCATAGTTATGATCCCTTGCGGTCCAGGCATCTTCAATATCATGTATGTATAATGTGGAATAGCCATGAACTTCGCTAATCCGGGCCTCTCGATGATGGCGTTGTATCCACAGTCGAAGTTTGCCACCTCGAACCTCAGGAACTCGGTTCTATAGTTTTCCGGAGTTTCGAAGGTGACTGGCATGTAGATGTGGCCCAGCGGGTACTCTCCTTCAGTCGGCACGATGCTGAAGAAAGGAGTGTCTGACTCGTGGAGTTCTTTGAGGTGAACTCCCAAGCCTTGGAGTGTCCGGGGGAACGTGACGTTGATGCTGCTCCCCCGTCCACTAATACCTTCTTCACCCTGCTCTCTCGGATCACCGGATCGACGAGGAGCGGGTATTTGCCTGGGTGGTCAAAGTTGAGCCACTGATCCGCCCGAGTGAAAGTGATCGGGTGCTCCGACCATCTGTATGGGGTGGGAGGACCGGTAGTTGCCACCAGTATCTGGCGATCGTTGAGCTTTTATTGTCTCTTGCTCTCCTGTGATCCGTGTCCGCCGAAGATGACATTGACCTCTCTGTCGACACGCGGGAAGGCTCCACCTCCTCCCTCCTCCTGCTGCTGGGGTTGTCGCGGTTCTCCTGGCCCTCCTCGCGGCGGAGGAGGAGGTAGAGGTTGGAAGGGTCGGCCGTGCCCGACGGAGTGCTTGAAGTCTCTGCAGTTCCGAAGGGTGTGGCGCATGTCCTTGTGGTACGGGCACTGGGCGTCGAGGATGTTGTCCAGCGTGTGTTCGCCTCCTCGAGGTCCTCCTCGGGCGCGAGAGGCAGGTGCTCCGGTGGCATGGACTTCTTCGCGAGGTCTCTTCTCCCAACACTTGTCGGGCTACTGATTCGTGTCGTGTCACGGTGCCGCTGGTGCCGGCTTCGCTCCTCCAATGAGGTCC
Source organism: Zea luxurians (assembly GCA_029449295.1). NCBI lineage: Eukaryota > Viridiplantae > Streptophyta > Magnoliopsida > Poales > Poaceae > Zea > Zea luxurians. Next base: position 23,957,773 of record JAOPSE010000015.1, read on the forward strand.
TGAGCTCGCTCGTCGGCAGTGATGTAGAGGTCGGCTTCTCGGGACAGTTGTTCGGAGGTAGTCGGCGCCTTCTGTAATATGGTTCGGACGAAGGCCGAGTCATTGGATCCTCTGTAGAAGTCCTCGATCACCGCTGCCTCAGCGACCTCAGGGATACGATTTCTCATGGTCTGGAACCTTTTGAGGTATGACCAGAGAGTTTCGTCCCCTTGGCGCTTGATGGATTTGAGGTCCCATGGTTGCGCCGGCTTATTGGAGAGAGACTGAAAGTTGGCGGTGAAGCGCCGACTGAAGTCGCTCTAGTCGTCGATGCAGTGTCGGGGTAGGTGTCGCAGCCATTGCAGCGCGTCTTGCCCGAGGATAATAGGCAAGTACGCGGTCATCACGTTCTTGGTTGCCCCAGCCGCCCGGGCAGCAGTGGTGTAGACGACCAGCCAGCCTCCTGGATCCTGCTTAGGTTCATATTTGTCGACGTTGGATACCTTGAAGTTAGGGGGCCATTGAATGGCCCTGAGGCGCGGAGTAAGCGCCGATACTCCACATGTGTCTTCCTGTCGTCGATGATGTTGTCTGTCCCGGGGAGGGGAGTGATCGTCGTGGTGCCTCGACCGTCCCCGGGTGGTGCCTCCAGTTGAAGCCGCAGCCGACTCGATCCTGGTAGCCTGACTCCGTGCTGGTATGCCATGGTCTCGGTTGTACTCTTCCTAGCGACGGATCTCGTTCTCGTTTCGTCGTTCACGCGAGGCAATGATGGAGCTCCGCGCGTCGCGACGACTGTTGATGGCGTGTCGTAGATCGTTCGGCGGGTGAGCGAGGGGTAGAAGGTGATTTGCTGCTTGAGTGAACAGCCTCCGATAGCCCTCGGTGTCGAGAGTCCGAGGGAGGCCATCGGCTATCCGAGCCAACACCCCTCCGACTTCACTCGGTGTGTTCATGGCTCGGGCGAAGTCGGGGTTCAAGTTGCACCCGAAGAGTGGATTTTCCCGACGTTGCTTTATCTCTTGCTCGGCCTGTTCTTGAGCCCGTCGACGATCGCGTCGTCGGGAATTCCTTCGTTCCCTGAAGACACGTTCCTCCGGAGTTTCTCCCGCCTCCGAGACCTCGTCTCGCGATACGGGTTGCGCCGGGTCCCGCTCTCCGGCCTCGTGATGTCGTCGGATATTTCGGCGTCGGTTTCTCCGTCTGCGGGATTCCCGCTGAGGAGGTTCTTCTCCGGGCGCGGTCGGCTCGTCGTTGGAGATGGGGGGGCAACTCCACTCTCCCGATGAAGAGGACGTCAGGGTAGAATGAAGTAGCTGTTACGGTGATCTTCTTTCTGTTCTCCTTTGAGGGCGGAGGCGCAGAAAGATCAGCTTGATGATCCTTTGCTTCCTTTCTCCTCGTGATTTGTGTCCATTCTCTCGTCGGAGAGGTGGACAGCGGAGTTCTCCGGGCTGAGGGACTCTCAGCTCCTTTCTTGCTGGAGGTGATCTTTTTTAGGAGCGCTGGAGGTTGCGCTTTTTCCTGCATCGCCTCAATTTTCTCGGAGATTCCTGATGAAGGCTTTTTCTCTGGCGGATCCGCGAGGCGATGCAGAGTTCCCTCCTCATCCGCTACAGATGAGATAGTACCGAAGCAGAATATGGATCCGGGGCGGAGGATGACCTTGCGCTGGAAGGTCATGGCCATTGAGCTAGCTTGGATCGATGACAGACCCCCTAACTGGCGCGCCAGCTGTCGGTGTTTCAGGTCCAACCGCGCACCCAGGGTTACCCCAAAGGTGCTTTTAGGAGTAGGACGGTGTTACCGACTGTAGCTCGATGGTTCGTGCTGGGCACACGAGAAATAGTAGACAGTGATGTACAGGTTCGGGCCGCTTTGAGATGCGTAACACCCTACATCCTGGCTGGGATGCTTTATGCGATGAGTTACAAGGGAGCTCTCTAGTGCTGGAAAACGTAAAGAACGGGATGGAAGGCTAAGTGATGAATGATGTCAATCTCTCCTCTTGAAGGGGTGCCCCCTAGGCCTTATATACTCGACCGTGGGGTATTACATGTGGATATGATAACAACGTGAGCCGGAATAATAGTGAACTAACTGAATCTGTCTCCCTATAATTCAGCCGACTCATCCCCACATAGTTCCGATGTACGGGGCTTCTGCGCGGGAAGGTTGGGTCACTGCTGTGGTTACTGTTCGGATGTTGTTGGGCCGTCTGGGCTTGCACCGACCCGGCCTTGTGTTGATCTATCTCCTTGGTCGTTCCTCCCAGGCCCACGAGGGGGATGACCTTACAAATTATGGGGCCTTTGGGCCTTTCGTGAGGTCTTTTGTCCTTCTAGTGGACCCGAGGGATATCTGTCCCCCACACTGCAGAACTGCTACCTTTCAAGTATGTTCCAAGGAAACGGCGTTGTTTAAAAGCCAAGACTTAGATATCATAGCTGAACATGATTCCCTATGGGACCCCCAAACTGTTTATGTTACTTTTTAGTCACTTATATCATGTGTTGCTCATGTGTATGATACTCCCCATGACACTTATGTTCGCTGTGTCCAGTGTTTATGCTACTTCGCATCAGTTTTTACTTCAAGTGTGTAAAACATAAGTGTTACCAGACCGTCTAGTTATGTTATCTGTTATGAACTTATATGCTTTTCATTTCCAGATTGTGAGATGGTTAATCATTTTCGTCCAATGTTTGGCGTATTTCTATTATCATATTATCTTTAATATTCAAGTTTTATGCAACCTATATACTTCCTTATTTTATATACATTAGGTTCCTTTTTTACACATTTACCATGCTAATTATGATAACTGTGACCCGTGCCTATGCTACAACCTTTCTGGTGTAGATGTAGTGTAAACCCGAAGTATGTACTCCCATTTGCTTAGTTATGTTAAGTGTATTGAGTCTATATACCATTTATGTCCAGATCGGCCGATTGCTAAACGTTCAATGCCATTTTTGGTATATATTCAGTTTCATAATTTGGGTAATGGTCTAGTTTTACGCAACATATTATAGTATTATATCAACGCATTATATAACCCAGTCATGCAAACTATTAATTTCCAAAAACTAAAACATAGGTCATTGTGCTATTACAAATTTATACTACATCGACCACTCTTTAGTCACACTTCAAATTATTCACCCAATTCCATATGCTCAGCGGCTTATTCATTTTCTACTTCATCAATACGATGTTTTTTAGCAGTCGCTGTTTCATTCCACTGTGGAGCAGTTGTTTTATTGTTTAGTCTTGATCCGGTCGGTCGTCCTCTCTTTCGATTACCCAGTTTTGCTAGTCTTGCCCTGTTCTCTTCCACAGACAGACACGTTCGGCTGTTATGTCCATCTGCTATTCCACACAATTGGCATCTGCTATTCTTCTTTTTTCTCCTTTCGCACCTAGTTTCATAATCATATCTTTTGTATTTTTTATTGTCCGTCCTTTTGGTCTTGCACGATCCGGCATACTCAGATTTATAGCATCCACATTAAAATTCAACCTCTGTATAATAGAAGAAGTTATTAATTAGTATACACATATTTACATAAAGTATCTTTCTACCAATCAGTAAAATCATTTCTCAATGCTCACCTTTTTAGCTTCTGAGGATGCACCAATATGTTCCATTTGTTCATGTGCTACGTGACACGGAGAACTTGTATCACCAACCTCAGGTGGAATTCTCATGTTGTCCACCTATATAGCCCAACCCAAATACATCAACATTTCCATGCAGCATAAACATATATTTTCATTATATAGCAATGAACAATATTTTTTAGTATGTACCTGGTTACCAGCTGTTATTAATGTTAACGCATGTTCACATCCAGTCATGGTTTTATCCTCATCCTACAAAATAAAATTTGCCTTGTTCATTGATTTTATATATTCATTATATACAATACTTCATGCAAGATTATATATTTATCTTTTACATACCATTTTATGGCATGTAATTGTATTGTCATCTTCCATCCCATCGCCAACATTATTATTATTTAATTCTCCTTCCTAGTACAAATAATATGTTACTATGCATACTATATGTTACAAATAGTATAACATTTAAAAAACTAGAATCTTATTACCTGGTTTTCCTCATCATCACTAACATCACATGACTCATTACATCCAATATCTGGCTCTAATCGGTATAGAATGCCATCGAGCTCATCCAACACATCCATTGCCTTGTCGTACCCTGCTTTTGACATACACGCTTGGCGAACCACTTTCATTGTCTTCGTTAGCAACATTTTCTGTCTGTATGAATTAGTAACTCCATCCTTTCCCCTGAAGCTCTTATCAATTCTTTCAAACGGTACATCTTTTCTTGACGGGCCAGTGTACCTTTGCAATATATACTTTGAAGGTATCTTTTCAACTTGAAGATGGATGAAGGCTCTTAAAAGATGAACACACAATAGACCTTAAAACATGAAAACCGACCATTATTTTTTAACGATATACATTAATTTGTACTACAATCAACAAATTATTTAGTATGCAAATTTATTATTTTAATCAACACAATATGTACAAACCTGTATGTTCCCACTGTTTGCACTCGCATGTATACTCCCCAGCATCTATGTCCGCTGTTATCTTGAATTGATGTTGTCCCCACACAATTTTATTAGACTTTTTTGTATGTTATACGATCCAATCTTTATCACAACCGTCTGTGTCCTTTAATATTTTGTATGCAGTGGCGTATTTCATTGATTCCTCAAATCTATTCATAACAGCTCTGGTGTATGCTCTAGAGACTCTCACTTCGAACCTATACAATGTATCTGTTGTCCTTGGTCCCTATAAGAAGTTATTATCATAATTAAACAAAGTATTTACATAAACATGTATGCCATACGTTATTGATAACATGCACGACATACCTTGCTCATCAATGCCTCCTTTGATTCTTTCATTTTCCTGCTATGCAACATTTTCATCATCTGTTTAGCGAACTCATGCAGAGGGGTGTTCGCATCTACATGTGATTGCTTCACTAATCTGTTCATGCTCTCACTTTGTTGTGTAGATACCATTACCCCACAGAAGTCATTTTTAAAAAATGCTGGTATCCATTCTTTCCTTATTTCATATAATTTGCGTAGAGTCATATCTTCATGAAGATTGAACTCCTCTAACATCATTTCCCAGGCACATTCAAACTCATGAGGAGTTAATGGATGATGTATAATATATTGGAATGTTGTTTTAAAATCCTTATCAGCAAACCTTGCATATATCTCATTTAAGAATGGCATAAATCTGTTCTGGACATGCCATAAACGCAGTCTGTGAACTATTTTTGGAAATACAGTTTTTAGAGCAATTGGCATTGCAGGATCTTGATCTGCAATTGCTCACAAACTATTAATTTACTTTCACAATAAATTAATTCACTTTTTTTGCATAACAAATTGACATACCACATACCTGTTAGCATAACTCTCAGACCCTCGCATCCCATACATGTTTTGAATGAATTGAAAGCCCATTCAAAAGTCTGCACTGTTTTATCTCCCAACAAAACAAATCCAAACACTGTACACTGCAGATGGCTGTTAGCTCCAACAAACATGCCCAGTGGTTTATCATATATATTTGTCTTGTGTGTTGTATCAAATGTCATAGCATCCCCATAATCTGCATATTCCCCTTGCACACTTGCGTGTGAACAAAAAATACTCACTATCTTCCCATCATTGTCTAACTGAAAATCACAAAAGAATTGTGGATTCTGTTTCTTGCATTTTGTAAAGAAAGCCAAAAGTTTGGCTACATCATTTGCGCAGTTTTCTTGTCTCCTTGCTGCCCTCCTACATTTGTTTGCACAAAAAATGATTATACAAACATTTCCTATAGTAATATATATGGCACTTAATATATACACATGAAACATAAAAATATTGCTTATATGTTTTTCAGATCTTGAGCAGTTACCGGTACATTCTCTGGCCCATCATGCATTTCTGATATAAAATCAACTATGCAATGCTGCGGCACTCGGCTATCATGCATTGCATCAACAAAATTTATGAACTCAACATCCCTACTTTTGTTGCAACGTAAATGTTGTTTCTTTGCTTCGTCAGTTATGAACTCATGGTTATGCTCCAAGTTTACCAGTTCAATTTTTGCAGCTACAACCACTTTTTTCATCATCATATATTTTTTTAATTTTATTCCAGCCTTACATTGCGTACGCCCCGAAGTCCTATTCCTCATCCTAGGTGTCTCATTTGATTTTGGTGCACTTTTACCTTCACGTGAACAATTTATCCACTTACTGAATGTCTTCTCTCTGTATTTCTTCAGTGGAAATCCAACTTCATATGCATACCTTTTATAGAATTTATATGCATCATCAACATCCTTGAAAGTCATCCCTACCGTTGGCACTATAGTTGGATCAATGTTTTTTTCTGCAAATTCATTGACATTGTTGTTTGTACCATGGAATATGATCATAACAATATAATCAATCAAGAATCAAATACAACAATTGGACTTACATGTGAATGCAGTATTTGAGGCGTATCCATCTCCCTGGAGCTAATATTGGACATAGGAGGTCGAACCCTTTGTTCTCCTTCTTCCCCTATGCTCATCTCGTCGATTACAGGACCCAGTAGAGCAGGAGGTGGTGTGACCAGTGAGTTACCATCAACTACTCCCTCTGTCTCTGGATCAAGACGAACGCCATCTCCCACCATCGCTGGCGACTCTCCAGAGCCGGCCATCTCCACCTCCAAATAGTTGTGCAGGCTTTGTGGTGTTTTTTCGGATGAAATGAAATCACAGATACTATACAAGTAACCGCATCCATGTTTCCAGGGTATTTCCATTATTTCTGAAACCGTACCGATATTCTAGCGATGTACATGTAAAACTAATATCCATAACACACTACTTACGCACAATGACACAATATTTTACGCCAAACGGTATATAGTATTTATGCAACATTTATACCGTATCGGTTTTATGCCATATCTTTCAACATCTTATTCTACATTATATTTACCTGCCGCCATTACACCCCATGCAAGATCCATAAATTCCGCGCCCACGTAACAGAGTAAGCACGTTTGCATATGGAATCTATTCCCTATAATTCCGCGCCACTTCCATATGTTTACCGCCTTGCCATTAAACCAACCGCGTAACAGCGTCGTCTGTCCTGCATGCCGTCTGTCTGGACTACATTAAACAGAGGCGCGCTTGTCTCAGCGGACCAGACCACGTAACCGACCTGGGCTTTCTTTAATATCCGAAGCCCAGGGCTCCCGTTATACCTGCCCTATATATATAATGTATTAGAAGCCCTAGGCTTCCAATAAGTAAAAGAAGCCCCAGTCCAAAAAAAGTATGGCCGATCCAACTAAGTTGGTCTGCAACTCAACTCAGTCGATTCACCCGAACCCTAGCGCGTATTGTGGTGCCCGTGCTCCCCCACACCTCCACCGCCGCCTAGCCACCTGATGTGAGACGCGGATCAACTCCCCCACCCCCCACCAGTCCACCCGTCGCCAACCCCCACCACCACCACTCCACCTTGCCGCTGCATCCGATCCACGACGCTCGCCCCTACCATCGCGGCCAGGAAGCACTACCACGAGACGCTTGACGCTGCCTTCTGCATGCTCGAGGAGGAGGCCACGGACGCACACGTGAGGCAATGAAGGATGAGGGGTAGCGTTCGTAGGAAGATGGGTCGGCCATGAGGAGATCCCAACCAGCTTCACCCACATGCCTTGCGTCCGCGTCCCCACCTGCACCTTGCCATTCTTCCCCTCTCACACCTTGAGAAGCACTACAGGTCTCACTTGCCCGTTCTCCTGCCCCAGGAACCGCTGGATATGGGGGTACTACAACGGTTTGGCGGTGGTGGAGGAGGGCGACGACCACGGTATGAGTTGTGATGATTCTAATTGTTCTTTGCTGGATCCAAATTATACACTATACGTATGTATTTTGATGATTATGTGTTGTCTTAAAGAATAAACATCATATGAGTTGTCCCCAAATGGTATCTTTGACAGGTTAAGCTCATGCTATCTTTGACAGGTGTACTACCCTCATGCTACATGCCTAGACTCTATATCTGTCATATACGCTAAAGAAATAGGTCAGGCTAGCCCAATATCTGTTCTTCAGCCTCTATCTGAAGATTGCTCAGATTCTGAAAATATCAGACAAGAGCCTGCAGATCCATATGGTTAGTCATTATGCCTTCATACCTTTCTCTATGACTCTCTGGCCTTTTATATTTTCTATTTTGTGTGTTTAATTATATTGTCTTCTTTTAGATCTCCAACTCAGGCTTGAGCTTGGCACATCTGCACCAAGGGAGACTACTGCAGAGGCAAGTAGTTTTCGTAGAACTAGTGTCTGTTTATCCTTCGAAGTGCAGTCAAGCGATGAGAAACCCATATTGCTGGTTGAAGACATCCTTGAAGAATTTGAAGATGATGAGGAAAGGGACTTCTCTTACTTGCTGGATATACTGATTGCTTCTAGAATTCATGGAACCGCCGAGGATCAAATGTACAAGGTGTGTCAGTCTCTCGACTACCCTGCTGGTGATGACATATTTGAGAAGCTAGAAAAGAAGTACAACAAATTTGTTCAGTGGTCAAGATCAGACAGGAAGCTTCTATTCGACATGGCCAACACAATACTATCACAGATCCTTGCCCCATGCTTGAACATGCAACCTTAGGTCTATACCACTAGGAACTTGGACCCACTTTGGGGCTCAGATGGTCTCCTGGAGAAAGTCTTTCATATGCTAGTTCAGAGACGGGAACACCTTGCACCCAGTGAGACTAAGCCAGAGAAGAAAGGATTTGATCCGAAGTGGCCAGGTTTAGCAGACTGCATCGACAGGGCAGGAAAGGGCATTGAGAGAATGGTAAAAGATGACCTATTGGAAGAGCTGGTTGTTGAGCTACTATTCAGTTAGGTATGAGCTTTATGATTAGAATTTCAATAATGAATGCTACTTAGCATGTATGAGCTTTACGAATGAGTTGGCCTCATTTATTAAGTGGTCATGCAGGAGCTACTGGCTATTCAGCGGCAATGACCTTGCAATAGGGTTCTTTGGAACCCGTAACTTGAGATTTAAGCATCAACGACTAATTGAGATCCTGAGTTATGCTGTGGTCATAGCAGTATGTTCCTATGCGATGTTGTCATTCGTATGTTCCTATGTGTACTTGAGTTAGCAACTACCTAATGCTTTAATTGTCAAAATGTTTTTTGTTTATTTGGTCTAGTAGCATTACTCTTGTGGACAAAGACTTGTATGCAAGAGTTGCAGACTTTGGTCTACCCAAACTTTGATTCGGCATACTTTGATGTGAGCTGCATAACTATGTGTATAGTACTGCCTTTTTTCTGGAATTTTAGTTAAGTCATAAGCTATGGACAAACTTGAATGTTCTTATTTGGTCATTGGTGTGTTCGATTTGGCACTAGTTAATTTTTATCTCATGGAAAATTTCTTGTCATTCATTTCATAAAAATAGGTAGTTTTGATGTATTTGGTCATAACTAACAATTATATGTCCTTCTGAACTAAACTGGTATCACAGGATCAAATGTACAGAACTGTTAATATAATAGTATTATCTTATTTACTGTATGTGACATTTTGAAAAGTATTAATATTTCTATGATAGCTTCAGTTAGTTTCTATACATGTATGATTAATGATTTATACATTGAGTCATTGCATCTGTCCTGACTGTCCATTACATAGCATATATGACAAAATTTATTTAGGTTTATGCCACGACAGGGGTATTTTATGCTGATTTCTATGTGTATCTATGTTCCAATAGTAGCATGTTGAAAAAATAATATCCCATCAATTGCTACAAATAAACGATTGAAGATGAGGTTTTCTGATTCCATATATTGCCACATACGCATGTAGATCTCGACAACATTGCAGTATTTATGCTATTTTTTATCTATATATGTAATTTGTCTACAACTACTAGATGTATATGCTTTTTATAGACATGTATTTATGACTATTGCACAATTTATGATCTATTTATTTGTATAGAATCAATCTGCAATTAATAGATGTACTACACGTAGTTCATGAATTTATTTTTGTATAAATGATTTGGTAGTATGATCTCAGATTGTTCAAGAATGTAAGGTTCAAATTTAACCATAAGTAACAAAGGAATAAGAATAAATGATGGGAGATACAAGAATTTGAAAATGAATAAATGATGTGACAGGTTGTAGGAGAGCAGCATGAGTTAAGTGAATGCATAACTCTACTATTATATTATATCATTCCTCTCATGATCAATCCATGTCTTTTAACTGGTGAATCATTTAGGTTTTTGTTTGATTTACTTATGCTTGTTCTGACATGCCTTTATGCTTTATACAGGCTTACACAGACCTGTTTTAACAAGAGCCGGGCAGTGATGCTTCCATTTCGGACCACGACCTAGCTAAAGGTTAATGATTCCAAGTGTCTGAAGTACTGAAAACAGGGCTAGCTCCTCGTTTTTTGTCATGTCAAAAAAATTGTGTATGATTGCAACAATATTGGCAAAATATCGTTGTACTTTATATTTTGATATACTGTGAACAAAACAAGTGCCCTCTGAGACCATCGTGATTTATACATTTCAAACTAAATTTTATGACACTTCTTGTTGTGTTTTATGCTTCCATTAAAAAACAGTCTTACTACGTTTTACGCCAAATTTATGACACTTTTTGATATGTTTTACAACAATCTCTTGCGAAGTGAGATTGTGCGCGTGTTTTACACTAAATTTCGTACCCATTTACTTTGTTTTAGCTCACGTTTTACGCTGAAATCATTCGAGCCAGAACCCCCGCACAATCGACTGCACGCGATTCTTACGCCGTAATTTTGGGCCCCGTTTGCTGTTACAAAACAGATATAAGATTTACGATAAATTTCGTACTCATTTATGTTGTTTTAGATCACGTTTTACGCTGGAATCCGCCCGAGCCAGAACCTGCGCACGATAGGCTGCACACGATTTTTACGCCGTAATTTTGGGCCTCGTTTGCTGTTACAAAATAGATATAGGATTTACGCTAAATTTCGTACTCATTTACGTTGTTTTAGCTCACGTTTTATGCTGGAATCCGCCCGAGCCAGAACCCGCGTACGATCGGCTGCACGCGATTTTCACGCCGTAATTTTGGGCCTCGTTTGCTGTTACAAAATAGATATAGGATTTACGCTAAATTTTGTACTCATTTACGTTGTTTTAGCTAACGTTTTACGTTGGAATCCACCCGAGCCAGAACCCGCGCACGATTGGCTGCACACGATTTTCACGCCGTAATTTTAGGCCTCGTTTGCTGTTACAAAACAGATTTAGGATTTACGCTAAATTTCGTACTCATTTATGCTATTTTAACTCACATTTTACGCTGGAATCCGCCCGAGCCAGAATCAGAACCAGATCAGACACGCGTGGATATAGCTGACTGGGGCTTCCCATACTAATGGAAGCCCAGGGCTTCCATTACCTCTTCCATATATATATATATATATATATATATATATATATATATATATATATATATATATATATATATAGTATTAGGAGCCCTGGGCTTCCATCAATGCAGGGAGCCCCTGCCAGTTTAGACGTGCCGGGCGTGGGTCAACGTGACAGGCGTTCCGAGTACCGCGCACATGCACCGAGTGAAGGTGGTCGTACGTGCGCACCCTCTATTACCATTTATGCATCCGTTTCACTCAACTTACGTATGCATAAACACGTAACTGCCACGGTGAGTGCGTATCTTCCGCGCGGGTTTTCCGGAGTCGTGGTCACGACCCGCGTTGAGTTGACCTTGTTTATACTTGCATATTATGACTCCAACGGTTTCATAAATTGACACCTCATGCGGCTTTGTCGGTGTGGTGTAGTATTTGGTATTTATGATTGTATAATTCGATGTTAACAACTACATATCATTTAGGATTTATTATATTACGTACTTTGGCGTTGGTCTTGATTAATTATTTTTTTGTAAACTGTTTACGATACTTTGCACAGCTATTTATGCTTATTATGATCACGCAGTAAACAAACCTTCACACTGACTCTGCGCTGACTAGTGGACCCACAGTCCCTCGCCGCTCCCCCGCGGGCCGACCGAGCTAAATTAATTCAGCTCGGGTCCACCCAAACCCTAAAATAATCAGTTCCTCCCCGTCGCCGTCATTCGCTCCTGCGATCGCCATCGACGACCGCCCCCACCTCTTCCACCGCCGTAATCTCCGCGGTTCATCGATTCACCGCCGTCGTTCTCCTTCCCTGGTTCGTTTCCCCTCTCATTCTTTCGAGTTCCCCCCATTCTTTTACATAGTTCAGTCGCTAATGTCCCTTAGGTTCGCCCCGCCCCTTCTACATCCCTTCAATTGATTCGAAATTAATTGAATCGCCTCATTATATGTAGTATCCGATAATGCCTTCCAATTTTTTCAATTGCATATTTGTTACATTCTGTTCATTTTTATATAGGTACTGAGTGTTGTTTATAAACATAATATTTTTTTTACAATAGCAATCAATAGATTAGTGGTGTTATTGTACTGTGTTATTATTGTTGTTTCTGATAGTTATACTACATATACTTTTATGAATTACATTGCATAATTTATTTATGCACACTACGTACTGTTTTATTTAAATGTCAGTTTTCACATATCTGTTGTTATGCATTCCTTCTTCTCATGTACGTTGTCTACATCTGTTGTTATGCACAATACACACACTATACATACCCGAACAGTTTCATAATGTTATATTTATTCAATTATTATGTATGGTATAGTATTATTTCCTGATGTTCTTTTTCATTTACTTAGTTTGTTCTACCCCAAAAAATGAAGTCAGTTGATCGTCCTCCGGCTAATCCCAAACGCATAACCATTGAGTCAAGCCAATAATTCTTTAGTGTTGAGATACCACGGCCGGCCTCTATTGGAGTTCGTCCAAACACAAAGCATTCTGATCAGGGTACTGCACCTGTCGAGAAACCATCTGTTATTTATGAAGCCAATGAACAAACTGGATCTGGCAATGATGACGATGACTTCATGACACCTACAAAGAAGCGTAATGCTGCTGGAAGTCATATGAATATCTTACGGAAGACATGCACAAAGAGGCCGAAAGTAGTAGAAACTCCACGGCAGGTTATATGTTATACTTATGTTTTCATATATATTAAATACTAATTAGTATTCAATAATCATGACCTGATACAACATATTAGATATTATTTAGCAGTATACAGTAAGGATGAATCTAGTCGAATTTTTCACGTTAGGTTCCAAGTTCTGAAATGCATTTACAATATCATATTTATTTTACAACCCTTGGACACTTTTTTATTGTATACAGATAATGCAGTTTAGTTTATTTAAATAGGTATTATGTTATTTTAGTTGCATCCCTTACATTATGAGTGCTAATTTTATGGCTCATGCCACATTTATTTCATTGTTTTCATAACATTTAACATACATTATTTCAGAAGCTCAATGTTAGATGCAACCCTCAGGATGTGATTATAACTATTAAGATATTGAATGAGAGGCAACGACAAGCCGTTGCTAGAAAAGGATTTTCCAATATTCTTGACATGACACTTGATGCACTGGGTAGCCGTTCTCATCTTCGTTGGTTGATGGATAAGTTGGACCACAAGGATATGACTATTCGCCCTGGAGTTGGCAAGGAACTAAAGATTACGAAAGAAACTGTCCACCTTATACTAGGCCTTCCGAATGCTGGCGGTGGTAAGCCACTTGGAATCGATGAAGCAGTGGCGGGCAATAATTTGAGGGCTGAACTTGGATTGTCCAAGGATGAGTTCGTTGTTGCATCTCTTCAGGACCGATTGAGAAAAGGAAATGATGATGACCTCTCTATCAGATGCTTCTTTTTGATATTGTTCAATAGATTGTTGTTCCCCACTTCCAGCTGGGGCATATCTAACCATGAAGTGTTATTGACGGAAGAAATGGACCGTTTCCATGAAATAGACTGGTGCCACTTAATTTTTAACGACCTATGTGAAGCTGCACAAAAGTGGCATACAAGAAGCACTTCTAATGTGTCCACGACGATATATGGATGCTCAGTTGTCCTACTAGTAAGTAAATAACATTGGACTGTTCTTTTTTTCATATCGAATGGAATCTATTTTCCATGATAGTATAAATTAGTTATTGTTTTTTTGTAGTTGTACTATTTGGACCACTTGCATGATGCTGCAGCCCCCCCTAATAAACGTGGCACACCCCGCATAAAATTCTTTGATAAAAACATTATCCAAGCTCTGACAAAAGCTGATAAGAGGAAGCCACGCCAAAGCGGTGAACCTTTTGGCCATTGTGAGGTATGTCATCTGTACATAAAACAATAGGAATGCATTACCCTGCATAAATATGCATTTGCTGTTATTAGGTGAATGTTTATGCATGTAGTATCTCTATTAGTTTTCGTACCATTCTGAATAAACTCGTAATAGACACCATATACTTCATTTCTCAGTGGGTAACACAATTTATTTATGGTTATCTTTCATGTATTTAATTATATTACAAATGTTTTTTTCAGTTCCGAAGCTTTTCCGAAACTTGCTATTCTGCTGTGCCTAGTGTGCAGTTTCAATCAGAGGTCAGTCTATGGCAAAACATACATCCAATATGTGTCCATAAATACCATATGTACATTACAGATGTTTTATGTAATATTATATCCTTATGTTTCTAAGAATTAATTATGATGCATTATCATTCATTACATCACAGCATAGGGACAGGACAAACATTTTTGATGTCCCTCGTCCCGATCCTTGTGGTCATCATACTATTCATATCCAGCTCCCATTGATCAAGGATATGCTTTCAAGTAAGATAAAGCAGCTCCAACCACGTGACCGACCAAAATTCATTGAAAAGTTTGTTGAGTATGATTCTGAAGTTGGCAAAGCGTGTTCCACCATAAAAAGTACTCTTACCAAGATGGTTGTGAAGCAGTATGAACTAGCGGACACATTTGCTGATTTAATTGATAATGTCCTTCGCGCGGAGTCTGACGACCCAGACAATGTTGCGGAAGCGCCTCAAACAGATAAACCTCCAGATATATCTCAGCATATGTCGTCAGGTTACCTTCCCTCATTGTCATTTATTCAATTCATGTACTTAACTCTATGCATTTATCAGTTCTTGCTGTTTGAGTACTACAACTATTTAATTACAGAGGAACAGATCCATGAGGGTACTCAGAATACCCAGGACCTGTCTATGCCATATTCACAACCGAATACGGAGTTGACAGGTACCCAGTTTGAAGAAATACACGAAAAGCAACAACAAATGCGTCGTGCATTTGAGGGCTGCCCTGACGATTTGGAGACGAACATAACCCCAAATGCGGAAAACCAGGTATTTTATGCAGTCTGATTATGGTTACATTACATGTTAATTTCCAATTTTCATCCAAAATATTAGACAAAACCATAATAATGTATACAGGATTTCTGTTTTAATGTTGGCAATAATATGCCGAGTGACATAAACATGTCTCATCGACATGTACCAGACTGCAATCCTATGAGCTCATATCCGTCTTCCCACTTGCCGATGTTTGACGCCACACCGCAAAAAGATGTATATGTTTCAGCTTTGTTTTCTCCATTGTAATCTCAATTATGGATTAAATTTAATTGACACATGATCGAGGTTTAAAACATAGTATCATTGTTTCTTTGGGTCAGGGAGGAGACATTGGTGCATCTCATGACACTCCAACTTACACGGGCCCCCTTTTTGATCAGACACCTAGTGCTCATGTAAGTAATCCAGTTATACTTTTATTGCATGCTTGCATCTCAGGTATAATGTGATATTCAGTTCAAACTTCGTCTGTTTACTCATATTTCTATCAGTGATTTACTCACTAGTTATTGTTATTCTCTGATTTCTTCACAAATCTATTATTTACCAGTATGTGTCACGAATTCTTATGTATAATACGAATTACGCTCTTTTGTTAGTTCACTTACGCAAATTTGTACCCAGTTTACAATAATTTTAATTACAGACGAAATACGCTGTTTTGTTAGCTCAATTACGCAAATCTGTACAGCCTTATTCTTTTGTCAATAACTACTGGTATCAGATTTGTCTTCTCATAACTCATTCATAATTTACTATACTCTCTACCTGCATTGTGTTTCAGGTTGCAGATGGTGAGGAAACACATAGCTTGCACACTACACATGACCACTCTGTGCCACGTTTAACAGAATTGGACTGTGCTCGGTCGCTTCGTGTTTTTTTTGTGCTCCTCAAAAACTGACCCAAACAGGTTTTTCTTTAACTATTAAGTAAAAATAACATGTAGGTTGTTGCTTTCATATATAATGAATAACATATCCTTTTTCATTATTATATAGGAAGATCATAGAATTCGATGAATGTATTGGAAATTGTCTCGATATACAACAATCATTTGCAGATGGGATGTGTCTGGATACTGTTTTCATGCAGTGTTTCATCATGGGTTTTCGCCATGACAAAAACAATAATTGCTCGTCCATCAACAAAGACAGACTTGTACTGGATGTCAATGTTGGTGTATGTACAATTCACTAATACCTATTTATTTTTGCAATTGTTTACATACAGTTTTATATGACACAGTAATTATGATTATGCAGATTCTCCTCAACTTTGAGGAGCATGAACGGTACAGTAAGTCTCCTCAGATTTTTGATCAAACTGTCCTTGATGCTTATCTGGACAAGACCCTGCCCCAACTGGACAATTTTGGTGACTACAAAACGGTATACTTATTTATCTTTGTATCAACGCTCTCCTGTTATGCAATTATATTCATAGCTCAGCTACTCACTAATGTTATCATTCTGTTTATATAACTCCTGATATTTGACAGATTATGGTCCCTATTCTTCATATGGGACATTGGACATTGTATGTCATAAATATCCAGTTACGATGTATTCACATTTTAGATTCAAATCCATATGGTCCGGAGTTGGGTGGTACTTCATGGAAGATGTATCATTACTCCCAAAAGGACTTAGGGACCAGGAAACTACCATGGGCTAGGGTTATAATGAGCAGATTGAACAAATCTTTGCAACAAGTCCGGCCCAATTCACGCATCCCAAAATTTGGAAATTTCCCAATTGACATGCCACCTATGTGTCCCACCATGATAGCTGGATCTAATGACTGTGGCTTTTTTGTCATGAGATATATCCAGTACTATGACCATACGGATGGTTCTATCAAGCAATTTATAAACCGAGTGAGTCATTTTATGATTATGCTGTTTGTAGTTATACATTCAACATTTCAGATATAACTTATTCACCTCGGGATAATGTGTATTATGCAGGAAAACTCTGGTGACCTACGATCTCTGGCTCTACATTACCTGACCTTCCATAGCAAGAACAAGTGCCTCCCGTTGCCTCCAGAAATTCAAAAATTCAAGTTTGGACGCTAGCTGTGTCGCTGGATCAACATTTTGTGAATCGGCAACTGTTTGATATGGAACAAACATTTTGTGGCTTCCTTGTTATGGAACAAGATGTTGTGAAGCCAAACCTCCTTGTTGCATGTCTATGTAACCGTATTGAAACTTTCTATGTTTTTCACCCAACCTATCAAGACACTCATGTCTAATGCAGTTTTTAGATAAAAATTTGGCCTATGTGTGTTAAACAAGTTATGAAACATCTTCAGTTCAAACTTCGACTGTTTGGTCATATTTATATCAGTGATGTACTCACTAGTTATTGTTATTCTCTGATTTCTTCACAAATCTATTATTTACCAGTACGTGTCACAAATTCTTATGCCTAATAAGAATTACGCTGTTTTTGTTAGTTCATTTACGCAAATGTGTACCCAGTTTACAGTAATTTTAATTACATACGAATTACGCTGTTTTGTTAGCTCAATTATGCAAATCTGTACAGCCTTATTGTTTTGTCAATAACTACTGATATCATTTGTCTACTCGCACACATGTGTAATAAAAATTATGTTACTACATTAAATCACAATTTATTGTGTCGTTTGTTTTCTTCATAAAGACATTTTTGCCAGTTTTTGCCACCAAAATTTGTATAGCGTCGAATTATGCTGTTTTCATAACACACTTACGCATATTTAGTACACAGTTTACACTACATTTCAATACATGCAGTAAATCATTATTACTTATACTTTGTGAATATCGACTGGATCCAGCATTTATAAATTCACCCATAGTTGCAATAACAAGTATGGCACTACATTACATTTGTCATAAAATACGAAATGATCTACTACCCACTAGATGAATCATTGTCTGTGACACCTCCTTGATGTTTTTTTGAAGTGCATGCCTCATTCCAGTTTGGAGCGCTAGATGAACCCTTGTTCCTAGAACCTATGGGCCGCCCTCTCTTTCGACCAGTAAGGCTGGCCAACCGAAGCCTATTCTCCTCCACAGATAGACAAGTGCGACTATTGTGACCATCCGCAATTCCACACCTTTGACACTTTCTGTTCTTTTTTTTTGTCTCCTTTTGCCCCCAACTTAATAACTCTTTTTTCGGTATCACTGATTGTTCTACCCTTTGGCTTCGCGTTATCCGGTCTTCTCAAGCTTACTCCACTCACATTAAAATCTAGCTTCTACAATTAAGAAAAAAATATGATATTTTTAAATATTAGTACTTAAATCCAATTATTTGTATGTAATTTTAAATAATATACATGCACATGCGTTTTTAATAGCACCATTACCTTTTTAATCGTCAAATCTGTACCACTCACATCAATTAGTGCTGTGCTAGTGGTCAATTGTCCATAATCGTGCTGCACACATATACCATTATTAATCATTCATAATCAGCAACAAGGTCCAATCGTTACTATTTTGTATTATAACAATTTTTTCCTCTTTTATAATCATGTATTACCTGTTCCAATATTTGTTGTGGCATAACACATTGGGTATCGCTCACACCCCCTTCTTGTAAAGTAGGCTCCAATTGAATTACCTGTCAAATAATACGATTGACAATAAATAGGTTTGTTTATGACAAACAGTACACACCATTATGCATAGTAAACATCATATAACATATTACACATACACCAGTCTGCGCCATTCTTGTCGTTATATTATCTCCCATCATGTCTCTTACATCATTCCTGTCGCCCTGTATCAGGCAAGTTTCTCATACTTTCCATTCACCAAAACTTATAACTCAGTATATCAATTAAAATACACGGCTATTACAATTAATATATTAAATACCTGTATTCCTTCGCCATCACTAGTACTATCATCACCTTCAATATCTGGCTCCAATCGTGAAAGTAGCAAAAGCAGTTCATCCATCATCTCCAGGGCTCTATCATATCCAGCTTTTGAAAGACTTGCATGATGTACTACTTTCATTGACTTTTTAAGCAACATCTTCTGCCTATATGATTTAGTCTCACCGTCTTTACCCTTCAAATTCTTATCATCCCTTGAAAAAGTCACATCTTGTATAGCAGAGTAGGTGTATCTTTGAAGGATGTATTCCGAAGGTATTCGATCAATTTGAAGATGCATAAATGTTCGTAAAAGATGCACACAAAGCAGACCTACAACAAAGCATGTAAAAAATGTCTTCGTTTATGTTCACTCATTATAATTAAACATTTAGATTCAACAATTACGCAATATGACATACCTGTATGCTCCCAATGCTTGCATTCACATTCATACTTTCCAGCATCTACATCAGCCATTACTTTGAATTGGTGTTGCCCCCACACAATCTTATTTGACCTTGAAGTATGCTGAACCACCCATTCATTCACACCACCATCTGGATCATGTGATATCTTGTATGCAGTAGCATATTTTAAAGACTCGTGAAACTTATTCATTACAGCCCTTGTGTATGTCCTCGCTACACGTATCTCAAACATATACAATGTATTTGTTTCCTTTTGGCCCTGCAGTAGACAAAATTATACGTTATAATACGGTACATTAAATATTATGATATAATAATATTCTATGTACTCACCATGCATCCTAGTGCCTCTTTTGCCTCTTTCATCTTCCTACTGTGTAGAAGCTTCAACATTTGCTTGGCGAATTGATGTAGTGGCGTGTTTGCATCGACATGAGCACTTTTGACGAGTTTGTTCATGCTCTCGCTACGCTGTGTAGAGACCATCAACCCACAATAATCATGTTTAAAAAAAGCTGGTATCCAATCTTTACGAATTTCATACATTCTGGAAAGACTGATGTTATCATGTAGATGGAAATCATCAATCAGCATTGCCCAGGCAGCCTCAAACTCAGTTACAGTTAAAGGATGATGTATTATAGATTGAAACCTTGTTTTGAAATCCTCTTCCTCAAATCTAGTGTACAACTCGTTCAAATACGGCATATACCTGTTCTGAACATGCCACAAACACAAACGATGTATTGTGTTTGGAAATACTCTGCCTAGTGCAACTGGCATTGCTGGATCTTGATCTGAAATCACATATTTTCACAACATTATGCAACTCATTACCAACTATAATTACATTCAATACAATCATAGTAGAACGTAATAATTGTTTAGCTTATTAATCATACCTGTAAGCATTACTCGTGGTCCTTTAGCTCCCATGCATGTTTTGAATGCATTGAAAACCCACTCGAATGTGTCTACAGTTTCGTCACCCAACAATGTGAAACCAAATACGGTGCACTGCAGATGGTGGTTACAACCAACAAACATTCCCAGGGGTTTGTCATATAGATTTGTCTTATGAGTTGTATCAAAGGTAACTGCATCTCCAAAGTCAATGTAATCTGCTTGCTGGCTAGCATGGGACCAAAAAATGCTCAAAATCTTTCCTTCTTGGTCTAGTTGGAAGTCAGAGAAAAACTGTGGGTTATCTTTTTTACACATTGCAAAAAAAGATAGGAGCTTAGACACATCATTGGCATTTCTTTCTCTTTGTCGCGCTTTCTTCCTGTGAACATTAATCAATATGCCATAGTCAATACGTACACAACATCATTATGTCATTATATCAGTGTAAATAACAAAATGACTTACAAGTTGATCATGTCTTGCGTAGTTAATGGTACATTCTCTGGTCCACCATGCATTTCTGAAACAAAATCCATAATACAGTGTTGCGGAATCCTGCTTTCTTGCATCGCACTAAGGAACTCCATGTATTCTGGATCATGTGTCTTGTTGCACTGTAACTGATTCTTTTCTGTATCCTTTCTGAAGAACTCATGATTATGTTCCAAATGAATAAGATCAATCCGCACTGAAATGATATTCTCTTTGGCATCGTCATAGATTTTTTTAAGTTTCATTCCAGCCCTGCATTGTGTTCATTTGGAAATTGTATTTCGCACTTTTGGAGTACCATTTCCTCTTTCGGCACGCTTGCCTTCCATTGAACAATTCAACCACTTGCAATTTTTTCTCTCCCTATATCTCTTCAATGGAAATCCAACTTCATATGCATATCGGCTATAAAATTTGTACGCCTCGTCCACATTACTAAATGTCATACCCACCTTCGGTACCAATCGTTGATCTATACTATCATCCTATTCAATTAATGGAGTCATCATGCAGTGCACATATATAAAAAATAAGCTTCTAGCATGGCGAATTTCTAGGACTTCATAAATTGCACGGACTGTATAACTAATACATGTGTCTAGCATGGCGAATTTCTATGACTTCATAAATTGCACGGACTGTATAACTAATACATGTGTTTTCGGCGAAATCATAACTTGCACGGAAATTTATAACAAATACATGGGTATTCCTTTGAACTTACATGGCTTTGGAG
The DNA here is from genome assembly GCA_029449295.1 of Zea luxurians. Lineage (NCBI taxonomy): Eukaryota > Viridiplantae > Streptophyta > Magnoliopsida > Poales > Poaceae > Zea > Zea luxurians. Next base: position 23,979,743 of record JAOPSE010000015.1, read on the forward strand.
AATGTGTGGTGTGTCCTGCTCATGTTCACCAATTGTCCGCATGGGTATCCGCTGACTTGTTCCCACCAAACTTTGATGAACTGTGTTGCTGTCTTCAAGAATTCCTGGCGCCGGTAACGCAGCCGGTGGAGTTACAGCATTCCGGCCATCGGTCGTACAGGGTGTCGTCATCGCCGTATCTTCTCCACACTGCCCCGATCCCCTGGCCGTCTCCATTGTGCATGCCCTAACTCTTCGAGAGCTCTGAACAAAAGCGGCGGCGGCTGTGTGTATCCCGTTTTTTTTGCAGATCCTATACTCGCGTAAACCGTCCGGGCCTATATTCAAGGCATGATCCGATATCCTGCACGATTTGATGCGCTGTTTGCATGTCCCGAGATTTACGTGAACGATCCCGAGATTTACGTGAACGTACGACCGCCCCACGTTCCTGGATGACGCGCGCGTGACTACCCACTACCCGTTCTAACCACTCATGTCGCGTCAGATGCGAATTTACGCAGCCAATAACGGCAAATACGCAAGCATAACGCGTGAACGTACGACCGCCCCACGTTCCCGGATGACGCGCGCGTGACTACCCACTACCCGATCTGACCACTCATGTCGCGTCAGATGCGAATTTACGCAGCCAATAACGGCAAAATACGCAAGCATAACGCGTGACCCACGTCTCCTTACCGGGTCCCCCCACGTCACGATTTATGCATCTGTTTCATTGAAATTCCTCATGCATAAACGCCCGACCGAGTCCATGTCGCATCAGATGCGAATTTACGCAGCCAATAACATCAAAATACGCAACCATATCGCGTGAGCCACGTCTCCTTACCGGGTCCCTCCACGTTACCATTTATGCATCTGTTTCATTGAAATTCCGTATGCATAAACGCCCCACCTTGACTCGGTGCATGCGCGCGGTAGTCCCACCACCTGCCACGTCGTCCCGCGCCCGCACACCTAGCCTGGCCGGGGCTCTCTCTAGTAATGGAAGCCCTGGGCTTCCATTACCTCGTCCCTATATATATATATACTGTATTTATATATTACACCTGGGTGCATTCAATATAGAGAATGCACCCAGGTCGAACCTACGCGCCAGGAGCACCTGGTCCGAGCCAACCGCCCCACCCAGGCCGAACCGACGCTTCGTCTTCGTTCCTCCCACACGCTCCCGACAGAATGCTACAATTTTCGAACCAGACCAGCAATTGCATCTAGTTATATAGAAGTTGCAATCACACCAGACCAGCAGTTGCAATTACACCAGACCAGCAGTTGCAATCATATTTTTTTAACAAAATTTCCCAGAGTTATTCAGTACTTGCAATCACATTAGAGCAACTCAGCCGTTGCATCCACACCACACCAGTAGTTGCAATTACAACACACCAGCAGTTGCAATCATTTTGTTTACATTTTTTAACAGATATTTGGGTATAATTATATAGCAGTTGCAATCGCCCCACCCAGGTCGAACCGACGCTTCGTCTTCGTTCCTCCCGCACGCTCCCGACAGAATGCTACAATTTTCGAACCAGACCAGCAGTTGCATCTAGTTATATAGAAGTTGCAATCACACCAGACCAGCAGTTGCAATTACACCAGACCAGCAGTTGCAATCATATTTTTTTAACAAAATTTCCCAGAGTTATTCAGTACTTGCAATCACATCAGAGCAACTCAGCAGTTGCATCCACACCACACCAGTAGGTGCAATTACAACACACCAGCAGTTGTAATCATTTTGTTTATATTTTTTAACAGATATTTGGGTAGAATTATACAGCAGTTGCAATCACACCTAATGCGGGGTTGCAATCACACCACACCAGCAATTGCAATTACGCCTCTTTGTCCTGACACTGAAACCAGCCAACTTTGCATAGTCAAGGTAAAAAAGGTAGGCTTCTTCCCTTGTATCAAATGTTTGCCGCACTCTGGGGACAAACACATCAAGTATGTTTGCATCCTACAGAACAACACACAATCATGAGTTTGCAATTAGCGGATACCCATAGTTGCAATTAACAAGCAAGAAACGTTGCAACTAGAGCAACAACACACCATGCAATGGTAATCAAGGAGTAAAAACAGAGACTCAAGTTTGCAATTAGAGGATACCCGCGCCCGCGGCGGGGGACAGGGAGGCGCGCGTACAGGAGGGCCGAGGGGGTGCTCGGGGTGTTATTGCACCTGGATACATTCAATATAGAGAATGCAACCAGGTGCATTTTAGTGCCGCCGTGTGCGTGTGTGTGTATATATATATATATATATATATATATATATATATATATATATATATATATATATATATATATATATATATATATATATATATATATATATATAATAGAAACAGCCGCTAACGACGAGTAACATTAGATTATTAGTGCTTCTTCTTGCTCGTGCACATATAACATAACAAAAGAAATATGTGCCAAAAGGAAAAGGAAGAATAAGATCAACAATGGCATGAAAAATTGATAGACAGATATATGAGAGCCACACATATAAAAATAGGTTCAACGGACACCACGAGAGAGACATCGAGCACCCATACTATCCTCTCGTTGCTTGAATGAGACATAGGGTATCCCCATCTTTTACTCACTTTTTTTTTCTAATAGGAGAAAGTAATGCAATGTTCCATGTCCACTTCATGTGACATATTCATGTTGCTATATCACCATCACCCCTTCGGTCATATCCCTATGCTCAAAACTAAAAATGCTCAACCATGACGGGGACGAAAACGGGACGGATACAGTCGGATACAAGGTCATCACGTATCCTACCCTAATATATTTCTCTCGAATACAGGACCGGATACGGATAGTTAAGATTCGGGACGGATACAGGATAGAACCGGGTAATAGTCCGGACGGGTAAGAAACGGAAAACGGAAACTATTCGGGTAGATACCGAATAATTATTGGGTAGTTCGTCCCGATAATATTAATTGTCCTGCCATCCAACAAACACATAAATTAAGCAATACATAATCATGTATATGATAGAACAAATGTAGGAAAGGAAACAGATAAACTTGACATCATGCAGTTCAAAGTTACTAATCACAAGGACATTAAAGAACCAACACCACAATATTAAAATTTCATAAAATATTCTAGTTTCACTCAAAAGTTGCAAATAAGTTACAAAAACTAATAAACATTTTATATGAAGATAACTCAAGTCCTCATATGAAAATGATAAAATAAAGTATGACTGATTATGTTGAAACTCGTATACTTACAGTGATTTCACATGTAACTCATACAAATAAGTGAAAGTGAAATAGAAGAAACGCGAGCATCTTATAGATCTTATGATCCGAACATTTTTTATTATTATATATGGACATATGTTATGCCTCCATAAAATTTCACGATTTTTTAGGATATTTATATATTATTATTTCTTGTCGTAGAAAACCATCAAAATACAATTAAATCCATAAAATATTGTAGTATCGACCAAAAATTACAAATAAGTTACCAATACTAATAAATAGTCTATAAAAAGATAACCTTAAGTTCCCATGTGGATATAATCTTAAGCCCCCCACATAAAATGATAAAGTCTATTAATTTGATATAAATTTGAACTTTATTTCAATAATTTTGCCTTAAAGATATGTTTAAACAAAAACATGATGTACTACAAGTTATAGATCTCTTTGAGCTCTACAATTTTCATATAAACTTTATCGTCATCTGATTTCATATGTAAAAGTTATGATTTTATAACTATATTATACAGAAAAAGAAAAAAAACGGGTACCCGAATTCCGGGTACCCGTATCCGACCCGAATATCCGGGTATTTATCAGGTAGTCCTCGCTCCGTATCCGACCTGAATCCAAAGCTATAGTATCCGGGCATTACCTGTATCCGACCTGAATATAAAAATACCTGAATCTATATCCGAAAAAACGGATATTTGCACTATCCGTATCCGGTACCCGACAGGTATACCTGACCCGTTTTCAACCCTAACCATGGCATACATATAGAAACACTTATTGAGTCTTATGAAAATTCATAGAATTATCTTGATGGTCTTGATGATTTAGAAAAATATGGGGTGTGTTGCTAGATACGCACAACATGCAGCCTCAGAGATTTGAGTTGTATTTAGCAGTAATCAGCATGAAGATCTTCAGCATAATCTAAAAAAGTTGTTCATGTGTCACTCATGTATCCTCCAAGCTTGGAGGTGTATTTTAGAAAAAAATCATCTTCAAGATTTTGTATGCTTTTCTTTGTCCTTGAAAGGTAATCCGAATGAATTATAATAGTGCATGTCATTATTGAGTTGTAAGATATATCTTATGTCATGGGAAAGGATATCTATATCGGATGCAATATTTTCTATTTATCTGAGGATACTAAAGTATCACTCATCATCGAGGTACTTTGTCATTTTGCACAATCACGGGAGCACCAAACCCATATCTTATCTATATTCACAGTAAAAGAGATGTACCTATTGAAATAAAGCAGGTCAAAAAATGTTGTTGGCGAATAAATGTATCAGCTTGTTATGAGATTACTAGTGTTGTCTGCTTGTAGCAATTCTAGGCTATAAATACACCCTGAAGGTTTTGAAACATCGATCAGTTATATATTCAATTGTTGTTTGGCACATGCTTTAGTCTTCCATGATGAAAGTTGTCGGCGTTTCGGACCCGGGGGGTCCCTAGACCGACGAGTGAAATCGCTGCGTGCCCCTGCCCAGATGGGTTGGCGCGGGATGGAACACAAGAGGTAGGACAAGCCTTGTATTATCCTGCACCAGGGGTACCGCTCGTAGTAGGGGTTACAAGCACGTCGCGTGAGGGAGAGAGAGAGATAGAGAGAGGGAGCCCGTTCGTCCGCTCCTTCCCCCGCGCGAACCCCCCTTAGGATGGCCCTGGACCTCCCTTTTATAGACGCAAGGAGAGGGTCCAGACGTACAACGGGGGGTGTAGCTATGCGCTAACGTGTCCGGCAGAGAACTGCCCTAGCCGTGTGTACATGCCATCATGGCTGTCGGGGGAGAGCTTGGGCCCTGTACAAGTGATAGCGTGGCCATCGGAGGAGCGCCTGAGTCCTATAGGAGCACAGCTGGCAGTGCGGCAAGGATCCCGCTGACGTCTCCTTGCAGCCGTAAGGGGCTGAGAGCCACCGGCGTCATGGTTGCACGCGCGACACCATCATTACCCATCGCCGGTCTTGTTCCTTGTAGCCTGAGCTGGCTAGGGATAGGGTAATGATGTATCCCCTGTTGGCGCGGTCGGTCCGAGCCCAAGGTCGGGCGAGGCGGAGACTTCTCTTGAGGCTGAGGCCGGGGTCGGGCGAGGACGCGATTCCTCCCGAGACCGAGGTCCAGGCCGAGTCCAGGGGTCGGGCGAGGCGGAGACCTCCTCCCGAGGCCGGAGCCTGAGGTCGAGGCCGAGTCCGGGGGTCGGGCGAGGTGGAGACCTCCTCCCGATGCCGGAGCCTGAGGTCGAGCGAGGCGGAGCTTCCTGTTGCGCCCGAGGACGAACTCGGTGGTTGATCGTGACTTGTTGTCAGTCTTCACCTGGGTGGTTGGCACGGCAGTCGGAGCGGGGCGAGCGGCGCTGTTTTCCTGTCATATCGGACAATAAAAGAGAGGGGCGAAGTGACTGCGGTCACTTCGGCCTGGCCGACTGAGGCGTGTGTGTCAGGATCTTCGTCAGGCGTCCCCTGCATTAAATGCGCCTGCGAAGCGGTCGGTTGGTGAGGCGGTCTGGCCAAGGTTGCTTCACAACGAAGCCTGCCCGAGCCGGGCTTCGGGAGAGCTGAGGAGGTGCCCGCTGCCTGAGGAGGCCCTCGGGCGAGGCATGAACTTGTCTGGGACTACTGCTCCAGCCCGAGGCTAGGCTCGGGTGAGGTCGCGTCCCTTGGGTAGACGAAGCCTTGACTTGAACCGCGCCCGTCAGTTGGTCTGAGGGTGTTTACCAGCCGTGATTAGGAGCGTTGGGGGTACCCCTAATTATGGTACCCGACAGTAGCCCCGAGCCTCGAAGGGAGTGTTGGTACTCGCTTGGAGGCTTTTTGCCGCATTTTCGGTGAGGGGACCGACCTTTCTCGGTTTTGCTTTGTTCTGGTGGGTGCGCGCGAGCGCACCCGCCGGGTGTAGCCCCCGAGGCCTCGGAGGAGTGGTTTGACTCCTCCGAGGACTGAATGCTTTTCGTGGTGCCTCGGCCGGTCCGATCGTTCCCTCATGCGGCCTGGCCGTAGCCCAGGTGCGCGGTCAGGTTCCAAGTTATCAAGCTGGTTTGTTGATGCTGTCAACAGTTTTGGCCGTAGCCGGGTGCGAGAGTAGCCCCCGAGCCTCTGGCCGGAGCGAGAGGACGATCAAGGACTTTCCCAACTTTTATCATACGCCCCTGCATTGCCTTTCCGCAAGGAGGAGGGGGAAAGTGCCATGTTGCCCTCGGAGGACGCCGAACATGGTGTTTCCAGTGAGCTGCTAACGGGTGATCTGAGTGGACGCCTGTGCCCCGTTCGTTAGGGGTCGGCTGGTGGCCCAGAGGCGCGCTCCAAAAGTACCTGCGGGTGATTCGCCAGACCCAGACCCCTTCGACAGGGTCTGAGGGCTCGATGCCTCCCTCCGGTGGGATTCCATTACAAATCGTTCCCGCCTGTCTCGGAAATGTCCTAGGGTACCTCGGGAGCGTAGCCCAAGCCTCGGCCATGTATCGGACGTACCAAGAGTCATCCCTCACTCTGTGTGCTCTGGGGCGACTATCGAACCCTTCCGAGGGGCCAACCTACGAACCCCTGATCAGTAATGGGCACAAAGCCCGAGCATTCTAGGGCGGCTGTCGAAACCCTTCCGAGGGGCTAGCCTTCGAACCCCTGATCAGTAGGAGGACTCGGGGCCCGCTTCCTTCACCGAGAAGGATCCTTTCCACAACATCCCCTTTCTCGGTCCCTGTAGCAAGAGAGAGAGAGAGGAGGGGAAGGATATGATTTTAAATAAGGTGACGCACCTTTTTTGACGCGGTCATTATGGCGAAGGCGAAGCGATGCCTGCCTCACCTGCCAGAGGTGTCGCCTGCTCCGCCGGGGAGTTAATGCGGCGGGATGGGCGATTCGCGTGGCGCCCGTTGTGCGAGAGCCGTTCGAGGAACGGAACACGGGTGCATCATCTTCACGCCGTGGGAGAGGGCTCTCCTTTCGCTTCAGGAGGGGACGCGAGCCTGCGGGTGATTTGACCGCTGCTTCCGCTGCAGTTACTGCCAGCCCACTTTTGGGCCATGCCAACTGTCGTGCCTATCCCCGCGGCTGACTGTCCCATGGCCGTCGCCTTCAATTGGCACTGTTGGGTCACGCGCGGGGCCACCTCGAGTCGCGGTACTGGTTCTGCAGTCGAGGAGGCGTGGCATTGGCGCAGGTGGCAGTGCGGCTCTTTGCACGTCGAAACCGGCGCGCCGGTTACATGACATGCGGGCCCGCTTCCTTTGCGCTGGTCCACCGGATGTGGTCGAAGCCAAAAGGGCGCACAGTTGCAGTGCGGTTGGGTGCTCGTCGCGTGGCGGTCCACCCTTTCGGCCACCGGTTTCTGCAAAAATGGGAGAGCGCTCGTAACCGCGGGACGGTTACATGCCTCGTGTGTAGCGGTTCGCCTTCTTCGCGCTTTGGATCAGCTCGTATAACATGGGGGTCCCAGCCCCTGGGTCGTAGGAGGCAAAACCCTAGAGTATGTCAGTGGAGACTTCGCCCGTGACGCTAAGGGGTGCAAGTGAAGAGGTCTGCCTATAAAAGGGGATCGATCCCCTGGGCAGTGGCCATGCCTTCGTCCTCCCCTCATGCATTGCGCCCTTCCACCTTTCGAGCCCCCGGATGGGGTGCACCAGCGTCACCTTGCTCTTGCTATCGTTGGAGGAGCGCGGCCTCGTGGAGATTGGCGCCCTTCAGCCATCGCTCGGCTTCAAGGATTTTTGTCGTGCAGCCCGGCTGCATTCCCTCACCAATGGTCAGTTTGGTGGGGGGAAGCAAGCCGAGCTGTGGCCTCCGCCCCGCCCTCAGCTTCAAGGATCTTCGTCATTCGGGCTAAGGCGAAGGAGCGCACCGGGCGGGGGGTTGCCTCCGCGTGGGTCGGTGACCCTTTTCTTCCCCTAGCGTTTGAGGGAGAAAGGCATCCTCCAGGGAGGCGTCCTCCAGCCATGCGGGGGAAGGCGAACTGCTACTCTCTGGACAGGGTGCAGCTTTCCGTCCTTCGTCCGGGCGGCGGTAGTGCCGCATGCGGGCCGGCCACGTCCAGATCCTCCTCGCACCGTCAGCGACGCCGGGGGGTCGCCCAGCATGTCTTAAGCCGCAAGGGCGGTGCTCGTGTTCTGGGGCAGCCTCGACGAGGATGGGAGTGAGGACCTGCCAGTGTGCTTTGGGGCAACCGCTGTTCGCCGGCGTGGTGTCAGTGGGTTCAAACCCACGGTCGGCGCCCTCCGACTCTTCAGCCTTAACGGCTTGTCCTCGCCCCTCGTGTGGGGACGTGGGCGAGGGCCTCTTCACAGCAGCGTTTGTCCTGAGGTCATCGCTGCTGCTGTTTAGCCACCCGAAGCGGGGGTGGTTGTCGCTGTTGGTGTAGTGGTCGCCGGCGAGCCACCTGGAATTTGTTATCCCGTGGGCCCCCTAGTGTGGAGGTCGTTCGTACCCACGGGAGTGGAACCGGAGTCCCGTTTGTAAGGGGATATACTGGGTTTTTGCGGAGCAAAATGTAACCGCTTCAAGTACTTAGACATTTGTCGTAGGTCGGGAGAACCACCGAGGGTTCTGCCGATGTCTAAGTCTGTGTAGCATAGTTACCCCAAGTATATGTGTTTGTTCTTTGTGGCTGTCGAGGCCTGAACATTTGGGTATTTTGAGCATAAAGCTGTGTTTCTTCCTCATTTCGAGCACTGGGACTTGCCTGTTGACTAGCCGAACCACTTAACCGAGCGTGAGTAGCCTTTCGCGGAAGGTGACGAGTGAGGTATCCATATCCCGGAGGCGTAGGAGTCCCTCGGCTCGGTCGGCCTTGCCGCTCTAGGCTTCTCTTGCTCAGTTTTTAGGACCCTCAGCTGCTCTACAATGAGCCGGAGCCAGAGGCAGCAATGTTGGCGCGGATAGAGGCGGAGTCGGCTCGAAAAGAGACTTCGTCGGCCCGGGAGCTGGCAGCTTCCCAGGCCGAGGAAGATGTGGCAGTAGCAGCCGGAGCTTGGCCAAGACATCTGCTGGCGCAGTGCTGGCGCCCTCCCTTGGGTGGAGGTCCCTTCACCTGGGTCGCCGTCCAAGGCCGGGCCAGGTTCCGCCGAGGGTGGAAACAACGCCGAGGGTGTTGCTGCTCCCTCTGCCGATGCGTGAACCTGCAGGAACAATTTGTCTGTAGCATGCGCATGTTTTTTCGCGGTCGCCGAGGCCAAAACACTTTATCGTCGTGTTTAAAAAGCTGTGTTTTCTTTCCTCTCATTTCGAGCATCACGACTTGCCTGTCAATAGCAGAATCGTTTATCCAAGCGAGAGTTACTTTTCGCGGAAGGTGATGAGTGAGGTATCCATATCCCGGAGGCGTAGGAGTTCCTCGGCTCGGTCGACCTTGCCGCTTACGTGCACTCTCATTCGGTCGTAGGATTCTATTATTGATACGGTCGAGAAGGCACGAAAGTCGTTTTCTACTCGAGTGTTTGGACTTGTTCGGTAGCAGGATCGCTTATCCGAGCGGGAGTTACTTCTCACGGAAGGTGATGAGTGAGGTATCCGTATCCCGGAGGCGTAGGAGTCCCTCGGCTCGGTCGGCCTTGCCGCTTACGTGTACTCTCGTCGTTCTCAGGATCCCGCTATCGATACGGAAGTCGAAAGCACAAAGGTCGTTTTGTTAGAAAATTTTTCCGAGGAAAATTTTGACGCAGAGGGGGTTCCCCCCTTCTAGCCCCCGAGGGAGGGTCAGGCTTTACTGAGGTAAGGCCGACCCTTCCTTGACGGTTAGACTTTATGTATGCAAAGAAAGTGGAGTACATGAACGACTTAGAACATCTTAAGGGTAGAAACGACGTAGCTGTTGGATGTTCCAAGCGTTGTTGTAGACCTCGCCTTGGTCGTTGGCCAGCTTGTATGTTCCGGGCTTCAAAATCTTAGCGATGATGAAGGGTCCTTCCCAGGGAGGAGTGAGCTTGTGGCGCCCTCGGGCGTCCTGTCGCAGACGAAGCACCAAGTCTCCCACTTGGAAGCCTCGGGGCCGAACGCTTCGGACGTGGTAGCGTCGCAGTGACTGCTGGTACTGTGCCGAATGTAGTAAGGCGACGTCCCGAGCCTCTTCGAGCTGGTCCAGCGAGTCTTCTTGGCTGGTCTGGTTGCTTCAGTCATCGTACGCCCTGGTCCTCAGGGAGCCGTATTCTAAGTCCGTGGGGAGGACGGCCTCGGCCCCATAGACTAGAAAAAACGGCGAGAAACCCATGGCGCGGCTCGGCGTCGTCCTCAGACTCCAGACTACCGAGGGTAGTTCTTTCATCCACCGCTTGCCGAACTTGTTGAGGTCGTTGTAGATCCTCGGTTTGAGTCCCTGCAAAATCATACCGTTGGCACGCTCCACCTGCCCATTCGTCATGGGATGAGCTACGGCGGCCCAGTCCACACGGATGTGGTGGTCGTCGCAGAAGTCCAGGAACTTTTTTCCGGTGAACTGCGTGCCATTGTCGGTGATGATGGAGTTTGGGACCCCGAATCGATGGATGATGTTGGTGAAGAACGCCACCGCCTGCTCGGACCTGATGCTGGTCAAGGGTTGGACCTCGATCCACTTGGAGAACTTGTCGATGGCGACCAGCAGGTGCGAGAAGCCCTCGGGTGCCTTCTGCGATGGACCGACGAGGTCTAGACCCCACACAGCAAACGGCCAGGTGATGGGTATCGTCTGCAGGGCCTGAGCGGGCAGGCGTGTCTGCTTTGTGTAGAATTGACACCCCCGGCAGGAGCGAACAATCCTAGTGGCGTCGGCCACCGCGGTTGGCCAGTAGAAACCTTGTCGGAAGGCATTCCCCACGAGGGCTCGAGGCACTGCATGGTGGCCGCAAGCCCCCGAGTGTATTTCTTGCAACAGCTCTTGTCCCTGGGCGACGGATATGCATCGTTGGAGGATGCCCGAGGGGCTGCGGTGATAGAGCTCCTTTTCATCACCCAGCAAGACGAACGACTTGGCGCGCTGAGCCAGTCGCCGAGCTTTGGCCTAGTCGAGGGGAAGCTCTCCTCGGAGGAGATATTCCAGGTACGGGGTCTGCCAGTTCGGATCTGGTGTGACCCCATTCTATTCCTCCTCGACGGGCAAGGCCTCTTCCTCGATGGCCGAGGGTACCTCGGGTTCGACCGAGGGTACCTCAGGCTTGGTCGAGGGTACCTCGGGCTGGGCCGAGGCTTCCTCGGGTTCGGGCGCGTTGTCGATCTTGACGGATGGTTGATGTAGGTCTCTGGAGAAGACGTCCGGGGGAACCGTCGTTCGCCCCGAGGATATCTTCGCCAGCTCGTCCATAGTCTCGTTGTACCATCGGGCTATGTGGTTGAGCTCCAACTTGTAGAACTTGTCTTCCAGGCGCCGGACTTCGTCGCAGTAGGCTTCCATCCTCCGGTCGCGGCAGTGGGAGTTCTTCATGACTTGGTCGATGACAAGCTGCGAGTCGCCACGAGCGTCGAAGCGCCGGACCCCTAGCCCGATGGCGATGTGCAGCCCGTTAACCAAAGCCTCGTACTCGGCCACATTGTTTGATGCCGGAAAATGGAGGCGTATGACGTAGCGGAGATGCTTTTCGAGGCATGAAACGAAGAGCAAGCCAGCGCCTGCCCCTGTTTTCATGAGTGACCCATCGAAATACATGGTCCAAAGCTCGGGTTGGATTGGAGTTGTTGGCAACTGGGTGTCAGTCCACTCAGCCAGGAAGTCTGCCAAGACCTGGGATTTTATGGCCTTCCGAGGAGCGAATGATAGCGTCTCGCCCATGAGTTCCACCGCCCACTTTGCTATCCTACCCAAGGCCTCACGGCACTGGATGATCTCCCTCAGGGGGAAGGATGACACCACAGTCACCGGATGAGACTCGAAGTAGTGTCGCAACTTTCGCCATGTCAGAATCACTGCGTAGAGCAGCTTCTGGATCTGTGGGTAGCGGACTTTGGTCTCGGAAAGCACTTCGCTGATGAAGTAGACTGGCCTCTGGAAGGGCAGTGCATGCCCTTCTTCTCGTCTCTTGACTACGATCGCGGTGCTGACCACCTGAGTGGTCGCTGCTACGTAGATCAAGAGGGCTTCTCCCGTAGCGGGGGGCACCAGGATGGGTGTGTTTGTAAGGAGAGCCTTAAGGTTTTCGAGGGCTTCCTCGGCCTCAGGGGTCCAAGTGAAGCGCTCGGCCTTCCTTAGAAGGCGGTACAGAGGCAAGCCTTTCTCACCAAGGCGTGAGATGAAGCGGCTTAGAGCCGCAAGGCATCCCATGACCCTCTGTACTCCTTTCAAATCCTTGATCGGTCCCATGTTGGTGATGGCCGCGATTTTCTCTGGATTGGCCTCGATGCCCCGCTCGGAGACGATGAATCCAAGGAGCATGCCTCGGGGGACTCCGAAGACACACTTCTCAGGATTGAGTTTTACGCCTTTCGCTCTCAGACACTTGAATGTCATTTCAAGGTCAGAGAGGAGGTCGGAGGCTTTCTTCGTCTTGACAACGATGTCATCGACGTAAGCCTCGACCGTTCTGCCGATGTGTTCTCCGAACACATGGTTCATGCACCTCTGGTAGGTGGCGCCTGCATTTCTCAAACCAAATGGTATTGTAGTATAACAGTACATGCCAAAAGGTGTGATAAAAGAAGTCACGAGCTAGTCGGACTCTTTCATCCTGATTTGGTGATAGCCTGAGTAGGCATCGAGGAATGACAGGGTTTCGCACCCAGCAGTGGAGTCCACGATTTGATCGATGCGAGGTAGAGGGTGGGAACTTTCGGACATGCTTTATTTAGACCAGTGTAGTCTACACACATCCTCCATTTCCCATCCTTCTTCCTTACAAGAACAGGGTTAGCTAACCATTCGGGATGGAATACCTCTTTGATGAACCCTGCCGCGAGTAGCTTGTGGATCTCCTCGCCTATGGCCCTGCGCTTTTCTTCGTCAAAACGGTGCAGGGTTTGCTTCACGGGTCGGGCTCTAGCTCTAATGTCCAGTGAGTGCTCGGCAATATCCCTCGATATGCCGGGCATGTCCGAGGGACTCCACGCAAAGACTTCGGCGTTCGCGCGGAGAAAGTCGACGAGCACTGCTTCCTATTTGGGGTCGAGCTCGGAGCCGATCCGAACTTTCTTGTTGGCGTCGTTGCTGGGGTCGAGAGAGACGGACTTGACCGCCTCAACTGGTTCGAAGTTGCCGGCGTGCCGCTTCGCGTTAGGTGCCTCCTTGGAGAGGCATTCTAGGTCGGCGATGAGGGCCTCGGACTCGGCGAGGGCCTCAGCATACTCCACGCACTCCATGTCACATTCGTACACGTGGCGGTACGTGGATCCGATGGTGATAATCCCGTTTGGGCCCGACATCTTGAGCTTGAGGTAGGTGTAGTTGGGCACGGCCATGAACTTGGCGTAGTACGGACTTCCCAACACCGCATGGTAGGTTCCTCGGAACTCGACGACCTCAAAGGTGAGAGCTTCCTTTCGAAAGTTGGAGGGAGTCCCGAAGCAGACGGGTAAGTCGATCCGTCCGAGGGGTAGGATTCGCTTCCCAGGCACGATCCCGTGGAAGGGTGCCGCACCAGCCCGGACCTCAGACCTGTCGACCCCCAAGAATTCCAGGGTCTCGGTGTAGATGATGTTAAGGCTGCTGCCTCCGTCCATGAGGACTTTGGAGAGCCTAACGTTGCCGATGATCGGATCGACGACGAGCGGGTACCTTCCCGGGCTTGGCATGAAGTCGGGGTGGTCACCTCGGTCGAAGGTGATAGGCTTGTCGGACCAGTCTAGGTAGACTGGCGCTGCCACCTTCACCAAGCAGACCTCTCGGTGCTCCTGCTTGCGGTGTCGAGCCGAGGCGTTCGCCGCCTGCCCACCGTAGATCATGAAGCACTTATGGACCTCCGAGAACTCCTCTTCCTTGCCGCCCTCCTTCTTGTCGTTGTCATGGCCCTTGCCATCTTCCGCCGGGGGCCCGGTCTTATGGAAGTAGCGTCGGAGCATGACACATCCTTCGAGGGTGTGCTTGACAGGCCCCTAGTGATAGGGGCACGGCTCCTTGAGCATCTTGTCGAACGTGCCGGCCCCTCCAGGAGGTTACCGAGGGTTCCTGTGCTCGGCCGCAGCGACGAGATTCGTGTCAGCGGCGTCACGCTTCGCTTGCGACTTGTTCTTGGCCTTCTTCTTTGTGCCCCGCTGGGCGGACGCCTCGAGACATCTTTCTTCGGTTCTCCCTGAGGCTGCTTGTCCTTTCGAAAGATGGCTTCGACCGCCTCCTGACCCGAGGCAAACTTGGTGGTGACGTCCATCAGTTCACTCGCACGGGTGGGAGTCTTGCGCTCCAGTTTGCTCACCAGGTCTTGGCAAGTGGTGTCGGCGAGGAAATCCCCAATGACATCTGAGTTGGTAACATTGGGCAGCTCGGTGCGCTGCTTCAAAAACCGCCGGATGTACTCTCGGAGGGACTCCCCTGGCTGCTGGCGGCAGCTTCGGAGATCCCACGAGTTCCCAGGGCGCACGTATGTGCCTTGGAAGTTTCCCACGAAAGCTTTGACCAGATCATCCCAGTCGGAGATCTGCGCAGGAGGCAGATGCTCCAGCCAGGCTCGGGCGGCGTCGGAGAGGAAAAGGGGTAGATTACGAATGATGAGGTTGTCATCATCCGCCCCTCCCAACTGGCATGCCAGTCGGTAGTCCGCGAGCCACAACTCCGGCCTCGTCTCCCCCGAGTACTTGGTGATGGTAGTCGAGGCTCGGAAATGGGCAGGGAACGGCACTCGTCGTATGGCCCGGCTGAAGACTCACGGACCGGGTGGTTCGGGCGAAGGACTGCGACCCTCCTTGCTATTGCAGCGTCCCCCACGTCTGGGATGGTAGCCTCGGTGCACCTTCTCGTCGAGGCGGGCTCGATGGTCGAGATGGCGGTGCTCGTTGCCGAGGCGATCCCGAGCGGCAGGTGCCTCGTCCCGCGTGCGCTCGGGATGGATCGAGGCTTCCCGAATGCGTCGGGAGGACACCGCGTGATGCTCCGTGGGGTTAGCTCGCCTCCGAGAGGCAGAGCTCTCAGCTCGTCGAACTGCGGCGCCTTCCAGGAGATCCTTGAGTTCGCCTTGGATACGCCATCCCTCGGTGGTGGATGGCTTCGGCATGTCTCAAAGTAGCATCGCCGCTACAGCTAGGTCCTGGCTAGACCCGCTGACGGTCGGGGGCAGCGCTGCCCAGGCATTGCCGACGATGCGGCGCCGGATGTCCTGGGCCCGATGACACGCTTCTCCGGCGAGTGTTCGGCCTGCCCACTCCTATTCGATGTTCTGTCAGAGCTGCACAAGCCGACCTGCTTCCCCGTCGCCCCGGGCCTGCATCTCGCGGATTTGCTCGAGCCGTATGTCCTGACCCCCCGTAGGGACTGGGACCACAGCTAGCTCCCGCGGGATGTCAACGTGAGATGCGGGCCCAGGGGGATCATCAACCTCCGGCATACCAAGGTGGTTGCCTTCGTTGTGATCTCCCAGGTCGACGTGGAAACATTCACGACTTGGTCCATAACCCTCGTCGTCAAGGTCATGGCCATCGTCAGAACAACCGGAGAGGCAGTGGTCACATGCGGACATGAAGTCCCGCATGGCACCGGGGTCATTGAAGCCAGAGAAATCCCAACCGGAGTCGGGGTCGTCCTCTTCCTCAGAACCCGCCGGTCCGAAGGTTGAGACGGCCGTCAGTCTGTAACGCCCCGAATTTTGCAGTTGAATTTTTTCTTTTCTTTACTCGCCAAAATTCGGGCGTTACCTTTTCTTTTTCTTTTTCCCCTCGCTAAACCTTGACCTTTTCCAAAGTTTTAGCGGGATTCGGTTTGGAATTCCCGTATGTAGAAAAACTCTAAAAATACTTTATGTTGTTTGATGCACCATGCCGAACCATGCATTTTTTTTGATCGCTTTGAAAGTGCAAATGCATCCATGTAGAAAGATCGGATTTCGAAAATAAGGAGAACCTTTTCTTTCTTTTTCTTTTTCCTTCTCTCTCTCCTCTCTTTCTCTCTCTCCCGCGCCATGGGCTCCTTGGCCGGCTCAGCCGCCCCTTGGCCGGCCCAAGCCCCCGCGCCCCCCCCCCTCTTGGGCCCAAAAGGCCCAGCCGCCCCCCCCCCCACCTCCCCTTTTCTCCCCAATTCCCTCTCCCTCCCTCTCATTTTCTCCCATTTTCTCTCCCCACCGCCGCCCCTACCCCCTGCCCTAAGCCGCCGCCGCCGCCCCCTGCCGGTTCGGCCGCCCATCGCCGGTGAGGCCCCCCCTCCCCCTCCTCCCTCCTCCCTCCCTCTCCCCTCCCCCTCCTCTCTCCTTGGCAGCCCCGGCCGCCCCCAGCCCCCGCCCAGCCGGCCGCTGGCCTGGCCGCCCAGCCGGCCGCTGGCCGCGCCCAGCCGCGCCTGGCCGCGTGCCCGCCCGGCCGCTGGCTTGGCCGCTCGGCCGCCCAGCCGGCCCTGGCCGCGCGCCCCTCCCAGCCCGCGCCCGACCGCCCGCCTGGCCTCGGCCGCCCAGCCGGCTGGTTCAACCGCCCCCGGGCCGGTTCAACCGCTCGGTTCGGCCGCCCGGCCGCCCAGCTCGGCTGCCCGCGCCCGCGCCCGCGCCCCTACTCGGCCGCGCCCAGCTCGGCCGCCCTGCCTAGGACCGGTTCAACCGCCCTAGGGCCGGTTCAACCGCCCCCCCCCCCCCTCTGTTTTTTTTATTTTTTATTTTATTTACTTTCTGTTATCATAGCTATTTTATTTTAGGTAGGCTAATCATTGTTCATGCTATTGAAATAGGAAGTTTAATTTAGAATTTCGTTGTACTAGTTGATTCATTTAGATAATTGTTTATCTCGTGCAATGTTGATCAACTTAAAATGATTAGGTTTCCATTAGTGTATATGTAACAGAATTCTTTTGTTAAGAACCAATTGTAACTAATCATTAGTGCATAAGATTTAACCCCCTGCGAGACCCTTTCCCGTTTCTTTCTAACCATAACAGATGCGATATCGAATGCCATACTTGATGCATATTCACTTTATTTGTTCCCTTGTATGGTGTACTGTTCTTTTGTATTAAATATGTGGATGGATGTATGTATGTTTGCAATCGCATAGAGAACGATCCGGTCGAAGAGCCCGAGGAATTCGCAGGAGAAGCCCCTGAGCAGCAGTCGGTTGGTGGAGGCAAGTGTCCTTTGACCTATCTCTGTCCTATTCATTCTTTAATTCACCTCCCGCATTACACATTTATACCTAAGGATTTGACTAGCTTTTGTTATCCATGTCCTTGTTCACCTATTTGGGTCGGATTATTACTGCTTAGTCTGATGCTATTGCTCAACTCTAATCAATGAACATGATGTGATTATCTATGATACGCTGTTTTCCCGTTCTTATTTTTGATCATACTTGTGGCATTTAAGGGGACTCGAGCGGTTTCTCGAGTGCCTCTCCGTAAGGACCTGTTCAATGGATGACCGCCCGGGAAAACAGTGCAACCATGAGGGTGGAATGGGACGCCCTTAGCTGAATAATTGGAGGAACCGGGGTGTAGATCGCTTAGCCGTCGTGCCGTCAATGGGGCTCGGTGTATGCGGCTCGCTCTGCCAAGGTTGATTTGTCCCTTGGGGAGGAGTGTGGTACATTTAGGAAACCTAACGGGTGGCTACAGCCCCGGGGAATCTTTGTAAAGGCTACGTAGTGAGACCCTGCCTATTCACCTTGGTAGTGTTTAAGGGTTTGATCGGCCCGAGGCAAGAGGGAATCACGGCTTATGGGTAAAGTGCGCAACCTCTGCAGAGTGTTATGAAACTGATATATCAGCCGTGCTCGCGGTTATGAGCGGCCAAGGGAGCTCCAGAGATTAGTGATACTTGATCAGAGATACTTTGGTGCAGGTGGCAATGAGATTGATGGTTCTGATTATGATTATGGTATTGGTGAGTGGTATTCTTTCCGTTTGGAAAGGATCCATTGGGCTAATAACTTGGGTTAATGTTAAAACCTGGCTCTCTACTAGTAAGTAATAACCTGACCAACTAAAAGCAACTGCTTGACTTATCTCCACATAAAGCTAGTCCACTACAGCCAAACAGGATACTTGCTGAGTATGTTGATGTGTACTCACCCTTGCTCTACACACCAAACCCCCCCCCAGGTTGTCAGCATTGCAACCACTGCTCAGGAGAAGATGAAGCTGTGGAAGGAGACTTTCAGGAGTTCCAAGACTACGACGAGTTCTAGGTGTGGGTTAGCGGCAACCCCCAGTCGGCTGCCTGTGAAGGCCGTGTTATCTACGTTTCTTTTCCGCACTTTGATTTATTGTAAGAACTATATGGACGTCTCAGACGTATGATGTAATCGACTATTATTTCCCCTTTTAATACTATTTGAGCACTGTGTGATGATGTCCATGTTATGTAACTGCTGTGTACGTGAATAACTGATCCTGGCGCGTACATGGTTCGCATTCGGTTTGCCTTCTAAAAACCGGGTGTGACATAAGTGGTATCAGAGCCGTGCTGACTGTAGGACCGCTAACCTAGAGTAGAATGGTCGTTTTAAGGATTATAGACCTCTGTCCCTGCCTTGACTTTGATATCCCTTCAAAAGTTGGTCCTACTGGCCGAACCTATGTTCTACTATATATTATATACCTTGCTGAAAATTTTGTTTTATTCTGATCCTTCATTTATTTATGATTCATTACTTGCTGGTCATATTAATTCTGTTCTCACCCTTTTGCTTGCGATGTCTTTTGTAGATGGCTCGACTTAGACACACTGCACGAAAGTCCGTCATCCCCTTCTTACCCTCCCGCCTTGCTGAGCGTCCGCTTCACCGTCCCGTGGCCGGACAGTCCAGCCACTTGGAGAGACTGCACCACCGCCTGCATGAGGAGCAGGAACGTCGACGACAGGAGCAGCAGGGCTCTTCCTTCTCGCTCCAGCAGGAGATAGAGTCTGTGAGGAGCTGCTCTCCTGTGCTTCCCCTGGAGGCGCCCCCTGCACCACCACTGGGCGTCCCAGCTTCTGGAGTAGCTGCTGGAGGAGACCCAGACGACGGAGGTGGCGACGACAGCCTGAGCCACGACATCGACTTCTCTGCTGACCATGAGCCGGAAGGATGGGTTGCTCGACCCATCACTCGCGACGCTGCTCGCGGGTGTCACTTCCACGACGCGCTCGACACCCTGCTACGTCGGGCACTTGACCGGCGTACCTGGTCCATCGAGTATCGCTGTGTGGTCTACCAGCATAGTCGCGGGGTCTACCCGGACCGCTGGGAGGCGACCTGCTTGGTGTGCCGTCCGGAGAACAGTCTCCAGGGCGCGGAGGCTTGCTCAGAGCACTATTCTATCTCTGAGCGGGACTCGGCTGAGGCAGCCATGCAGGATGCTGCACGGCGTGCGCTTTCGCACTACTGCTCGGTTCTCGGTGGGGTAGCTGACGGTCTCGACCTGGAGTATTACCCCCGCCGTCCATCTGGCAGCATAGGAGGCGTGATTGTTTCACCTGCTGGTGAGGACAATCCTAGGTTGAGCAGCACAGTCAACCTAGCCGCCGTGCTAAACACGGAGCTGGACCATGCACTAGACGAGCTGAGTAGGGCTCGTGCTGAGATCGCCCTGCTGCGGGCTGAGCGCGCGGAGCGTCGTCACCTGGATGATGGTTCCCCCGCCCCCGTTGGGACTCAGCACCCGTACCGCTCACCTCGGCGTGGACTCCAGTCTTATGGCAATCCCGACTGCAAGACCAAGATAAATCTAGAACCATAGATCGTTAGAGTTGGATCTTGTAATTAATACAAAATATATATACATAGAAGCTTCAGTCTTAGCGTTAGTCTCGGTCTTAGTTAGTCTTAGTTAGACAGGGTAGTTTGCTATATCCTGTGCATTTATGTTTGTCATGATGAACTATGTTTGGTTTGGATCTTTGTAATGATTGTCACCAGAGTGTGGGTAACCCCTGCATTTTGGTTTATCTATTATGTTAATGGAGTTAGCTATATAGTTGGGAAAACCTTTATTCCACTTTCCTCTATATCTGAGAAGCTGTGTGGCCTGTGTTGGAGATCAGTGAAGATGCTCATCTGTTCAGTGCTGTTGGAGAATTCTATACTCTTTTCCTATGCTGCAAGATTTGCCAGATCAGTTCTGATGTGTGGTTGCGTTCTGTAGATGTCAGAGAACAGGCGCAGAGGAGGAAGGCGTGCTCAGCAGGAGCAAGCCGGTCAGCAAGATGAGGCGCCCCAGCAGCAGCAGCTGCCACCCCCCGCCCCCGATGTCGATCGAGCAGATGTTTCTGATGCAGACTTAGGCAGTTTAGGCCATCGGTCAGACTCTGGCCGCCATTCAGCAGCAGCAGCAGCAAGCACCACCCCAGCCTCAGATGCCTCAGATGCCCAGAGACAAGCATGCTGAATTCATGAGAGGTCATCCCCCAACGTTCGCTCACTCTTCTGACCCCATGGATGCTGAAGATTGGCTGCGCACTGTGGAGCGGGAGTTGCATACCGCTCAGTGTGATGACAGGGAGAAAGTCTTGTATGGTCCCCGTCTGTTGAGAGGAGCAGCCCAATCATGGTGGGAGTCTTACCTCGCCACCCATGCCGACCCCGACACCATCACCTGGGAAGAATTCAGAGGTAGCTTTCGTCAGTACCATGTGCCTGCAGGTCTGATGACAGTGAAGAAGGAGGAGTTCCTGGCCCTTAAGTAAGGGTCATTATCTGTCAGTGAGTATCGAGACAGGTTTCTGCAGTTGTCCCGCTATGCTCCCGAAGATGTCAACACCGACGCCAAGCGACAATACCGTTTTCTGAGAGGCTTGGTTGATCCTCTGCAGTACCAACTGATGAATCATACCTTCCCGACATTCCAGCACCTGATTGACAGAGCAATCATGACAGAAAGGAAGCGTAAGGAGATGGAGGATCGTAAGCGCAAGATCAGTGGACCCCAGTCTGGAAGCAGCAGCCGTCCTCGTTTTTCAGGCAATCAACCTCAGCAGTTCAGGCAGAACCAGCGTCCACCTCAGCAGCATCAGCAGCGTCAGCAGTATCAGCAGTTCCAAAGGCAGTATCCTCAGCACCAGTACCAGAACCGTCAGAGCATTCAGTCAGGAGGAGGTCAGTTTCAGAGGCAGAATCAGCAGGCACCTCGTCTTCCTGCCCCCGCAGCTCAGCAGAACAGTCAGGCAGCACCAGCTCAGGTTGGAAACAGAGCATGTTTCCACTGTGGAGAGCAAGGCCACTGGGTGATGCAATGTCCGAAGAAGGCAGCCCAGCAGCAGTCAGGCCCCAATGCCCCAGCGAAGCAGAATGTGTCCCAGCCTGGATCAGGCAACCGCCCTCAGCAGCGCTATAATCATGGAAGATTGAATCACCTGGAGGCTGAAGCAGTTCAGGAGACTCCCGGCATGACAGTAGGTATGTTCCCAGTCGACTCCCATATTGCAGAAGTGTTATTTGATACTGGAGCAACGCATTCTTTTATTACTGCATCATGGGTAGAAGCACATAATCTTCCAATTACTACCATGTCAACCCCCATTCAAATTGACTCAGCTGGTGGTAGAATTCGAGCTGATAGCATATGTTTGGGTGTAAGTGTGGAAATAAGGGGGATAGCGTTTCCCGCTAACCTTATAGTAATGGGTACTCAGGGAATAGATGTCATCCTAGGGATGAATTGGCTAGATAAGTATCAGCCAGTTATCAGTTGTGATAAAAGGACAATCAAGTTGGTGTCCCCACTAGGAGAGGAAGTGGTGACCGAGTTAGTCCCGCCTGAGCCGAAGAAAGGAAGTTGTTATCAGATGGCTGTCGATAGCAGTGAAGCAGACCCAATTGAGAGTATCAAGGTTGTGTCTGAATTCCCAGATGTGTTTCCAAAGGATTTACCGGGTATGCCACCAGAGCGGAAAGTTGAGTTTGCCATAGAGCTTCTTCCTGGAACCGCCCCTATCTTTAAGAGAGCTTACAGAATATCTGGACCAGAGTTGGTTGAGCTTAAGAAGCAGATTGATGAGTTGTCAGAGAAAGGTTACATCCGGCCAAGCACCTCGCCTTGGGCCGCCCCTGTCCTGTTTGTGGAGAAGAAAGACGGCACCAAAAGGATGTGTATTGATTATCGAGCTTTGAATGAAGTCACGATCAAGAACAAGTATCCCTTGCCCAGAATAGAAGATCTGTTCGACCAGTTGAGAGGAGCCAGTGTGTTCTCCAAGATAGATCTGAGGTCAGGTTATCATCAGCTCAGGATCCGACCTTCGGACATTCCGAAGACAGCATTCATTACCAAGTATGGTTTGTATGAGTTCACAGTGATGTCTTTTGGTTTGACCAATGCACCAGCGTTCTTCATGAATCTGATGAACAGTGTATTCATGGATTATCTCGATAAGTTTGTGGTGGTATTCATCGATGACATTCTGATTTATTCTCAAAGTGAAGAAGAGCATGCAGATCATTTGAGGATGGTATTGCAGAGATTGCGAGAGCACCAGTTGTATGCAAAGTTGAGCAAGTGTGAGTTCTGGATCAGTGAAGTCCTGTTCTTGGGTCACATAATCAACAAGGAAGGATTGGCTGTGGATCCGAAGAAAGTGGCAGACATTCTGAACTGGAAAGCGCCAACGGATGCTCGAGGAATCAAGAGCTTCATTGGAATGGCCGGATATTATCGGCGATTCATTGAAGGGTTTTCGAAGATTGCGAAACCAATGACAGCGTTGCTAGGCAACAAGGTTGAGTTCAAGTGGACCCAGAAATGTCAAGAGGCCTTTGAAGCGCTGAAAGAGAAGTTGACAACAGCGCCTGTCCTAGTCTTGCCTGATGTGCACAAGCCCTTCTCTGTGTACTGTGATGCTTGTTACACAGGTTTGGGATGCGTGTTGATGCAAGAGGGAAGAGTTGTGGCTTACTCGTCCCGACAGCTGAAGGTTCATGAGAAGAATTACCCAATCCACGATCTAGAGTTGGCAGCAGTGGTTCACGCACTGAAGACATGGAGGCACTATCTGTATGGACAGAAATGCGATGTTTACACAGATCACAAGAGTCTTAAGTACATATTCACTCAGACAGAGTTGAACATGAGGCAACGAAGATGGTTAGAGTTGATCAAAGACTATGAGTTGGAGATTCATTACCATCCAGGCAAAGCGAACGTAGTGGTAGATGCTTTGAGCAGAAAGAGTCAAGTCAATCTGATGGTCGCTCGTCCGATGCCTTATGAGTTGGCCAAAGAGTTTGACAGGTTGAGTCTCGGATTTCTGAACAATTCGCGAGGAGTCACAGTTGAATTGGAACCTACCTTGGAGCACGAAATCAAAGAAGCGCAGAAGAATGATGAGAAGATCAGTGAGATCCAGCGACTGACTCTAGATGGCAGAGGCAATGATTTTCGAGAAGATGCTGAAGGTGTGGTATGGTTCAAAGACCGCTTGTGTGTTCCCAATGTCCAGTCCATTCGGGAGTTGATTCTCAAGGAGGCTCATGAGACAGCTTATTCGATTCACCCTGGCAGTGAGAAGATGTATCAGGATCTGAAAAAGAAATTCTGGTGGTATGGAATGAAGAGGGAAATCGCAGAGCATGTGGCTAAGTGTGATAGTTGTCGAAGAATTAAGGCCGAACACCAGAGACCTGCTGGATTGTTGCAACCGTTGCAGATCCCTCAGTGGAAATGGGATGAAATTGGTATGGATTTCATAGTCGGATTGCCTCGCACTCGAGCCGGCTACGATTCTATTTGGGTAGTAGTGGACCGTTTGACCAAGTCAGCCCACTTCATACCTGTCAAGACCAGCTACAACAGTGCAGTACTGGCAGAGTTGTATATGTCTCGGATCGTTTGTCTTCATGGTGTGCCAAAGAAGATAGTGTCAGACAGAGGAACGCAGTTCACCTCTCATTTCTGGCAGCAGTTGCATGAAGCCTTGGGCACACATCTGAATTTCAGTTCAGCTTATCATCCGCAGACAGATGGTCAGACTGAAAGAACCAATCAAATTCTTGAAGATATGTTGAGAGCCTGTGCGTTGCAAGATCAGTCCGGATGGGATAAGAGATTGCCTTATGCAGAGTTTTCCTATAACAACAGTTATCAGGCCAGTTTGAAGATGTCACCATTTCAAGCGCTTTATGGAAGGAGTTGCAGAACTCCGTTGCAATGGGATCAGCCTGGAGAGAAGCAAGTGTTTGGGCCAGACATTCTGCTTGAAGCCGAAGAGAACATCAAGATGGTCCGAGAGAATCTGAAGATAGCGCAATCGAGGCAGCGAAGCTATGCAGACACAAGAAGAAGAGAGCTGAGTTTTGAAGTCGGAGACTTTGTCTATCTGAAAGTGTCACCGATCAGAGGAGTCAGAAGATTCGGCGTGAAAGGCAAGCTAGCACCCCGCTACATTGGTCCGTATCAAATCCTCTCAAAGCGTGGGGAAGTGGCCTATCAACTCAGCCTGCCAGAGAATTTGTCTGCTGTGCATGATGTCTTTCATGTGTCTCAGTTGAAGAAGTGTTTGCGTGTGCCAGAAGAGCAGTTGCCAGTGGAAGGTCTGGAAGTCCAGGAGGACTTGACCTATGTTGAGAAGCCAGCTCAGATCCTTGAGGTTGCAGATAGAGTCACCCGAAGGAAAACCATCAGAATGTGCAAATTCAGATGGAATCACCACTCTGAAGAAGAAGCAACCTGGGAGCGTGAAGATGATCTGATGGCTAAGTACCCAGAGCTCTTTGCTAGCCAGCCCTGAATCTCGAGGGCGAGATTCTTTTAAGGGGGATAGGTTTGTAACGCCCCGAATTTTGCAGTTGAATTTTTTCTTTTCTTTACTCGCCAAAATTCGGGCGTTACCTTTTCTTTTTCTTTTTCCCCTCGCTAAACCTTGACCTTTTCCAAAGTTTTAGCGGGATTCAGTTTGGAATTCCTGTATGTAGAAAAACTCTAAAAATACTTTATGTTGTTTGATGCACCATGTCGAACCATGCATTTTTTTTGATTGCTTTGAAAGTGCAAATGCATCCATGTAGAAAGATCGGATTTCGAAAATAAGGAGAACCTTTTCTTTCTTTTTCTTTTTCCTTCTCTCTCTCCTCTCTTTCTCTCTCTCCCGCGCCATGGGCTCCTTGGCCGGCTCAGCCGCCCCTTGGCCGGCCCAAGCCCCCGCGCCCCCCCCCCCTCTTGGGCCCAAAAGGCCCAGCCGCCCCCCCCCCAACCTCCCCTTTTCTCCCCAATTCCCTCTCCCTCCCTCTCATTTTCTCCCATTTTCTCTCCCCACCGCCGCCCCTACCCCCTGCCCTAAGCCGCCGCCGCCGCCCCCTGCCGGTTCGGCCGCCCATCGCCGGTGAGGCCCCCCCTCCCCCTCCTCCCTCCTCCCTCCCTCTCCCCTCCCCCTCCTCTCTCCTTGGCAGCCCCGGCCGCCCCCAGCCCCCGCCCAGCCGGCCGCTGGCCTGGCCGCCCCAGCCGCGCCTGGCCGCGTGCCCGCCCGGCCGCTGGCTTGGCCGCTTGGCCGCCCAGCCGGCCCTGGCCGCGCGCCCCTCCCAGCCCGCGCCCGACCGCCCGCCTGGCCTCGGCCGCCCAGCCGGCCGGTTCAACCGCCCCCGGGCCGGTTCAACCGCCCGGTTCGGCCGCCCGGCCGCCCAGCTCGGCTGCCCGCGCCCGCGCCCGCGCCCCTGCTCGGCCGCGCCCAGCTCGGCCGCCCTGCCTAGGGCCGGTTCAACCGCCCTAGGGCCGGTTCAACCCCCCCCCCTCTGTTTTTTTTATTTTTTATTTTATTTACTTTCTGTTATCATAGCTATTTTATTTTAGGTAGGCTAATCATTGTTCATGCTATTGAAATAGGAAGTTTAATTTAGAATTTCGTTGTACTAGTTGATTCATTTAGATAATTATTTATCTCGTGCAATGTTGATCAACTTAAAATGATTAGGTTTCCATTAGTGTATATGTAACAGAATTCTTTTGTTAAGAACCAATTGTAACTAATCATTAGTGCATAAGATTTAACCCCCTGCGAGACCCTTTCCCGTTTCTTTCTAACCATAACAGATGCGATATCGAATGCCATACTTGATGCATATTCACTTTATTTGTTCCCTTGTATGGTGTACTGTTCTTTTGTATTAAATATGTGGATGGATGTATGTATGTTTGCAATCGCATAGAGAACGATCCGGTCGAAGAGCCCGAGGAATTCGCAGGAGAAGCCCCTGAGCAGCAGTCGGTTGGTGGAGGCAAGTGTCCTTTGACCTATCTCTGTCCTATTCATTCTTTAATTCACCTCCCGCATTACACATTTATACCTAAGGATTTGACTAGCTTTTGTTATCCATGTCCTTGTTCACCTATTTGGGTCGGATTATTACTGCTTAGTCTGATGCTATTGCTCAACTCTAATCAATGAACATGATGTGATTATCTATGATACGCTGTTTTCCCGTTCTTATTTTTGATCATACTTGTGGCATTTAAGGGGACTCGAGCGGTTTCTCGAGTGCCTCTCTGTAAGGACCTGTTCAATGGATGACCGCCCGGGAAAACAGTGCAACCATGAGGGTGGAATGGGACGCCCTTAGCTGAATAATTGGAGGAACCGGGGTGTAGATCGCTTAGCCGTCGTGCCGTCAATGGGGCTCGGTGTATGCGGCTCGCTCTGCCAAGGTTGATTTGTCCCTTGGGGAGGAGTGCGGTACATTTAGGAAACCTAACGGGTGGCTACAGCCCCGGGGAATCTTTGTAAAGGCTACGTAGTGAGACCCTGCCTATTCACCTTGGTAGTGTTTAAGGGTTTGATCGGCCCGAGGCAAGAGGGAATCACGGCTTATGGGTAAAGTGCGCAACCTCTGCAGAGTGTTATGAAACTGATATATCAGCCGTGCTCGCGGTTATGAGCGGCCAAGGGAGCTCCAGAGATTAGTGATACTTGATCAGAGATACTTTGGTGCAGGTGGCAATGAGATTGATGGTTCTGATTATGATTATGGTATTGGTGAGTGGTATTCTTTCCGTTTGGAAAGGATCCATTGGGCTAATAACTTGGGTTAATGTTAAAACCTGGCTCTCTACTAGTAAGTAATAACCTGACCAACTAAAAGCAACTGCTTGACTTATCTCCACATAAAGCTAGTCCACTACAGCCAAACAGGATACTTGCTGAGTATGTTGATGTGTACTCACCCTTGCTCTACACACCAAACCCCCCCCCCCCCCCAGGTTGTCAGCATTGCAACCACTGCTCAGGAGAAGATGAAGCTGTGGAAGGAGACTTTCAGGAGTTCCAAGACTACGACGAGTTCTAGGTGTGGGTTAGCGGCAACCCCCAGTCGGCTGCCTGTGAAGGCCGTGTTATCTACGTTTCTTTTCCGCACTTTGATTTATTGTAAGAACTATATGGACGTCTCAGACGTATGATGTAATCGACTATTATTTCCCCTTTTAATACTATTTGAGCACTGTGTGATGATGTCCATGTTATGTAACTGCTGTGTAAGTGAATAACTGATCCTGGCACGTACATGGTTCGCATTCGGTTTGCCTTCTAAAAACCGGGTGTGACACAGTCGGTCCTAGATCGACCACATGTGGTACCCCGGAAGGTTTGGATACGCCTTTACGAAGGCGCTCACCGTAGCGGGGTCGCTAGGTGGATCGAAGCTGAACCGAAAAGGTACGGGATGGAAAATGGACAGTACCTCTTGGTCGATGGACGGTGGTGAAGTCGCGTCGGGGGCGGAGCACACTGTCATCTCAGGTACGAGGGTAACGCCCAGCGGGTCCTTTGCGAGGGTGCTGGCGTCATCAGTCCGCTTGGGGTTGACGTGTTGCGGGGAAGTGACACCCGCTGTCGTCTCAGGTGTGAGGACAATGCCCGACATGTCCCCCAGGGGAGTGCCGGCGTCGTCGCTCGCTCTGGTGCGACAGCCGACAAGGTGCCGCCTCCTGCGTGGCCATGGTTGCCCCGTCTCCGCCTCCTCCGGTGAGGAGGGTGGCGAGGACAACTGGAGTGCCCCTCTTCTGCCGCGGGGAGATGCTGTCGCCGAGCTCACTGCCGCCGGGCGAGTCGAAGACCGTCGTTGTCGTCGCGCCACGGGGGGAGGAGTACCATGTCGTAGCTGCCGTCGAGGGACATGAACTCGAGACTCCCGAAGCGGAGCACCGTCCCGGGCTGAAGAGGTTGCTAAAGACTCCCCATCTGGAACTCAACGGGAAGGTGTTCGTCAACACGCAGCAGGCCCCTACCTGGCGCGCCAACTGTCGGCATTTCGGACCCGGGGGGTTCCTGGACCGACGAGTGAAATCGCTGCGTGCCCCTGCCCAGATGGGTTGGCGTTGGATGGAACACAAGAGGTGGGATAAGGCTTGTATTATCCTACACCAGGGGTGCCGCTCGTAGTAGGGGTTACAAGCACGTCGCGTGAGGGAGAGAGAGAGAGAGAGAGAGAGAGCGGGAGCCCGTTCGTCCGCTCCTTCCCCCGTGCGAACCCCCCTCAGGATGGCCCTGGACCTCCCTTTTATAGACGCAAGGAGAGGGTCCAGACATACAACGGGGGGTGTAGCTATGCGCTAACGTGTCCGGCAGAGAAGTGCCCTAGCCGTGTGTACATGCCATTGTGGCTGTTGGGGGAGAGCTTGGGCCCTGTTCAAGTGATAGCGTGGCCGTCGGAGGAGCGCCTGAGTCCTGTAGGAGCACAGCTGGTAGTGCGGCAAGGATCCCACTGACGTCTCCTTGCTGCCATAAGGGGCTGAGAGCCACCTGCGTCATGGTTGCACGCGCGACACCATCATTACCCGTCGCCGGGGTAAGCCAGATGGGACGCCGGTCTTGTTCCTTGTAGCTTGAGCTGGCTAGGGATAGGGTAATGATGTATCCCCTGTTGGCGCGGTCGGTCCGAGCCCAAGGTCGGGCGAGGCATAGACTTCTCTTGAGGCCGAGGCCGGGGTCAGGCGAGGACGCGATTCCTCCCGAGACCGAGGTCGAGGCCGAGTCTGGGGGTCGAGCGAGGCGGAGACCTCCTCCCGAGGCTGGAGCCTGAGGTCGAGGCCTAGTCCGGGAGTCGGGTGAGGCGGAGACCTCGTCCTAAGGCCGAAGCCTGAGGTCGGGCGAGGCGAAGCTTCTTGTTGCGCCCGAGGCCGAACTCGATGGTTGATCGTGACTTGATATCAGTCTTCGCCTGGGTGGTTGGCACGGCAGTCGGAGCGGGACGAGCGGCGCTGTTTTCCTATCATATCGGATAGTAAAAGAGAGGGGCGAAGTGACTGCGGTCACTTCGGCCTGGCCGACTGAGGTGCGTGTGTCAGGATATGGCGTCAGGCGTCCCCTGCATTAAATGCGCCTGCGAAGCGATCGGTTGGTGAGGCGGTCCGGCCAAGGTTGCTTCACCAACGAAGCCTGTCCGAGCCGGGCTTCGGGAGAGCCGAGGAGGTGCCCGCTGCCTGAGGAGGCCCTCAGGCGAGGCGTGAACTTGTCTGGGACTACTGCTCCAGCCCGAGGCTGGGCTCGGGTGAGGTCGCGTCCCTTGGGTAGACGAAGCCTTGACTTGAACCGCACCCGTCAGTTGGTCTGAGGGTGTTTACCAGCCATGATTAGGAGTGTTGGGGGTACCCCTAATTATGGTACCCGACAAAAGTGATAGTGTCCAAGTGAAGTACTTAAAGCAACTTTGTAGGTAGGAAACTTTTTCTAATATGGTTCAGCCCAAACTTGGATAGTGATCAGCTATAGCTATGAAAACTCTTCTAAGAGGTGAATATGCTTGTATAGTCGAACACTTATTCATCCAAGCTGCTCTGATCCACTACCTAGGTTGTCCTAGTATTGGAGGTTGGGTGGAGTTAGGGGGATTATAATATACCTTGATAGGCCATCGAAGGTGGTATTTTTGTCTTAAACCTCTAGAAGCTCTTCTAATCCTGGACCTAAATTGAGTTCTGCTCACTCTATTGTGCCCACTTTTTTGAAGAGGATGCATTGCCCTCCCCCGATTAACCTCTATGACAGACTTTGATGCAATTTCTTCAAGGCCAGTGTTGCTACTCTGCAACACTTAAATGTGTTTTGTAGACTGATATGGCTAACGGGGCCAAGCATGATTTAAGCGATAGAACAATGAAGTGTTAATTAATCATGTCGAGTATTGTGTAGAAGTAACTATCCAAGTAACCTTCTTATGGTTTATTTTTATCTTATTGTATATCTTCTTTTAGGAGTACAACTTGGAAGAAAGAGTACATAACTTGCAGGTGTATTAGTGGTCATGTAAAAGGAACATCTTTAAATATATTGTAAACATTAACAAGTATATTAGTATTCAAAGAACCTTATTTTATAGGGTATTAGTATCTAGAAAGTTGATAGACAATTGTAGTTATTGGTCACTCGTTTTCAACTCCTTAAAGGAATTACAAACAAGGCAACACAAGTAAATTGATTCCCCTTTTCCCCTTTAATTAACTCTTCTTAGGGAATTGCTTAAAGGGAGAACGTTATGAAGATAAACGATGGTAAGGGACATTAAAACATAAATGTGTGATAATTAACTCATCTTGAACATTTTATCTTTCCACCTCTTTTATTCCTATAAATTATTACAACAATACCTTTGGCTTTATAGGAGATAGCATGAAGGCAAAGAAAAGTATAACTTCAAAGATGGAGCAAATCTATTGTCCTTCTACCAAAAAGGTTTGCCTTTATACATGGCATTGTGCATCTATTTATAGTGACGGAGTACAGCTTCGTATAAAGTTGCAATCATACCCTCAATTCTTATAAACACGATCTCTAAATCCTATAGGGACAACACGTTCTTTTCCTTCATAGGTGTGTTGGTCAAGCTTCTAAACCTTTCTCGCTCACTTTCGATTGTGCATCGATGTCGTGGAACCAAAGCTCTCCCCTTTTGCTCCTGTCCACGCATCAATTCCCACGGAGCTGAAGCTTCCTAGCTTCGTCTTCTGCTAATGCACCGTTTCAAACCAAGGTCAAAACACCTAAAACTTGCTTAAGAGTAGTTAAGGGCACAACGCTTTGAGGACCTTAGGTAAAAAAGGAACCCAACAGTAGTCCTCATTGGGGGTGTAGCCCCTATGTGTGCAAATTATATCATGTCTGACATGAATGCCTAGAAACATAAATGGTCAATCCAAGTTGATTTTGAATATATCTTAGTTGATGTCATGGGAGTATGAGCCGATTTTGACTATGTTTGAGTTGATACTATAGAGTTCGAGTTAATTGTTGTAGGGTAGAGGGTAAGTCAACATATGCAGTGCATTTGTTCTAAGTCCGAGTGGTTAAAATTCCATGGACAAAAATCTTGCAGATTCTGTTAAAACATTGTTGTTGGGAGAAGGTTCCTAGTAAAAGGTCCATGTTAATGAAGTTTATTGTTAGAGTGTCGTTTCAGGGTATTGACTCAGGAAAAAAGCTCGAGAGGCTGAAGCTTCAGAGGCAGCCTCAAGGCCGAAGGACTTAGAGGGAAGGGGAGAAAAAAAGGAGCTTTGTATACATCATGGGAGAAAGATGGAGCTTCAACGGTCCTCAAACCTTCATTGTCCAACGATGCCGAAGACCCTTAGGAGAAGGCATTGTATATGGCACGTTAGAGGTGTAAAATTACTAAACAATACGCCCTCGATTATAAAGTGTTGATATGTGATAGGAGGGATATATCTATAATTTCGAACAAAGATGTACAAACGGCTAGATCCTATAAATAGGTGAACAATGCCATTGCTACAGGGATGCACATTTTTGTAGTCTGCCTTCTGCCTTTTGTGGCTACTTCTTCAAGGAGAGCCTACAAAGGTTCGTAAGTATGAAGGTTACTTCATGCGTACTTGTTATTTATTTGTCAAAAATACATATTGCTATCTTTGTCTTGTGGCATTCATATTTGTGTTTCATATCTCAAAACTTCTATGACCTTTGGATCATGGAATCATGTAATGCGCCCCTTTCTTCCCTTCGACTCTTTCAATCGAGAGAAAGAGGGATTTTACCTAAATTATGTTGTCCTATTGTGGTTCTTTGTAGATTCCCGATAGGTACCCAATATTTGGCATCCACCTCTGGTGAATCTCATGACCACAATAATGATTCCATGAAGAGAACAAATTGTTAGAATAATCAACTGCCCTAACAACTTCGAAGAGCAAGAATGCACTGAAGGTGTCCACCATATTGAAACTAGCACCCAAAGGCAGGAGAATAGAAAATCTCCAGAGTTGCTACTTGAACAACATGATGTTGATGTAGAGATTGAGGGGTGAGAGCACCTAGAGGGGGGGTGAATAGGTGATCCTGTAACACTTCAAAACTTAAGCCACAAAACTTAGTTAATCGTTAGCACAATAATTGCCAAGTGGCTATAGAGGAATCCTCAACAAAACACAATAACCAACAAGGATCAATCACAGAGATGGCACGGTGGTTATCCCGTGGTTCGGCCAAGACCAACGCTTGCCTACTCCACGTTGTGGCGTCCCAACAGACAAGGGTTGCAATCAACCCCTCTCAAGCGGTCCAAAGACCCACTCGAATACCACGGTGTTTTGCTTCCTTTTTCTCAATCCCGTTTGCGAGGAATCTCCACAACTTGGAGCCTCTCGCCCTTACACTTGAAATTCACAAAGAACATGGAGCAAGGGAGGGATTAGCAACGCACACAAGACACAAGAATCAGAGTGTCAACACGCACACAAATCGCAACAAGAGCTCGCAACACGACTCAATGAGTTCACAACTCCACAAGAGCTCTATATGCTATCACAATGAAACGAATGCGCGAAATCTATGTCTTGGTGCTTAGAAATGTTGTAGGAATACTTGGTCTCCTCCTCCATGTGCCAAGGGGTCCCTTTTATAGCCCCAAGGCAGCTAGGAGCCGTTGGGAGCAATCTTGGAAGGCTGATCTTGCCTTCTGTCGACTGGCGCACCGGACAGTCCGGTGCACACCGGACACTGTCCGGTGCCCGATTTCCTTCCTTAAATAGCGAAGCCGACCGTTGGCAGCCTGAGAGCCGTTGGCGCACCGGACATGTCCGGTGCACACCGGACAGTCCGGTGCCCCCTTCTAGCCGTTGGCTCGGCCACGTGTCCCGGATCGCGCGGCCGACCGTTGGCCCGGCCGACCGTTGGCTCACCGGACAGTCCGGTGCACACCGGACAGTCCGGTGAATTATAGCCGTACGTCGCCGGTGAATTCCCGAGAGCGGTCAGTTCGCTCGAACCAGCCTGGCGCACCGGACACTGTCCGGTGCACCACCGGACAGTCCGGTGCTCCCAGACTCAGCAGATTCTTGGCTGCTCGAGCCAAGACATTTCCAATTGGATTTTTCCTGTTTCCAGCACTTAGACACAATACATTAGTCCATAAAACAATGTACTAAGTCTGAGAAACATACCTTTATCCTTGATTTGTACTTTGTCCACCTCTTTACACTTAGGCACTTGTGTTGGACACTAAATCACCAAAACACTTAGAAATGGCCCAAGGGCACATTTCCCTTTCAATCTCCCCCTTTTTGGTGATTTATGCCAACACAACATAAAGCAAGTAGAACAAGTACAAAAACAATTCAAATTAGAACTCAAAATTGTTTTGATTCAATTTGACATATATGGATCACTCTATGCCACCACTTGGTTTGTTTTTGCAAATCAAACTCAAATTCCTATCTCTAAGTCAAAACCACTTGTAGAGACATAAAGAGAGGTTTTCCAAAGAAATTTGATCAAGATTTCAAAAACTCCCCCTTTTCCCATAATCAACACTTCTCCCCACAAGAGGCCAACTTTTGACATAAAAGACAATAAAAGAGTTTTGACAAACCAAAAGCTCTAATCTACTATTTTCAAAATTTCTCAAGTGGTAGCTGATCCATTTATTGCTTTGGCCTTTATTTTCTCTCCCTTTGGCATCAAGCACCAAAACGGGATCAATCTTGGCCCTTTAACCCCATTGCCTCACCAAAATTTTCAAATAAGAACACAAAGGCAATAGGAGTATAAAGATGAACTTGGAAAAGTTACTCTTTCTCATCGGAGTGCAGTGGAAGTCTTGCATGGTCCAAGTCCACCTTTTCCTTTTCAATTCTCCTTGGAGACTAAAACAACCAAACTCAAGTACATGGTTAGTCTCAAAGGGTCAAGTTGTAGCACAGCTCCCCCTAAATATGTGCATCACTTGCAAAAAGGACTTGTGAGGTCCAGGGAGTGTTTGTACAACTTGAGCACCACAATAAGCAACAAAATGCAGAATGAACATGATCAAAGGCATAAACACATATATGCTACAATTCAATCCAAGTTCCGCGAATCTAAGATATTGAGCTCACTACGCAGCCTGCAAAAGGTCTTCTCATCTAGAGGCTTGGTAAAGATATCGGCTAGCTGGTTCTCGGTGCTAACATGAAACACTTAGATATCTCCCTTTTGCTGGTGGTCTCTCAAAAAGTGATGCCGGATGTCAATGTGCTTTGTGCGGCTGTGCTCAACAGGATTTTCCGCTATTCGGATAGCACTCTCATTATCACATAGGAGTGGGACTTTGCTCAGATTGTAGCCAAAGTCCCTGAGGGTTTGCCTCATCCAAAGTAGTTGCGCACAACACTGTCCTGCGGCGACGTACTCGGCCTCAGCGGTGGATAGGGCAACGGAGGTTTGTTTCTTAGAGTTCCATGACACCAGGGACCTTCCTAAGAATTGGCATGTCCCCGATGTACTCTTCCTATCGACCTTACATCTAGCATAGTCGGAATCTGAGTACCTAATCAAGTCAAAGTTAGACCCCTTTGGATACCAGATCCCGAAGCAAGGCATAGCGACTAAATATCTAAGAATTCGCTTCACAGCCACTAAGTGACACTCCTTAGGATCGGATTGAAATCTAGCACACATGCATACGCTAAGCATAATATCCGGTCTACTAGCACATAAATAAAGCAAAGAACCTATCATGGACCGGTATGCTTTTTGATCAACGGACTTACCTCCTTTGTTGAGGTCGGTGTGTCCGTCGGTTCCCATCGGCGTCTTCGCGGGCTTGGCGTCCTTCATCCCAAACCTCTTTAGCAAATCTTGCGTGTACTTCGTTTGGGAGATGAAAGTGCCGTCCTTGAGTTGCTTCACTTGGAACCCAAGGAAGTAGTTCAACTCGCCCATCATCGACATCTCGAATTTCTGCGTCATCACCCTGCTAAACTCTTCACAAGACTTTTGATTAGTAGAACCAAATATTATGTCATCGACATAAATTTGGCATACAAAAAGATCACCATCGCAAGTCTTAGTAAAAAGAGTTGGATCGGCTTTCCCAACCTTGAAAGCATTAGCAATTAAAAAGTCTCTAAGGCATTCATACCATGCTCTTGGGGCTTGCTTAAGTCCATAGAGCGCCTTAGAGAGCTTACACACGTGGTCGGGGTACCGTTCATCCTCAAAGCCAGGGGGTTGCTCCACGTACACCTCCTCCTTGATCGGCCCGTTGAGGAAAGCGCTCTTCACATCCATTTGGTACAACCTGAAGGAATGGTGAGCGGCATATGCTAGCAAGATACGAATTGATTCTAGCCTAGCCACGGGAGCAAAAGTCTCCTCAAAGTCCAAACCTGCGACTTGGGCATAACCTTTTGCCACAAGCCAAGCCTTGTTCCTTGTCACCACCCCGTGCTCGTCCTGTTTGTTGCGGAACACCCACTTGGTTCCCACAACATTTTGCTTGGGGCGAGGCACCAGTGTCCAAACTTCATTGCGCTTGAAATTGTTGAGTTCCTCCTGCATGGCCAACACCCAGTCCGGATCTAGCAAGGCCTCTTCTACCCTGAAAGGCTCAATAGAAGAGACAAAAGAGTAATGCTCACAAAAATTAACTAATCTTGAACGAGTAGTTACTCCCTTGCTAATATCACCCAAAATTTGGTCGACGGGATGATCCCTTTGGATCGTCGCTCGAACTTGGGTTGGAGGTGCCTGAGGTGCTTCTTCCTCTTCAATTTGAACATCCTGTGCTCCCCCTTGATCATGTGCCTCCACTTGAGGTACCTGTTCATCATCCTGGGTTGGGGGATGCACCATAGTTGAGAATACGGTTGATCTTGCTCCAAATGTTCCTGAGGTCGTACATCTCCAATCGCCATGGTGCGTATCGCGGCCGTTGGAACGTCTTCTTCATCTACATCATCAAGATCAACAACTTGCTCTCTTGGAGAGCCATTAGTCTCATCAAATACAACGTCGCTAGAGACTTCAACCAAACCCGATGATTTGTTGAAGACCCTATACGCCTTTATATTTGAATCATAACCTAATAAAAACCCTTCTACGGCTTTGGGAGCAAATTTGGAATTCCTACCCTTCTTCACTAGAATGTAGCATTTACTCCCAAATACACGAAAGTACGATACATTGGGTTTGTTACCAGTCAGCAGCTCATATAAAGTCTTCTTGAGGAGGCGGTGAAGGTAGACCCTGTTGATGGCGTGGCAAGCCGTGTTCACGGCTTCCGACCAAAAGCACTCGGGGGTCTTGAACTCTCCAAGCATAGTCCTCACCATATCTATGAGCGTCCTGTTCTTCCTCTCTACCACACCATTTTGCTGAGGTGTGTAGGGAGCGGAGAACTCGTGCTTGATCCCCTCCTCCTCAAGGAACTCCTCCACTTGAAGATTCTTGAATTCGGACCCGTTGTCGCTCCTTATCTTCTTCACCTTGAGCTCAAATTCATTTTGAGCTCTCCTGGGGAAGCGCTTGAGGATCCCTTGGGTTTCAGACTTATCCTGCAAAAAGAACACCCAAGTGAAGCGGGAAAAGTCATCAACAATAACTAAACCATACTTACTTCCTCCTATGCTCAGATAGGCGACGGGTCCGAAGAGGTCCATATGCAGCAGCTCCAGAGGTCTTGACGTGGTCATCACATTCTAGTTGTGATGTGCTCCTCCCACTTGTTTACCTGCTTGACAAGCTACACAAGGTCTATCTTTTTCGAAATGAACATTGGTTAGACCTATCACGTGTTCTCCCTTTAGAAGCTTGTGGAGGTTCTTCATCCCCACATGTGCTAAGCGGCGATGCCACAACCAGCCCATGCAAGTCTTAGCCATTAAGCATGCATCTAGACCGGCCTCTTCTTTTGCAAAATCAACTAAGTAAAGTTTGTCATCTAGTACACCCTTAAAAGCTAGTGAACCATCACATCTTC
Source organism: Zea luxurians (assembly GCA_029449295.1). Classification (NCBI taxonomy): domain Eukaryota; kingdom Viridiplantae; phylum Streptophyta; class Magnoliopsida; order Poales; family Poaceae; genus Zea; species Zea luxurians. The sequence goes on from JAOPSE010000015.1 coordinate 24,017,155, forward strand.
TAAAGACAGACACATCTACATTTGTAAATAGACAGTTATATCCCATATTGCATAGTTGACTAACAGATAGCAAATTATATCCAAGAGACTACTAAAAACACATTAGAGATAGAGTGCTCATTTGAGATTGCAATTTTACCTAACCCTTTTACATTGCCTTGATTCCCATCACCGAATATTATTGAATCTTGGGAATCCTTATTCTTGACGTAGGAGGTGAACATCTTCTTCTCCCCCGTCATATGGTTTGTGCATCCGCTGTCGATAATCCAGCTTGAACCCCCGGATGCATAAACCTGCAAGGCAAATTTAGGCTTGGGTCTTAGGTACCCAACTCATGTTGGGTCCTACAAGGTTAGCACAAATATCCTTAGGGACCCAAATGCAAGTTTTGTCTCCCTTGCATCTTGCCCCTAATTTTCTAGCAACTATCTTCCTATCCTTTCTACAAATAGCAAAAGAAGCATTTAAAGTATGATATATTGTAGAAGGTTCATTTACTTTCCTAGGAACATTAACAACATTTCTCCTAGGCATATTATGAACAACATTTCTATCATGCACATAAGAAGAACTAGAAGCAAACATGGCATGAGAATCAAAGGCATTATATGCATTACAACTCCTATAAGCATTTCTAGATTGTCTCCTATCATGGTACATAAAGGCATGGTTCTTTTGCACACTACTAGCCATAGGGGCCTTCCCTTTCTCCTTGGCGGAGATGGGAGCCTTATGGCTTGTCAAGTTCTTGGCTTCCCTCTTGTAACCAAGTCCATCCTTAATTGAGGGGTGTCTACCAATCGTGTAGGCATCCCTTGCAAATTTTAGCTTGTCAAATTCATTCTTGCTAGTCTTAAGTTGGGCATTAAGACTAGCTAATTCCTCATTTAATTTGGAAATTGAAACTAAATGATCACTACAAGCATCAATGTCAAAATCTTTACACCTATTACAAGTTTCAACAATTTCTACACAAGAATTAGATTTACTAGCTACTTCTAGTTTAGCATTTAAATCATCATTAAAACTTTTTAACGTAGCAATAGTTTCATGACAAGAAGATAATTCACTAGAGAGCATTTTATTCCTTTTAATTTCTAGAGCAAGAGACTTTTGTGCTTCTACAAATTTATCATGTTCTTCATACAACAAATCCTCTTGCTTTTCTAAAAGCATATTCTTATCATTCAAGGCATCAATTAATTCATTAATTTTGTCTACCTTGGTTCTATCTAGGCCCTTAAACAAACATGAATAATCTATTTCATCCTCATCACTAGATTCGTCCTCACTTGAAGAAGCATAAGTAGAGTTTTGAGTACATACCTTCTTCTCTCTTGCCATAAGGCATGTGTGACGCTCGCTTGGAAAGAGGGCCGATTTGTTGAAGGCGGTGGCGGCGAGTCCCTCATTGTCAGAGTCGGAAGAGGAGCAATCCGAATCCCACTCCTTGCCTAGATGCGCCTCGCCTTTTGCCTTCTTATACTTCTTCTTCTTCTCCCTCTTGTTCCCTTGTTCCTGATCACTATCATTGTTGGGACAGTTAGCAATAAAATGACCAAGCTTACCGCATTTGAAGCATGAGCGCTTCCCCTTGGCTTTGGTCTTGCTTGGCTGTCCCTTGTGACCCTTAAGCACCGTCTTGAATCTTTTGATGATGAGGGCCATCTCTTCATCATTAAGTCCGGCCGCCTCAATCTGTGCCACCTTGCTAGGTAGCGCCTCCTTGCTTCTTGTTGCCTTGAGAGCAAGGGGTTGCGGCTCGTTGATCGGACCATTCAAGGTGTCGTCCACGTACCTCGCCTCCTTGATCATCATTCGCCCGCTAACGAATTTTCCGAGGACTTCTTCGGGCGACATTTTGGTGTACCTGGGATTCTCACGAATATTATTCACCAAATGAGGATCAAGAACGGTAAAGGACCTTAGCATCAGTCGGACGACGTCGTGGTCCGTCCATCGCGTGCTTCCGTAGCTCCTTATTTTGTTGATAAGGGTCTTGAGCCGGTTGTATGTTTGAGTTGGCTCCTCACCCCTTATCATCGCGAACCTTCCAAGCTCGCCCTCCACCAACTCCATTTTGGTGAGCAAGGTGACGTCGTTCCCCTCATGAGAGATCTTGAGGGTGTCCCAGATCTGTTTGGCATTGTCCAAGCCGCTTACCTTGTGATACTCGTCCCTGCACAAAGAGGCTAGCAACACAGTAGTAGCTTGTGCATTTTTATGAATCTGTTCATTAATAAACACAGGGCTATCTGAGCTATCAAATTTCATTCCACTTTCTACAATCTCCCAAATGCTTGGATGGAGAGAAAACAAGTGAGTACGCATTTTGTGGCTCCAAAATCCGTAGTCCTCTCCATCAAAGTGAGGGGGCTTGCCAAGTGGAATGGGGAGCAATTGAGCATTTGAGCTATGCGGAATGCGCGAATAATCGAAAGAAAAGTTTGAGTTAACCGTCTTTCGTCTGTCGTAGTCGTTGTTGTCCTTTTGGGAGGAGGAAGATTCGTCGCTGTCGTAGTAGACAATTTCCTTGATGCGCCTTGTCTTCTTCTTCCTCCCGTCTTTTCTTTTGTGGCCCGAGCCTGAGTCGGTGGGCCTGTCATCATTGGGCTCGTTGACGAAGGACTCCTTCTCCTTGTCGTTGATCACCATCCCCTTGCCCTTAGGATCCATCTCTTCGGGCGGTTAGTCCCTTTCTTGAAGAGAACGGCTCCGATACCAATTGAGAGCACCTAGAGGGGGGGTGAATAGGTGATCCTGTAACACTTCAAAACTTAAGCCACAAAACTTAGTTAATCGTTAGCACAATAATTGCCAGGTGGCTATAGAGGAATCCTCAACAAAACACAATAACCAACAAGGATCAATCACAGAGATGGCACGGTGGTTATCCCGTGGTTCGGCCAAGACCAACGCTTGCCTACTCCACGTTGTGGCGTCCCAACGGACGAGGGTTGCAATCAACCCCTCTCAAGCGGTCCAAAGACCCACTTGAATACCACGGTGTTTTGCTTCCTTTTTCTCAATCCCGTTTGCGAGGAATCTCCACAACTTGGAGCCTCTCGCCCTTACACTTGAAATTCACAAAGAACACGGAGCAAGGGAGGGATTAGCAACGCACACAAGACACAAGAATCAGAGTGTCAACACACACACAAATCGCAACAAGAGCTCGCAACACGACTCAATGAGTTCACAACTCCACAAGAGCTCTATATGCTATCACAATGAAACGAATGCGCGAAATCTATGTCTTGGTGCTTAGAAATGTTGTAGGAATGCTTGGTCTCCTCCTCCATGCGCCAAGGGGTCCCTTTTATAGCCCCAAGGCAGCTAGGAGCCGTTGGGAGCAATCTTGGAAGGCTGATCTTACCTTCTGTCGACTGGCGCACCGGACAGTCCGGTGCCCGATTTCCTTCCTTAAATAGCGAAGCCGACCGTTGGCAGCCTGAGAGCCGTTGGCGCACCGGACATGTCCGGTGCACACCGGACAGTCCGGTGCCCCCTTCTAGCCGTTGGCTCGGCCACGTGTCCCGCGCAGATCGCGCGGCCGACCGTTGGCCCGGCAGACCGTTGGCTCACCGGACAGTCCGGTGCACACCGGACAGTCCGGTGAATTATAGCCATACGTCACCGGTGAATTCCCGAGAGCGGCCAGTTCGCTCGAACCAGCCTGGCGCACCGGACACTGTCCGGTGCTCCCAGACTCAGCAGATTCTTGGCTGCTCGAGCCAAGACATTTCCAATTGGATTTTTCCTGTTTCCAGCACTTAGACACGATACATTAGTCCATAAAACAATGTACTAAGTCTGAGAAACATACCTTTATCCTTGATTTGTACTTTGTCCACCTCTTTACACTTAGGCACTTGTGTTGGACACTAAATCACCAAAACACTTAGAAATGGCCCAAGGGCACATTTCCCTTTCAAGGGGCTGGAGGTCATTTAGAGGCAAATGGATATTCAGATGCAAAAGATTCTTCGGGCTTCCCAGCTTTGACAACAGATTCAGATGAAGCTCTTTGGAGGCTTCATCGCATGAGAAGAGAAGAAGATGAACAAATGCAAGAACAACGAGGCTTTAACACAAGCACCTTCGTCCAAAAGGAACAAAGTCATGCAAGCTTCATCTTGACAACATATATGCACTCTTAAGTAGTCATTAAGTGGCATCATGGCCAACTTCGTATAAGCCACATCAACTTTCCACTTATGATGGTCAGTCTGATCCAAAGCAATTCATCATGAGCTCCAAAACAACCATAGCTTCCTTCGGAGGGAATACAACAATACTATCCAAATCATTCATTATGGTTGCAGGGGGCATGACACATACTTGGTATTTCATCACTTTATCCAAGGTCAATCAATATGTGGCAACAACTAAGAGCCAGCTTCGCTCACAAGTTTTCAAGGTTTACAGACCAAGCCAGTCTTGGCACAAACATTATTTCAGTGTGCTCAAGAGACGGGTTTTTTTTAATTATTTTCATAATGAAATATGTGGATAATCTAGATGCAAAACTTGGAGGTTGTTTGGCAAAAGTAGGTAATTTAATTAGATACAAATTAAGAGGGTCAATTTATATTTCATTTAAATGGCAAAGTTGGTTAACTTTTTGGAAGAAAAATAATATGTTCAATGCTTATTATTAGCAATAACGATTAGAGTTTTTTAAACCAAAGGTCGGATGTTTCCAATTACTGTGGGGTTTTTATTCATTATCTTGCTTTCTAGCGTGCTTCATGAAGATTAGCATTGAAGCTCTGTTGAAGAACTTTAATTAGTAATATTAAGATTTGCTTTTAAACCTCATCATTGTTGGCATTTTGTGACCAAATTAAATTACTATAACCGGTCATAATTAGGCCACCGATTCTATATATAGATATGCTATCCAAAAGTCATTTAATTATGTCCAAAGAGTTTGTATGCTAGTTGCTAGGAACGGTTCCTACGTCTGCTTAGAGAATTCATTCTGGCATGTTTAGGAGCAACTGGCATGTTTAGGAGCAAGGGGATTGAGTAGGCTAAAATCACTTTGTATTCAATTTTGAATAGTAAGATATTTTAGCCCCCTCAATACTCTCCAAACACCTTGCTCCCAAATCGGTGTTACTGTGTAGGATACTGCTACGCGTCGGAGTATATATACTCACATCTGCATGTAGTACTATATTCAGTATAAAAATCAAACTTTATACAAAATATTAATAGAGTAAATTTAAATAAAAGTATACTAGTTCGAAACAACACTAATATATTTATAGAGTACTACTGTACTTCAGAACCGGATAGCAGAGCACGAGGCAAATCATCTCGGGGCGCATCAAAGCAACCTTGATTGCCTGCTGCTGCTGCTGTCTGGCCTTATTGGATTCTGTGCTACCGGTGGGTCATCAGGCTCTGGGGGTGTGGGAGAGGGACAGGCAGCCTTTTGGACCGGAGCTGGAGTTGGAGCCGCAGCCGCGGGGAGAAGCTTCGTTTTACCTTTCATGCAGCGTATAGCATACGGTTTGCCACTAACATTCCTACGGGCCCGCCCAGACAGAGGACGTACTGCATGCATGCATGCCTGCCCAGGGGGCTGCCCCTCAGCCCCTGCCTGTCTCTCACTCTCTCTAGGGTCTCGGTCTCTCCTCGGGGAGCGCCAAAGACGCAGCAGGAGATCTGGCTGCTGTTTCACTGTTTGCTTTTACTGAAGTTTGGGGGCAGCAGTAGCAACAAGAGAGGAGATGAAGCGATTATACTCAGAATTAAGAGAAAAGAAAAAAAAAGAGTACTGCTAAATATTCATACGAATGTTCAACGGAGCGACCCAAAACATAGTCGATACAAAAGTTACTGACAGAGAACACATGCGAGCCCTGAGACCAGTGCCGGTCCTGATATTTTAGAGGCCCGGGACAAGACTCATATCGGAGACCCTTTATAATAATAATTATTACACTTAGATATAGTGTGTATATATTGTCAATAAATATTTATGTATATCTGAAAAAGATATTTATATTAAATAAAAGGTTAAAATATAGCCTAACATCTCGAAGAAAAATGCCTCACATATATATGTCCAGATAACTCAAAAGAAGGTTACCTCAAATAGTGATTAAATGGATGCACATTGTTAGATTAGTCGATCAGATCATGTTAGTTTCGTTTTCACCGTGTAGAGCAGGACGAAAGCACTGCAGTACTCGATGCTCGTGCGCTGGCTACCAAGAGGATAGGACACGACTGTCTGTCTGTCTACGATTGTGCGAGAGATAGAGATGAAACAGCAAACATCGTTGTTTCACTACACATTGAGAGCATAGGCGGCTGGACCTGAGACTATATGAAGTCAAGATTAATGGGCTACAATTAATTCTCCTTACTTATTGTTGCTGTGTTGTTGACTTATGATTAGACCTTTTAAAAAAATTTATAGAACTAATATATAGATCTATATAAAATATGATATATATATATATATATATATATTGTTTTTAGTACCTAAAATGAGACCCTGTTAATATGGGGGCCCTGGTCGGGGGCACTGCTCGACCCCACCAGGGCCGACGCTGCCTGAGACATATGTACTATATATATACACATCTTAACACAAAATAATCCCTAGTGACACAAAATAATGTAGAAATCAATAAGCTATAATTCATAGAGATAAAATAATGTAGAAGCCGATACGGATTAAAGCCATGGCGTCACCAGATGATCCCTAGTGACGATTGTAACATGGCAGTAATAATGTTAAGCAGTATATAGAAACTTACCTCCAACACATTGTCCCCATCTAATTCCCCAGTGATTCGGACTCTATGATGATGAATCTGGTAACTATGCATGGTAACATTCGATATACCAGCAGCCTGAATGAAAGATCGGCGAAGCTACTAGAACCACCATGTTACCCCTGCAGGCAAGAATGCAGTATCCAGCTTTATTTCGTCAGGAATCAGGCGAGGTGTACATACCACCGACAGCCTGTAACGTAGCATCCACCCTATACGCTTTTATTCTGTAACATGGACGTCTTTGGAGACACTATAGACAAGTAGTGCCATGATTACGTATACAAAAGTCCGGAGGCGAAGCCATACTTTATAGTTCACGTCATTTACAACTCATTTCGGCTTCTTTTGTTCATGTTCCGCGGCTTATTCGCTTTATTCGAAAACTGCTCCCCCACAACCAGTGGCCGGCCCCTTTCAGCCATGTTCCTCCGGTCTTGTAGCTAGACGCCTGCCTTCTTGGTCTCTCGGTTCATCATCTCTTCCATGCGTTTCTAGCCTGAGGCCGATTTCATGACTCAACCCAAGTTGCCCATGCAGATGTACTTGAGCTGCAGTTGCCCATGGAGTGCAGGCATGTCAGAGTTGCAGCAACACTTCAGAAATAACAACAAATGAGACCTGTGAGTTTACCAACCTCCAAGTATTCGTCGACGCCGTACTTCGATCCTTCTCTCCCAAGACCAGACTGCTTTACTCCGCCAAATGGTGCCACCTGAACATTTTAAGCCAGATTTAATATTGATGTACTAGCCACGAAATAGGCTATTATATACTACTACAACCATTCAAAAATGTATGTCATTTTATTTTTTTCCCCAAAATCAAACTTCTCTAACTTTACTTTGTGCATAGAAAAATGCACATGCATCTGCAACATCAAACTAGTTTCATTAAATCCATCATGAAATGTATTGATACCACATCTATTTTGTATTGTAGATGGTAATATCTTTTTCTAATAAATTTGGTCAAAAGTTAGAGAAGTTTAGACTTAATACAGAACTAAAAAACTCCCTGCATTTTAGAGGGGAGGGGGGAGTATCATTGGCTGTTTCTTACCTCTGTTGAAATAATCCCCTCGTTTACCCCAACTAAGCCGTATTCAAGAGATTCGGATACACGCCATGAACGAGGTATGCTCTTGGTAAATATGTATGCAGCTAAGCCTGTATATCCAGCACAATGGGGAAATGCTTGAGATCAGACATAACAAGGGAGATAATCTACTTTGTAGACAATGATCCATATCTTCCATTGTTAGAGGTATGCACACAGTTCTCGGCATAATTCAGTTTTAAGACATCCAAAGATATTGCTGTGTGAAGAACATTTAAGTTATTCTGGGTCTTAACATCAAGAGAAAAACGCTATATAGCATATTACAGCTTCTATGGACAAGAAACAGACCCATGTTACTACATTGTATGCTGCCTAGCTCTATTATCATCTCCTTGCTAAAGCATGACGTGCAAATTATGCTAACATCTAATTTGTTCAGGATCATTAAACAATTGCTGCACGAGATATTGTCAATGAACCTGCGTTTGTATCGTTGGCCATATGGACAGCTTCTTCCTCAGTTTTGAATGGTATAAGGGGTGCAACTGGACCAAAAACTTCTTCTCTGAAATGAAAAAAAGATGTTAACAACTTTGAAGTGTCAGACAGTTGCTCAATGTAAGACTATTTATTCGCACATGAAAGTAGAATATATCCACTACATCAAGGTTTGATTGAAATTGCTAAGGTCCAACTGTAAAGTTTACCTGAAAAGAAGCATATCATTGCTGACATTCCCTACTACAGTTGGCTCATAAAATTGTTAGAAATTACTGGTGCTTAGGATCGTTTCCTAAGTCCCTAGAATACCAATCCGTGTCTAAAGTATCTCGATGATGAGTAGATCTATTCTACTGAGGGATACATGTATACATACCGTCGTTGTTGTTCCTAGCCATCATTGCGGCGGCGTCTTGCAGCGAAGACCCGCCTCCTCCTTCTTGTCGATCTCCCTGCTGGTGTCGAGGAGATTGGTTCCCGTCGTTGATCGGCGGTGGATCAGCTCCTCCAATATTGCCTGCAGGGGGGAACTCAGATCCCGATGGGATAACGGGGATCTGAGACATAGTCACAGCGATTCCAGTCACTCCGAGCGCCTAGGGGATCGGTTCCTCTCAAAATGTCGATTAGGGTTTGTGGTCGAGCGATTAGCGTTTTACTAAACCCGTCGGCCCCCTTAATCTATTTATATGGCGTCGTGTGACCGGGGGCTGCAACCAACGGTTAGGATAGCCCCCCCGATCAGGGGCGCGGTTAGACGGTTAGGATTAACCCTACCCCGGTTACTGTTAACCGGCTAGTGTAGAGGACACATCCTAACAATCTCCCCTTTGTTCTCTACATATCTCACACTCAAACTTTTATTAATTCCGTCCTTTAACAAGTTTACACATAGAGACCAATGCGTGACAATGATCTATTAAGTATCACCGCACTCATTGACTACAACATGCTCTCCTGCTTCAGAACGAAAGATTTTACTAGGTTGCAATCTGTAGCCCCTGTGATTCTAGATCATAGGTACTCCCTTAATCCCATGCCGGCTGCGTGCTTACTAAACACGCTGGGTGGAAGACCTTTTGTGAGCGGATCCGCAAGCATCTGATGGGTTCTTATATGCTCAACTTGAATGGTGTGATCCAGAATCTTCTCCTTAACAATATAACACTTAATGTCAATGTACTTGGCAGAGCCACTTGACTTATTGTTATGGGAGAAAAATACCGCTGGCTCGTTGTCGCAGTAAATTCTCAGTGGCCGCTCTATGCTATCAACCACTCTTAATCCGGGTACAAATTTCTTTATCCATATCGCCTGTCCAGTTGCCTCATACGTAGCTACAAACTCAGCGTGCATTGTCGACGATGCTCTTGCTGTCTGTTTGCAGCTCTTCCAAGAAATAGCTCCCCCAGAGAGCATAAAGACATACCCTGAAGTGGACTTCAGTGTATCTCTACACCCTCCCCAGTCGGCATCTGCATAGCCAACTATTTGTAGGGAATTAGATCTTCTGTACGTAAGCATGAGACCTTTAGTACCTTGAAGGTACCTTAGAGCCTTCTTGACTGCTTTCCAGTGTTCTATGCCTGGATTCTTCTGATAGCGTCCAAGCATCCCGGTGGTAAAAGCTAAGTCAGGGCGAGTACATACTTGAGCATACATAATGCTTCCGATAGCTGAAGCATATGGTACTGACTTCATCTTGTTTTTCTCATACTGATTCTTAGGACACTGATATTCCCCAAACTTATCACCCTTGACTATTGGACCAGGCGAGGCATTACACTTGTGCATATTATACCTCTTTAGTACATTTTCTATATATGACTTCTGTGAGAGTCCTAATACTCCCTTTTGTCTGTCTCTGTGAATTTCTATTCCAAGAACATAGGAGGCTTCTCCCATGTCTTTCATATCAAAATTCGAGGAAAGAAACCCTTTTGTTTCCGCTAGTAGATCCTTATCACTACTAGCTAAGAGTATGTCATCGACATACAGAACAAGGAAGATATACTTTCTTTTTCTAAATTTTGCATAAATGCAATTGTCTTCCTTGTTTTCCTCGAAACCAAACTTTCTTATAGTCTGATCAAACTTGATGTACAACTGTCTGGAGGCCTGTTTTAATCCATAAATGGACCTCCTCAAGTGACATCCCATGTGTTCTTTACCGCTCACAACAAAACTCTTTGGTTGTGCCATGAACACATTTTCTTCTAACTCTCCATTTAGGAATGCTGTCTTTACATCCATCTGATGGAGTTCTAGATCAAAATGAGCAACTAGTGCCATTATGATCCTGAATGAATCTTTTGTTGAGACAGGTGAGAAGGTTTCATGGTAGTCAATGCCTTCTCTCTGTGTGAACCCTTTGGCCACAAGTCTAGCCTTATATCTTTCTATGTTCCCTCTGGAGTCACGCTTTGTCTTGTAGACCCATTTACAGCCTACTGTTTTGGCTCCATGGGAAATGACTTCTAAGTCCCAAACTTTGTTCATTCTCATGGATTCTAATTCATCTTCCATGGCTGATAGCCATTTGGATGAATTTGCACTTCTCATAGCAGCTTCATATGTAGTGGGATCACCTTCTGTATCAATGTCCTCACTCATATGAATTTCATCACATTCTATGTTTTCTGCTGCATAGACTTCATAGTCATCAGGAATCGCAGATTTTCTGAGTCTCTGTGACCTCCTGAGACTTGGTTCTGGTTCTAGTTCAGATTCTACCTGGGGCTCCTGCAATGGTGCATCACTTGGCGCAACACTATCATCATCTTCTGAACTGTCTTGTGCAACTGGCTCAGGGCCAATATGCGCAGAAGGTGAAGCTACTTGCTCTGTAGTAGTTGCACTAGATGATGCCACATTTGCAGCAGGGGTTTCACCCACAGTCGGTGTGACTGTTGGTGGAACCACAGTGGGTATCGAGAAGTATGGTTCTTCAACCATCGGAAACGGGACATACATCCTCTTTTCCTGAAGGTCAACCTCTCTGAGTACCTTACTCCCCTTGATCATGTCATCCTCTAAGAAAATGGCATGTCTGGTTTCTATGAACTTGTTTTGTCTGTCAGGGCAGTAGAATCTGTAACCCTTTGATCTGTCAGGGTAGCCAATAAAATGGCAGCTAGTGGTTCTCTCATCTAGCTTTCCCTGTCCAGGATTAAATATTCTAGCTTCTGCTGGACAACCCCATATATGGAAGTAGTTGAGCGTGGGTTTTCTGCCAGTCCACAACTCATATGGAGTTCTAGTCACTGATTTACTAGGAACTCTGTTGAGTATATGCATAGCGGTTTTTAAAGCCTCCATCCATAGACCCAATGGCAAGTTAGAGTAACTTAGCATACTCCTTACCATATCCATTAGCGTTCTGTTACGCCTTTCAGCAACCCCATTCTGTTGTGGTTCGCCAGGTGTTGAATACTGAGCAACAATACCGTTTTCTCTTAGGAACCTCGCGAAAGGTCCTGGGACCTGGCCATACTCGGTATGACGCCCATAGTACTCCCCCCCACGATCTGATCGAACAATCTTTATCTTCAAATCGTGTTGATTCTCTACTTCAGCCTTGAACTGTTTAAACTTGTCTAAAGCTTCTGATCTTTCCTTAATTGGATAAATATAACCGTAGCGAGAGTAGTCATCTATGAAGGTTATGAACGAGTTAAACCCATCTACTGTCCTAACTGGAAAAGGACCACAGATATCTGTATGAATAATTTCTAACACTCTCGTACTATGCTTAGCATCTTTCTTAATCTGCTTCGCGAATTTACCCTTAATGCAATCTCTGCATTGCTCTAAGTCTGTGAAATCTAGGGGATGGAGAATCTGTTCCTTAACAAGACTTTCTATTCTCCCCCTCGAAATATGGCCAAACGATAGTGCCATAATTTCGACGAGGTTTCTCCATCACTTCGTTTTCTTTTCCTGCCACTGTTGGCTGGATCATTTTCTGGTATATCTAATACATTAACAACATCACTTTGCGAAAGTAAATAAAGCATATCTCGTCGGATGGCGAGACCAACATCTTTATTATCAAACTGAATGACACACTGTCTATCACCAAAATGACAATGAATGTGCTGATCATCTAATCTAGAAATCGAAATAAGGTTCCTTCGCAAGGAAGGTACATAAAGTACGTCTCTCAACAACAGTACAAAACCATTAACTAATTTAAGATGTATATCTCCAATGGCCTCGACTGCTGCTTCAACTCCATTTGCCACTCTAATTGTTCTTTGGCCCTTTGGGAGCCTTTGGCTTGTACGGAGTCCCTGTAGAGAGTTTGCAACATGAACAGTTGCACCTGAGTCAATCCACCAAGAATAACTGGGATATTCTAAGTATAAAGACTCATTTACAAAAGTAACTTGGTCCTTACCACTCTCTAGTAGATACTGCAGAAATTCAGGGCACTTTCTCTTGTAATGACCTGTCTTCTTGCAATAGAGGCAGGTATCAGGGGGAACTGAGAAACTGCCTCCTTGTCTTGGCTGATTATTATTGCTCGAGGAAGCCTGGTTATTCTGTTTACCTTGCTTCTTGAACTTTTTCTTTGAGTTCTTGTTCTGTCTGGGGATATTGCCTTTGATGAGGTTGACAGAGTCTCCAGTCTGCTTTAACCTCTCTTCCTCCTGGACACACTGTGCCAAGAGTTGGTCTATATTCCACTTATCAGTGACACTAGTGTTGTACTGTATGTGAAAAGTCTCAAACTCCTTGGGCAGAGACTTCATTATCATAAATACTACAAATTCCTCGTGTAAAGGAGACCCGAGGTACTTGTTTATCTTAGCTACGATGGATATCATTTTCTGAATGAATGGTCTGACACCATTTCCATCGTATTTTGCATTGACAAATTCTGTCATTAGAGAGCAAGCATAAGCCTTAGAAGACCCTTGGTGATGAGAGGCTACCCTCTCAAGGTATTCTTTGGCAGTCTCGCACTCTGGTATGGAACTCTTAAGAGGCTCCTTGATGCTCCTCTTAAGAATAATCATACATTTGTCATTTGATCTCTCCCACTTGACCTTGTCGATGCTGTATTGCATCCACCTGTGGTCATAGTTGGGAGTGCCCACTGTGGGCTCAACTGGTTTATCAAACCTCAGTGCGTAATCTATCTCACCCACTGTGGTTATCATGTCTATATCCTCCCGCCAAGAATGGTAATTACTACCATCTGGCGGTTTCATCTGAGCAATCTGGCTAATCAGCATGGCGGTATGAGCACCTTTGCAAAATTAAAACATAAAATATTTAGGACATCTGAAATAGATACTGAATACTGAATCATAGAACAAGCATTAATTAAATATTCAACGTTGGTCAAATAATAACCATGCCATATCTATGAAAATTTCTGAACACAAAATTTCTAAACCATCGTTGGATGATCTAGAAAACATAAACTTGTATTAAATTGTGGTAACAATATCCAACGTTGGTTAAAATATTCAATCACCACAAATTTTTTCTGAATTCTATGCAATTTAAACAATAATTAATCCACGTTGGTTTCATAATTAACTGGAAAAATTGCATAAAATATAAATAAAAGTACCAAAGTACGCAGCGGAATAAAATAGTCCATAAATATCTCTGAAATTTTCTATAACTGGAAAAATATAATTCTGAATTTTCTGCACTATATTTTTTTTTTGTTTCACTAATTCTGATAAAAAAAATCGCTGAAAAAAAAATCTTTTCTGGCCATTTGGCCCAGCTCGTGCTGTCGGCCCAGCTCGTGCTGGCGTGAGAGAGGCGCGCGCCCAGGCCGCAACCTGGGCCTGGGCCGCCGTTCTGGCCCACGCGCAGGTGGGTGCTTCCAGGCTTATTGTGTGCCCTTGGATCAAAATCAACGGCCAGGAATGCACGAGCTACTGTAGCTAGGTTTATAAATACCGAGATTGTCGGATGTGGAGGTAACCCTAGCTCATTTCTATTCCTGCTCCATGCCTTCCTGGCGGCCGACTTTCTTGGCGCAGAAAACATCCGTCAGGGAGCTCTGGCTCCTCGCCGATCGCTACTCCTATTCTCTCTCTCTCGTTATCTCTTTTTGTTTGGTGTGGAAAGCACTTCGGTTCTCTGAACCATAGAAGCTGCCCCTAATATTAACACAAACGGTGTTTTCTGTTCTTCCAAATCTCTCTCTGAATTTTTTTTTCTTTGTTCTACCATCTGGCCGCATGGACATTTCTGCAGCCACTTGGCTGCATGGCCAGCTCTGTCATGATTTTCTCCCCCCTTTTTTTTATTCGATCCCCACTTCACGTGATGTATGCTTGTAAGAAATGGATAATATGTAATGGGGATCGAGATTTGGAGGGTTTTGAAGCATGGATCTGATTATTCTAGCTTTTCTGTGATGTTTTTTTTTTGGTCCTGAGGCCCTATGGATGCGTCTGCAGTGCTCTGCGCACTTGATCCGATTTCTGTAAACGTTTTCTGATCACAAATTTGAACCCAAAAAAAAACGATATTGGGCCTTCGGACAGAGCGTGCGGTTTTGGGATTATTTCGGTTAGAGTTCAAAACCCTAACCCTATCTGTGTTTCTTATTGACTTTGTTTCTTGGCCGCGGATCGTTGGATCCATAAGCCTGTGCGTCGTCTCTGTTGACGGCTTAACCGATTAGGGTTAGGTCATAAACCCTAACCCTAGTTAGTTGTGAGAGCTCTCTGGTTTGAGGTCGAGACACACTGTGTCTTTTACAATGGCCAGACCTAAAATCTTAACTCTAACCCGAGAGCATGAAACTCTTTCTATCTATTCTAATCTCTATTCTCGGGTGATGAATGATGATAAAAAAAAATGAGTTCATCACATATATCCGAGACCTTTCTGTGATCTCATAAAACGATGCGGATTAGGAGATCTAGGGTTCTTAGGTGGCTTTGATACCATTGTTAGAAATTACTGGTGCTTAGGATCGTTTTCTAAGTCCCTAGAATACCAATCCGTGTCTAAAGTATCTCGATGATGAGTAGATCTATTCTACTGAGGGATACATGTATACATACCGTCGTTGTTGTTCCTAGCCATCATTGCGGCGGCGTCTTGCAGCGAAGACCCGCCTCCTCCTTCTTGTCGATCTCCCTGCTGGTGTCGAGGAGATTGGTTCCCGTCGTTGATCGGCGGTGGATCAGCTCCTCCAATATTGCCTGCAGGGGGGAACTCAGATCCCGATGGGATAACGGGGATCTGAGACATAGTCACAGCGATTCCAGTCACTCCGAGCGCCTAGGGGATCGGTTCCTCTCAAAATGTCGATTAGGGTTTGTGGTCGAGCGATTAGCGTTTTACTAAACCCGTCGGCCCCCTTAATCTATTTATATGGCGTCGTGTGACCGGGGGCTGCAACCAACGGTTAGGATAGCCCCCCCGATCAGGGGCGCGGTTAGACGGTTAGGATTAACCCTACCCCGGTTACTGTTAACCGGCTAGTGTAGAGGACACATCCTAACAAAAATGACATCCCCAGGCTGTGTCTTTTACCACCTAGCATGACATTTGCTCCCTACAAATAGATTAGAGGGTACTTCACATGCATTACAAAGAGAGGCAACAAAACACCAAAAACCATGTTTAAGGTCTCAATGAAGTAAGCGAGAACCAGATATTCCAACTTAAACCCACATATTAACCAATTCAGGTTGATCTGATCTCAGCCAAAAGAAATTCAAGAAACTGGTCTGTCCTGAGTGCAAAACTGCAGACAGACCAACACGTCCTAGAAGCAGGAAATCAGTCCAGTTCCTTTTTTTCCTTTTGTGAACCCTCCCATTGTGGAAGGGAAAATGCACATTCTTATATGATTTGAGATTACCTTTGAAGTCGCGTCATTTATGAACTTCTCCACCTAGAGGGGGTGGAAATAGGCCAACAAATAATGAAATAAAGCATGAGTAATTGCTCACTTTAGGGATAGAGGAGGGAGGGCGGGAGACTAAGTAGTTGGAACATATTAGTGGCCAAAATATGCACCTTTTGAACAGCAGCTTCGTTAATCAGAGGACCCTGCATATGATAGGAACTGGAACTCCTAAGTCAAGGGTATATAGATGCAAGATGCAAAAGAAATATTTTACTAGGTATAAACAAAATAGAGAGCACAGCGCATCAGGAAAAGTGCATGGCAACAGAAGAATATGAATGGTAGTTGACAAGTCCGTAATATACTAATATTAGGTGTTAAACAGCTCATAAACATTGAATGCAAAACACTGTTTATGCAATGAATGCAAGACATACAAAGTTGGAAAATAGTACTAGGTTATTTATCATGGTGATAATGGTAATTATTAGAATTTTATACCTGAGATGTACTCTCTTCTAGCCCATTCCCAACCTTCAAACTCTGAACAGCCTTGATGAATGCAGATGCAAACTTTTCGTAGATACCTATAGATGCAACATACAACCTTTTGATGGATTAAAAGAAGCCTTTGTAACATTCAAATCACATATATGATCAATATACCTTCTTGCACCAATATCCTGTTTGCACAAACACATGTCTGTCCACTGTTACGGAACTTGGCAGCAAGCTGCACACATATGGACTTGGTGAATGTTGATTATATTAAAATACAATGGCAATGCAATACTTCAACAACAAAGCCAAACAAAGTATTATATACATAATGAACTGCATTTAAACTCTCAAGCTAAAAAGGATTATGTTTATTGTCTTATGGGTACCTACTTTTATCATCTAAAAGTGGAATGCATGTATTGCTTGTAGTTGTTTTAGCTTTTATTATTGTCTCATAAAAGCTATGTGGCCATGCATGCTATTTTCTGATGGATCTGACCTCTGACATGGTCCTCCTGGATTCGACGGTTGAAGCTTGGGTTCTATCTGCTCTTTAAGAAAAAAAGGATTTTTTCTATATGCCATTGACTAAACCTTTTATCCTTGATCTACCCCGTAAAAAACCCATATCTTGTCAATGCCCCTATCCATAAAATTCAATCTCTTTCATGCCATTGTTGTCGATAGTCTTAGGCCCCGTTTGGTTTGGGGTGACTAAAGTTTAGTCACTTTTAGTCCCTAAATAAGCAAACATGGTGACAAAAATGTGGTGACTAAACTTTAGTTCTTTAGTCACCAAGGGGTGACTAAAAGGGACTAAAGTAGGTTTTTACCTTATTTGTCCTCTCCACTTTCTTTTTGCAGCAAACATCTACTAATTGTGACAGAACCACCCAAGTCATTAGGCCCACCTACAGTTGTCCTTGTCCAACGAACCTCAGACAACCCTGCAGGTGCACCTGATCACTTGACAAGTTCGGTATCTGAATTCCTTACCTTACCCAAGAGCGTTTCATCCGTCACGCAGACATTACAATACATCGGAGATACGAAAATGCGGAAGCAGTTAAAATAACTTACTTTATTGAAAAGTAAGACAAAGTTATATAGTTACAGACAGAACAGAATATATGAGTGCAGAGTATTATTATCACATATCCTGGGAGGCAAAAACCCCTCCCGAATAAACAGTAAAAAGTTTTTCTTAACGGAGGACTTTTCCTCCCAAAGCTTTAGTCTTGATTCTCTTCTTTTGGTACCACCAATAATACTGTTTTAGATCATGATACATCTTAGTGCTTACAGGATGAATAGAATAGCGACTAAGATGTGCTTCATCTAGAATTTGCTGACGGATTTCATCATTTTTAGGCACAACTATGCGGTTGTTAAACCATACAACACCTCGATCATCTCTTCTAAAGCAGTTGGCTTTTACCGGCCTCTATTTTCTCATAAATGTGTTTCATTCCCTCATCATTTCTTTGTGCGTCAATTATTCTTTGCAGGATGACTGACTCAAGCTTCAAGTGATTTGAAGTTCCATGCTGAATCATTCCCAGGTTTAGCTTTTCTATTTCTTGGCATAACGTAATGTCAGAAGTCTTCATGGTAAGACAATGATAGAAAGCCTTACGACTTAACGCATCTGCCACTACATTAGCTTTGCTTGGGTGATAGTGAATCTCTAATTTATAATCCTTGATCAGCTCAAGCCATCTCCTTTGTCTCATATTAAGCTCTGACTGGGTAAACATGTACTTCAAACTTTTATGATCTGTATAAATGTGACAGATATTCCCCAGCAGATAATGATGTCATACTTTTAGGACATGAACCACAGCAGCTAACTCCAGATCATGAGTTGGATAATGTTCTTCATGCCGTTGCAACTGCCTTGAAGCATAAGCTATCACTCGGCCTTCGTGCATTAGAACACAACCGAAACCACTGCCTGATGTGTCACAATACACATCAAAGGCTTTTCAATGTCTGGTTGAGCCAATACCGGAGCAGTGGTTAATAATAATTTCAGCTGCTTAAAGGTTTCATTACATTTTGAAGACCAATTAAATTTGGTATCATTCTTCAATAAACTTGTGATTGGTTTCACAAGCTTGGAAAAATCTGGAATGAATCGGCGGTAGTAACCAGCCAGTCCAAGGAAACTTCGGAGTTGATGTACAGTGGTTGGGGGTTTCCACTACAAAATATTCTTGACTTTGCTGGGATCCACCGCAATCCCCTTGGCAGATAATACATGTTCCAGAAATTGAATCTCCTCCAGCCAGAACACGCACTTACTGAACTTAGCATATAACTGGTGTTCCCTTAAGCGCGTTAATACGATCCGCAAATGCCGAGCATGCTCCTCTTCATTCTTGGAGTATATTAAGATATCGTCAATGAATACCACCACAAATTTATCCAACTCGGACATAAATACCGAGTTCATAAGATATGTGAAGTGGGCAGGGGCATTTGTTAGTCCGAAAGACATAACCAGATATTCAAATAATTCATACCGCGTGGTGAATACGGTCTTTGGTATATCTTCGGGTCGGATACGGATCTGATGATAACCCGACCTAAGGTCAATCTTGGAGAATATCCGAGCTCCGGTAAGTTGATCAAATAGAATGTCAATCCGGGG
This sequence comes from Zea luxurians, assembly GCA_029449295.1. Taxonomy (NCBI): domain Eukaryota; kingdom Viridiplantae; phylum Streptophyta; class Magnoliopsida; order Poales; family Poaceae; genus Zea; species Zea luxurians. Next base: position 24,036,509 of record JAOPSE010000015.1, read on the forward strand.
AAGAGGGTACTTATTCTTGATGGTGACCTCATTAAGGGGTCTATAATCCACGCACATCCGTAGTGTTTGGTCCTTCTTCTTGACAAAGCTGGACACCCCAAGGTGATGAACTTGGTCGGATGAATCCCTTTTCAAGTAGATCTTGTAATTGGGTCTTGAGTTCTGCCAATTCATTCGGAGGCATTCGGTACGACCTTCTAGAAATAGGAGCTGTACCGGGCTTCAACTCAATCACAGATTCTACATCTCTTTCTGGAGGCAATCCAGGCAGATCTTCCGGGAAGACGTCCGGAAATTCACATACTACCGGAATATCTTGGATTTCCGGTATAATGGCTTCATATACTCTGCCACACGGTTTAGCTGGAATAGCTACGGGGATGGACAAAAGAACCTCTTCTTGGCCATAACTCAACCTGATGGCTCTCAGATCAGTGTTGAGAATTGCTTTATGCTGGGCTAACCAACTCATGCCCAAAATTACATCTATATCTTGGCCTTTTAGAACAATCATGTTTGTAGGAAAGCCCCGTTCAGCCAATGTTACAGACACATGGTAAGCCACCTCTTTAGTAAATATTTGTCCCCAAGGCGAATGAATTATAAACCCTTCCCTTGATTTATTGTATGGAATGCAATATTGCTCCACAAACTTCTTGCTTATGAATGTATGTGAAGCGCCAGAATCAAAAAGAATAACTGCAGGGTGATTGGCCACGAGAAACGTATCCATCATAACCGGTTCGCCTTCCGGTGTCGTGGCCACTTGAGTATAATAAATCCGCCCTGTTTTCCTCATATTTTTGCCCGCGGTATTGTTCATCGCATTTCCCTTGCCTTGAGCGGAACTCCCTGAGCTCTGCTGATTATTTGATCTGTTCTGCTTTGGGTATGGACAGTCCTTGATAAAATATCTGGACTTTTCACAATTAAAGCAGCATGTTGAAGAGCTTGGGAGAGCGGGGTAACGAGCACCAGGGGCACCCGGCTGATTTGTTGAGGTGGGGGCAGTGGTAGGACGGATAAAAACCGGTTGTTTGAAGGGGTAGGAGGGTGGACGTGGCGAAGAACGATTCTGATTAAAAGGTCGGATTACCAACCTTTGTCTTTTCTCAGATCCCTGATTGGGTCTGTCGCCTCCATTGCCCTTTGATTTTCCTGGGCCTGCATATTTGGCTTCAACTGCCAGCGCCGTGCTGACAGCCCTTCCGTAAGAAAGATCAATGCAGGTGGCCATCTTCCATTGCATTTGATCATTAAGGCCTCTCATGAAGCAATTTTTCTTCTTTAAATCTGTGTTGACTTGATCGATGGCATATCGGGACAAGTGGTTAAATTCGTTGAGATACTGAGTGACAGTATCCCCACCTTGTTTGAGCTTCATAAATTCCTCCTGCACTCTACTATCTGGTCTTTCTAGATAAGTCGAGGATCTGGAAGCTCAAGTAGAACAGCTTCGATCAGAGCTCCGTCACAGGAACGATATATGGGTCGAGGATGGTGAGAGAATAAACGAATTGAGAACTGACATCCGCCACCTGTTATATACTCCAAGAATGAAGAGGAGCATGCTCGGCATTTGCGGATCGTATTAACGCGCTTAAGGGAACACCAGTTATATGCTAAGTTTAGTAAGTGCGCGTTCTGGCTAGAGGGGATTCAATTTCTGGGACATGTATTATCTGCCAAGGGGGTTGTGGTGGATCCTAGCAAAGTCAAGGATATTCTGGAGTGGAAACCCCCAACCACTGTACATCAAGTCTGAAGTTTCCTTAGACTGGCTGGTACTACCGCCGATTCATTCCAGATTTTTCCAAGCTTGTGGAACCAATCATAAGTTTATTGAAGAATGATACTAAATTTAATTGGTCTTCGAAATGTAATGAAGCCTTTGAGCAGCTGAAATTATTGTTAACCACTGCTCCGGTATTAGCTCAACCAGACATTGAAAAGCCCTTTGATGTGTATTGTGACGCATCAGGCAGTGGTTTCGGCTGTGTTCTAATGCAAGAAGGCCGAGTGATAGCTTATGCTTCAAGGCAGTTGCGCCGGCGTGAAGAACATTATCCAACTCATGACCTGGAGTTAGCTGCTGTGGTTCATGCCATAAAAGTATGGCGTCATTATCTGCTGGGGAATGTCTATCACATTTATACAGATCATAAAAGTTTGAAGTACATCTTTACCCAGTCAGAGCTTAATATGAGACAAAGGAGATGGCTTGAGCTGATCAAGGATTATAAATTAGAGATTCACTATCACCCAGGCAAAGCTAATGTAGTGGCAGATGCGTTAAGTCGTAAGGCTTTCTATCATTGTCTTACCATGAAGACTTCTGACATTACGTTATGCCAAGAAATGGAAAAGCTAAACCTGGGAATGATTCAGCATGGAACTTCAAATCACTTGAAGCTTGAGTCAGTCATCCTGCAAAGAATAATTGACGCACAAAGAAATGATGAGGGAATGAAACACATTTATGAGAAAATAGAGGTCGGCAAAGCCAACTGCTTTAGAAGAGATGATCGAGGTGTTGTATGGTTTAACAACCGCATAGTTGTGCCTAAGAATGATGAAATCCGCCAGCAAATTCTAGATGAAGCACATCTTAGTCGCTATTCTATTCATCCTGTAAGCACTAAGATGTATCATGATCTAAAACAGTATTATTGGTGGTACCAAAAGAAGAGAATCAAGACTAAAGCTTCAGGAGGAAAAGTCCTCTGTTAAAAAAAACTTTTTACTATTTATTCGGGAGGGGTTTTTGCCTCCCAGGTTATGTAATAATAATACTCTGCACTCATATATTCTGTTCTGGTCTGTAACTATATAACTCTGTCTTACTTTTCAATAAAGTTATTGTAACTGCTTCCGTATTTTCGTACCTCCGATGTATTGTAATGTCTGTGTGACGGGTGAAACGCTCTTAGGAAAGGTAAGGAATTCAGATACCGAACTTGACACGTGATCAGGTGCACCTGCAGGGTTGTCTGAGGTTCGTTGGACAAGGACAACTGTAGGTGGGCCTAATGACTTGGAAGGTTCTGTCACACTAATTAATAGGGGTAATACAGTCATTATTCATAGCAATTAATGCTCTTTAGTCCGGTTTAGTCACTGTAACTAAACGGGGTACTTTAGCCACTAAAATTTAGTCATTAAAGTTTAGTCTAGTAACTAAAGGAAACCAAACAGGGCCTTAGCTAACTTACATGTCAAAATGACATGTTTGTCCTTCATCTTAGTAGGGCACAAGATCCCTTTTATGCCCTAGACCAGGTAATCCAATAATCCAACATCTGGATTAGCATCACAAACCATAGTGACCTCTTTAATCTACTTTCTCTAATCTACCTTCATAAACAACAACTGAACCCATGTGTGCACATTAGGAGCTTGTTTGGAAACATAGCAAACCCCTTTAAACCATATGTATTGCAAGGAATTGAGGTGGAGAATCTGGTCATTTTCTGGTCCAATCCATACGGATTGGGAGGGATTGAGTTCATCCATACAATACCTAGATGAGAAACGAAGGAGAGTGTACATCATGCTTTCCCTCCACAACTGCTGCCACGCTCACTCGCAGCCAAGCAGTAGCAGAGTGCAGCCAGCGACCACGCAGCCAAGACTGCCCACGCACCAAACAGCCTACATAGGCAACACGCCTACAACCCATACCACCACTTCCCAGATGAGAGATCCATCTCCTCCACTTCCTTCCGCGCCAATTCACCGATTCGCTCGTCGTTGACCACCTCTACGATTTGGGAATGGCTGACGGGCAAAACCGGCATCTGGAATGTTCCATAACTAAGGCAATGACCATGGCATTGGCATGGAAAGGATTACAAATTTATGCCAATGGCATATATAGGAATCATGTTTTCTAGCTGGCATGGGGAATATAGGTTTATGCCAATGGCAAGCAAGGAATTTTCTCCGAAACATGCACATCCCTTTTCATGCAAGTGTAAACAGGGCTAAAGAATTGTAATTCCTCTAATCACAAATATAATGTCCATCTAGGTTTGTCCTAAAGTCAAGCCTTCTTTAAAAGTTTGACCAAAAATATGTATAAAAGTATATAATCTCACATAAAAGGAGTTATATATTACATTTTTCAAAATGAAACTAATACTTTCGATCTTGTGTTATCAATGATAAATCTATATAAATTTTTAGATATTTATGCTCAAATTTAAAAATGTTGAGTTACAATAGACCTGATGGACTTACATGTAATCGGAGGAAGTAGTAGTAACTATTTACAAATGAGGTATAGACACTTGTTTCCCAAACGGCTGTTTAGTCCGTTTAAACGCTATGTGGTGGTACATTGTCTCCATTTCATCAGTCATTTATCTCATTTACGTTTAAACACCTGTTTCGCCCATTTAAATGACTTTAGCCTGAATAATGGCTAAACAGTAGGTGGCTAACTGTTACCATTTAGTGTTCGGGAAAATACTAGTTATTATAAGCTCTATTTATATTCAGCATTTAGATCGGTAGGTCATCCGCTCCTCCAAGTGGTTAACAATTACTGCTGACCAATTCTGTCTACTCTGAACATAAACACTACACATACCATGGGAAAATTTTCTGCCTGGAGCAGGCAGCGATTGATAAAAACAAAACAGCGTCTACCATACGCAGTAAGCAATATACAAGGCAGAAAGCTGTGTCATGTAGATATTGACCCTTAACGAGACGTGAATACGTATTTCACTGATTTTTTGCAAAAAAATAAAAAAAATTAGGACTTGAGACACGACCCACGAGACTAAGGGAGTAAGGGTGCCTTTTTTATCTCACTTGCTGCTCAGAAAACAACAAATTCGAAATCCAAAGATTCTTAATGCATTCATTGACCTAAATTGGACAACTTAGAGATCCTGGCATTTTTTCTATTTTGCACACTAAAACCACAAAGAAATGAAACTAATAGATCTTGGCAATTTATTTAAGAGATTATTTACAGATTCTCAGGTAGATAATGTCACCCTCATTCACCAAGGGAACTTGAGATGATTTTATATAATTGTATGCTAGTAAAGAAACAAAGAAGATAAATGTAAAAGTGAGTCTTACACTGCCTTTAACAGCAACATCAATGTCTGCATCATCAAAAACAATGCAAGGTGCATTCCCACCAAGTTCCAAAGAGACCTAAAAAATAATTATTTTTTGTGAGCATCATCATTAAAAGGTCTCAGACTGAAATGACAGAGCATACAAACCTTCAAAACAAGACTATGTTCAAAAAAATGAAACTATCCAGTGAGTGAAAATTTTAGGTATACTCCATCCAAAAAAAAGGATGCAATTCTAGCATTCAAATGTTATCCCAAAAAATAATAATATGTAGATACATTATGGCAATAAAGTATGGATGCCATATTTGCCTTGGTCCAACCAACACATCGGAATAATGAAAAGTGTAAGGGTACATGCATCATTTTTTTGTCATATAATTTGTCCTCAAAATATGAGAATTGCATCATTTTGGGACAGAGGGAATGAGAATTGCATCCTTCATGTGGCTAGTGGCCCAGAGTAGGTGTTGGACTGCAGACAGGTTGGCATAAGGAGAATTGAATCATCCTACCAGATGTCCTCTATGTGATCAGGAACCTGAATCTATCAACCACCTGTTGGTGTCTTGTGTCTTCACAAGAGTTTTCTGGTATAACCTTCTAAGGAAGTTGGGCCTGCACTCCTTAGCCCCACAGTCGGCTGCTATTTCCTTCTTGGATTGGTGGGAAAGGACATCTGCTGTTGTTACTGGAATGGCTAAGAGAGGACTGAAGTCCATCATCACTCTTGGGGCCTGGATGATCTAGAAACATCGGAATAGAGTGGTTTTCGATGGAATATCTCCCAACCTCACTCTTCTCCTTGAGTTTGTAGTTGAGGAAATGCTAAAATGCCTTGAGTTTGTAGTTGAGGAAATGCTAAAATGGCAGACTGCTGGTGTCAAAGGTCTTTCCTTTCTGGCTGCCCCTTCTGCTTCTTAGGGGCTTCGGCTAGTTGTTTTAGTTTTTTGTGTGTTATGAATCCCTACCTGTATGGTTGCTTCTGGCCTCTGTAAGGAGTGTCTTGTATTTTGGGTCTTCTTAGACCTTTTTTCTTTCCTCCTAATATATAAATGGGGCACAGTTCTCCTGCGCTTTTCGAGAAAAAAGTTCAAGTTTAAAATAAAAATTATAGTTTCCTAGAACATGGTTTTTGAGGCGTTGCAGCCCTGCGGCGTCCTGTGGACCTGGGGCTAAGTCTGGATGTGTGACTTCTCTAGGTGATACCTAGGCGATATGGCATAACTAAAACCTGTCGCGTCCTGCGGTTCCAGGGGTACGTCTCAATGCCTAGACGATGGCTAGGCGACGCCTCAAAAACCATGCCCTGGAGCGATCCTCCCTGTCCAAACAGGCCCTAATATGTTATGAACTATAGTGCAAAAAGAAGAATACATCAGAGTAACACATTATTGGTATGCAACAACAGCAATAGCTGTCAAATAGCAATTTTCTTATTAAGAAATTAGAACTCTGTTTCATAACACTATCAGTATTAGGAATCTAGTATGTTAACTGAAAGAATGATTTGAGCACCAGCTGGCCCAAAACCACCACCAGGCACCAAAAGGCTTCGGGAAAGCTGGTGTTTCTCGGTTGACTTATGATTAAAAGTGGATTTATCCCTTTTTTCAAGATTTGATGATTGGTACAAGTACATTAAACAGTAAGCAGACACTCAACGGGATACAGGACCTAAAACAACCCAAAAAAAAGAAAGGGTAACCAGGGCTAGTCTGGAAAAAAACCTGATGGTAATTGGATGATTATCACTGTTTGTATAAACTCTCTGCACAGATTTCTTACAGGTTAATTAAACACAAGGATAGTCATAGTATGATTTCATGAATAAAAGTTACACAATGTGTGATAATCATGTTTTTTACAGGAAGAGAGCTATAAACATTGCATAAGAAACTTTCGTTAAGGAACTCTTCACTACACCTTTTTCACAGCATTTGCAGATTCAGCCATCAGTTTTTTGCCAACAGCTGTTGATCCAGTGAACGTAATCTTTCTGACCTAATCAAAAGTGTCAACCACTAGTATTCCTACTTGACATATTATAAAGACAAAGAAAAGTACAGATGCAAGACAAGATGGGAGGAAACAGACCTGTGTACTCTGCAGTAATGCATCACCTATCTCAGGAGCATTGCCCATCACAACATTTAGTGCACCCTGAATTATATAATAAGTTCAAGACAGGTTAAATTGATGACAAAGAAACACCCACAGAACAAAATCTTTCAGATAATTAATAGAGGAGAACATTTTTTGCATTTTCAAGTAAAGATTTGTATCAAGTATCAACACATTGCAAAATACGATTCCTGTCCCCTACATTTTATAAGATTGCAACTATAATTAATTGCATCAAATTTGGCGACTTGGTGTGATAAGTTTCTCCTCAAAACAATGGTAGCGCATTTAGATTCAATATGTATGTTAGAGTACCCGTTAGCCCCTTGTAATTACAGTCTCACTCTGTGTAATGGGACAGACCCATCTAACTTGGTCTATTAATACAAACACCCAACCTGAGTTAGGGTTTTCCACATGGTATAGAGTTAGGTTTCTTTTTTTCTTTTCCCCTTCCCTTCCCCACAACCGCCAGCTCCCAGTCGTCGGATCTTCCCCAGCCCCCAGCAGCGGCGCCCCCCAGCCGCCGGTTCGTCCCCAGCCCCGGCGCTCCTCCTGCCCCGACCCTTCCATGGTCGAGCTCTCCCTCTCTGGCCAGCTTGCCGCCGCCACCACCCCCAACGCGAGCCTAGCGGCCCCCTGGCTAGCCCCCACGCAGGCAGGCCGCCAGGTCGCCAGCGCCACCTCCCAGGCCACCCTGCTCGGTCTCCAATCCTCCAACGCTCTCTGGCTCACCCCCGGTGCGAGCACAGCGCCCCGGCGCACTGACACGCTCGCCGAGGATACTCCCCCCCCCCTTCATCGTCGGCCTCGAACCTCTCTCCGGAGCCCTCTCACCCAATGCCCCGGAGTGGACTACGACGAGACCTTCATCCGCGTCGTCAAGTTCGCCACCGTTCGAGCCGTCCTCTCCCTCGACCTCTCCCGGGACTGGGCGATCCATCAACTTAATGTCAAGAATGCCTTCCTCCATGGCAGTCTGACAGAGACTGTCTACTGCAGCCAACCCACCGGCTTCGTCGACGCCGCTCGTCCGGACCTGGTCCGCCGGCTGAATCGCTCCCTGTACAGTCTCAAGCAGGCGCCGCGGGCATGGTACAGTCGCTTCGCCTCCTACTTGGCCTCCATCGACTTCGTCGAGGCCAAGTCGGGCACGTCCCTGTTCATCTACCGACGCGGCGACGACACCGTCTACCTCCTGCTCTACGTCAACGACATTGTGCTCACGGCATCCACCGCCAACCAACAACGCACGATAGCCGCCCTTCAGCGGGAGTCTGCGATGAAGGACCTCTTCACCACTTCCTCGGCATCATTGCTGAGCGTCGGCCTCAGGGTCTCTTCCTCCACCTACGCCAGTACGCCATCGACATCCTGGAGCGGGTTGGCATGTCCAACTGCAAGCCCTGCTCCACGCCTGTCGACAATCAGGCGAAGCTCTTTGAGAACGACGGACCACCGGTCCTACCAAAGCCTAATCGACACGCTCCCGTACCTGACCTTCTCCAGACCCGTCATGGCCTACACCGTCCAACAGGTGTGCATGCATATGCACACCCCACGGGAGCCCTATCTCACCACTCTCAATTGGATCCTGCGTTATCTCTGCGGCTCCCTCGATTATGGCCTTCTACTCCGACCCTCCCCGACGTCGAAGCTCGTAATCTACACCGCCGCTGACTAGGCTGGTTGTCCCGACACGTGCCGACCCACTTGCAGTTATGCCGTGTTCCTGGGCGCCAACCTCATCTCCTGGGCCGCCAAGCGGCAGCCCGTCGTCTCCCGCTCCAGCACAGAGGTCGAGTACCACGCTGTAGCCAACGGCATGGCAGAGGCATCCTGGCTTTGCTAGCTACTCCAGGAGCTCCATAGCCCCCTTCAGCGCGCGACCCCCGTCTAGTGCGACAATGTCAGGGCGGTATACCTCTCTACCAATCTCGTGCAGCATCAGCGCACGAAGCACGTGAAGATCAACCTGCACTTCATCCTTGAGCGTGTCGCTGCCAATGACGTTCGGGTTCTTAGCGTCCCCACCACGCTACAGTTCGCCGACATTTCACCAGTGGGCTACCGTCGAGTTATTCACCGATTTTCGACACATTCTCAACATATGTATAGGATAGAGTTGAGACTGCGGGGGTGTTAGAGTACCCGTTAGGGTTTTGGGGTTAACCCCTTGTAATTAAGGTATCACCCCTGTGTAATGGGCCAGACCCATCTAACTTGGTCTATTAATACAAACACCCAACCCTAAGTTAGGGTTAGGGTTTCCCACAGTGTAATTACATACTTTACATGATATGTCACCAATTTATTTGGTCTCTGCTATTCCAAATTATAAGGGGTACTTCATAATTAGTAACTTTTGACAAAATAAATACTAAAATTAGACAGGAATGATAGAGAACTCGAGATGATTACCGCTGGTATTCCAGCTTGAAGAGCAAGATCTGCTGCAGCTAATGATGTCAGAGGTGTGAACTCTGATGGCTTGACAACAACAGTGCAGCCACAGGCCAAAGCTGGTCCAACCTGGCCAAAACCAAATATATGCAAAATGTACTGCCTTAGTTATCAACTTAATTCTTTGAACTTTACCAATGGAGAAGTGTACTGCATTGAGACCTTTCGGGTTATCATTGCTAATGGAAAATTCCATGGTGTAATAGCTCCAACTACCCCAACAGGCTGCAGTGCGAAAAAAAAAGAGAGAAACATTGAGCTACACGATGTATAAATCTTCACATGGCACATGGTGATAAATACTCAAAATAAAGATAAAAAAGAACAAATGTACAGAAATCCGCACGCAAGGTCAAGAAAATGAACTGCTAATTTGGAATCACAGTTCACTAAAGATGTCTACAATAATCAAACTATATTACTTTGGATTTTGGAAGTGGCAATTGCATTCACAATTAACTCTTTCCACATATGGACCTACTAAACTAAGAAGGGCAAATCCTAAAGCCATGTATTTTTCAACAACATCCATAGTTACCAATACATCGTATTGAAGTGAAACTATTTTTCCCTGTTGCAAGCAGTTAGCCAAAAGAACATTTCGAGTCCAGTTGGGAAGAGATGATATGTCTACATATCCTTCATAAAAGGGCATATTATCTTCTAGAATATGACATCACAAACTCCAGACCGAGTATGTGGCTCCGTGGCAAATCCTTTTTTATATTTAAAAAAAAAGATAAAAAGAACTGGCAGGAGCACATTCAATAAATTGATACAGGAGAGCAGAGTACAATAAAAAAGAACTACTGTATTCCATCAATATTATTTTTTATTAATATGTTATTCTATTCTTGTGCTGATTATGATGATCACTCTGTCAAACCAATGTATCAGCTAGCCAAACTAGTAGAGTACACAAGTTAAACTGTACATCAAACCAGAATTCAATATAAACTGATGATGAAATATCATAAACAAAATATACATCAAGCTAATAAAATGAACAGAAATAGAGTGAGAGTCATCAGCAACAAAGTAAGGAAAAGGTATCAGCATATTGCCTGCTTCAGAACCAACAATCTACGATCAGATAAAGTTGGAGGAATTATATCACCATATATGCGCTTTGCTTCCTCTGCAAAATATTCTATGAAACTTGCACCATAATAGACCTGAACAGAGAAGTACAAACCAATCAGGCCCCAAAAGAACCTCAAAATCACAACCATCAACTAACATCAGTGGATGATATAAATCAAGTACCTCACCAAGGGCTTCTTTCATAGGTTTCCCCTGCTCCAGTGTCATGAGAAGTGCAAGCTCTTCCTTGTGTGAAATAATTAGATCGTACCTTGATGAATATACTTAGTGAGAATAAATATTCAAGCAATAATACAGAAATAATTGATATAAATCATAAAGACTAAGGCACGTTATAGGTACCAAAACTTGTGTGGTGGGTGTAATCTAGTCATAGGATTTGAAAAATAAAAAATCTAGTCAGCAATCTTGTTTTAAAGGTTCAATTGGCTTACGATTGCATAACCTGTGGCAAGTAAGGCCACATACATATCTGAACACCAACATGGTGGGGAAACACATGCACAGCTAACTCGAAAGCGTTTAAGGTGGCCATTGATCATCCACAGGCTTGTATTGCTGCACCGCTTCATTGCCATCAGACAGCATATGCTGAGGTGCCACCCTACTGGCATGGGCCAAGCCATGCAGCCATTCCTAGACATGTGCATGCATCCCCACCTACTTGTCCTCGTCTAGACATACCATCAGACAAGCAAAAATACAACACCAAGATCAATAGTTTAGGTGGTGTAATTGGTGCACTTTTTTGAAAATTAATTGGTGCACATTTTATTTGCCCTTTTCCTTAAAATGTGCAGACCACAGTTGGGTAAATGAACCCTAGGTCATCTATTGACATACTTTTAGCCCTGTGAATGTCATATGGATTACAATGTCCTAGATGGCATCTAATGACCCAATCTATACTACTCTATTAAGAACCTAATGTGGCCAGCTGGTGCTACCACGGCTTCACCCTCCACGCTGACACTCTGGGCCCGCCCACCACACCGCGCAAAAATAGTGCAGAACGTGCACTCGATCCCACATCCCCTGCTCCAAAAATTTGTGGCTAACCACCAGACCTGTCATGTACGGCCAGCCCTACGTTAGGCAACGGCGCGCCCGGGATGTGCGGCGTGCGCGTGAGTGCGCCCAGGAGGCAACAACCGCTAGCTCTAGTGGATAGGATAGAAACTAGATAAGTTTGTTTGCATGCCTAGAATTAAGGATAGAAACTAGATAAATTTGTTTGCATGCCTAGAATTAAGGGTTGTTTGCATGCCTAGAATTAGGGAGCAGTTAGCTCCATACGGTTAGGCCTAGGGGCCTATATATATATTCATGTAACCAGACCTGAGTTGGAATTAAGAAAGATCATTATCCTAACCTCTCTCTCTCAACTAAGTCGACGGCAGAGGGGCATAACCTCGCCGGAGAAGACGTCAGACGGCCGCTATGATCTCTGTAGCCGAGGGCCACCTACCCTAGACACTAAGGCCCTTGACAACCTGGTATCACGGTCACGCCAATTCTACTCATCCACCTCCGCCGACGCCGAGTCCGCCGACGCCGAGTCCGCCGACGCTGCTCCGCTCAACCCAACCGCGCCACCACAAAGCCCACCACCCTCCCCACCCTCAGCCGCATCCTCTAGTTCACCCATGGCCGAACCATCCAATGTCGACCTCGCTAAGATGAACGAGCAACTCACCGGTTTCGTCGCCACGCTGCAGTCCGAGGTCACCGCGCTAAAACGCGACAAGGAGAAGTCGTCATCAGCGGTCGGGGGCGGCATTCCTGACGGCCAGCACCACCACGATCGGCCACCCAAATTTCAGAAGATCGACTTTCCCCGCTTCGATGGCAAGGTCGATCCCTTGATCTTCGTCAATCGCTACGAATCCTACTTCCATCAGCAGCATGTCATGGAGGAGGAGAAGGTCTGGATGGCTTCATACCATCTTGAAGACGTGGCACAGCTCTGGTATATCCAGCTGCAGGAGGACGAGTGCACTCCTCGATGGAGTCGATTCAAAGATCTCCTCCACCTGCGTTTCGAGCCGCCTATCCGCTCCGCGCCACTCTTCAAGCTTGCCGAGTGCTGGCGCACGGGGTCTATTGAGGAGTACCAAAACCGCTTCCAGGCGCTGCTGACCCGCACCGGTCCATTGGAGGAGGTGCAGCGCGTCCAGCTCTTCACGGACGGCCTCCTACCGCCGCTCAACCAACATGAGCAGCAGCAACAGGCATTGTCCGCACGGCTCCAGACATCGGCGGCTGTGGGAATACAAGCTGCTTCTCATGGCTTCCTTGCACGACGGAGAGTGTGGGGGATGCGCCAGCAGATGCTCGAGGCAGCCTTGGTGACGGTTGACCTCGGCACACGGGGGCACGACCTCGCCCTGTCGGAAGGCCATCAGCAGCAACACTGGGCCGCTATCTCCAAGTGCGAGCATGGTACGTGTCCCGCGGGCGACGAACTTCAACTCTACGACAGCGGCGGTAGGGAAGGCACTCCCCTTGTCATCGGCAAGGGCGCACTATTTAGCGCCACCACATTCCGCTACCGGTCGCCACGAGGGCGCATCCGCTGGTTATTGTTGCGACCTATTCCAGGTGCCCGTCCATGTGCTCCTCTTTCGTCCAGATGGCGTCCATAGGATCCAGGTGGCTGCACACGTGCAAGTCCAATGCGCGAAGGGTGTCCGCCTTATCTTATGGGGACAAAAAAATTCAAATTCGGAATAATAAGATAAGCCGAGATGTAAAAGGATTGTCTTTTAGATGTCTGGTTTTGGGTCAAGTAGACTCGATCTTTGAGCACCCGTCATGATGCAGCTCGAGGACGAGCTGCATGTCCAGGAGGGGTGTAGTGTCAGGGCCTAAGGAGGCCCACGTAGGGGTTGCGACAGCAGCAACCATGGGCCCTCTAAGGAGGATTAGATAAGGTAGTTAGAGATAAGATTAGAAGATTAGTTGAGATTATTTACGAGATTAGTTGAGATTATCTAGCAAGGTTATCAGTTAGTTTGTTGAGACACCAAGGCTGCCTCGAGCAGGCCGAGTCGACGACCTGGGAGGACTTCAACGACTTTCGCCCCCAACACCCAACATTCCAGCTCGAGGACGAGCTGGTCTTCGAGGAGGGGAGAGATGTCATGTACGGTCGGCCCTACGTCAGGCACCGGCGCGCCCAGGATGTGCGACGTGCGTGTGAGCGCGCCCAGGAGGCAACAATCGCCGGCTCTAGTGGATAGGATAGAAACTAGATAAGTTTGTTTGCATGCCTAGAATTAAGGATAGAAACTAGATAAGTTTGTTTGCATGCCTAGAATTAAGGGTTGTTTGCATGTCTAGAATTAGGGAGCAGTTAGCTTCATGCGGTTAGGCCTAGGGGCCTATATATATTCCTCTAACCAGACCTGAGTTGGAGTTAAAAAAGATCTTTATCCTAATTTCTCTCTCTCAACTAAGCCGACGGCAGAGGGCTATAACCTCGCCGGAGAAGACGACGGACCGCGGCTATGATCTCCGTAGCCGAGGGCCACCTACCCTACTAAGGCCCTTGACAAGACCACACGTACCTTAGTGTTTAGAAATAAACAATAATTATATTTGAATAAATATCTCAATACCTATTTGTAACAACCGTAGCAAAGCATGGGCAACTGGCTAGTTGCACATTAAAATGATATCGGTGATAAATTTGTGTCATTTTGAAGTTTTGTAACTAGATTGCACCCACAACACCAATTTTATTACCCACAATTTACTCAATCATAAAAAAACGAACTTCACATAGCACTTGTTTCCATAGAAACTACCATTTTCTTAGTGCCTTGCCTCTCTCACTTGCAGTGAGTTTACTCCAAGCTACGAGAAGGAAAGGATTAGAACATACAAAGTGGAGAGTTACAAATAAGAACCAACTACATTAAAAAAAACAAATATAGAGATGAATTACTCTTGCTTTGGTATAAGAGTAACCAAAGGGAAATAGCAATTGCAACGAACTGAAGTTTACATTTTAATTACTCTTGCTTTGGTATAAGAGTATCCATAGAGGGAAACGAAAATTGCAAAAAACTGACCTCATGCAGACCTATTATTTCATAGGAAAATGTGGTTATGATTCCTAAAAGGTACATAAAAACTAACCAAATGTGATCCGGATAAGGACAGAGAAAGTTTCCCAGCTTTAACCTTACTTTAACTAGATTTTACTTGTGGCATGGACTTTTTAGTTTTCCTATTTGTTTAAGTTGCATTTTTAAATCGGGATATATATAGGGCATCCCTGTCCCCATCTTCCAGTTTTTAGTGGTTTTTCTAAAATAAAACAAGTGTTTGAATCAAAGGAAGACTTTACAATAGATATTCAGTTGCAGTTTGTTTATATGCTAGTTCGACGTATGAAGCTGCCATTAGTTAAGGTATTTTAAAGAAACAGAACATCTAAGAATTTCCGAGATATAAACAAGATATGGACATTGTTGAGAATGGAGACTTGGGCCACATATGACACCAAAAACACTTTATTTTCCTACAAGACCAGATTTATCTGAGTTACAGTAGAAACAATAACTGAAATAAAAGACAGGATAATACTATTCATGTCGTTCAGCACAAAGCCAGGACATTATCTCCAGAAATAGCCACATATTAATTTACAATGTTTAAGTAACTGTCCTGTTAGAATTTTATAACACTACAGCAAGAGTTCTGCTCTGGAACATAATATAATCCTGGTACTAAGGCATAAAAATCGAATGCACTGAAACATTTGACTTACAATAGAATGTACTGTTAGCAGAAGCAATAGCATCAGATGTTTCTCTGCTGCCCATAAAGGACACGTTTGCAAGGACCTCACCAGTTGCTGGATTTTGCACCTACGGGAAATAAATGATGTTTAAGCTATCAACAAGTAATAGCAACAATGGCACAATCGAAACACTGCGTTGACAACCTAGGGCCATACAAGTCATGAATTCATGAAGATGAACTCGACACTCCACCCGAAATCCAGCTCCTAAACACAATGTTACAATAGCCAACGCGCAAAGCGACATAAACAACAACTGCATGCGAATTAAAAATCTCAGCACCGATCCACAATCATTGCAGAGTCAACCATCAATCCGCCACAGGAGAGGAGCCAACTAACCCACCGCATTCCAGGTGATTTCCAACGAAACGGGAAGAGCACATGCCCGCGAAGCGACATTAATCCGGGAAAGTGACGGGTACCTCGATGGTCTTGCCATCGTATGCGTCGACCCACTGTCCGGCGATGAGCCCCTGCGTCTTGAGCAGACCCGCGGCGCGGATCTTCTCCATCGCGGCGCTCGCGTCCGCGCTCATCTGCAGACCCAAATTATATCAAACCCGCACCCAACAAAGCGAACGAAGGCACCGCACAGTGACGCGCCGGAGGGCGAGGGCAGAGGGGTGTAGTATGAAGCGGCGAAGAGAAGGGTGGGTTAATGAGGTGAGGGGGGCGTACGTGGCGGGAGAAGGCGGCGGCGGGCGGGATGTGTCGGGCGCCGAGCGCCGCCGCGCGTCGCATAGTCATCATCGCCGTCGCCATTTAAAAACTGGATGGGACGGGTGTGCGAGCGAGGAAGACGACGAGTGGCGATGGGCCGATGGCGGACGCCAGAGTTCCAACTCGCGAGTCGCGAGTGACTTTTTTGACGTTTCCCGTGTGCTGGCTAGAAGCCTAGAATTATGGAGCGCTTTGCCTTCGTTTATGGCGCAGGCGGCAGGCTATTGAGCTGCCAGCTGCGCAGATTTTGGAGTCTTCAGTGATGAGTGTGATAGTGATAGCGCACACGTCATAGTAAAGAGAACAGATTCACCGTTGTTAGGCTATTCGCACACGCACAACTCTAAATTTTTACTTAAAAATATTATATCCTGGTCAATAAAATTTACTACTATATATCATAATCCTTTACAATCATATTTACTTTATATCTCAACTCTATATCAATTATCATGTATTATATTATTAATTTTCACTGTCACCATACTGTTGACACCCTTTTGGAGGCGTCAATCACTTCAAAAGAACCAGCGGCGGTGCTCTCTGGTCAGGCGCTGTAACACCCGGCTTTAAAGAAACAAAGCCAGGTGCATCTCATACATGCGCCAAGAAGACAACATATATAATAACAGAGTGTATAGAGATAAATGTCATAAAACATCGGAGTACTTATTACATAGCGGAAGTCTTATTACAAAATAAAGATAAATATAAAACGAACTAAGGATCGTCGGCGCCAATGTCGACTGAGAAACGCCACCTAGATCAGATCGAACTCCTCAGTATTAGGCGGCTCCTCTTCGACCACCTGCTCTTCTCCTGTGGGGGGTGTGAGACAGCAAGAGTGAGCTCACATACGTTCATAGCTCAACAAGTCGTGGGGAATAATGTGGCATGAACTCACCAAAGGTGGGAGTTCATGTAGTGTAAGGCTGATCAATGAAATAAAGGCTAAGGCTGAGCATTGCTTTTATAAGTTGGTCAAAATTTTATTAGCAATTACTAAGTGTAAGTAAATACCAAACCTTAATAATAATAAAAACAGTAATAGTAAAATAATCCCAAATGCGATGCAAATGTCAAATTAAATTTAAGTTCCATATTTAATCATGTGAGGGTCCGAGCCGCTCTTGACCGTGAGCACGACTAGTATACTAGTTTTACACTCTGCAGAGGTTGCGCATCTTTACCCACAAGTCGTGTATCCCATGTCGCCAGGGTTTGCAAGGCCCTTAGACACTACCGAGGTGAATGGCTAGGGATCCACTACGAGGCCTTTACAAAGTTCCACTAGCTTCCGAAAACCCGCTACAGTTTATAGGAAGTTCCAATGCAGAGTTCCTAGCTGACCGCCATCGCAGCAAAATCAACCAGGGACCTCCCTACACTGACCACTCCCCTACTGCCCTTGCCCCTTTCGGGTAAGGTAGTCTTCCACTAGCTTTCCTAATTAGTTAGCCAAGGGCGTCCCATTAAACCCTTGTGGTAGCACTGTTTTCCCGGGTGGTCGCTCCATGTTCCCATTAATTTAATGATCTTAACATGAACAGCAATAATAACAAGATAATAACAGAATAATCATGAATAGTGTATCTCCATACCCAATCCACATAAAGCAATAGCAAGTACTACCCAAAAATATTTCAGGGGTGAACAAGGTATAGAGGTAATCAAAACTGGGGTAACATAAAGGCTCCCATCAAAATTAACCTATGCAGATCATTAAAATTAATAAGAACATGGCTGGGAAAAGTAAGTGATCAAGAGCACAACTTGCCTGTAATGAGCTCCTGCTCAGCTACTTCTACTTGTTGAACCTCAGTTTCCACAGTGGCTTGCTCGTCTACTCGCATCAACACAATACATACATAGTATAGCAAAAATTAACATTGCACCAAACATGTAAATAAAATACACAGTAAAAACCTACACATTAAAATGAAACCATAGGAACTGGAATCACTAAATTTGGAGTTATATATTTCAAGTTATGAATTTCTGAAGCTTTTATGTATTTAATACAAGATTAAGTATTAGATAAATTTAAATGAGCCTTTCATGCCAAAACAGAGGCACTAATGCGTAGACAATATTATTACAAAAATTTAGGAACTGGAATGGACCAATTTGGAGTTCCTATGCATTTTCTATGAATTATACAAATTTCTAGAAATTATTTTCATATTAAAAATCTATTTTCTATTTTATTTATTCAATTTAAACGATCACTGGACTGGGCCTCGAATTCTAGAAAGCGCAGGGGTTCTGGCGCAAGTTTACCGAGACACAATGAATAGTACTCTGAGGACTGCGGGTTGATTCTATAATATTCCAGGGGCTCTTACGCAAGACTAACAGCCGAAAGGGTATCGGCTGATATCGGCCGTCCGATTAGAAATCACGCGTCCAGATTAAATCAGCAGACGCGCGAACCGGTACGCCAAGGGATCCGCACGATTCAAGATCAACGGCCAAGGTTTAATGAAATGAGATTGAACCAGGGTCACGGGATCCAGATCGGACGGCCCGCGCTAACCTAACCCAACCAGTACGCTATTGTCTAATCTGGGCCGCATATTAGAGATCCAACGGCCACGCGCGCGCGCCCCAAATCCGACCGGGAGACCGGCGGCGCCGCCGCCACCCACGGCGGAGGACATTACCGGGGTGCTAAATCCGGCGATCTACGGCCTAATTCTCGAATCAGAGGGGCGTTTTGCGTGAAGGACGACGAAACGAATTACTAGGATGCGGAACTCACCGAGGAAAGTGGTGGACACCGAGCTGACCACGCGGTGGCACGGATCCGCGGCGGTGACGAAGTGCGACGAGCGATTCCCGCCGCCCCGAGACCACACAGTTCAAATTGAAGGCACGGTCGACTTCACGGGTCTCCGGCGAACGTCCTCACCCACACGCGCGAACCGGTGCACGTGCTCAGAGGAGAATCACCGGCGGCGTGAGCTGACACCGCACGGCGACGCGATAGAAACCCAATGACGGCACGAAGATGGTGAAGAGTGGTCTGGGAGGAGGAGAGGAAAAGGAGCCGGGACGACCGCTACAACTATATAGGCATGCGGAGGTGTGGGGCGCCGCAACAACCCACGGCGGATAGCGCGCGGTCACCGCCGAGCTCGGAGGAATCCGTTGAGGAGAACGAGCTGACATGCGGGCCCCGCGTTCCAGAGAGCAGAAGGCTTGCGCGCGTGAGAGAGGCTGGGCGAGGCTGACAGAGGGTCCCCACCTGTCGGCGCGGGCGAGCACACCCCCGATGGGCCGCGCGGTGTTATTCCCTGGGTGGGCCGAATTCGAGTTCAGGGCCCAGCAGCAGGGTTTTTCCTTTTTCTTTTATGTTTTCTTTTTCCTTTCTTCCTTTTAAATTTTAGATTTCAAATTTGAATCTATTTTTGTGTGAAGATCAAACTCAGGTTAATTTTATAAATCTTCATAACCATATGGACCAACTTTTATTTATTTATAAATTTATTTTATCCTCTTTGTTTAGTATTTTCCAAATCTCCTCCAATTGTAGAATTCCCTTTAGAATTCAATTTCCAATTTGGGTGTCCACATATTCTTTTATATTATAAGTTTCCATTTTGGGATTTTAATATATTTCTTGTCATTTTATTTTATTGTTATTTTTATTTAATGCACAAACATAAAAACTCCAACAAATGCACTTTTTCTTTATTTTAGAATAATTGTTTTATTTAGTCACTCTCAATTACATAGGTGCTCTTTTTATGATGCAAATGAGACACACAAAATGAGGAGCTCTCTCTATTACTCTTGGTATACAACTTTGAGTATTACAAATCCTACCCCCCTTAAAAATAATCTCGTCCTCGAGATTTAAGAAGATCTAGGAAAAAGGTGGGGAAAATCTATGCGAAGCTCTTCTTCTCTTTCCCAAGTTGCTTCATCTTCACCGTGGTGGCTCCATTGCACTTTGCACATCTTTATAACTTTATTCCTCGTAACTCGAGTCAAAGTATCCAAAATCTTGATGGGGTACTCAGCATAAGTCAAGTCCTCTTGAACACTAAGGTCTTCCATTGGTAACTGTTCTTCAGGTACCCTGAGGCATTTCTTCAGCTGAGATACATGAAAGACATCATGAACATCCGCAAGATGATCCGGTAACTCCAATTGGTATGCAACCTCTCCTACTCTTTTTAAGATTAAGAAGGGTCCAATGAAGCGAGGGGACAACTTTCCTTTGACTTTGGATCTCCTCATACCCCGGAGTGGTGACACCTTCAAATAGACATAATCACCCTCCTTAAACTCAAGTAGTCTTCTCCGGGTATCAGCATAGCTTTTCTGCCTGGATTGTGCAGTTCTCAAATTCTCCCTTATTTGCTGAACTTGCTCCTCTGCTTCTTGTATAATCTCAGGCCCAAACAACTGTCTTTCACCAGTTTGATTCCAATATAATGGAGTCCTGCACTTTCGGCCATACAACGCCTCAAACGGTGACATCTTCAAACTGGCCTGATAGCTATTATTGTAAGAGAACTCCGCATACGGCAAACTCTTATCCCAACTTCCACCATGTTTAAGAGCACAAGCCCTTAACATATCCTCTAGCACTTGGTTAGTCCTCTCAGTCTGCCCATCAGTCTGGGGATGGTAAGCCGAACTAAAATTCAATCTCGTATCCAATGACTCGTGCAACTTCTTCCAATACCGAGAAGTAAACTGTGATCCCCGGTCTGACACAATCTTCTTTGGTACACCATGCAGGCATACAATCCGTGTCATATACAACTCTGCCAACTTGGTTCCTGAATATGTGGTCTTCACTGGAATAAAGTGGGCTACTTTAGTTAGCCTGTCCACAATCACCCATATAGAATCATATCCAGCAGACGTGCGGGGTAATCCAACAATGAAGTCCATGCCAATCTCTTCCCATTTCCATTCAGGTATCTTTAGTGGATGCAATAGTCCGGCTGGCCTCTGATGTTCAGCTTTAACTCTTTGGCATACATCGCACATAGCCACATGTGCAGCCACATCTCTCTTTAAACCATACCACCAATACTTTTGCTTCAAATCCTGATACATCTTAGTGCTCCCAGGGTGGATAGAGTAAACTGAATCATGTGCCTCCTTCAATATGGTTTCCCGAAGACTATCAATATCGGGAACACAGATCCGATTCTTGAACCATATCGTGCCTTGTTCATCCTCTGTGAATTCCGGGCCTCTACCCTCTGTTATCAGATCCTTGATCTCCTGGATTTTGGCATCACCAACCTGACCTTTACGAATTTCTTGCTCCAAGGTAGGTTCCAATTCAATAGTAACTCCTTCCGTATGTGTAACAATTCCTAGGTTGAGTCTCTCAAAATCTTTTGCTAATTCATCAGGTAGCTGGACAACGAAAGCAGAGTGAACATGCTCCTTCTGACTCAAGGCATCTGCAACCAAATTCGCCTTGCCTGGGTGATAGTGAATCTCCAAGTCATAATCCTTAATGAGCTCCAACCAACGGCGTTGCCTCAGGTTGAGATCCTTCTGAGTGAATATATACTTCAAACTCTTATGGTCCGTGTATACTTGGCACTTAGTTCCCATGATGTAGTGTCTCCAAATCTTAAGTGCATGCACAACGGCAGCCAGCTCTAAGTCATGGGTGGGGTAGTTCAATTCATGCTTCCTCAATTGACGAGATGCATAGGCAATCACATGACCATCTTGCATAAGCACACATCCAAGTCCCTGGCCACATGCATCACAGTAAATATCAAATCCCTTCTGCAGATGTGGCATAATCAATACTGGAGGTGACATCAATCTCTCCTTCAACTGATCAAAGCTTTCTTGGCACTTCTCATCCCACTTAAATTCTCTTCCTTTCTCCAAAAGCGATGTCATCGGCTTAGCAATCTTAGAAAATCCTTCAATAAATCTCCGATAATATCCTGCGAGTCCTAAGAAACTCCGAATCTCAGTAACTGTAGTGGGCACTCTCCACTCCATTATCTCCTTTACTTTAGCAGGATCCACAGCTATTCCTCCATTAGAAATAATATGACCAAGGAATGGCACCTTGTCAATTCAAAACTCGCACTTGCTGAACTTAGCATAGAGTTGATTATCTCGTAACTTCTGTAGCACCAACCTTAGATGTTGTTCATGATCACTTTCATTCTTAGAATAGATAAGAATATCATCGATAAACACCACGACGAATCTGTCCAAATACTCCATAAACACTTTGTTCATCAAATTCATGAAATAAGCCGGTGCATTGGTTAGTCCAAATGACATAACAGTAAACTCATATAATCCATATCGAGTCGAGAAAGCCGTCTTAGGAATATCCGATGGTCTAATCCTCATCTCATGGTAACCGGATCGGAGATCAATCTTCGAGAATACTCTAGCACCTCGCATCTGATCAAATAAATCCTCAATACGGGGCAACGGATACTTGTTCTTCACCGTAACATCATTAAGAGATCTATAATCCACACACATCCGTTGCGATCCATCCTTCTTCTGCACAAATAACACCGGTGCTCCCCAAGGTGAGGAACTTGGACGAATGTACCCCGCCTCTTGTAACTCCGTCAACTGCTTCTTCAGTTCCTTCAACTCCTCTACGGACATTCTATATGGCCGTTTAGAAATAGGGGCAGTTCCAGGTAAGAGATCAATAACAAACTCGACTTCTCTATCAGGTGGCATCCCTGGTAACTCCTCTGGAAAGACATCCGGAAAATCTCTAACCACCCGGATGTTGTCGCCAACAAACTCCTCAGGCATAAAGAACATTGCACGCATGGATGAGGAGGTTACTGCAATATTAACTTGAAATCTTTCTCCTTTAGTGGTAGTGAGCTCTATGGTACCTCTTCCACATGCTATAACGGCCTTTGCCTTCCTTAGCCATGACATACCAAGGATCAAATCTATACTGCTTGACTCTAATATTATAGCAGTAGCTCCAAATTCTCTACCCATAATGGTCAAGGTCAATCTACGTGTCATTTGATTCGCCTCAACAGGCCCTTTAGGTGTAATTACTATCAGGGGTTTTCTCATATTTAGCAGTGGTATTTCATTTGTGTTGGCATAATGAGCAGACATGAATGAATGTGTAGCACCAGAATCAAATAATATGGTTGCAGGAATTGCATTAACATAAAACATACCAATTACGAGGTCCCCACCATCAGGAGTATCATCAACGCTGACTTGATTCACCCTGGCTATAGAATATCCCTTGCCAGGGGTCTGTTGCTTGTTCTGAGCTAGAGTAGTAGCAATCCTCTGTGGGCAGACATTTGCATAATGACCAATCTTCCCACACTTGAAACATTGAGTGCCCGGACTCTGTCCTGCAAACTTCGTCGGGGTGCCCGTGGGAGTAGCCTGTCGAGGAGGTGGAGTCCTCAGTGGTGATTGCTGAACTGGGTGTGGTCCTCCTGGTCGAGTCGGTGTACCCTGTGGTGAACTGTAGCGAGGACGAACACTGCTGCTTCCTTGTCCTTGAGATATTGCCTTTCTCTTCAAATCACCCAGCTGAACACGCTTGTGTTCAATAGCAAGAGCCTTATCCAACAGTCTCTGAAATGATGGAAATGTGTGTGCCACTAGAGCATACTACAGTGGCCCATTAAGTCCTTCAATGAAATGCTCCTGCTTCCTCTCGTCTTCAGCAACTTCTTCAGGGGCATATCTGGATAACTGAATAAACTTGTCGCGGTACTCGCTGACTGACATACTTCCTTGCTTCAGCGACAGAAATTCCTTCTTCTTGATCTTTATCATACTAGCTGGAATATGGTAGTTCCTGAACTGTGTACTAAACTCCGCCCAAGTAATAGTATCCACAGCATCATGGGCAGCAGTATATGAATCCCACCAGTCAGCAGCAGGACCTGTCAGACGTCCAGAAGCATATAAAACCTTCTCCCGATCAGTGCATTGTGCAATATTCAACATCTTCTCAACGGACTTCAGCCAATCATCCGCGTCCAGTGGATCCGGTGAGCTAGCGAATGTAGGTAGCTTATGACTCATAAACTCCCGGTGCTTATCACGAGGTGGAACTGGTGGTGGTGGTGGAGGCAGTGGCACTTGTTGCTGTTGTTGCTGTTGTTGTTGCGCCCTCCTTTCTTGGCGTATCTCATCTCTCTCCTGGCGCAACTCCTGGCGTATGTCTTCTCTTTCCTGACGCATTTCCTGGCGTTCTTGCTGCATCTGGGCACGCATATCAGCCATAGTGTCCGCCATTTGCTGCATCACCGCCATCTGAGCAGCAACCAGTGGGTCAACTCCGCCTGGTGGAGGATTAGGAGGATTCATCTCTGCAGGCTGTGGCTGAGGTTGTCTATATATCCTTCGAGTATGTCGGTTAGGAGGCAGATCAATTCCACCACCCCTCCTGGTATTGACCATCTGAGTTAGATACATATGGTAAGAAAGAGCAGTAGACAAGGCAGTAATTACAATCATGTTACTTTGGGGGATTTATTAGCTAAGCAGATTAATATTTCACCTACTATAACTAATTCAATACCTTATGTTGGTACATGCTAAGATGTCCATCTATAATAATTCAATCAATCAAAGAAGCAAATCAGACATTTTTCATCATAACAATCAAACAACATTTTTAAATATAGAAAATAGTTTTGATTTGGTCTTAGGCCTCCTATCTTTTAAAATGTCATAGGGGTAGGGATTCCAAGGTGTGAAATCCATCTTGTCTCAGAGTAGAAAAGGTAAGAATGATCAGAGTAGAACAGTAGAAGGTGAGACAGGATCAAGATAAGTGTAGAAAGAATCAGAGTAAGGTGAGTGTAGAATGAATCAGAATGACATAAGTAGGTAAGGGTTTGTCCAGTCTATCTAGGTTTCGTCCTACAGTCAACATTTCCTCTGATACCACTTCTGTAACACCCGGCTTTAAAGGAACAAAGCTAGGTGCATCTCATACATGCGCCAAGAAGACAACATATATAATAACAGAGTGTATAGAGATAAATGTCATAAAACATCGGAGTACTTATTACATAGCGGAAGTCTTATTACAAAATAAAGATAAATATAAAACGAACTAAGGATCGTCGGCGCCAATGTCGACTGAGAAACGCCACCTAGATCAGATCGAACTCCTCAGTATTAGGCGGCTCCTCTTCGACCACCTGCTCTTCTCCTGTGGGGGGGTGTGAGACAGCAAGAGTGAGCTCACATACGTTCATAGCTCAACAAGTCGTGGGGAATAATGTGGCATGAACTCACCAAAGGTGGGAGTTCATGTAGTGTAAGGCTGATCAATGAAATAAAGGCTAAGGCTGAGCATTGCTTTTATAAGTTGGTCAAAATTTTATTAGCAATTACTAAGTGTAAGTAAATACCAAACCTTAATAATAATAAAGAACAGTAGTAGTAAAATAATCCCAAATGCGATGCAAATGTCAAATTAAATTTAAGTTCCATATTTAATCATGTGAGGGTCCGAGCCGCTCTTGACCGTGAGCACGACTAGTATACTAGTTTTACACTCTGCAGAGGTTGCGCATCTTTACCCACAAGTCGTGTATCCCATGTCGCCAGGGTTTGCAAGGCCCTTAGACACTACCGAGGTGAATGGCTAGGGATCCACTACGAGGCCTTTACAAAGTTCCACTAGCTTCCGAAAACCCGCTACAGTTTATAGGAAGTTCCAATGCAGGGTTCCTAGCTGACCGCCATCGCAGCAAAATCAACCAGGGACCTCCCTACACTGACCACTCCCCTACTGCCCTTGCCCCTTTCGGGTAAGGTAGTCTTCCACTAGCTTTCCTAATTAGTCAGCCAAGGGCGTCCCATTAAACCCTTGTGGTAGCACTGTTTTCCCGGGTGGTCGCTCCATGTTCCCATTAATTTAATGATCTTAACATGAACAACAATAATAACAAGATAATAACAGAATAATCATGAATAGTGTATCTCCATACCCAATCCACATAAAGCAATAGCAAGTACTACCCAAAAATATTTCAGGGGTGAACAAGGTATAGAGGTAATCAAAACTGGGGTAACATAAAGGCTCCCATCAAAATTAACCTATGCAGATCATTAAAATTAATAAGAACATGGCTGGGAAAAGTAAGTGATCAAGGGCACAACTTGCCTGTAATGAGCTCCTGCTCAGCTACTTCTACTTGTTGAACCTCAGTTTCCACAGTGGCTTGCTCGTCTACTCGCATCAACACAATACATACATAGTATAGCAAAAATTAACATTGCACCAAACATGTAAATAAAATACACAGTAAAAACCTACACATTAAAATGAAACCATAGGAACTGGAATCACTAAATTTGGAGTTATATATTTCAAGTTATGAATTTCTGTAGCTTTTATGTATTTAATACAAGATTAAGTATTAGATAAATTTAAGTGAGCCTTTCATGCCAAAACAGAGGCACTAATGCGTAGACAATATTATTACAAAAATTTAGGAACTGGAATGGACCAATTTGGAGTTCCTATGCATTTTCTATGAATTATACAAATTTCTAGAAATTATTTTCATATTAAAAATCTATTTTCTATTTTATTTATTCAATTTAAACGATCACTGGACTGGGCCTCGAATTCTAGAAAGCGCAGGGGTTCTGGCGCAAGTTTACCGAGACACAATGAATAGTACTCTGAGGACTGCGGGTTGATTCTATAATATTCCAGGGGCTCTTACGCAAGACTAACAGCCGAAAGGGTTTCGGCTGATATCGGCCGTCCGATTAGAAATCACGCGTCCAGATTAAATCAGCAGACGCGCGAACCGGTACGCCAAGGGATCCGCACGATTCAAGATCAACGGCCAAGGTTTAATGAAATGAGATTGAACCAGGGTCACGGGATCCAGATCGGACGACCCGCGCTAACCTAACCCAACCGGTACACTATTGTCTAATCTGGGCCGCATATTAGAGATCCAACGGCCACGCGCGCGCCCCCCAAATCCGACCGGGAGACCGGCGGCGCCGCCGCCACCCACGGTGGAGGACATTACCGGGGTGCTAAATCCGGCGATCTACGGCCTAATTCTCGAATCAGAGGGGCGTTTTGCATGAAGGACGACGAAACGAATTACTAGGATGCGGAACTCACCGAGGAAAGTGGTGGACACCGAGCTGACCACGCGGTGGCACGGATCCGCGGCGGTGACGAAGTGCGACGAGCGATTCCCGCCGCCCCGAGACCACACAGTTCAAATTGAAGGCACGGTCAACTTCATGGGTCTCCGGCGAACGTCCTCACCCACACACGCGAACCGGTGCACGTGCTCAGAGGAGAATCACCGGCGGCGTGAGCTGACACCGCACGGCGACGCGATAGAAACCCAATGACGGCACGAAGATGGTGAAGAGTGGTCTGGGAGGAGGAGAGGAAAAGGAGCCGGGACGACCGCTACAACTATATAGGCATGCGGAGGTGTGGGGCGCCGCAACAACCCACGGCGGATAGCGCGCGGTCACCGCCGAGCTCGGAGGAATCCGTTGAGGAGAACGAGCTGACATGCGGGCCCCGCGTTCCAGAGAGCAGAAGGCTTGCGCGCGTGAGAGAGGCTGGGCGAGGCTGACAGAGGGTCCCCACCTGTCGGCGCGGGCGAGCACACCCCCGATGGGCCGCGCGGTGTTATTCCCTGGGTGGGCCGAATTCGAGTTCAGGGCCCAGCAGCAGGGTTTTTCCTTTTTCTTTTATGTTTTCTTTTTCCTTTCTTCCTTTTAAATTTTAGATTTCAAATTTGAATCTATTTTTGTGTGAAGATCAAACTCAGGTTAATTTTATAAATCTTCATAACCATATGGACCAACTTTTATTTATTTATAAATTTATTTTATCCTCTTTGTTTAGTATTTTCCAAATCTCCTCCAATTGTAGAATTCCCTTTAGAATTCAATTTCCAATTTGGGTGTCCACATATTCTTTTATATTATAAGTTTCCATTTTGGGATTTTAATATATTTCTTGTCATTTTATTTTATTGTTATTTTTATTTAATGCACAAACATAAAAACTCCAACAAATGCACTTTTTCTTTATTTTAGAATAATTGTTTTATTTAGTCACTCTCAATTACATAGGTGCTCTTTTTATGATGCAAATGAGACACACAAAATGAGGAGCTCTCTCTATTACTCTTGGTATACAACTTTGAGTATTACAAATCCTACCCCCCTTAAAAATAATCTCGTCCTCGAGATTTAAGAAGATCTAGGAAAAAGGTGGGGAAAATCTATGCGAAGCTCTTCTTCTCTTTCTCAAGTTGCTTCATCTTCACCGTGGTGGCTCCATTGCACTTTGCACATCTTTATAACTTTATTCCTCGTAACTCGAGTCAAAGTATCCA
This sequence comes from Zea luxurians, assembly GCA_029449295.1. NCBI lineage: Eukaryota > Viridiplantae > Streptophyta > Magnoliopsida > Poales > Poaceae > Zea > Zea luxurians. Next base: position 24,065,197 of record JAOPSE010000015.1, read on the forward strand.
AAATCTTGATGGGGTACTCAGCATAAGTCAAGTCCTCTTGAACACTAAGGTCTTCCATTGGTAACTGTTCTTCAGGTACCCTGAGGCATTTCTTCAGCTGAGATACATGAAAGACATCATGAACATCCGCAAGATGATCCGGTAACTCCAATTGGTATGCAACCTCTCCTACTCTTTTTAAGATTAAGAAGGGTCCAATGAAGCGAGGGGACAACTTTCCTTTGACTTTGAATCTCCTCATACCCCGGAGTGGTGACACCTTCAAATAGACATAATCACCCTCCTTAAACTCAAGTAGTCTTCTCTGGGTATCAGCATAGCTTTTCTGCCTGGATTGTGCAGTTCTCAAATTCTCCCTTATTTGCTGAAGTTGCTCCTCTGCTTCTTGTATAATCTCAGGCCCAAACAACTGTCTTTCACCAGTTTGATTCCAATATAATGGAGTCCTGCACTTTCGGCCATACAACGCCTCAAACGGTGACATCTTCAAACTGGCCTGATAGCTATTATTGTAAGAGAACTCCGCATACGGCAAACTCTTATCCCAACTTCCACCATGTTTAAGAGCACAAGCCCTTAACATATCCTCTAGCACTTGGTTAGTCCTCTCAGTCTGCCCATCAGTCTGGGGATGGTAAGCCGAACTAAAATTCAATCTCGTATCCAATGACTCGTGCAACTTCTTCCAACACCGAGAAGTAAACTGTGATCCCCGGTCTGACACAATCTTCTTTGGTACACCATGCAGGCATACAATCCGTGTCATATACAACTCTGCCAACTTGGTTCCTGAATATGTGGTCTTCACTGGAATAAAGTGGGCTACTTTAGTTAGCCTGTCCACAATCACCCATATAGAATCATATCCAGCAGACGTGCGGGGTAATCCAACAATGAAGTCCATGCCAATCTCTTCCCATTTCCATTCAGGTATCTTTAGTGGATGCAATAGTCCGGCTGGCCTCTGATGTTCAGCTTTAACTCTTTGGCATACATCGCACATAGCCACATGTGCAGCCACATCTCTCTTTAAACCATACCACCAATACTTTTGCTTCAAATCCTGATACATCTTAGTGCTCCCAGGGTGGATAGAGTAAACTGAATCATGTGCCTCCTTCAATATGGTTTCCCGAAGACTATCAATATCGGGAACACAGATCCGATTCTTGAACCATATCGTGCCTTGTTCATCCTCTGTGAATTCCGGGCCTCTACCCTCTGTTATCAGATCCTTGATCTCCTGGATTTTGGCATCACCAACCTGACCTTTACGAATTTCTTGCTCCAAGGTAGGTTCCAATTCAATAGTAACTCCTTCCGTATGTGTAACAATTCCTAGGTTGAGTCTCTCAAAATCTTTTGCTAATTCATCAGGTAGCTAGACAACGAAAGCAGAGTGAACATGCTCCTTCTGACTCAAGGCATCTGCAACCAAATTCGCCTTGCCTGGGTGATAGTGAATCTCCAAGTCATAATCCTTAATGAGCTCCAACCAACGGCGTTGCCTCAGGTTGAGATCCTTCTGAGTGAATATATACTTCAAACTCTTATGGTCCGTGTATACTTGGCACTTAGTTCCCATGATGTAGTGTCTCCAAATCTTAAGTGCATGCACAACGGCAGCCAGCTCTAAGTCATGGGTGGGGTAGTTCAATTCATGCTTCCTCAACTGACGAGATGCATAGGCAATCACATGACCATCTTGCATAAGCACACATCCAAGTCCCTGGCCACATGCATCACAGTAAATATCAAATCCCTTCTGCAGATCTGGCATAATCAATACTGGAGGTGACATCAATCTCTCCTTCAACTGATCAAAGCTTTCTTGGCACTTCTCATCCCACTTAAATTCTCTTCCTTTCTCCAAAAGCGATGTCATCGGCTTAGCAATCTTAGAAAATCCTTCAATAAATCTCCGATAATATCCTGCGAGTCCTAAGAAACTCCGAATCTCAGTAACTGTAGTGGGCACTCTCCACTCCATTATCTCCTTTACTTTAGCAGGATCCACAGCTATTCCTCCATTAGAAATAATATGACCAAGGAATGGCACCTTGTCAATCCAAAACTCGCACTTGCTGAACTTAGCATAGAGTTGATTATCTCGTAACTTCTGTAGCACCAACCTTAGATGTTGTTCATGATCACTTTCATTCTTAGAATAGATAAGAATATCGTCGATAAACACCACGACGAATCTGTCCAAATACTCCATAAACACTTTGTTCATCAAATTCATGAAATAAGCCGGTGCATTGGTTAGTCCAAATGACATAACAGTAAACTCATATAATCCATATCGAGTCGAGAAAGCCGTCTTAGGAATATCCGATGGTCTAATCCTCATCTGATGGTAACCGGATCGGAGATCAATCTTCGAGAATACTCTAGCACCTCGCATCTGATCAAATAAATCCTCAATACGGGGCAACGGATACTTGTTCTTCACCGTAACATCATTAAGAGATCTATAATCCACACACATCCGTTGCGATCCATCCTTCTTCTGCACAAATAACACTGGTGCTCCCCAAGGTGAGGAACTTGGACGAATGTACCCCGCCTCTTGTAACTCCGTCAACTGCTTCTTCAGTTCCTTCAACTCCTCTACGGACATTCTATATGGCCGTTTAGAAATAGGGGCGGTTCCAGGTAAGAGATCAATAACAAACTCGACTTCTCTATCAGGTGGCATCCCTGGTAACTCCTCTAGAAAGACATCCGGAAAATCTCTAACCACCCGAATGTTGTCGCCAACAAACTCCTCAGGCATAAAGAACATTGCACGCATGGATGAGGAGGTTACTGCAATATTAACTTGAAATCTTTCTCCTTTAGTGGTAGTGAGCTCTATGGTACCTCTTCCACATGCTATAACGGCCTTTGCCTTCCTTAGCCATGACATACCAAGGATCAAATCTATACTGCTTGACTCTAATATTATAGCAGTAGCTCCAAATTCTCTACCCATAATGGTCAAGGTCAATCTACGTGTCATTTGATTCGCCTCAACAGGCCCTTTAGGTGTAATTACTATCAGGGGTTTTCTCATATTTAGCAGTGGTATTTCATTTGTGTTGGCATAACGAGCAGACATGAATGAATGTGTAGCACCAGAATCAAATAATATGGTTGCAGGAATTGCATTAACATAAAACATACCAATTACGAGGTCCCCACCATCAGGAGTATCATCAACGCTGACTTGATTCACCCTGGCTATAGAATATCCCTTGCCAGGGGTCTGTTGCTTGTTCTGAGCTGGAGTAGTAGCAATCCTCTGTGGGCAGACATTTGCATAATGACCAATCTTCCCACACTTGAAACATTGAGTGCCCGGACTCTGTCCTGCAAACTTCGTCGGGGTGCCCGTGGGAGTAGCCTGTCGAGGAGGTGGAGTCCTCAGTGGTGATTGCTGAACTGGGCGTGGTCCTCCTGGTCGAGTCGGTGTACCCTGTGGTGAACTGTAGCGAGGACGAACACTGCTGCTTCCTTGTCCTTGAGATATTGCCTTTCTCTTCAAATCACCCAGCTGAACACGCTTGTGTTCAATAGCAAGAGCCTTATCCAACAGTCTCTGAAATGATGGAAATGTGTGTGCCACTAGAGCATACTACAGTGGCCCATTAAGTCCTTCAATGAAATGCTCCTGCTTCCTCTCGTCTTCAGCAACTTCTTCAGGGGCATATCTGGATAACTGAATAAACTTGTCGCGGTACCCGCTGACTGACATACTTCCTTGCTTCAGCGACAGAAATTCCTTCTTGATCTTTATCATACCAGCTGGAATATGGTAGTTCCTGAACTGTGTACTAAACTCCGCCCAAGTAATAGTATCCGCAGCATCATGGGCAGCAGTATATGAATCCCACCAGTCAGCAGCAGGACCTGTCAGACGTCCAGAAGCATATAAAACCTTCTCCCGATCAGTGCATTGTGCAATATTCAACATCTTCTCAATGGACTTCAGCCAATCATCCGCGTCCAGTGGATCCGGTGAGCTAGCGAATGTAGGTGGCTTATGACTCATAAACTCCCGGTGCTTATCACGAGGTGGAACTGGTGGTGGTGGTGGAGGCAGTGGCACTTGTTGCTGCTGTTGCTGTTGTTGTTGCGCCCTCCTTTCTTGGCTTATCTCATCTCTCTCCTGGCGCAACTCCTGGCGTATGTCTTCTCTTTCCTGACGCATTTCCTGGCGTTCTTGCTGCATCTGGGCACGCATATCAGCCATAGTGTCCGCCATTTGCTGCATCACCGCCATCTGAGCAGCAACCAGTGGGTCAACTCCGCCTGGTGGAGGATTAGGAGGATTCATCTCTGCAGGCTGTGGCTGAGGTTGTCTATATATCCTTCGAGTGTGTCGGTTAGGAGGCAGATCAATTCCACCACCCCTCCTGGTATTGACCATCTGAGTTAGATACATATGGTAAGAAAGAGCAGTAGACAAGGCAGTAATTACAATCATGTTATTTTGGGGGATTTATTAGCTAAGCAGATTAATATTTCACCTACTATAACTAATTCAATACCTTATGTTGGTACATGCTAAGATGTCCATCTATAATAATTCAATCAATCAAAGAAGCAAATCAGACATTTTTCATCATAACAATCAAACAACATTTTTAAATATAGAAAATAGTTTTGATTTGGTCTTAGGCCTCCTATCTTTTAAAATGTCATAGGGGTAGGGATTCCAAGGTGTGAAATCCATCTTGTCTTAGAGTAGAAAAGGTAAGAATGATCAGAGTAGAACAGTAGAAGGTGAGACAGGATCAAGATAAGTGTAGAAAGAATTAGAGTAAGGTGAGTGTAGAATGAATCAGAATGAGATAAGTAGGTAAGGGTTTGTCCAGTCTATCTAGGTTTCGTCCTACAGTCAACATTTCCTCTGATACCACTTCTGTAACACCCGGCTTTAAAGGAACAAAGCCAGGTGCATCTCATACATGCGCCAAGAAGACAACATATATAATAACAGAGTGTATAGAGATAAATGTCATAAAACATCGGAGTACTTATTACATAGCGGAAGTCTTATTACAAAATAAAGATAAATATAAAACGAACTAAGGATCGTCAGCGCCAATGTCGACTGAGAAACGCCACCTAGATCAGATCGAACTCCTCAGTATTAGGCGGCTCCTCTTCGACCACCTGCTCTTCTCCTGTGGGGGGGTGTGAGACAGCAAGAGTGAGCTCACATACGTTCATAGCTCAACAAGTCGTGGGGAATAATGTGGCATGAACTCACCAAAGGTGGGAGTTCATGTAGTGTAAGGCTGATCAATGAAATAAAGGCTAAGGCTGAGCATTGCTTTTATAAGTTGGTCAAAATTTTATTAGCAATTACTAAGTGTAAGTAAATACCAAACCTTAATAATAATAAAGAACAGTAATAGTAAAATAATCCCAAATGCGATGCAAATGTCAAATTAAATTTAAGTTCCATATTTAATCATGTGAGGGTCCGAGCCGCTCTTGACCGTGAGCACGGCTAGTATACTAGTTTTACACTCTGCAGAGGTTGCGCATCTTTACCCACAAGTCGTGTATCCCATGTCGCCAGGGTTTGCAAGGCCCTTAGACACTACCGAGGTGAATGGCTAGGGATCCACTACGAGGCCTTTACAAAGTTCCACTAGCTTCCGAAAACCCGCTACAGTTTATAGGAAGTTCCAATGCAGGGTTCCTAGCTGACCGCCATCGCAGCAAAATCAACCAGGGACCTCCCTACACTGACCACTCCCCTACTGCCCTTGCCCCTTTCGGGTAAGGTAGTCTTCCACTAGCTTTCCTAATTAGTCAGCCAAGGGCGTCCCATTAAACCCTTGTGGTAGCACTGTTTTCCCGGGTGGTCGCTCCATGTTCCCATTAATTTAATGATCTTAACATGAACAGCAATAATAACAAGATAATAACAGAATAATCATGAATAGTGTATCTCCATACCTAATCCACATAAAGCAATAGCAAGTACTACCCAAAAATATTTCAGGGGTGAACAAGGTATAGAGGTAATCAAAACTGGGGTAACATAAAGGCTCCCATCAAAATTAACCTATGCAGATCATTAAAATTAATAAGAACATGGCTGGGAAAAGTAAGTGATCAAGGGCACAACTTGCCTGTAATGAGCTCCTGCTCAGCTACTTCTACTTGTTGAACCTCAGTTTCCACAGTGGCTTGCTCGTCTACTCGCATCAACATAATACATACATAGTATAGCAAAAATTAACATTGCACCAAACATGTAAATAAAATACACAGTAAAAACCTACACATTAAAATGAAACCATAGGAACTGGAATCACTAAATTTGGAGTTATATATTTCAAGTTATGAATTTCTGTAGCTTTTATGTATTTAATACAAGATTAAGTATTAGATAAATTTAAATGAGCCTTTCATGCCAAAACAGAGGCACTAATGCGTAGACAATATTATTACAAAAATTTAGGAACTGGAATGGACCAATTTGGAGTTCCTATGCATTTTCTATGAATTATACAAATTTCTAGAAATTATTTTCATATTAAAAATCTATTTTCTATTTTATTTATTCAATTTAAACGATCACTGGACTGGGCCTCGAATTCTAGAAAGCGCAGGGGTTCTGGCGCAAGTTTACCGAGACACAATGAATAGTACTCTGAAGACTGCGGGTTGATTCTATAATATTCCAGGGGCTCTTACGCAAGACTAACAGCCGAAAGGGTATCGACTGATATCGGCCGTCCGATTAGAAATCACGCGTCCAGATTAAATCAGCAGACGCGCGAACCGGTACGCCAAGGGATCCGCACGATTCAAGATCAACGGCCAAGGTTTAATGAAATGAGATTGAACCAGGGTCACGGGATCCAGATCGGACGGCCCGCGCTAACCTAACCCAACCGGTACGCTATTGTCTAATCTGGGCCGCATATTAGAGATCCAACGGCCACGCGCGCGCGCCCCAAATCCGACCGGGAGACCGGCGGCGCCGCCGCAACCCACGGCGGAGGACATTACCGGGGTGCTAAATCCAGCGATCTACGGCCTAATTCTCGAATCAGAGGGGCGTTTTGCGTGAAGGACGACGAAACGAATTACTAGGATGCGGAACTCACCGAGGAAAGTGGTGGACACCGAGCTGACCACGCGGTGGCACGGATCCGCGGCGGTGACGAAGTGCGACGAGCGATTCCCGCCGCCCCGAGACCACACAGTTCAAATTGAAGGCACGGTCGACTTCACGGGTGTTGGGGGCCTTCGTCCTCCGAAGGTCCTCAAAAACATGATTTGACAATGTTTTCCAAGTGGACTATATGAACAGGTGCTTTCGGATTCAGAACTATGAATATGAAGTACGGCCAGGACGAAGCCTGAACCAGACGAAGGACGGGCTGATTACCAAGCTCCACGAAGGATGGTGCACAGCCGAAGCTGTGCGCAGGGAAGCTTCGTCGCGGTAGCAGAGAGGGGAACCGACTTAAAGATGAAAAGACTACGTGGACCTTAACAGATTTCCATAAGTCATTGAGAAATGTAATGGACATGGATGTAATTTTACGTGGGCTGCGTCCCGCGTCTATAAATAGGTGAACAGTACTCCCGTACTGTTCACGCTGACTTGGCATTTGCTTTTGCGTCACGCTTGTACTTTTATCTTCTCTCAGGACCGAAGGTACATTTGTAATTTGAAATCATTTCTATCTTTCCATGATTAATAGAAATGATTTTATGATGATGTTCATGTCATATTTCATGCTTTATATAAATCCTTCGTCATTACTTGTGACGTTTACGAAGGTATGTCTCTTATGACCTTCGTCCAAAATTCATTATTTCCCGAAGGGGAATAATGTTCCGAAGGACGAAGGACTTTAACATTTAACATTTTTTATGTTGCCTTGTTCTTAACTCTTAGCATTTGAGAACAAGTCCCCAACATTGGCGCCCACCTCCGGTGAACTCACTTCCACTTCGAGTTTTTTGAACACCTTCGGAAGCTATAGACCTTCGCTATGGCGCCGAAGAAAGCTTCAGCGACTGGGGCTGCAGCACTGCAACCGCTGGACCACAACCAGGAGACCGTCTCTCTTCGGGAGGCCCGAAGCCAAAAGAGGAAGGCCGTCAGCCCGACGCTTCAGGAGGATGAGCTAGACCAAGAAATCAGGGATATGGAGATGCTACCTCAACAGGTGCAGAGGAAGAAGGAGAAGATGGCCCGCCTAGCTGAGTTGCAAAGGCAGATAGACGAAGCCTCTGAGGAGGTTCGCCATCTTACTCACGATGAGCAGAACAGAAGGCCTCAGCAGAAAGACCTTCATCAGGAGGGCTTCGTCAACGAAGATGACTGGTATGACAATTTCCATCAGGGAAATTTTGTTTTCGATGATGCTTCTCCTCTGTCCGCTGAGCTGCAGGCTACACCTTGGCCTCCGACCTATAAGCCACCCCAACTTCCCATCTTCGACGGCCATTCAGACCCGAAGCAGTTCTTGATGAGCTACGAAGCAACAGTGTCTTCGTATGGTGGCAATGCTGCAGTCATGGCAAAGTCTTTTGTTATGGCTGTCAGGAGTGTTGCTCAGACCTGGTATTCCTCCCTTCGACCAGGAACGATCACTTCATGGCGAAGCTGAAGGATATGTTGTTAACCAGCTTTCAAGGGTTTCAGACGAAGCCGGTCACTGCCCAAGCTTTGTTCCAGTGTATTCAGGATCACGAAGAATACCTTCAGGCGTATGTCAGAAGGTTCTTGCGTTTGAGGGCACAGGCACCAACCGTGCCCAATGAAATTGTCATCGAAGCCATGATCAAGGGGCTTCGTCCTGGACCTGCAGCACAATACTTTGCTAGGAAGCCTCCTCAGACTCTGGAAAAGCTGCTCCAAAAGATGGACGAGTACATTCGTGCTGATAATGACTTTCGCCAAAGAAGGGAGGAGGCCTTCAGATTTTCTGAGATGACCAGGGGCTTCGGAGGAAGATTTTATCCGAGGCATGTCAGGTCCATCCACAACTCCACTCAAAATGATGACAAGGGGAGTCAGCAGAACAGGCCGCAGTGCTCCTCACAGGCTTCGGGGCAACAGCAAACTTTCTTCCGGCCACCAGCTCCAAGAGGCAGAGGCGCCAGGGGCTTCGGCGGGAGATTTGGAGATCAACCAAGGAGGATATTTTGCTTATTCTGTGGTGAAAACAAGGGCCATACCACCAGGATGTGCCATGTCACCATCCAGAAACAAAAGGAGCTAGCAGAAGCTGCAGCGCAACAGGCCCAGCCGAAGCAGGTCATGCATACTGCTTCGTACCATCAGCCTTACATCCCGGAATACGTGGGCAACCACCCTGCGGTTTCCGTAGCTTCGGCAAGTCAACCTCAAGCTTCATGGCAACAGCCCCCGCCTCCACCTCCGCTGCAACAAGGCCAACAGCCAGAAGGGAGCCAATATGCTCCGCACCAAAGGGATCTCAGAGAGCAATCTGAAGCTCACACAGTCAATAGTACTGTGCCAGAGTCGAAGCACATTTACTGACAGATATCCTATTTTGATAGCAGTCTTTTCCGTTCAAGTTCTATTTTCTGTGTAATAAAGAACATTTCAGTTTTCATATGACAGTTTTGCGGTTGGTTATGAGGAAAACCTATCTTCTCCACAGGCTTAAGTTGCTGAAGCTCAAAAATTTGCGGTAACAAGGAGGACCTTCGAATTATTAAAAATCCTTCGAAGCAGCAAAAAGTCGTTCTAAGGAACGCAGAGTAAGTTGCCGAAGTTACAAAAAGCCGTTCCAAAGGGAGCGCAGTGTAAGTTTTTAGCTTCAAAGACGTTCCTAAGGGAATGCAGAGCTTATACCGTCTAAGTAAAAGGCGAAGAAGCTCCAAAGACGTTCCTAAGGGAATGCAGAGCTTATACCGTCTAAGTAAAAGGCGAAGAAGCTCCAAAGACGTTCCTAAGGGAATGCAGAGCTTATACCGTCTAAGTAAAAGGCGAAGAAGCTCCAAAGACGTTCCTAAGGGAATGCAGAGCTTACGAATAAATTTTGTGTGTATCTTCGGAACAAATGTCATTTGCATAACATAACATCATCACATCATTTTTCATAGCATAAGCATCATACATCATATTGCATTTGGCAAGAGAAGGGGACACAGTATCAACCTTCGAAAGGATGCTTTGAGAAAGTGAAAATTGTGTAAAGTCACGAGGGAATACAATGACAATCTTCGGAATACAGCTTCGGAGAATATTTTTACGAAGCATGGACGAGCTTCATCAGAGCAATATCGAAATTGTATAGCTTCGGAGAATGTTTTCACGAAGCATGGATGTGATTCATCAGAATATTTTTAACGAAGAATGTCTTCTTCACGAAGCATGAAAAGAAGGGAAGGTGTTTTTTCGCCGAAGGCTCAAAAATGGTATGTATGTAGAGTTTCATGCATCGTAAAGAATTGAATAATGAAAAGAGACTTGTATATTACATTCAAATGTACAAAATGTTACATAGATCACACTTTAAATGTTCTTTCTAAATAGCATCTAGTCTTCTCTTAATACTGCTTCGGCGGCCTCATTTAGAAGTTGATCAACAACTTTATCCATGATAGCTTCGGCCATTTGCTTAATTTCGTCATCCCCTTTTGTATGAGGGTCAGCGAGCGATCCAGCAGGTTCTGAGGGAAGAGAACATTTCTACATTACTATTGCAAATCGCGAACAAAGTTTGAAATAAAAATTACAACACAGTAAGAACGACTAATTAATACCTAATTTCCCTTCGGGCTCTGTTCTTCTTTCGGCAGCTTCTGCCACTTTCCTTGCATCATGGATGCCTTTTTCACTTCTTTGAATTATTTCTTGCGCCATTTCTCGGCCGCCATTGTCCCAGATATCAGTGAAGAATTTACCGCCAACCATGCTTGCTTCGGTCGACGGATCTTTAATGTCTTCAGAGGACAGAGCAGCTTCGGACTGAGCTAAAGATTTTATATGTTCACAACCTTTTTTCTCCAGAACAGCAGCAACTCCTCTGGCACCTGAAAAAGCGCAGATGTCACCGCGGCTGCTCAGGATTTCCTCGAAGGCTTCTGCTTCGTGACTGATCCAATCCAGTGGACCTTCGGGATTGCCTCTTGGAAAATTTTCTTCACTAGAAAAGGCGCCAACGCTGGCGAAGCTGGACTTTATCTTTTTGACGCACTCTACAGATTTAACATAGCATTTCCTCTGAGATGCGCGAAGCTCCTTAACACTTAATTCCAAATTATTGACCATATGATCACTAAGTTCTCGTTTTGTTTCCTCAAGCACACGTTCCTCTTTAGCTCTAGCCAGCTGTTTCTGAAGATCTTTAATCTCACGCTTTTGGGCTTCGGCCTGGGTTTTTGAAGCAGCTTCGTCCTTCTTTACCTTATCTACCAGTGTAAGCAGAATTTTATCCTTTTCCAGAGCTTCGTTTCTCAGCTTGATAACTTCGGAGCGCAAATTGTTGAACGCAATCTCATAGCTTTCATCTTCGGCGCTCTTTTGGGCTCTTAATGCGTTGCTTAGGATCAAGCCCTATACGAAAAAGAATCCATATAAGAATAAAGGAATGAATTGCGTATTAAAAAAAGGTTTTTTCAAGCGCTTAATTCCCATACCTTTAGGCTATTGTACGCAAGACTGTCTGCGAGATCCTCTTTCGTCATGGCGCATAATCCAGCTTCGAGCTTCGGGAAACCTATACTCCTAGCCATCTCTCGGCAGACAGATAGTTCTTTGTTATCAGGCAGGCAGTATAGGAAGTCATCTTCATCTGTCCCATTGAATATTACTGCCCCCTTCGGATATTTTAGCTCTTTCGCATAATGGTTGGCTTCATAAGTTTCTTCTTCAGATAATTTCTTCCCCGAAGCATGTCGTATGATGTAATCGCATATGCTGGCAGGAGCTTCGGGGATGGCAGTGTCAATTTCTTCAACTAAAACCGGTTCTGATATTTTTATTGTTTCGGCTTCCAAAGGTTGCTTCTTGGAGGGCTCTGAAGGCCCAGCTTCAGCTTCAGCTTGTTGCGTCGAAGCTTCAGTAGACGCTTCAGCAACTTCAACAGTCTTTTTTGGAGTTGTGCTTGAAGACTTAATTGTCTCCAAGACATCTAGTACGTTCACCATTCTTTTTCTTTTTGGGGTCACCGAGGGGCCCTTTTGGTTTTTTATTGTTTCGACATTTACCGAAGGACTTAAGATTTCAGGCATTTTTGGCTCTTCAACCTTCGGTTTCTCTGCTTTTTCTGCTGAAGGCGCTTCAGTCTTTTCTTCCATCTTCGGCACTGGAGCTGGTTCGGTAGCTTCAGAGGCCAAAGAGACTTCACCAATAAATTCTGGCACTGTGGCCGGCTCAATAAAACGCACTAGGTGGGTGAGCACCTTCATCTTTTTCCTTTGCGGCACTGGCTCACTGGTAGCACTTGTCGTAGCCTCTGCCGCAGTAGAAGTATTTTTTCTTTTGCGACTCAATACCGGATAGTGGTAGTCAGGGTACACAAACCCGACTGCGTCAAATACCCGGTTGAGCCTCTTCTTTTTTCGGCCTCCGAAGGCTGCTGATAACGCAGTGTTCTCAGCCTTCGAATATGCCCCAAGCAGTTCGTCACTTAATGTTTCAATGCTTTTCAACCAGTCATCATCAGGTTCAACAAATTTATCTGTATATTTGAATGTGTATTTCAGTCTGACCAGTCCGCCTTCGTCGGACTCTTTGATGGTCTTCTTCGGCATTTCCCACTTTTCTGCAAGTGGCCATACCCTGAAGGCAATGTGCTCTTGGACCAAGTCCCTTGTCCCAATAAAAGAGCAGATTACGCCGAAGGCCCTTTGGCATTCCTCGGCCGCTTCATCCATTTCAACCTTCGGCCTTCGAAGTCCGAAGCGTTGCCATATGGGGCGCATAATGATACTCTTGACATTTTCTTGCGCTGTTAAGTCATTCTTTACATAGAACCATTCAGTCATCCAGGCTCCGGGCCACCTCTTCCGAAAGGTCGGCACAGGGCAGCTTGACCCGGAGCGGGCACCGAAGCTGTAGCACCCAAAGTTGTTGTGATATTGTTCTTTTCCCCAGGGCTTCGTCTCATATAATAACTCATGAATGTTGCAGAAGCTTTTAGCGTTTGGTTCCAAACCTTGGCTTCTCGCAGCCCAGACAAACACCCCCATTCTTATGATGGCTTCGGGAGTAATTTGATGCAGGTAGACTTGAAATGTCTTTAGTACCTCAACAACAAAGTTGCTTAGGGGGAATCGAAGCCCTGCCTTGAGAAAGCTTCGGAAGATAACGACCTCATCTTCTTCGGGGGTGGGAGAAGTCTTTTCCCCAGCATCAGCTCTCACAATAGATATATCTCGAAAATACCGCCCCCTCATATTATCAATATGACTCTGCTTGATAGTGGTCTTCCCGAAAACTGTGTGGCTTGGTCGCCACGGTCGATCTTCGGCCTCTTCCCCACCACTTTCTACATCAAAACTGTCGCTGTCATCTGTATCTTCGGACAGACCTTCAAGAATTTCCTTGGTGATTTTCTCTGTATTGGTCTCCGCCATCGCCATAATGAACCCCAAGTTCTTCTCTTCGTCAAGACTCAGCTTCGTCTCAGCAGCGATCTTCTTACCTTCAGACATCTTCGGAAGCGCTAAAAACTGTTTCCAAGACCGAAGCTTCAAAATCAAAAAGATCAGCAAATCTTAGTGCACAGGAGCTAAAAATTTAGTGGGACGAAGCAGATGGCAAGTGTGCGTACCAAATAAGTTTGCGGTATGATCTTATTTATATCCCCGGGGCGGTGAAAACTGAAAGACCCCGCTTGTCAGTGAGTGTTGCTATTCTAGCAAAGGGAAGGTGTTTTTTCGGACCTTCGGCTCAGGGCCTTCGTCCATTTCGCAATCTGAATTTATCATTGACAAATTAATATTGCGAGGGGCTACTGTTGGGGGCCTTCGTCCTCCGAAGGTCTTCAAAAACATGATTTGACAATGTTTTCCAAGTGGACTATGTGAACAGGTGCTTTTGGATTCAGAACTATGAATATGTAGTACGGCCAGGACGAAGCCTGAACCAGACGAAGGACGGGATGATTACCAAGCTCCACGAAGGATGGTGCACAGCCGAAGCTGTGCGCAGGGAAGCTTCGTCGCGGTAGCAGAGAGGGGAACCGACTTAAAGATGAAAAGACTACGTGGACCTTAACAGATTTCCATAAGTCATTGAGAAATGTAATGGACATGGATGTAATTTTACGTGGGCTGCGTCCCGCGTCTATAAATAGGTGAACAGTACTCCCGTACTGTTCACGCTGACTTGGCATTTGCTTTTGCGTCACGCTTGTACTTTTATCTTCTCTCAGGACCGAAGGTACATTTGTAATTTGAAATCATTTCTATCTTTCCATGATTAATAGAAATGATTTTATGATGATGTTCATGTCATATTTCATGCTTTATATAAATCCTTCGTCATTACTTGTGACGTTTACGAAGGTATATCTCTTATGACCTTCGTCCAAAATTCATTATTTCCCGAAGGGGAATAATGTTCCGAAGGACGAAGGACTTTAACATTTAACATTTTTTATGTTGCCTTGTTCTTAACTCTTAGCATTTGAGAACAAGTCCCCAACAACGGGTCTCCGGCGAACGTCCTCACCCACACGCGCGAACCGGTGCACGTGCTCAGAGGAGAATCACCGGCGGCGTGAGCTGACACCGCACGGCGACGCGATAGAAACCCAATGACGGCACGAAGATGGTGAAGAGTGGTCTGGGAGGAGGAGAGGAAAAGGAGCCGGGACGACCGCTACAACTATATAGGCATGCGGAGGTGTGGGGCGCCGCAACAACCCACGGCGGATAGCGCGCGGTCACCGCCGAGCTCGGAGGAATCCATTGAGGAGAACGAGCTGACATGCGGGCCCCGCGTTCCAGAGAGCAGAAGGCTTGCGCGCGTGAGAGAGGCTGGGCGAGGCTGACAGAGGGTCCCCACCTGTCGGCGCGGGCGAGCACACCCCCGATGGGCCGCGCGGTGTTATTCCCTGGGTGGGCCGAATTCGAGTTCAGGGCCCAGCAGCAGGGTTTTTCCTTTTTCTTTTATGTTTTCTTTTTCCTTTCTTCCTTTTAAATTTTAGATTTCAAATTTGAATCTATTTTTGTGTGAAGATCAAACTCAGGTTAATTTTATAAATCTTCATAACCATATGGACCAACTTTTATTTATTTATAAATTTATTTTATCCTCTTTGTTTAGTATTTTCCAAATCTCCTCCAATTGTAGAATTCCCTTTAGAATTCAATTTCCAATTTGGGTGTCCACATATTCTTTTATATTATAAGTTTCCATTTTGGGATTTTAATATATTTCTTGTCATTTTATTTTATTGTTATTTTTATTTAATGCACAAACATAAAAACTCCAACAAATGCACTTTTTCTTTATTTTAGAATAATTGTTTTATTTAGTCACTCTCAATTACATAGGTGCTCTTTTTATGATGCAAATGAGACACACAAAATGAGGAGCTCTCTCTATTACTCTTGGTATACAACTTTGAGTATTACAGGCGCGGACGGTCCGCGGCAAAGGGCCGGACGGTCCACGACCTGGCGTGAGGCGGCGGTGCTCTCTGGTCAGGCGCGGACGGTCCGCGGCACAGGGCCGGACGGTCCGCGACCTGGTGCAGGAGCCCGGGTTCCCTGCCTGACGGCCGGACGGTCCGCGCCCTAGGGCCGGACGGTCCGCGCGTGCGCAGGGGCGGCGGATGATCGTCGGCAGCGCCTGTATCTCGCTCCCGGGAGGGACCCCGTCGGGGAGGAGAGATCCTAGGAGTTGTCTAGGCTCGGGCAGGCCGACCTAGACTCCTCTAATCGACGTAGAGTCGAGGAGAGGCGGAGAATTTGAAGATCGAGAGGCTAAACCTAAACTAGACTAGAACTACTTCTAAGATAAAATGCGAAATAGAAGTTGTATGATTCGATTGATGATTACAAATCGGCCGTAGACCTCTCTTTTTATAGAGGAGGGGGGTTGGACCCTTTACACGACTGGATTCCGAGCTAATTCCGCAAATCTAGCCAACAAACATAGCACAAAACTCGGAACCCTAAACTGCTCTGCGCATGCGCGGACCGTCCGGCCCACAGGCGCGGACTGTCCGGACCGCGGACCGTCCGGCCTCAGGGCCGGACCGTCCGCCAGTGCTCAAAACGGTGCTCAACATATGCCCCCCTGCCTTTTGGTGGAGCTGAGCAAACCAAAAGCAACTAACTCGATGTGATTACATCGGTTCTCTTAGGCATCTTGCCACATACTAGGATGGTACTGTTTGAGGAAACGCCCATTCAAAGCCTTAGGCAAATCCTTGCCTTGTAATGTTTGTAGCAAATAGGCGTTGTCAGACATCACCTGTTTTACTTTATAAGGACCCTCCCAGCTTGGCGACCATTTTCTGAACTTCCGGTCTTTATTCCTTAGAGGCAGAATAGTCTTCCACACCAGGTCCCCTACTTGAAATGATTTTGCTTTGACCTTCTTGTTGTAGGCCCTGGCTACCATGATCTTGTCCCTTTCTATTGCTCCCAAAGCTATCATCCTCTTGTCGGTCACCTCATCAATATTATCCATCATTGAATTATAATAATCAGTAGCAGTTAGATCATTTTGTCTGGCGAACCTGACGGCATTCAAACTTATTTCCACAGGCAATATTGCTTCCTGCCCATAGACAAGCTCAAAAGGAAATACTTTAGTAGCCCTATGTTTAGATATCCTATGAGCCCATAAAGCTTCAGATAAAATCTTATGCCAATGTTTGGGATTATCAGTTATCTTCTTTTTTATCAAATTAATCAATGTCCTATTACTAGACTCGGCCTGTCCATTGGCCTGAGCATAATATGGAGATGAATTAAGCAGCTTAATTCTGTATAATTCAGCAAATTCACGTACCTCCTTTGACATAAAAGAAGTACCTTGATATGTAGTCAAGGTCTGGGGAATGCCGAATCTATGAATAATATGCTCAGTTATGAACTCAATTACCTCCTTGTGCGTCATGTTCTTTAGAGCAACAGCTTCAGTCCATTTGGTGAAATAGTCAGTGGCAACTAACACAAACTGATGCTCTTTTGATGATGAAGGATGAATTTCTCCAATAAAGTCTAATCTCCATCCTCTGAACGGCCAAGGCTTGATGATAGGATGTAATTCGGCTGCAGGGACCAACTGTAGGTCGCCGAATTTTTGACACACTTGGCAACCCTTGTAGTACTTGAAACAATCGGCTATCATACTAGGCCAATAAAAACGAGACCTTCGCAACAACCACTTCATCTTTGGAGCTGATTGATGAGTACCACAAATTCCTTCATGTACTTCGGCCATGGCTAATATAGCATCATCTGGGCCCAAGCACTTAAGCAGGACGTCATTGATTGTTCAGCGGTAAAGTTCATCACTCATCAAAACATACTTAAAAGCTGTTCGCCGAATGTTCTTATCTGTCCTGATATTGGGATTTCGTAAATAATTAAGTATAGGTGTCCTCCAATCACTTGCATCGGCTTCATTGTCAGCCGAATCGATTAAGAGAACATTTCTGGTAACCCCGTACGGTCCGGCGTCATCACGCGAACGGTCCGCGATTTGGGAATTCGGCTCTGCACTGGTTATCAGATTTTCAGTTTTGTGAAATTTCCCTCTCTTTATCCAATAACCTGATGCAACTTGTGCCAAATCGTTAGCTCTATGATTCTCAACTCTAGAGATATGCCGAATACTGAATTCGTCAAAAGAATGGATTATGCTCCAACATTTCTCAAGGTAACTATTTAGAGTACCATCAAAACATTGATATTCTTCTAACACTTGTTGGACAACCAGCTGAGAATCACCAAATACCTTCACATGTTTTACTCCCATACCATTTAAAAGTCCTAAGCCGAATAGGAGGGCCTCATATTCAGCTTGATTATTAGTGCAATAAGTTTTCAATCGGCTAGAGAAGTCAAAGGAGACATTACTTGGTGAAACAAGCACAATGCCAATTCCTTGCCCTTCATTGCAAACCGATCCATCAAAATATAAAGTCCAAGGAGTAATAGTGAGGTATAACATGTCTAGTTCATGAATATCATTAACCCGATGTTCTACAATGAAATCCGCTACGACTTGGCCTTTCATAGATTTCAATGGTTCATAGGCCAAGTCATATTCTATGAGTGCATAAGCCCACTTACCAATTCTACCACTCATAATTGGGTTATGCAACATATATTTGATCACATCGGCTTGACTAGAGACAGTGCAATGACTAGACAGTAAATAACGTCTACATTTGGTGCATGCATAAAACAAGCATAAGCATAACTTTTCAATAAAAGTGTACCTTGTCTCAGCATCCACCAACCTTCGTCTTAGATATGTCACCACATGCTCCTTCCCCTTAGTTTCTTGTGTCAGAACAGCCCCAATGACCTTATCCTCAGCTGCAATGTATAATCGGAATGGTACTCCTGCTCGTGGTGCTTTTAATACGGGAGCCGAAGATAAGTATTTTTTGATGAGATCAAATGCTTCTTGCTGTTCTGCCCCCCAAGCGAATTTGGCATCATTCTTAAGCTGAAGAATAGGGGTGAACGCATCAATCTTCCCGGCTAGGTTAGAAATAAACCTTCGTAAATAATTCACCTTGCCGAGAAACCTCTGTACCTCGACCTTATAGGTCGGAGGTCCCACATTCCGAATAGACTTGATTCGGTCAGGGTCTATCTCTATACCATGTTCATGTATGACAAATCCTAAAAACTTACCAGCCGACACTCCAAAAGCACATTTACGTGGGTTCATTTTCAAACCATACTGACACATTTTATCAAAGGCTTTGCGCAAATCAGCTATATGAGAACTAAACTCAGCCGATCTGACTACAATATCATCAATTTAAACTTCCACAATGTTTCCCAACAATTCATGGAAGATCAAATTCATAGCCCTCTGATAAGTAGCACCAGCATTTTTCAGACCAAATGTCATGACAACCCACTCAAATAAACCAATGAAGCCTGGACATATAAAGGCCGTTTTAGACGCATCTTCTTCGGCCATGAAAATCTGATTATATCCGGCATTACCATCAAGGAAGCTAATAATTCTATTTCCTGATGCATTATTGATTAATGTGTCAGCTATGGGCATGGGATATTCGTCTTTAGGAGTTGCTCTATTTAAATTGCGAAAATCAATGCATACTCTAAGCTTACCTGACTCCTTCTTCTCTACCGGCACAATATTGGAGACCCACTCTGCGTATCTACACGGTCTGATAAAATCAGCTTCTAGCAGCCGGTGGATTTCGTCCTTAATGCGTGAGAGAAGATCTGGACGAAATGTTCTAGCTCTCTGCTTGAAAGGTCTGAAACCAGATTTAATAGGTAGCCGATGCTCTACGATCTCTCGGCTTAATCCAGGCATCTCAGTGTAATTCCAAGCAAAGCAATCTGAATATTCCTTCAATAGACCGATCATCTCATCTCTAGAATCGGTCTCCAGGGTCTTGTTTACAAAAGTCGGCCTTAGAGTTTTACCATCTCCTATGTCAATCTCCTCCAAAGGATCGGCCGATGTAAACCCCTGTCCTAATTTGTCAAGATCTCTGAATTCCTCTATCATGTCCCCCACAGAGGAATCAGATGATCTTTGTGTGATGGCGGACTTTTCGGTCTCGGGGACCGGATCATCTGTAATACTGTCTTTTTGCTGCCGTAGATGTTCGGTCTTAAAGCCCGAACTGTTTTGTGACAGACCAGACCATCCGGCTTTGAGAGCCGAACTGTCCGTGATCAAAGACTCATGAACTTTGTGTGTATTCATCATTTAAACTTTATTTAGGATTTAGCCGATTCTCCATCGGCTCTAGCATTACCGGAATGAAACCTTTCTTATCTATACTTATGAACTGATAATCAGAAAAATCTACTCCTGTGAGACACGTAGCAGTCTCATAAGTCCAGAGTACAGGGGCATCAGCCACAGCGATGCAGGCCGATACATCAGCATGTACTTGTTCTATATCATCGCCTACCCATTGTATTAACATTTGATGTAATGTAGAAGGTATACATTGATTGACATGAATCCAATCTCTGCCTAGAATTAAACTGTAATTTCCTTCTACATCAGCGACGAAGAATGCAGCAGCAAGGGTCTTAGTCCCGATGGTTAATTCAACGGACGTGACTCCCCTGGCTTTAATTGAACTATCCCCAACACCGCCGAGGGTCATGTTGGTCTTGACAAGTTCGTCATCTTATTTTCCTAATTTTCTGTATAATGAATAAGGCATTAGATTTACAGCCGCCCCTCCATCTACCAACATCTTAGCAATCGATATTCCATCAATGTGACTGCGCACGAAGAGCGGCTTTAAATGATTTACCGATTCCTTTGGTTTAGTAAATGCGGCTTCTTTAGGACCGAAATCGAACTGGGCAACAACAGGTTCATTGTCACCGATAATAGTACTGTCGGCGTTTCGAGACCGGGGGGTCCCTAAGCCGACGAGTGAGTGTGCCGCGTGCCCCAGCCCAGATGGGTCGAGCGCGTGGGCGAGCGCGAAGGGGGGAAGAGCGAGGTGGCCGGAGCCGGGTCGTGAGGGAGGCGGAGATCCCGCGGCCTTCGTGTTCGTCCCGCGCCTAGGTCGGGTGCGCTTGCAGTAGGGGGTTACAAGCGTCCACGCGGGTGAGGGGAGCGAGCGGCCCCAAGAGAGAGCCTGCCCCTGCCCTCGTTCCCGCGGGGCCAACCTTCTCTAAGAAGGCCCTGGTCCTTCCTTTTATAGGTGCAAGGAGAGGATCCAGGTGTACAATGGGGATGCAACAGAGTGCTACGTGTCTAGCGGGGGAGAGCTAGCGCCCTGGGTACATGCCAATGTGGCAGCCGGAGAGAACTTGGCACCCAGCTGGTGTGGTGTCGTGGCTGTCGGAGGAGTAACAGAGCCTGGTGGAGGGACAGCTGTCGGAATAGTTGGGCTCTTGCTGACGTCCCCCCGCTTCCGTAAGGGAGCTGAGAGCCACCGTCGTCATGGGTCTAGCGGGGCGCCATCATTGCCTATCTGGCGGAGCTAGCCAGATGGGACGTCGGTCTTGTTCTCTGCGGCCCAAGTCGACTCGGGGTAGGGTGATGATGGCGCTTCCTGTTGACGTGGCGGACTTGTGCCCTAGGTCGGGCGACGTGGAGGCTCCTCCGAGGCCGAGGTCGAGTCTGTCTTCCATGGCCGAGGCCGAGCCCGAGCTCCTGGGTTGGGCGAGGCGGAGGTCGTTCGGCAGAGACCAGGGCGGAGTCCGAGCCCTGGGTCGGGCGAAGCGGAGTTCGTCGTCTTCCGGGGCCTTAGCCCGAGTCCGAGCCCTGGGTCGGGCGGAGCGAAGTTCGCCGTCTTCCGGGGCCTTAGCCCGAGTCCGAGCCCTAGGTCGGGCGGAGCGGAGTTCGCCGTCTTCCGGGGCCTTAGCCCGAGTCCGAGCCCTGGGTCGGGCGGAGCGGAGTTCGCCGTCTTCCAGGGTCTTAGCCCGAGTCCGAGCCCTGGGTCGGGCGGAGCGGAGTTCGCCGTCTTCCGGGGCCTTAGCCCGAGTCCGAGCCCTGGGTCGGGCGGAGCGGAGTTCGCCGTCTTCCGGGGTCTTAGCCCGAGTCCGAGCCCTGGGTCGGGCGGAGCTTCCTATGGCGCCTTTGGCAAGGCCTGGCTGCCTGTCAGTCTCACTCTTTGCGTTAAGTGCCCCTGCGACTCGGTCGGTCGGCGCGGTGATTTAGTCAGGGTTGCTTCTTAACGAAGGCAAGGCCTCGGGCGAGCCGGAGATGCGTCTGCCGTAAAAAAGGGGGCCTCGGGTGAGACGGAAACACCTCAGGGTCGGCTGCCCTTGCCCGAGGCTAGGCTCGGGCGAGGCGTGATCGAGTCGCTCGTATGGACTGATCCCTGACTTAATCAAACCCATCAGGCCTCTGCAGCTTTATGCTGATGGGGGTTACCAGCTGAGAATTAGGCGTCTTGAGGGTACCCCTAATTATGGTCCCCGACAGTAGCCCCCGAGCCTCGAAGGGAGTGTTAGCACTCGCTTAGAGGCTTTCGTCGCACTTTTTTGCAAGGGGACCAGCCTTTCTCGGTTGCATTTTGTTCCGGTGGGTGCGCGCGAGCGCACCCGCCGGGTGTAGCCCCCGAGGCCTCGGAGGAGTGGTTTCACTCCTTCGAGGTCTTAATGCCTTGCGTAATGCTTCGGCAGGTCTGGTGGTTCCCTCATGCGAACAGGCCGTAGCCCGGGTGCACTGTCGGGGCCCAAGTTCTCGGGCTGGTATGTTGATGCTGTCAACGGTTTGGCCGGAGCCGGGTTTGCGAGAGCAGCCCCCGAGCCTCCGCACAGGGCGAGAGGGCGATCAGGGACAGACTCGGCTTTTTTACATACGCCCCTACGTCGCCTTTCCGCAAGGAGGAGGGGGGGAGAGCGCCATGTTACCCTCGATGGGCACCGAACATGGTGTCTCCGGTGAGCTGCAAGCGGGTAATCCAAGTGGACGTCCGTGCCCCGTTCGTTGGGGGTCGGCTAGGGGCCCGGAGGCACGCCCAAAAGTACCTGCGGGTGATCTGCCGGACCCGGTCCCCTGGCGACGGGGTCCGAGGGCTCGTTGCCTCCCTCCGATGGGATTCAGTTACAGGATCGTTCCCGCTGGTCTCGGAAATGTCCTAGGGTACCTCGGGAGCGCAGCCCGA
This sequence comes from Zea luxurians, assembly GCA_029449295.1. Taxonomy (NCBI): domain Eukaryota; kingdom Viridiplantae; phylum Streptophyta; class Magnoliopsida; order Poales; family Poaceae; genus Zea; species Zea luxurians. Next base: position 24,087,972 of record JAOPSE010000015.1, read on the forward strand.
GCCTTGGTTATGTATCGAACGTACCCCTGGTCATCCCTCGCTCGGTGTCTGAGGCGACTGTGAACCCTTCGGGGGGCCAGCCTTCGAACCCCTGATCAGTAATGGGCGCGGAGCCCGAGTAGCCTGAGGCGGCCGTGGAACCTTTCGGGAGGCCGACCTTCGAACCTCTGACCAGTAGTGGGTGTCGGGCCCACGCGATCTGAGGCGGCTGTTGAACCCTTCGGGGGGCCAGCCTTCGAACCCCTGATCAGTATGGAGGCTCGGAGCCTAGTTCCTTCACGGGGAAGGATCCCTTTGGGGGTATCCCCTTTCCCGGTCCCTGTTGCAAGAGATAGAGAAAGAGGAAAAAGGGAAAAAAGGATACGAATTTGAACGACGCGGCGTACCTTTTTTGGCGCGGTTGTTTTGGCGAAGGCGAAGCCCCCGAGGGAGGGTCGGGCTTTGCCGAGGCGAGGCCGACCCTTCCTTGTTGACTAAACTTTGCGTGGGTGCGAGGTATATGAACAACTTGGAAACATCTTAAGGGTAGAAGCGACGTAGCTGTTGGATGTTCCAAGCGTTGCCGTAGACCTCGCCTTGACTGTTAGCCAGCTTGTACGTTCCGGGCTTCAGAACTTTGGCGATGACGAATGGCCCCTCCCAGGGGGGCGTGAGCTTGTGCCTCCCTCGGGCGTCTTGCCGCAGCCGAAGCACCAGGTCGCCCACCTGGAGGTCTCGGGGTCGGACCCCTCGGGCGTGGTAGCGTCGCAGGGACTGCTGATACCGCGCCGAGTGTAGTAAGGCCCTGTCCCGAGCCTCTTCCAGCTGGTCCAGCGAGTCCTCTCGGCTAGCTTGGTTGCTTTGATCGTCGTAGGCTCTCGTCCTCGGGGAGCCGTATTCCAGGTCCGTGGGCAAGACGGCCTCGGCCCCGTAGACCAGGAAGAACGGCGTGAAACCCGTGGCTCGGCTCGGCGTCGTCCTCAGGCTCCAGACCACCGAGGGGAGTTCCCTCATCCATCGCTTGCCGAACTTGTTGAGGTCATTGTAAACCCGAGGCTTGAGCCCTTGTAGAATCATGCCGTTGGCACGCTCTACTTGCCCATTCGACATGGGATGAGCTACGGTGGCCCAGTCCACCCGGATGTTGTGGTCCTCGCAAAAATCCAAGAATTTTTTGCCGGTGAACTGGGTGCCGTTGTCGGTGATGATGGAGTTCGGGACCCCGAAGCGATGGATGATGTTGGTGAAGAATGCCACCGCCTGCTCGGACCTGATGCTGTTCAGGGGTCGGACCTCGATCCACTTGGAGAACTTGTCGACGGCGACCAGCAGGTGCGTGTAGCCCCCGGGCGCCTTCTGCAGAGGGCCAACGAGGTCCAGACCCCACACAGCGAAGGGCCAGGTGATGGGTATCGTCTGCAGAGCCTGAGCGGGCAGGTGGGTCTGCTTCGCATAGAATTGGCACCCTTCGCAGGTGCGGACAATTCTAGTGGCGTCAGCCACCGCCGTCGGCCAGTAGAAGCCTTGCCGGAAAGCATTCCCGACAAGGGCTCGAGGCGCTGCGTGATGGCCGCAAGCCCCCGAGTGTATCTCTTGCAGGAGTTCCTGACCTTCGGCGATGGAGATGCACCGCTGGAGGATGCCCGAGGGGCTGCGGTGGTAAAGCTCCTTCTCATCGCCCAGCAAGACGAACGACTTGGCGCGTCGTGCTACCCGCCGTGCCTCAGCCTGGTCGAGGGGTAGCTCTCCTTGGCGGAGATATTGCAGGTACGGGGCCTGCCAATCTCGATCAGGCGTGACCCCGCTCCGCTCCTCCTCGATGCGCAGCGCCTCGCCCTCGGGGGCCGAGGGTTCCTCGGGCTGAACCGAGGATGGCTCGGGCTGGGCCGAGGTCACCTCGGACGGGGCCGAGGGCGCCTCGGGCTCGGGCGTGTCGCTGATCTTGACGGAGGGTTGGTGCAGATCCCGGGAGAAGACGTCCGGGGGAACCGTCGTTCGCCCCGAGGCTATCTTTGCCAGCTCGTCCGTAGTCTCGTTGTAGCGCCGGGCGATGTGGTTAAGCTTGATCCCATAGAACTTGTCTTCCAGGCGTCGAACCTCATCACAGTAGGCCTCCATCTTCGGGTCGCGGCAGTGGGAGTTCTTCATGACTTGGTCGATGACGAGCTGCGAGTCGCCGCGAGCGTCGAGGCGTCGGACCCCTAGCTCGATGGCGATTCGCAATCCGTTGATCAGAGCTTCGTACTCAGCCACATTGTTGGACGCCGGGAAATGGAGGCGTAGCACGTAGCGCAGGTGTTTCCCGAGGGGCGAGACGAAGAGCAGGCCCGCGCCGGCTCCCGTCTTCATCAGCGACCCGTCGAAAAACATGGTCCAGAGCTCCGGTTGGATCGGAGCCGTCGGCAACTGTGTGTCGACCCATTCGGCTACGAAGTCCGCCAGTACCTGGGACTTGATGGCCTTCCGAGGGGCGAACGAGATTGTCTCGCCCATGATTTCCACCGCCCACTTCGCGATCCGTCCCGAGGCCTCTCGGCACTGGATGATCTCCCCCAGGGGGAAGGATGACACCACAGTTACCGGATGAGACTCGAAGTAATGCCGCAACTTTCGCCTCGTCAGGATCACTGCATACAGCAGCTTCTGAATTTGTGGGTAGCGGATCTTGGTTTCGGACAGCACCTCGCTGACGAAGTAAACTGGGTTCTGAATGGGCAATGCATGCCCCTCCTCTTGTCTTTCGACCACGATCGCGGCGCTAACCACCTGAGTGGTAGCGGCGACATAGACCAAGAGGGCTTCTCCATCAGCTGGGGGTACCAAGACGGGCGCCTGGGTGAGGAGCGCCTTCAGGTTCCCGAGAGCTTCCTCGGCCTCGGGAGTCCAAGTGAAGCACTCGGCCTTCCTTAAGAGACGGTACAGGGGCAGGCCTCTTTCGCCGAGGCGCGAGATGAAACGGCTCAAGGCCGCGAGACATCCCATGACCCTCTGTACGCCTTTTAAGTCTTTGATGGGCCCCATGCTGGTGATGGCTGCGATCTTCTCCGGGTTGGCTTCGATGCCCCGCTCGGAGACGATGAATCCCAGGAGCATGCCTCGGGGCACCCCGAAGACGCACTTCTCGGGATTGAGCTTGACGCCCTTCGCCTTGAGACACCGGAATGTCACTTCAAGGTTGGAGAGAAGGTCGGAGGCTTTCCTTGTCTTGACTACGATGTCATCGACGTAGGCCTCGACCGTGCGACCAATGTGTTCGCCGAACACATGGTTCATGCACCGCTGGTACGTTGCACCCGCGTTCCTCAAACCGAACGGCATGGTGACATAACAGTACATGCCGAAGGGCGTGATGAAAGAAGTCGCGAGCTGGTCGGACTCTTTCATCTTGATTTGATGATACCCTGAGTAGGCATCGAGGAAAGACAGGGTTTCGCACCCTACAGTGGAATCCACGATTTGATCGATGCGAGGTAGAGGGTAGGGAACCTTCGGACATGCTTTGTTGAGACCAGTGTAGTCTACACACATCCGCCATTTCCCCCCTTTCTTCCTCATAAGCACAGGGTTGGCAAGCCATTCGGGATGGAATACCTCTTTGATGAACCCTGCTGCCATCAGCTTGTGGATCTCCTCGCCTATCACCCTGCGCCTTTCCTCGTCGAATCGGCGCAGAGGCTGTCTGACCGGTCGGGCTCCGGCCCAAATATCCAGCGAGTGCTCGGCGACATCCCTCGGTATGCCGGGCATGTCCGAGGGACTCCACGCAAAGACGTCGGCGTTTGCGCGGAGAAAGTCGACGAGCACTGCTTCCTATTTGGGGTCGAGCCCGGAACCGATCCGGATCTGCTTGGAGGTGTCGCCACTGGGGTCGAGAGGGACGGCCTTAACCGTCTCCGCTGGCTCGAAGTTGCCGGCGTGTCGCTTCACGTCCGGCACCTCTTGGGAGAGGTTTTCCAGGTCGGCGATGAGGGCCTCGGACTCGGCGAGGGCCTCAGCGTACTCCACGCACTCCACATCGCATTCGAACGCGTGTTTGTACGTGGGGCCGACGGTGATGACCTCGTTGGGGCCCGGCATCTTGAGCTTCAGGTAGGTGTAGTTGGGGATGGCCATGAACTTCGCGTAGCATGGCCTTCCCAACACTGCGTGGTAGGTTCCTCGGAACTCGACCACCACGAACGTCAAAGTCTCCCTTCGGAAGTTGGAGGGTGTTCCGAAGCAGACAGGAAGGTCGAGCTGTCCGAGGGGCTGGACGCGCTTCCCAGGAATGATCCCGTGGAAGGGCGCAGCGCCTGCTCGGACAGAGGACAGATCGACGCGCAGGAGCCTGAGGGTCTCGGTGTAGATGATATTGAGGCAGCTGCCCCCATCCATCAGGACCTTGGTGAGCCTGACGTCGCCGATGATGGGATCGACGACGAGCGGGTACTTCCCCGGGCTCGGCACGTGGTCGGGGTGGTCATCTTGGTCAAAGGTGATGGGCTTGTCGGACCAGTCTAGGTAGACTGGCGCCGCCACCTTCACCGAGCAGACCTCCCGACGCTCTTGCTTGCGATGCCGAGCCGAGGCATTCGCCGCATGTCCTCCGCAGATCATGAAGCAGTCGCGAACCTCGGGGAACTCTCCTGCTTGGTGATCTTCCTTTTTGTCGTCGTCGCGGGCCCTGCCACCCTCTGCGGGTGGCCCGGCCTTGTGGAAGTGGCGCCGAAGCATGACGCACTCCTCGAGGGTGTGCTTGACGGGCCCCTGGTGGTAAGGGCACGTCTCCTTGAGCATCTTGTCAAAGAGGTTGGCACCTCCGGGGGGCTTCCGAGGGTTCTTGTACTCGGCGGCGGCGACAAGGTCTGCGTCGGCAGCGTCGCGTTTCGCTTGCGACTTCCTCCTGCCTTTCTTCTTGGCGCCGCGCGGAGTAGACGCCTCGGGAGCATCCTCCGACGGGCGGCCCTGGGGCTGCTTGTCCTTTCGGAAGATGGCCTCGACCGCCTCCTGGCCGGAGGCGAACTTGGTGGCGATGTCCATCAGCTCGCTCGCCCTGGTGGGGGTCTTGCGACCCAACTTGCTCACCAGGTCACGGCAGGTGGTGCCGGCAAGGAACGCGCCGATGACATCGGAGTCGGTGATGTTGGGTAGTTTGGTGCGCTGCTTCGAGAACCGCCGGATGTAGTCCCGAAGAGACTCTCCCGGCTGTTGCCGGCAGCTTCGGAGGTCCTAGGAATTCCCGGGGCGCACGTACGTGCCCTGGAAGTTGCCGGCAAAAGCTTGGACCAAATCCTCCCAGTTGGAAATCTGCCCCGGAGGCAGGTGCTCCAACCAAGCGCGAGCAATGTCGGAGAGGAACAAGGGGAGGTTGCGGATGATGAGGTTGTCGTCGTCCGTTCCACCCAGTTGACAGGCCAGGCGGTAGTCCGCGAGCCACAATTCCGGTCTTGTTTCCCCCGAGTACTTTGTGATAGTAGTCGGGGGTCGGAATCGGGTCGGAAACGGCGCCCGCCGAATGGCCCGGCTGAAGACCTGCGGACCGGGTGGTTCGGGCGAGGGACTCCGATCCTCCCCGCTGTCGTAGCGTCCCCCACGCCTGGGGTGATAGCCTCGGCGCACCCTTTCGTCGAGGCGGGCCCGACGGTCGCGATGAGGGTGCTCATCGCCGAGGTGGCCCGGGGCCGCAGGCGCGGTGTTGCGCGTGCGCCCGGTGTAGACCGAGGCTTCCCGCATGAGTCGGGAAGTCGCGGCACGAGGTTCCGAGGGGTACCCCTGCCTTCGGGAGGCAGAGCTCTCGGCCCGCCGGGCCGCAGCGCCTTCCAGGAGATGCTTGAGCTCTCCCTGGATTCGCCGACCCTCGGTGGTTGATGACTCCGGCAACGCGCGGAGGAGCATCGCCGCGGCTGCCAGGTCCTGACCGGTTCCGCCGGATGCGGGTGGCGGCCTGTCCCTGGCATCGTTGCCGATGCGGTGCTGGAGACCCTGGGGCAGGTGACGTATTTCTCCGGCCGGGGGCTGGCCCGCCCATACCTGCCCGACGTCCCGGCGGATCGACTCGAGCGCTCCTGCCCCCTCGTCGAGCCCGGCCTGCGCCCCGCGGACTTGCTCGAGCTGTGGGTCGTGACCCCCCGCCGGAACGGGGACCACAGCTAGCTCCCGCGGGATGTCGGCGCGAGGCACTGGCCTAGGGGGATCACCATCCTCCGGCATGCCGAGACGGCTGCCTCCGGAGGGATCCCCTAGCTCGACGTGGAAACATTCGCGGCTCGGGCCGCAGTCCTTGTCATCAAGGCTGCGGCTGCCGTCGGAACAGTCGGAGAGGCAGTAGTTGCATGCGGTCATGAAGTCCCGCATGGCACTGGGGTTGCCAGATCCAGAGAAATCCCAGCAGATGCTGGGGTCGTCATCTTCCTCGGACCCAGAGGGCCCGTAGGTCGAGACGCTCGTCAATCGGTCCCAAGGCGACTGCACACGAAACCCAAAAGGGGTTGCACTCGCCTCAACGTGAGCGCCCGCCAGAGCGAGGTCGCTATGCGGGTTGAGGTCGAGTCGAAATGACGAAGGATGGGGATCGGTCGATACCTTTTGGTCGACGAGGAGCGACGAGGTCACATCGGGGGCTGATCGCGCCGTCGTCCTGGGTACGAGGGCGACGTCCCGCAGGCCCTCCGTGAGCATGCTGGCGTCGTCCACCTGCTCGGGGTTGGCGTGTTGCGGGGGGACGGCGCTCGCCTTCGCCTCAAACGCGAGGGTGACACCCGACGCGTCCTCCATTGGGGCACTGGGGATGTCGATTCGCTCGACAGCTGACGGAGCGCAGCCTCCCGCTCGGCCCTGGTTGCCCTGCCTCCTCCTCCGAGGGCGAGGGAGAGGATGGGGCGAGCTCGAATGTTGTTCTTCCCCCACGCGGGAAAGACGTCGTCGATTCCGCCTCCGGCGGGCGGGCTGTCGGCCGCCATTGTCGCCGTCGCGCGGCGGTGGAAGGAGTATCATGTCGTAGCCGCCATCGAAAGGCATGAACTCGAGGCTCCCGAAACGGAGCACCGTCCCGGGTTGGAGAGGTCGTTGGAGACTGCCCATCTGGAGCTTGACGGGAAACTGCTCGTCAACACGCAGCAGGCCCCTACCTGGCGCGCCAACTGTCGGCGTTTCGAGACCGGGGGGTCCCTAAGCCGACGAGTGAGTGTGCCGCGTGCCCCAGCCCAGATGGGTCGAGCGCGTGGGCGAGCGCGAAGGGGGGAAGAGCGAGGTGGCCGGAGCCGGGTCGTGAGGGAGGCGGAGATCCCGCGGCCTTCGTGTTCGTCCCGCGCCCAGGTCGGGTGCGCTTGCAGTAGGGGGTTACAAGCGTCCACGCGGGTGAGGGGAGCGAGCGGCCCCAAGAGAGCGCCTGCCCCTGCCCTCGTTCCCGCGGGGCCAACCTTCTCTAAGAAGGCCCTGATCCTTCCTTTTATAGGTGTAAGGAGAGGATCCAGGTGTACAATGGGGATGCAGCAGAGTGCTACGTGTCTAGCGGGGGAGAGCTAGCGCCTTGGGTACATGCCAATGTGGCAGCCGGAGAGAACTTGGCACCCAGCTGGTGTGGTGTCGTGGCTGTCGGAGGAGTAACGGAGCCTGGTGGAGGGACAGCTGTCGGAATAGTTGGGCTCTTGCTGACGTCCCCCCGCTTCCGTAAGGGAGCTGAGAGCCGCCGTCGTCATGGGTCTAGCGGGGCGCCATCATTGCCTATCTGGCGGAGCTAGCCAGATGGGACGTCGGTCTTGTTCTCTGCGGCCCAAGTCGACTCGGGGTAGGGTGATGATGGCGCTTCCTGTTGACGTGGCGGACTTGTGCCCTAGGTCGGGCGACGTGGAGGCTCCTCCGAGGCCGAGGTCGAGTCTGTCTTCCATGGCCGAGGCCGAGCCCGAGCTCCTGGGTCGGGCGAGGCGGAGGTCGTTCGGCAGAGACCAGGGCGGAGTCCGAGCCCTGGGTCGGGCGAAGCGGAGTTCGTCGTCTTCCGGGGCCTTAGCCCGAGTCCGAGCCCTGGGTCGGGCGGAGCGAAGTTCGCCGTCTTCCGGGGCCTTAGCCCGAGTCCGAGCCCTGGGTCGGGCGGAGCGGAGTTCGCCGTCTTCCGGGGCCTTAGCCCGAGTCCGAGCCCTGGGTCGGGCGGAGCGGAGTTCGCCGTCTTCCGGGGTCTTAGCCCGAGTCCGAGCCCTGGGTCGGGCGGAGCGGAGTTCGCCGTCTTCCGGGGCCTTAGCCCGAGTCCAAGCCCTGGGTCGGGCGGAGCGGAGTTCGCCGTCTTCCGGGGTCTTAGCCCGAGTCTGAGCCCTGGGTCGGGCGGAGCTTCCTATGGCGCCTTTGGCAAGGCCTGGCTGCCTGTCAGTCTCACTCTTTGCGTTAAGTGCCCCTGCGACTCGGTCGGTCGGCGCGGTGATTTAGTCAGGGTTGCTTCTTAACGAAGGCAAGGCCTCGGGCGAGCCGGAGATGCGTCTGCCGTAAAAAAGGGGGCCTCGGGCGAGACGGAAACACCTCAGGGTCGGCTGCCCTTGCCCGAGGCTAGGCTCGGGCGAGGCGTGATCGAGTCGCTCGTATGGACTGATCCCTGACTTAATCAAACCCATCAGGCCTCTGCAGCTTTATGCTGATGGGGGTTACCAGCTGAGAATTAGGCGTCTTGAGGGTACCCCTAATTATGGTCCCCGACAAGTACAATCGGCAGAAAATGTAATAACATTTACATCCATACCTGGTCGTTCTGGAGAAGCCTCGTAGTCGACCAAGTCTTCTCCCAGCAGGTCGTCTTCCTCCATTGATGTTGACATGTCGTTGGAGGCTTCTTGGTGCGGTGCGGATGGTCCGGACTCCGGGAGCGGACGGTCCACGCCTGGTGCAGATTGCCCAGTCTTGCTGGCCGGGCTCCCTGCCATACCTGCAGGGTGCTGTACAAAAGTTATTTCATTTTCTATTTTTGTGACCGTTTGATTTTCCTCGATGGCCTTTGGTCTCTATTTCTTTTGTGGTGGCGGGTACTGTGGGTGTGTGTCATTGAATATCTTTTCCGCCTCCTTTTCCTGGCTCTCCTTCGCTCTTAGGCGCTGTAATTTCCGCTTTTGGGACCGTGTCAATCCCGCTGGGCACCATCGAGGCATGGAGTATTTTGGATCGGCTGTTTTGATGGTAGCCGTATCTTCTTTTTTGGTAATGTTGGCCGATTCACCAAAAATCATCGGCCCTTTATTATCTTCTTGTATGACGACGTCTGCAGTACCTATTTTGATGACGTCCTTCTTTGTTGTCCTTTTGGTTGCTGTAGGTACATGCCCCCCTGCCGGATTGGTCGGCCTTGGAGGCCGAGTGGTTCGGCAATCCTATTGGGTGTGTGCCTGATGACCGGATTGAGCGGTGCTTAATCGGTCTTGTACTGGTGGCGCTAACCTGTCAAAAACGGATGTTTGGGGTGCCCCCCAAGTAGGGTACTGTGGCATCCCAAATGAATATGGTGGTATGCCCCACATTTGATTTGGAACATATGGTGGAGGCATGTATGTGTATGGATATGGCATAGGTGGATATGGAGGTGGAGGTGTCCATACAGGCATGTTAGGTCTCACTTGTACAGTATGACCTTTCATTTCTTCCGATTTGTGGGGTGGTCCAATCGGCCTGACCTGACGCTGCTCATGAATGGGTGAGCGGGGTCGCTTTGCTGGCCGGTCCCTAGGGCCGGCCTTCTTTTTCACGTATTTAGACAACAATTGATCGAAAGTTAGGCCGGACCTGACCAGTCGACCAGCTGATTTAAATGTATTTGTTTTCTACGTACCTATCTTTGGTCGTCGTGGTTTGAAGGTACGTGGCCGCTGTGAGTCCTGAGCATGGCCGGTCCGTCCGCTGGTGTCCCCCGGACCGTCCGCGTCTAGATGGCGGACCGTCCGTGATGAGCAGAACGGGTTCCTGCGCCTGTCTCCCTGTCTGTGTTTGCCCCCCAGTCCCGGAGGCTGTGATGGTCACCTTCAAAGTCTCCCCTCCATCAGGAGTCTTCTCGACCACCACTTTCCTGCAAGAGATTTTAATATTCCCACCGGCCTTTCCTGCATTGCCGATGATTATCTTTTTGCCTTTGCCTTCATCGGCTGCGTTTGGCCGAGCCAGGACTTTCTTGCCCTCAAAGTCGATCATGTTCATCGGAAAGGGCTCCGTGTCCACCTGCATTTCCTGAAATTTCAATCGTCCTTCGTTAATGGCCGATTGAATCTGTCGACGGAATACATTACAATCATTAGTGGCATGAGAAAATGAGTTATGCCACTTGCAGTATGCACGACGTTTTAGCTCGTCGGCGGATGGAACAGTGTGATTTATTTTAATATTGCCATTTTTAAGTAACTCATCAAATATTTTATCACATTTACCAACATTAAATGTAAACTTTACCTCCTCTTGCCGTTTCTTTTGAACCAGCTGTAAGGAGGAACAAGCTGAAGATTTGGCCTGTTTTGGCCAAACCATTTCAGCAGCATATACTTCTGCTGATTCGTCATCTGAGCTACTTTGGTCGCATTCTACTATATGTACGTTGTGACGAATTGTTTTAGCAGTTTCTTTGCTTCGGCTTTCACAAGCCGAAGCTCTCTGGTGTAACTATGCTAGTGTAAAAAATTGGATGCCTTCTAATCTTTCTTTTAAATAATATCGAAGACCATTAAAGGCTAATCCTGCTAGCTGTTTTCTGCTAAATGAATTTGGAAGCATCGGTTTCTTGTATCTCGGAATCTCTGGATGTAATCATTAACCGATTCATCTTTTGCTTGTCGTAATGACACTAAATCTACTAAATCCAACTCATAGTCACCGGAGAAAAAATGATCATGAAATTTTTGTTCTAGATCCCCCCATGATGAAATGGAATTAGGAGGTAAAGTGGCGTACCATGCAAACGCAGTTCCTGTTAAAGATAATGAAAATAAACGTACGCGAAATGCCTCTGTGTCGGCCAACTCTCCTAATTGTGCTAAAAATTGGCCTATGTGTTCACGTGTGTTCTTTCCTTGATCACCCGAAAATTTTGTGAATTCGGGTATCCTGGTTCCCTGTGGGTATGGGTGGTGATCAAATCGGCTGTCATAAGGTTTCCGATATGATTGCCCCCCAGGGACCATGCTTACTCCGAGCTTATCTCGGAACGCCCCAGCTATTTCTTCCCTTACTATATCAATGGCAGCCGGTGCGAGACCACCGGCTCTCTGGTCAAACATAGGTGGGGTTGGCTGGATATTAGCATGTTGTCTTTCCCCCATTGGTTTGATCTACGTGGTGCATTGCCACTTGCCCTATATGGTTCATATGTTTGATCGTTCCTTTCCGGCCTTCTAGGTGGGACCGAAAAGTTTTCCTGGGCTCTAGATCTCGAATTAATGGGTTGATGCATTGCATAGCGCGACGGGATGTGTTGCTGGGACGGGTGAGGATTCAGGTAACAATCCTCCTAAAAAAGGTCATGCGCGGACTGTCCGGACATTGGCCCGGACCATCCGTGATTATATGCGGACCGTCCGTCGTTGTATGCAGACGGTCCAACTGGGTAGTTTAGGTTTTGTGCTGTATGTGGTGGCTCGGGCGCATATCTAGGTAACTCATTAAAAATAGGCCCGACTGTTGCTGGCCCGGACGGTCCGCGCTCACGTGAGGACGGTCCGGGCATGTGCAGATCGGCTGATTTGCTGCCGATTTGCGGTTGCTCAGGGTATGTGTCCATCGGCATCCCATAAAGGGGTTGTGACTGGTCGTGACAACCTGTAGCCGATGTATTACGCGTGTTACCCCCTAACTCAACCTCGTGCGAAGGAAAATTTGCGATATTATATTTATCAAATGCACGTACTAGTCTCTTAAAATCGCTTTGCATACCCCCTATGATGTTCTGCATTTGTTCACGTTGCTCTTCTACATAATTTCTAAGAGATTGTAGCTCGTTGGTATTACTTACATTGGGGATATCTGGTGTGAGTTGGAGCGACGCCGGGTCCGTCGCCCGATGTCGGACGACCTTATTGTTTCTGTCCACTTTGAAGTTGGCCAAGAATTTTGCTTTTGCCTCCTGGATCATACGCTCCTTGTGCTCCTCAAACTGGAGCTGTTCGTCAGCCGGCAAGGTCTCCCAAGTCGGCTCTATGATGTTGCTTGGGGAAATATCAGAGCTATCTCTTGAACCGACCATTGAGGGCCGATTTGATGCGTCTATATTTATCTTCCCCAGAGGAGTCGCCAAAAAGTATGTTGACACCCTTTTGGAGGCGCCAATCACTTCAAAAGAACCAGCGGCGGTGCTCTCTGGTCTGGCGCGGACGGTCCGCGGCACAGGGCCGGATGGTCCGCGACCTGGCGTGAGGCAGCGGTGCTCTCTGGTCAGGCGCGGACGGTCCGCGGCACAGGGCCGGACGGTCCGCGACCTGGTGCAGGAGCTCGGGTTCCCTGCCTGACGGCCGGACGGTCCGCGCGTGTGCAGGGGCGGCGGATGATCGCCGGCAGCGTCTGGATCTCGCTCCCGGGAGGAACCCCGTTGGGGAGGAGAGATCTTAGGAGTTGTCTAGGCTCGGGCAGGCCGACCTAGACTCCTCTAATCGACGTAGAGTCGAGGAGAGGCGGAGAATTTGGAGATCGAGAGGCTAAACCTAAACTAGACTAGAACTACTCCTAAGATAAAATGCGAAATAGAAGTTGTATGATTCGATTGATGATTACAAATCGGCCATAGACCTCTCTTTTTATAGAGGAGGGGACTGGACCCTTTACACGACTGGATTCCGAGCTAATTCCGCAAATCTAGCCAACAAACATAGCACAAAACTCGGAACCCTAAACTGCTCTGCGCATGCGCGGACCGTTCGGCCCACAGGCGCGGACTGTCCGGACCGCGGACCGTCCGGCCTCAGGGCCGGACCATCCGCCAGTGCTCAAAACGGTGCTCAACACGTACTCTCACAGAAACACTACCAGTTCACACGTTTCCATCTGCAGACTACAGGGAGGAGAGAGATTTGGAGTAACTCGTAGTGTTCTTCATGTTTTCCTTAAGTTTAGAGTTGCTTTTGAGGTACCCACTGCGGTAGATTTTTACTGCACCTAGAACTCTATCATAGTAGCGTATGGACCGAATTTTTTGTTTTTTAGTCTTTTTTGACAAAATTTTACAATTAGACCCTCGAAAAACTTATATATAGTTTTGGACCCGACACTCGGCACCATAGTCTATAGCGCCGAGGTAACACAGCTCGGCGCCATAGCCTATGGTGCCGAGCTCTGACCTGGCGCTAACGGCTCCTTGTGGCTAGGGCTGACGTGGCGTCGACGCGACGCCGACGTGGCCTCGTAACTCCCGAATTTTTTTGTATTTTGTCTCTTTTTCGAAAAAAATCATATTTAGACCTTAAAAAAATTTAATGTCATTTTTAAACCCTTTGCTTGGTGCCATAGTTTATGGCGCCGAAGTACCTGCTGCGCTGACACAGTCTAAACAACGTGGCGCCGATGTGGCACCGAGCTCAGCGTCACAGATTTTGGCGCCGAGCTCTGTTGTCAATCTGTGCTAGTATTCTGATCAGCTAGCCACTCGTTCTCTGCTCCGCTGGTCTAACTTTTCAGCCTGCTCTGTCGCTGTCCGCCGTGCAGATGCAGCACCAGCAGGCACGCGAGGCCCTGCAGCAGCAGCGGGCACACACGGCGAGGCACAGAGGCAGGCAACGCACAGCCGGCGCCAACGCCAAACTAGCTGCCTGCTGCCGTGCCAGTACGACGGAAGAAAGCTAAATACTACGACTGCATGCTCTGCAACAGCTGCCGACGGACAGCCGGCGCCAACGCCTTCTGTATCTGTAATCCGTTTGCTGGCATACGTGTGACCTAGCTAGATGGGGATCGGAACTGTGGTGGATATTTTCTTTTTCACCTAACTTGCATCGTCGTCTCGTCCAGGTGCAGTGCATGCATGCATGCTCCTCCACAAGATTACAGAAGCAGCACACGATGTTATGCATGCATCTAACTTGCATCATCGAACTGTGGTGGATATTTCCTTTTTCACCTAACTTGCATCATCGATGTCATGCATGCATGCTCCTTCACAAGATTACACATTATATATACGACATCATCTCCACGCATGCACTAGCATGTGAAAGGAGAATGGTGCTTGAATTGATCTACACAAGGCCTCGCTGAAAATGACAGGGCAAACTCTGCACACGCGCCCTCACCTCCAATATAAAGTAAACCGTTTGCTGGCATATCCTCCGGCATTAGCGACACGATTATTAGTCGCGGGAGGAGTCTTGTATATAACAAACTCCTTTTTTCGCGATCGCATGCTTCATTGCTCCCCCGTAGATATTTTACCTGCTAGTGATGTCGCACGATGTAGTCGTTGCCGCAGCTCAAGTCCAGCGCATGCGTGGTAAGATGACGTGCGTGAGCGCCCACAACTCTCTCTCTCTCTTTCTCTCACGGGTCGTGGAAGTCGTCGCGAGCGGGCAGGAGCCGCAGCTCCGTCGGCAGCTGTTGCAGAGCACGCAGTCGTAGTAGCTTAGGCTATCCGCAGCCGTTACCCCTAAATTTTTCCCCCTATATCACTTTTTCCCCCTATTTTCCTCCCTATTTTTTCATCTCCCGCAGCGGTTCCCCCTAAATACTCCCCTTATACCCCACTACCACTATAAAATATCATTTTCTATACCTACTATCAATTTTTTATCTACTAACAATTACTCGTGGGCCCACAGCACAGTGTTTAGGGTGATGAACAGTGACACGCTAGATCTGGGGGGAGAGAGAAGGGGGCCAGCACGTAGGGGGTGTTGTAGGGGGCACCGTGCGGCCGTGGGGTGCCCCCTACAGCCCCCATACAAGGGGAGGGGAAGGGGAGGGGGATGCGTTGCCCACAGCCTTAGCTTTCCATCGTACTGGCACGGCAGCAGGCAGCTATAGCTTGGCGTTGGCGCCGGCTGTGTGTTGCCTGCCTCGCCGCGTGTGCCCGCTGCTGCTGCAGGGCCTCGCGTGCCTGCTGGTGCTGCATCTGCACGACGGACAGCGACTGAGCAGGCTGAAAAGTTGACCAGCAGAGTGGCTAGCTCATCAAAATACAGGCACAGATTGACAATCAAGCTCGGCGCCAACATCTGTGGCGCCGAGTTTGGTGCCACGATGTTTGGATTGTGCCAGCATAGCAGGTACCTCGGCGCCATTGGCTATGGCGCCGAGCTGTGTTACCTCGGCGCCACATGCTGTGGCGCCGAGCAAAGGGTCCAAAAATGACATTAAATTTTTTTAGGATCTAAACGTGATTATTTTTCCAAAAAAAGGACAAAATGCAAAAAATTCGGTCGTAACTCGGCGCCACAGATCTTGGCGCCGAGCTATAGAGGCCTATAAAACGGCCGCGCTGCTGGCCGAGAAGACCTCATCTCCCCTCAGTTCAAAACTTCGTCAAAAGTTGTTGTATTCAAAGTTTCGAGTTGCAACACTTCGTAGACCGAGGTATGATGTCTCACTGATTCGTTTTGTATATTGGGTTGTAATTTTTCGATTATTAGTTTCCAATGTTGCTCCTAGAATATATAGTATTGTTAATATGATGAGTACATTTGATTTGATAGTTTGTGTAAACCGATTATAAAGTCTATTAGGTACAAGTGTTAATTATAATCGTTTCTTAGATGAAAGACATGTACCGAGAGACGTTGTGGCAGAAGAGAGGTCGTCCTCGGGAGTTATATCCGGACGTATCTAGTAAGGATGCTCCTGTTCGTCCTGAACTTTCTGTACCTAACTGTGACTGTGGCAGACTGGCTTGGGTATGTCAATCCAAACATCCAGACACGGTTGCTCGCTGCTTCTACCTTTGTGGCGGTTTTAACGTACGTAGCTTATGACTTGTGACTTTATATTGTCCAGATTTTTTGTTTACTAGATGTGTAATGATGCTTCGTTCCATTGTTTTAGGAGCACATGAGTTGTTTTCTTTTTTCAGTGGATCGACGGTCCTGATAAATTTGACCCTCGATATCTTCTTTTCGCTAATTGGTTGTGTGAAAGGACTAGTCATGAGCGTTTTAAGCGTTGGGTACCTCCTCCCCTGAATCCTCCACCAATGATGGATGCGGAGAAAGAGGTAGCAACAGAAAGAAGAATGGACTCGCTGCCTCGATGCTATTGTGGAGATCGTGTTGTCATCGACGAAGACACTGCGAAGCACTTCGTGTGTCCGAACATTGATTATGTGAGCCCATCGATGCGCTAAATGTATAAATTTGTTATTTTTTACAATAAATTACTAATTTATTCTCCTGCAGCCATACGGGTGGCGTAAGTGTCATTTCAGAGAGTGGTTGTATGGTCATTTGTCCCATATGGACAGCCTTATGTCTTGTGCTTCGCGGAAAAAGAAATCGGGCCGAAGTCTCCTAGGCCCTAGTTCGGGATGTGGATTTGAGCAATGTTGATCCCATGGACCATTGGCCAATTGGGCTGCAAAGTTTGCCTATTATTTACCCTTTTCATTTTCTAAAAAAATATTTTTTATAAAAAACTCGGTCGGTAAAGAAAAGATCGTCCCATGGTATTTTATATTAAGAAGAAGCTCAATGGAATTCTCTACCGAGAAAGGTCACAAAAGTTGGCCTCGTATAGGGATGGTAATGAGTCGGGTTAGGGTTGGGTGGAACAAAAACCCGCCCGCGATCACACCCGTAAAGTTTACCTAAACCCTCTCGCGATCACACCCGCGGGTGCCATTCCAAACCCGCATCCAAATCCATCGGTTTTTGGGTTGGGTTTCGATCACCCGCGGGGTTTTTACTCAATGTACACTTTTAAACAATAATTCCATTATAAAAAATTAAATGCTAATACTAATTAAGTTTGTCGGGTACCGAAATTAGGGGTACCCCCAACACTTCTAATCACGGCTGGTAAACACCTTCACAGCAAACCATGAAGGCTTACGGCTCGGGTCAGAGTCAAAGCTTCGTCTACTAAGGGACGCGGTCTCACCCCGCCCGAGCTCGGCCTCGGGCAGAACAGTGGTATCGGACGAGTCCACGCCTCGCCCGAGGGTCTCTTCAGACAGTGAGTGCACCCTCGGCTCCGTCAAAGACAAGCCTTGTCGTACAAGCGACTTTGGCCAAATCGTCTTACCAGCCGACCGTGTTGCATGCGCATTTAATGCTGGGTCGCCTGGCACCTTATCCTGACACGCGCGCCTCAGTCGGCAAGGTCGAAGTGACCGCAGTCACTTCGCCCTTTCACTGACCGATCTGATAGGAAAACAGCACCGCCCGCCCTGCTCCGGCTGCTGTGCCAACCACCCAGGCGAAACCGACAACGGTCGAGTTCAGCCTCGGGCGCAATAGGAAGCTCCGCCTCGCTCGACCCCAGGGCTCGGCCTCGGCCTCGGCCTCGAGAGGAAATCTCCGCCTCGCCCGACCCCAGGGCTCGGTCTCGGCCCCAGCCTCGGGAAGGATCACGTCCTCGCCCGACCCTGGGTCTCGGCCCTAGCCTCGGCCTCAGAGGAGTCGCCGCCTCGCCCGACCTCAGGCTCGGATCAACCACCCTACTCCTAGCTAACTCACGCTACGAAGGAATAAGACCGACGTCCCATCAAGCTTACCCCGGTAACAGGCGATGGTGGTTTCCCGCATGCAACCATGACGTCGGTGGTCCTCAAGCCCCCTACGGAAGCAAGGAGACGTCAGCAAGATCCATGCAGCGCCAATAGCTGTACTGCTACAGGGTTCAAGGCACTTCTCCGACGGCCACGATACTACCTCTATAGGACTCGAGACGTCTCCCTGACGGCCACGTTGTTATCTGTACAGGGCTCAGGGCACTCCCCTGCCAGCCACGTTAGCTCCCAGCTACACCCCATTGTATAGCTGGGCATCTCCTTACGTCTATAAAAGGGGGTGTCCAGGGCCCCACGAGGGGGGACGAAGAGGGGAGTGAGGGGACGAAGGGACGAGCATACGAACATACGAAGCATACGTACGCACGGCGGGAGAAGACGAGCAGGGGCCGAACCCTCTCTCTCTCTCTCGCTCTCTGCTACTCGCCCTCTCTCGCTCTCACTCTCTCGCAACGCTTGTAACCCCTACTACGAGCATCCTGGTGCAGGATAATACAAGGCTCATTCCCCCACTTGTGTTCCATCCCGCGCCAACCCATCTGGGCAGGGGCACGCAGCGACAAATTTACTCGTCGGTCCAGGGACCCCCCGGGTCCGAAACGCCGACAGTTGGCGTGCTAGGTAGGGGTTCGGCTGCGTGTTAACGAACACTTTCCCATTGAGTTCCAGATTGGTAGACTTCAGCAACCTCTGCAGCCCGGGACGGTGCTGAAAGGGAAATAGGCTTACACCTTTTCCTAATTGATTTTGGTGGTTGAATTGCCCAACACAAATAATTGGACTAACTAGTTTGCTCTAGAATAAATGTTCTACAGGTGCCAAAGGTTCACATCAAACCAATATAAAGTCAAAAGAAAGGGCTAAAAGGAAAGAAGCAAAGGAAACCGAAGTGCTCCCTGGTCTGGCGCACCGGACTGTGTCCGGTGCACCAGGGAAGAACGACTTCAAACTCGTCACCTTCGGGAAAATCAGAGGGCGCTTCGCTATAATTCACCGGACCGTCCGGTGCGCCAGCGGAGCAACGGTCATCTGCGCGCAACGGTCGACTCTGCAAAGCAAACAGTGCAAATCAGATGTCAGAGCAGCGGTCAGAGGGGCACCGGACTGTCCGATGTCGCACCAGACTGTCCGGTGCCACATGAGGACAAAGCCTCCAACGGTCGACCAGCTCCAAGCCCTAACGGGAGGATGACGTGGCGGCACACCGGACACTGTCCGGTGGCGCACCGGACTGTCCGGTGCGCCCATCGCCAGCAGCCTTCTCCAACGACTACATTTTGGATGGTGGCTATAAATACCACCCCAACCGGCCACTTCAAGGTGTGGGAGCCCAAGCAACATTCCAAGTCATCTAGTTGACATACTCAAGCCCTCCCAACCACATATATTCATTGATCCATCCTATACACAAGATTTAGACCACTACAACCAACACAAGTGCCACAAAAGATAGAGCAAGCAAGAGAGAGCTACTCATTTGAGTTTAGCACTAGTGCCTTGTGAGATTCATTGAGAGATAGTGTGTGCTACTTCTTTGTGTTCCTTTGCGCGTGGAGTTTTGACTCCCATTGAACTTCCTCCAAAGTTTTGGAGGCTTGTAAAGCTAGCAAGACACACCAAAGAGTGTGGTGGTCCTTGTGGGATCTTGGGTGATCCGTGAGAAGAAGAAGAGCTCGCCGGTCTTGCGTGATCGGTGGAGAGAGGGAAATGGTTGAAAGAGACCCGTCCTTAGTGGACTCCTCAAAGGGGACTAGGCCTTCGAGGGCCGAACCTCGGTAAAACAAATCATCCGTGTCTCGTGTGCTTATTGCTTGTGATTTGTTTGTGCTTTCCCCTTCCAAGTTCTTCTTGCACGACTTGTTTGTGCTTTCTCTTTATAAGTTCTTCTTGCACTATTCTTTGCTAATATTATTTGGTGTTGCTTAAAGTTAAATTCTCATTTAGTAAAGCAACACCTTGCAAGGAAGAACTTAAGTGATTACTCTTTTTATCTAAGCTCTCATGCTTTATTCTCATAGACTTATTAGTAGTATTGTTTTGTCAATTCCGCATTATTTGAAAGCAATACTCTTTACAAGCAAAGGACTTAGTTTTTATACTTCGATAATTGTGTATCTTGTTCTAACCACTCATCAAGGGATCTAGGAGGGGTGTAAAGTTATAATTTTCAGGTTTCGCCTATCCACCCCCCTCTAGGCGACTTTCAATTGGTATCAGAGCTAGGCACTTCATATTGAGTCTTACAACTCGAAGTGATGGCTCGTAAAAGATCCCAAAAGAACAAGAAGACATCTTCCAAGGAGAATAAGGAGGTAACTCTTGAGATATTACTTCCCGATTGTTCTAATTATGATTCATGGTCCACTAGGGTAATAAATGCTTTTAGGACCGTAAATCCTCAATTAGAACAAATTATAGACAAGAGTATATTCCCCTCTAATTATAATAGAAAAATTATTTTCGAGGAAGATCAAAGATGTTTTCGCTTAAACTACCTAGCTTATGACATCTTAAGTAATTCTCTTAGCAATGAAGATTATCGTGCCTTCATATAAAATTATAATGAATCCATTCATGATGCGCATGATATTTGGACTAGAATTAAAATCAAATTTGATGAGTCCAAACATGATAGTTCATTTTGTGCTTCTACTTCCTTTGGTCTTTGTGATACTAACCCTTGCAAGGAATAAGAAGAAAATGATCAATGGAGACCAAACGATGAATCCACCTCTCCAAAAGGTTTGTCTTCCCATTTCGATTCCCACATATGTTGTGTGGCTAATGAAAATGATAGCGGAAGCACAAATGAGTATGAGGAGGAAGAAAGAAGCTTCTTGCAACTCTACGCTCGCTTAAGCCAAGAAGATAAGGCGGTCATGCTCAAACTTCTAAAAAGAGCGAGAGAGCAAAGCGAGGCTCGTCAAAAGCTAGAAGATATTCTCTCCATAAAAATGCTAAGCTTTGACGAGTTGACTAAAGAACATGAGGAGCTAAAGTGCTCTCATGTTGATTTGGTCCAAAGGTATGAAACTATTTCAATTGAGCAAGATAACTCTTTACATTGTATCGCTCAATTAGTAAATAGGAATGGCTTACTTAAGGACCAAGTAGAAAAGCTAAAATTTGAAAATCTAGCTTTTCAAGATAAATATGATATGCTTCTATGTTCTCATGAAAATCTTATGAAAGATCATATCATATTAAATATTGCTCATGAGGTTGTGATAGAAAACTTAAAATTCCAACAACCTCACTCATGCACATGTATTCAAATTGAAACTACATTACCATGTGCTAATGCTTGTTGTCCGTCGACAAGCAAATCTTTCTTTGAGCTAAAATTTGTAGGAACAAATGATGATACATATCAAAAGCTCAAAGAAGAAAATGAGAGGCTAAAATTGAGCTTGACACAACTAAAAGGGAAGTGCATTGCTCAACCTTCTCAAGATAACTGTGATCACATGGTGAAGAAGCTTGAGACGGGAACAACCGTGGCATGCACTGAATCCCTTGAAGAAAATGTCAAGGACTTGAGGATTGACAAGAGGAAGGAACAAAAGAAGAAAATCAATACCTCTTCGAAAAGCCTCAACCATGCCTCCACAAAAGGTAACATCCAAGGTAATAATCAAGCCACACTTCACACTAAGAGAAGTAAGAAGTGTAGTGAATGCTTTGAAAAGGGACACTCGATTAGAGCATGTCCCTATATACAAAATGACTTGATTATTAGCAAGGATGATAAATCATGTTTTAAATGCTCCAAGAAGGGACACTTATTTAGATCTTGTCCCCATTTAAAACAAAAAGGCATAATGTTAGAAAAGAAAATATTAACTAACCATGTAGCAAGCAAGAAGCAAGGAAGGAAGAAATCTTCAAAGCTTGAAGATCGCCTATGCTACATATGCCGAAAGAAGGAACATCAATGTAAAGATTGTCCCATTGGTAACAACCCCACTCCTAGCTTGTCAATTAATTCTCATGTAACTAGGCAACCCAAAATTGCAACTTGTGCTAGAAAGGTAATGAGTTTACCTAGTGCTAACACAAAGGACTTTTGGGTTCCTAGATCTTTGTTGACTAACCGTGATGGACCCATCAAGCGATGGGTACCAAAATGTACTTGACAAGCTTTGCAGGAAAAGGAGATGATATGAAGCTTTGGGGTGCTTGAGAGAGTCAAGTCAATTCTTATTAACTCAAGCTATCAATATTCAATGATCTATATCCATGATTGACCCAAAGTTATTATTTCAAAATTGTTATGTCTAAAACTCATATCATCTCGGGGAAGATATTGATGTTGTAGGAAATAAAGAATTATCTTGTGCGGAAAAATCAAGGCCTACAACATGGAGGAAAGCCGAAGGATGGTAACATCTATGTTTTTAAGTGCAAGTATCTTAAATTACTATTTCTTATGTGTCTTGTGTAGCACTTAAAAACATAGAAATGTGTAGCACTTCAAATGTCTTCAAATTTATATTACCATTCTTTGAAGAATTTCCTCTCATATGGTAGATTGCATATTCATCATTTCTACTCTATGGCAATCTACATACTTCTATTATTGCCATGATTCTAGATATAGAGAGATATTTCAAGTTCTTAAAAGAATAAGGTGTCATGTAAGGAATTCAAATCCTTAGGACACTTATAAAAGGAAAACTCTCTCTATAACTAGAATAGTGAGACTAATGATTTTATCTAAGTAACCCAAGTAGTCTCACTTATAGAGAATAAGTTTCTCTTTGGAAATGTGTAATCTAACATGAAAAGAAAAATCAATCCAATGATTTATGATGTGTTTCTACTTGCTTAAATTGGATTTGATTCTTTCACATTTATCGCTTTCCATATCATGAATTAGATTTATACCCGTAATCTTAAAGGATTATTTGTGCTTATTTTATGAGTTAAAATTAAGCATAACATCATCTATGGATAATCTAGTTCATGCTATGAAGTTTCCATGTTTTAGTAATCTAGCTTTTCATTCCTTATCAAAAATGATTACAAAAATGGAAACTAGTGCTTGTGTTACTAACAAAGTATCTCTTGAGCCTACTTATGAATATCTACAAAAGAGAAAGTGCACAAGCCTCATGGGTTGCTCTTCACCTAAAGGAAGAAAGGTAAAAGCAAAGGTATGGGAACTCATCTTCTTAATCAAATTTAGTTCCCATCTCAATGGCTATTTAATCTAAATTATCATATTCTACGCATGTGAGGAATAGATTCGTTATTAGACCTAAATCAGCAAGACGTGCATTCAATATCATTCTTTTAAATGCTCATGTCCATCAAGATCTAAGTCATGCATTTGCGATATATATATATATGTTATCATATTGATTTGCTTCCAAGTAATGATTACTAAATTCAATATGATGGAGTAAAAATTCCAATGATTGATTAAAATGCTTAAAAAGTGCATATTCCTCCTTCTCAAATGAAATGCACTAATGTTAAGGATTTTACTTTATGTCTGTGTGACTTATGGATGATGAATTGTGCTTATTTCCTATCTAAAAGAAATCATCCTTCATTATATACTCCCTTGTGTTACTAACATCCTTCTTGAGTATTTTCAATAAGTTTGGAAGGAAAAAGAAGCCACTGCAAAGGGAGGACTCTCAAATGAAAGAGGAGGACATCAAGAACAACACCACCTACTTCTACAAAACAATCAATGGTGTGGTTGTGAGTATTCTAAATCCTTTTCATTGAGAGAATGTCAGGCTAAGGTGTTTATTGCAAATCTTATAAGCCTTGATCAAGATGTATAATGCTTCTCCCTACACATCTCTAAAATAAATACATCCATTCAATTCATTCAAATTCTTGATGCATATCTTTAGGGGGAGCTTCTTTCTATATCTTGATTATGTTTAGACTATCGCTTTATCTTAATAATCTCATATAGTCTCATATATAAGATTAAGTTTCTCATGAAGTTTGCTACTGCTTTTCAATTATATCCTTCGCTGCTAAAGTAGCATATTTACTGGATTCTCCTATTTTAAGCTTATCTAATGCATATGTTGTTCTTTTGATCACATCTATTATTTGTTTGATCATTGAATAAACACGTATGTTTCTTAGTGCCTTATATACTATCAATCAATATCTCTATTGATATGCACTAAGTTAAAAGGAGAATTCATGATACATTTATGCAACTTGTGATCCATTTGATATATGCTAACAATAACTTGGAAAAGGATCACTAGTTGTAGAACTCTCTATTGTGCAAAATATTTCCATACATTGTCTTGAATTTAGGTCTTAAGCAACTAAGACTAAGGGCAAAGCACAATGAAAAGAGCGTCTCTATGTGAAGGTACAAAAGGGTAAAATTACTTCCTTTCATTTAATCTTGTACCTAAATCTTCCTATACTTTCTTTACATATCTTGTATAAAAGGAAGAGAAAGCATGTCCATGCATTATCCCTGCTCCATATCTAGTTTAACTTCTCAAAAATTCATTCCTGCTTTAATGCATCCTTGTTGAAACTAGATGAAGTGCTTTTGTTGTCAAAGAGCTTAAAGCTTAACCTTGTAACAAGGATAAGCTGCCTTTGTTCCAAAGGTGGATAGTCCTTAAGTCTCTTTGAAATCCTTAAGGGAAAATGCCTAAATTGTTCATAACATGCTTTCATAAGTGCATAAACTGTCATGAGCATCACACTTATACTATGACACAATGCACTTCACGTTCTGTATGATGTAAGTATGTTCTCATTAACCTAATTATGTGCAATTGGTATTTAAGGCCAAAATATGTGTTTCTCTCCATGCACATATTTAGGGGGAGCAAACTATATTATATAGAACTATGATCATGCTTAATTTGATATATCCTTTTGATCATATCGCTTTTATGTCTATGACTAATGGGTTTTCAAGTGTATTCTCATGCTTAGTCATAAAATTGAAAGGGAAATGGAATATTCGGCAAAGACGACGCTTCCACTCAACTCCATCGGTATTATCCACTCCTTGCCGGTATTCCGCACTAACTCTCTAACTTTGGTATAATCTTCACTCCTTTACTTCCATCCAAAGGGGGAGAGAGTAGTTTAAAAGGGCTTATATTTTACTCTAAGTATCCATTTTTGGTGATTCATGCCAAAGGGGGAGAAAGTATTAGCCCAAAGCAAAAGGACCGCACCACCACCAATTTCAAAAATTTATTTGGTACGGAGTCTATTAATTGGTGAAGTTTTTTCACTTGGTATCTTATTTTAATACAATCTCAAATTCGAACACCCTCTTCAAAATTAATATCTAAAACCCTCTTGAACACTAAGAGAAGGATTTCATTAAGGGGGAGTTTTGTTTTAGTCAAAGGAAAATCATTTGAAACAGGGGGAGAAAATTTCAAAACTTGTAAATGCTTCTCAAAATCTTATTCATTTACCTTTGACTATTTGCAAAAGAACTTTGATAAGAATTTCCAAAACATTTTGCAAAACAAAACATGTGGTGCAAGCAAGGTCCAAAATCTTGAATAATTAGAAGAAAACATCCATGCATATCTATTGAGATAAATATTGGTTTCATTCCAAGCAACCTTTGCACTTACATTATGCAAACTAGTTCAATTCTATACTTTTATATTTGCTTTGGTTTGTGTTGGCATCAATCACCAAAAAGGGGGAGATTGAAAGGGAAATAGGCTTACACCTTTTCCTAATTGATTTTGGTGGTTGAATTGTCCAACACAAATAATTGGACTAACTAGTTTGCTCTAGAATAAATGTTCTACAGGTGCCAAAGGTTCACATCAAACCAATATAAAGTCAAAAGAAAGGGCTAAAAGGAAAGGAGTAAAGGAAACCAAAGTGCTCCCTGGTCTGGCGCACCGGACTGTCCGGTGTGCCACCGGACAGTGTCCGGTGCCCCAGGGAAGAACGACTTCAAACTCGTCACCTTCGGGAAAATCAGAGGGTGCTCCGCTATAATTCACCGGACCGTCCGGTGACGCACCGAAAAGTGTCCGGTGGCGCACCGGACTGTCCGGTGCGCCAGCGGAGCAACGGTCATCTGCACGCAACGGTCGACTCTGCAAAGCAAACAGTGCAAATCAGATGTCAGAGCAGCGGTCAGAGGGGCACCGGACTGTCCGGTGTCGCACCGGACTGTCCGGTGCCACATGAGGACAAAGCCTCCAACGGTCGACCAGCTCCAAGCCCTAACGGGAGGATGACGTGGTGGCACACCGGACACTGTCCGGTGGCGCACCGGACTGTCCGGTGCGCCCATCGCCAGCAGCCTTCTCCAACGGCTACATTTTGGATGGTGGCTATAAATACCACCCCAACTGGCCACTTCAAGGTGTGGGAGCCCAAGCAACATTCCAAGTCATCTAGTTGACATACTCAAGCCCTCCCAACCACATATATTCATTGATCCATCCTATACACAAGATTTAGACCACTACAACCAACACAAGTGCCACAAAAGATAGAGCAAGCAAGAGAGAGCTACTCATTTGAGTTTAGCACTAGTGCCTTGTGAGATTCATTGAGAGATAGTGTGTGCTACTTCTTTGTGTTCCTTTGCGCGTGGAGTTTTGACTCCCATTGAACTTCCTCCAAAGTTTTGGAGGCTTGTAAAGCTAGCAAGAGACACCAAAGAGTGTGGTGGTCCTTGCGGGATCTTGGGTGATCCGTGAGAAGAAGAAGAGCTCGCCGGTCTTGCGTGATCGGTGGAGAGAAGGAAATGGTTGAAAGAGACCCATCCTTAATGGACTCCTCAACGGGGACTAGGCCTTCGAGGGCCGAACCTCGGTAAAACAAATCACCAGTGTCTCATTGCTTGTGATTTGTTTGTGCTTTCCCCTTCCAAGTTCTTCTTGCACGATTTGTTTGTGCTTTCTCTTTACAAGTTCTTCTTGCACTATTCTTTGCTAATATTATTTGGTGTTGCTTAAAGTTAAATTCTCATTTAGTAAAGCAACACCTTGCAAGGAAGAACTTAAGTGATTACTCTTTTTATCTAAGCCCTCTTGCTTTATTCTCATAGACTTATTAGTAGTATTGTTTTGTCAATTCTGCATTATTTGAAAGCAATACTCTTTACAAGCAAAGGACTTAGTTTTTATACTCTGATAATTGTGTATCTTGTTCTAACCACTCATCAAGGGATCTAGGAGGGGTGTAAAGTTATAATTTTCAGGTTTCGCCTATCCACCCCCCATCTAGGCGACTTTCAGGTGCTCCGCTTTGGGAGTCTCGAGTTCATGTCCCTCGACGGCAGCTACGACATGGTACTCCTCCCTCCGCATCGCGACGACAACGACAGTCAACGGCTCGCGCGGCGGAGGCGACCTCCACGACGGCATCTCCCCGCGCGGAAGAGGAACACTCCGGTCATCCCCGCCACCCTCCTCGACGGAGGAGAAGGAGACGGGGCAACCGTGGCCACGCAGGAGGCGGCACCTTATCGGCTGTCGAACCAGAGCGAGCCGACAACGCTGGCACTCCTCCGGGGGACATGTCGGGTATTGTCCTCGCGCCTGGGACAACGGCGAGCACCGCTTCCCCGCAACGAGCCAGCCCCAAGCGGACCGACGACGCCAGCACCCTCGCGAAGGACCTGCTGGGCGTCACCCTCGTACCTGAGATGATGGTGTGTTCCGCCCCCGACGCGACTTCACCACCTTCCATCGATCAAAAGGTACCGTCCGTATACCATCCTGTTCCCTTTCGATTCAGCTTCGATCCACCTAGCGACCCCGCTACGGTGAGCGCTTTCGAAAAGGCATTTCCAAACCTTCCGGGGTACCATATGAGGTCGACCTGGGACCGACTGACAGCCGTCTCAACCTCCGGACCAGCGGGTTCTGAGGAAGAGGATGACCCCGACTTTGGTTGGGATTTCTCTGGCCTCGATGACCCCGGTGCCATGCGGGACTTCATGTCCGCATGTGACCACTACCTCTCCGGTTGCTCTGACGATGGCCACAGCCTTGACGACGAGGGTTACGGCCCAAGTCACGAATGTTTCCACGTCGATCAGGGGGATCACGATGAAGGCAACCGCCTCGGTATGTTGGAGGTTGACGATCCCCCTAGACCCGCATCTCGCGTCGACATCCTACGGGAGCTAGCTATGGTCCTAGTCCCTGCGGGGGGTCGGGACACACAGCTCGAGCAAATCCGTGAGATGTAGGCCTAGGTCGACGAGGAAGCAGGGCGGCTTGTGCAGCTCCGACAGAACATCAAACAAGAGCGGGCGGGCCGAACACTCGCCGGAGGAGCCTGTCATCGGGCCCGGAACGTCCAGCGCCGCATCGTCAACAATGCTAGGGCAGCGCTGCCCCCGGCCGTTAGCGGGTTCGGCCAGGACCTAGCTGCAGCGGCGATGCTACTTCGAACCATGCCAGAGCCATCCACCACCAAGGGACAACGTATCCAGGGCGAACTCAAGGATCTCCTAGAAGGCGCCGCAGTTAGACGAGCTGAGAGCTTCGCCTCTCGGAGGCGAGCTGACCCCTCAGAGCATCACGCGACATCCTCCCGACACATGTGGGAGGCCTCGGTCCATTCCGAGCACACGCGGGACGAGGCACCTACCGCCTGAGATCGCCTTGGCAACGAGCATCACCATCGCGACCATCGAGCCTGCCTCGATGAGAAGGTGCTCCGAGGCTACCATCCCAGGCATGGGGGACGCTGTGACAGCGAGGAGGATCGGAGCCCCTCGCCCGAGCCACCCGGTCCGCGAGTCTTCAGCCGGGCCATACGACGAGCGTCGTTCCCCGCCCGTTTCCGAGCCCCGACTACCATCTACAAGTACTCGGGGGAGACGAGGCCGGAGCTGTGACTCGCGGACTACCGACTGGATTGCCAGTTGGGAGGAGCGGACGATGACAACCTCATCATCCATAATCTACCCCTTTTCCTCTCCGACGTTGCCCGGGCATGGCTGGAGCATCTGCCTCCTACGCAGATCTCCGACTGGGTTAACCTAGTCAAGGCTTTCGCGGGAAATTTCCAGTGCACGTACGTGCGCCCTGGGAACTCATGGGATCTCCGAAGCTGCCGCCAGCAGCCTAGGGAATCCCTCCGAGAGTACATCTGATGGTTTTCAAAGCAGCGCACCGAGCTGCCTAACATCACCGACTCGGACGTCATCGGAGCTTTCCTCGCCGGCACCACTTGCCGAGACCTGGTGAGCAAACTGGGGCGCAAGACTCCCACCAGGGCGAGCGAACTGATGGACGTCGCCACCAAGTTTGCCTTAGGTCAGGAGGCGGTCAAGGCCATCTTTCGGAAAGACAAGCAACCTCAGGGGGAACTGAAGGAAGACGCCCCCGAGGCATCCACCCAGCGTGGTGCGAAGAAGAAGGCGCAAGCGAAGCGCAACGCCGCTCACGCGAATCTTGTCGCTGCTGCCGAGCACAGGAACCCTCGGAAGCCCCCTGGAGGGGTCGACGCGTTCGACAAGATGCTCAAAGAGTCGTGTCCCTATCACCAGGGTCCCATCAAGCACACCCTTGAAGAATGTGTCATGCTCCAGCGCTACTTCCATAAGGCGAGGCCCCGACGAAAGATGGCAAGGGCCAAGGCAACAACAAAAAGGAGGGCGACAAGGAAGAGGAGTTCCCCGAGATCCACAACTGCTTCATGATTTACGGCGGGCAGGTGGCGAACGCCTCGGCTCGACACCGCAAGCGGGAGCGCCGGGAGGTCTGCTCGGTAAAGGTGGTAGCGCCAGCCTACCTAGACTGGTCTGACAAGCCTATCACCTTCGACCGAGGCGACCACCCCGACTTCGTGCCAAGCCCAGGGAGGTACCCGCTCATCGTCGATCCGATCATCGGCAACGTTAGGCTCTCCAAGGTCCTCATGGACGGAGGCAGCAGCCTCAACATCATCTACGCCGAGACCCTGGAACTCTTGGGGGTTGATCGGTCCGAGGTCCGGGCCGGTGCGGCACCCTTCCACGGGATCGCACCCGGAAAGCGTATCCTGCCCTTCGGGCGGATAAACTTGCCCGTCTGCTTCGGGGCTCCCTCCAATTTTTGAAAGGAAACCCTCACCTTCGAGGTGGTCGGATTCCGAGGGACCTACCACGCGGTGTTGGGAAGGCCGCACTACGCCAAGTTCATGGCCGTCCCCAACTACACCTACCTCAAGCTCAAGATGTCGGGCCCAAACGGGATCATCACCGTCGGATCCACGTACCGCCACACGTATGAATGCGACGTGGAATGCATGGAGTACGCTGAGGCCCTCGCCGAGTCCGAGGCCCTCATCGCCGACCTGGAACGCCTCTCCAAGGAGGCACCCGACGCGAAGCGGCACGCCGGAAACTTCGAACCAGTCGAGGCGGTTAAGTCCGTCTCTCTCAACCCTAGCAACGACGCCAACAAGAAAGTTCGGATCGGCTCCGAGCTCGACCCCAAATAGGAAGCAGTGCTCGTCGACTTTCTCCGTGCAAACGCCGAAGTTTTTGTGTGGAGTCCCTCGGATATGCCAGGCATACCAAGGGATGTCGCCGAGCACTCACTAGACATCAGAGCTGGAGCCCGACCCGTGAAGCAGACCCTGCGCCGTTTTGATGAAGAAAAATGCAGGGCCATAGGCGAGGAGATCCACAAGCTACTCGCGGTAGGGTTCATCAAAGAGGTATTCCATCCCGAATGGTTAGCTAACCCTGTTCTTGTAAGGAAGAAGTATGGGAAATGGAGGATGTGCGTAGACTACACTGGTCTAAACAAAGCATGTCCAAAGGTTCCCTACCCTCTGCCTCGCATCGATCAAATTGTGGACTCCACTGCTGGGTGTGAGACCCTGTCATTCCTCGACGCCTACTCAGGCTATCACCAAATCAAGATGAAAGAGTCCGACCAGCTCGCGACTTCTTTTATCACACCTTTTGGTATGTACTGTTACACTACAATGCCATTTGGTTTGAGGAATGCAGGCGCCACCTACCAGAGGTGCATGAACCATGTGTTCGGAGAACACATCGGCAGAACGGTCGAGGCTTACGTCGATGACATCGATTGTCAAGACGAAGAAGGCCTTCGACCTCCTCTCTGACCTTGAAACGACATTCAAGTGTCTGAGGGCTAAAGGAGTGAAACTCAACCCCGAGAAGTGTGTCTTCGGTGTCCCCCGAGGCATGCTCCTAGGGTTCATCGTCTCTAGTGGGGCATAGAGGCCAACCCGGAGAAAATCGCCGCCATCACCAACATGGGGCCGATAAAAGATTTGAAAGGAGTACAGAGGGTCATGAGATGACTTGCGGCTCTGAGCCGTTTCATCTCACGCCTTGGCGAAAAGGGATTGCCCCTGTACCACCTCTTAAGGAAGACCGAGCGCTTCACTTGGACCCCCGAGGCCGAAGAAGCCCTCGGGAACTTGAAGGCACTCCTTACAAATGCACACATCTTGGTGCCCCCCGCTGCGGGAGAAGCCCTCTTGATCTACGTAGCCGCAACCACTCAGGTGGTCAGTGCCGCGGTCGTAGTCGAGAGACGAGAAGAAGGGCATATACTGCTCATCCAGAGGCTATTCTACTTCATCAGCGAAGTGCTTTCCGAGACCAAAATCCGCTACCCGCAGATCCAGAAGCTGCTCTACGCAGTGATTCTGACACGGCGGAAGCTGCGACACTACTTCGAGTCTCACCCGGTGACTGTGGTGTCATACTTTCCTCTGGGAGAGATCATCCAGTCCTGAGAGGCCTCGGGTAGGATAGCGAAATGGGCAGTGGAACTCATGGGCGAAACACTTTCATTCGCCCCTCGGAAGGCCATAAAATCCCAAGTCTTGGCCGACTTCCTGGCTGAGTGGACTGACACCCATTTGCCAATGACTCCAATTCAACCCGAGCTTTGGACCATGTACTTCGACGGGTTGCTAATGAAAATTGGAGCAGGCGCGGGCTTGCTCTTCATCTCACCCCTCAGAAAACATCTTCGCTACGTGATCCGCCTTCATTTTCCGGCGTCAAACAACGTGGCCGAGTACGAAGCATTGGTTAATGGGCTGCGCATCGCCATCGAGCTAGGGGTTTGGCGCCTCGACGCTCGTGGCGACTCACGGCTTGTCATTGACCAAGTCATGAAGAACTCCCACTGCTACGATTGGAAGATGGAGGCCTACTGTGACGAAGTTCGACGCCTGGAAGACAAGTTCTACGGGCTGGAACTCAACCACGTCGCCCGACGATTCAATGAGACTGCGAATGAGCTGGCTAAAATAGCCTCGGGGCGGACACCGATTCCCCCGAACGTCTTCTCCAGGGATATACATCGACCCTCCGTCAGGATCGACGACACGCCCGAGTTACCCTCGGCCAAGCCCGAGGAAGCCTCGGCCGAGCCCGAGGTGCCCTTGGCCATCGAGGGTGAGGCCCTACGCATCGAGGGAGACCGGAATGGGGTCACACCGGTCCCGAACTGGCAGACCCCGTACCTGGAATATCTCCTCCGAGGAGAGCTGCCCCTCGACAAGGCCGAAGCTCAGCGACTGGCTCGGCGCACCGGGTCGTTCGTTTTGTTGGGTGATGAAAAGGAGCTCTATCACCGCAGTCCCTCGGGCATCCTCCAGCGATGCATCTCCATCGCCCAAGGACAAGAGCTATTACAAGAAATACACTCGGGGGCTTGCGGCCACCATGCAGCACCTCGAGCCCTCGTGGGGAATGCCTTCCGACAAGGCTTCTACTGGCCAACCGCGGTGGCCGACGCCACTAGGATTGTACGCTCCTGCCGGGGGTGCCAATTCTACGCAAAGCAGACACACCTGCCCGCTCAGGCCCTGCAGACGATACCTATCACTTGGTCGTTTGCTGTGTGGGGTCTGGACCTCGTCGGCCCCTTGCAGAAGGCACCCGGGGGCTTCACGCACCTGCTGGTCGCCATCGACAAGTTCTCCAAGTGGATCGAGGTCTGACCCTTAACCAGTATCAGGTCCGAGCAGGCGGTGGCGTTCTTCACCAATATCATCCATCGATTTGGAGTCCCGAACTCCATCATCACCGACAATGGCACGCAGTTCACCGGAAAAAAGTTCCTGGACTTCTGCGAGGACCACCACATCCGTGTGGACTGGGCCGCCGTAGCTCACCCCATGACGAATGGGCAGGTGGAGCGTGCCAACGGTATGATTTTGCAGGGACTTAAGCCCAGGATCCACAACGACCTCAACAAGTTTGGCAAGCGGTGGATGAAGGAGCTACCCTCGGTGGTCTGGAGTCTAAAAACGACACCGAGCCGAGCCACGGGTTTCATGCCGTTCTTTCTAGTATATGGGGCCGAGTCCGTCCTCCCCATGGACCTAGAATATGGTTCCCCGAGTGAAAGTCGCCTAGAAGGGGGGGTGAATAGGGCGAAACTGATATTTACAAAGTTAATCACAACTACAAGTCAGGTTAGCGTTGGAAATATAATCGAGTCCGAGAGAGAGAGTGCAAAACAAATCGCAAGCGAATGAAGAGTGTGACACGCGGATTTGTTTTACCGAGGTTCAGTTCTCACAAACCTACTCCCCGTTGAGGTGGTCACAAAGACCGGGTCTCTTTCAACCCTTTCCCTCTCTCAAACGGTCTCACGGACCGAGTGAGCTTCTTCTTCTCAATCAAACGGGAACAAACTTCCCCGCAAGGACCACCACACAATTGGTGTCTCTTGCCTTGATTACAATTGAGTTGTTCGCAAGAAAGAATGAAAGAAAGAAGCAATCCAAGCGCAAGAGCTCAAAAGAACACAACAAATCTCTCTCACTAATCACTAAAGCCTTGTGTGGAGTTGGGAGAGGATTTGATCACTTGGGTGTGTTTAGAATTGAATGCTAGAGCTCTTGTAAGTAGTTGGAAGGTGGAAAACTTGGATGACTTGAATGTGGGGGTGGTTGGGGTATTTATAGCCCCAACCACCAAACTAGCCGTTTGGTGAAGGCTGCTATCGACGGGTGCACCGGACAGTCCGGTGCGCCACCGGACAGTGTCCGGTGCGCCAGCCACGTCACCCGGGCGTTAGGGTTCAACCATTGGAGCTCTGACGTGTGGGCCCGTCTGGCTGTCCGGTGGTGCACCAGACATGCCCTGTAGGCTGTTCGGTGTGCCACCCACACGTGCTCTGCTCCTCTACGCGCGCTGGCGCGCATTTAATGCGTTGCAGACGACCGTTGCGCTTGAAGTAGTCGTTGCTCCGCCGTTACACCGGACAGTCCAGTGTGCACCGGACATGTCCGGTGAATTATAGCGGAGCGGATTCCCGAAGCTGGCGAGTTCAGAGTCGCTCTCCTCTGGAGCACCGGACACTGTCCGGTGATGCACCGGACAGTCCGGTGAATTTTAGCGAAGCGCCTCTGAGATTTCCCGAAGGTGAAGAGTTCAGCTTGGAGTCCCCTGGTGCACCGGACACTGTCTGGTGGCACACCGGACAGTCCGGTGCGCCAGACCAGGACACACTTCGGTTATTCCTTGCTCTTTTTGTTGAACCTTTTTCTTGGTCTTTTTATTGGCTTATTGTGAACCTTTGGTACCTGTAGAACTTATAGACTTGGGCAAACTAGTTAGTCCAATTATTTGTGTTGGGCAATTCAACCACCAAAATCAATTTAGGAGTATAGGTGTAGGCCTAATTCCCTTTCAATCTCCCCCTTTTTGGTGATTGATGCCAACACAAACCAAAGCAAGTATAGAAGTGCATAATTGAACTAGTTTGCATAATGTAAGTGCAAAGGTTACTTAGAATTGAGCCAATAAATATTACTTACTGGATATGCATGGATTGTTTCTTTGTTTTTAACATTTTGGACCACGCTTGCACCACATGTTTTGTTTTTGCAAATACTTTTATAAATTCTTTTCAAGGTTCTTTTGCAAATAGTCAAAGGTAAATGAGTACGATTTTGAGATGCATTTTCAAGATTTGAAAATTTCCCCCCTGTTTCAAATGCTTTTTCCTTTGACTAAACAAAACTCCCCTTCAATAAAATTCTCCTCTTAGTGTTCAAGAGGGTTTTAAGATACCAATTTTTGAAGGTGCTACTTTCTCCCCCTTTAGAACACAATGAGATACCAATTTGAAAATCATAAGTTTTAAAAGTTGGTGGTGGTGCGGTCCTTTTGCTGCGGTCCTTTTGCTTTGGGCTTAATACTCTCCCCCTTTGGCATGAATCGCCAAAAATGGATGTTTGAGTGAAATATAAGCCCTTGCATGAACTACTTTCTCTCCCCTTTGGCAAATAATATGAGTGAAGATTATACCAAAAGACGGAGAGATGCTCGGAGCGACGGCGAAGGAAGAGTGATGGAGTGGAGTGGAAGCCTTTGTCTTCGCCGAAGACTCCAATTCCCTTTCAATACACCTATGACTTGGTTTGAAATTCACTTGAAAACACATTAGTCATAGCATATATAAAAGAGACATGATCAAAGGTATATTTATGAGCTATGTGTACAAGACATCAAAAGAAATTTCTAGAATCAAGAATATTTAGCTCATGCCTAAGTTTGGTAAAAGTTTGTTCGTCTAGTGGCTTGGTAAAGATATCGGCTAATTGATCTTTAGTATTAATGTATGCAATCTCGATATCCCCCTTTTGTTGGTGATCCCTAAGAAAATGATACCGAATGGCTATGTGTTTAGTGCGGCTATGCTCAACGGGATTATCCGCCATGCGGATTGCACTCTCATTATCACATAGAAGAGGAACTTTGGTTAATTTGTAACCATAGTCCCTAAGGGTTTGCCTCATCCAAAATAATTGCGCGCAACAATGGCCTGCGGCAATATACTCGGCTTCAGCGGTTGAAAGAGCCACAGAATTTTGCTTCTTTGAAGCCCAAGACACCAAGGACCTTCCCAAGAACTGGCAAGTCCCCGATGTGCTCTTTCTATTGATTTTGCACCCTGCCCAATCGGCATCGAAATAACCAGTTAAATCAAATGTGGATCCCCGAGGGTACCAAAGCCCAAACTTAGGAGTATAAGCCAAATATCTCAAGATTCGTTTTACGGCCGTAAGGTGAGATTCCTTAGGGTCAGCTTGGAATCTTGCACACATGCATACAGAAAGCATAATGTCCGGTCGAGATGCACATAAATAGAGTAATGAACCTATCATCGACCGGTATACCTTTTGATCTACGGATTTACCTTCCGTGTTGAGGTCGAGATGCCCATTGGTTCCCATGGGTGTCTTGATGGGCTTGGCATCCTTCATCCCAAACTTGTTTAGAATGTCTTGAGTATACTTCGTTTGGCTAATGAAGGTGCCTTCTTGGAGTTGCTTTACTTGAAATCCCAAGAAATACTTCAACTCCCCCATCATTGACATCTCGAACTTCTGTGTCATGATCCTACTAAATTCCTCACATGTAGATTCGTTAGTAGACCCAAATATAATATCATCAACATAAATTTGGCATACAAACAAATCGTTGTCAAGAGTTTTAGTAAATAAAGTAGGATCGGCCTTGCCGACTTTGAAGCCATTAGCAATAAGGAAATCTCTTAGGCATTCATACCATGCTCTTGGGGCTTGCTTGAACCCATAAAGCGCCTTAGAGAGCCTATAGACATGGTTAGGGTACTCACTGTCTTCAAAGCAGAGAGGTTGCTCAACATAGACCTCTTCCTTGATTGGTCCATTGAGGAAGGCACTCTTCACGTCCATTTGATAAAGCTTGAAGCCATGGTAAGTAGCATAGGCTAACAATATGCGAATTGACTCAAGCCTAGCTACGGGTGCATAGGTTTCACTAAAATCCAAACCTTCGACTTGGGAGTATCCCTTGGCCACAAGTCAAGCTTTGTTCCTTGTCACCACACCATGCTCATCTTGCTTGTTGCGGAAGACCCATTTGGTTCCTACAACATTTTGATTAGGACGTGGAACTAAATGTCATACCTTGTTTCTAGTGAAATTGTTGAGCTCCTCTTGCATCGCCATCACCCAATCCGAATCTTGGAGTGCTTTCTCTACCCTGTATGGCTCAATAGAGGAAACAAAAGAGTAATGCTCACAAAAATGTGCAACACGAGATCTAGTGGTTACCCCCTTATGAATGTCGTCGAGGATGGTGTCGACGGGGTGATCTTGTTGGATTGCTTGGTGGACTCTTGGGTGTGGCGGTCTTGGTTTTTCATCCTCCTTGTCTTGATCATTTGCATCTCCCCCTTGATCATTGCCGTCATCTTGAGGTGGCTCATCATTTTGATTTTCTCCTTCATCAACTTGAGCCTCATCCTCATTTTGAGTTGGTGGGGATGCTTGCGTGGAGGAGGATGGTTGATTTTGTGCTTGAGTGGGCTCTTCGGATTCCTTAGGACACACATCCCCAATGGACATGTTCCTTAGCGCGATGCACGGAGCCTCTTCATTACCTATCTCATCAAGATCAACTTGCTTTACTTGAGAGCCGTTAGTTTCATCAAACACAACGTCACAAGAAACTTCAACTAGTCCTGAGGACTTGTTAAAGACTCTATATGCCCTTGTGTTTGAATCATATCCTAGTAAAAAGCCTTCTACAGTCTTAGGAGCAAATTTAGATTTTCTACCTCTTTTAACAAGAATAAAGCATTTGCTACCAAAGACTCTAAAATAGGAAATATTGGGCTTTTTACCGGTTAGGAGTTCGTATGATGTCTTCTTGAGGATTCGGTGTAGATATAACCGGTTGATGGCGTAGCAAGCGGTGTTAACCGCCTCGGCCCAAAATCGATCCGGCGTCTTGTATTCATCAAGCATGGTTCTTGCCATGTCCAAAAGAGTTCTATTCTTCCTCTCCACTACACCATTTTGTTGTGGCGTGTAGGGAGAGGAGAACTCATGCTTGATGCCCTCCTCCTCAAGGAAGCCTTCAATTTGTGAATTCTTGAACTTCGTCCCGTTGTCGCTTCTTATTCTCTTGATCCTTAAGCCGAACTCATTTTGAGCCCGTCTCAAGAATCCCTTTAAGATCTCTTGGGTTTGAGATTTTTCCTGCAAAAAGAATACCCAAGTGAAGCGAGAATAATCATCCACAATAAATAGACAGTACTTACTCCCGCCGATGCTTATGTAAGCGATCGGTCCGAATAAATCCATGTGTAGGAGCTCCAGTGGCCTGTCAGTCGTCATGATGTTCTTGTGTGGATGATGAGTGCCAACTTGCTTCCCTGCTTGGCATGTGCTACAAATCCTGTCTTTCTCAAAATGAACATTTGTTAATCCTAAAATGTGCTCTCCCTTTAGAAGTTTATGAAGATTCTTCATCCCAACATGGGCTAGTCGGCGGTGCCAGAGCCAACCCATGTTAGTCTTAGCTATTAAGCAAGTGTCGAGTTCAGCTCTATCAAAATCTACCAAGTATAGCTGACCCTCTAACACTCCCTTAAATGCTATTGAATCATCACTTCTTCTAAAGACAGTGACACCTACATCAGTAAAAAGACAGTTGTAGCCCATTTGACATAGTTGAGATACGGAAAGCAAATTGTAATCTAATGAATCAACAAGAAAAACATTGGAAATGGAATGGTCAGGGGATATAGCTATTTTACCCAAACCTTTGACCAAACCTTGGTTTCCATCCCCAAATGTGATAGCTCGTTGGGGATCTTGGTTTTTCTCATAAGAGGAGAACATTTTCTTCTCCCCGGTCATGTGGTTTGTGCACCCGCTATCAATGATCCAACTTGAGCCCCCGGATGCATAAACCTACAAAACAATTTTAGTTCTTGACTTTAGGTACCCAAACGGTTTTGGGTCCTTTAGCATTAGACACAAGAACTTTGGGTACCCAAACACAAGTCTTGGAGCCCTTCTGTTTGCCCCCAACAAACTTGGCAACTATCTTCCCGGATTTGTTAGTCAAAACATAAGATGCATCAAAAGTTTTAAATAAAATGTCATGATCATTTGATGCACTAGGAGTTTTCTTCTTAGGCAACTTAACACGGGTTGGTTGCCTAGAGCTAGATGTCTCATCCTTATACATAAAAGCATGATTAGGGCCAGAGTGAGACTTCCTAGAGTGAATTCTCCTAATCTTGCTCTCGGGATAACCGGCAGGGTACAAAATGTAACCCTCGTTATCCTGAGGCATGGGAGCCTTGCCCTTAACAAAATTAGACAATCTTTTAGGAGGGGCATTAAGTTTAACTTTGTCCCCCTTTTGGAAACCAATGCCATCCTTGATGCCGGGGCGTCTCCCACTATAGAGCATACTTCTAGCAAATTTAAACTTTTCATTCTCTAAGTTATGCTTGACAATTTTAGCATCTAATTTTGCTATATGATCATTTTGTTGTTTAATTAAGACCATATGATCATGAATAGCATCAATATCAACATCTCTACATCTAGCACAAATAGACACATGCTCAACGATAGATGTAGAGGGTTTGCAAGATTTTAGTTCTACAACCTTAGCATGTAATATATCATTTTCACTTTTAAGGTTAGAAATAGTGACATTGCAAACATCAAAATCTTTAGCCTTAGCAATTAATTTTTCATTTTCATTTCTAAGGCTAGCAAGAGAATCATTCAATTCGTTAATCTTAGCAAGCAAATCAACATTATCATCTCTAAGATTGGGAATTGAAACATTACAAACATGAGAATCAACCTTAGCATTTAAACTAGCATTTTCATTTCTAAGGTTGGCAATTAAATCATGGCATGTGCTTAGCTCACTAGTTAATTTCTCACATTTTCAACTTCTAGAGCATAAGCATTTTTGACCTTAACATGCTTTTTGTTTTCCTTTATTAGGAAGTCCTCTTGGGAGTCCAAGAGATCATCCTTTTCATGGATAGCACTAATTAATTCATTTAATTTTTCTTTTTGTTGCATGTTTAGGTTGGCAAAAAGGGTACGCAAATTATCTTCCTCATCACTAGCATTATCATCACTAGAGGACTCATATTTAGTGGAGGATTTGAATTTAACCTTCTTCTTTTTGACGTCTTTTGCCATGAGGCACTTGTGGCCGACGTTGGGGAAGAGAAGTCCCTTGGTGACGGCGATGTTGGCAACGTCCTCGTCGGAGGAGGAGTCAGTGGAGCTCTCGTCGGAGTCCCACTCGCGGCACACATGGGCATCGCCGCCCTTCTTCTTGTGATGTCTCTTCTTCTCCTTTCTTCTCCCCTTCTTGTCGTCACCCCTGTCACTGTCACTAGAAATAGGACATTTGGCAATGAAGTGACCGGGCTTACCACATTTGTAGCACACTTTCTTGGAGCGGGGCTTGTAATCCTTCCCCCTCCTTTGCTTGAGGATTTGGCGGAAACTCTTGATGATGAGTGCCATTTCCTCGTTGTCGAGCTTGGAGGCGTCGATGGGTTGTCTACTTGATGTAGACTCCTCCTTCTTTTCCTCCGTCGCCTTGAATGACACCGGTTGTGCTTCGGGCGTTGAGGAGGTGCCTTACTCGATGATTTTCTTTGAGCCTTTAATCATTAGCTCAAAGCTTACAAATTTTCCTATAACCTCCTCGGGAGACATTAGCTTGTATCTAGGATCACCTTGAATTAATTGAACTTGCGTAGGGTTAAGAAAAACGAGGGATCTAAGAATAACCTTGACCATCTCATGGTCATCCCATTTTTCGCTCCCGAGGTTGCGCACTTGGTTCACCAAGGTATTCAAGCGGTTGTACATAGCTTGTGGATCCTCCCCTTGGTGAAGCATGAAGCGACCGAGCTCCCCCTCGATCCTCTCCCGCTTGGTGATCTTTGTCACCTCGTCTCCTTCGTGCGCGGTCTTAAGTACGTCCAAAATTTCCTTCGCACTCTTTAACCCTTGCACCTTATTATACTCCTCTCGACTTAGAGAGGCGAGGAGTATAGTGGTAGCTTGGGAGTTAAAGTGGTGGATTTGGGCCACTTCGTCCGAGTCATAGTCTTCATCCCCTACGGATGGTACATGTACACCAAACTCAACAACATTCCAAATGCTTGTGTGGAGTGAGGTTAGATGATATCTCATTTTATCACTCCACATATTATAATCTTCACCGTCAAAAATCGGTGGTTTGCCTAATGGAACGGAGAGTAAAGGATTACGCTTTGAAATACGGGGATAGCGTAGGGGAATCTTACTATACTTCTTGCGCTCATGGCGCTTAGAAGTAACGGACGGTGCGTCGGAGCCGGAGGTCGATGGTGATGAAGTGTCGGTCTCGAGGTAGACCACCTTCCTCATCTTATTCTTTTTGTCACCGCTCCGATGCGACTTGTGGGAAGAGGGTTTCTTCTCCTTCCCCTTCCCTTTGTTGCGGGACTCTTCCGATGAAGCCTTCCCGTGGCTTGTAGTGGGCTTGTCGCCGGTCTCCATCTCCCTCTTGGCGTGATCTCCCGACATCACTTCGAGCGATTAGGCTCTAATGAAGCACCGGGCTCTGATACCAATTGAAAGTCGCCTAGAGAGGGGGTGAATAGGGCGAAACTGAAATTTACAAAGTTAATCACAACTACAAGCCGGGTTAGCATTGGAAATATAATCGAGTCCGAGAGAGAGAGAGTGCAAAACAAATCGCAAGCGAATGAAGAGTGTGACATGCGGATTTGTTTTACCGAGGTTCGGTTCTCGCAAACCTACTCCCCGTTGAGGTGGTCACAAAGACCGGGTCTCTTTCAACCCTTTCCCTCTCTCAAACGGTCTCACGGACCGAGTGAGCTTCTTCTTCTCAATCAAACGGGAACAAACTTCCCCGCAAGGACCACCACACAATTGGTGTCTTTTGCCTTGATTACAATTGAGTTGTTCGCAAGAAAGAATGAAAGAAAGAAGCAATCCAAGCGCAAGAGCTCAAAAGAACACAACAAATCTCTCTCACTAATCACTAAAGCCTTGTGTGGAGTTGGGAGAGGATTTGATCACTTGGGTGTGTTTAGAATTGAATGCTAGAGCTCTTGTAAGTAGTTGGTAGGTGGAAAACTTGGATGACTTGAATGTGGGGGTGGTTGGGGTATTTATAGCCCCAACCACCAAACTAGCTGTTTGGTGAAGGCTGCTGTCGACGGGCGCACCGGACAGTCCGGTGCGCCACCGGTCAGTGTCCGGTGCGCCAGCCACGTCACCCGGCCGTTAGGGTTCGACCGTTGGAGCTCTAACGTGTGGGCCCGCCTGGCTGTCCGGTGGTGCACCGAACATGCCCTGTAAGCTGTCCGGTGTGCCACCCACGCGTGCTCTGCTCCTCTACGCGCTAGCGCGCATTTAATGCTTTGCAGACGACCATTGCGCTTGAAGTAGCCGTTGCTCCGCCGTTACACCGGACAGTCCGGTGTGCACCGGACATGTCCGGTGAATTATAGCGGAGCGGATTCTCGAAGCTGGCGAGTTCAGAGTCGCTCTCCTCTGGAGCACCAGACACTGTCCGGTGATGCACCGGACAATCCGGTGAATTTTAGCAAAGCGCCTCTGAGATTTCTCGAAGGTGAAGAGTTCAGCTTGGAGTCCCCTGGTGCACCGGACACTGTCCGGTGCGCCAGACCAGGATACACTTCGGTTATCCCTTGCTCTTTTTGTTGAACCCTTTTCTTGGTCTTTTTATTGGCTCATTGTGAACCTTTGGTACCTGTAGAACTTATAGACTTGGGCAAACTAGTTAGTCCAATTATTTGTGTTGGGCAATTCAACCACCAAAATCAATTTAGGAGTATAGGTGTAGGCCTAATTCCCTTTCACCGAGGACGAAGGCGTACGACGACCGAAGCAACCAGACCAGCCGAGAGGACTCGCTGGACCAGCTCGAAGAAGCTCAGGACGTTGCCTTACTACATTCGGCGCGGTATCAGCAGTCTCTGCGACGCTACCATGCTCGAAGGGTTCGGCCTCGAGGCTTCCAAGTGGGATACTTGGTGCTTCGGCTGCGACAAGACGCCCGTGGGCGCCACAAGCTTACTCCCCCCTAGGAAGGGCCATTCATCATCGCCAAGATCTTGAATCCCGGAACATACAAGCTGGTCAACGATCAAGGCGAGGTCTACAGCAACGCTTGGAACATCGAACAGCTATGTCGCTTCTACCCTTAAAAAGTTTCAAGTCGTTCATGTTCCATGTTTTTACGTGCTTAAATAAAGTCTAACAGTCAAGGAAGGGTCAGCCTTGCCTTAGCCAAGCCCGACCCTCCCTCGGGGGCTAGAAGGGGGGAACCCCCCTCTGCGTCAAAATTTTCTATCGAGAAAAGTTTTCTACAAAAAACAACTTTCGTGCTTTCGACTATATCGATAGCAGGATCCTATAGATGAGTAAGAAAACACGTAAGCGGCAAGGCCGACCGAGTCGAGGGACTCCTACGCCTCCGAGATACGGATACCTCACTCATCACCTTCCACGAAAAGTGACTCTGGCTCGGACAAAGCGGTTCTGCTACCGATGAACAAGTCCAAATGCTCGAAACAGGAGGAAAGAAAAACACAACTTTATAATCAGAACGCTGAATATGTTTAGGCCTCGGCGGCCGCAAAAAACATTCGCATGCTTCGGGCAAACCATTCCTACAAGATTCATGCATCGGCAGGAGGAGGAGCGGCGCCCTCAGCGACGTTTCCACCCTCGGCGGAATCTGGCCTGGCCTCAGAAGGCGACTCAGGCGAGAGGATCTCCACCGCAAAGGAGGACGCCAGCACCGCGCTTGGGCCAGCGACGGCCGCGTCAAGCCTCTGGACCTCGGCTAAGGCGGCCTCATCCTCGTCGGTAAGCAGTACCCCTCGCTGACTCGCTCCAGATCCACGTCATAGTGGGAAGCGAGCACGGCGAAGGCCCGCCTAACACGGTGATGTAGCGCCCCGTAGAGTCTACCGCACACATGGCCACCCAAGGCCCACAGGTGACTCTAGGGGGAGCTACCCGAGGGGACGTCATCAAGGTCGAAGGCCCGGCAAAAGGCCAAGATAGCCTCGGACATGGCCGCACGGTCGGCCTCCTTTTGCTCAACTGCCTAGGCGAGCGCCTCACGATCCTTGACGGACTCGCTAAGAGCCGTCTCCAACCCTACAGATAGCCAAACAATACTCTTCAGACACGAGGTGAAGAACGAAGCTACAAAGCGGGCGACACATACCTTCGGCCCGAGTGGATGCCTTGGCTAGCCGCCCCGCAGCCTCAGCCAACTGACCCTTAAGGGCCTCAGCCCGGCTCATAGCCTTGGCAGCTTGGCTCCGAGTTTGGTCCAGCTCGCCGAGGACCTGGCCGAGCTCCAGCCGCCGCCGTTGCATCTCTTCGGCCTGGGAAGCCACCTGCTCCTGGGCCGACAAAGCCTCTGACCGCGCCGCCGCTGCCACCGACTTTAGCTCATCACAGAGCAGCCGAAGATCCGCCACCTCGGTGCTCCGTTGGGCAAGCCGCTCATTGGCCTCGGCAAGCACGGTCCTCTGGGACCACAGCGAATCCCAGACATCTCTCTCGCGG
Source organism: Zea luxurians (assembly GCA_029449295.1). Lineage (NCBI taxonomy): Eukaryota > Viridiplantae > Streptophyta > Magnoliopsida > Poales > Poaceae > Zea > Zea luxurians. Next base: position 24,131,968 of record JAOPSE010000015.1, read on the forward strand.
CGGAGGAACAACGACTTGGCGGTGCTCACATCCGCAAGTTCCTGAGAAGGGAAAACAAGGCATGACAAAGAGTGCCCTGGGCACGCAAGGTCTCCACCGAAACCCTTACCTGGAAGACCCTGGGAATGTCTCTGGAAAGGGTCTCGACGGCCGACCGAAGCGACCTCGTTGTCGCCTCGATATACTCGCGGAAGTTGTCCCGATCGAGACCTCTCCTCTAGCTCATCGTCGAGGGAGAGGAGGGGCTCTAGGTCCGAGATGGCATGGCTCTAGAACCGGAGCGGCCGCCTACACCATTCATCGAGGTTGAGCCGCACATGGATAAGGCCGCTGCTCCCTAAGGTGGGCCATGGTTCCGCGCGCACCTCGACCGAAGCGTCGGGTCCCCCTGCTGCCAGCGCTTCGGGTATCGTCGCAACCAAAGTGTTGGGCCTCTCCTCGGCTAAGGAAGCGGACCTCCGATCGCCGACCTTGGCGACGACGGCTACCCCCTCCTCATGGCCGAGAACGGGGAGGTCAGGGATGGCCACGGGCGGCGGCGCCTCGGTCATCCTGACGTCGGCGGCAACGGGCGGCTCCGCGGGTAAATCAGCGACAGCCCCGGCGAAGATCGATGCCGGCACCGGTAGCAAGTCAGCCGGGCTCAAGCCCGTGGCTACATCAGCAGTCTCCCCCGACATGATGGCCGTCCTGGTAGAGGGGTCGGCCCGGGGGGCTAGCCCCATTGCAGCTCGTGCTGCCTGGGCCCCCCGCTCAAGGGCGTCTTGTGCGGAAGCCAGCCAACCGGCGTGGCACGCCGCAGCATCGGCTGCGGGGGCCAGTCCCGTCTTAAGGGCCTTCCTAGGGGCCAGACCAGCCGAGCCCTGCCTCCGCTTACTGAAAGAAGGAGAGCAAGATCAAGACACACAAAAAGGGGAGACCAACACAGAGGTAATCTCAGATATTTACCCGCTCCGGACCAAGGCTAGTCGTGCCTGCGGGGATGCTCCTCGAGCCCCAGTCGCCGTGGGCACCACCGAGGGTTGCTCCGACACCGGCTTCGGCACCGCCTCCGCCTCGGATGCCCGAGGCGCCGAAAGGGCGGCCTGCCCAGGCGTTGTCGCGGCCAGGGGACCAACCTCCTGTGCAGCCGGCGCAGACACTTGCTCCAGGAAGACAGGTAGATCGGCCCAACCCCCCGGCGTCACCCCAGTTACCTCGGCCAAGGGGTCAAGTACCCCCTTGGTCCGCCTCCGCTCCTCGGGCTGGGGCCACAATGTCCCGGCTCCGGGCACTGATGGTACCAGCCCACTTGGGGGCCGGCTCGGCGACCCCTGGCCCAGCCTCGGGTCCGGGCTAAGGTCGAGATGGGCCGCCATGTCGTCACTCTCGTCGTCATCATCATCGTCGTCGTCGTCGTCGGGCGTCTCCGGCGACGGCTCCCTCGGGAGTCCGTCCCTCTCCTGCCTCCGGCGACGCTTCTCCAAGGCGTCCCGAGCTCGCATCCGCTTGCGAGCCCGGGCCTTCTCCGCGTCCTTTTTCTCCTTCTTCTTCTCCGCGGCGACCCTCCGCGTGGCTCGGTCCACCGCATCCTCCGGGACCGGTGGCAGGGCGGGTTTGTAAAACCTCAACCCCTAGGGATGGACAAAAATCCCAACAGTGAGAATCAAAGGCAACTCAGCACAAAATAGGAGAAGGATCGGACACTCACCAGGGACACGCACTAGTACACAGAAGCTCTATAGTGGCGGTTCTAAACCTATTTACACTAGCGTTTTTCAGTACCGCCAGTGCTAGGGGTCAGTGGAAATCAGCATTTTCACTGGCGGTTATTTTGGAACCGCCAGTGAAAAGTGCATTTTCACTGGCGGTTTTCTTAAGGAACCGCCAGTGAAAAGTGCATTTCCACTGGCGGCTGAATAAAGAAAACCGCCAGTGGAAATGCATTTCCACTGGCGGTTTTATAAAGCAAACCGCCAGTGGAAATGCACTTTTCACTGGCGGTTTTCTTTATTTAGCCGCCAGTGGATGTTTTCCCGCCTTTTTTCAAAATTTCAAACAATACTGAATTATATATATATTTATTTACACACACACAAACATATATATATATAGATCTATATTGATATTGAAAGCAACATGAAATTAAATTCTATCATACATTTATATACATCAAAGTATTCTGTTTACAACCATATATGCTTCATGCATTCTATACATCATAAGTTTTCATCTAAGCTCTAATAACTATCTCGGCTAAGAGATAATCTACTAATTTCTGTTAGTATTCTAAACTCTGGCAAAGCTAATGTCTCGGAAGCATCGTGATATTTTCCTTCTGCGGGTATGACCTCTTTCAATATGAATGTGCAGAGGTCCTCGATTATGCCATACAATGCAGCTTCGGTCAAGTTCTCCGGGTTTCCTCGTTGAAATTGCTGTAAAGGAATTTTATAAACATCATCTATTTATACTCAATAATAACACATTTGCATCTTTAATGACATAAATACATACTTGACTATTACTAATAATACCTTGTCAGGGTTCGTGATGTATCGTCCGTTCACTCTCATGAACTCGCACGCATAGAATCCACATAGGACCGATCCTTGTGGTTGCTTGTGGCACTACATAACGGGAGATTGGTTATTTAGTTGCAACATTGTGTATGATATGTATTCATAAAATCACATACTTACCGGCCAGTGATGATGGATGTCTAGTGGCACGCCTTTTTTCGACAGGTCGTACTTTCCACCTCTCATCTTATAGAATCTATAAGCCCTGTGATCTCAAATAGAATCACCATGTTATTCTCAAATTTTAATCGATAAAAGTATGCATGCATAGAAAAGGCTTACAGCTCTAAGATGCTGAGGAATTCTGCATATGTCGAAGGGTCGAAGTTCAAGGAGTCGAGCACCAGCACCTTTCCAACTTTAGGATAAATGAGGAAGCATATCCAGTGGTCCCTGTACGAATCAAATCTGTGATGCATGTGTATTGAAATTATTAATTTTATTTATGCAAAATCACACTTACTTAAAGTTGTACGGGGCCATTATGGCTTCCCTGTCTTGAAATTGAAGCATTGCATGTCCTATATAGGTGGCGTATCGAGCTTCAAAATCCTTCTTCATATCCTTTATACGCTTCTCAACTTCTTCGTCCGTCTTTCCCCGTAATTCATCGTTGTCTTTCCCGATTCTAAAAGTGTGGCTTTCCTCGGATATAAGTATTGGGTTGAGATACCAACCCTTTTACTGGCACTAGCATTGGGCTTGGTACCGTAAAGGATCTCCTGCTGATCATGTTGCATTCTGCAAGTCACACGTGCATGTCAGATATTGAAATTTTATACAGCTCACTAATAATAACACACATATGTGGAAGTATGAGCGACACTTACAATGCAAACATCGTTACAAGTTGCACGTCGAGTCTCTGAAGGTTCATCATTAACCACATGTCCTCGAATGTAACAACGGCCTTTTGGTCCGAACCAATAAAAGCATGGTCTGGTATATGCACACTGATGGTGTTGATGCCAACCGATGATGCCCGCATGTACCAGTCATGCAACCTTTTAACACCAGCCGGGACCTTTCTTAGTTTCTCAAGAGGTAGCAGAGGTCTGCCCGGCACATATTTTTTAGGCACGTTTTTGTAATCTGCCTTAGTTGGCTTCTTTATCTTTGCGACCATTGCCTCAGCCTTTTTTGCAGACTCCTCGTGCTTGGCCAAATCAACAGTTTGTGACGTGAGGCTCCGTCCAATCCCTTTCAAAAACCGAGCTGTGCCAGCAGTAGTAGTTTTACTCTTCTTTTTCTGATACGGGGACACCAATTTTGGAATAGGAAGTTTAGTTTTCTTTGATGGCCTTGGATCCTTTGATGGTTGTGGAGAAGGTGGATCCCTTGATGGTGGCGTAGACAGTGGGTCACCAAGAGGATGGGGAGGAGAAGGTGGTGGAGCCCTGAATGGTGATGCTTGTGGCGGAGACGGTGGGTCAGAAAAAGGATGAGGAGAAGCATGTGAAGTTTGAGGAGGTGATGATGGATGTACAATAGGAGCAACAATTTGAGAAGGCGGAGACGGTTGGGCCTGCGACGCCTGCGACGAATTCGACCAATCAAGCAATTCGACATCCCTTCGAGGCCAAAGGATAAAATTCTTGATAGCTTGTCCAAGTTTCTCGATACCTTCGGGCCCAGGGATGTCTAGCATGTCGTCCTCGGATCCTTGGACGACCGTCATCACTTCTACTTTGCAATAATCATCTGGAATATCGTTTCCATGGAACTTGCGTCCTGGGATCGCAAGGCCTGTGGCTACTTTCTTTGTACGTTTATTGTTAATACCATATCTTATAACCAGTGTGCACGCCACAGGCCTTGTGATGTCATCAACTGGATAACGGTCCTTATTTCCCGTTGAAGCAACAGAGCTTGGTAATGTCGTACAATCTGTGGAAGCCGGCGGTTGAGCTGCTGGAATTATTTGTATCTGTGGAGTGGTCATCTGTTGAACAGACATCGCACTCGCCAACTGTTGCATCAATTCTGGAGGAGGATTCGATAGCATTTGAGACATCATGGCTTTGAACTCTTTCTTGGCCTCCTCCTTAAAATAATCCGCCATCTCTTCCTTGTATCGATCACGTTTCCTGTACAGACCTTCCCACTGTGGTCCGAATCCTTCCTTCCATCCTTCCTTAGACGAGATTCCTCGTACACGGCCAGGATGCTCAGGGTTACCGAGACTAGCCGTTAGGATGTCTCTTTCCCTTTGTGGCTTAAAAGTTCCTTGGCTCTGCTTAGCTGCCATTGTATATATGTTTTTTGCCGCTTCTTCGACAATGGGATCATCAAAAGATACACCGGTCTCGGTTTCCCTTGGTTTTCTAGCACGGAGCCAATTTGCCGCCCTTTCACCAAGTTGCTCGGACAGCGTCGGCAACCCTGCGGCCTTCTTCTCGGCGTCTTCTTGTCTCCATTTAGTAACCTGACGCTTGTAACCACCTGTGCCTAGGTGGTGGCGGTACTTGTTCTTCTTTGATAGTTCCGAATTTGCCTCACTTAGAGATATGAAATCAGGGCTGCTCCTCTGCTCTAGAAATACTGCCCACTGACCTGCTGAGATTTTATATTTTTTGGTCGGGTCCAGACCTTTCTTTGCAAACTTTGTGTTCATCTCAGACCTCCAGTTTCGGAAATTGATTGCAAGCTGCTTCATCGTGTATTCCTTCACGAGTTCTTCTGAACCCCGAGGCAGAACGAACCTCATTAATAGCTTATTCCATATTTGATTCTTGACATCATCTGACACATCTCTCCACTGTCGTATTGTTATGTCAAGATTATCTCTAACTAAAAACCCAAGTGCATTCCAGAACTTAGGTAGTGCCTCTTCTGGAGCTAGGGGCTGACCTTTCGGGCTCACGTCTGAGATTTTGTATGTTTTGTCGGGAAACTTGTTCAGCCCCCTGTCACCTCTTTTTCGATCGCTCTGCTTCCTTTTCCTTGACGTCTCGGTTGTTGTCTTGGTCTGTTCCGGTGCGTCTTGGGTCGGCTCCGGTACGTCTTCGTTTCGTGCCACGGCTTCTTCGAGTATCGCACGAAATTCAGACACGACCTCCTATTCATGTAATAAAATGCACAAGAGATCATGCATGTGAAATCAGTAGGGTACACATACGAAGCTAAAGATGCGTACTTTTACCTCAGCTTCTCGTGGATCATAAGTAGGGTCACGTTGCAACTCACGGAGAGCGGCCCTATCTATGCTAGTGGTAGGAAAAGGGTCGCTAGGCGTTTCATATCCTTCACTGCTGGATTGTTCTTGAGCAACACTCTTGTCCATGTGCTCGGGCACTAATCCTTGGTCCTTGATCGGAGAACTCATTGAGCTATATATATACAAATACATAAGCAATAATTAAATACATATTAACACATATTAACGTAAGCAATAATTAAATTCATATTAACAAATACCCTAAACCCTTAACCCTAACCCTAACCCTAAACCCTAACCCTAACCCAAAACCCGAACCCTTAACCCTAACCCTAACTATAACCCTTAACTATAACCCTTAACCCTAACCCTTAACTATAACCCTTAACCCTAACCCTTAACCATAACCCTAACCCTAACCCTAACCCTTAACCATAACCCTAACCCTAACCCTAACCCTAAACCCTAACCATATAGTATCGTATAGTCGTATAGTATCGTGTTACGGATATTATCGAGTTACGTATATTATCGAGTTACGTATATTATCGAGTTACGTATAGAGAGGGAGAGAGGGACAGAGGGAGAGTCGCATAGGACGTATAAAGAGGGAGAGAGGGAGAATCGTATGGATATTATCGAGTTACGTATAGAGAGGGAGAGAGGGAGAGTCGTATAGGACGAGGAGAGGGAGAGAGGGAGAGTCGCATAGGACGTATAGAGAGGGAGAGAGGGAGAGTCGTACGGAAATTATCGAGTTCAGATCGAATTCGAATCGGATCGGATACGTATATTATCGAGTTGTGACGGATAAAATTACAATGTATATATTCAACATACATTTGAACACATATGAACACACATATATATATTGAACACATACATTTGAACACATATGAACACACATATATATTGAACACATACATTTGAACACATATGAACACATATATATATTGAACACATACATTTGAACACATATGAACACACATATGAATAAAAATAAGTATTGTATGAATACTCTCATCTCCTCTCCTCTCTCTCCCTCTCCCTCCTCTCTCTATCTCTCTCCTCTCCCTCCTCTCTCTCTCTCTCACCCTCCTCTCCCTCCCTCTATCTATCTCCTCTCCCTCTATCTCTCTCCCTCTCTCTATCTCTCTCCTCTCCCTCCTCTCTCTCTCTCACCCTCCTCTCCCTCCCTTTATCTCTCTCCCTCTCCCTCCTCTCTCTTCCCTCTCCCTCTCCTTCCTCTCTCTTCCTCCCTCTCGGCGGCGGCGCGTGCGCCCTCCTCTCTCTTCCCTCTCCCTCCTCTCTCTTCCCTCTCCCCCTCCTTCATATCTCTTCCTCCTCTCTCTTCTCTCTCTCCCTCCCTCCACTCTCTTTCCTCTCTTCCCTTTCCCTCTCTCTTCTCTCCTCTCTCTTCCCTCTCCCTCCTCTATCTTCTCTCCCTCTCTCTCACTCTCTGCAGAGACGCGCGCAGGGGTCTCCCTCTCTTCCCTCTTCCTCCTCTCTCTTCCCTCTCACTCTCTCACTCTTCCTAGCCTTAGGGTTTAGCCGCGCGGCGGCGGCGGCGGTGGCGTGCGCCCGCGTGCGCGGCGGCGGCGCGCATGGCGCCCGAGCCCGAGCGATCATAGACGAAGAAAGGGAGAGAGAGAGAGAGAAGAACTTACCTACGGCACGGGGACGATGACGTGGACGACGGCGTGAACGACGGCGGCGCACGGCGGAGAAAATCGCCGGGCGAAAATTTTGGCAGCCTGACGGCGGGAAGATGGAAAGACAGGGCGCCAGAGACTTAGTGAAATTTTTCGGCCCCGCGCGCGCTCCTTTATATAGGAGATATTTCTACTGGCGGTTGACAATGAAAACCGCCAGTAGAAATCATTTCTACTGGCGGTTGTCATAGAGAACCGCCAGTAGAAATGCCATCCACAGACTGTGGAGGCCATTTCTACTGGCGGTTTTCATCGACAACCGCCAGTAAAAATGATTTCTACTGGCGGTTTTCATTGTCAACCGCCAGTAGAAATGTTTTTAGTATATTATTTTTTATTGTATATTCATACATTAAGTATATAAATTTTTGTACATATTAAATATATAAATATATATATTTAGTATACATAATATATATATTTATATATTACTTCTCTCTCTCTCCCCTCTCTCTCTCTCCTCTCTCTCCTCTCTCTCCCCTCTCCCTCCTCTCTCTTCCCTCTCTCTCCCTCTTCTATCTCTCCCTCTCTCTCTCCTCTCTCTCCTCTCCCTAGCTCCTCTCTCTCTCTCTATCCTCTCTCTCCTGTCTCTCCTCTCCCTAGCTCCTCTCTCTCCCCTCTCCCTCTCTCTCTCCTCTCTCTCTATCCTCTCTCTCTCCTCTCTCTCTCCTCTCTCTCTCCTCTCTCTCCTCTCTCTCTCTCCTCTCTCTCTCCTCTTTCCCTCCTCTCTCTTCCCTCTCTCTCCCTCCTCTGTCACTAGAATGCCCGTTCTTGTAGTGTTTAAATACTACGTCGTCTCCTGGCTTCGCGTCTCTCATCACCATTGGTGTGAAGTTCTTTCACAAGTATCAGATCTGGTAAACATCTTTCCAAGTTCTTTCACAACATGTTCTTTGAAGATTCTTGTTTCTTACTGCCTGATATGTATATATTAGTCGAATAGTCCTCCCTGCTTTTATTTTACCTCGTTCTAGGTGATAAACCATGACGGCGGCACTCCAAAGAAAGCCAAGGTGGTGGTGGAGGATGAGGAAGAGGCGGGGTTGGAGGATGAGGAAGAGGCGACTGTGACACTATCCATGGAGAAGGACGCGCTGGAGTGTGACATCTGCTGCCTACCCTTCCAGTCCGAAGTTTTCATGGCAAGTCAGATTACCATGCATGTATATATACAGTACATATTGATCGGTAGGCTCCAGCATGATGCTCTGCTCTGTGTAAAATCAGTGCAAGAACGGGCATTCTCGATGTGCAAAGTGCTGCATCCGCACAGACGGTAAGTGCTGGACCTGCTCCGAGCGCATTGGCAACAATAGCTCTCTCTCCCTCTCCCTCTCCTCTCTAGAAAGTCGTGTAAAATTACATGCTTCGGTTTGTCGCTAACAATAATCAATTACAAGACATGTCCTAACAATAATCAATTACATGACAACTATATAATCTAGGGAGCTATTGTTCTGCCTTGTCCATCGTGGCGTACCCAGGGCATCGAATTGCGTGGGATGCTTCGCTCAACGTTCCTTATCTTGGTTGGATGGTCTATGAAAAGAGACATGTCATTGAACTGGTTAAAATCCTCTAAATCAGATACACCATCAACTCCTATAGCTTGTTGTTTTCCAGGAAAAACTACATGCTTCGGTTTGTCGGTGCTTTTCTTCTCATTGTTAGAAATGATCTGTTCAGCATAGAAGACCTGTGCAGCACGATTAGCAAGGATCCATGGGTCATCTTTGTAACCTACCTTACTTAGATCAAGAACTCTGACCCCATAGTTGTCTACCGTGACATGTTTGTCTTCAACCCATTGACATCGGAAAACCGAGATCTGAAATGTACCATAGTCTAGTTCCCATATGTCCTCAATAAAGCCAAAATATGTAATAATCTCACCAGTTTCATCATCTATGGCTTCGCATCGAACACCACTGTTTTGTGACATGCTCTTTTTGTCCTTGGACTTGGTACAAAATGTGAATCCACTAATGTCATAGGTTTGCCATGTTGTGACCTGGCGTGATGGTCCAGATGCCAAGCCCTTGATGGTTTGTTCTTCTATTGTTTCTCCACGTGGAATGTCCTTCACCATTAGCCATGTGTTGAACCGCTGCTTATGTTGCTTCATTACCCAATCATCCGTATGCCCAGGATTTTGCTCGCGAAGCTCATTGATGTGTTGTTGGATAAATGGCTCCATTATCGTTAGCTGATGTAGGATGCTCTGATGTGCCTCAAGTACTATATCGTAATCCGGTGGGATGAAAGATTTCCGTCCCATCCTCCCGCTTCCATACAGTCTACCCTCATGTCGTGACGGAGGCAGACCTATTGCAACCTGGTCTTTTAGGATACTATTGCAGAATGGACCTCTGGACTCAATGGCCTCTTTGGTACAGTACCCCTCTATCATGGATGCCTCGGGACGAGCACGGGTTGATACATAGCCATTCAGTATTGACATGAAACGCTCATACGTCCACATTTCATGCAAGTACATAGGACCCAATGCCTCTATTTGTGGCACCAAGTGCACCACAAGGTGCACCATAATATCAAAGAACGATGGAGGGAAACACATCTCAAACTGTGATATTGTCTCCACTGCGAATTCCTGAAGAGATGCCAACTCATCACGGTCAATTACCTTTTGTGAAATCCTGTTGAAAAAGTAGCACAACCGTGTGATTGCCATCTTTAAAAACAAAGGATTTATAGCCCTGATGGCAATAGGTAGGAATGTAGTCAGCATGACATGGCAATCATGTGAGTTGTAGTTGGTGATTGTCAGGTCTTTCATTGACACAATACTCCGTATGCTAGAGCAGAATCCGGATGGGACTTTCAAATTCTTGAGCCAAACACACATCGCATGTTTCTCATCTACATTGAGATTGTAGCTTGCTGCTGGGAGATGGTACTTCCCATTTTCTTGAAGAACGGGATGTAGTTCCTTTTTTATGCCTAAATCTACCAAGTCCATGCGTGAATTGAGCCCTTCTTTTGTTTTGCCCTTTATGTCTAGCAAGGTGCCCATTATGCTTTCAAACACGTTCTTCTGAACGTGCATACCATCGATCGCATGTCGCACATCTAACTCTTTCCAGTAAGGCAAGTACTCGAAGAAAATAGACTTCTTCTTGAATATAGCCCCCGAAGCTGGTTTGACATCCTTCCTTGTTTTTCCGTCTTTTGTCTTCTTCCCGAAAACAAACTTGATATTCCTGACTATTTCAAAAACTCTATGACCTCTATTGTTACCCGATGGAGCAGTAGAATGTAGTTCACCATTATTGTCGAAGTACTTATCCATCTTTCGCATGCGGTACCTGTGTCCTTCCAATAAAAAACGTCTGTGCCTCATGTAAACTATCTTCCTAGATGCAGCAAGGGATACGTAAGCAGTTCCATCAATGCATACTGTGCAACCAACCTTTCCCTTAAACTGGCCTGATAATGTGAAGAGAGCAGGGTAATCGTTGATCGTAACAAAAAGAATTGCTCTCAGCGTGAATGAACCTTTACGATACTCATCCAACATTTGAACACCCGTTTCCCACAATATTTTCATATCCTCCATTAAGGGCTCCAAAAATACATCCATGTCAACTCCAGGTTGTGTAGGTCCAGAAATAAGGATGGTTAGCAAAATGTACTTCCGTTTCTGCATCAACCATGGAGGAAGGTTGTATATGGTGAGGATCACCGGCCATGTGCTATGCTTGCTGCTCCTCTCAGCAAATGGGTTCATTCCATCAGTACTCAGTGCGAACCTAACATTTCTCGGTTCATCGGCAAAGTCTCGGTGGTTGTCATTGAAATCTTGCCACTGCTTCCCATCGGCTGGATGTCGAAGCTTCCCATCATTTTTGTGCTCATCAGAAGCATGCCAGCTCATAAGTCTGGCATCCTCAGGATTAGCGAACAAACACCTCAATCGATCGACGACGGGGAGGTACCACATCACCAAAGCAGGAATCTTTTTGAGCGCATAATAGTCTACTTCTTCTTTTTCTTTGCTCGTGGATTTTGAAGTCTTTTTTTGGGCTTTCTTTCGCTTCTTCCCTTTAGACACGGATGCAACACACTCTTCGTCCTCTCGATAGTCTTTATTCGTCTTGTACCTACTTGCACCGCACTTTGGGCAGCTCTCCAAGTCTTTATAATCATCACCTCGATAAAGGATACAGTGATTTCTACACGCGTGGATCTTCTCCACACCCATAGTGAGCGGACTGATTAGTTTCTTTGCATAGTACGTGTTAGCAGGCACATTGTTCTCCTTTGGAAGCATGTCTGCGATAATACTCAAGAACGCATCGAAGCCAGCATCAGACACACCATATTTAGCTTTTAACATCAACAGCTTTAGCACAGACCGGAGTGTCGTGAACTCTTTGGTACAACCCTTAGACTTGTCGTACAAAGGCTCTTCTGCTGCCTTCTTCAGGGACTCCATACCTTTCATTAAGAACATCGATTGATCTGTATGACGACGCAACATTGCCTCTAGCAACTCTGCATCTTCCTCATCCATAACACTTGGCAGAACATGAGGTCTATCATGTTCATTTCCTCCAGCGTAACCATGATCAGTAACATTTTGCACTACATGTTCGCTCTGTGGAAGAGGTTGGTGTGTCTCGTGAACGAACTGAAATCTGTCGTCGATGTTCTCAGGGTTTCCAGTCGTATAAGGCGAAGAGCTACCCTCTCCATGCTTTGTCCAAATTGTGTAATCCTTCATAAATCCTCGGCATACCAGATGAGATATGATTTGTTCTGTGTCATTAAATACATCAGCATTTTTACAGTCCATGCATGGACAATATATGTGTTTTGTCTTTGTTCTCCAAGCATGGTTCGTAGCGACATCAATAAACCTATGGACCTCGGATATGTATGATGGATCTAGCCTTGATAAGTTATACATCCAGGATGTCCTCTCCATCACCACCTGTAAAAAAGTAACATAAAACACATGGTGAAACCCTATATCCAAAAATGTGGCTAAAATGTGAAACCCTCTCTCTCTCTCTCCTCTCTCTCTCTCTCTCCTCTCTCTCTCTATCCTCTCTCTCTCTCCTCTCTCTCACCTCTATCTCTCTCTCTCCTCTATCTCTCTCTCTATGGAGGATGAGGCGGGGTTGGAGGAAGAGGCGACTGTGACACTATCCATGGAGAAGGACACGTTGGAGTGCGACATCTGCTGCCTACCCTTCCAGTCCGAAGTTTTCATGGCAAGTCAGATTACCATGCATGTGTATATACAGTACATATTGATCGGTATATATACAAATGTAGTTAGACTACTTTATCTCTTCCAATAAAAGTAGTTAGACTACTTTATCTCTAACACATGGTGAAACCCTATATCCAAAATGTGGCTAAAATGGAGGAAAAATGAACAAAATTTGGCAAAAGAAACATAAGCCAAACTTTCCTAGCAACTAATAAACAAAAAAAATTAATACCCAAACCTATCTTTAACACATGGTGAAAGCCTAGTTTCAAAATGTAGTTAAAATTGAGCAAAAATAAACAATAACTAACAATTGAAACATAATTAAACCAATCTTCCATACAACACATTCACCATTCATTAAGCAACTAAACATGAAAAAGAGAGGGAATAGAAAAAAACTAACCATCTTATGCAACCTCATTTGAGGAAATAGAGAAAATTACCTAGCTATACTCTTCTCTCTCACATGTAAAACCCTAGATCCAAAATGTGGCTAAAATTGAGCAAGAATGAACAAAAATTGACAAAGAAACATAAACCAACCTTTCTTATCCACCTTCTTCCAAGAAATGAAGACCAAAACCTCCCCCCTTATATTTTTGTGAAATCTGGACCTCCAAAATCGCCTCCAATGGAAGCTGGCTGCGAGCATACAGTTCACTGTCGCGGGGAAGAAGAGGGGTATTTATAACAGACAGTTCACTGGCGGTTGGCTTGAAAAACCGCCAGTGGAAACCTATTTCCACTGGCGGTTATCTTAACACAACCGCCAGTGTAAATAGGGTATTTACACTGGCGGTTCTGTTACACCAACCGCCAGTGGAAATTGCTTTCTACTGGCGGTTCTGTTACACCAACCGCTAGTGGAAATACCCTATTTCCACTGGCGGTTGTGTTAAGATAACCGCCAGTGAAAATGGGTTTCCACTGGCGGTTCCTAAGTCGGGTCCACCTTGTTTTTTTACTGGCGCGTGATAACTGAAACCGCCAGTGATAATTTATGGGTGCCGCAGGCTATGAGCTCTTTTCTACTAGTGACGTACCCATGGTCGGGACGCATCGCGGGCTGGGTAAGGGCGCCGGCATCCAGCCTCCCCACCGTACCTGCTACCCGCTTGCGGAGGTCGTCGTTAGGGAGCGAGGCCAAGGACATCTGTGAGCCCTCCAAATTAACCCCCGACCTCATCTCCGAGAGCTGCAACCGCCGCTCTGCCAAGGGAAGCATCCTCCGGCGATGGATGGCGGCAACAACCCCCGTAGCGGTAAGCCCCTCATCTCTTAACTTCTGCAAGGCATGCAGAAGGGGCTGGAGCTTCTCCCGCTTCTCTCGCGTGGCCCCTCAGCGCTAGCTAGCGCCGGCGGCAGTCACCACTCGTTGAGAAAACGACGGAAGCCTCCCGTCGTCGTTCTGGAGATAAAACCACTGGCACTGCCACCCCTTGTTCGAAGACACAAGGGTGGCAGGGATGTATAGCTGCACGCGCCCCGGCCTTAGCTGAAGGGTGCAGCCTCCGGCCTGCACCGCCATACGGACCTTCTTCGCCTCCGTCGTCGAGGCAAAGAGCTCCGCGGAGAAGAGATGGGTCCACAGGTCCCAATGAACGCCGATCCCCAAATAACCCTCGCAAACCACCGCGAAGATGGCCGCTTGCGCAATGGAGTTACGGTTGAAGTTGTGCATCTCCACCCCGTAATAGTGCAGGAGCGCCCGCATGAAGCGGCTCGCTGGTACTCCAAACCCCCGCTCATGGAAGGAGATAAAGCTGACCACATACCCCGGCGGCGGAGTCGGGACGGCCTCGCTCGGGGCCATCCACTCCGGCTGCGGTCCATCGGAGAGGGGACGGAGCAAACCATCGGCAACAAGGGCCTCCAGATCCCCCACAACGACAGTGGAGGAAGGTCACGGGTCGCGCGGCGGGACGATGGTCACCTTGTCGACCATCACTGAACGAAGGTGGTGGAGGCGGAGGGGATAAGGCGTGCGGTTTTCTTTTCCCTGGCTATTCTCTTAGGTTGAGGGAACCAAAGCAGAAGGCAGGCACAGATGGCAGGGTAAAGAACCATCGCCGGCCCCTCTCCCGGGTATATAAAGACCCGGGCGAAGAGCCGTTCAAGACTTTGCCCGAACCCACCGCGAAATTCAAACTCGAAGGTGAGACGCCCGCCCCTCGAACGGCTTGCGCACGCACAACGGCCGCCCCACGAATCGCCCGTCCCGTCGCATTAACTCCCTGGCAGGGCAAGCGACACCGCTGGCGGGCGAAGCGGGCAACGTTTCACCTCCGCCATAAAGGTCGCGTCAAAAAGGTGCGCCACGATTTTCAAATTCATATCATTTTCTGTTTCCTCTCTCTCTCTCTCTTGACACAGGGACCGAGAAAGGGGATATTTTGAAAGGGATCCTTCCCTGCGAAGGAAGCGGGCGCCCGAGCCCTCCTACTGATTAGGGGTTCGAAGGCTGGCCCCTCGGAAGGGTTCGACAGCCGCCCCAGAGCACCCGGGCTCCGCACCTATTACTGATCAGGGGTTCGAAGGTTGGCCCCTTGGAAGGGTTCGACAGCCGCCCCAGAGCACTCGGGCTCCGCGCCCACTACTGATCAGGGGTTTGTAGGCTGGCCCCTCGAAGGGGTTCGACAGCCGCCCCAGAACACGCAGAGTGAGGGATGACCCTGGGTACGTCCGATACATGGCCGAGGCTCGGGCTACGCTCCCGAGGTACCCTAGGACATTTCCAAGACCAGCGGGAACGACTCGTAATGGAATCCCACTGGAGGGAGGCATCGAGCCCTCGGATCCTGTCGAAAAGGGGTCGGGTCCAGCGAATCACCTGCAGGTACTTTTGGAGCGCGCCTCTGGGCCACTAGCCGACCCTTAACAAATGGGGCACGGGCATCCACTCGGATCACCCGTTAGCAGCTCGCCGAAAACACCATGATCGGTGCCCTCCGAGGGTAACATTGCGCTTTCCCCCCTTCCTCCTTGCGAAAAGGCAACAAAGGGGCGTATAATAAAAGTCGAGACAGTCCTTGATCGTCCTCTCGCTCCGTGTAGAGGCTCGGGGGCTGCTCTCGCGCCCGGCTACGGCCAAACTGTTGACAGCGTCAACAAACCATCTCAAAAACTCGGAACTTGATCGTGCACCCGGGCTACGGCCAGGCCGCATGAGGGAACGACAGGACCGGCCGAAACATCCCGAAAAGCGTTAAGACCTCAAAGGAGTCAAACCACTCCTTCGAGGCCTCGGGGGCTACACCCGGCGGGTGCGCTCGCGCACACCCGTCGGAACAAAGTATAACTGAGAAAGGCCGGTCCCCTCACCAAGAATGCGGTAGAGCCTCAAAGTGAGCATCACCACTCCCCTCGAGGCTCGGGGGCTACTATCGAGTACCGAAATTAGGGGTACCCCCAACACTCCTAATCACGGCTGGTAAACACCTTCAGAGCAAACCATGAAGGCTTACGGCTCGGGTCAGAGTCAAAGCTTCATCTACCAAGGGACGCGGTCTCACCCCGCCCGAGCCTGGCCTTGGGCGGAACAGTGGTCCCGGACGAGTCCACGCCTTGCCCGAGGGTCTCTTCAGACAGTGAGTGCACCCTCGGCTCCGCCAAAGACAAGCCTTATCGTGCAAGCGACTTTGGCAAAATCGCCTTACCAGCCGATCGTGTTGCATGCGCATTTAATGCTGGGGTCGCCTGACACCTTATCCTGACACGTGCGCCTCAGTCGGCAAGGTCGAAGTGACCGCAATCACTTCGCCCTTTCACTGACCGATCTGACAGGAAAACAACGCCGCCCGCCCTACTCCGGCTGCTGTGCCAACCACCCAGGCGAAACCGACAACGGTCGAGTTCAGCCTCGGGCGCAACAGGAAGCTCTGCCTCGCCCGACCCCAGGGCTCGGTCTCGGCCTCGGCCTTGTGAGGAAATCTCCGCCTCGCCCGACCCCAGGGCTCGGTCTTGGCCCCAGCCTCGGGAAGGATCGCGTCCTCGCCCGACCCTGGGTCTCGGCCCCAGCCTCGGCCTTGGAGGAGTCGCCACCTCGCTCGACCTCAGGCTCGGATCAACCACCCTACTCCTAGCTAACTCAGGCTACGAAGGAACAAGACCGGCGTCCCATCAAGCTTACCTCGGTAACAAGCGATGGTGGTTTCCCGCATGCAACCATGACGTCGGTGGTCCTCAAGCCCCCTACGGAAGCAAGGAGACATCAACAAGATCCATGCAGCACCAACAGCTGTACTGCTACAGGGTTCAAGGCACTTCTCCGACGGCCACGATACTACCTCTACAGGACTCGAGACGTCCCCCCGACGGCCACGTTGTTATCTATACAAGGCTCAGGGCACTCCCCTGCCAGCCATGTTAGCTCCCAGCTACACCCCATTGTACAGCTGGGCATCTCCTTACGTCTATAAAAGGGGGTGTACAGGGCCCCACGAGGGGGGACAAAGAGGGGGAGCAAAGGGACGAGCATACGAAGCATACGTACGCACGGCGGGAGAAGACGAGCAGGGGCCGGACCCTCTCTCTCGCTCTCGCTCTCTGCTACTCGCCCTCTCTCGCTCTCACTCTCTCGCAACGCTTGTAACCCCTACTACGAGCACCCTGGTGCAGGATAATACAAGGCTCATTCCCCCACTTGTGTTCCATCCCGCGCCAACCCATCTGGGCAGGGGCACGCAGCGACAAATTTACTCGTCGGTCCAGGGACCCCCCCGGGTTCGAAACACCGACAAAGTTATATCTATGACTTTTAAGCCTTCTCACATTGAGCAACAACAAAACACTTCAAGAATCGTTAACCAAATTACTTATTCAAAGTAATTACTATTGTGTGTTAACCATTATTGCGCAAAATAATGAATAAACCAAATTTTGGGTCGGGTGCGGGTCACCCGCGGGTTGAAATAGAAAACCACACCATGAAACTTCGAGTCGGGTGCCTGTACCTATATATGTTGGGTCGGGTACCCATCGGGTTTGCGGGTTAAATTCCCATCCCTACCCCCGTACAACATGAGGGTCCATCCCCTATGGGCTAACCGAGAAAGGTCACCCCATACAACATGAGGGTCCGCCCCTATAGACCATATCTTTACTCGTGATTTGAGTCCTCCCAGCCCCTACACGAGGATCCACCTCCTATAGGTCAGTCCATCTCATGTGCACACAAAGAGTGGAACCAGCGAGTGATCTTTTTCAACCTCAGCCTTCGCTTTCACTGAGATTCGAACTTAGGATCTAAGGAGCGCTACTCAGACCACCTAACTAACTCAGCTAGAGGCCCTTTCGCAAAATACCCTTTTTATTGTTGTTTTGTTTTCTCATATGCAATCACAACGTTGGTCGGTTGAGAATTTTTTGCATCCTTTCAAATGGACTTTAACTATGAATGGTATTTTCTCTATGCAAACTAAGTATAACAATTGATTATTGCCAATGATTTACATCAGACCACCCCGTATATATGAAAAAAAGTGTCATTGAAAGTAAATTATTTTCTATGATTTTATACAAAGGATTCATCTAAAGACAACTTGAATGAACGATGTTACAAAGACTATAGAGTAAGAAATATGTTTCTACAATAATAATGATATAATCTAGCATTTTTGTCAATTGTCATTCTATTGTATTTAAAAACACCGAGATGTCGTCTACCATCAGCGGTGAATATAAAATTGCAGTAAATAATACACTTGGAATTTTCAAACCTCCTAGGTCAGGGATTCTAATTTAAGTTATATAACAAAAAATTTGATAAAGATTACACCTATATAATTGATTCAACTTATTATTAAATGTTGTTAGGTATACAATGAGTTGATTCCTTGCAAAATCTATAAACAAAAACCATAAGAACAAATAGATCAAGATGAATCACCCAAGAGTAAACATAAACAACATGGACACAATAATAAGTAGAGAAGACACCATATTTGTTGACCAAAATTCAGGTATCACCAAGTGAGCCATATATCTGCGTTGAAAGTTGTGAGTGACCTAACAAAGGTCAACTCTAGTTGAGTCAAAATCAACACATTCCTACTCTACACTAAGATGTTATTTTTCCTATTTCGTATACAAAATTAAGTTTGCACGAACTTCTAGCTATGCACCATGTCTTTGAAGTGACCAGATAGCTAGAGGAATTGAATAGCCTATAAAAATATTTCCACAAACTTACAAACACTATCGCAAATTTTGATTAGTAAAAACTGAATTCCTACTAGCAGCTATTTGCTCTATCTCTAATACACCCAATGCAATACTCCTCACAAGTCCGGTAGGTTGGTTTTTAATCTATATCACATAAGCAAACAAGCTACAAATTAAGCAAGAGAGATACAACTAGCAACAACTAATAAAGAGAGCAACTAAACTAGTGAAAGCTAAAATTAAAACTAACAAGCTCTAGCTACCAACCACTACAAGTAACTACCATACTAACAAAATAAGAATGCAAATGCAAGGGTGAGTAGTATACAAACCAATGAAGCAAGAGTAACACGAGATATATTCCCTGGTTGTTTGCTAGCAACTTACGTCTCGTTGCCGTGAGTTCCCCACTCGATGGTTCACATGTAGTGTGGCAAGCTAGATTCACCAAAGGTGCCACAAGAATTTGCTTGACAATGATTTTTACATCGAGTCTTATGGTGTCCATGGATACTAATGCCATTAATGGTTAAAAGTTTTCATACAATTTTAGAACAAAATGAGTCATCTTCATTAAACGATGAGATACAAGGTTCAACATATTTCCTTCAATTATCACTATGTTAGGTTTCCTTTGGAGAATTATGTATCTATATTACTTATGGTTTACATCCTCTTGATAACCTTACACAAATTTTTGGTTCATAGATGCATCGACTTAAATCTAAAGAAGAAATGTTAGAGGGTGTAGGAATGACCAAGTTTATATAAGAATGGGTCCACATATAGAGTCTCAAAGTAGTTTCCATAAGTCAAAGCTTGAAATATGCATCACTAGTACATTTATTTGATTTTGTAAATATTAACATATTTATCTCTAAACTTTGTCAAAGCGAGATGACTTTTACTTAGAGAAAACTAGAATGACTTAAAATTCGGAACTAAGAGAGTAATGAGTATCGACCTTATGCATTCGTGGGTACTGTGACAATGTAAACGCTAGTGTATGTTTTTGCTTAGAATATTTTGTCGCCAATTAGTTTCATCAATGATCAATCTGTGAAACCCTAACTTGCAAGCCTAACCTATATTAATATTATTTCATATCATATTCTTGCTTGTATTATTTGACTTGGTGGTAGGGATTATCCTTCGTACGAATGTCAACCAGAGAATGCACGATTAATAACTAGAGATGTGGTGGTGTTACTATTGTAAGGTTTATGTCATTGTGATATGAAGATTAGATCACATGTTTTGATGTCAAAGGTGGTTTGTAGTTTTACTATGTGGTTCAGGTGATTACTCAGATGTCAAAGGTGGTCTGTAGTCTTAACTACTACTGCCAAAATGAATGTTATGATGTACTTTCAAATATTATTAGCTAAAGTAGTGTTGAAATTGAAACTACCTGTAATTTTTTTCCAAAAACGTTATCATAGATCACAGAATCAAATTTTCAGGAATCCACAACCGAACTAAACAGAATCATATTGTCTTTTAGTTGTTTTGATGTGAATGATTAGTGTTATCAGAGCATCTCCAACAACGTGACCTATAAAAATGCCTTATAATTTAAAAATAAGTAAATTTTATAGAATTTAGGGCACCAACAAAACACTTCGCTCCAACAGTAAAGCCCTAAATCTAGATTATAGGGCAGCCCACTACGGTGTAGTATATTTGAGGCACTTGAGAAGGTGCTCTATAGTTTTTTGACAAAATTTATTGAATTGAGGCACCGTTGGAGTGATTTTTCTTGTGTAGAGCCCTATATTTCAATTTGAGGCACTAGTTTGAGGCATTGTTGGAGATGCTCTCATAGGGTTTAGCACCAGCACGAGTAACTAGCAGATTCATAGAGACGGTTTGTTAGGAAAAAAATGTACGCACTAAAAAAAAAGCAGGACAATTCGACTCCTCCGGTCCTCCCTTCCTTGGTCAGTTGGTCATCTCCGCCGGCTCAACCTCAACGCGGGTAGCACGACCACCACGCCCACCTCCCCCTCTCTCCTCGTCTTCTATAGTCAAACCACCCCCCTCCTTCCACAAACCTTCGCAGAAGGGGCACACCGGCAAGGACGCAGCTTTTTCCCGTCTCCTTCTGGGTTCTACACTTCTACTTCTTTCCCCGCCTCGCCTTCGTTCCGCCCGCCACCAAATCGCGAGGCAGCGGAGCCAGCGACGCCGTTCCTTTCGTTGTGCTTCCTTGGGTTCTTGCTGCCGGCCGCCGGCGATTTGGCGAGGTCCGTTTGGGCGGCAGGTAGAGGTAGGTAGAGGCGATCGTTTCTTGGCGGCTGGTGGAATGGATAGCCACGCCGCTGTGTCGAGTTCCGTCGGATCCGGGGATGGCGCCGCGCAGCCCAGGAGGAACTCCAGGAAGCCCAAGTGTGAGATCGTCTTCCTGATATTATCTCTATTTTAGGCTTTCATCAAGGGTATTCTCTCTACTTCCCTTTCTGTTTTCCTGGGGTTTAGAACCTTTTCTTTTGGGTATTTGTAGGCTGGCTGTTTGTTAGTTTTGTGCTTGAATAAAAGTTTTATAGCCTTGTGAGGTTTGATTTCAAATAAGTGCCGAAATCTCGTGATATGGCAGAGAAACTTTTGAGTCCATGTTTTGCCTTTGTTAATACTAGATGATAATATGGATATGGGTGGAAGACTGGGAGCAAGAGAATGATATTTGCCATTACAACTGAACACGTTCACAAATTACCATCAGACCTACATTTCATAGACAGATGGACCCACAATTCATAGACATAATGGTAATTATAAGGAGACAACGTTTCAAGTGACTAAATTTTAATTATTTCGACTGGGAGCTGAGAGTTTCACGAGATCAACAAAACATTGCAATTTGTTTAAGTGACAATCCTGCTTTTCATAAATTCATTTTTTGAAAAGATAATATATTCATATCAGCTTCGCTGGTTTTCCTTCAAAAACCCATTAGCTTCGCTGGAATTTAGTGATTCCTAACGTTGTCCTTCTGTGCAAACAGATTCCAAGTTTACGCAGCAGGAGCTTCCAGCTTGCAAGCCGATTCTTACTCCAAAATGGGTGAGCTCAATAGTACAGATTTCCCTTGTTGTTATCAGCTTCCCTACACCAAACCCCACAAATGGTTGTGCGCTTAACTTCGTATGTTACACAGGTTATTTCAGTATTTGTTCTTGTTGGTGTGATTTTTGTCCCGATCGGTATTGTTTCGCTGCGAGCTTCACATCAAGTATGACGAATACTCTATCTGCTTGGTTTGAAATATAAGCTCCGTCGTTTTGTTTATGTTGATTGTTTTCTCCACTGCAGGTTGTCGAGATCGTTGATCGGTATGATGACGCATGTGTCCCTGCTAATGTAACTGAGAAGCTTGCTTACATCCAGAATGATAGTATACCAAAAACCTGCACAAGAAATCTGACGGTAATGAAATTATCTAGATGTATTCTTCTAACCTGAAATTTTGGGAATGGAAAAACTATAGTAGAAACAACATTGACTAGCGACAGTATACATGTCAGTTACTTTACAAGTATGCATCTTGGCATAAGATGAAATGAATAATTGGCTGAAATATTTGATCATTGGTCTTCAGATTACAAAGGATATGAAACAACCGATTTTTGTGTATTATCAGCTGGATAACTTTTACCAGAATCATAGGAGGTATGTAACCTTTAGCCAATGCTCTCTCTCTCTCTCTCTCATTGTTTTAAACTTTGTCAGTGAGAAGTCTTCTTGCTCTTTAAGATGTATTTTTTTCCTACTTAACTGAAACATTCATCGCATTCAGGTATGTCAAGAGCCGTAACGACGCACAACTAAGAGATAAAAGTAAGGCGAGTGACACTACCAATTGTGATCCCGAGGCCAAAACAGTAGATGGAAAGCCAATTGTGCCTTGCGGTCTTATTGCATGGAGCCTGTTCAATGATACATATACCCTCATCCACAACAATAAAACCTTGAGAGTGGACAAGAAAGACATCTCTTGGAAGAGTGACAGAGACCACAAGTTTGGGAGTGACGTCTTCCCCACGAACTTCCAGAAAGGACCTCTTCAAGGTGGAAAAATACTTAATCCAAAAATCCCGGTATGGTCATGGATCTTGCTCTGTATCATCCATTTATTTGCATAAACGGTGGGCACATCATAGGGAAACTATGCTTTTAGCAAACGGTAGTTATCAAGTTTAAAGATCAAATGACTCCCAATGAATTTACTCTTAGATTGATTAAGATAAGCCCTTTTTAATCATTTAGGGTACCTTTCGCCTATGATGTCCCTAACTCGGTTTTCTTCTGAGCAGTTGAGTGAACAAGAGGACCTTATTGTTTGGATGCGGACTGCAGCGCTTCCAACATTCAGAAAGCTGTATGGTAGGATACATGTTGATCTCAAGGAAAACGATACAATTACAGTTCAGTTGGAGAACAACTACAACACCTATAGCTTCAGTGGCAAGAAGAAGTTGGTGCTTTCTACTGCAACCTGGATTGGTGGAAAGAACGATTTTCTGGGCCTTGCATATCTCACTGTTGGTGGAATCTGCTTCTTTTTGGCATTTGCATTCACCTTGCTATACTTGATAAAACCAAGGTTAGTGGTTTTCTAGTTCTCATAGATTGCAGTTACATCAAGATCAACATGCCACAGTACATATCTGGTTGCATCACTTCTTGCTGCGTTGAAGTACTGATGTGATTTTCTTCTGGTCACTCACAGGAAAATGGGAGATAACAACTACTTGTCATGGAACAGACCCACTTTAGGTCGCTGATATGGTTTTGAAGTTAAATGTTACACGGACAACAAATTCATTTATGGTTCAGATGTATGTTGTACCACATCGAATTTTTATTCATGAGCATTGGTGTAGAATACATACAGAGTAGGCATGTGTATACGTGCGACAACTTTGGATCCGTCCTTGCACAGATTGTACATTAAACTGAAACAAATAGCTTTATGTTCTCCAAAATTGTATAATCAGAAGTTAATGTCAGTTTCGATGTTTTGCTCTTTGTTGGAACTCGCGTTCCCGGGCAGGTTGGGGGTTGAGTGAGATGGAAACACGGTTTTTGGGAGGCAGCAATTGCTCTATTAATCTAGCCCCTCAAAGGCATTGTGCGGGGGTATTTATAGGTGCCTGAGCGCCCAGTGTTCGGATTAAGGACGCATGTGCCCTCAAGCGCCTAGGTCACCCCCGGAATATTCCTATAAAGCGGGGTTATAGACCGTCATTACATAAAAACATTTCTAAATCGGGCCCGTAATACAACCGGCCGAGCGGGGCCTGTTACAATGGGTCGAATTCCACATGGGCCTTCGTGTTCGACGAGGACGCGGAGCAGGGCGACCTCGTCGTAGGCCTTCGTCTTGCAATGTGTTGGACGAAGGGTGGGAGCTACCGGTCGTTTCGCCTCCATTGACGCAGCGAGATTGGCGAAGGCATCGAGCGAGGGGTAGTGTCTTCGCCTTCGCCGAAGGCATCGAGCGAGGGATAGTGTCTTCGCCTTCGCCCCAACATTTGCCCTCCGAGGGACCAGTTCGACTGAGTCATCTGGTGCCGAAGACGTCGCTAGATGGTGGAGACGCTGCCCTCGCTCGAAGTGGTTCCGCGGGGGTTTTTGATGTGACCGTTGATGGACGCGGTACTGTTGCCCTCCTTGCTCCTGCTCGTCGGAGATCTGGCCCGCGTGAAGCAGACCGTCCGCCGCCGCCGCCGGTACATAGCTATGCCGTCCTCTTCTTCATCTGCTGCCGATACACCGCCGGCCGGCGCGTCGTCCGAGGACACTTTGAGCAACGTGCCGGCGGAGGAGTTGCATCCTGGTGATACAGTGGAGTTTGGCGTGTCGCGGATTTCCTCGGTCCGTGTTCAGGACATGCAGCAGCTTGGATATTTTGGCAGCGGAGTGGGGCGTGTCCCGGGGGCGGAGGAGGTCCCCAAGCCAGAAGGCGAGTTGGTCGTGTTGGAGGCTTTTTTCACTGCTGGTCTTCGTCTGCCCGCACATCGATTCGTTGCGGAGGTTCTGCGGAAGTTCGAGGTCCAGGTCCACCAGCTGACGCCGAATGTCGTGGTGGCCCTGGCGAAGTATGTCTGGGCGACGACTTCGTATGGCAACCAGCCCTCAGTGGAAGTCTTCGCAAAACATTACTGTCTGCATTGGCAAAAGAGGAAAATTGGAGATGAGATTGCACAATTTGGATCGTGCACATTCACGCCGAAGTCCGGGAAGACTTCGATGGAGGTTGTGGAGTTGGTTCCCTGCGCCCACAATAAATGGGGCAACTGGTGGGATTTCTGGTTTTACGTTTCAGAAGGCGCGGTCGAAAACCACCCAGGGCTCCCCGTGGCCGTCATGTGCTCCCATCATTATATAGCGTACCCGCAATTTGAGGTAGCGGAGGATGACGAAGACGAAGGAGCCCTTCGTTGCGCTGCCCGCATGAGTAGCGAGCGCGATTTAGTTGAGGAGTTTGTCGGGTATGGGGTATGGCCTTTGGCGCATGGCTGGGCGTTGGGCGAAGTATGCCCTCGCGAGATGCCCTCCCATGGTGGGCAGCTGGTGCAAAGTCCTGCCTTCGCGCTGGACTTGCGTGACCGAGATCCCGCCGCATTCGTGCGTGAAGCGGAAGACGGGGCGTCAAGGATCGTGGGGCGCTACGTGCCGAGGACAGAGGGGCTGCGGAGCTGGGATATCCGCGGGTCCAACGACAGATTGAACCGAGTCTTTGACCTGAACCGCCTGCCGTACGGTGGTTATCCTGGTGTGGACACCGCCGACCGCCGCGGGAAGAAACTGATGGGCGGAACCGAGGAAGAGCCTTCACAGGAGGCTGCCCCGGCCACTAAGAAGAGGAAATTAGGTACTATAGTGGGAGGAATGGGGGTGTCTGATAATTTTGCTGTGGAGTTGATGGGGACATGCGCGGCCCCCGGGGGTAGGATGTCTTCGCCCGAGCTCCGGGAGTCTTCGGCGCGAATGCTGGAGGTTACCGGGGGTCGATGGCCAAAGAATGTTTTAATCCCCTGGGCGGAAGGCGAAGACATGTCTACGTCTCGTATAGCTCGTGGCTTGAAGATTTTCCGTTACGGACGGAATATTGCTGCTGTTGTGTCGGCAGTGATAACCAAGGACCGTCAAGACGCTGCGCAGAAGCGCTGAGCGGTTATCAGGATGGCGGACCCGAGGCGTGAGGCGAAGAGAGCGCGAAGGCTGCTGCCTCCAGCAGCAGCCAGCCAGTGCCGGTCGTGAAACCGGCCGCGCCTGGGTCCAGCAAGCCGCCGGCGGGCGCGAAGACAGCTGCCGCTGGCGGGACCAAGTCTCCCCCAGTCGAAGCTGCGAAGGGACGGGAGCTGCCCTCGCCGGGGAAACGTGTTACCGACTTCGGCACGAACATCAGCGTGGAGGACTATTTTGTTGGTAAGTTTTTTTCAGGCCTTCTGACCGGTGATATGTTGCATTACAGGGTCCGGCGAGGGACATATGGTTGTTGTCCCGCCTTTCGTGGCAACCGCTTTGCCATCGGCGGAGGTAAGGGCGAGGGGGACCGCGTAGGACCCAAGGGCCGCCTTCTGTGCGAGCGGCAAGATTCTGACAGCCGTTGCCGCTAAGGACGTGGCGGGCACCATGTCCCAGTGGCTGAGGGAGGCATCGTAGCGGCCGTCGCAGCAGTTGCCGCAGCAGCTAAGTCAAGTAAGTTGAGTTGGACTTCGGTGTTTGTTGTTTCCATGGAGATTTGGGTCTCATGTGTTTTTGTCAGGCGGCTGACTTCGCCGACCGCGTTGCGTCTGGTGTCCTGACTGCGGACGTGGCTGCCGAAGTCGAGAGACTTCGGGCACAGCACGCGGATGCCGTCCGGGACAAGTCGGCCGCAGAGAGCAAAAGCCGCCGGTTGGCGGAGAAGGTGGCCGCCTTGGAGGCCGAGAAGACGGACCTTCGGTGCCAGCTGGCAGAAGAGAGGAGGGAGGCGAACCAAGCCGTTGCTGAGGCGCAGGCTGCGCAGGCAGAGGTCAAGGTGGCGCGGGCGGAGGGAAGTCTCGCCAGCCAACGCGCCGAGGAGTGGGAGGCGAGGTTCAACGCCCTGCGTGGCCGTGTGGATAAGGCCGAGGCCTCTACGCGCTCTGAGGTTGAGCGGACGCTCGCATAGTTCGTGAGCTCGTATCGCGAGCTAGGCGCGCGTACTGCTGACTTCGAAGTGGCCGACCGGGAGGCGGGCCTTCGCTTCCTCGAGTGGTTGCAGGAGGAGTTGCTGGTACTCCCAACCATCGTGGAAGGTTTCATGTCCTTTGCCTCCCTCGTCACCTGCGAGGGGGCCATGAATGCGTTGTCCCGCGAGGGCTGCAGACACTATGAGGTTTTCGACCACGCAGACGAGAGCTTTGAGCGTGAGATCTTCAAGGCCGAAGACCCCGTTGTGAAGCAGTCAGCGGGGGCCCTTTTTGATAGGATGTGGGGGGCACATGGTCGAGAGGCTGTTAGGGAGCGGTCCGACCGGGCGAGGGAGCAGGTGAAGGTTATTATTTTTGGGTGGTTAGTTGCGTGTGGGTATGTATAGTTTTTGTTGAGTGAAGGTTATTATTTTTGGGTGGTTGGTTGCGTGTCGAGGACGTTGAGGACTTTGGAAGTCTGGTCGGCGCGCCGACCGAGGCTGCGGAGGCCAATCCGGTGCTGCCCTTGGACGCCGACGAAGGCCCCTCGGCCGTGGCCGTTCCTGCCATGATCGGCGGCGAAGACCCTCTGTCGGCCCCTGCGCCGACGATCGAAGGTGCCCTGAAGGTGGCGGACGAGCCGCCAGCCGAAGACCCGACGGCCGCGGCCGTGCCCTCGCAGGTGGCTAAGTAGCTAAATAGGTGCGGGGGAGTGTGTAAGTTTTGTCTGCGTGTTACTGAACCTCGGTTGCTGCGCAGGTTCAGGGTTTTGGGCCTGCTCACGCAACCGCTACTGACACTGCTAATTTTGTGGCGGCTTCGACCGTGGTTGCTGAAGATGTTTCAAATGATTCTGTGTACAAGTTTTTTGAGTCTGGTGATTCTGGGGGTTCGGTTGTGTGGACGGAGGAGTCTTCGGATGAGGACTTGGATTATTTTGCGGCGCTGGATGTGGCTACGGTGGAAGCTTCTCCGCGCGTGGTAGGTGCTGAAGTTATTCCTAGTGCGAGTTCTAGGCGTAGGCGGCGAAGGGCAGTCGCGAAGCGGAGGGTTAGTGAGGTAGAGGGAAGTCGTCTTCGTGTGGACGGGGCTGGCAAACGAGAATTGTTGTCCTCGCCGGCTGGGACGAGTGTAGGTGAGGGGGAGTTGCGGAATCTTTTTGAGGGTGAGGAGCTGAGGATAATGCTGTTCAACTACAAGGAGATGGACATCATCCCTAAGGTTGAGCCAATGTAACGTATGATGCCCTCGCTGTATGTATGTACCCGTGATTTGTATGAGGCTGTGTGTCTTCGTTGATCCGGTCGTGCCCGTAGACGACTTGTGCGTGGGGAACCTTTTGGGAAATGCTTTCGGTTTTGCGCGCTTGCTGTGCTGGTCCGGCTGCACCCGTGGGTGCCTTTTGCGCGGAGAGTCCTTTGGAGAGGACTTCGATTTTGGGCACTTACTATGCTGGTCCGGCTGCACCCGTAGGCGACTTTTGCACGGAGACTCCGGCTGCACCCTTAGGCGACTTTTGCACGGAGAGTCCTTTGGAGAGGACTTCGATTTTGCGCACTTATTGTGCTAGTCCGGCTGCACCCGTAGGCGACTTTTTGCGCGGAGAGTCCGGCTACACCCTTAGGCGACTTTTGCGCGGAGACTCCGGCTGCACCCTTAGGCGACTTTTGCACGAAAAGTCCTTTGGAGAGGACTTCGATTTTGCGCACTTATTGTGCTAGTCCGGCTGCACCCGTAGGCGACTTTTGCGCGGAGAGTCCGGCTGCACCCTTAGGCGACTTTTGCGCGGAGAGTCCTTTGGAGAGGACTTCGATTTTGCGCACGTATTGTGCTTAGTCCGGCTGCACCCGTAGGCGACTTTTGCGCGGAGTGTCGCACGCGAGGGTAGCCAGCGCTGTCCCTCGCGGTGACTTTGGTGTAGTCGAATGCCGAAGACCGTTGATGCGGTCTTTTTCGACATTGGCTTAGTTTTTTGCGAGGGATTTTTGCTTGTATATTACATGGCTCCGCCTCATTAAAAACCTCACCCCCCTAGGAGGAAAAGAGTGCGGGCCGGGATAATAATGTTTGGCAAATTACAAGGGCGTGATGGCCTTGAGGGTTCAAACAAAAAATTTGCGAAGACTGTCTATATTCCAGGAATGTTCCAGGTCTTCGCCAGATTGAGTTGTTAATCTGTACGCGCTAGGAGACAACTTCGTCTTGACGATAAATGGTCCTTCCCACTTTGGTTCCAGCTTACCCCATGACTCTGTCCGGGTTGTGCGGACGAGTATGAGGTCCCCTTCGTTGAATTCTCTTAGGACGACTGCGTGATCGCGCCAGGCCTTCGTTTGGGCTTGATATTTGTTGAGGGCCTGCAGGGCGAAGACGCGGTCTCCGTCGATGAGGTCTTTGGAAGTTGGCTCGTCGACGTCGGGTACTGCTGAAGCGGTTGTCCGCGGGGACCCATGTTTGATTTCTTGCGGGGTCATGGCCTCCGATCCGTATAGCAGGCGAAAAGGAGTGAATCCGGTCGCCCGGCACTCGGTCGTGTTCAGTGCCCAGACTGCTTCAGGTAGTAGGTCGGCCCATTTGCCCTTCTTGTCATCGAGGAGCATTTTCTTGATCGCCGTGAATATCTTGCCGTTGACGCGCTCCACGACTCCATTGGATTGTGGGTGGTAGACTGAGGCGAAGGCGAGCTTGGTGCCAATGGAGAAGCAGAAATCCCTAAAGTCTTGGCTGTCAAATTGCTTGCCATTGTTAACTGTGAGCTCGGACGGGACTCCGAATTGGCAAACAATGTTTTGCCAGAAGAATTTCTGGGCAGTCTTCGATGTTATTGTGGATACCGTCCTCGCTTCGATCCACTTGGTAAAATACTCGACGGCGACAAAGGTGAACTTGAGGTTCCCTTGGGCCGTGGGCAGCGGCCCGACAATGTCCAGGCCCCAGTGCTGAAGGGGCCATGTGTGTGCGATTAGCTTTGTGAATTGCGAAGGGCTTCCCGAACGTGGAGAAAACTTCTGGCAGGCTTCGCATGATCTTATGACCCGATTTGCAGCGCAGATCATGGCGGGCCAGTAGAAACCCTGACGGATCACTTTGGCAGCTAGGGCCCTAGGCCCTGCGTGAGAGCCGCAAATCCCGCTGTGGACCGCGCGCAGGATTTGAACGCCTTCGGTCTCGGTGACACATTTGAGCATGGGTTGGCTGACCCCCTTCTTGTAAAGCTGGCCTTCGATGAGAGCGAAGTCTCGGCTTTGGTGTTTGAGGCGCTTGGCCTCGTTGACATCGGCTGGGTGGTAGTATCCTTGCAGGAACAGGGTTATAGGTGCCCGCCAGTCTTTGGTCATAATGAGGTTGACTATGCGGTGGCCCTCGGTATCGTTGGTTATTTGTAGGCCCTCTGTGTGGCGGAACTACCCGAATTATTCCGACTTAAGTGCCTAAGTCCCGCCTTAGAGGCTAGACCACACTTAACTGGGAATAACCCGTCAATCCCTCGGATCTAGTCCGACGAGGCCACTGACAGGATCAAGTACCACGATCTCATTCGAAGGTGAGTCACAGAGCAAATACAATAAAGCATAAAACCATACATTAAGGAGTATTAAATTATTACATCACCATCGGAGTTTTGCAAAAGTAGCCATCATTGTTCGAAGTGCAGCGGAATAAAACTAACGATAATTAAATGGAGGGATGGGGAAGCCTGTCCCATCACTCCTCATGCTCCTCCTCAGCCGAGGCAGGATCCCACTCGACTGTCCAACCTGGTGGCAAGATGGACGGCCAAGTCACTCCAGCAACCATGTCCTCCAAGAACCTGTAAAATTTTGCCACAAGCAAGGCTGAGTATACTAATACTCAGCTAGACTTACCCGGTGTGAGGAGTCTACTCCTCTACCTCTAGACATGCAGCTGTTTGGCTGTGGGGTTTGGTTGCCAAAAGCACTAGCTGAGTTTCTAAATAAAGTTTTAACTTTGTCCAGTTTAAGTGTGACTCTCTTAAGGCTAAATGTGTACTATCTACTCATACATGGTATCAAACATATTTAGCAATCAACAACTTGTGTCAACTCATCATATTTCCACTTGTTACTCAATGTAGCAGCATGGATCAAGCAGTCTCATTAGCTGCGAGAAGCAGACGATTCGAATCGAGTTTTTAAACCTTGCAAGGTAAACCTAAACACACGACATGTAGGGGCACTCTGTCCCCACACACATCAACCGTCCCCATCGATTCCCCGTCAGCAGATCACGGCTCACCGCCTTGGCGTACAATGCCTCACTGACCCCGACTATCGTCGTGCAGTGACCGCACTTGTACCCACCATAACCGGAATGGGAGACCACGTCTCAGGTCGCGTGAGTGGTAAAGTCCACTGCCAGGTTCAATCAGGTACTAGGCTTACCGATTTACCATATTTCTCGGTATGTGCTTAGTATGTTCAAACGCTTGACTCACGGTACCACACCTTAATCCTTATTCCAATTTTTATCCCGTGGACAACCAATCCCCATGGATTGTTGTCCACCAACCAACATCATTATGATAAGAAAGTGGATACAACCAATTCCTGACCTCGCGCGAGTGCTAGAAAAATCACTCGACTTCTACCGAGATCCTAATTAATTAAGCAGCTACTCGACCTAGCATACTAGTATCCATCTCAAAAGGATTCCTGAGATCATGCAACTAGGGTTTCAAACAACTCCTACACCTAAGTGCACAATCAATCCTACAATCATTAAGTATAGTAAAATAACATAAATAACAGGTTATGCATAAAACCGGGGCTTGCCTTCCAAAGCAGTGGCAGGCAGACCCTCTGGTGTAGGCTCTGGTGCTGGATCTGGGGCTACCTCCTGAGCAACACCTTGCTCCGGCACGAGGACGTACTCTCCGTCAGCGAGGTTGCAGTCTATTGAATGCAATGAATATGTATGTCATGATTATGCAGGATTTTTACAACATTATGCTAAAGGAAGATAAAACCAAGTTAGTTAGTATCTTAGAGTTTCTTGGTCATACGTGGCTTTCAGTGGTTTATGCTTATCACTCTAGGTTTAGGCTTTGTTAAGGATAGGCATAGTGGATGTGTATTTCCCTTATATTTTTCAGTGGACAATTTCAAAGGGTATTATGATGACACTAATTTCCCTTATTTATTTTCCCTTTCTTTATTTTCTATTTATGAATTCTAGTGTAGGTTTGAACTACAACAGTGAATTAACTTTTTCCAAAAATTCTGTAAAAATTACAGTGGCTTGCCATTGGTCACTATAGCAGTGGGTCATTTTGTACTGCAACTCTCAACTAGGAGTGGGTTCTGCCCTAAGGGTTATTTTTGTTGGCATCTAACAGTAATAATAAGCTTCTGTGCCAAAAATCACAGAAGGTTAATTGGTGGTTATTTAGTTGTGATTTTCTAAAGTTTTATGCCAAAAAGGTGCTTATAACTAACTTGTTATTTGAAAAATGTCAAACAACAGACTTCAAATTTTTCTTATGTTCATAATAATAGCCCATTAGTTATCCTAAGGTTTGGGGTGTTTTTGCCTTGGGGTTTTTTTCTAGGGTTTTTCTAAGTTTTCCTTGTTTTCTTAAAATAAAAGGCATCCTATTTATTTTATACTAAACCAGGGTATAATCAATTTTTCTAGTAAACTACACTGAATAAGTATACTAACAAAAATATGGGGGCTCCCTGGTTCTTTATTTAAATCACCTTTCCTATTTTCTTTAATCTTAAGCATAATGTAAAATAAATTGCAAAATCTACCTTAATGGGGTGTACAGAGGGGTTTAGCATTTTTAAATAGGTCAGTAGGTGGTCATGTACTTCTCCAAATTTTCTTAACTTCAGTTAAATAGTGCAACTATTTTTCTTGCCATTATTTAGCTTTTGGCCAAATCAATATTTAATTTAGAACCCTAAAGTTTTCTATAGCACATAGGGGTTTCATATTTTTTCAGTAGTTTATATTATTTAAGATCTGATAAAATTGGTTTGACTCAATTTGGATGAATAAAACAGAAGATATGAATTATTCAAGTGATGTTCCAATTTTAAATCAGATTTAATTAAAGGTTCCCTGGAAAACCACTTTGCACCGAAGTCCTTGGGTTATTTCCAAACTAACTCTCTCAGTTATACCCCCGCGCTACTATTCATCTGAGTCACTGACATTGCGCAAAACCCCCTAGCTTTCTCTTCTTCTCCCCCGCGGTCCCTCCCTATGTTTAAACAGTACCCGCGAGAAAGAAAAGGACGACGCGGCTTACCGGCGGCAAGAGAGGTCCGGCGAGGGGCAGGGTTGGCTCCGGGAGGTTCTGACGGTCACAACGGTATACGACTCGACGGTGGGGGTGGCCGGAATCGCCCGGTCCACGTGTGCAGGCGGGTGCTCTCGTCGGCGGCGGGTGTGCCGGCCAAACCACGACGACCTAGTTCAATCCAATGGCACGGTGAGCTTCACGGGGTGACGTAGAGGCTGTGTGCGCAAGAAATTGAGGAATGGAGCAGAGGATTACCCGGTCTATGCTCGCCGGCGGTCGGGTGGAGTCCGTCGACCGTGGACTGGCCTCTCCGGCGAAGCAAACTTCGATTCCTTGCTCGGGGAGCCTCACTGAGGTGTGCACAGTCTTCTCCGAGGGCTGGACGGGGCTGGGAAGGGGTCTGTTGGCCGGTCTACGATGGCAGGGGGATCGAGCGGCCGCGGGCACGCCGTGCACGGGCAAACGCCGGTGGGTTTGGGCTCCGGTGAGGTCGAGCGCGTGCGGAAGGGTACAGTCGAGGTCCCTGGGGGTTCTATAGGCCCGGGCATGGGCCATGGCGCCGGCTGGTCCTTGGCGCGACGCGGGGCACGCGGGGGCACGCGCGGGCGTGCTCTGGCGAGTTCAGAGCGCGTCGAACACGTGGCCGTTGCCTTCTGCCCTTGTTCTTGCGCCTGCTGAGCAGCCAAGCGTGCGAATATCGCCCTATGGCTTATGCAAGATTTCTTCCCTGCACCTAGGGCTACCTAGTTCATGTAAGTTCCAAGAGAAGATCGGGTCTGGTTTAGGAGATATGGTGGCGCCAAGTCTTGTCTGTCTGCACTGTTCAACCCGAGACAAAATAGGTGCCAACCCGTGTCAAATGGTCTTGGCTTGGGTTCAAACTCTTCCAGAGGGTTCCTTAAATAATTTAGCTCCTTTTTGTTATTTAGACCCTGGGGTTTTGGTGTCATTAGCTAGGTGAACACCCCTTATCTCTAGATTAGGGCTGATTTTGGGACTTAGAGGGAATGGGGTGATTCCATAGTGTTCTCCACTTGGGGCTGATTTAGGGGTCCTTTAGGGGTCTTTTTGTAAAGTTCCTTTGCTGTCTTTTGTAAACATTTTGGTTCTCTTAAACTTTGGTTAAGGGTTTAAATCATGGAATGTGCATTTGCCTAATCTTTCTCTCAACTAAAGGCTTCAAGAGAGAGGGTCCAAGGTTCAATCCTCCTTTGCCCTAGGTGGTCATTGCCTAAAGGCTTGGGTAATACCTTGGTCCCTGGCATTTCTTAACTCACTCATGCTTCCAAGGTCTTAAGTACTCCCTCTCCTCCAAGTTTTAACCACATGTGATAATAGGTTTAAATGGTGTAGCCCTGGGTGGATACCCTGAGTAACACCTGGGGTGTTACAACCCTCCCCCCTTAAAGGAATCTCGTCCCGAGATTTTAGTTAGAGTCGTCAGAAGGGTGCCATGAAGGTGTGCTGGTGTGTGGTTTCTGCTTTTCTTTAAGTTTCTCTAGTTAACTGTTCTTTGAATGTCATCCTCTTTGCAACTTCAGAAGGAAGTCCTTTTTAAGTTAAAACCACAACTTAGACTACCCTTATCATCTAGATTTTTCTTATATTTGGATTCAAAGGGCAGGTGGGGGTGGGGTTTTGGGTTACGTACCGACTCCTTTGGGCAGAAAGTCGGGGAAGCGAGAGCGTAGGAAATCCTCAGTCTCCCATGTAGCTTCTTCCACGGAATGGTGACTCCACTGAACTTTATACATTCTGATCGATCTTGCCCGCGTTGATCTCTCTTTCTGATCCAATACCTTGACAGGGTACTCTTGATAGGACAGGTCTGGTTCTATCTCAATTTCTGGTTCAGGTAGTACTTCAGTGGGTAAGCGGACACATTTCCGCAGCTGAGATACATGGAACATATCATGAATAGCTGACATGCTGGGTGGCAACTTCAATTGATATGCTACAGGTCCACAAGTCTCCTTGATCTCGTAGGGCCCAATGTAACGAGGAGCTAACTTGCCCTTGATCCCAAATCTCTGGACACCTTTAGTGGGTGACACCTTAAGATAAACATGGTCTCCCACTTCAAACTGTAGAGGTTTCCGCCTCTTATCATGATAGCTCTTTTGCCTGGCCTGAGCAGCTTCTAAGTTTTTATTAATGACTCTGACCTTTTCCTCTGCTTTAAGTACCAAATCTGGCCCAAATATTTCCCTCTCTCCTGCTTGAGACCAATTCAGCGGGGTTCTACATCTTCTCCCATATAAGGCCTCAAAAGGTGCCATCTTCAGGCTAGACTGGTAACTGTTATTATAAGAAAACTCTGCCAACGAAAGACACTTGTCCCAATCCTTTCCATAATGTAGCACACATGCCCTCAACATGTCTTCCAAAATCTGATTTACCCTTTCCGTCTGGCCATCTGTTTGAGGATGGTATGCTGAGCTTCGTATTACATGGGTCCCAAGTGATTCCTGCAATTGTTCCCAAAATCGTGCCACAAATGGTGCTCCTCTGTCTGAGACTATAGTCCTTGGTACACCATGCAAACGAACTATCTGGTCAATGTAGACTTCCACATACTTCTCCGTCCTATGGGTGGTGTGTACTGGTAAGAAATGAGCTGACTTGGTCAATCTATCCACAATGACCCAAATAGAATCATGGTGCCAGGAGGTATTGGGCAATCCCACGATAAAGTCCATGCAAATGTCCTCCCATTTCCAAGATGGTATGGGAAGGGGTTGCAAAGGGCCTGCTGCCTTCAATTGACTGCCTTTAATCCTTTGGCAGGTGTCACACTTGGATATGTACTTGGCAATTTCCCTCTTCATTCTGGTCCACCAGTATAAGGATCTGAGATCATGGTACATCTTGTTGCTACCAGGGTGCATGGAGAATTTAGAAAGGTGAGCTTCATCCAATATCTTCTTTCTGAGCTCCAGGTCCTTAGGAACAACCAATCGGTCTCCAAACCATAGAATTCCCTTGCTATCCTGACGAAAACACTTGTATTTCTCTGCCTTCTGCTTGATCATGTCTTTGATAACCTGAACACCCTTATCTCCAATCTGTGCCTGGACTATTTGCTCTTGTAGGGTGGGCTCCACCGAGATATAGTTTAAATCACCTGAAGGAACAACTTCCAGACTCAGCTTGCACAATTCATCACACAGGGTGGTAACTCTCCCATCCATGCTCATACAATTGCACTGGGCCTTTCTGCTCAAGGCATCTGCCACAACATTGGCTTTGCCAGGATGGTAATGCACCTCCAATTCATAGTCCTTGATTAATTCTAACCATCTCCTCTGCCTCATGTTCAGATCTGCCTGGGTGAAAATGTATTTGAGGCTCTTGTGATCAGTGTAAATGTTACAGTGAGCTCCCATCAAGTAGTGTCGCCATATTTTGAGAGCATGAACCATGGCTGCTAACTCCAGATCATGTGTAGGGTAGTTCTGCTCATGGGGTCTGAGTGCTCGGGAGGCATAAGCAATTACTCTGTTATCTTGCATTAATACACATCCCAATCCCGTACCAGAAGCATCACAATAGACTTCAAAGGGCTTGGTGCTATCAGGTTGAGCCAGCACTAGGGCTGTTGTCAAATGCTGCTTCAGTGCATGAAAAGCATCTTCGCACTTCTGGCTCCAATCATATTTGACTCCCTTCTTTAATAACTCAGTCATTGGCTTGGCAATTCTGGAGAAATTCGGAATAAATCGTCGATAATACCCTGCCAACCCCAGAAAGCTCCGGATCTGCCGCACTGTAGTAGGAGGTTTCCAATCCATTACTTCTTGTACCTTCTCAGGATCAACTGATATCCCATCCTGAGAAATTGTGTGAACCAAGAATTTAATTTCCTTTAGCCAGAACTCACATTTAGACAACTTAGCATAAAGACGGTGATCGCGCAGTCGCTGGAGCACGATGTGCAGATGCTCAATATGTTCGTCTTCATTCTTGGAATAGACCAGAATATCATCAATGAAAATGACCACGAACTTGTCCAGCTCTGGCATGAATACTGAGTTCATCAGGTACATGAAATAAGCCGGGGCATTGGTCAACCCAAAAGACATTACCAAAAACTCGTAAAGCCCATATTTGGTTGAGAAGGCCGTCTTGGGAATATCACTGGCACGGATCTTGATCTGATGGTAACCCGAGCGAAGATCTATCTTGGAAAACACTTTGGCTCCCACCAATTGATCAAACAAGACATCAATACGGGGTAGTGGGTATTTGTTCTTGATGGTCACCGCATTAAGAGGGCGGTAATCGACACACATTCTCAAACTCTCATCCTTTTTCTTCACAAATAATGCAGGACATCCCCAAGGTGAAGTACTTGGGTGAATGAACCCCTTGTCCAACAATTCTTGCAGTTGCTTTTTTAGCTCTGCTAATTCTGCGGGAGGCATCCTATAGGGTCTCTTGGAGATAGGAGCAGTCCCGGGTTGCAATTCAATGGCGAACTCAATGTCTCTATCAGGTGGCATTCCTGGCAATGCATCCGGAAAAACATCTGGGTAGTCACAGACCATTGGGATCTTTTCCACTGGGGATTCTAGCATAATGAAGGCACAGGAACGGGTACAACCTTGGTCGGGCAAATATAGTGTGGTTTCACCACAAGTCGGTGAATGCACCTCAATGGCCCTAGCTGCAATATCGATAACTGCCCGATGCCTTGTTAACCAGTCAGTTCCCAATATGATATCCACGCTATCCAAACCCAATATGAGGAGGGTGGTTTTAATTATTAGACTACCAAACTTTATGGGCACATGCCTGCTGATTTGATTGGTGGCAATCCTGCCTCCGGGTGTTGAAATTGTGATACCTCCATTGGTGTGATGAAAAGGCAATTGACACTTGGCACTAAATTTGGCACTAATAAAACTATGTGATGCGCCAGAATCAAAAAGAATAATAGCAGGACAATTCAAAACTGTAAAGATACCAGTCATGATGGGTGCTCCCTCTGGAATATCAGCCATGGTGGTAAAGTTCAGCTTGCCCTGCCTCACTTGCACCTTCTGTCTCTTGCCTTGATTCTGATTAACATTCTGCCCCTGCCTCGGCTGGTTCCTGGGGCAATTCTTGGCATAGTGTCCGGTGTTGCCGCAAGTGAAACACCTGTTGTCATTTGCCTGGCGATACTGCTGCTGTTGTTGATTGTTCCTCTGAGCTGGAAACTAGGTACGGTTGGGTGCCTGCTGCTACTGTTGTGGTCGGATCACCCATCGCCCTTGCTGCTGCTGAGGCCCCCTGTTTTGAGGGTCAGACACAATCCTGAAACGCTGTGGCTGAGCTGAAGGTCCTGCCACATGGGTCTTCCTCTTCTTTTCTTCCTGACGAGCTGTGATACAGTCCTCCTGGGAAATGGCCATGTTGACCAACTCATTGTAGCTGTTGGCCATGACGGTGTTGAGACGGTCACAGAGCTTAGTGCTGAGCCCCCTTCTGAACCTGTCCCTCTTCTTCTCGTCCGTATCCGCATGATACCCAGCATACTGGCACAAACCATTAAAAGCCTGAGCATACTGCAACACTGTCCTGTTGCCCTGAGTAAGTGCCAGAAACTCGTTGAGCTTACGGTCCATAATGCCAGCTGGAATATGGTGTCCCCTGAAAGCTGCCTTGAACTCTCTCCAATCCACTTCATGGTCAACTGGTTGCATAGCAAGATAGTGGTCCCACCATGTCCGCGCGGGTCCGCGGAGCTGCTGAGTGGCGAACCTGACCTTAGTCACTTTGGAACAAACTCCATTGAGTAGTGGGAATTTTGAGTCCACTACCCTCAGCCATACATCAACATCAAGTGGGTCCTCTGCCCTGGTGAACAACGGCGGCTGGGTACTGAGGAACTCCTGGTAAGTGGCTGCTGCGGGGTGACGCTGATGATCTCCACCACCATAATGCTGAGGTGGTGGCTGGCGTTGAGCTAGCTGCCTCAAGATCTCATTCTGCTGAGCCATTAGCTCCTGCAGAGTGGGAGGCGGTGGCGGTGGTGGAGGAATGCGCTCATTCTGTCCACGACGCGCTCTCCCGGCCATCTGAAAAATCACATATATACTCAATAACACATCTTCAAAGTCGAGGTTCAATCGCGGTGAAGAGTCAAAAGACGAAATTGGTAGATTCTTGCATAAACATAAAGGATTTCACAAGGCATAAACTTTTCTTCTCAAATTAAGACTAACATCATCCATCAACCATGCTTCCAAAAGAAGTTTATCGCGATTACATCCATAGCCCAAAAGACTCAACTCTATCTAGCCTAGTACCCCAAGGGTGCAAAAGCTAAGCTAGCCTCAAGGAGTCCCACCATTACCGACTTCTAGCTCTACCCCTGATACCTTAGTGAGCGAACGAGGCAACACTCGACTCGGGGGAAGGTGGCCTCCCTGAGCCAGCAGTGTCCACGCTGGAAGCAGGCTCCTCCCCTCCCTCAATGTCGACGTCCTCGTTAGCCTCCACATCCTGGATCTCCTGGTGATGCATATCCAGGTGCTCATTAGCCTCGGCAAGCTGCTGTTGGGTGTTGATAAGCTGATCCTCGAGAACCTCGATGGTGTTCTCCCTTGTCCCCACTAATTCCTCCAGCTCTTGGATCTCATCTGACAACTGCTCCACTTGTAAGTCCTTTTCCACCATCTCAGTGGACAAGTCAACCACAAGCTCCTCTTTGTTATCCAGAGTGATCTTAGTTGCCTCCAACAATGCCATCAAATGAGACATTGCCTCACCACGCATCACTTGCAGATGATACAGGGCATTCATGCATCGTACCGTCAAGTGAGCAGTCTGGCCTGGGTAGAGAGCCCAGATGTCCTTGGCATGCTCCACCCGATCCTTCCACATTGGGTCGTCCTCCCTCTCCGCGGGGAACAAGCCAATGGGGTGGGTGGACAACTCCAAGGGATGGAATCCGCAGAAAGTGGTCAACCCGTGTAGAGCAATCGCCTCAATCGTGTCTTCAGCCCGGTATCCAAAAGACTCAGAGTCCAGCGAACGCCAGCCTGGCTGCAGGGGATGAGGCTCCAAGGTCATCCTCACTCTACAGCGGGGCACTCGGTGCTTCTCGAACTGCTGCACCGCGTACTGAGGAGGTGTCGTGTATCCATCCCCCTGAAGTACCTCCCACAAAATGCGGGGAAAGCCCTCTCGTGCAAGCCCGTCAGTGTGGGACAATGCATTCCCGTCGTTTGAGGATCCGTGGGAAGTCATCTGTGTACGGTTAAGCGTAAGTAAAAGAAGAAGAATTATAAAAAGAAAAAGAAAACACAACTCAACCTCTCTCTAATTTTGACAATGGTACTGGGGTACTTAGTTGGTCATCATTTTGTATTTAGGTCTTTACTCAATTATCGATTTGTTTAATTAAGAATGCATGCATGCTCGTCCTGAACGACCTCGCATCAAGGTAAAAGGGATTAGGGAAGGACTCCCACCCCTTATAGTAGCCCATATGGCTTAACCACTTAGCCACCAAACTACCCCTCTATCATCCTAAGGCTTCACGTCCTAGGTCTATCCTGATCGTCCTACGATCTATCCAACCTTGTTTCTATCAAGTTTTACTTCGGAAAAGGATGGTATTTATATTTTATTGATTCCTCTGTGGTGGTACAAGCTCCGATACCAGCTGTGGCGGAACTGCCCGAATTATTCCGACTTAAGTGCCTAAGTCCCGCCTTAGAGGCTAGACCACACTTAAATGGGAATAACCCGTCAATCCCTCGGATCTAGTCCGACGAGGCCACTGATAGGATCAGGTACCATGATCTCACTCGAAGGTGAGTCACAAAGCAAATACAATAAAACATAAAACCATACATTAAGGAGTATTAAATTATTACATCACCATCGGAGTTTTGCAAAAGTAGCCATCATTGTTCGAAGTGCAGCGGAATAAAACTAACGATAATTAAATGGAGGGATGGGGAAGCCTGTCCCATCACTCCTCATGCTCCTCCTCAGCCGAGGCAGGATCCCACTCGACTGTCCAACCTGGTGGCAAGATGGACGGCCAAGTCACTCCAGCAACCATGTCCTCCAAGAACCTGTAAAATTTTGCCACAAGCAAGGCTGGGTATACTAATACTCAGCTAGACTTACCCGGTGTGAGAAGTCTACTCCTCTACCTCTAGACATGCAGCTGTTTGGCTGTGGGGTTTGGTTGCCAAAAGCACTAGCTGAGTTTCTAAATCAAGTTTTAAATTTGTCCAGTTTAAGTGTGACTCTCTTAAGGCTAAATGTGTACTATCTACTCATACATGGTATCAAACATATTTAGCAATCAACAACTTGTGTCAACTCATTGTATTTCCACTTGTTACTCAATGTAGCAGCATGGATCAAGCAGTCTCATTAGCTGCGAGAAGCAGACGATTCGAATCGAGTTTTTAAACCTTGCAAGGTAAACCTAAACACACGACATGTAGGGGCACTCTGTCCCCACACACATCAACCGTCCCCATCGATTCCCTGTCAGCAGATCAGGGCTCACCGCCTTGGCGTACAATGCCTCACTGACCCCGACTGCCGTCGTGCAGTGACCGCACTTGTACCCACCATAACCGGAATGGGAGACCACGTCTCAGGTCGCGTGAGGGGTAAAGTCCACTGCCAGGTTCAATCAGGTACTAGGCTTACCGATTTACCATATTTCTCGGTATGTGCTTAGTACGTTCAAACGCTTGACTCATGGTACCACACCTTAATCCTTATTCCAATTTTTATCCCGTGGACAACCAATCCCCATGGATTATTGTCCACCAACCAACATCATTATGATAAGAAAGTGGATACAACCAATTCCTGACCTCGCGCGAGTGCTAGAAAAATCACTCGACTTCTACCGAGATCCTAATTAATTAAGCAGCTACTCGACCTAGCATACTAGTATCCATCTCAAAAGGATTCCTGAGATCATGCAACTAGGGTTTCAAACAACTCCTACACCTGAGTGCACAATCAATCCTACAATCATTAAGTATAGTAAAATAGCATAAATAACAGGTTATGCATAAAACCGGGGCTTGCCTTCCATAGCAGTGGCAGGCAGATCCTCTGGTGCAGGCTCTGGTGCTGGATCTGGGGCTACCTCCTGAGCAACACCTTGCTCCGGCACGAGGACGTACTCTCCGTCAGCGAGGTTGCAGTCTATTGAATGCAATGAATATGTATGTCATGATTATGCAGGATTTTACAACATTATGCTAAAGGAAGATAAAACCAAGTTAGTTAGTAACTTAGGGTTTCTTGGTCATACGTGGCTTTCAGTGGTTTATGCTTATCACTCTAGGTTTAGGCTTTGTTAAGAATAGGCATAGTGGATGTGTATTTCCCTTATATTTTTCAGTGGACAATTTCAAAGGGTATTAGGACGACACTAATTTCCCTTATTCATTTTCCCTTTCTTTATTTTCTATTTATGAATTCTAGTGTAGGTTTGAACTACAACAGTGAATTAACTTTTTCCAAAAATTCTGTAAAAATTACAGTGGCTTGCCATTGGTCACTATAGCTTATTCTAGGAATTTGAGGTTCAAAAATAAAAAGGCTATGCTTTAGACAAAAATAACAAAAGTTATGTAAATGGGTCATTTTGTACTGCAACTCTCAACTAGGAGTGGGTTCTGCCCTAAGGGTTATTTTTGTTGGCATCTAACAGTAATAATAAGCTTCTGTGCCAAAAATCACAGAAGGTTAATTGGTGGTTATTTAGTTGTGATTTTCTAAAGTTTTATGCCAAAAAGGTGCTTATAACTAACTTGTTATTTGAAAAATGTCAAACAACAGACTTCAAATTTTTTCTTATGTTCATAATAATAGCCCATTAGTTATCCCAAGGTTTGGGGTGTTTTTGCCTTGGGGTTTTCTTTCTAGGGTTTTTCTAAGTTTTCCTTGTTTTGTTAAAATAAAAGGCATCCTATTTATTTTATACTAAACCAGGGTATAATCAATTTTTCTAGTAAACTACACTGAATAAGTATACTAACAAAAATATGGGGGCTCCCTGGTTCTTTATTTAAATCACCTTTCCTATTTTCTTTAATCTTAAGCATAATGTAAAATAAATGGCAAAATCTACCTTAATGTGGTGTACAGAGGGGTTTAGCATTTTTAAATAGGTCAGTAGGTGGTCATGTACTTCTCCAAATTTTCTTAACTTCCGTTAAATAGTGCAACTATTTTTCTTCCCATTATTTAGCTTTTGGTCAAATCAGTATTTAATTCAGAACCCTAAAGTTTTCTGTAGCGCATAGGGGTTTCATATTTTTTCAGTAGTTTATATTATTTAAGATCTGACAAAATTGGTTTGACTCAATTTGGATGAATAAAACAGAAGATATGAATTATTCAAGTGCTGTTTTAATTTTAAATCAGATTTAATTAAAGGTTCCCTGGAAAACCACTTTGCACCGAAGTCCTTGGGTTATTTCCAAACTAACTCTCTCAGTTATACCCCCGCGCTACTATTCATCCGAGTCACTGACATTGCGCAAAACCCCCTAGCTTTCTCTTCTTCTCCCCCGCGGTCCCTCCCTATGTTTAAACAGTACCCGCGAGAAAGAAAAGGGCGGCGTGGCTTACCGGTGGCGAGAGAGGTCCGGCGAGGGGCGGGGTTGGCTCCGGGAGGTCCTGGCGGTCACAACGGTATATGGTTCGACGGCGGGGGTGGCCGGAATCGCCCGGTCCACGTGTGCAGGCGGGTGCTCTCGTCGGCGGCGGGTGTGCCGGCCAAACCACGGCGACCTAGTTCAATCCAATGGCACGGTGAGCTTCACGGGGTGACGTAGAGGCTGTGTGCGCAAGAAATCGAGGAATGGAGCTAAGGATTACCCGGTCTACGCTCGCCGGCGGTCGGGTGGAGTCCGGCGACCGTGGACTGGCCTCTCCGGCGAAGCAAACTTCGATTCCTTGCTCGGGAAGCCTCACCGAGGTGTGCACAGTCTTCTCCGAGGGCTGGGCGGGGCTGGGAAGGGGTCTGTTGGCCGGTCAACGGTGGCAGGGGGATCGGGCGGCCGCGGGCACGTCGTGCACGGGCAAACGCCGATGGGTTTGGGCTCCGGTACGGTCGAGGTCCCTGGGGGTTTTATAGGCGCGGGCACGGGCCATGGCGCCGGCTGGTCCTTAGCGCGACGTGGGGCACGCGGGGGCACGCGCAGGCGTGCTCTAGCGAGTCTAGAGCGCGTCGAACACGTGGCTGTTGCCTTCTGCCCTTGTTCTTGCGCCTGCTGAGCAGCCAAGC
The DNA here is from genome assembly GCA_029449295.1 of Zea luxurians. Taxonomy (NCBI): domain Eukaryota; kingdom Viridiplantae; phylum Streptophyta; class Magnoliopsida; order Poales; family Poaceae; genus Zea; species Zea luxurians. The sequence continues at coordinate 24,176,501 of JAOPSE010000015.1, forward strand.
GTGCGAATCTCGCCCTATTGCTTATGCAAGATTTCTTCCCTGCACCTAGGGCTAGCTAGTTCATGTAAGTTCCAAGAGAAGATCGGGTCTGGTTTAGGAGATATGGTGGCGCCAAGTCTTGTCCGTCTGCACTGTTCAACCCGAGACAAAATAGGTGCCAACTCGTGTCAAATGGTCTTGGCTTGGGTTCAAACTCTTCCAGGGGGTTCCTTAGATAATTTAGCTCCTTTTTGTTATTTAAACCCTAGGGTTTTGGTGTCATTAGCTAGGTGAACACCCCTGATCTCTAGATTAGGGCTGATTTTGGGACTTAGAGGGAATGGGGTGATTCCATAGTGTTCTCCACTTGGGGCTGATTTAGGGGTCCTTTAGGGGTATTTTTGTAAAGTTCCTTTGCTGTCTTTTGTAAATATTTTGGTTCTCTTAAACTTTGGTTAAGGGTTTAAATCATGGAATGTGCATTTGCCTAATCTTTCTCTCAACTAAAGGCTTCAAGAGAGAGGGTCCAAGGTTCAATCCTCCTTTGCCCTAGGTGGTCATTGCCTAAAGGCTTGGGTAATACCTTGGTCCCTGGCATTTCTTAACTCACTCATGCTTCCAAGGTCTTAAGTACTCCCTCTCCTCCAAGTTTTAAACACATGTGATAATAGGTTTAAATGGTGTAGCCCTGGGTGGATACCCTGAGTAACACCTGGGGTGTTACACTCTGGGTTGCGGACGGCTGGTGTGCCGATGACATGGTAGAATACGTCCGAGGGTAGGGCCTCGCCCCTGGCGGCTGCTTTGGCCAACGCGTCGGCCTCCTCATTCTTGGCGCGGTCCACATGCTGCAAGGTGAAGCCTTTGAATTGTCTCTCGAGACTGCGGATAGCTGCGAGGTACTGCATAAGTGCGGGGTCCTTCGCTGCGTAATCTTTCTCAATTTGGCCAGCAACTACCTTGGAGTCTGTTCTGATTATGCAGGTAGTAACGCCAGTGCCCTTAGCTTGCGAAGGCCGAGGATGACAGCTTCGTACTCTGCTATATTGTTGGTGCACCTGTCCGACTCCAAAGCAAAGCTGAGGCGTGCAGCATATCTGTGCTTGACCCCTGCGGGTGAGGTGATGACTGCAGCAACGCCTGCCCCTGCATGGCACCATGCGCCGTCGCAATGGATGGTCCACACCGTCTCCGCAGACGTGTCCGGCTGTGTTGTTGGCCTGGTCCAGTCGACAATGAAGTCTGCCAGGACTTGTGATTTGATGGCTGTCCGGGGCTCGAAGGTGATATGGTAGCCGGAAAGCTCGGCTGCCCATTTCGCCGAGTCCCCTGTCCGAGGTGACCCGCACCTTGAACGCTTCAAAATAATGGCGCAATTTGCACGAAGCCATGACTACTGCGTAGGCGATTTTTTCCAGTTCTGTCATGTTGCATTTGGATGCTGTGAGTACTTCGGAGACGTAATATACTGGACATTGCTTGATCGTGCCCGCTCTGTCCTGCTCCTGAACCAACGCTACGCTGACCGCGAGCGACGAAGCCGCGACGTGGAGCAACAGGGGCAGCGAGGGGTTGGGGCTTGAAAGAATTGCCAGTTCTGATAGATGCTGCTTTAGTGAAGCGAAGGCTGCCGCTTGCTCTGGTCCCCATGCGAAGTCTTTTGCGCCGCGTAGCGTTTTGAAGAAAGGTAGGCTTCGCTCTGCGGATTTGGAGATGAATCTGTTGAGGGCGGCCAGTCTGCCGGTCAGTCGTTGGACGTCTCTGGCTGACTGCGGGGGCGTCATGTTGATGATGGCCTGTATTTTGGTCGGGTTGGCTTCGATTCCACAATGCGACACCAAGTATCCTAGTATCTTCCCCTGGCAAACGCCGAAGATGCACTTTTCGGGGTTTAAGCGAAGTCGTGCGTCTCGCATGTTCGCGAATGTTTCTGCGAGGTTAGCTAGATGGTCTTCTTTGCTTTTGCTGGCTACGACGATCTCGTCCACATACGTAAATATGTTTCTGCCAACTTGGCTCTCGAGCACCGTTTTGGTGAGGCGAGAGAATGTGGACCCAGCGTTCTTGAGTCCCTCCGGCATTCTGATGAAGCAGTACGTGCCGAAGGGTGTTATGAAGCTGGTGCTGGCCTTGTCTTCCTCCTTCATATAAATTTGGTGGTAGCCGGAGAAGCAGTCGAGGAGTGACATGAGTTCGCAGCCGGCCGCACTATCGACGATCTTGTCGATCCGAGGCAGCGGGAAATTGTCCTTGGGGCAGGCTTTGTTGAGGCTGGTGAAGTCGATGCACATCCGCCATTTGCCGCTCTTCTTTTGCACCATGACTACGTTGGCGAGCCACGTAGGGTAGGCGACTGGCTCGATGAACTTGGCCTCAAGCAGGCGGTGTACCTCAGCCTTGGCGGCTTCTGTCTTCTCATCAGACATCTTGCGCAGCCGTTGCTTCTTCGGCCTCACCGAATGTAACGCCCTGAATTTGGGCGTAGAATTTTTTTTCTTCTTTTCTCTCACCAAATTCGGGCGTTACTCTCTTTTCTCTTCCTGTTTCGCTCCTTCTTCCTAATTTCAAACCAATATAGTGACAGGTGTCTGTGTCGTGTATGAACAAAACCTAAGTGTCATGGGTGTTGCATCATGCCGAAGCACATTTCTTTGTCTGATGTTGCGTGTTCGTCTCGTTCCGTCTCGGTTTTCGGTTCGTGATTGGAGTTTGTTTGATGGTCGTGCGTGTCGTGGGTTTCGACCCGCGAAGTGGCTCGGCCCCAACCCAGCCCAGCCCGGCCCGGCCCTACGTGCCCCTGGCGCCCACACCCCACCCCCCCATGCGCCCCCTCCTCTCCTCTCTCTCTCATTTGGATTTCCCACGCAGCAACCTCCCTCTCCCTCTTCCACCTCTCTCCTCGTGGTGCCCTAGGGATTGGAGACGGCGATCACCAGAATTTGGACCCCGAGGTGAGCCCCCCTCCCCTCCCCTTCCCTTCTCCTCTCTCTCCCTCTCCCTCCCCTTCTCTTCCCTGCGCCCCCCCCCCCTCTCTCTCCCCTACGCGCGTGCCCCTGCCCACGGCGGCGCCCACCCCTGCCCCTCCCCCCCCCCCCCGCGGCGGCGCCCGCCCCCTGCCCCTCCCCCGGCGTGGCGGCACCCGCCCTTGCCCCTCCCCCCCGCGGCGGCGCCCGCCCCCGTCCTGGCTCCCGGCGCGGCCCCTGCCCCCGGCCCCCGGCGCGGCGGTTCGGCCCCTGCGTGCGGCGTCCCGACCCCCGGCGCGACTCGCGTAGCCCGTTTACCCCCTAACGCATTCCGCGTGCGCAAAGCCACGCGTGCGGTGATTATTTTGGTTGTAGTTAATTTCAAACTCCGTTAGTTAGTGTGCTGCGTCGCGCGCTTCGTCGCGTGATGATTCAATTTAAATTTGTGTTTATTAATGTGCAGTGTCGCGCGCTTCGTCGCGCGACGATTCTTTTAGTTTATATTCATTAAAGTGTCGTGTCGCACGCTTCGTCGCGCGACGATCTATTTTAATTTCAGGTTGTTTAAGGTGTGATGTTGCGCGTCCAGACGCGCGACGTTCCACTTTAAACTCAGCCCTGTTGACATATGTCGTCGTGCGCTTCGTCGCGCGATGCCTCACGTCTCTTTATAATTAACACAAGTGTCTCGTTGTGCGCTCTGTCGCGCGGCGAGTCGTTTACTTCTTAATTCAATCTAAATGTCGTGTCGTACGTCTCGACGTGCGACCACTCCCTTTCATTCATCTTCAATCGTTTATAATAATTAAATGTGGAACTTGACTTTACTTCATGCTAAACGTAGTGTCCGCATTAATGCCCTTCAATCGAACGAGTGGTTTAATTTATAATAATGTAATGTGATCGTTTCTCGACTGTCTTTTCCTCTTTCTCTCTTAACCGTAATTGCGAGCCCGCGTGGAACGTCTGTTTAGTTATTGCATCCTATTGTATGGTGTACTGTTCTTTTGTATTAAATATGTGGATGTATGTATGTTTGCGCTCGCATAGAGAACGATCCGGTCGGAGCGCCCGAAGAACTCGCAGGAGAAGCCCCTGAGCAGCAGTCGGTTGGTGGAGGCAAGTGTCCCTTGACCTATCTCTGTCCTATACATTCTTTAATTCACCTCCCGCATTACACATTTATACCTAAGGATTGACTAGCTTTTGTTGTTCATGTCCTTGTTTACCTATTTGGGTCGGATTATTATTGCTTAGTCTTATGCTATTGCTCAACTCTAATCAATAAACATGATGAGAATTATCGATGATACGCTGTTTTCCCCTCTTTTATTATGATGTTATACTTGTGACCTTCAAGGGGGCTCGAGCGGTTTCTCGAGTGCCTCTCCGTAAGGACCTGTTCATTGGATGACCGACCGGGAAAACAGTGCAACCATGAGGGTGGAGTGGGACGCCCTTAGCTGAGTAATTAGAGGAACCGGGGTGTAGTTCGCTTAGCCGTCGTGCCGTCAATGGGGCTTGATGTATGCGGCTCGCTCTGCCAAGGTTGATTTGTCCCTTGGGGAGGAGTGTGGTTGTAAGACCCAAAATTAGTAGAGAAAAAAAATATGAATAAAGTATCATAATGCTTTGGAAATTAGGGAATAAGAAAATGATGAGAAAAGAATTTTTCTTTTAAAGGAAACCATTCATACATCCCATGAAATAAATAACAAGGAGAATAAACTTAACTTAGTAATATTACAATAGTATGGTTTACATTCACCTAGGGGTTTCAATTGATACATTTGAAAAATCTGAAAACTAAAGTAGAAGTATAAATTTGAATTTGGAATAAGGAATAGAAAATGAATGGGAAGGCAAGAATATATACTTATTAAAAATAAATAAATAATCCAAACAATAAAGTCTAAATTTCCTTCGGGATTATGTTTGATTTTAGGAATCTGAAATTCAAAATAAAATTTGAATTTGGTTTGAATATTTAAAATTGAATTTGAAAACAAAAACAGAAAACATATAAAAGAAAAAGAAAATAAAAAGGGAAAAACGCACCTGGGCCAAATCTCCTTGCTTCGGCCCACTTACCCCCCCGCGCAGCCCATCTCCTTCCCTTCCCTTTATTCTTTATTCCGGGCGCCGACATGCGGGCCCAGCCTGTCGGTCACGTGTGCGCGCTCAGCCATTCCGCCTCCCACTTCCACGCGGGGCCGCATTGTCAGGGTCTCCCCCCTTCCTTCGCCGCTCGGCTCGGGCGAGCTCGGTCGCGGCGGGCGATGCGAAATCCGGGGAAGCGCGGTCACGTAACAACCGGGTCTGTTGGGATTTGCCGTCATCTCCTCGGCCGAACTCCACAGGATCCGCGCTGACCCGAATAAACAACCTCGCGCGCGCACAGGAACAACCCGTTCATGGCGCGCGGAGTGCGTGGTCGTCCTCCGTCCGGGATCCGCGGGACTGACCCTATAAAACCCACCGCGCATGCCGCAATCGCCTGTATATATGGTTGTGGAACTCTTTGCTCCCTTAATCGTCCCTATCAACGATCATACACCCCGCGTAGAAATCCTGCTGCTCAAGCTGAGTTCCGCCGCCGCGGCCAATTCCTGACCTCGCCACCGTTAAAGCCTTAGAAAGGGTCGTGGGGCTTCGCCGAGTCACCAGGAAGACACCTCTGCCAGTGTTCGACGGGATTGAGCCTCGAGGCGGTCTCAATTTCTCGCCGCACTTCAACCTCCGCCGCGGGTCCGCTCCTCTCCGTGGCCGGGGCGCTTCACGGTGTGATTCTCGGTATGGACCCGTACACCGTACTCGTCTCGTCCCCCTCTACGATTAGCTCGGTCCAATTTGGGTTTGGAGCTCGGGAACGGCCAATTGAATCCTCGCCGGCGTGCTCCGCCGAGCGGGCGGGGCGGCGCCGCCGTGTGTTTGGTCGGGGGAAAGAAGGCGGGCCCGTGGCCGTCGGATCGTTGACGGACGGTCCCGATTAGGTCCAGCGTATCCCTTCGCTCGGAATAAATCCACACCGTTGATCTCGCGTCGTGCGGCAGGATCTAGATCTAGGGTTAATTAAATCCGTGCCGTTGCTTTTACATCGTGCGGCCACGGTGGGATACCGGTTCAGATCGGGGTGATCTAATCTTGGCCGTTCGGATCTAATCCAACGGCCAGAACGGCCCGATACCCCTTCGCTTGCGCAGTTTGCAAAGAAACCCTTATAATATTAGTGAATCAACCCGCGGTCCGCTGGGTGCTATTCGTTGTGTCTCGGGATTTTTGCGTTTAGGCCCCTGACTTTTCTAGGATTTGACGCGCAGTCCAGATAACAGAGAAATTAGATAATTAATATTAAAAATTGATTTTTAGTATAAAAATAAATCTTAAAACTTGTATAATTCATATTTAATTCATTTTAACTCCTTTTTGACTCATTCCAGTTTCAATAATTTTGTTTTAATATTATTTATCACCTAGTACCTCTGTTTAGCCATGAAACTTGAAATAAAATTGTTCATTTGGAATAATCTATTCTAAGCACTAAATAACTTCAGAAATTCATAACTAAATAACTATAACTCCAAATTTAGTGATTCTTGTTCCTACGATCTCGTAGCAACGCGTAGATTATTATTGTTCAGTTTGTACTTATGTTTGGTGTAATGTTAATTTTGCCTATACAATGTTTGTTTGTATTGCTACGACTAGAGCGAGGTCACGTGTCATCTGAAGAGCAAGTTGGTACCTGGATTCTCAAGGCCCAGGCAAGTTGTGCCCTTGATCACTTCTTTTTACCCAGCCATGTTCTGATTAATCATAATGATCTGCATAGGTTAATTTGATGGGACCCAACAGGTTACCTAGTTTGATTATCTTTATACCTTGTTTACCACTGAACTTTCTGGGTAGTACTTGCTAGTGCTATATGTGGTTTTGGGTATGGAGATACACTATTCATGATTACACTTTTGTTATCAGTTGTTATTTATTGTTCATGATAAGATCATTATGTTAATTGGAACATGGAGAACCACCCGGGAAAACAGTGCTACCACAAGGGAGGAATGGGACCCCTTGGCTGATTAATTAGGAAGGCTAGTGGAAGACTACCTTACCCGAAAGGGGCAAGGGCAGTAGGGGAGTGGTCAGTGTAGGGAGGCCCTCGGGAGGATTTTGCTGCGATGGCGGTCCTGCAAGGGATTCCTGCATTGGAACTTCCTATAAACTGTAGCGGGTTTTCGGAAGCTAGTGGAACTTTGTAAAGGCCTCGTAGTGGATCCCTAGCCATTCACCTCGGTAGTGTCTAAGGGCCTTGCAAACCCTGGCGACATGGGATACACGACTTGTGGGTAAAGATGCGCAACCTCTGCAGAGTGTAAAACTAGTATACTAGCCGTGCTCACGGTCATGAGCGGCTCGGACACTCATATGATTAAATTATGGAACTTAAACTCAATTTGTCATATGCATTGCATCGCAGGTGAAGTTGTTACTTTTGTTCTACTATTTAATTGGGCTGGTATTTACTTATACTTAGTAACTGCTAATAAAATTTTGACCAACTTTAAAAGCAATGCTCAGCTCTAACCATCTTCTTTGGTAAGCCTTACACTTCACGTGAGCTCCCACCTTTGGCGAGTTCATGCACATTATTTCCACAACTTGTTGAGCGATGAACGTATGTGAGCTCACTCTTGCTGTCTCACACCCCCCCCACAGGTCAAGAACAGGTACCGCAGGATGAGGCGCTTGGAGGATGCCGTGGTGTATTCGAGAGAGGTCTAGGTCGTCGTCTCCCAGTCAACTTTGGGTTGCTGGACCATTGTCTCCTTATAATGTAATTATTTATTTTGTATAGAACTCCTGTTATATATAAAGATGTGACATTCGATCCTGTGCCATGATTCATCATATGTGTGAGACTTGGTCCCAGCACACCTGGTGATTATGTTCGCGCCCGGGTTTTGGACCCCTAAAATCCGGGTGTGACAGAAGTGGTATCAGAGGAATGTTGACTGTAGGACGAAACCTAGATAGAACTGGACAACCATTATCCACTTACCTTTGCTACTCTGATTCTTTCTGAAACCTTTCTTAATCTTTTCTCATCTATTTCCGCTTTACTCTGATTACTCTTACCTTTTCACTTCTAAAGACAAATGTGGATTTCACACTTTGAAATCCTTAACCTAAAAGTGACTTTAGGAATAGGAGACCTAATCTTAGGGACAAAAGCAAAACTATTTTTGTAGATATTGGTATGCTTGAATGTTTGTTCTTATGATACTTGTCTGATTTGAATCTTTGATTGAGTGTGATGGGTTGTGGAGTAATGTCCACAATTACATCTACATATGCATATATAAAAAAAAATATATTCAAACAAACTAGATTATCCCCTTAGAAAATATATGTATATATAGTATTCCGTATCTATCTCATCTTGACATATTCTATCTTACCTTTGGACATTCACCTTGTACAACTAATTACCCTAGTCTTGACATAGAATATCTGGCCCAGCCCTGCCAAAGAAATTTCAGTACATAACCAACTATTAGCTTATTCATTCTGTCTACTAAATGATTCCCTTGCAAAGCTATCTTACCATATGCTTCTAACTTAGATGGTCAATACCAGGCGGGGTGGTGGAATTGATTTACCTGCTAATCGACACACTCGGTGGATATATCGACAACCCCAACCACAGCCAGCAGAGATGAATCCTCCTAATCCCCCACCAGGCGGAGTTGATCCACTAGTCGCAGCTCAAATGAGAATGATGCAGCAAATGGCGGACACTATGGCAGATATGCGCACCCAAATGCAGCAAGAACGCCAGGAAATGCGTCAGGAAAGAGAGGATGCACGTCGGGAGATGCGCCAAGAACGGGAGGAGATACGTCAAGAAAGAAGGGCGCAACAGCAACAACAACATGCGCCACTGCCTCCACCTCCACCACCAGTTCCACCCCGAGATAAGCATCGGGAATTCATGAGCCACAAACCACCAACCTTCTCCAACTCCGCAGATCCGCTGCAAGCAGATGACTGGTTAAAGTCCATAGAGAAGATGCTCAACATAGCTCAGTGCTCGGATAGAGAGAAAGTACTCTATGCATCAGGTCGTCTTGCTGGTCCCGCTGCGGATTGGTGGGATGCGTACTGTGCAACTCATGCTGCTGCCGATACAATTACCTGGGCAGAATTCTCCGCACAATTCAGGAATTACCATATTCCCGCTGGACTCATGAAGATTAAGAGAAAGGAGTTTCTCTCCCTCAAGCAAGGAAGTATGTCCGTAAGTGAATATAGAGACAAATTCATCCAGTTATCTCGATATGCTCCTAGAGATGTAGAGGATGATGAGCAAAAGCAGGAGCTTTTTCTGGATGGTTTGATTGGACCCTTGCAATATCAACTGGTATCGCACACATTCCCATCTTTCCAAAGGCTACTTGACAAAGCTATTGCTGTAGAAAACAAGAGGAGTATATTTGGAGAGAAAAGAAAGGCTGCTAACCAAGGGCAGGCTGGAAGTAGTTCCCGTCCTCGCTATACTACCACTCCAAGTACACCAGTTAGTGGCAGTTCTGGACAACAAACTCAACAGACACCAACTGCTCCTCCAAAAGCAAGCACTCCAGTGGGACCCGTTGCTCCTAACACAACCGCCATCAGGACATGCTTCAAGTGTGGACAACCGGGACACTACGCCAACTACTGTCCCAACAGAGCTGCCTACACTACACCGGCTCCGATGAAGCAAGGACAAGCCTCGGCAGGAAAGAGTCAGCCCCTATCTATCAACCGGGGATATGCCCATCATGCAGAAGTAGAAGCTGAACCCGGTGAACTTGAAATTCAAGAAGAAGAGCCAGTTGAAGATGAAATAGTCGGTGAAGAAGTCAACGAGCAACAAGAATAGAGAGATAAACATAGATATAGATACATATATATATATATATATATTTACTATTTGTAAGACCTAAATATTAGTTTAGCTATTAGTTAGTATTATTACTATTTTAGTGATAATAGTAAGGTCTATTGACCCTATGTTTTGTTAAAGAATTATGCCTCATGCCGAGATTCCTTTGTTTGTGCATATGTTCCGAGATCAATATGAGTATACATCCCTTTTCTTACAAATCTCGAGGACGAGATTTCTGTTAAGGGGGGTAGGATTTGTAAGACCCAAAATTAGTAGAGAAAAAAATATGAATAAAGTATCATAATGCTTTGGAAATTAGGGAATAAGAAAATGATGAGAAAAGAATTTTTCTTTTAAAGGAAACCATTCATACATCCCATGAAATAAATAACAAGGAGAATAAACTTAACTTAGTAATATTACAATAGTATGGTTTACATTCACCTAGGGGTTTCAATTGATACATTTGAAAAATCTGAAAACTAAAGTAGAAGTATAAATTTGAATTTGGAATAAGGAATAGAAAATGAATGGGAAGGCAAGAATATATACTTATTAAAAATAAATAAATAATCCAAACAATAAAGTCTAAATTTCCTTCGGGATTATGTTTGATTTTAGGAATCTGAAATTCAAAATAAAATTTGAATTTGGTTTGAATATTTAAAATTGAATTTGAAAACAAAAACAGAAAACATATAAAAGAAAAAGAAAATAAAAAGGGAAAAACGCACCTGGGCCAAATCTCCTTGCTTCGGCCCACTTACCCCCCCGCGCAGCCCATCTCCTTCCCTTCCCTTTATTCTTTATTCCGGGCGCCGACATGCGGGCCCAGCCTGTCGGTCACGTGTGCGCGCTCAGCCATTCCGCCTCCCACTTCCACGCGGGGCCGCATTGTCAGGGTCTCCCCCCTTCCTTCGCCGCTCGGCTCGGGCGAGCTCGGTCGCGGCGGGCGATGCGAAATCCGGGGAAGCGCGGTCACGTAACAACCGGGTCTGTTGGGATTTGCCGTCATCTCCTCGGCCGAACTCCACAGGATCCGCGCTGACCCGAATAAACAACCTCGCGCGCGCACAGGAACAACCCGTTCATGGCGCGCGGAGTGCGTGGTCGTCCTCCGTCCGGGATCCGCGGGACTGACCCTATAAAACCCACCGCGCATGCCGCAATCGCCTGTATATATGGTTGTGGAACTCTTTGCTCCCTTAATCGTCCCTATCAACGATCATACACCCCGCGTAGAAATCCTGCTGCTCAAGCTGAGTTCCGCCGCCGCGGCCAATTCCTGACCTCGCCACCGTTAAAGCCTTAGAAAGGGTCGTGGGGCTTCGCCGAGTCACCAGGAAGACACCTCTGCCAGTGTTCGACGGGATTGAGCCTCGAGGCGGTCTCAATTTCTCGCCGCACTTCAACCTCCGCCGCGGGTCCGCTCCTCTCCGTGGCCGGGGCGCTTCACGGTGTGATTCTCGGTATGGACCCGTACACCGTACTCGTCTCGTCCCCCTCTACGATTAGCTCGGTCCAATTTGGGTTTGGAGCTCGGGAACGGCCAATTGAATCCTCGCCGGCGTGCTCCGCCGAGCGGGCGGGGCGGCGCCGCCGTGTGTTTGGTCGGGGGAAAGAAGGCGGGCCCGTGGCCGTCGGATCGTTGACGGACGGTCCCGATTAGGTCCAGCGTATCCCTTCGCTCGGAATAAATCCACACCGTTGATCTCGCGTCGTGCGGCAGGATCTAGATCTAGGGTTAATTAAATCCGTGCCGTTGCTTTTACATCGTGCGGCCACGGTGGGATACCGGTTCAGATCGGGGTGATCTAATCTTGGCCGTTCGGATCTAATCCAACGGCCAGAACGGCCCGATACCCCTTCGCTTGCGCAGTTTGCAAAGAAACCCTTATAATATTAGTGAATCAACCCGCGGTCCGCTGGGTGCTATTCGTTGTGTCTCGGGATTTTTGCGTTTAGGCCCCTGACTTTTCTAGGATTTGACGCGCAGTCCAGATAACAGAGAAATTAGATAATTAATATTAAAAATTGATTTTTAGTATAAAAATAAATCTTAAAACTTGTATAATTCATATTTAATTCATTTTAACTCCTTTTTGACTCATTCCAGTTTCAATAATTTTGTTTTAATATTATTTATCACCTAGTACCTCTGTTTAGCCATGAAACTTGAAATAAAATTGTTCATTTGGAATAATCTATTCTAAGCACTAAATAACTTCAGAAATTCATAACTAAATAACTATAACTCCAAATTTAGTGATTCTTGTTCCTACGATCTCGTAGCAACGCGTAGATTATTATTGTTCAGTTTGTACTTATGTTTGGTGTAATGTTAATTTTGCCTATACAATGTTTGTTTGTATTGCTACGACTAGAGCGAGGTCACGTGTCATCTGAAGAGCAAGTTGGTACCTGGATTCTCAAGGCCCAGGCAAGTTGTGCCCTTGATCACTTCTTTTTACCCAGCCATGTTCTGATTAATCATAATGATCTGCATAGGTTAATTTGATGGGACCCAACAGGTTACCTAGTTTGATTATCTTTATACCTTGTTTACCACTGAACTTTCTGGGTAGTACTTGCTAGTGCTATATGTGGTTTTGGGTATGGAGATACACTATTCATGATTACACTTTTGTTATCAGTTGTTATTTATTGTTCATGATAAGATCATTATGTTAATTGGAACATGGAGAACCACCCGGGAAAACAGTGCTACCACAAGGGAGGAATGGGACCCCTTGGCTGATTAATTAGGAAGGCTAGTGGAAGACTACCTTACCCGAAAGGGGCAAGGGCAGTAGGGGAGTGGTCAGTGTAGGGAGGCCCTCGGGAGGATTTTGCTGCGATGGCGGTCCTGCAAGGGATTCCTGCATTGGAACTTCCTATAAACTGTAGCGGGTTTTCGGAAGCTAGTGGAACTTTGTAAAGGCCTCGTAGTGGATCCCTAGCCATTCACCTCGGTAGTGTCTAAGGGCCTTGCAAACCCTGGCGACATGGGATACACGACTTGTGGGTAAAGATGCGCAACCTCTGCAGAGTGTAAAACTAGTATACTAGCCGTGCTCACGGTCATGAGCGGCTCGGACACTCATATGATTAAATTATGGAACTTAAACTCAATTTGTCATATGCATTGCATCGCAGGTGAAGTTGTTACTTTTGTTCTACTATTTAATTGGGCTGGTATTTACTTATACTTAGTAACTGCTAATAAAATTTTGACCAACTTTAAAAGCAATGCTCAGCTCTAACCATCTTCTTTGGTAAGCCTTACACTTCACGTGAGCTCCCACCTTTGGCGAGTTCATGCACATTATTTCCACAACTTGTTGAGCGATGAACGTATGTGAGCTCACTCTTGCTGTCTCACACCCCCCCCACAGGTCAAGAACAGGTACCGCAGGATGAGGCGCTTGGAGGATGCCGTGGTGTATTCGAGAGAGGTCTAGGTCGTCGTCTCCCTAGTCAACTTTGGGTTGCTGGACCATTGTCTCCTTATAATGTAATTATTTATTTTGTATAGAACTCCTGTTATATATAAAGATGTGACATTCGATCCTGTGCCATGATTCATCATATGTGTGAGACTTGGTCCCAGCACACCTGGTGATTATGTTCGCGCCCGGGTTTTGGACCCCTAAAATCCGGGTGTGACAGTGGTACATTTAGAAAACCTAACGGGCGGCTACAGCCTTGGGGAATCTTTGTAAAGGCTATGTAGTGATGCCCTGCTGGACCACCTAGGTAGTGGTCAATGGGGAGTAGCTCTCTCCGGGCAGAAAGGGAATCACGGCTTGTGGGTAAAGTGCACAACCTCTGCAGAGTGTTTGAAACTGATATATCAGCCGTGCTCGCGGTTATGAGCGGCCAAGGGAGCTCCAGTGATTAGTGGTACTAGATCAGAGATGTTCAGATTTGCAGGTGGCAATGAGATTGATGGTTCTTGGTTTTGACTCTGGTAATGGTAAGTGGTACTCTTTCCGTTTGGAAAGGAGTACGTTCGGGTTAATAACGTGGGTTAACTCTAAAACTTGGCTTTCTCTACTAGTAATAACAAATCTGACCAACTAAAAGCAACTGCTTGACTTACCCCCACATAAAGCTAGTCCACTACAGCCAAACAGGGATACTTGCTGAGTATGTTGATGTGTACTCACCCTTGCTCTACACACCAACCCCCCCTAGGTTGTTCGCATTGCAACCACTGCTCAGGAGAAGATGAAGCCGTGGAAGGAGACTTCCAGGAGTTCCAAGACTACGACGAGTTCTAGGTGTGGGTTAGCGGCAACCCCCAGTCGGCTGCCTGTGAAGGCCGCGTTTATCTACGTTTCTTTTCCACACTTTGATTTATTGTAAAGACTATGTGGATGTCTCAGACATATGATGTAATCGACTATTATTTCCCTTTTTAATACTATTTGAGCACTGTGTGATGATGTCCATGTTATGTAACTGCTGTGTACGTGAATTGCTGATCCTGGCACGTACATGGTTCGCATTCGGTTTGCCTTTTAAAACCGGGTGTGACATAGGTGGTATCAAAGCCGTGCTGACTGTAGGACCGCTAACCTAGAGTAGAATGGCCGTTCTAAGGACTATAGACCTCTGTCCTTGCCTTGACTTTGGTATCCCTTCAAAAGTTGGTCATATCGACCAAAACTATGTTCTACTATATATTATACGTTGCTGAAAATTGTGTTTATTCTAATCCTTCATTTATTTATGGTTCATTATTTGCTGGTCATACTAGTTCTGTTCTCACTCTTTTGCTTACGGTGTCTTTTGTAGATGGCTCGTCTTAGACACACCGCACGGAAGTCTGTCATCCCCTTCTTACCCTCTCGTCTCGCGGAGCGTCCGCTTCGCCGTCCCGTGGCCGATCAGTCCAGTCACTTGGAGAGGCTACACCATCGCCTGCATGAGGAGTAGGAGCGTCGACGATAGGAGCAGGAGCAGCAGGGCTCTTCTTTCTCGCTCCAGCAGGAGATAGAGTCTGTGAGGAGCTGCTCCCCTGTGCTTCCCCTGGAGGCGCCCCCTGCACCACCACTGAGCGCCCCAGCCCCTGGAGTAGCTGCTGGAGGAGACCCAGACGACGGAGGTGGCGACGACAGCTCGAGCCACGACACCGACTTTTCTGCTGACCACGAGCCGGAAGGATGGGTTGCTCGACCCGTCACTCGCGACGCTGCTCGCGGGTGTCACTTCCATGATGCGCTCGACACCCTGCTACGTCGGACACTTGACCGGCGTACTTGGTCTATCGAGTATCGCTGTGTGGTCTACCAGCATAGTCGTGGGGTCTACCCGGACCGCTGGGAGGCGACCTGCTTGGTGCGCCGTCCGGAGAACAGTCTCTCGGGTGCTGAGGTCTGCTCAGAGCACTATTCCATCTCTGAGCGGGACTCAGCCGAGGCGGCCATGCAAGATGCCGCACGGCGTGCGCTTTCGCACTACTGCTCAGTGCTCGGTGGGGTAGCTGATGGTCTCAACCTGAAGTATTACCCCCGCCGTCCATCTGGCAGCACAGGAGGCGTGATTGTCTCACCTGTTGGTGAGGACAATCCTAGGTTGAGCAGCACAGTCAACCTAGCCGCCGTGCTAAACACGGAGCTGGACCATGAATTAGACGAGCTGAGTAGGGCTCGTGCTGAGATCGCCCAGCTGCGGGCTGAGCGCGCGGAACGTCGTCACCTGGATGATGGTTCCCCCGCTCCCGTCGGGACTCAGCACCCGTACCACTCACCTCGGCGTGGACACTAGTCTTATGGCAACCCCGACTGCAAGACCAAGATAAATTTAGAGCCATAGATCGTTAGAGTCGGATCCTGTAATTAATACGAAATATATACATAAAAGCTACAGTCTTAGCATTAGTCTCGCTCTTAGTTAGTCTTAGTTAGATAGGGTAGTTTGCTATATCCTGTGCATTTATGTTTGTCATGATGAGCTATGTTTGATTCGGATCTTTGTAATGACTGTCACCAGAATGTGGGTATTCCCTACATCTTGGTTTACCTGTTATATGTTAATGGAGATTAGCTATTTAGTTGGGAAGCCTTTTATTCCACTTTCCTCTTTATTTGAGAAGCTGTGTTGGTCTGTGTTGGAGATCAATGAAGATGCTCATCTGTTCAGCGTTGTGGAGAATTCTATACTCTTTTCTTATGCTGCAAGATTTGCAAGATCAGTTCTGATGTGTGGTTGCGTTATGCAGATGTCAGAAAACAGGCGCAGAGGAGGAAGGCGTGCTCAGCAGGAGCAGCCAGCTCAGCAGGATGAGGTACCCCAGCAGCAGCACCTGCCGCCCCCGCCCCCGATGTCCATCGAGCAGATGTTTCTGATGTAGACTCAGGCAGTTCAAGCTATTGGTTAGACTCTGGCCGCTATTCAACAGCAGCAGCAGCAGCCACCACCTCAGCCCCAGATGCCTCAGATGCCTAGGGACAAGCGTGCTGAATTTATGAGAGATCATCCCCCAACGTTTGCTCACTCCTCTGACCCCATGGATGCTGAAGACTGGCTGCGCACTGTGGAGCGGGAGTTGCATACCGCTCAATGTGATGACAGGGAGAAAGTCCTGTATGGTCCCCGTCTGTTGAGAGGAGCAGCCCAGTCATAGTGGGAGTCTTGTCTCGCCACCCATGCCCACCCCGACACTATCACCTGGCAAGAGTTCAGAGGTAACTTTCATCAGTACCATGTTCCTGCAGGTCTGATGACAGTGAAGAAGGAGGAGTTCCTGGCCCTCAAGCAAGGGTCATCGTCTGTCAGTGAGTACCGGGACAGGTTTCTGCAATTGTCTCGCTATGCTCCTGAAGATGTCAACACCGACGCCAAGAGACAGTATCGTTTCCTGAGAGGCTTGGTTGACCCTCTGCAGTATCAGCTGATGAATCACACCTTTCCGACATTATTGACAGAGCAATCATGACGGAGAGGAAGCATAAGGAGATGGAGGATCGCAAGCGCAAGATCAGTGGACCCCAGCCTGGAAGCAGCAATCGTCCTCGTTTCTCAAGCAATCAACCTCAGCAGTTCAGGCAGAACCAGCGTCCACCTCAGCAGCAGCAGCAGTTTCAAAGGCAGTTTTCTTAGCACCTGTATTAGAATCATCAGAACAATCAGTCAGGAGGAGGTCAGTTCCAGAGGCAGAATCAGCAGGCACCTCGTCTGCCCCAGCAAACCAGCAGAATAATCAAGCAGCACCAGCTCAGGTCGGAAACAGAGCATGTTTCCACTATGGAGAGCAAGGCCATTGGGTGATGCAATGTCCGAAGAAGGCAGCCCAGCAGCAGTCAGGCCCCAATGCCCCAGCAAAGCAGAATGTGTCTCAGCCTGGAGCAGGCAACCGCTCTCAGCCACGCTATAATCATGGGAGACTGAACCACTTGGAGGCTGAAGCAGTTCAGGAGACCCCCGGCATGATAGTAGGTATGTTCCTAGTCGACTCCCATATTGCAGAAGTGTTATTTGATACTGGAGCAACGCATTCTTTCATTACTGCATCATGGGTAGAAGCACATAACCTTCCAATTACTACCATGTCAACCCCCATTCAAATTGACTCAGCCGGTGGTGGAATTCGAGCCGATAGCATTTGTTTGAATGTAAGTGTGGAAATAAGGGGGATAGCGTTTCCCGCTAATCTCATAGTAATGGGTACTTAGGGAATAGATGTTATTCTAGGGATGAATTGTCTAGATAAGTATCAGGCAGTTATCAGTTGTGATAAGAGGACAATCAAGTTGGTGTCTCCACTTGGAGAGGAAGTGGTGACCGAGTTAATCCCGCCTGAGCCGAAGAAAGGAAGTTGTTATCAGATGGCTGTCGATAGCAGTGAAGCAGACCCAATTGAGAGTATCAGGGTTGTGTCTGAGTTCCCAGATGTGTTTCCAAAGGACCTGCCAGGTATGCCACCAGAGCGGAAAGTTGAATTTGCTATAGAGCTTCTTCCTGGCACCGCCCCCATCTTTAAGAGAGCTTACAGAGTATCAGGACTAGAGTTAGTTGAACTTAAGAAGCAGATCGATGAGTTGTCAGAGAAAGGTTACATCCGACCAAGCACCTCGCCTTGGGCCGCCCCTGTCCTATTTGTGGAGAAGAAAGATGGCACCAGAAGGATGTGTATCGATTATCGAGCTCTAAATGAGGTCACCATTAAGAACAAGTATCCCTTGCCCAGAATAGAAGATCTGTTCGACCAGTTGAGAGGAGCCATCGTGTTCTCCAAGATAGATCTGAGGTCAGGTTATCATCAGCTCAGGATTCGACCTTCGGACATTCCGAAGACGGCATTCATTACTAAGTATGGGTTGTATGAGTTCACTGTGATGTCTTTCGGTCTAACAAATGCACCAGCCTTCTTTATGAATCTGATGAACAGTGTATTCATGGATTACCTTGACAAGTTTGTGGTGGTATTCATTGATGACATTCTGGTATATTCTCAAAGCGAAGAGGAGCATGCAGGTCATTTGAGGATGGTATTGCAGAGATTGCGAGAGCACCAGTTGTATGCAAAGTTGAGCAAGTGCGAGTTCTGGATCAGTGAAGTCCTGTTCTTGGGTCATATAATCAACAAAGAAGGATTGGCTGTGTATCCAAAGAAAGTGGCAGACATTCTGAACTGGAAAGCGCCAATAGATGCCCGAGGGATCAAGAGCTTCATTGGAATGGCCGGATATTATCGGCGATTCATTGAAGGGTTTTCGAAGATTGCGAAACCAATGACAGCGTTGCTAGGCAACAAGGTTGAGTTCAAGTGGACCCAAAAATGTCAAGAGGCCTTTGAAACGCTGAAAGAGAAGTTGACTACGGCGCCTGTCTTAGTCTTGCCTGATGTGCACAAGCCCTTCTCGGTGTATTGCGATACTTGTTACACTGGTTTGGGATGTGTGTTGATGCAAAAGG
Source organism: Zea luxurians (assembly GCA_029449295.1). Classification (NCBI taxonomy): domain Eukaryota; kingdom Viridiplantae; phylum Streptophyta; class Magnoliopsida; order Poales; family Poaceae; genus Zea; species Zea luxurians. Next base: position 24,195,299 of record JAOPSE010000015.1, read on the forward strand.
GAAGAGTTGTGGCTTACTCATCCCGACAGCTGAAGGTTCATGAGCAGAATTATCCAATCCATGACCTAGAGTTGGCAGCTGTGGTTCACGCACTGAAGACATGGAGGCACTATCTGTATGGACAGAAATGTGATGTTTACACAGACCACAAGAGTCTGAAGTACATATTCACTCAGTCAGAGCTGAATATGAGGCAATGAAGATGGTTAGAGTTGATCAAAGACTATGAGTTGGATATTCACTACCATCCAGGCAAAACGAACGTAGTGGCAGATGCTTTAAGCAGGAAGAGTCAAGTCAATCTGATGGTCGCTCAACCGATGCCCTATGAGTTGGCCAAAGAGTTTGACAGGTTGAGTCTCGGATTTCTGAATAATTCGCGAGGAGTCACAATTGAGTTGGAACCCACCCTGGAGCGGGAAATCAAAGAAGCGCATAAGAATGATGAGAAGATCAGTGAGATTCGGCAACTGATTCTAGACGGCAGAGGCAAAGATTTTCGGGAAGATGCAGAAGGTGTGATATGGTTCAAGGACCGCTTGTGTGTTCCCAAGTCCAGTCTATTCGGGAGTTGATTCTCAAGGAAGCTCATGAGACAGCCTATTCGATTCACCCTGGAAGTGAGAAGATGTATCAGGATCTGAAGAAGAAATTCTGGTGGTACGGAATGAAGAGAGAAATCGCAGAGCATGTGGCTATGTGTGATAGTTGTCGGCGGATCAAGGCAGAGCACCAGAGACCAGCTGGATTGTTGCAACCGTTGCAAATCCCTCAGTGGAAATGGGATGAAATCGGTATGGACTTCATAGTCAGATTGCCTCGCACTCGAGCCGGCTACGATTCTATTTGGGTAGTAGTGGACCGCTTAACCAAGTCAGCCCACTTCATACCTGTCAAGACCAACTACAGCAGTGCAGTATTGGCAGAATTGTACATGTCTCGGATCGTTTGTCTTCATGGTGTGCCAAAGAAGATAGTGTCAGACCGAGGAACGCAGTTCACCTCTCATTTCTGGCAGTAGTTGCATGAAGCTTTGGGCACACATCTGAATTTCAGTTCAGCTTATCATCCGCAGACAGATGGTCAGACCGAAAGAACCAATCAAATCCTCAAAGATATGTTGAGAGCATGTGCATTGCAAGATCAGTCCGGATGGGATAAGAAGTTGCCTTATGCAGAGTTCTCCTATAACAACAGTTACCAGGCCAGCTTGAAGATGTCACCATTTCAAGCGCTCTATGGAAGGAGTTGTAGAACTCCGTTGCAATGGGATCAGCCTGGAGAAAAGCAAGTGTTCGGGCCAGACGTTTTGCTTGAAGCTGAAGAGAACATCAAGAAGGTTCGAGAGAACCTGAAGATAGCGCAATCAAGGCAGCGAAGCTATGCAGACACAAGAAGAAGAGAGCTGAGTTTTGAAGTTGGAGATTTTGTCTATCTGAAAGTGTCACCGATCAGAGGAGTCAGAAGATTCAGAGTCAAAGGCAAGCTAGCACCCCGCTACATCGGTCTGTATCAAATCCTCGCAAGGCATGGAGAAGTGGCCTATCAGCTCAGTTTGCTAGAAGGTTTGTCCGCAGTGCATGATGTCTTTCATGTGTCTCAGTTGAAGAAGTGTTTGCGTGTGCCAGAAGAGCAGTTGCCAGTGGAAGGTCTTGAAGTCCAGGAGGACTTGACCTACGTTGAGAAGCCAGCACAAATCCTTGAGACTGCAGATAGAGTCACCCGAAGGAAGACCATCAGAATGTGCAAAGTCAGATGGAGTCATCACTCTGAGGAAGAAGCAACCTGGGAGCGTGAAGATGATCTGATGGCTAAATACCCTGAGCTCTTTGCTAGCCAACCCTGAATCTCGAGGGCGAGATTCTTTTAAGGGGGATAGGTTTGTAACGCCCTGAATTTGGGGGTAGAATTTTTTTTCTTCTTTTCTCTCACCAAATTCGGGCGTTACTCTCTTTTCTCTTCCTGTTTCGCTCCTTCTTCCTAATTTCAAACCAGTATAGTGACAGGTGTCCGTGTCGTGTATGAACAAAACCTAAGTGTCATGGGTGTTGCATCATGCCGAAGCACATTTCTTTGTCTAATGTTGCGTGTTCGTCTCATTCCGTCTCGGTTTTTGGTTCGCGATTGGAGTTTGTTTGATGGTCGTGTGTGTCGTGGGTTTCGACCCGCGAAGTGGCTCAGCCCCAACCCAACCTAGCCCAGCCCGGTCCGGCCCGGCCCGGCCCTGCGCGCCCCTGGCGCCCACACCCCACCCCCCCCAAGCACCCCCTCCTCTCTCTCTCATTTGGATTTCTCGCGCAGCAACCTCTCTCTCCCTCTTCCACCTCTCTCTCCCCGTGGTGCCCTAGGGATTGGAGACGGCGATCACCGGAATTTGGACCCCGAGGTGAGCCCCCCTCCCCTCCCCTTCCCTTCTCCTCTCTCTCCCTCTCCCTCCCCTTCTCTTCCCTGTGCACGCCCCCCCTCTCTCTCCGCTGCGCGCGTGCCCCTGCCCGCCCCCTGCCCCACCCCCGGCGCAGCGGCGCCCGCCCCTTGCCCCTCCCCCGGCGCGGCAGCGCCCGCCCCTGCCCCTACCCCCCCCCCCCCCGCGGTGGCGCCCGCCCCCTGCCCCTCCCCCGTGCGCGGCGGCGCCCGCCCCCGTCCCAGCCCCCAGCGCGCCCTGCCCCCGGCGCGGCCTCCCTGGCCCCCGGCGCGGCCTCCCCGGCCCCCGGCGCAGCCCCTGCCCTCGGCGTGGCCCCGGCGCGGCCTCCAGCACCCGGCGCGGCCCCGGCGCAGCGGTTCGGCCCCTGCGCGCGGCGTCCTGACCCCCGGCACGACTCGTGTAGCCCGTTTACCCCCTAACGCGTTCCCGCGTGCGCAAACCCACGCGCGCGGTGATTATTTTGGTTGTAGTTAATTTCAAACTCCGTTAGTTAGTGTGCTGCGTCGCGCGCTTCATCGCGCGACGATTCAATTTAAATTTATGTTTATTAATGTGCTGCATCGCGCGCTTCGTCGCGCGACGATTCTTTTAGTTTATATTCATTAAAGTGTCGTGTCGCGCGCTTCGTCGCGCGACGATCTATTTTAATTTCAGGTTGTTTAAGGTGCGATGTTGCGCGTCCAGACGCGCGATGTTCCACTTTAAACTCAGCCCTGTTGACGTATGTCGTCGTGCGCTTCGTCTCGCGATGCCTCACGTCTCTTTATAATTAACGCAAGTGTCTCGTTGTGCGCTCTGTCGCGCGGCGAGTCGTTTACTTCTTAATTCAATCTAAATGTCGTGTCGTACGTCTCGACGTGCGACCACTCCCTTTCATTCATCTTCAATCGTTTATAATAATTAAATGTGGAACTTGACTTTACTTCATGCTAAACGTAGTGTCCGCATTAATGCCCTTCAATCGAACGAGTGGTTTAATTTATAATAATGTAATGTGATCGTTTCTCGACTGTCTTTTCCTCTTTCTCTCTTAACCGTAATTGCGAGCTTGCATGGAACGTCTGTTTAGTTATTGCATCCTATTGTATGGTGTACTGTTCTTTTGTATTAAATATGTGGATGTATGTATGTTTGCGCTCGCATAGAGAACGATCCGGTCGGAGAGCCCGAAGAACTCGCAGGAGAAGCCCCTGAGCAGCAGTTGGTTGGTGGAGGCAAGTGTCCCTTAACCTATCTCTGTCCTATACATTCTTTAATTCACCTCCCGCATTACACATTTATACCTAAGGATTGACTAGCTTTTGTTGTCCATGTCCTTGTTTACCTATTTGGGTCGGATTATTATTGCTTAGTTTTATGCTATTGCTCAACTCTAATCAATAAACATGATGAGAATTATCGATGATACGCTGTTTTCCCCTCTTTTATTATGATGTTATACTTGTGACCTTCAAGGGGGCTCGAGCGGTTTCTCGAGTGCCTCTCCGTAAGGACCTGTTCGTTGGATGACCGACCGGGAAAACAGTGCAACCATGAGGGTGGAGTGGGACGCCCTTAGCTGAGTAATTAGAGGAATCGGGGTGTAGTTCGCTTAGCCATCGTGCCGTCAATGGGGCTCGGTGTATGCGGCTCGCTCTGCCAAGGTTGATTTGTCCCTTGGGGAGGAGTGTGGTACATTTAGGAAACCTAACGGGCGGCTACAGCCTCGGGGAATCTTTGTAAAGGCTACGTAGTGATGCCCTGCTGGACCACCTAGGTAGTGGTCAATGGGGAGTAGCTCTCTCCAGGCAGAAAGGGAATCACGGCTTGTGGGTAAAGTGCACAACCTCTGCAGAGTGTTTGAAACTGATATATCAGCCGTGCTCGCGATTATGATCGGCCAAGGGAGCTCCAGTGATTAGTGGTACTAGATCAGAGATGTTCAGATTTGTAGGTGGCAATGAGATTGATGGTTCTTGGTTTTGACTCTGGTAATGGTAAGTGGTACTCTTTCCGTTTGGAAAGGAGTACGTTCGGGTTAACTCTAAAACTTGGCTTTCTCTACTAGTAATAACAAATCTGACCAACTAAAAGCAACTGCTTGACTTACCCCCACATAAAGCTAGTCCACTACAGCCAAACAGGGATACTTGTTGAGTATGTTGATGTGTACTCACCCTTGCTCTACACACCAAACCCCCCCAGGTTGTTCGCATTGCAACCACTGCTCAGGAGAAGATGAAGCCGTGGAAGGAGACTTCCAGGAGTTCCAAGACTACGACGAGTTCTAGGTGTGGGTTAGCGGTAACCCCCAGTCGGCTGCCTGTGAAGGCCGCGTTTATCTATGTTTCTTTTCCGCACTTTGATTTATTGTAAAGACTATGTGGATGTCTCAGACATATGATGTAATCGACTACTATTTCCCTTTTTAATACTATTTGAGCACTGTGTGATGATGTCCATGTTATGTAACTGCTGTGTACGTGCATTGCTGATCCTGGCACGTACATGGTTCGCATTCGGTTTGCCTTCTAAAACCGGGTGTGACACCGAAGGGTCAATTCCCAAGCTGTGCTCGATGATAGAGCGACTGACTCCGACCAGGTCGAGGGAGGACCAGGCGAAGACGTCCTTATTTTTGGACAAACAGGAGAGGAGTCTCTCCTCGTCATGCGAGGTAAGGTCTTCGCTTATGATGACCGTTTGCTTGGGCGTTGACTGGTCAAGGGGGACAGTCTTGGTCCCATCGTTGCTCTGCAGCTGTGTGTTTTCATGTTCTTTGGCGATCGGGCTGGTTGGCTTGAGGGCCTTGCGCTACGCCGTGAGGCGGTGTATGTTCCTTTGCCCTGGAACGAAGTCTCTTTCTATGTTGCGCGCGGCCTGTTGGTTGCCGTAGACTGTGATTGCGCCTTGTGGACCCGGGATCTTCATGCACAGATGAAGTCCGTGGATGGCTGCTTCAAACTTGTTGATGGAGCCCCGACCCATGATGGCGTTGTACAGGTACACCATGTCGACAATGTCGAAAGTAATTTGCTCACTTCGGGCATTGGGTGCTACACCGAAGGAGAGGGGTAGCTCTATTTTGCCGATAGGAAAGGTGCCCTTGCTGCCGAAGCCATACAGCGGGTTGTCCGAAGGCTTGAGCAAGCTGTGGTTGATGCCCATGCGGTCGAAGGCGTGGAGGAAAATGATATCCACCTGGCTGCTGTTATCCACTAAGACTTTGTGCAGGTCCCAGCCTGCCACGCTACAGTTGATTACCATGGCGTCGATGTGGGGTGCGCTGCGCAGGTCGACGTCTCTGGCGTCGAAGGTCAACGGCACATGGGACCACTTCGTCTGCACGACTGGGCCGGTGACAGCGACGTGGTTGACGCTGTGGTAGTGGTCCCTCTTCTGCCGCTTTGTGTCGAAGTCAGCGCTGGATCCCCCAGTGATCATGTGAATGACTCCGTGATACGGCTGATCAGCGAAGTCTTCTTGTTTTGGTGCGTGGGGGTGATGGATGTTTGGCTGTTGCGGGTGTGGAGGTGGGGGTGGGGGAGGCACGATTTGTACCTCCTGATGTTGGTATGTGTGGTTGGGTGGATGCTGAGCGGGGCCGTGGTTGTATGGTGGTGGGAGTTGTTGATATGTGTGCGCGACAACTCTTGGGTTGTCGGCTGGTTGCGCCCAAGACATCCTGTCTCTGGTGGCCTTCATCTCCGGGCAGTCCCTTGTTGGGTGCGCGCAGTCTTCGCCGTGGAACAAACAGTAAAATCTGCACGGCTGCTGCGTCCGTCCTCGGCCTCGACTCGGGTCCCTCCGCCGCGGCCCTGGGGGATAATCTTCGCGGCGAGGGGCCTCACCAGCGGGGTGCTGGTTGGCGATGTTGTGTACCTGCTGCTGGCTACGACCGTCCTGACCGGATTCTGTCTACGACGAACTCGTCCACGTGCGGCTGGACTGCGGAGGGTCTTTGGGTTTCCTCTGGGACTCGACCTTGCGCTGTTGGAGCTTTTCGGATCTGGCATACTTATCGAATAGCTGATACAGCTCTTGGAGGTTCTTGGGTGGATCTCTAATGCAGTGGCTGTAAAGGACGCCAGCCCGAAGGCCACTGATGGCATAGTGAATGGCTATTTGGTCATCTACCGAAGGCAGTTGTGACTTGAGGGTCAGGAACTTGCGGTAGTACTCCCGCAGAGTCTCTCTTTCCAGCTGCTTGCAGAGTGACAGTTCGGCCAAGGCGTCGGTGTCTGGGCGGTACCCTTGGAAGTTGAGCAGAAATTTGTCCCGGAGACTTCTCCAGGAGTCGATGGACAGCGGGGGCAATCTGGTGTACCAAGTGAGAGCCAGACCTTCGAGGGCGATGATGAATGACTTGGCCATCGTGGCGTCGTCCCCCCCAGCTGATGCAACGGCGACTTGATAGCTCATGATATACTGTGCCGGGTCAGTGCTGCGGTTGTACTTGGGGTAGGTCCCTGCCCTGAAGTTGGTGGGCCATGGTGACACTTGCAGCTGCGGCGCCAGGGGGCTTCGCTCGTCAAGGTAATTGATGCCTTGGAAAGCTGCGGCGTGCGGGATGAAGGGCCCACGGTGAGGGACGAATAGGTCTTCGACCGGCGCGCGCTGCTGGAGGGGTGGGTCGTGCTGCTGCAGATCATGCTGGCCTTCGCGCTGTAAGAGTGCGATCTCTTGCTCAAGCTCCTGGGCCCTCTGCTCTTCATCTCGTATCATTTGGCGCAGCTTGGCCTGCACAGTGACGCGTTGGCGTTTGGCCTCGAGGATTTCCTTCTGCTTCTGAAGATTGCGGTTTCTGAGGCGCAAGGCCCGTAGTTGTAGCTGCTCTTCTGCGGAGACGCCGAGAACCTCGCCGTCCTCTGCTGCGTCTTCGCCCGCTGGTGGTGCGAAGCCTGGGGGTGGCACTTGTGGCTGCCCTTCGGAACTTCATGTGCGAAGGGTGCCCTCTGGAATGTGTTGGTCGTTGCGCTGTCTCTTGCTGTGTGCTTCATCTTCACCAGCTCCTTGGTGGGTGTTGTCGGCGAGGGCCTTGCCCTTTTTCTCAGCTAGCTGGGCTGCCTTCGCTGCTTCGTCGACGGATGGGGCTGCCTTCGAGTTAGCTCTTTTGGGTGCCATCGCGGGTGATTTTTTCGTAGCACGAACGGTGGGCGCCAATGTTGGAACTCGCGTTCCCGGGAAGGTTGATTCCAACGGGGGGTTGAGTGAGATGCGAACACGGTTTTCGGGAGGCAGCAATTGCTCTGTTAATCTAGCCCCTCAAGGGCACTGTGCGGGGGTATTTATAGGTGCCTGAGCGCCCAGCGTCTCGGATTAAGGACGCATGTGCCCTCAAGCGCCTAGGTTACCCCCGGAATATTCCCATAAAGCGAGGTTACAGACCGTCATTACATAAAAACATTTCTAAATCGGGCCCGTAATACAACCGGCCGAGCGGGGCCTGTTACAATGGGCCGAATTCCATGTGGGCCTTTGTCACACCCGGTTTTAGAAGGCAAACCGAATGCGAACCATGTACGTGCCAAGATCAGCAATTCACGTACACAGCAGTTACATAACATGGACATCATCACACAGTGCTCAAATAGTATTAAAGAGGGAAATAATAATCGATTTCATCATATGTCTGAGACATCCACATAGTCTTTACAATAAATCAAAGTGCGGAAAAGAAACGTAGATAAACGCGGCCTTCACAGGCAGCCGACTGGGGGTTACCTCTAACCCACACCTAGAACTCATCGTAGTCTTGGAACTCCTGGAAGTCTCCTTCCACGGCTTCATCTTCTCCTGAGCAGTGGTTGCAATGCGGACAACCTAGGGGAGGGGGGGTTTGGTGTGTAGAGCAAGGGTGAGTACACATCAATATACTCAGCAAGTATCCTATTTGGCTGTAGTGGACTAGCTTTATGTGGGGGGTAAGTCAAGCAGTTGCTTTTAGTTGGTCAGATTTATTATTACTAGTAGAGAAAGCCAAGTTTTAGAGTTAACCCACGTTATTAACCCAAGCGTACCCTTTCCAAATAGAAAGAATACCACTTACCATTACCATAATCAATTCCAAGAACCATCAATCTCATTGCCACCTGCAAATCCGAACATCTCAGATTGAGTACCACTAATCACTGGAGCTCCCTTGGCCGATCATAACCGTGAGCACGGCTGATATATCAGTTTTCAAACGCTCTGCAGAGATTGTGCACTCTACCCACAAGCCGTGATTTCCCTTTCTGCCTGGAGATCATGACTCTCCATTGATCACTACCAAGATGACCCAGCAGGGTATCACTACGTAGCCTTTATAAAGATTCCCCGGGGCTGTAGCCGCCCGTTAGGTTTCCTAAATGTACCGCACTCCTCCCCAAGGGACAAATCAACCTTGGCAGAGCGAGTCGCATACACCGAGCCCCATTGACGGCACGACGGCTAAGAGGACTACACCCCGGTTCCTCTAATTATTCAGCTAAGGGCGTCCCACTCCACCCTCATGGTTGCACTGTTTTCTCGGGCGGTCATCCAACGAACAGGTCCTTACGGAGAGGCACTCGAGAAACCGCTCGAGCCTTCTTGAGGACCACAAGTATAACATCATAATAAATGAAGGGAAAACAGCGTATCATTGATAATTCTCATCATGTTCATTGATTAGAGTTGAGCAATAGCATAAAGCTAAACAATAATAATACGACCCAAATAGGTAAACAAGGACAGGGATAACAAAAGCTAGTCAATCCTTAGGTATAAATATGTAATGCGGGAGGTGAATTAAAGAATGTATAGGACAGAGATAGGTCAAGGGACACTTGCCTCCACCAACCGACTGCTGCTCAGGGGCTTCTCCTGCGAGTTCTTCGGGCTCTTCAACCGGATCGTTCTCTATGCGAGCGCAAACATACATACATCCACACATTTAATACAAAAGAACAATACACCATACAATAGAATGCAGTAAATAAACAGACGTTCCACGCGGGTTCGCAATTAAGGCTAAGAGAGAAAGAGAAAAAGACAGTCGAGAAACGATCACGTTACATGATTATGAATTAAATTACTCGCTCAATGGAAGGGAATTAATTTGGACACTACGTTTTAGCATAAAGTAAAGTCAAGTTCCACATTTAATTATTATGAACAATTGAAGATGACTGAAAGGGAGTGGTCGCACGTCGAGACGTACGACACGACATTTTAGATTGAATTAAGAAGTAAACGACTCGCCGCGCGGCAGAGCGCACAACGAGGCACTTGCACTAATTATAAAGAGACGTTAAGCATCGCGCGATGAAGCGCACGACGACATACGCCAACAGGGTTGAGTTTAAAGTGGAACATCGCGCGTCTGGACGCGCGACATCGCACCTCAAATAACCTGAAATTAAAATAGATCGTCGCGCGACGAAGCGCGCGACACAACACTTTAATGAATATAAACTAAAAGAATCGTCGTGCGACGAAGCGCGCGACGCAGCACATTAATAAACACAAATTTAAATTGAATCGTCGCGCGACAAAGCGTGCGACGCAACACATTGATAAATACGAACTTGAATTGAATCGTCACGCGACGAAGTGCGCGACGCAGCACACTAACTAACGGAGTTTGAAATTAACTACAACCAAAAATAATCACCGCGCGCGTGAGTTTGCGCACGTGGGAACGCGTTAGGGGGTAAAGGGGCTACGCGAGTCGCGCCAGGGCCGGGACGCCGCGCGCAGGGGGCCGAGGACCGCGCCGGGGTAGAGGGCCACGCCGGGGGCCGAACCGCGCCGGGGGCCGGGGCCACGCCGGGGGGCCGAACTGCCGTGCCGGGGCAGGGGCAGACGGGCCGCGCCGCCGCGCAGGGGAGGGGGCGGGGCCGCGCCGCCGCGTGAGCATGGGAGGGGGCTGGGCCGCGCCGCTGCGCGAGCAGGGGAGGGTGGGGCCGCACCACCACGCGAGCAGGAGAGGGGCGGGGCCGCGCCGCCGCGCGAGCAGGCGAGGGCGGGGCCGCGCTGCCACGCGAGCAGGGGAGGGAGCAGGGGCGCGCGCAGGGGAAGAAGAAGGGAGAGGGAGGGAGAGAGAGAAGGGGAGGGGAGGGGAAAAACTCACCTCCGGGGATCCAAATTCCGGTGATCTCGACTCCAAACCCTAGGGCACCACGGGAAGTGAGAGGTGGGAAAGGGAGAGAGAGGTTGCTGCGCGGGAAATCCAAATGAGAGAGGGAGAGGAGGAGGAGGCGCATGGAGGGGTGTGGGGCGCCAGGGGCGCGCAGGCCGGGCTGGGCTGGGTTGGGTCGGGCCACTTCGCGGATCGAAACCCACGACACGCACGACCGTCAAACAAACTCTAATCGCGAACCAAAAACCGAGATGGAACGAGACAAACACGCAACATCAGACAAAGAAATGTGCTTCGGCATGATGCAACACCCATGATACTTAGGTTTTGTTCATACACGACACGAACACCTGTCACTATACTGGTTTGAAATTGGGAAGAGGGAGCGGAACGGGAAGAGAAAAGAGAGTAACGCCCGAATTTGGTGAGAGAAAAGAAGAAAAAAATTCTACCCCCAAATTCAGGGCGTTACAAACTTATCCCCCTTAAAAGAATCTCGCCCTCGAGATTCAGGGTTGGCTAGCAAAGAGCTCAGGGTATTTAGCCATCAGATCATCTTCGCGCTTCTAGGTTGCTTCTTCTTCAGAGTGATGACTCCATCTGGCTTTGCACATTCTGATGGTCTTTCTTCGGGTGACTCTGTCTGCCATCTCAAGGATCTGCGCTGGTTTCTCTGTGTAGGTCAAGTCCTCCTGGACCTCCAGACCTTCCACTGGCAACTGCTCTTCTGGCACACGGAAACACTTCTTCAACTGAGACACATGAAAGACATCATGCACTGCGGACAAGCCTTCTGGCAAACTGAGATGATAGGCCACTTCACGCTTTGCGAGAATCTGATACGGACTGATGTATCGGGGTGCTAGCTTGCCTTTGACTCCGAATCTTCTGACTCCTCTGATCGGTGACACTTTCAGATAGACAAAATCTCCAACCTCGAAACTCACCTCTCTTAAAGATGGGGGCGGTGCCAGGAAGAAGCTCTATGGCAAACTCAACTTTCTGCTCTGGTGGCATACCTGGTAAGTCCTTTGGAAACACATCTGGGAACTCAGACACAACCTTGATACTCTCAATTGGGTCTGCTTCACTGCTATCAACAGCCATCTGATAACAACTTCCTTTCTTTGGCTCAGGCGGGACTAACTCGGTCACCACTTCCTCTCCTAGTGGGGACACCAACTTGATTGTCCTCTTATTACAACTGATAACTGCCTGATACTTATCTAGCCAATTCATCCCTAGGATGACATCTATTCCCTGAGTACCCATTACTATGAGATTAGCGGGAAACACTATCCCCCTTATTTCCACACTTACATTCAAACAAATGCTATCGGCTCGAATTCTACCACCGACCGAGTCAATTTGAATGGGGGTTGACATGATAGATACTGGAAAATCATGTGCTTCTACCCATGATGCAGTAATGAATGAATGCGTTGCTCCAGTATCAAATAACACTTCTGCAATATGGGAGTCGACTGGTGTAACACCACAAAAGCCATCAAATAAAAATAATGAATTTAGTTATTATATTAATTAGGGTCATAATTTTTTTAAGTGTTTAATTATTTATTTGCATTTTGAATCAATTTTCGTTGTGTGCGCTTGATTGATTATCGGATGTTTATTATCATGTATTCGTAAAAAGAGATCCTAGTGGTTAATATAATAATTAAATAATATAATGATTATTAGTGTAAAAACGAATATGTTATTTATAAATAATTTTGGTGAAATTTTATGAATTTTTGAGCTATATAGAAAGGTATTTCAGAATTTAAAAAAAAAAGAAAAAAACTAAGCCTACACTAGCCGGCCCACTAGGGGCCCAATCCCCAAACCCTATTCCCAGCCGCGCGCGCTCCCCAGCCAAAGCAGCCGCCGCCGCCTCTACTACTCTCCTCTCTCCTCTATTCTCTCTCTCCCTCCTCTGATTTCCTATCTCTCTCCTCCCTCTCTTCTCTCCCCGCTCTCTCCCCACGGCCACGCCAGGCAGCCAGCCGCGCGCAGCCACCGCGCGCGAGCACCTGAGCGCGAGCAGCCCCGGCCCCACCGCGCGACGCCCGACCTCCCCGCGCGACGCCTGCTCGGCGCCCTGCACCGAGCCGCCCTCCAGCCGCGCGCTGCACGCATCCGACCGAGCGCCCGAAGTTGTCGAGCCCTGCGCAGCGAGTCCAAGCGCCGTCCACCCGCGAGCCCCGTCGTCCGTTTGTTTTCCTGCGATTAATGGAAATCACTGCTACCGTTTCTTCCTCCCATTCCTCCTCCATTACGCTCGTTAGAAACTTTCGCTGTGATGGCCATTGAAGACCGCGTTACTCTCTCTGGCAGACCCTTCTTCTTCCCTCCCTCTCTCTATAAAAGGCAGCAGAGCCCTCTCCCTTCTTCCCTACTCGAGCTCGTCTCTCTCTCTAGCACTCCTCGCTCATCGCTAGTGCTGTTGTCGTAGTTCGTTGCCGTTCGTCGCCGGAGTTCACCGGAGCCGCAGTTCGTCGCCGGAGCCACGCACTCTCCGTCCGTAGTCGAGCCTTGCTCTCCACCCGGCCGAAACTCGTCGATCCATCCCCGTCACACGCACGAACCTAAGGTTGAAGACGACCCAAATTTATTTTGTGTATTTTATAAAAGTACTTTTTTATTCGATTCATGAGTTGTATATTTTGTTTGTTGTAATATGAACACATGTGATTCCGATTTAGGTATATGTGTGCGCTATGGAATTTGTTAGAGATATGCGATTATTAGTGCACTGTTATATTTCATGTTAGTCGTGGCATTGATTTTTGGGTTAGAGAAGTATGACAAAATTTAGTAGTCTCACGTTGGTGATAAAAACAATAGATAGGAAATTTAGTAGGTAAATTTGGTCGCAATAAACTTAGAAACTATTTGGAGAATTTTAGGTGCATTTTAAGTGGATTTAGAAAAATGGTATGGAACGCATGTCATATGAATAATATAGGATTTTTAGATGATTTATCTGATTATTTAATTAATATCTTCTTTTAGAAAGAAAAGAGAAAATATTACCGGTAGTGTGGAAAAAGGATTTTTGCTAGTTAAATAATCATGTTCGCAAATTTAGCACTTAAACTTTTGGAGTACTGGTTTATGTCAAAATATCTTTACTTGTGTTATAAAAAGTCCAATTAGCAATTTATGTAGATTTTTAGATTTAGAATATTAATATTAATAGATTTATTTTTAGCCATACTCAATTTGAGTTAGAAATAAAAAAGGATAAAAACGTATTAATTTATTTATTAGTACTAAAGACGATAATTATTTTCATTAATGATGTTAAAATTTATTATTATTAGTTAAAATTATATTTATTGCACCCACTCATAAATTCACCATTAAGGATTCACAATAATAGCCACAATTGAATTAATAAGTAGTTACGCGATTAGTACGTAATTAAGATATGATTAGTGCGATATGTTAATGTGTGTTTAATGACGTATTGGTGTTTGTTTATGAAATGGTGCATGTTTATTTATTGGTTTATGTTTTATTTTTGTATGTGCGCTATACGACTCTATTAGAAGCCGATTGTGTGGTAGACGAACCGAATTTGTTTGAGGACGATCCGCATGACGCTTTTGAGCAAGGCAAGTGGATTCTCCCTCTGCATATTCTGTTTGTACCTATTCATTGCATATAATAATGTTTACTTTTTGATATACTGCATAATTTGTTGGGTTATACCTAATTAAGGATTTCCTAGATTTACTACCTTTATTCCTTGTTTAACCTGGGAAAATTATTAAGCTGTGCAAAATTTATGCTACCGCCCAACTTAATGATCTTATTGTCACTCATTAATTGGTTTATGTTCCAAAAATGTTAATTGGCAATTATGACATTAACCCGATGGTTAAAACAATATTACTTCTTATTAATTGGAACATGGAGTGACCACCCAGGATAACAGTGCAACCACGAGTGCTATCATGGCTCTGGCTTTGGTAATTAGCTCTATATGCTTAGTGCCTAGCAACCTTACCTGAAATATGGGCAAGAGGGGGAGAGGTAGGTGCTGGCAGCCCATGTTAACATGGGGTCGTATTCTTGGCTAAGGTACTTCACCCAGGGGGCTACCACCATCGTCTTTAGAAACCTTAGCGGGTTGCTTCGCATTAAGTGTATTTTGTGAAAGCCTCATAATAGATCCCTAGCCATTCACCTCGGCAGTGTTTAAGGGTCCGATCAACCCGGGCTAGATGGGATACATGGCTTGTGGGTAAAGTTGTATCACCTCTGCAGAGTGTAAAACTGATATATTAGCCGTGCTCCCGGTTATGAGCGACCTGGACTCCTCACATGATAATTGAACTTGAAGATGGAATTAAATTGAGATCTGATGATCTGCCAATAATTTGCTTAAGTGGTTTCACTTAAGTGTTTTTGTTATATTTCTATTCCTTTGTTTAAATGGGATATTTGGGATTCACTCTTATTAGTAAGACAGGTGTTGTTAATAAAATGTTGACCAACTAAAATGCTTACTGCTCAACCTTAGCCTCACCTTGTTATACCTGCATTAATTTTCCCCCACTTGCTGAGCCCCGACCATAAGTGAGCTCACCCTTGCTAATATTTTGATCAGAGGGTGATGCTAGAGACTTTGATGGAGAATTTATCGACGAGGAATTCTAAGTCTAACGATACGCCGGTCAACTTCCTGTGGGAGATTGCCCAATTGTTTATTTCCGCTTTACTTTGATATGATACTTGTTCAAGATACAATGTTTCAGATGATGTAATGAAGTATTATACTCTCTTTACGCCTTTATTGCATTGTCTTTTGATATATTACACTTGTGACGTCAACATATGTGTGGAAATGGATCCTGGCACACATATGGTATGTGCTCGGTTCTACCTCTGGAACCGGGTGTGACAGAAGTGGTATCAGAGCTATGCTGACCCTAGGTCGTTAGATTAGTTAGAAATGGAAAGCCTAGTTGTTCAAAACTTGCTAATTTCATTCCTATAAATTCCTTTATTAGTCTTACCTATTTGAAATTTAACTGAGTTGACACTTCTCTTGTAGATGGTTCGCACTCTCCAAACTACCCGCGTCAACACCAGCTACGCCCCTCAGCCCCGGCAGATCCCGGTCTACCCAGTGGTAGTCGAGGAAGTTCTAGCGGATCTCCCTCCCATCCGAGTGGAGAATGTAATCAACCAGGAGGACAGCTCGGAGGAGCAGCTGCCGACGCCCAACCCGTTGGCCGAGTCCCTGGCCTTCGCAGCTGGGTCATCGACGTCAGCATCGTCTGCACCAGCCTTCCAAGCACCTGCACCCGGAGGAGACGATCCCGACGACTCCGGAGACGACGATGACGAGGATGACGACGAAGGTGGAGAAGACGAACACGTCAACGAGGAAGCTGACTACGGCCAGCAGGACAACTTCATGGGGTTTGGTCCTGTTGTCGAACATTACACATCAATGTTCGAGACGGGGCACTTCCCCAACCTGCTGCAAGAAGTGCTGCACGCGCTAGGCACCTACGTCCGCCCCCTGTACGAGACGAGGCGAGTGAGCGAGCCTCCCCGGGCTTGCTATTACATCACTCGCATCCACGTTATGGTGATGGATGCAGGTGACAGGGGATTCAGGACTCTATCTGCTCACGAGTCCCTGACGCCACTATCCACCTACGCTGCCTCGGTCAGCGATGCTGCCCGTCGGACCCTGTGGTCGCTCAGCCACACCTACCGGCAGCAGCTGCAGAACACGAGGTTCAGGCATCTTCCTCAGCGTCTGCTTGGAGAAAGCCAGACCAACATCGTCCCTGGTGAACCTGGTGAGGATCGCCTCAACACCCTAGCTGGTGTAGTGGCCGGTCTCAACACCGACCTAGACAGTGCCACCCTAGACCTCTACAGGGTGCACTTGGAGCTGGAGAATGCCCACGCCAAGATTGCAGCCTTGTAAGCCATAAGGACATATAAAATTTTTAAAACTTAAGCTATTTTCCCTCTAGAATCTTTTCTACTCCTCACTTTTCTAAGGATTTCACTTCCTAACCACTCAGATGGTGAACCCACGTCAAGGACCTAACAACCGGAACTAGCGCGGTCAACAAGTACCACCACCACCCCCGAATCCCAATATGGAGCAGTTCATCGCCGCCCAGATGCAGATTCTGCAAGGACTCATTGCGGCTGTTCAGCAATTACAACAGAACCAACAGAATCAGCAACCCCAGCAGCAGTAGTATCCGCCCTCGGCCAGAGATAAGCACCGGGACTTCATGAGTCATCACCCGCCAACATTCTCTCATGCGGTTGATCCTCTGGATGCCAATGACTGGCTCAAGGTCATTGGAAAGAAGCTGGACATCACTCAGTGCAACGACCGAGAGAAGGTCTTGTACGCCTCGGGAAGACTCGAGGGAGCCGCGTCCGACTGGTGGGATGCCTTCACAGCGGCACATCCCAATGCTGATACAATAACCTGGCAGGAGTTTCAGGAGAACTTCCGCGCTCATCACATTCCCTCTGGAATTATGAAGCTGAAGAAGGAGTTCCTTTCCCTTACTCAAGGGAATATGACTGTTAGTGAGTATCGTGATCGCTTCACTTAGCTTTCACGCTATGCCCCTGAAGAAGTGGACACTGATGAGAAGCGCCAAGAGCATTTCCTGGAAGGATTGACTGGACCTCTGAACTATCAACTTCAGAGTCACACTTTTCCCAACTTCCAGACACTACTGAACAAGGCAATTGGTCTTGAGAGCAAAAGGAAGGAATTATCTCACCATAAAAGGAAGTTCCAAGGTCAGTCCAGCAGGAACACCCGACCAAACAATGCTCAAGGTGCGCAGTTCTGCTCTAGGAAATCAAGGCGGAAACAATTATCAAGTGCAACGCTCTTGACAGCAAGGCCAGAGAAATAATCAGAGTCAGAATCAGCAAAGGAACAACTCTCAGACCAACCAGAGGTCTGGTAGTAGTTCACAGAACCGTCAAGGTGGCACCAGTAACACGCAGGCCAGAAACAACGCACCAGTCCAACCCAATGGGTGTTTCAAGTGCGGTGAGCTAGGCCACTATGCCAACAACTGCCCAAGGCGCAACCAGCAGACACCCCAGAGGAGCAATACTCAGAGGAATGACTAGAATACCCCCGCTCATGGATCTGCTCAGAACAAGACTCAGCAGAACCAGAGCCGAGGAAGGGTCAATCACGTCACTGCGGAATCAGTGCCTGAGGATGCCGACATAGTGTATGGTATGTTCCTTGTTAACTCCATACCTGCATCAGTTTTATTTGACTCTGGAGCATCGCATTCATTTATAACTGAGTCATTTGTGGAAAAACATAACATACCAAAGTACCCCCTTAAGAAGATATTACATATTAGTTCACCGGGAGGTGACATGAAGGCCACACACTCATGCCCTCATGTTAATATCAAGATTCAAGGAATAGATTTTTCAGTCGACCCAGTGGTCCTAGGATCCAACGGTATTGATGTGATTCTTGGATGCAACTGGTTGAAAAGTTGTGATGGAGTGATACAGTGTGCCAATAGAACAATTATGTTGACAAGTCCTCAAGGTGAAAGAATCCAAGTTAACATAGACAAGTTAACAGATGAAAAAGGGAAGACAGTGATCAATCACTTGGAAGAAAAGCCCTTGGAAAATATCAAAGTAGTGTGCGAATACCCAGACGTATTTCCGGAGGAATTACCAGGTATGCCACCTGACCGTGATATAGAGTTTTCTATTGAATTAGTACCCGGAACCGCACCTATCTCGAAAAGACCATATAGAATGGATGTCAAAGATTTAGTAGAACTGAAGAAACAAATGGAAGAATTACTAGAAAAAGGTTTCATTCGCCCAAGTTCATCCCCTTGGGGAGCCCCAGTGCTATTTGTGAACAAGAAGGATGGTTCGAGGAGAATGTGTGTTGATTATAGAAGTTTGAATGAAGTAACCATCAAGAATAAATACCCACTACCTTGGAATGAAGATTTATTTGATCAGATGAAAGGAGCTAAGATATTCTCAAAAATAGATCTGAGATCGGGATATCATCAGTTAAAGATTCGAGCAGAAGATGTACCCAAGACAGCCTTCACGACGAGATATGGATTATATGAGTTTTTGGTCATGTCGTTTGGACTGACTAATGCACCAGCATACTTTATGAACTTGATGAACAAAGTATTCATGGAATATCTGGATCAGTTTGTGGTCGTATTCATTGACGACATACTGATATATTCTCTGAATGAAGAAACACATGAAGATCATCTAAGGCTAGTCCTACAAAAGCTTCGTGACAACCAATTATACGCAAAGTTCTCGAAGTGTGATTTTTGGCTTAAGGAAGTTGCTTTCTTAGGGCATATCGTTACCGATGGTGGAATTAAAGTGGACCCAGGAAAGATAAGTGAGATACTAGATTGGAAGCAACCGAAGGATGCGTCCAAAATTAGAAGTTTTCTTGGATTGGCAGGATACTATAGAAGATTTATTGAAGGTTTCTCCAAGTTAGTGAAACCTCTTACCTCTCTATTGGAGAAAGGTAAAGAATTCAAGTGGGATGAAGCTTGTCAGAATTGTTTTGAAGAACTCAAGAAAAGGTTAACCACTGCACCAATATTGGTAATGCCAGACATCCACAAGGGATTTGATGTGTATTGCGATGCATCACACCTTGGACTTGGATGTGTGCTAATGCAAGAAGGAAAAGTGATAGCTTATGCTTCAAGACAGTTGAGGAAGCATGAGAAGAATTATCCTACGCATGATTTGGAACTAGCCGCCGTAGTGCATGCTTTGAAGATTTGGAGGCACTATATAATTGGAAACAAGTGCAAAATCTACACGGATCACAAAAGCTTGAAATATATATTCACTCAGAAGGAACTCAACCTGAGACAGAGAAGATGGCTTGAGTTGATTAAAGACTATGATTTGGAAATACAATATCACCCCGGAAAAGCAAATGTAGTAGCTGATGCTTTGAGCCGTAAGGGTCAAGTGAACAACATCACTACTCATTTGATGTCACAGGAATTGTGTTGGGAAATGGAACGACTCAATCTTGGATTGCTCAATAATGTAGAAGCAACGGTGATGGAAGTCGAATCTACTTTGGAAGAAGAGATTCGTAAAGGGCAAGAGTCCGATGAGAAGATTAAGGAAATTAAAACTTTAATTTCCTTAATTTTCTTAATTTTCTCATCGGACTCTTGTCCTTTACGAATCTCTTCTTCCAAAGTAGATTCGACTTCCATCACCGTTGCTTCTACATTATTGAGAAATCCAAGGTTGAGTCGTTCCATTTCCCAGCATAATTCTTGTGACATCAAATGAGTAGTGATGTTGTTCACTTGACCCTTACGGCTCAAAGCATCAGCTACTACATTTGCTTTTCCGGGGTGATATTGTATCTCCAAATCATAGTCTTTAATCAACTCAAGCCATCTTCTCTGTCTGAGGTTGAGTTCCTTCTGAGTGAATATATATTTTAGGCTTTTGTGATCCGTGAAGATTTTGCACTTGTTTCCAATCATATAGTGCCTCCAAATCTTCAAAGCATGCACTACGGCAGCTAGTTCCAAATCATGCGTAGGATAATTCTTCTCATGTTTCCTCAACTGTCTTGAAGCATAAGCAATCACCTTTCCTTCTTGCATTAGCACACATCCAAGTCCAAGGTGTGATGCATCGCAATACACATCAAATCCCTTGTGGATGTCTGGCATTACCAATATTGGTGCAGTGGTTAACCTTTTCTTGAGTTCTTCAAAACAATTCTGGCAAGCTTCATCCCATTTGAACTCTTTGCCTTTCTCCAGTAGAGAAGTAAGTGGTTTTACTAACTTGGAAAAACCTTCAATAAATCTTCTACAGTATCCTGCTAATCCAAGAAAACTTCTGATCTTGGACGCATCCTTGGGTTGCTTCCAATTCAGTATCTCACTTATCTTTCCTGGGTCCACTTTAATTCCACCATCGGTAACGATATGTCCTAAGAAAGCAACTTCCTTCAACCAAAAATCACACTTCGAGAATTTTGCGTATAGTTGGTTGTCACGAAGCTTTTGTAGGACTAGCCTTAGATGATCTTCATGTGTTTCTTCATTCGGAGAATATATCAGTATGTCGTCAATGAATACGACCACAAACTGATCCAGATATTCCATGAATACTTTATTCATCAAGTTCATAAAGTATGCTGGTGCATTAGTCAGTCCAAACGACATGACCAAAAACTCATATAATCCATATCTCATCGTGAAGGCTGTCTTGGGTACATCTTCTGCTCGAATCTTTAACTGATGATATCCCGATCTCAGATCTATTTTTGAGAATATCTTAGCTCCTTTCATCTGATCAAATAAATCTTCATTCCAAGGTAGTGGGTATTTATTCTTGATGGTTACTTCATTCAAACTTCTATAATCAACACACATTCTCCTCGAACCATCCTTCTTGTTCACAAATAGCACTGGGGCTCCCCAAGGGGATGAACTTGGGCGAATGAAACCTTTTTCTAGTAATTCTTCTATTTGTTTCTTCAGTTCTACTAAATCTTTGACATCCATTCTATATGGTCTTTTCGAGATAGGTGCGGTTCCAGGTACTAATTCAATAGAAAACTCTATATCACGGTCAGGTGGCATACCTGGTAATTCCTCCGGAAATACGTCTAGGTAATCGCACACTACTTTGATATTTTCCAAGGGCTTTTCTTCCAAGTGATTGATCATTGTCTTCCCTTTTTCATCTGTTGACTTGTCTATGTTAACTTGGATTCTTTCACCTTGAGGACTTGTCAACATAATTGTTCCATTGGCACACCGTATCACTCCATCACAACTTTTCAACCAGTTGCATCCAAGAATCACATCAATCCCGTTGGATCCTAGGACCACTGGGTCGACTGTAAAATCTATTCCTTGAATCTTGATATTAACATGAGGGCATAAGTGTGTGGCCTTCATGTCACCTCCTAGTGAACTAATGTGTAATATCCTCTTCAGAGGGTACTTAGGTATGTTATGTTTTTCCACAAATGACTCAGTTATAAATGAATGTGATGCTCCAGAGTCAAATAAAACTGATGCAGGTATGGAGTTAACAAGGAACATACCATACACTATGTCGGCATCTTCAGGCACTGATTCTGCAGTGACGTGATTGACCGTTCCTCTGCTCTGGTTCTATGGTGTCTTGTTTTGAGCCGATCCACGAGCGGGGGTGTTCTGGTCATTCCTCTGAGTATTGCTCCTTTGGGGTGTTTGCTGGTTGCGCCTTGGGCAATTGTTGGCATAGTGGCCTAGCTCACCGCACTTGAAACATCCATTGGGTTGGACAGGTGCGTTGTTTCTGGCCTGCGTGTTGTTGGTGCCACCTTGACGATTCTGTGAATTTCCACCAGACCTCTGGTTGGTCTGGGAGTTGCTCCTTTGCTGGTTCTGGTTTTGATTACTTCTCTGGCTTTGCTGTCCAGAGCGTTGCACTTGATAATTATTTCCACCCTGATTTCCAGAGCGGAACTGCGAACCTTGAGCATTATTCGGACGAGTGTTCCTGCTTGACTGACCGTGGAACTTCCTTTTATGGTCAGATAATTCCTTCCTTTTGCTCTCAAGGCCAATTGCCTTGTTCAAGAGTGTCTGGAAGTTGGGGAATGTATGGCTCTGAAGTTGGTAGTTCAGAGGTCCTATCAACCCTTCCAGGAAACGCTCTTGGCGCTTCTCATCAGTGTCCACTTCCTCTGGTGCGTAGCATGAAAGCTGAGTGAAGCGATCACGATACTCGCTGATAGTCATATTCCCTTGAGTAAGGGAAAGGAACTCCTTCTTTTTCAGCTTCATGATTCCAGAGGGGATGTGGTGAGCGCGGAAGTTCTCTTGGAACTCCTGCCAGGTTATGGTATCTGCGTTGGGATGTGCCGCTGTGAAGGCATCCCACCAATCGGACGCAGCTCCCTCGAGTCTTCCCGAGGCGTACAAGACCTTCTCCCGGTCGTTGCACTGAGTTATGTCCAGCTTCTTCCCAATGACTTTGAGCCAGTCATCGGCATCCAGGGGATCAACCGCATGAGAGAATGTCGGCGGGTGATGACTCATAAAATCCCGATGCTTATCTCTGGCCGGGGGTGCATATTGTTGCTGCTGGGGTTGCTGATTCTATTGGTTCTGTTGTAATTGCTGAACCGCAGCAGTGAGTCCTTGCAGAATCTGCATTTGGGCGGCGATGAACTGCTCCATATTGGGATTTGGTGGTGGTGGTGGTGGTGCTTGTTGTCCACGCGGGTTCCGGTTGTTAGGTCCTTGATGTGGGTTCACCATCTGATTGGTTAGGAAGTGAAATCCTTAGAAAAGTGAGGAGAAGAAAAGATTCTAGAGGGAAAATATCTTAAGTTTTGAAAAATTTTATATGTTCTTATGGCCATCAATCCATAAGAACATAGCACTCAAACAAAGATCCAAATCAAACATTTCAACCAATCACCATCACATGGTTGTTATTTATTAATATAAAAACTTAAAGAGAGTTTCATCGTCTAACGCGAAGTATAACTTATTACAACATAGTCCAAAAACTTAAAGCAGCCTAGTGACGGATCCGGGCTCTCCATAGCGCAGCCTCTTGCGGGGAGGAGACAACGCCATGGCGGGGACCTGAGCTTCTGGCGGATCCAGTCCTTGAAGTTGGGCTTCCAGGGCTGCAATCCTGGCGTGGGCATTCTCCAGCTCCAAGTGCACACTGTAGAGGTCCAGGGTGGCACTGTCCAGGTCGGTGTTGAGACCGGCCACTACACCAGCTAGGGTGTTGAGGCGGTCCTCACCAGGCTCACCTGGGACAATGTTGGTCTGGCTTTCTCCACGCAGACGCTGAGGAAGATGCCTGAACCTCGTGTTCTGCAGCTGCTGCCGGTAGGTGTGGCGGAGCGACCACAGGGTCCGACGGGCAGCATCGCTGACCGAGGCAGCGTAGGTGGACAGCGGTATCAGGGACTCGTGAGCAGACAGAGTCATGAATCCCCTGTCACCTGCATCCATCACCCTGACATGGATGCGAGTGATGTAATAGCAAGCCCGGGGAGGCTCGCTCACTCGCCTCGTTTCGTACAGGGGGCGGACGTAGGTGCCTAGCGCGTGCAGCACCTCTTGCAGCAGGTTGGGGAAGTGCCCCGTCTCGAACATTGATGTGTAATGTTCAACAACAGGACCAAACCCCAAGAAGTTGTCCTGCTGGGCGTAGTCAGCTTCCTCGTTGATATGTCCGTCTTCTCCATCGTCTTCATCGTCGTCATCCTCGTCATCGCCGTCTCCGGAGTCGTCGGGGTCGTCGCCTCCAGGTGCAGGTGCTTGGAAGGCTGGTGCCGACGATGCTGACGTCGATGACCCAGCTGCGAAGGCCAGAGACTCGGCCAACGGGGTGGGGGTCGGCAGCTGCTCCTCCGAGCTGTCCTCCAGGTTGATTACGTTCTCCACTCGGACGGGAGGGAGATTCGCTGGAGCTTCCTCGACTACCACTGGGTAGACCGGGATCTGCCGGGGCTGAGGGGCGTAGCTGGTGTTGACGCGAGTGGTTTGGAGAGTGCGAACCATCTACAAGAGAAGTGTCAACTCAGTTGAATTTCAAAGAGGTAAGACTGATAAAGGAATTTATAGGAATGAAATTAGCAAGTTTTGAACAACTAGGTTTTCCATTTCTAACTAATCTAACGACCTAGGGTCAGCATAGCTTTGATACCACTTCTGTCACACCCGGTTCCAGGGGGTAGAACCGAGCGCATACCATATGTGTGCCAGGATCCATTTCCACACATATGTTGACGTCACAAGTGTAATATATCAAAAGACAATGCAATAAAGGCGTAAAGAGAGTATAATACTTTATTACATCATCTGAAATACTGTATCTTGAACAAGTATCACATCAAAGTAAAGCGGAAATAAACAACTGGGCAATCTTTCACAGGAAGTTGACCGGCGCATCGTTAGATTTAGAATTCCTCGTCGATAAATTCTCCATCAAAGTCTCCAGCATCACCCTCTGATCAAAATATTAGCAAGGGTGAGCTCACTTATGGTCGGGGCTCAGCAGATGGGGGAAAATTAATGCAGGTATAACAAGGTGAGGCCAAGTCTGAGCAGTAGCATTTTAGTTGGTCAATATTTTATTAACAACACCTGACTTACTAATAAGTGTGAATCCCAAATATCCCAGTTAAACAAAGGAATATGAGTCTATCAAAAGCACTTAAGTGAAACCACTTAAGCAAATTATTGGCAGATCCTCGGATCTCAATTTATGTTCATCTTTAAGTTCAATTATCATGTGAGGAGTCCAGGTTGCTCATAACCGGGAGCACGGCTAATATATCAGTTTTACACTCTGCAGAGGTGGTACAACTTTACCCACAAGCCATGTATCACATCTAGCCCGGGTTGATCGGACCCTTAGACACTGCCGAGGTGAATGGCTAGGGATCCATTATGAGGTTTTCACAAAATACACTTAATACGAAGCAACCCGCTAAGGTTTCTAAGACGATGGTGGTGGCCCCCTAGGTGAAGTACCTTAGCCAAGAATACGACCCCATGTTAACATGGGCTGCCATCACCTACCGCTCCCCCTCTTGCCCATCTTTCAGGTAAGGTTGCTAGGCACTAAGCATATAGAGCTAATTACCAAAGCCAGAGCCATGATAGCACTCGTGGTTGTACTGTTATCCTAGGTGGTCACTCCATGTTCCAATTAAATTTGTAATAATGTTACCTTAACCATCGGGTTAATGTCATAATTGCCAATTGAATTTTTGGAACATTAAAACCAATTAATGAGTGACATTAAAAATCATTAAGTTGGGTGGTAGCATAAATCTTGCACAGCTTAACAATTTTCCCAGGTTAAACAAGGAATACAGGTAGTAAATCTAGGAAATCCTTAATTAGGTTATCCCATCAAATTATGCAATATATCAAAAAGTAAACATTATTATATGCAATGAATAGGTACAAATAGAATATGCAGAGGGAGAATCCACTTGCCTTGCTCAAGCGAGTCCTGCGAATCGTCCTCGAACGAGTTCGAATCGCCTACCGCACAATCCGCTTCTAATAGGGTCGCATAGCGCACATACAAAAATAAAACATACACCAATAAATAAACATGCACCATTCATAAACATACACCAATACGTCATTAAGCACACATTAACATATCGCACTAATCATATCTTAATTACGTACTAATCGCGTAAATACTTATTAATTCAATTGTGGCCATTATTGTGAATCCTAATGGTGAATTTATGAGTGGGTGTAATAAATATAGTTTTAAACTAGTATTAATTTATTTTAACATCAACAATGAAGATAAATAATACTTATTGTCTTTTAATACTAATAAATAAATAAATTAATACCTTTTCTAACTCAAATTAGTTAGTATAGAAAAAATGCATTTAATAATATTAATATTCTAAAAAAATCTACATAAATTGGTAATTGGACTTTTTATAACACAAGTGAGGGTATTTTGACATAAACTAGTATTTTGCTTACTCTAAAAATCTAAGTGCTCAATTTACGAACAAGTTTATTTGACTAGCAAAAATCTATTTTCCATCCTACTAATGATATTTTCTCCTTTCTTTATAAAAAGAAAATGTTAATAAAATAGTTAACTAAATCATCTAGAATTCCTATATTATTCATATGACATGAGTTATATACCATTTTCTAAATCCATTAAAATGCACCTATAACTATAATTCTCCAATTAGTTTCTAAAGTTCGTGGTAACCAAATTTAACTACAAAAATTCCTATCTATTGTTTTTATCACCAACGTGTGACTATTAAATCTACGTCATATTTTCCTAATCCAAAAATCAACGCATCGATTAACATGAATTATCACAGTGTACCAATAATCACATATCTCTACCAAAAATTCTATAACGCACAAACACATGTACTTCGGAACACACGTGTTCATATTACAACAGACTAAATATACAAATAGAAATACATAACGATATAGAAATTAGATCATGATATCACATAAAACTGCGTGGGCTTATTTTCTCTTCTTTTGAGTTGGAACAATTTGTCTAAATAATTTTTACACATGAAACCGTGTTCACCTTGCTGCGCAGTGATAGATGGGAGCACGACGGGCGAGCAGGGAGGGTCGTCGAGGCACTATGGCAGGCTCCGAGTGGTCTTTGCCAGCGACGGGGTCGCTCGGGCGTCGAGCAGAGGGGTCGGCCAATGGTGGTCGCGCCGAGGTCGGAGCTCCTGCGGCAGTGGAGAATGGTATTCCGGCAAAAGCTACGTTTGGTGGTCTGGCGAGCAGCGAGGGAGGAAAGTTAGTGTGAGTGAGCAGAGAGGCGAGATAAAGCTCGGCGTCGTTTTATAGAGGAGAGGGAGGGAGAGGAGAGGTCGCCGGCGGTCTTCATAGACCATCAATGGAGTTGTCGTTTCTTGCTCGTAATGGCGAGAGGAGAAATAAGGGGAGGAAGAAACGGACGCAATCAAACACCATTAACGACGGACGACGCGTGTGTCGGTTGGACATCGGCTTCTTCACGCGCGGGACGGACTCGGGGTCGCGGACGTCGGACACGGCCGGGCGTGTGGCGCGGCTGGCAGAGTCAGCCTCAGTTGCCTGGCTCGGCCGGGCCTGCTGCTGGATGGCGCGGCAGCTAGCGTGTGCGCGCGGCGCGGTTCAGGTAGCGCGCGTGCGCGTCGTGCGGCGGCTGGAGTGGCCTGCCTGCGCGCGGCGGCGGCAGGCTCCAATGCGGCGCGGGCTGGGAAGGCAGAGAGGCAGGGAGAGAGGAGAGAGGGAGGGAAAGAGAATAGAGAGGAGAGAGGGAGAGCAGGGAGGCGGCGGCGGCTGGGAAAAATCCCAGGGCACGCGCGCGGTGTAGGTCTTGGGTTGGGGCATGGGCCCCTAAGTGGGTCGGCTGTGTAGGTTTGGTTTTTTTTTAATTCCGAAATGCTTATTTAAAGAGCTCAAAAATTCATAAAAAAATTTACCAAAAATATTTATAAATAGAATACTTGTTTTTAGACTAATAATTACTATATTTCTTAATTATTATTTAATTACTAGTATCTCTTTTTAAAATGAATTGATATTAAACATCCGATAAGAAATCAAGCGCATGCAAAGAAAATGATGCAAATAAATAATTAAACACTTAAAAAAATTTATTACCCTAATTAATATAATATCTAAATTTATTATTTTAATTGATGGCTTTTATGGTGTTACAGTAAAGCCCTAGATTTCACGGAAGATGAACAAGGCATAGTATGGTTTAAGAAGAGAATCTGTGTACCCGAAATTGAGCACTTGCGCCAAATTATTTTGAGAGAAGCTCATGATTTAGCTTACTCTATTCACCCTGGAAGTACAAAGATGTACCAGGATCTTAAGGAAAAGTATTGGTGGTACGGATTGAAAAGAGATGTTGCTACTCATGTTGCATTATGTGACGTGTGTCAGCGAGTTAAAGCCGAACATCAAAGACCAGCAGGATTGCTACCTCTCAAGGTACCGGAATGGAAATGGGAAGAAATCAGTATGGATTTCATAGTTGGACTACCCCGTACTCGAGATGGCTATGATTCAATATGGGTCATAGTAGACAGGTTAACTAAAGTAGCACACTTTATACCTGTGAAGACAACTTACTCAGGAGCCCAGTTAGCAGAGTTATACATGTCGAGGATTGTTTGTCTGCATGGAGTACCAAAGAAGATCGTATCAGATCGAGGAACCCAGTTTACCTCGCGCTTTTGGAAAAGACTACATGAGTCCATGGATACCAAGCTAAATTTTAGTTCAGCTTATCATCCGCAGACGGATGGGCAAACGGAAAGAACAAACCAAGTGTTGGAAGATATGCTAAGAGCTTGCGCTCTAAAGCATGGTAGAAGCTACGATAAAAGTTTGCCTTATGCAGAATTTTCGTATAACAACAGTTATCAGGCAAGTCTAAAAATGGCACCATTTGAAGCACTTTATGGACGAAAGTGTAGAACACCGCTTTATTGGAATCAGACCGGAGAAAGTCAAGTATTTGGCCCAGAAATTCTCCAAGAGGCGGAAAAACAAGTGCAGATTATCAGAGAAAACTTGAAGACAGCACAGTCAAGACAGAAAAGCTATGCTGATAATAGAAGAAGAGAGTTGATGTTTGAAGTAGGAGACTTTGTCTACCTTAAAGTTTCACCGATGAGAGGAATGAAAAGGTTTAGGGCATGTTTGGTTTACTACCTAACTTGCCACACTTTGCCTAACTTTTCTGCCTAAGGTTAGTTCTTCAATTTGGACGACTAACCTTAGGCAAAGTGTGACACAGTTAGCCGTGAACCAAACAGTCCCTTAAGGTTAAAGGAAAATTATCACCTCGCTATATCGGCCCATTTAAGATTTTGGAAAGAAAAGGTGAAGTAGCCTATCAGTTAGAGCTACCCGATAGATTATCGGATGTGCATGACGTATTTCACATATCACAGCTTAAGAAGTGCTTGAGAGTACCAGAAGAACAGTTACCCATGGAAAAACTGAATGTTAATGAGGATTTGACTTATTCGGAGTACCCGGTCAGAATTCTGGAAACATCTCGCAGAATTACACGGAGTAAAGTCATTAACATGTGCAAGGTTCAGTGGAGTCATCATTCGGAAGATGAGGCCACTTGGGAAAGAGAAGATGAACTCAGAGCAGAATTCCCCCAGTTATTCTCGGCAGTTTCTTATCTCGAGGACGAGATTCTTTTTAAGAGGGGTAGGTTTGTAACACCACAAAAGCCATCAAATAAAAATAATGAATTTAGTTATTATATTAATTAGGGTCATAATTTTTTTAAGTGTTTAATTATTTATTTGAATTTTGAATCAATTTTCGTTGTGTGCGCTTGATTGATTATCGGATGTTTATTATCATGTATTCGTAAAAAGAGATCCTAGTGGTTAATATAATAATTAAATAATATAATGATTATTAGTGTAAAAATGAATATGTTATTTATAAATAATTTTGGTGAAGTTTTATGAATTTTTGAGCTATATAGAAAGATATTTTGGAATTTAAAAAAAAGAAAAAAAAACTAAGCCTACACTAGCCGGCCCACTAGGGGCCCAATCCCCAAACCCTATTCCCAGCCGTGCGCGCTCCCCAGCCAAAGCAGCCGCCTCTACTACTCTCCTCTCTCCTCTATTCTCTCTCTCCCTCCTCTGATTTCCTATCTCTCTCCTCCCTCTCTTCTCTCCCCGCTCTCTCCCCACGGCCACGCCAGGCAGCCAGCTGCGCGCAGCCACCGCGCGCAAGCAACCGAGCGCGAGCAGCCCCGGCCCCACCACGCGACGCCCGGCCTCCCCGCACGACGCCTGCTCGGCGCCCTGCACTGAGCCGCCCTCCAGCCGCGCGCTGCGCGCATCCGACCGAGCGCCCGAAGTTGCCGAGCCCTGCGCAGCGAGTCCAAGCGTCGTCCACCCGCGAGCCCTGTCGTCCGTTTGTTTTCCTACGATTAATGGAAATCACTGCTACCATTTCTTCCTCCCATTCCTCCTCCATTACGCTCGTTAGAAATTGTCGCTGTGATGGCCATTGAAGACCGCGTTACTCTCTCTGGCAGACCCTTCTTCTTCCCTCCCTCTCTCTATAAAAGGCAGCAGAGCCCTCTCCCTTCTTCCCTACTCGAGCTCGTCTCTCTCTCTAGCACTCCTCGCTCATCGCTAGTGTCGTTGCCGTAGTTCGTTGTCGTTCGTCGCCGGAGTTCACCGGAGCCGCGGTTCGTCGCCGGAGCCACGCACTCGTCGTCCGTAGTCGAGCCTTGCTCTCCACCCGACCGAAACCCGTCGATCCATCCCCGTCACACGCACGAACCTAAGGTTGAAGACGACCCAAATTTATTTTGTGTATTTTATAAAAGTACTTTTTTTTATTCGATTCATGAGTTGTATATTTTGTTTGTTGTAATATGAACACATGTGATTCCGATTTAGGTATATGTGTGCGCTATGGAATTTGTTAGAGATATGCGATTATTAGTGCACTGTTATATTTCATGTTAGTCGTGGCGTTGATTTTTGGGTTAGAGAAGTATGACAAAATTTATTAGTCTCACGTTGGTGATAAAAACAATAGATAGGAAATTTAGTAGGTAAATTTGGTCGCAATAAACTTAGAAACTATTTGGAGAATTGTAGGTGCATTTTAAGTGGATTTAGAAAAATGGTATGGAACGCATGTCATATGAATAATATAGGATTTTTAGATGATTTATCCAATTATTTAATTAATATCTTCTTTTAGAAAGAAAAGAGAAAATATCACCGGTAGTGTGGAAAAAGGATTTTTGCTAGTTAAATAATCATGTTCGCAAATTTAGCACTTAAACTTTTAGAGTACTGGTTTATGTCAAAATATCTTTACTTGTGTTATAAAAAGTCCAATTAGCAATTTATGTAGATTTTTAGAATATTAATATTAATAGATTTATTTTTAGCCATACTCAATTTGAGTTAGAAATAAAAAGGATAAAAACGTATTAATTTATTTATTAGTACTAAAGACGATAATTATTTTCATTAATGATGTTAAAATTTATTATTATTAGTTAAAATTATATTTATTGCACCCACTCATAAATTCACCATTAAGGATTCACAATAATAGCCACAGTTGAATTAATAAGTAGTTACGCGATTAGTACGTAATTAAGATATGATTAGTGCGATATGTTAATGTGTGTTTAATGACGTATTGGTGTTTGTTTATGAAATGGTGCATGTTTATTTATTGGTTTATGTTTTATTTTTGTATGTGCGCTATGTGACTCTATTAGAAGCCGATTGTGTGGTAGACGAACCGAATTTGTTTGAGGACGATCCGTAGGACGCTTTTGAGCAAGGCAAGTGGATTCTCCCTCTGCATATTCTGTTTGTACCTATTCATTGCATATAATAATGTTTACTTTTTGATATACTACATAATTTGTTGGGTTATACCTAATTAAGGATTTCCTAGATTTACTACCTGTATTCCTTGTTTAACCTGGGAAAATTATTAAGCTGTGCAAAATTTATGCTACCGCCCAACTTAATGATCTTATTGTCACTCATTAATTGGTTTAATGTTCCAAAAATGTTAATTGGCAATTATGACATTAACCCGATGGTTAAAACAATATTACTTCTTATTAATTGGAACATGGAGTGACCACCCAGAATAACAGTGCAACCACGAGTGCTATCATGGCTCTGGCTTTGGTAATTAGCTCTATATGCTTAGTGCCTAGCAACCTTACCTGAAATATGGGCAAGACGGGGAGCGGTAGGTGCTGGCAGCCCACGTTAACATGGGGTCGTATTCTTGGCTAAGGTACTTCACCCAGGGGGCCACCACCATCGTCTTTAGAAACCTTAGCGGGTTGTTTCGCATTAAGTGTATTTTGTGAAAGCCTCATAATGGATCTCTAGCCATTCACCTCGGCAGTGTTTAACGGTCCGATCAACCCGGGCTAGATGAGATACATGGCTTGTGGGTAAAGTTGTACCACCTCTGCAGAGTGTAAAACTGATATATCAGTCGTGCTCCCGGTTATGAGCGACCTGGACTCCTCACATGATAATTGAACTTGAAGATGGAATTAAATTGAGATCCGATGATCTGCCAATAATTTGCTTAAGTGGTTTCACTTAAGTGTTTTTGTTATATTTCTATTCCTTTGTTTAAATGGGATATTTGGGATTCACTCTTATTAGTAAGACAGGTGTTGTTAATAAAATGTTGACCAACTAAAATGCTTACTGCTCAACCTTAGCCTCACCTTGTTATACCTGCATTAATTTTCACCCACTTGCTGAGCCCCGACCATAAGTGAGCTCACCCTTGCTAATATTTTGATCAGAGGGTGATGCTGGAGACTTTGATGGAGAATTTATCGACGAGGAATTCTAAGTCTAACGATACGCCGGTCAACTTCCTGTGGGAGATTGCCCAGTTGTTTATTTCCGCTTTACTTTGATATGATACTTGTTCAAGATACAATGTTTCAGATGATGTAATAAAGTATTATACTCTCTTTACGCCTTTATTGCATTGTCTTTTGATATATTACACTTGTGACGTCAACATATGTGTGGAAATGGATCCTGGTACACATGGTATGCGCTCGGTTCTACCCCCTGGAACCGGGTGTGACAACTGGAAACATACCTACTATCATGCCGGGGGTCTCCTGAACTGCTTTAGCCTCCAAGTGGTTTAGTCTCCCATGGTTATAGCGCGGCTGAGAGCGGTTGCCTGCTCCAGGCTGAGACACATTTTGCTTTGTTGGGGCATTGGGGCCTGACTGCCACTGGGCTGCCTTCTTCGGACATTGCATCACCCAATGGTCTTGCTCTCCACAGTGGAAACATGCTCTGTTTCCAACCTGAGCTGGTGCTGCTTGACTGTTCTGCTGGTTTGCTGGGGCAGGAAGACGAGGTGCCTACTGATTCTGCCTCTGGAACTGACCTCCTCCTGACTGATTGTTCTGGCGGTTCTGATGCTGATGCTGAGGAAACTGCCTTTGAAACTGCTGCTGCTGAGGTGGACGCTGGTTCTGCCTGAACTGCTGAGGTTGATTGCTTGAGAAACGAGGGTGATTGCTGTTTCCAGGCTGGGGTCCACTGATTTTACGTTTGCGATCCTCCATCTCCTTACGCTTCCTCTCTGTCATGATTGCTCTGTCAATCAGGTGCTGGAATATCGGGAATGTGTGAATCATTAGCTGATACTGCAGAGGGTCAACCAAGCCTCTCAGGAAACGGTACTGTCGCTTGGCGTCGGTGTTGACATCTTCAGGAGCATAGCGAGACAATTGCAGAAACCTGTCCCGGTACTCACTGACAGACGATGACCCTTGCTTGAGGGCCAGGAACTCCTCCTTCCTCACTGTCATCAGACCTGCGGGAACAAGGTACTGACGAAAGCTACCTCTGAACTCTTCCCAGGTGATGGTGTCAGGGTTGGCATGGGTGGCGAGATAAGACTCCCACCATGACTGGTCTGCTCCTCTCAACAAACGGGGACCATACAGGTCTTTCTCCCTGTCATCGCACTGAGCGGTATGCAACTCTCGCTCCACAGTGCGCAGCCAGTGTTCAGCATCCATGGGGTCAAAAGAGTGAGCGAACGTTAGGGGATGACCTCTCATGAATTCAGCACGCTTGTCCCTGGGCATCTAAGGCATCTGAGGCTGAGGTGGTGGCTGCTGCTGCTGAATAGCGGCCAGAGTCTGACCGATGGCTTGAACTGCCTGAGTCTGCATCAGAAACATCTGCTCGATGGACATCGGGGGCGGGGGCGGTAGCTGCTACTGCTGGGGTACCCCATCCTGCTGAGCTGCCTGCTCTTGCTGAGCACGCCTTCCTCCTCTGCGCCTGTTTTCTGACATACTGAACAGATGAGCATCTTCACTGATCTTCAACACAGACCAACACAGCTTCTCAGATAAATAGGAAAGTGGAATAAAAGGCTTCCCAACTAAATAGCTAACTCCATTAACATATAATATATAGTAGAACATAGTTTTGGTCGATATGATCAACTTTTGAAGGGATGCCAAAGTCAAGGCAGGGACAGAGGTCTATAATCCTTAGAACGACCATATACTCTAAGTTAGCGGTCCTACAGTCAGCACGGCTTTGATACCACCTATGTCACACCCAGTTTTAGAAGGCAAACCGAATGCGAACCATATACGTGCCAGGATCAGCAATTCACGTACACAGCAGTTATATAACATGGACATCATCACACAGTGCTCAAATAGTATTAAAGAAGGAAATAATAGTCGATTACATCATATGTCTGAGACATCCACATAGTCTTTACAATAAATCAAAGTGAGGAAAAGAAACGTAGATAAACGCGGCCTTCACAGGCAGACGACTAGGGGGTTACCGCTAACCCACACCTAGAACTCGTCGTAGTCTTGGAACTCCAGGAAGTCTCCTTCCACGGCTTCATCTTCTCCTGAGCAGTGGTTGCAATGCGGACAACCTGGGGGAGGGGGGGTTTGGTGTGTAGAGCAAGGGTGAGTACACATCAACATACTCAGCAAGTATCCTGTTTGGCTGTAGTGGACTAGCTTTATGTGGGGGTAAGTCAAGCAGTTGCTTTTAGTTGGTCAGATTTATTATTACTAGTAGAGAAAGCCAAGTTTTAGAGTTAACCCATGTTATTAACCCAAGCGTACCCTTTCCAAATGGAAGGAATACCACTTACCATTACCATAATCAATTCCAAGAACCATCAATCTCATTGCCACCTGCAAATCCGAACATCTCTGATTGAGTACCGCTAATCACTGGAGCTCCCTTGGCCGCTCATAACCGCGAGCACGGCTGATATATCAGTTTTCAAACACTCTGCAGAGGTTGTGCACTCTACCCACAAGCCGTGATTTCCCTTTCTGCCCGGAGATCATGACTCTCCATTTATCAGTACCAAGGTGACCCAGAAGGGTATCACTACGTAGCCTTTATAAAGATTCCCCAGGGCTGTAGTCGCCCGTTAGGTTTCCTAAATGTACCGCACTCCTCCCCAAGGGACAAATCAACCTTGGCAGAGCGAGCCGCATACACCGAACCCCATTGATGGCACGACGGCTAAGCAGACTACACCCCGGTTCCTCTAATTATTCAGCTAAGGGCGTCCCACTCCACCCTCATGGTTGCACTGTTTTCCCAGGCGGTCATCCAACGAACAGGTCCTTACAGAGAGGCACTCGAGAAACCGCTCGAGCCCCCTTGAGGACCACAAGTATAACATCATAATAAATGAAGGGAAAACAGCGTATCATTGATAATTCTCATCATGTTCATTGATTAGAGTTGAGCAATAGCATAAAGCTAAACAATAATAATCCGACCCAAATAGGTAAACAAGGACAAGGATAACAAAAGCCAGTCAATCCTTAGGTATAAATATGTAATGCAGGGGGTGAATTAAAGAATGTATAGGACAGAGATAGGTCAAGGGACACTTGCCTCCACCAATCAACTACTGCTCAGGGGCTTCTCCTGCGAGTTCTTCGGGCTCTTCAACCGAATCGTTCTCTATGCGAGCGCAAACATACATACATCCACACATTTAATACAAAAGAACAATACACCATACAATAGAATGCAGTAAATAAACAGACGTTCCACGCGGGTTCGCAAGTAAGGCTAAGAGAGAAAGAGAAAAAGACAGTCGAGAAACGATCACGTTACATGATTATGAATTAAATTACTCGCTCAATGGAAGGGAATTAATTTGGACACTACGTTTTAGCATAAAGTAAAGTCAAGTTCCACATTTAATTATTATGAACAATTGAAGATGACTGAAAGGGAGTGATCGCACGTCGAGACGTACGACACGACATTTTAGATTGAATTAAGAAGTAAACGACTCGCCGCGCGACAGAGCGCACAACGAGGCACTTGCACTAATTATAAAGAGACGTTAAGCATCGCGCGACGAAGCGCACGACGACATACGCTAACATGGCTGAGTTTAAAGTGAAACATCGTGCGTCTGGACGCGCGACATCGCACCTCAAACAACCTGAAATTAAAATAGATCGTCGCGCGACGAAGCGCGCGACACAACACTTTAATGAATATAAACTAAAAGAATCGTCGCGCGACGAAGCGCGCGAAGCAGCACATTAATAAACACAAATTTAAATTGAATCATCGCGCGACGAAGCGCGCGACGCAACACATTGATAAATACGAACTTGAATTGAATCGTCGCGCGACGAAGCGTGCGACGCAGCACACTAACTAACGGAGTTTGAAATTAACTACAACCAAAAATAATCACCGCGCGCGTGGGTTTGCGCACGCGGGAACGCGTTAGGGGGTAAAGGGGCTACGCGAGTCGCGCCGGGGCCGGGACGCCGCGCGCAGGGGGCCGAGGACCGCGCGCAGGGGCCAAGCCGCCGCGCCGGGGCAGAGGGCCACGTCGGGGGCCACGGGCCGAACCGCGCCGAGGGCCGGGGCCGCGCCAGAGAGGGGGCGGGGCCGCGCCGCCGCGCGAGCAGGGGAGGGCGGGGCCGCGCCGCGTGGGCAGGGGAGGGGGCGGGGCCGCGCCGCCGCGCGAGCAGGGGAGGGGGCGGGGCCGCCGCGCCGCGCGGGCAGGGAGCAGGGGCGCGCGCAGGGGAAGAAGAAGGGAGAGGGAGGGAGAGAGAGAGAGAGAGAGAAGGGGAGGGGAAAAACTCATCTCCGGGGATTCATATTCTGATGATCTCGACTCCAAACCCTAGGGCACCACGGGGAGAGAGAGGTGGGAAAGGGAGAGAGAGGTTGCTGCGCGGGAAATCCAAATGAGAGAGGGAGAGGAGGAGGGGGCGCATGGGGGGGTGTGGGGCGCCGGGGGCGCGCGGGCCGA
The DNA here is from genome assembly GCA_029449295.1 of Zea luxurians. Taxonomy (NCBI): domain Eukaryota; kingdom Viridiplantae; phylum Streptophyta; class Magnoliopsida; order Poales; family Poaceae; genus Zea; species Zea luxurians. The sequence goes on from JAOPSE010000015.1 coordinate 24,232,257, forward strand.
GCTGGGCCGGGCTGGGCTGAGTTGGGCCGGGCCACTTCGCGAATCGAAACCCACGACACGCACGACCGTCAAACAGACTCCAATCGCGAACCGAAAACCGAGACAGAACGAGACGGGCGCAACATCAGACAAAGAAATGTGCTTCGGCATGATGCAACACCCATGACACTTAGGTTTTGTTCATACACGACACGGACACCTGTCACTATACTGGTTTGAGATTGGGAAGAGGGAGCGGAACGAGAAGAGAAAAGAGAGTAACGCCCGAATTTGATGAGAGAAAAGAAGAAGAAAAAATTCTACCCCCAAATTCAGGACGTTACAGCCTTCGTGTTCGACGAGGACGTGGAGCGGGGCGACCTCGTCGTGGGCCTTCGTCTTGCAATGTGTTGGACGAAGGATGGGAGCTGCCAGTCGTTTCGCCTCCGTTGACGCAGCGAGATTGGCGAAGGCATCGAGCGAGGGGTAGTGTCTTCGCCTTCGCCGAAGGCATTGAGCGAGGGATAGTGTCTTCGGCTTCGCCCCAACACTCTTCTTCGTAAAAGAATTAAATCTAACCTACATGACTAAGCTATGAGATGAACTTGAGCTCTTCAGAAGCGATCACAACTACAAACTTGCCTCTGCTTTGAACTCATAACTTTCATGCCACACGCAGCAAGTAATTGCTGAGATACTGGCCCTCAGGGTATGCGGGGTCGATAGGGTGATCACATGCTGCCCCAGCCTGACGTAAGACCGTAACCTTACGGCCAGCCATTGATGCGGCACCCTAAAGACAGTAGTAAGAAGTAATGAGCATCTATGTGGATTGTGGGCAAAACAAACACAAAATTGTCAATATGGATGCAAAGAACATAAAAAAGAGCCATTTCTCTGGTTTGTTTTAGTCACACCATACACTTAGACTTAATACTGGGAGGACTATGACCTTTCTTTTGTGCGGTAACAGAACTTTTTTTTTATTTTCGCAGATGCGAAATAGTCTGACATATGTATGTTGAGTAGTTATGCTATGCGTAAGTTCCAGAACTGGTGATACCTGAATGGTTTTGAGGAACATGCCACTTTGGGTCATAGCTCCAGAACAAGAGCATGTCATGAGTAACCCCCCTGGCTTCACCACTTGCATTGCAAGTGCGTTCAAGCTTCTATACATACCGGATGCACTTTGTAGCACCTGCAAATACAAGATGCGTCCATCAACAAAAACAATGAAAAGGGATATTAAGAGAATCAAGACCATGACTTGGTAAGCTCTAAGAAGGCACTGCCCATAATTTGATCTGCAAGGGGTACAACATAACCATTTTATCCCATACAATACAACACCTGATTAGTTAATATTAGTGTGAGTAAATATGTACCAGCTGCCTGAAATTGGGACAAAGGATTGGCTGCAGCTCATGGCATGTTTAAGAGGAATCTTATGGAAATAGCATGAAACAAGGTTTTATTCTATTCATGGGGATTTCGTAAATATCTCATTCCAAAAACTGAAAGAAACGGGACTTTTGGGAGAAATAAAATAGGGAATTCTGTTGGATTGGCACGACATAAACGCAAAGGGCAGGCCTGGCGTAGTGGTGAGAAGCTTTTTCACCGAGCCAAAGGTCCTGGGTTTGACGCATTCTCTACAAAATGTCTCTACAAAATGCAGGGGTAAGGCTTGCCTCAGTTATTACTTTCATAGACCCCAGATATTTGGAAGCCGCCAACACAAGGTCTGTCACATAAATGCAACAAAAAAAGGACTAAGAAAGAGGGAAATTGAGTAGATTCACGTGAGTCATGAACTATTAACCCATAAACACTGTATATACCATGCTTCCGCGTTCACATGCACAGATGAAACATAGATTCATTTCAAGTCATACTAGAGATGTTAACAAGTTAATCCTCCAGGCCCAGAGGAAGCAATTATGTATACCTTCTTTCGTGGCGCCAACTTTGGAGGGTCAAGGATTACCAAGTCCCATAGCTCATTTTCTGAGATAGCTCCTTTCATGAATGTAGTTGCATCTCCTTTTACAAATGAGACTTTTCCTTGGTTTAGCTCATTGAGAACAATATTCTCATTGGCAAGGTCTAGTGCTGATCCTGATGAATCAATGCCTGAAAATGATTACACTGATTGAAATATTTTGTACTGGAAATCCAGCAAAGTATTATAGGAAGGAGGCTACCAAAAAATATATATCATGATGTGAAACTTTCAAACTGACGATGCTATCCCACCAAACTCAATTGTAAATAACTTGAAAAGCACTTGAAAGATGTTTATCAGCTTAAAGTATCTCACCAATGACATTATCAGCGCCACCCTTAGCTGCATTAAGAGCAAAGCCGCCACTGTAGCAACAAAGGTCAAGGACTCTTTGATCCTTTGAAAGTAATGATATGATATAGCGGTTTTCGCGTTGATCTGCATAAAACCCTGTCTTCTGACCCTCTAATGAGACTAAGTAGACAATGCCATTCTCCATGACCTGAAAAAAAATGTTGAAGTGTATAAGTGGATTGGCTATTGGCTACCTTCTCTTATTAGCTTAAGCTTTTGGGTCGAACTGGTTAATGCGTCCACTCTAACATGGAATCAAAGTCAGAGGTCTCGAGTTTGAATACTGATAGAGGCTTTATTCGTGCCTCCACCCATTTATTTCCATGTTTGCATCTTTCTCTCTGGCTGCACTTGAGTAGGGATGTTGAAGTGTATAAGTGGATTGGCTACCTTCTCTCATCAGCTTAAGCTTTTGGGTTGAATTGGTTAGTGTTCTAAGACAAAACAATATCATGGGTGATACAACATCGCACACACTTGCATCCCCCGCACCCACACAACCATTGGATCACAAAATGACATACACACCTTTTCTTACAAATACCAACGACCTAGCCACTAGGAACAAGGGCCAACAAGAAGGAGATCCTAGCGCTACAGCTATTGCCCAAAGCTGGCCCTCCTCTTCAGAAAGCAGCAGCCATATTTGCAGCAAATCCGTAAGAGACACATTGGTTCCTATGTTTCACGTCAATCTAATTACCATCTTGCCAACTCAATGAGTATGGTAAGTACAACTATAATGAGGGAACTAAACCTATAACATGAACTATCAAGACCAATTTATACTGAATCATAAACTTGTCTAAGTCAACAGGTCCACCTTAACAGTTGAGCATGGTGAAGCAGGCTCCTTATGCTCTGATATATCCAATCCTTCTTCTTTCAAAATATCTGTCGATGGCCTCCACTTTATATGGCTGACGCCATTAACTTTGCTAACAAGAAATTGTATTTCTTGCCTATATTTCTCAACCCAAGCAGCAGATGAAGCAATGACAGCAACATCAGCAAAGATGTCCACTATTAGACCAGATAATCTGCAACACAGAATCAGTGAGAAGAAATTTCAGATGTGTTTCCAAGAAAACTCAATATAAAGCCCTCGTGTTCCTAAGAAAATATAGTAAAGCTAATACTTTTATGCTGAACAGTATGGTCCTCAACCAAGAGAACTCAAGGCACACCAACATATTATTCATCTAAAGATCTTAGCTTAAAAAGAAAGGGCAGACCAGTGCCACATGCTCCCATATGAAGGGGTCTGAGAAAGAGATAAACCGAGGCAAGCCTTCTCTCTGCAAATGTGAAGAGGCTGCTTCGAACCAGTGACCTAGTGACTCAATAAGACAACTCTCACCACTGCACTAGGTCTGTCCTTCTAAGAATAACAAAACTAATAATAACAACTCTACAAACTGTACTTCTTTAGTGACTTGAACAAGGTCCCAACTTCTCATGGTAACTAAATTTAACACACACCTGTCCCCTTCACTGTTGATGAGGCGATAAGCATTTGTGTCAGCTGAAGGGAGACCCAAACTGCGCCGCAAACCAACAGCAGATGAAATCCTTGCTTCAAGCAGTCTTTCCATATTAAGTGCGCATGTGGGATCTCTGAAAATAAAGAAGGTAAGTAATATGTCAGCTTGAGCTGCTAAAATGTAGGCGATTGTAAAAACTGATACCTATGTCACCTTCTTGCCTCTTCTTCTAGCTGCATCAACCGAACACAAAACATAGACACAGAGTTATAGAGACCCCATCCAATAGGTTTCTCTGTTCCATCAGCTACTAGAACAATATCACCAGATTTCGGAGGAGGTCGACCAATTATCCTATCAACAGCACCGCTATACACCATTGGGCTCCCATCTCGGAATATTTGGGTCTTCCCCTTCTTTAAAATGACCTTTGCCAAACCTAAACAAGGAAGCATGTTTAAAGCTAGTCTTTACTTCAATTGAAGTGAAGTCACTAAGTCAGATAGCTATTAACCCAATCAAAAAGATGTTTGGTATTACAGCACGCCAATTTCTGAATGAGATGAGCTCTAGCCAGCCGATGGAGGAGGCTGACCTTTGTAAAATGATTTAGAAACTTATTAATAACTTTTATGCTGCTGGTACCATTTCTTAATGTTGCATCAAATAACAAAGTGACGCGAAATATATATGCCACCTAGGAGCACTAGAGTTTTGAATAAATATCCGGGGAAAAGGATATGATGGATTGGAAGAAATCCCGGTCCCTGGTGATTAAGAGAAGCAATCTTAGCAACGGCAGTTCTCAGTTCTTACAGGAGCGAACCTTTTATTGGCAGATGCTCTATAAGCTGAAGCTAGTAAGCTACAATCAGACGCCTCGCCCCTCTACGCATAAACCTAGCACTTAATTTCGCTGCTGCGTAAAAACTGAAAGCAATGCACTCTTCCCTTGCATTTCAGTAAACAGGAAGCAACATGGCCGTTGCCAGTTACGTTGGTAGGCACACCAGGCCATCTTCTTCTTGGTGGGATTTAACTCCGCTCGTGCCGCGCACCACACAATGAGGTGAAGGAGACAAGTCGGCGGCGCTAGCTCTAAGCAACAACATGGGATGAAGCTGGGGCGCGAGAACTGTTCGACAGTATGCGGCAGAGAGAGGCAGAGATATGTGAAACAGAAAGGAGCGACCTCTGTGCTCGGCGGCGAGGTCTTCCAGGGTGGACGAAAAGGAGGAAGCGGAAGCGACGGTAGCGGCGGCGTAGGCTCCAGAGGAGGATCTCCTGGAGAGGCGGGACCTGACGAGCGCGGGCACCGATGCCGGTGCCGTGCCGCCGCAAGCGCGAAGGCGCAGCATCGCCGCGTGCTTGAGTTTTCGGCTTTTCGCCCAGATGGCTGCAGAGTCTCTTGCTTGCAGGTGGATATCTGCTCGACTGCCCCCGCTGCGATTGGTGGGCCCTTTTATTGGCCCCGCACAGCATAAGTTTTGGATGGTTTTGCACTTGAAAGCTCGCTTGCTTGATTTTCTTGGGATATTTGCATCTTTGTCATAAATTTAAAAGATAAATGATCATTCAGAAGCTAGACTTTAAAAAAATCTTTTGATAAGGTGGAGCATGATGTCATTCTACAAATACTACAACATAAAGGTTTTAGAGAAAAATAGGTAGCTTAGACCGTGTTTGCTAGTTCAGGTCGCTCAAAACATTATTTTACACTGTAGAGTGCACGGTTTGTAAAGTGTAGTTTGAATATAGAGATGAGGGTAGATAAACTCTTGGAGATAGTCTTACAGTAAGTCGATAATGAGCCTGGACACTTAGGTTCGACTAAACGAAGTGTCTCGGAAAGCCTTTCATTGTAAGAGAGAAGAGAGACAAGGTGACCCCTTATTGTCAGTTCTATTTGTTTTGGCTACAGATCTTCTACAAAGCATAATCTAAAAATCATGTTATAAAGAAAAAAGTAGCTATCATTCCTTTTTCTTATCATTCCTTTTTCTGACGAATCATAGCAAAGAATATTGGTTTGTTAGAACTTGCTTTGAGGCAACGAGGTGGTGATGATTCCCAAAAGTGTAATATGCTAATGATACTTTGCTTATCATGGAAGCCTGCCCCAAGTAGCTCTTTGCTCTCAAAGCACCTCTGAATTCTTTTGTTGAATCAATATGTCCTAGGGTTAATTATGCAAAGTCAAATGTCTACCTAGTTAACATTTCTCAGAAGAAACTAGAACATCTTGCTCAAACTTTTAATTATCAAACACTGACTTTTCTTTTTACCTATTTGGGGCTACCTTTGGGTGTCACAAAACCAAAGATCGAAGATTTCTCACCACTGATAAACAAAACTAAAAGAAGGCTTTCTTCTACTTTGCAATTCTTATCTCAAGCTGGAAATTGGAAATGGTTAGCTGATGTTTGTCTTCTCTGTCTACTTACAACGTGTCTACATATGTACTCTAATGATCCTACCAACAATGATCAAGCAAATTGATAAATATAAAAAACACTGCCTTTGGAGGGTGGGGGTCTGACCTAAATGCCAAGAAACCACCCTAGCAGCATGGTCTTTAGTTACAAGGCCCAAATCAGAAGGAGGCTTTGGGGTCATCAAACTTTCAGTACATAATGAAGCGCACCTTATGAAGTTCCTACATATTTTTCTTAACAGAATGGACTTACCTTGGGTTCAACTTGTTTGGAACAACCACTATGGTCAGCATAAGCTCTCATGACTCACAATCAGAGTATCTTTTTGGTGGAGTGGCATTGTCAAACTCCTTGATAAATTCAAAGGAATCACCACGATCAGGATAAATGACGGGCGATCGACCTTTCTTTGACATGATATATGGAATACTAGGGTGCTAGCTAATGATGTCCCAGAACTATACTCCTTCGTAATCAAAAGGAGCATTAAATTTCGAGCGGCAATCAATTATGCACAATATTTTAGCTGTCGCTTTATGTTTAAGCATATCAACAGTTTCTCACACTGAAAAATGAATTGCAACATATCACTGACGGTGAATGGGAGAAAGATGTCTAGCAATATATAGGGATTGCCCCACTATTCTTCTTGTAAAGACTACAAGCCAGAGGGGGTAGCCAGAGGGGGGGGTAGCGGGGCCATGGCCCCTGCCAGCGGCAACAGGTAAATGTAAATATATTATATGGGCCACGTGCTCACAGGCTCACAGCCCAGATTCTGCACATGCAATAGAGGTAAATGAGAGGCCCACGCCGTTGTTTATTCCTAATAATCTATACTGACCTAATTTGTTTTGGCCACCGCAGCCCACAGGCATTAGTGCACCACGAGTCCACCTGCTCGCTGCTTTCTCAGTTTCTCCTCTCGCAGACTCACCGCCAGAAGGTGCCAAGCAGGCAACCGTAGAACTACTGGGAATCCACTTTATGAAGAGTTAGTGTGTGTTGTTTTGCTGCTTCTTTGTCTTTCTATGTTAGTGCAACAGCACCGTAACAGCCTAACAGGTTCGGCCATCAAGAAGCCTAGGGTTCAGGCCTCCCTTCAGCACAATCTACTCTAAAGGTTTCAATCATTTGTGTACTGTTTTTGTTGTGCATTGTGCAATACTTTATTTATTTAATTTACTTGATATTGGTTGAGTAATGTCTGTATCGGTAGATGGCTAATTTGTCCTATTATATTTTTTTTATCTTAAAGGACAATCATGGTATTCAAAAAAACAACAATTGATATTTTTTATAAGAAAGATATTGTTGTCGATGTCCTAAGAGAGCAAGAACAAGTTATTAGAACAAGTTATTAGAGCATACATGAAACATGACCCATACTAATTTTTTTAGGGATGTATACCTACCTTTAGGTCCAAAGAATCATCCACGGAGGTTTCAATCACAGTGGTTTGAAACTTTTTCTTGGTTAGAATACTCACCAACAAAAGATGCAGCCTTTTACTTTCCTTGCCTTTTATTTTCTAAGAAGCCAGTAGGAAAAGCAGGAAAAGCAGGATCTGATGTGTTTATTGTCAAAGGATTTAAAAATTGGAAGAAGGTTAAAAGTGAGAATATTATTTGATTGACAGGTTATATACCATTTTATATTTAATTTAGCATTTCATCAATAGGTTGATTCGGCTTGTTCTAACTCTACCGGTTTCAACAGCAACGACGGAGCGTGCCTTTTCTGCGATGAAACTTGTTAAGACAAGGCTTCGAAGTAGGATGGAAGATGAGTTCTTAAGAAATTGCTTAATAACTTACATCGAGAAGGAGATAGCAATTCAATTTGCAATAGATAAACTTATTGATGACTTCGATGCAATTCAAACACGCAGGGTATCACTCAAGTAAAACATGTGAGTTCTTTTAACAATTTGTTTTGCTGAATTTAAATTATGTGAATGTAAAATTACTAAAATTTTACTTACTATATACATATGATTGATTTGATACTTATAATTATTATCATTTTTTACACTACTATATACTATGGTCTTGTTGGCCTCTCCTATATCTTCTTACTGGCTCCGCCCCTGGTGCTAGCTAATGATGTCCCAGAACTATACTCCTTCGTAATCAAAAGGAACATTAAATTTCGAGCGGCAAAAAGCTTGAATCAATTATGCACAATATTTTAGTTGTCGCTTTATGTTTAAGCATATCAGCAGTTTCTCACACTGAAAAATGAATTGCAACATATCACTGACGGTGAATGGGAGAAAGATGTCTAGCAATATATTTAGGGATTGCCCCACTATTCTTCTTGTAAAGAGTACAAGCAACATATTGGTCATATGCCTACACACCCAGCATTCAATTGGCTATGGGCTTCAAAATGTCAACTGAAACACCAGGTGTTCTTCTGGCTTCTCTTACAAAACAGATTGAATACAAGAGGTATGTTACATCCAACCACCAATGTGAGGCGACCCTAGGACATATTTTTCTCACATCCAACTTTGCCAAGCTATGTTGGGTTTTGATTGGAGTTCAACCTCCAAGACCAAGAACACGATGCTCAAATGGCAGTTACCTTCGGTGCTTGCTATGGAAATCATAATCTTGATGAGTTGGAGCATCTAGAAGACAAGAAATGGTTGAATACTCGAAAATACTATGCCAACTATGGTTGACGGCAAGACCATTTTTAAGGAAAAAATGTTGATGATTATTTATCGAACAAAGACTAAATTTTAAGATGTAATAGCAGAGTGACTAGCTAAGTGAAACTTATAATTTGTTTTCTTCTCCTTTTTTGTACATAACTTTTATTTGCAATAAAATACAGTAGGGGAGTTTACCCTCGTGTTATTCTCCAAAAAAAAGGAAGAGCAAACTTCTTCAAGCGGCCCAAGCAAGGATTTTTAATTAGAAGACTAAAACCATTCCTTGCTCAAGAGAAAAAAGCAAGTCAAGTCTATGTATCCATCAACCTTTGCTCAACAAGAAAAAGAGTCAAACTCCAACGCATCTGTGTCGCATGACCACGGGAGGCACCGAGGAATCCAAGACGCTTTTATTTGTTCATTACTTCATTCAATAATCAACACAAGAATAATTCCAAAACATTCCTCGTGCTGGAAACGGCTGAGAATCCTGTTCTCGGCGACCTCGATGGCAGACGCCGTGACCTCCACAGACTACACACCAGGAGCTCCGCTGAGATGCTGAATGCAACACGCACGTCAGGCGGGGAAGGAAAACAGACAAGATTTCAGAGTTTTAACCACCTCGACTTCCAATTTTACAGCCGTATATGTTCTAACCCAAAGGTAACCATCGGAATCTGTATCCTTGACTGCACAAGTCTTTCCACAGCTTTTACAACCATGCGTTGCCTGAACAAACACCAAGAGCAGCTACAAACATTGCAACCTGACCTACCTTTGAGACCATATATAAAGATCACCAACCAGAGAGAGGCAACTGACTCACAACACAATTTGCAGCTACAAAACCATTGTATATGTACGGAGGTGCTATTCCTTGACGTCTTCAAAGAGTTCGTCTTCGTCTTCGTCCTCCTCGTTTTCTTTGGCTTCATCAGAATCGTAGCTGTCGTACTGTAGGAGGCTGCCAAAGTCGCTGGATTGTGCCTTGATGAGCCTCTCCTGGATCCTCTCCTTGATGGCTGTCCCCTGAGGAAGTTTTGGAAACAAGAATACATAAATGAGCAGTGGACTCCTAATCGAAAGCAGTGGACTCTCTGCGAAGGGTGGTCAGAGGGTAACTGACCATTGAGTGGCACCCTTCCTCAAACTTCTCTAAGAAACCAGCCACCCAGCGGTCTGCATTTTCCACCCACTCTTCCTGGAGTTTTGCAACCGTGCTCCACTGTAAACAAACATGAGTAATTCAGAAGGCTAATGGACAAAAGGGCACCAAGTCACCAACCCTGTCTAAATAAAGTGATGGCTTGTTTGGGTAATCTTGGATTGAGGTGGTATAAGATGTATTGAAGTGTAATATGAACTAATTTCCTTTTCAATCCCTAAAATACCTCAATCCACTTCAATCCCTCTTTATCCAAACAAAGCCTGATGGGGTTAAATAAACACAATGGTAGATGCAAATACCTTCTCCCCTACTTTTTCTTGGTGCTGTTTCACTCTGTCACGCAGGTTTTTAAGTCCCATGTTCACTCGCAGTCGTTTTTCCTGTTAAGACATATAAGGATCAGTTGGACAAGCACAACAAAAACGATACTACCAGACAACTATCAAACAATGCAATTACTGGATATAGCTTTGGGTTTGTATCACATGCCTTGACATAACTAACACCAAGATCCTTTCTAGTGTAGCCCCTGGCCAGATTCCGCATAACATACTCATTATAATCTTTAACAATCCGCATTATAATGTCCGATGTTGATATCCCATCAGTGCGCTGAGTCTCCTTAAACTTACCAAGTTTTTTTACCTGATAAAGCAGCATTGCCATTAGTTATTGTCACAAAACCACATGCCAAAAATATTATTTCATTGATACTGTTAGTATCAAGATTATAAAATTATTTCTTAATCTGGAGCTTAAACGACTCACATGTTCATAAACATCTTTACCAGCTCCACTAGCATCAGCATACCTGTCTTCGTTCAAATAGGAAAAAGAGGGTACAGATTAACCAAATAGACTTAGATTTCAAACCCAGCATCGTGTAGACCAAAGGCTCTGAATATAATATGAACTCTAAATGGTGAAAAACACATTACAACAATGATGGCCATATGTATCATCTCAGGCAGTTCCTTGGAAATATTTACTGCATAACGAAGCCATCAAGTTTTTTTAGAACGAGTGCTTACGGCAGAGAATCATGAGCAACAAAATCAATGTTATGCTTATCCAAGAACTCTTCTGTCACCACCCATGGAGCATCTGGAATGACTTCATCAACCCACCTGGAAATGCAGAATATATATAAGGTACAATTATGGCACTAATAAAACAAAATTATAACAAAACAGAGAGAGTGGTTACTTGCAATGACGAAGTGACTCATATCGCTCATCCTCAGTCATAACAGTTCTTCCTTTGAATTTATGTGTCAACTCATCATTGCAGCATCCAACAAGAAGATATGTGTTTGGAAACCTGCAGATTTGAAAGCACTTATTCAGGCGCATATTAAAATAGCTACAGGAGAGAATTTTTTAATAGTGCTCAAGCATAGATGTTAACAAGGCCAGTGACAGTTCAAAGTAATATACGCACAGCAGAGATGTGAACAAGGCCAATGGCAGTTGAAAGTTATATGCACAGCAAAGATTAAGATAATACTGTTACTATGAAGTAACCTTTAAAGATCTAAATCAAGCTTCACACTTAAGAAACTGATAAAGGCCACATGGTTGCTTATGAAAGGTACTAGTATCACAGCAAAGCTAGAAGCTCCCACTATACAGTAACCTGAATGGACTTGTTTCTTGCTCTTCCTGCACGCCACAGGTACCTAAAGTTCTGATACATGGATAAATTTGAGGAAAAGATAGAACTTAAAGCTAACATAATTGCAAGAGTAACTTCGTTAGATTGAGTCTTTTTGTAGAAACAGAAACGTGTCCAGGCTTTAGAGCTCCTTGGAACCCGTGGACCCCGGGTCCCTTGATGACTACTTACAGCACTATGGTGTAGTTATGACTTCGGGGTGCCCCGGTATCAAGTTATCCAGTTCAAGCCTCTGCCCTGGCCAGGGCCAAGGGAGGCCATCGGGGCATGGGGCCCTAGGAGCGGCGAGCCTCGCGGTAGCTTACTATACTGGAAGCCTTGAATGTGTCTTAGCGGCAGCCAGGGGTATGACCTTTCTCGAGCGCTGACAGTAGGTATAACCAAATAGGGAATGCCAAATTCATCAGAAACCACAATTCGATTCAGGCCACAAGTAAATTTCCATAGAACGGACTCATTTCACTACAATATGCATGAGTGCTGCTGGTATCTCAAAGAATAAAACTGGGAAGCAACCTTCATGCCCTCGCAAATCTCAATAATTAGAAGAAGCTCAAGCATCCTAGCTACAAAATAATGCATGTCAATTTGTATCTGAACAAGAGAATCATAGTATAAGCCTCTCAGCTAAAAAAGTTCAAGTACCCAAGCACTCTGAATCAACACAACAGGCTAAAGGTAAGCACATTAATGATTCCGAATCGGACTGCACTAATGAGGAAACAGGCACATGTCTTTTGCAACTAAACGATCCAGTCATATCATATTAGGTAGGAGTACTAAGAATGGACCTGCAGTCCTCACCAAACAACCCGTCCAATTGTCTAAAAAGGATGGACGCCTAAAGCAATATCGCACATCAAGCAAGCCGCAGACAACACAAAATGGGGATTTCAATCAACTCACATCAATATGTACACAAAAGTCATCGCACGGGGTAATTTACTCATAGAAAAACATTCCCGAACTGCTAGACGCGTGGGACAACTCATCACAAAACTGCCACAAAGGGAAGACGTGGGGAGAAACAACTCAGCGCCAATCTCGCACCGAACCGCCTGATGGAGCGCGATCCAGACGCCACCGCAAACGCTGCTAAAGCGACCATTGCACGCTAGCACGCAACAGCGCCCGCCCCCCCCCCCCCCCCCACGCCAGCGCGAGGGGCAGATCGTGGGGCAGTTCAATTCGGCCGGAGACGGCAGGTCCAATAGGCGGAGGAGGAGGAGGGTGGGGGCGGTGTTCTCACGACTTCTTGGCCTGCTCCAGCGACTTGGCGTGGCCGAAGTGGAAGAGGTCGTAGATGCCATCGGCGTAGACCCGGATCGGCCTGTCTGTGGGCACGCCCCCCTCGCCGGCGCCATTGGTGGCGGCCCGGTCGACTTCGGCGATGTCCCCCTCGGCCTCCTTCCAGTCCTCCTCCTCCTCCTGCGACGACTCCGGCCTCGCATGCGCCGCCGCGGCCTTCGCGTTGTCGGCCATGTCAGGGAGGGGATGGGGGGTCGAGAAGCTTCGGAAAGGGGAAGGGGAACGGAGCGCGTCGGACTTGAGAGCCTCCACCGAGCTGAGGGAAACGACTGGGACGTGATACGTGTAACGTGTAGGTTTCGGGCTCGATCGTCTGTGTCACTGTGAGATGGGTCCGGATGTGACGCTGCGGCCCAGGTCAGGTGTCGTTATTTTCTTTTTCGTTGCTAGGTCATAGGACAACGCTATCTCCACTGGAGCCGGTTCCTCTGACGTACTGCAGAGGCAGTAAGGTCACTGCGCGCGGGTCCTGTCGCACGCGGGGGGCCACGCGGCAGTGCCCTCTCCCCACGTCAGAGGATCTCGTTCCATCTCCACCAGCTTTCTCACTCTATAAATATTCTATAAATAGTAAATATTTGCTTATCATGTATTAATTAGATTTAATAAATTTATTTTACCATTCAGTTTTTTATAATCAATTTTATAATCATACTATATTTAATAATTATATTTAATATTAAGCATCGGATGTAACACAAACTAAACTTTAATCAATAGAACTAAATACCTCCATATCAAAAATAAAATAATGTGCGAGGATGTCATGCATGTGCATCATGCATAATCTATAAGACTATGGTTCTGGTATCTTAAGACTGTCTTCAATGAACCATATAAAATAGGGGCACAAAACTATAGATAACACTATTTAAGAGGGAAGTTTGAAATAGAAGATAAGATAGGTGTCGGGTACGATAATTAGGGGTGCGCAGATTACGTCCCTAAACACGCTTAAAATCCTAAGGACTCTGTCAAGGTACCAAAGCTCCGCCTCGCCCGAGGTCCCCTTCAGGGGTCTTTCCAAAGCTCCCCCTCGCCTGAGGTCCCCTTTAGGGGTTTTCCTAAAGCTCCACCTCGCCCGAGGTCCCCTTTAGGCCCTGTTCGTTTTGTGTCAATCCATAGGGATTGAAGGGGATTAAATCCCCTACAAGTCAAAATCCTCTCCAATCCCTTCCAATCCCCCTCAATCCCTCTGGTTTTGGGATCAAACGAACATAGCCTTAGGGGTTTTCCCAAAGCTCCACCTCGCCTGAGGTCCCCTTCAGGGGTCTTCCCAAAGCTCTGCCTCGCTCGAGGTCCCCTTTAGGGGTCTTCCCAAAGCTCTGCCTTGCCAAGGTCCCCTTCAGGGGTCTTCCCAAACCTCCGCCTTGCCCGAGCCTCGTCTCGGACAGGACGTAAGCTCGGGAGAATCTCCATCCCGGCCAAGGCTCCTCACCCTAGGGCAGCCATGTCCGCCTCGTCCGAGCCTGCCTTGAGCAGGTAAAGACAAAGCTTGCCCAAAGGTCGTTGGGAGACAACCTCATTTAATGCGTGCACCTACTGTCGGTGTTTTGGGTCTGACCGCACACCTGGGGTTGCCCCTCGAGGTGTTTTAGGAGTAGGACGGTGTCGCCGACTTTAGCTGAATGGTTCGTGCCAGATGCACGAAAGACAATGGACAGTGTTTACAGGTTCGGGCCGCCTTGAGATGCGTAACACCCTACGTCCTGGCGAATATGCTTTGTGTAATGGGTTACAAGGTAGAGAGTTGAGGTGGATGGCTAAGTAGTAGTAGAGTTGGGATTGATTGTCTTGAAGGGGTGCCCCCTAGGCCTTATATATTTGACCGTGAGGCAATACAAACTGATATGATAGCAACGTGCACCTAAAAGATAGTGAACTGTTTGAGCTTATCTTCCTATGATTCGGCCGACTTATCCTTGCCCGGTTCCGTTGTGCGGGGTTCCAGCGCGGGAAAGTCGGATCTCCTGTTGTGGTTACTTGCTCGACGTCGCGGAGTCATCCGGGCTTGCACCGACCCGGCCTCACATCGATCTGGTTTACTGATTGCTCCTCCCCAGGCCCATGAAGGAGTGACCTTACGATCTATCGGGCCCTTGGGCTTTTCGTGAGGTCTTCTATCCTTCTAATGGACCCAGGGGATATTTGTCCCCCACAAGCCCCCGATCTTTGGGTTGATTTTGAGATAATCGGCCCAAAGATCCTAGGCCCAACTCGCGGGCTTCGTTTACGATAAGAAATGCTTCTCGGGCAGTTTGGTAAAAATGATTTCTTACTATCTTCTTCTGCTTTGCTTCACTCGAAATCTTGTAGTTTTGCCTCATACTCATGCCTTGGAGATCGGCATTTCGTATTGCAGGACCTTGAATTTCATTGGGTGCACCGGAGGTGCACCCAATGGGTGTAGCCCCCGAGCTTCGAGTGGATTCTGGATAATAATCCACTCGAAGGTCTTCATCAGAAATCATTTTCATTTCCCACTTGCACTTTGGTTGGAGGTCAGCCTTGTCTTTAATCTTGCCCTATGCCTTAGAAGTCAGCATTATCTTGGCTTGAAATGGTGATCCATGGGGCCCGAGCTTTGAGTGGATTTTTGAAAACAATCCTCTCGAAGGTCTTTATTTCGTGTCCTTTTGCCGAGAGTCCTATTTTCTCTTTTTTTTTGAATGCCTTAGAAGTCGGCATTATGTCATCCATATTATGCTTTAGAGGTCAGCATTATGTCATCAATATTATGCTTCAGAGGTCAGCATTATGTCATCAATATTATGCTTCAGAGGTCAGCATGTATTTTGTCTTTTGCGGCCGAGTTCATGATCCGCCCATATCTTGCTAGGTGGTGCAATTTATTTGCTCTGCGACTGATTGGACGTTCCCTGGCTAGTCTTCACGTCGCTTCTGTCGGTCAGATTTTGTACTTCACCGGCTATATTTGGCTTTCCTTTGATCCTTACTGATATTTCATTTTTGTCTTGAGGTGTTCATTGCATGCCCTGCACGGATGTGACAGTTTTGAAAAATATACTGATAATTCCTGGGCGTCCCCCCCAATGGGTGTGGGCAAGGGACGGCTTGGTACGCTAAGTGTTTTAGCCGGCTGCTTCTGAGTAGTAATGTGATGTGACGGCGGGCGTAATCATATCATCCGCGCTGTTGACTGGAGTCCCAATGGGTGTTGCGTTGCGTGAAACGGTGTCAGCCGCCTGACGTGTCTTCAGACGGGTTGAAGTGTGTATTGAATGCTTCGTGACTGTTCAGTGACCATGGTTGGAGGTGAGCAGTTGCCTTCTTCTTCTATAAATAGTGCCTTTGCCTCTCTGGTTTTTTCACATCTCTTGCTGTTCTCCGCTGCTTGCTTTATTCCTCTCCTTGCATTTCCACCATGGGCAAGAACAACAAACGCAAGCGCGAGCTGACTCCTCCATCAGAGGACTTTGGCGACTCGGAATACTCAGAGGAGGAGTTCTCTGAGTCCGAGGGGTCTCCAGCTCCCGTCCCTCCCCCAGCGTCGTCCGATGACTCGGACAACTCTCAGGGGATTGCCGCGGAGGTCTGGACTTACATTCGGGCCATCGAGCGCTCCGGGCTCGCGGGCTCGGATGAGTCGGAGTACTCCTCGGATGAGGAGGACTCGTCCGAGGAGGACGGTGGCGGCGATGGCGAAGGCGACGATGACGACGACGACGACGGAGGCGATGGTGGCGACAACAGTGACGGCGGCGACGACGGCGGCAGGGGCGGCAACGGCAGCAACGGCGGCAGCAGCAGGGGCAGCGGCGGCAGCAGCAAGGGCAGCAACAAGGCCAGTGGCTAGATGCCACTGGTTTTTAAATATTAGTATAGATTAGAAGTAGTATAGTGAAATAATGTAGTAGTATTAGTAATGTAGAGTAGTATAGTGTAGCGTAGTAGTAGTAGTAGCAGTAGGGAAGTATCAACTCATAATGAGTTGATTTGTAAGTATTGTTACTTTCCTTAATGAAGAATGACTTTGTCTCCTCCTGTACTAGTTACTCTGCTTCGTAGTAAGTCGATCTCTTATTTGTGAAGTTGATTCATTCGGAATAGTAACTAAATAACTCGGGCATCATATCGCCGCTTCAGGGGTGATGGCCGAGCTATTATTGTCGATATTTACGTGTTTGAAATAGAGTCCAAGTGATGACGAAACCATGTCAGCGTCGGAATAACTGTTGACCACGTCGGCGCTCTTAGATGTGACAGCCGAGTGACCTATGACAACACCAGCGTTTTTTAGAGATAACCGCCGAGTGACTGAGGATATCGTCGGCGCTTTAGAGATAGCCGCCGAGCGACTGAAGACATCGTCGGCGCTTTAGAGATAGCCGCCAAGCGACTGAAGACATCGTTGGCGCTTTAGAGATAGCCGCCGAGCGACTGAAGACATCACCGACGCTTTAGAGATAGCCACCGAGCGACTGGAGGCCTCGTTGGCACTTTAGAGATAGATGCCGAGCGACTGGTGATAACGTCAGCGTCTTAGAAATAACAGCCGAGTTAAAACGGGCCATGTCGGCCACTTTGAGGATAATAGCCGAGTGACGATGTGGCACACTGGGTTTTGGATGTAGCCGCCGGGTGACGACGTGGCACGCCGGTGTTTTAGAAGTAACCGCCGGGTGCTGACTGGGCGCTTTTGGAGACGGTATCTGACTCGGGAATATCCCGCATATACTACGCTTTCGGCCGCCTCTGCTTTCCGTGCCCTAGTTCTTGCTTTCCTGCCTCCAGATCCTCTCTGCAATTCGGCTCTCGCTCTGTTCGCCAGTAGAGTTGAGATGGCGCCCAAGAGAAAGGCCTCGAGTTCATCTGCTACGGTGATTCCCCCTATCGACCCCAACAACCAGTTGCCTTTCGCAGGTAACCATATGTCTGTTGTCTCCGAGCCTGACCTTCTCCACCTCGTGTCCATCGGGGTCCTTCCCCCGAGGGAGCTTTGTTCTTGGTGGATTTGTCATGGGGTCACTGTCCCGACCGAGGATACCCATGAATCTGTGATTTACGTTCCTTTTCTTCTCCGCGGTCTCGCTCTCCCCATTTCTCCCTTTTTCCGCGGCCTCCTTGATTTTTATTGCCTTAACTTGACCCATCTGAATCCCAATTCTATTCTGCAAATTTCCATTTATGTTCATTTGTGCGAGGCTTTTCTTGGCGTCCTGCCACATTTTGGACTGTGGAAGTATCTGTATCACTATCGCCCTGGAATGGCCGGGGGGCAGCACTAGCTGGTTGGGGTGCTAGTTTGGAGATGCGCCGCGGGAGGAAGACTGAATATCTTGAAATTCATCTCAAGGACAATATTATGGGATGGCGCTTGGAATGGTTTATTGTTGAGAACCATGGAAACTCTCTCCCCCCGCGGTCGGGGAGACAGCCGGATGTTCGCACTCCAAGTTGGACCGAGTCCCCCACGGATCAGGAGGTGGCTGAGGCAGGGGCTTTGCTAGCTGAAGTTGGACTGCTGAAAGAGAGGGGTCTGACTGCAGAGGCTGTGGTTGCTGATTTTGTTTTCAAGAACATTCAGCCGTTGAAGGACAGGGCTTACCCGACTTATCTGTATAGAGGCCTAGCTGACTCGACTCGGGTTACGAACAGAAGGATTCCCTCTGTAGACTTGGTGAACCGACTTGAGATGATTCTTAGAGGCAAGGTATCAAATGTTGGTGCCCCAGTGGCATACTTAGCCTGGAACCTACCTCCTCCCAAGGCCTTCACTCTTTTTGTGTCGAATCCACCTATCGCCGATGGCAGTTTGGGCCTTAGAGTGCGACCCTCTGCTGAAGAAGTCAGCGCCTTAGTTGCTTCGATTGGAGAAATTCCCGATGATGAACGATAAGTCCACTTTGAGGTGCCTTTGGATCCTAATGATGCAGAAATAAGTGCTATACTTGATATGCTGGCCGAAGATTCTTCTGATGCTGCTCCTGCTGGGACATTGGCGGTGGAACCTCTCCCAGAAGCTGGTACAACCTTGGATGTTCAGAGACCTGTCAGTGTTCGCCCGAGACGTCCTTGTCGAGCCAATCAACTTGATCTTTCTGCTGATGAGCAGAAAAAGAAAAAGAGACATCTTCGGCAAGCATCTAGTTTGGATCGGGGCGCTGGTCCTTCGGTTCCTGCTGCTGAGGAAGTTCCCGTGCCTGAATTTACTGACGCTGACCCCAATGGGTGTGGTATGTCTATTGCTGATCCCAATGGGTGTGGTATGTCTGTTGCTGATCCCAATGGGTGTACTCCATCTGTCGCTGATCCCAATGGGGGCGTTGCCTGTGTTACTGATGAAGACGACAGGGAGGAAGAAAATGAGGTCCCTCTGACTCGGAAGAACAGTCGACAGTATATTATCAGTGGGGAAAGTAGTGGAGTTCCTTCTCCTGCTTTGTCTGCCCTCATTGGTCTACAAGAATTGTCCCTGGCTAACTTTGATCAGACTCTTGAAGATATGGTTCCAGAAGACCTGTTATCAGAGCCAGCGAATGATGGTGCGATGGAGGTTTGTGCTGATGTGCTCGGCGCCGGGTTGGGATCGTCCCAGGCAGCGTCCCGCGCCTCATCGACCTTAGAGCGCGGTCTTGAGGGTCAGGAAACTGACTTGGATCGTCTTGCTCTCATGGAAGTAATTGAGGGACCCTCAGCCTTAGAGGCGGCTACCGCAGGGAACTTGGTCCTTAAGGATGGTGCTGACACTTGCCCAGCCCCCGAGGATGTTGCCGGGGATGATTTGGCTCGGGTGGGAGACGTAAGTCACGACCCAGCCCCCGAGGGTGTTGCCGGAGACGATCCGGCTCAAGTGGGCAGTGCGAGCTATGACCTAGCCCCCGAGGGTGTCCAAGCGGGGTCTCCCTCTTGTACTTCCATGGATGTTCACGCAGGAAATTCTCCACGCTCCGGTTGCATGGTGGTAGCCCAAGCTTTGGGCCAGGGAGTCGCTTTAGAGGCTAGCGTTCTCGCTGACCAAGCTTTGGGCCCTGTTGATGGTGCCGAGTTGGTCCCTGCTGGTTCTTTGCAAGCTGCTTCAGGTGGCGACCTTATGCCAGGTCATCAATTGCTCTCTCATGATTTGGGAGTCCCTTCGTTCTTCTCCAATCTCCAGGTACTGTGGTATATTCTGGCCTGACTTTTACACCGTACGAACTGCTATCAACACGCTCATATGTTCTCCCTATCAGGCATTGGTGGATGGGATGGCTAGTCAGCTGAGGTTGCAAGGTGCTTCTGTTCCAGAAGGAGCTTCATCTCTGGAACGTTGGAATCCGGTGTTGCTCCAACATCGTGTCTCTGATTTGGAGGCGACGAATGCTGGTTAGTACTCTTTCGCTTCTCTTTGTCTATCTTATTGAACTGTTTTACATTTTAACTCTTTTTGCTTGATTGTCTCTTGCTAGATATGGCTCGACAGATTTCCATTCTTGAAGAAAAACATTCTCAAGGTCAGGCTGAACTGGTCCAGCGGTGTTCTGATTTTGAGGAAAAGTATTCTCAAAGCCAGACTGAGCTGGCCCAGGTCTCTGCTGCTCTAAATGCTGCTAACACGCTGAACTCTACTCTTCGCGTTCAGCTTGATTCTGAAAAGGTGACTTGTGAAACTGCGCCTTGTATTGTTGTGTTCTTATTACTGGCCTGATGTTTGAAGAAGTTGATTCTTGCTTGCAGGAAGAGAAATGTGCCCTTGTTGCTTCTCGCGATAATCTGGACAGACTGTATCGTGACTCTAGCAACTCGTTGACCATTCTGGAAAGGAGTCATCATTTCACCATGGAGGAGTTAGATAATCTTCGCTGTAGGCTGCAGGAATCCACGGATGACGTGATCCGTCTCAGGCAGTTGATATCGGCTAAGGATGCTGCTATCAAGGAACTGCGCGTTTCCAAGAAGTCCATTGCCCAGGAGCTAGAGACCGCTCAGCTGGCCATCAAAGTTGCTGAAGAAACTTCCGTTACTCTGAGGGCCCAGCGCGACAGGGCTATGGATAAAGCCATTCGCGCGGGGCGGATCTTGATGAGGAGACCCGGCGTAGTTGTTCCCGACGACATAAGGGCTGATGTGAATGCTGCTCCTGATTCCTCAAGTCGCCCGTCTTCGTCGGTGGCTCCTGAGAAAGATATTGCAAAATAGAGTAATATTTTGTGTGCTTTGATCGCGCAGTTAGCATGGTCCGATATTTGTTAGAGGACACCAGTTCAGCATTTGAATGATATTGCTACTCTCCTATTGTTTTAGAATTCAACAGTACATAAATTTGCGGTAGTAAAATGCTGAGTGATGGTTTTGGAACTTGTTTACGGGGTATAGAAGTCACCCTTATATGAGTAATCATAAGCATGCGAGATCGCCTTAAGTCGTTACTGACTTAAATCGATTGCTTTTGTTAGTAGGGCATAGTGGTCACCCTGAGCTAAGTAAGCGCGAGCATGTTGCACCACCTCAAGTCGTTGCCGACTTAAGCCGATTGCTCCGTTAACAGGGCATAGTGGTCACCCCGAGTTAAGTAAGCGTGAGCATGTTGCACCGTTTTAAGTCGTCGCCGACTTAAGTCGATTGCTCCGTTAGCAGGGCATAGTGGTCACCCCGAGCTAAGTAAGCGCGAGCATGTTGCACCGCCTTAAGTCGTTGCCGACTTAAGCCGATTGCTCCGTTAGCAGGGCATAGTGGTCACCTCGAGTTAAGTAAGCGTGAGCATGTTGCACCGCCTTAAGTCGTTGCCGACTTAAACCGATTGCTCCGTTAGCAGGGCATAGTGGTCACCCCGAGTTAAGTAAGCGTGAGCATGTTGCACCGCCTTAAGTCGTTGCCGACTTAAGCCGATTGCTCCATTAGCAGGGCATAGTGGTCACCCCGAGTTAAGTAAGTGTGAGCATGTTGCACCGCCTTAAGTCGTTGCCGACTTAAGCCGATTGCTCCGTTAGCAGGGCATAGTGGTCACCCCGAGTTAAGTAAGCGTGAGCATGTTGCACCGCCTTAAGTCGTTGCCGACTTAAGCCGATTGCTCCGTTAGCAGGGCATAGTGGTCACCCCGAGTTAAGTAAGAATGCACGTCCATCATGAGCAAACTTGAGTATTCTTGAGGCCTTTTTTATTGATGACATATTTCCCATTTTACAGAGTACATTGTCGTCCCGGTAGCTTTCGAAATTCAGCTAGGGGTAAAACTTCCTGAGGTGTTCTATATTCCAGGAGTTCCCGATTTCTGAGCCGTCCATCTGAGTGAGACGATATGACCCCGACCGAGTGACTTCTGCTACTATGAATGGTCCTTCCCATAAGGGCGACAACTTGTGTCGTCTCTCCCCCGTTAGAATTCGGCGGAGGACGAGATCTCCCACTGAGAAGGATCGTTGTCGCACGGCCATGTCGTGATAGCGTCTCAGAGTCTGCTGGTATCGTGCTGATTGAATTACTGCATTCAGCCGTTCTTCTTTGAGTACATCAATGTCCTCCAGCCTAGTAGCTTCGGCTTCTGCTATGCTTTCGAAGACCAACCTCGGCGCCCCGAACTTGAGATCGGCGGGTAATACTGCCTCTGACCCATAGACCATGAAGAAGGGGGTGTTTCCATGCAAAGCTCGGCTAGGTTGAGTTCTTAGGCTCCAAACAACGTAGGGCAATTCCCTTATCCACTTCCCTGCAAACTTTTCATTCTTTTCGAAGACCCTTTTCCTGAGTGCCTCCAATATCATCCCGTTAGCTCGTTCGACCTGCCCGTTGGCCCTCGGGTGCGCTACCGAAGCATACTTGATCTGAATGCTCTTTTGCTCGCAGAAGTCGAAGAATTCTAAACTTGTGAAGTTGGATCCTAAGTTAGTTATGATATTGTTTGGTATTCCGAATCTGAATATTATGTCTTGTATGAATTCCACGGCCTTGGCTGAGGTTAAGGAAGCAATGGGTTTGAATTCTATCCATTTGGTGAATTTGTCGATTGCTACCAGTACATGAGTGTATCCTCCTTGAGCTTTCTTGAAAGGTCCAATCATATCCAGTCCCCAGCATGCGAACGGCCATGTTACTGGTATGGTCTGCAGCTGCTGTGCTGGTAGATGTTGCTGCTTTGACAAGTACTGGCAAGCTTCGCACCTCTGCACTAACTCGGCTGCATCGCTTTTCGCGGTTGGCCAATAGAATCCTGACCTGAAGACCTTCCCGACTAGCGTCTTGGATGCTGCGTGTATTCCACATTGCCCAGCGTGGACCTCATCTAGAAGTCGCTTCCCCGTAGATGAGAGAATGCACTTCATGAGGACGCCTGACGCGCCCCGTCTGTATAATGTCTCCCCAATGAGTGTGTAGTGGGCTGACTGTCTAGCGATGCGCTCGGCTACATTTTTGTCATCTGGTTCCTCTTCATTCTTTATATATCTGATGATCGGCCTTCTCCAGTCATTAGAGTCTGACTCTGGTTGATTCACGATATTACACTCTTCTGCCTGATCCATTGAGATGCTTGGTTATGGTATTTCTTGTACAAAGACTCCGGGTGGGACCTGAGTTCGACTGGATCCTAGCTTGGACAATACATCGGCTGCCGTGTTTCGATCTCTTTCTACATGATGAAATTCTAGGCCTTCAAATTTATCTTCTAGTTTCCGGACGACAGTACAATATTTTCCCATTGAATCATTCGAACAGTCCCATTCTTTGTTTATCTGGCTTATGACTACCAGAGAATCTCCGTATACCATCAGTCTCTTGATGCCTAATGATATAGCGATGTTCAGTCCATGGATCAGAGCTTCATACTCGGCTGCGTTGTTAGAGGCTGGAAATAGCAACTGGAGGGCATATTTGAGGTGCTCGCCTCCAGGTGCGGTGAAGAGAATTCCCGCACCTGCTCCCTGCAGCTTCAGCGAGCCATCAAAATACATCCGCCATACTTCTGCAGTTTCTGGGTTATCTGGTACTTGTTGTTCAGTCCATTCTGACACGAAGTCAACCAACGCTTGAGTTTTGACGGCAGTGCGAGGTCGAAATTCGATGTCATGAGATCCCAGTTCACAGGCCCACTTGGCTATTCGGCCAATGGCTTCCTTGTTGCGAAGAATATCCCCTATCGGAAAACCGGTGACTACTATGACTTTGTGGTCGTCAAAGTAGTGACGTAGCTTGCGGGCAGTTAGAAGTACTGCATATAATAGCTTCTGGACTTGAGGATACTTTTTCTTCGAGGGACCCAAAACTTCACTGATGAAATAAACAGGATGTTGCACTGGGTAGGCATGTCCTTCTTCTGCTCGCTCGACTACCAACGCGGTGCTTACCACGTGAGTCGTGCAAGAGATATACAGCAGCAGATCTTCAGCTGGTTGAGTTGACGTGGCTCGCCGTGGCGGCTTCAGTACTGGTGGCATTGTCAAGAATTTTTTTAGTGTATCTAGAGCTTCCTGCGCTTCTGAAGTCCATTGAAACTTATCCACTTTCTTGAGTAGTTTATAAAATGGTAAACCTTTTTCTCCTAGTCTGGATATAAATCGGCTCAAAGCTGCCATACATCAAGTAAGTCGTTGAACCTTCTTTTGTGATCGTGGTGCTTCCATTTTCATGATAGCTTCAATCTTATCTGGATTAGCTTCAATTCCCCGGTGGCTGACAATAAATCCGAGTAGTTTTCCGGCTGGTACCCCAAAGACACATTTTTCGGGATTAAGCTTCCATCGATACCGCCGTAGACTGTTGAAAACCAGTTGTAAGTCTTCGATGAAGTTTTCCGAGTTCTCCGTTTTGATTACCACATCATCTACGTAGGCTTCCACACGCTTGCCCCAGTGATTGGCTAAGCATGTTTGTATGGCTCTCTGATAAGTCGCTCCAGCGTTTTTGAGGCCAAACGGCATGGAGGTATAGCAGAAAGCACCGAAGGGAGTGATGAACGCTGTCTTTTCCTCGTCTTCCTTTGCCAAACTAATCTGATGGTACCTGGAATAGCAGTCCAGGAAAGATAGCACAGAACATCCAGCGGTGGAGTCTACCACCTGATCTATCCTAGGGAGCCCGAAGGGATCCTTTGGACAATGTTTGTTGAGATCCGTATAGTCGACACACATGCGCCAATCCACCTTATTCTTTTTGAGTACAAGAACAGGGTTGGCTAACCACTCGGGATGTAACACCTCTCTAATAAACCCGGCCGCGACCAAGCGGGCCAGCTCAGCGCGAATGGCCTCTCTCTTGTCGGGCGTGAAACGACGTAGTTTTTGCCGGATCGGCCTTGCTTGGGGATAGACCTTCAGTTTGTGCTCGGCCAGTTCTCTCGGGACTCCCGACATATCCGCAGGTTGCCATGCGAATACATCTCGATTATCTTGCAGGAACCGGACGAGCGCGCCTTCCTATTTATCGTCCAGGCTGGAGCTAATGATGGCAGTCTTGCGCTCATCAGCGAATCCAAGGTTGATTCTTTTGGTTTCTTCAGTCGGCCGCATAGAGGTCGTGGCTTGAGCTTCATTCGCCGGTGCTGTAAGGTCTTCCTCAGGCTTAGAGTTCGCCTGCGCTGAAGAAGTCGCCGACGGTTTGATGGTGAGGGCCGCTTGGATGGCCACTCGGAAACATTCTGCGGCGCCTTGGAAGTCAGCGCACATAGTTATGATTCCTTGTGGTCCTGGCATCTTCAATATCATGTACGTGTAATGCGGGATGGCCATGAACTTTGCCAATCCCGGTCTCCCGATGATGGCGTTGTACCCGCAGTCGAAGTTCGCCACTTCGAACCTCAGGAACTCAGTTCTGTAGTTCTCCGGAGTTCCGAAGGTGACGGGCATGTAGATGTGGCCCAGCGGGTATTCCCCTTCAGTCAGCACGATGCTGAAGAAAGGAGTGTCTGACTCGTGGAGCTCTTTGAGGTGAACTCCCAAGCCTCGGAGTGTCTGGGGGAAGGTGACGTTGATGCTGCTCCCCCCGTCCACTAACACCTTCTTCACCCTGCTCTCTCGGATCACCGGATCGACGAGGAGCGGGTACTTGCCTGGGTGGTCGAAGTTGAGCCATTGGTCTGCCCGAGTGAAGGTGATCGGGTGCTCCGACCATCGGTACGGAGCGGGAGGACCGGTGGTTGCCACCAGTATCTGGCGATCGTTGAGCTTTTGTTGTCTTCTGTTCTCCTGCGATCCGTGTCCGCCGAAGATGACGTTGACCTCCCTGTCAACGCGCGGGAAGGCTCCTCCTCCTCCCTCCTCCTGCTGCTGGGGTTGTTGTGGTTCTTCTGGTCCTCCCCGCGGCGGAGGAGGAGGTAGAGGTTGGAAGGGTCGGCCGTGCCCGACGGAGTGTTTGAAGTCCCTGCAGTTCCGAAGAGTGTGGCGCATGTCCTTGTGGTACGGGCACTGGGCGTCGAGGATGTCGTCCAGCGTATGCTCGCCTCCGCGGGGTCCTCCCCGAGCGCGAGAGGCAGGTGGTCCGGCGGCATGCACCTCCTCGCGCGGTCTCTTCTCCCAGCGTTTGTCGGGTTGCTGGTTCGTGTCGCGCCGTGGTGCTGCCGGTGCGGGCTTCGCTCCTCCGATGAGGTCTTGAGCTCGCTCGTCGGCGGTGATGTAGAGGTTGGCTTCCCGGAACAGCTGCTCAGAGGTAGTCGGCGCTTTCTGCAATATGGCTCGGACGAAGGCCGAGTCATTGGATCCTCTGTAGAAGTCCTCGATCACAGCCGCCTCCGTGACCTTGGGGATACGATTTCTTATGGTCTGGAACCTTTTGAGGTACGACCGGAGAGTTTCGTCTCCCCGACGCTTGATGGATTTGAGGTCCCATGGTTGCACTGGTTTGTCGGAGAGGGACTGAAAGTTGGCGGTGAAACATCGGCTGAGATCGCTCTAGTCGTCGATGCAGTGCCGGGGTAGATGTCGTAGCCATTGTAGTGCATCTTGCCCGAGGACAATGGGTAAGTACGTAGTCATCACATCTTCGGATGCTCCAGCGGCTCGGGCGGCGGTGGTGTAGACGGCCAGCCAGCCTCCTGGATCCTGCTTAGGTTCATACTTATCGACATTGGATACTTTGAAGTTAGGGGGCCACTAAATGGCCTTAAGGCGCGGAGTAAGGGCAGACACTCCACTTGTGTCCTCTTGTCGTCGGAAATGATGTCTGTCCCGGGGAGGGGAGTAGTTGTTGAGGTTCCTCGACCGTCCCTGGGTAGTACCGCCAGTCGAGGCCGTCGTTGACTCGGTTCTGGTGGCTTGACTCCGAGTTGGGATGCCATGATCCCTGTCGTACTCCTCCCAGCGACGGATCTCGTTCTCATGCCGTCGTTCACGCGAAGCGTTGATGGAGCTTCGCGCGTCCCGGCGACTGTTGATGGCGTGTCGTAGATCGTTCGGCGGGTGAGCGAGAGGTAGAAGATGGTTGGCTGCCTGGGTGAACAGGCATCGATAGCCCTCGGCGTCGGGAGTCCGAGGGAGTCCATCAGCTATCCGAGCTAGTACTCCTCCGACTTCACTCGGCGTGTTCATGGCTCGGGCGAAGTCAGGGTTCAGGTTGCGACCGAACAATGGATTTTCCCGGCGCTGCTTTGCGTCTTGTTCGGCTTGTTCCTGAGCTCGTCGGCGATCACGCCGTCGGGAGTTCCTTCGTTCTCTGAAGACGCATTCTTCCAGAGTTTCTCCCATCTCCGAGACCTCGTCTCACAAGACAGGTTGCTCCGGATCCCGTTCTCCGGCCTCGTGATGTCGCCGGATGTTTCGGCGCCGATTTCTTCGTCGACGGGACTCCCGCTGAGGTGGTTCTTCCCCAGGCGCGGTCGGCTCGTCGTCGGAGACGGGAGGCGACTCCACTCTCCTGATGAAAAGAACGTCGGGGTAGAATGGCGCGGCTGTCGTGGCGATCTTCTTTCGGAG
The DNA here is from genome assembly GCA_029449295.1 of Zea luxurians. Lineage (NCBI taxonomy): Eukaryota > Viridiplantae > Streptophyta > Magnoliopsida > Poales > Poaceae > Zea > Zea luxurians. The sequence continues at coordinate 24,260,170 of JAOPSE010000015.1, forward strand.
AGCTGGAGGTTGCGCATCTCCGGTATTTTCGGAGTTTGTTGGAGGAGACTTCTTTTTTGGCGGATCTGCAATGCGGTGTAGAGTTCCCTCTTCATCTGCTATGGATGAGATCGTTCCAAAGCAGAACATGGATCCGGGACGGAGGGTGATCTTGCTATGGAAGGTGACGGCCATTGAGCTAACTTAGATCGTCGACACACCCCCTACCTGGCGCGCCAGCTGTCGGTGTTTTGGGTCCGACCGCACACCTGGGGTTGCCCCTCGAGGTGTTTTAGGAGTAGGACGGTGTCGCCGACTGTAGCTGAATGGTTCGTGCCAGATGCACGAAAGACAATGGACAGTGTTTACAGGTTCGGGCCGCCTTGAGATGCGTAACACCCTACGTCCTGGCGAATATGCTTTGTGTAATGGGTTACAAGGTAGAGAGTTGAGGTGGATGGCTAAGTAGTAGTAGAGTTGGGATTGATTGTCTTGAAGGGGTGCCCCCTAGGCCTTATATATTTGACCGTGAGGCAATACAAACTGATATGATAGCAACGTGCACCTAAAAGATAGTGAACTGTTTGAGCTTATCTTCCTATGATTCGGCCGACTTATCCTCGCCCGGTTCCGTTGTGCCGGGTTCCAGCGCGGGAAAGTCGGATCTCCTGTTGTGGTTACTTGCTCGATGTCGCGGAGTCATCCGGGCTTGCACCGACCCGGCCTCACATCGATCTGCTTTACTGATTGCTCCTCCCCAGGCCCATGAAGGAGTGACCTTACGATCTATCGGGCCCTTGGGCTTTTCGTGAGGTCTTCTATCCTTCTAATGGACCCGGGGGATATTTGTCCCCCACACCTACCCCACGTCGGGCTGCAGGTGAATCTTTCAACAGGACAACAGTCTTGTCAAAGATTCATCTACATCATTACGTACGCGCACGCCGCCTGACAGCTCTTAAAATGACGCGTAATATGATGAGACACGGACCAAGACCTCGAGCGCAAGTTCTGCCTCGCCCGATGCTAAACTCAACCTCAGGTGGAAGCCCCGCCTCGCCTGAACTAGGCCTCGGCTACCTGCTCCCCCGTGAATCTCGTGGAAAGCCACTCCATCGATTGTGGCACGCGTCATCAAAACTCAAGACAAGGCTCGGTCGCAACCTTGGACGGACCTCCACCTCGCCCGAGCTCTGTTCTTCCTCGATATCTATGACAAAGGGCATCCCCAACGTCATCAGAAATAGTAGAGCTGACACATCCCATAAGAAGCTTTTTCCCATGATGGGCACTGTGTCAACCACTACGATATGGGCAACCCCATGCCAGGGGGCTCGGGTACGTGAATGAGCCCTCAGCCTCGGCCTTGGCTCTCAGCGGAAAATAAGAAAATGCCAGTCAACGATAAAGTATAAGGCCATACTGTCTACAGGGTATGAAGACACCCCTTCACAGCATGTAATCAGCTCTCGTCTGCAAGGCAACTCCCTTGGGCCTATAAATAGGACAGTCCACGACTCCACAAGGGGGGAACCTAGCGAACACTTGGCAACTTTCCCCTTCATTCGGTATTGGCACTTGCCTCAATCACTCCCAGGGACTTAGGGCCCTCCCCTCTCCCGCCGTGCTTGTAACCCCCACTGTGAGCACTTTGGTGCGAGTAATATAAACATCATCCCCATCTACTGGAAGTAGGGTCCTTCATAGCCCGAACCAGGATAAATCGCTTATGTCAACTCGCATCACCATCTGGGTCTGGGGCACGCGGCACTATTTCACTGGTTGGTTAGCACCGCGAGTCCAAACACCGACAGTTGGCACGCCAGGTAGGGGGGTCGTGTGCAATACCTCCAGTACCCGTCAGGCCTCTAGATGGCAGGATTCCATCACCCCTGAGGCTTGGTACGGTGATCAGGTTCAAGATCCTAGAGTTCATGTCGCTCGGAATCGAATACGACATGGTGCTCCTCCCACCAGGTCCCCTGACTGACACTCAGGAGCGTCCGGGCACCCATTCTCGTCCCTCTCGTCGTAGGAGGCACAGACGGAGCAGTCGAAACTGTGCCACCAGTGGCACCCCGTGCTCTGGTGGGGCTTCTGGGCTGACTAGTGACACAGACTCCCTTGCGAGGGTTCTGGCCAACGTCAGGGTCATGCCTGCGTCGTCACTACTGGCTCCTTCTCCCGCAGCGTGGGGAGTTTCAGCTCCACCGATCCCTAATGCCACAGGTCAGGACACGCCAGTCTCTCTGAACCTTCCATTTGCGGGTCGAGAGGAACTGATCGCTCCTTGGTAGGATGTGTCAAGGGCTAGGGAAGGACCATCACTGTTCAACCCCATCCCTTTTTAGCCAATCTTCGACACTAGCTCACTCTCCGGCTTGTACGCGGGTCTTCCTTTCCCCTCAGGATGCCTAGACTCTGAGGGGGAAGATGGTTCGGTTATCGGCCTAGACTTTTGTGGGCTCTGTGATCCCAAGTCCATGCTACAATTTTTGTTTGCATGTGACGAGTTGCTCTTCGACGGCTCAGGCGGCTACAACACTGAGGAGGGGGGTTACGACCCAACTCGAGAGTGTTTCCATGCATATCACAAGGAGCATAACAAAGGGAACTAGCTCGGCATGCCTCGGGAAGACAACATGTCACCCCACACGCGAGGGAGGTAGGAGAGCCCGGTGGGGTCCAGACCCCTCTAGGGAGTCACGTGGCCCACCTCGAGCAACTTCGTGAGTTGCACGCCAAGCTCAGGGAAGAGCAGCAACGGTTGCAACAGCTTCAGCAGGTTCTAGAGTGAGAGGCAAGAGGCAAGGCTCTTGGCGAAGGTGCACACGCCAAGGCACACGGCGTCCACCATCGCATCACGGAGGATGCCAGAGCTGAGGCACTCCAGCCTTTCACAGGGCCAGCCAAAACCTCGTCGCCATCTCAATCTTGCTTTGCTCCATGCCAGAGCCGTCTACCAGCGAGGAACATTGAATCCACGGTGAGATCCGAGGCCTCCTAGAGTGTGCTGCGGTCTAGCAGGCTGAGAGCTCTGCCTATCGACTTCGAGAGCCCGCCTCGGAGTACCAAGCAGGACCCTCTCGCTTAGAGAGGGAGGCTTCAGTCCACCCCAAGCCCACTAAGGAGAAGGCCCCATGCATTACAAGACTGCATCCTCGACAACAGTCAGCATTGAGGGGTCCACGACCGTCTCTGCGGGTGGGTCCATCGCCACGACCGACGACATGAGACACATGGCGACCACCTCGGTGGGGTGGTCGCTATGACAGTGAGGAGGATCGAAGCCCCTCTCCCGAGCCACTGGGTCCACAAGTCTTCAGTAGGGCCATCCGCAGGGCACCCTTCCCTCCCTGGTTCTGAGCCCCGACTACTATCACCAAGTACTCGAGGGAAACAAAGCCGGAACTATGGCTCGCTGATTACCTGCTGGCTTGTCAACTCGGGGGAACGAATGATGACCACCTCATCATTCGTAATCTCCCCCTCTTTCTGTCAGATTCCGTCCGAGCCTGGCTCGAGCACCTCCCACTAGCCTAGATTCATGACTGGGAAGACCTAGTCAAGATCTCTGGTGGAACTTCCAGGGCACGTACATACGCCTCAGGAACTCTTGGGATCTCAAGAGTTGCCAGCAAAAGAAAGACGAGAGCCTTTGCGAATACATTCGCTGGTTCTCGTAGCAGCGCACCAAGCTCCCAATATCACTGACTCCGACGTCACCAGAGCATTCCTCGCTGGTACCTCCTGCCGTGATTTGGTCAGCAAACTGGGTCGCAAGACCCCCACCAAGGCGAACGAACTGATGAATATCGCCACTAAGTTCGCTTTGTGTCAGGAGGCCGTTGAGGCCATCTTCCACAAGGACAAGGGCAACAGGAAGCGAAAGGAGGATGTCCCCGAGGCGTCCAACCAACGCAACCCCAAAAAGAGCAAGAAAAAGAAGGCACAACAGGGCCAACACGAGACCCTTGCCATAGATCTTGTCGCCGCAGCGGAGAAACGTAACCCCCGAGACCCCCAAGGGGGACCAGGCGTATTTGACAAGATGCTAAGGGAATCCTGCCCTTATCATAAGGGCCCTGTCAAATATACCCTCGATGAGTGCGATATGCTCCAGCGCTTTTACAGCAAACCTAGTCCTTCGGCGGAGGAAGGCAGCAAGATAGGTCCCCATGACAGGGAAGATGACAAAGGCGAGGGGTTCCCCGACGTGCACAACTGTTACAAGATATTCAGGGGACCCATCATAAACCTATCCTCGAGGCAACGAAAGCAGGAGCGCCGAGAAGTTTTCTCGGTCGAAGTAGTGGCGCCAGTCTACCTAGACTGGTCCGGCTGCGCCATCACCTTCGACAGGGATGACCACCCAGACTACATCCCAAATCCCGAGAAGTACTCGCTTGTCGTTGACCCCATTATCGGCAACACTCGTCTCACCAAGGTGCACATGGATGGAGGCAGCAGCCTCAACATCATCTATGCAGACACCTTGGAGCTCATGGGGATAGGACGGTCCCAGGTTTGGATCGAGGCTGCGCCGTTTCATGGCATCGCCCCCGGTAAAAGAATACACCCCTTCGGACAGATTGATCTGTCCATCTGCTTCAAGACTGAAAGGGAATTAGGCTTACACCTAGTTCCTAAATAATTTTGGTGGTTGAATTGCCCAACACAAATATTGAACTAACTAGTTTGCTCTAGTGTATAAGTTATACAGGTGCAAAAAGGTTCACACTCAGCCAATAAAAAGATCAAGTTTTGGATTCAACAAAGGAGCAAAGGGGCAACCGAAGGCACCTCTGGCTGGAGGCACCGGACTGTCCGGTGTACACCGGACAGTGTCCGGTGCGCCCAGAGGACTCCAACTCGAACTTGCCACCTTCGGGAATTTCTCAGGCCGCTTCGCTATAATTCACCGGACTGTCCGGTGTACACCGGACAGTGTCCGGTGCTCCAAGGAAGCGCGGCCTCCTCAACTCGCCAGCCTCGGGTTCGCGCGGCAGCCGCTCCGCTATAATTCACCGGACATGTCCGGTGTGCACCGGACTGTCCGGTGTACCAGCGGGGCAACGGCTATTTCTGCGCCAACGGCTACCTGCGGCGCATTTAATGCGCGCTCTGCGCGCGCAGTCGTCAGGTGCGCCCATACCGGCGCACCGGACAATGAACAGTTGTTGTCCGGTGTGCACCGGACACCCAGGCGGGCCCAGAAGTCAGAAGCTCCAATGGTCAGAATCCAACGGCATTGATGACGTGGCGGGGGCACCGGACATGTCCGGTGTGCACCGGACTGTCCGGTGCGCCATCGAACAGACAGCCTCCCAACAGCCACTTTTGGTGGTTGGGGCTATAAATACCCCAACCACCCCACCATTCATTGCATCCAAGTTTTCCAACTTCCAACCACTTACAAGAGCTAGGCATTAAATTCTAGACACACCAAAGAGATCAAATCCTCTCCAATTCCACTCAAGCCTTTAGTGACTAGCGAGAGAGATTTGCCGTGTTCTTTTGAGCTCTTGCGCTTGGATCGCTTTCTTTCTTTCTCACTTGTTCTTGTGATCAAAACTCAATTGTAACCAAGGCAAGAGGCACCAATTGTGTGGTGGCCCTTGCGGGGAAGTTTTGTTCCCGTTTGATTGAGAAGAAGAAAAGCTCACTCGGTCCAAGGGACCGTTTGAGAGAGGGAAGCGTTGAAAGAGACCCGGCCTTTGTGGCCTCCTCAACGGGGAGTAGGTTTGAGAGAACCGAACCTCGGTAAAACAAATCCGCGTGTCTCACTTCATTATTTGCTTGCGATTTGTTTTGCGCCCTCTCTCGCGGACTCTATTTTATTTCTAACGCTAACCCGGCTTGTAGTTGTGATTATTTTTGAGATTTTCAGTTTCGCCCTATTCACCCCCCCTCTAGGCGACTTTCAATTGGTATCAGAGCCCGGTGCTTCATTAGAGCCTAACCGCTCGAAGTGATGTCGGGAGATCACACCAAGAGGGAGATGGAGACCGGCGACAAGCCCACTACAAGCCAAGGGAGCACTTCATCGGAAGAGTCCCGCACCAAGAAAAGGGAGAAGAAGAAGGGCTCCTCCAAACGGAAGGAGAAAAGATCTTCCTCTTCTCACCACAATGAGAAGAAGGAAAAATCTTCTTCTCACAAGTCGCATCGGAAAGGCGACAAACACAAGAGGATGAGGAAGGTGGTCTACTACGAGACCGACACTTCATCAACATCCACCTCCGACTCCGATGCACCGTCCGTAACTTCTAAGCGCCAAGAGCGCAAGAAGTTTAGTAAGATCCCCTTAAACTATCCCCGTACATCTAGACATACTCCATTACTTTCCGTTCCATTAGGCAAACCGCCAACTTTTGACGGCGAAGATTATGCTAGGTGGAGTGATTTAATGAAATTTCATCTAACCTCACTCCACAAAAGTATATGGAATGTTGTTGAGTTTGGAGCACAGGTACCATCAATAGGGGATGAGGATTATGACACGGACGAAGTAGCCCAAATCGAGCACTTCAACTCCCAAGCCACAACCATTCTCCTCGCCTCTCTAAGCAAGGAGGAATACAACAAAGTACAAGGGTTGAAGAATGCAAAGGAGATTTGGGACTTACTCAAGACGGCGCACGAAGGTGATGAACTCACCAAGATCACCAAGCGGGAAACGATCGAGGGGGAGCTCGGTCGCTTCCGTCTTCGCCAAGGGGAGGAGCCACAAGATATGTACAATCGGCTCAAGACCTTGGTGAACCAAATGCGCAACCTCGGGAGCAAAAAATGGGATGACCACGAGGTGGTTAAGGTTATTCTAAGAGCTCTTATTTTCCTTAACCCCACTCAAGTTCAATTAATTCGTGGTAATCCTAGATATCCGCTAATGACCCCCGAGGAAGTTATCGGGAATTTTGTGAGCTTTGAATGCATGATTAAGGGCTCAAAGAAGATCAACGAGCTTGACGAACCTTCCACATCCGAGGCGCAACCGGTGGCCTTCAAGGCAACGGAGGAGAAGAAGGAGGAGTCTACACCAAGTAGACAACCAATTGACGCCTCCAAGCTCGACAATGAGGAGATGGCCCTAATCATCAAAAGCTTTCGGCAAATCCTCAAGCAACGGAAGGGGAAGGATTACAAATCCCGTTCCAAGAAGGTTTGCTACAAGTGTGGTAAGCCCGGTCACTTTATAGCTAAATGTCCATTATCAAGTGACAGTGACAGGGACAACGACAAGAAGGGCAAGAGAAGAGAAAAGAAGAGGTACCACAAGAAGAGGGGCGGCGATGCCCACGTGTGCCGCGAGTGGGACTCCGACGAGAGCTCCACCGAGTCCTCCTCCGACGAGGACGCCGCCAACATCGCCGTCACCAAGGGGCTTCTCTTCCCCAACGTCGGCCACAAGTGCCTCATGGCAAAGGACGGCAAAAGGAAGAAGGTTAAATCTAACTCCTCCACTAAATATGAATCTTCTAGTGATGATAATGCTAGTGGTGAGGAAGATAATTTGCGTATCCTTTTTGCCAACCTTAACATGGAACAAAAGGAAAAATTAAATGAGCTAATTAGTGCCATCCATGAAAAGGATGATCTCTTGGACTCCCAAGAGGACTTCCTAATCAAGGAAAATAAGAAACATGTTAAGGTTAAAAATGCTTATGCTCTAGAAGTAGAAAAATGTAACAAATTATCTAGTGAGCTAAGCACATGCCATGACACTATTAACAACCTTAGAAATGAAAATGCTAATTTAATTGCTAAGGTTGATTCTCATGTTTGTATTGCTTCAACTTCCTATCCTAGAAATGATAATGTTGATTTGCTTGCTAGGATTGATGAGTTGAATGTTTCTATTGCTAGCCTTAGTGTAGAAAATGAAAATTTGATTGCTAAGGCTAAAAATTTTGATATTTGCAATGCTACTATTTCCGACCTTAGAACTAAAAATGATTTGTTGCATGCTAAGGTTATTGAATTAAAATCTTGCAAACCCTCTACATCTAATGTTGAGCATGTTTCTATCTGTACTAGATGTAGAGATGTTGATATCAATGCTATTCATGATCACATGGCTTTAATTAAACAACAAAATGATCATATAGCATTATTAGACGCTAAAATTGCCGAGCATAACTTAGAAAATGAAAAGTATAAATTTGCTAGAAGTATGCTCTATAATGGGAGACGCCCGGGCATCAAGGATGGCATTGGCTTCCAAAGGGGAGACAATGTCAAACTTAATGCCCCTCCAAAGAATTTATCTAACTTTGTTAAGGGCAAGGCTCCCATGCCTCAGGATAACGAGGGTTACATTTTGTACCCTGCCGGCTATCCTGAGAGCAAAATTAGGAGAACTCACTCTAGGAAGTCTCACTCTGGCCCTAACCATGCTTTTATGTATAAGGGTGAGACATCTAGGTCTAGGCAACCAACCCGTGCTAAGTTGCCTAGAAAGAAAACTCCTAATGCATCAAATGATCATAGCATTTCATTTAAAACTTTTGAGGCATCATATGTGTTAACTAACAAATCCGGCAAGGTAGTTGCCAAGATTGTTGGGGGCAAACACAAGGGCTCCAAGACTTGTGTTTGGGTACCCAAAGTTCTTGTTTCTAATGCTAAAGGACCCAAAACCGTTTGGGTACCTAAAGTCAAGAACTAAAATTGTTTTGTAGGTTTATGCATCCGGGGGCTCAAGTTGGATACTCGACAGCGGGTGCACAAACCACATGACAGGGGAGAAAAAGATGTTCTCCTCATATGAGAAAAACCAAGATCCCCAACGAGCTATCACATTCGGGGATGGAAATCAAGGTTTGGTCAAAGGTTTGCGTAAAATTGCTATATCACCTGACCATACTATTTCCAATGTTTTTCTTGTAGATTCTTTAGATTACAATTTGCTTTCCGTATCCCAATTATGTCAAATGGGTTACAACTGTCTATTTACTGATATAGGTGTTACTGTCTTTAGAAGAAGTGATGATTCAATAGCATTTAAGGGAGTGTTAGAGGGTCAGCTATACTTGGTAGATTTTGATAGAGCTGAACTCGACACTTGCTTGGTTGCTAAGACTAACTTGGGTTGGCTCTGGCACCGCCGACTAGCCCATGTTGGAATGAAGAATCTTCACAAGCTTCTAAAGGGAGAACACATTTTAGGACTAACCAATGTCCATTTTGAGAAAGACAGGATTTGTAGCGCATGCCAAGCCGGGAAGCAAGTTGGCACTCATCATCCACACAAGAACATCATGACTAGTGACAGGCCACTGAAGCTCCTACACATGGACCTATTCGGCCCGATCGCTTACATAAGCATCGGCGGGAGTAAGTACTGTCTAGTTATTGTGGATGATTATTCTCGCTTCACTTGGGTGTTCTTTTTGCAGGACAAATCTCATACCCAAGAGACCTTAAAGGGATTCTTGAGACGGGCTCAAAATGAGTTCGGCTTAAGGATCAAGAAAATTAGAAGCGACAATGGGACGGAGTTCAAGAACTCTCAAATTGAAGGCTTTCTTGAGGAGGAGGGCATCAAGCATGAGTTCTCTTCTCCCTACACTCCACAACAAAATGGTGTAGTGGAGAGGAAGAATTGAACTCTATTGGACATGGCAAGAACCATGCTTGATGAGTACAAGACACCGGATCGGTTTTGGGCCGAGGCGGTCAACACCGCCTGCTACGCCATCAACCGCTTATACCTTCACCGAATCCTCAAGAAGACATCCTATGAACTCCTAACCGGTAAAAAGCCAAATATTTCATATTTTAGAGTTTTTGGTAGCAAATGCTTTATTCTTGTTAAGAGAGGTAGAAAATCTAAATTTGCTCCTAAAACTGTAGAAGGCTTTTTACTAGGATATGACTCAAACACAAGGGCATATAGAGTCTTTAACAAGTCCTCAGGACTTGTTGAAGTTTCTTGTGACGTTGTGTTTGATGAGACTAACGGCTCTCAAGTAGAGCAAGTTGATCTTGATGAGATAGGTGAAGAACAGGCTCCATGCATAGCGCTAAGGAACATGTCCATTGGGGATGTGTGTCCTAAGGAATCCGAAGAGCCTCCACATGCACAAGATCAACCATCCTCCTCCATGCAAGCATCTCCACCAACTCAAATTGAGGATGAGGCTCAAGACGTTGAACAAGAAGATCAAGAAGATGAGCCACCTCAAAATGACGGCAACGATCAAGGGGGAGATGCAAATGATGAAGACAAGGAGGATGAACAACCAAGGCCGCCACACCCAAGAGTCCACCAAGCAATACAACAAGATCACCCCGTCGACACCATCCTCGGCGACATTCATAAGGGGGTAACTACTCGATATCGTGTTGCACATGTTTGTGAACATTACTCTTTTGTTTCCTCTATTGAGCCACACAGGGTAGAGGAAGCACTTCAAGATTCGGATTGGGTGATGGCGATGCAAGAGGAGCTCAACAATTTCACAAGGAATGAGGTATGGCATTTAGTTCCACGTCCTAATCAAAATGTTGTAGGAACCAAGTGGGTCTTCCGCAACAAGCAAGATGAGCATGGTGTGGTGACAAGGAACAAAGCTCGACTCGTGGCCAAGGGTTATTCACAAGTCGAAGGTTTGGATTTTGGTGAAACCTATGCACCGGTAGCTAGGCTTGAGTCAATTCGCATATTATTAGCCTATGCTACTTACCATGGCTTCAAGCTTTATCAAATGGACGTGAAGAGTGCCTTCCTCAATGGACCAATCAAGGAGGAGGTCTATGTTGAGCAACCTCCCGGCTTTGAAGACAGTAAGTACCCTAACCATGTTTATAGGCTCTCTAAGGCGCTTTATGGGCTCAAGCAAGCCCCAAGAGCATGGTATGAATGCCTTAGAGATTTCCTTATTGCAAATGGCTTCAAAGTCGGCAAAGCCGATCCTACTTTATTCACCAAAACACTTGATAATGATTTGTTTGTATGCCAAATTTATGTTGATGATATTATATTTGGGTCTACTAACGAATCTACATGTGAAGAATTTAGTAGGATCATGACAAAGAAATTCGAGATGTCTATGATGGGGGAGTTGAAGTATTTCCTAGGATTTCAAGTCAAACAACTCCAAGAGGGCACATTCATTTGCCAAACAAAGTATACTCAAGACATCCTAAGCAAGTTTGGAATGAAGGATGCCAAGCCCATCAAGACTCCCATGGGAACAAATGGGCATCTCGACCTCGACACGGGAGGTAAGTCCGTGGATCAAAAGGTATACCGGTCGATGATTGGTTCATTGCTTTATTTATGTGCATCTCGACCGGACATTATGCTTTCCGTATGCATGTGTGCAAGATTCCAAGCCGACCCTAAGGAATCACACCTTACGGCCGTAAAACGAATCTTGAGATATTTGGCTTATACTCCTAAGTTTGGGCTTTGGTACCCTCGGGGATCCACTTTTGATTTGATTGGTTATTCGGATGCCGATTGGGCAGGGTGTAAGATTAATAGGAAGAGCACATCGGGGACTTGCCAGTTCTTGGGAAGATCCTTGGTGTCATGGGCTTCAAAGAAGCAAAATTCGGTCGCTCTTTCTACCGCCGAAGCCAAGTATATTGCCGCAGGCCATTGTTGCGCGCAATTACTTTGGATGAGGCAAACCCTGTGGGACTACGGTTACAAATTAACCAAAGTTCCTCTTCTATGTGATAATGAGAGTGCAATCCGCATGGCGGATAATCCCGTTGAGCATAGCCGCACTAAACACATAGCCATTCGGTATCATTTTCTTCGGGATCACCAACAAAAGGGGGATATCGAGATTTCATACATTAATACTAAAGATCAATTAGCCGATATCTTTACCAAGCCACTTGATGAACAATCTTTTACCCGACTTAGGCATGAGCTTAATATTCTTGATTCTAGGAATTTCTTTTGCTAGACTTGCACTCATAGCTCATAAGAATACCTTTGATCATGTCTCTTTTATATGCTATGACTAATGTGTTTTCAAGTATATTCCAAACCAAGTCATAGATATATTGAAAGGGAATTGGAGTCTTCGGCGAAGACAAAGGCTTCCACTCCGCTCTACTACTCATCCTTCGCCGTCGCTCCGCATCACTCTCCAACGTTGGTATAATCTTCACTCATTTATTTTATGACCAAAGGAGGAGAAAGTACTTAAAAAGGGCTTATGTCTCACTCAAAGTATCCGTTTTTGGCGATTCATGCCAAAGGGGGAGAAAGTATGAGCCCAAAGCAAAAGGACCGCACCACCACCTAAGTTTTAAAATTTTGGAGATTTTCAATTGGTCAATTTCAAAATTGGTATCTTATTATGTTCTAAAGGGGGAGGAAGTAGTATTTCAAAAATGATAAATCAAATCCCTCTTGAACACTAAGAGGAGGATCTCATTTAGGGGGAGTTTTGTTTAGTCAAAGGAAAAGCATTTGGAACAAAGGAAGAAACTTTCAAAACTTGAAAATGCTTTGCAAAATCTTGTTCACTTACCTTTGACTATCTTGCAAAAGGACTTTGAAAAATTTACAAAGAGTTTGCAAAAACAAAACATGTGGTGCAAATGTGGTCCAATATGTCAAAAACAAAGAAAACAATCCATGCGCATCATGTAAGCATTTATATTGGCTCAATTCCAAGCAACCTTTGCACTTACATTATACAAACTAGTTCAATTATGCACTTCTATATTTGCTTTGGTTTGTGTTGGCATCAATCACCAAAAAGGGGGAGATTAAAAGGGAATTAGGCTTACACCTAGTTCCTAAATAATTTTGGTGGTTGAATTGCCCAACACAAATATTGAACTAACTAGTTTGCTCTAGTGTATAAGTTATACAGGTGCAAAAAGGTTCACACTCAGCCAATAAAAAGATCAAGTTTTGGATTCAACAAAGGAGCAAAGGGGCAACCGAAGGCACCTCTGGCTGGAGGCACCGGACTGTCCGGTGTACACCGGACAGTGTCCGGTGCGCCCAGAGGACTCCAACTCGAACTTGCCACCTTCGGGAATTTCTCAGGCCGCTTCGCTATAATTCACCGGACTGTCCGGTGTACACCGGACAGTGTCCGGTGCTCCAAGGAAGCGCGGCCTCCTCAACTCGCCAGCCTCGGGTTCGCGAGGCAGCCGCTCCGCTATAATTCACCGGACATGTCCGGTGTACCAGCGGGGCAACGGCTATTTCGGCGCCAACGGCTACCTGCGGCGCATTTAATGCGCGCTCTGCGCGCGCAGTCGTCAGGCGCGCCCATACCGGCGCACCGGACAATGAACAGTTGTTGTCCGGTGTGCACCGGACACCCAGGCGGGCCCAGAAGTCAGAAGCTCCAACGGTCAGAATCCAACGGCATTGATGACGTGGCGGGGGCACCGGACATGTCCGGTGTGCACCGGACTGTCCGGTGCGCCATCGAACAGACAGCCTCCCAACGGCCACTTTTGGTGGTTGGGGCTATAAATACCCCAACCACCCCACCATTCATTGCATCCAAGTTTTCCAACTTCCAACCACTTACAAGAGCTAGGCATTAAATTCTAGACACACCAAAGAGATCAAATCCTCTCCAATTCCACTCAAGCCTTTAGTGACTAGCGAGAGAGATTTGCCGTGTTCTTTTGAGCTCTTGCGCTTGGATCGCTTTCTTTCTTTCTCACTTGTTCTTGTGATCAAAACTCAATTGTAACCAAGGCAAGAGGCACCAATTGTGTGGTGGCCCTTGCGGGGAAGTTTTGTTCCCGTTTGATTGAGAAGAAGAAAAGCTCACTCGGTCCAAGGGACCGTTTGAGAGAGGGAAGGGTTGAAAGAGACCCGGCCTTTGTGGCCTCCTCAACGGGGAGTAGGTTTGAGAGAACCGAACCTCGGTAAAACAAATCCGCGTGTCTCACTTCATTATTTGCTTGCGATTTGTTTTGCGCCCTCTCTCGCGGACTCTATTTTATTTCTAACGCTAACCCGGCTTGTAGTTGTGATTATTTTTGAGATTTTCAGTTTCGCCCTATTCACCCCCCTCTAGGCGACTTTCAAAGACCCCTACCAACTTTAGGAAGGAGATCCTCACCTTTGAGGTGTTAGGGTTCCAAGGCACCTACCACATCGTGCTTAGGAGGCCATGCTACGCCAAGTTCATGTTCGTCCCAAACTACACCTATGTGAAGCTAAAGATGCCCGGACCAGCAGGTATCATCATCGTCGATCCAACGTACCGCCACGCCTACGAGTGTGACGTTGAGTGCGTCGAGTACGTCGAAGCTCTAATGGATTCTGAGGCGCTCATCACCAATTTGGAGAACCTCGCCGGGGAGGTCCCCGACCCCAAAAAGCACGCTGACAGCTTTCAAGCCGGTGGAAGCAACGAAAACCATCCTGCTCGACCCCAACGACTTTGGTGAGAAGGCACTGCGGATCAGCTCCCGACTCGAGCCCAAATAGGAAGCAGTGCTCATCAACTTCCTCCGCGCAAATGCTGAAATATTTGCATGGAGCCCCTCAGACATGCTGGGCATTCCAAGGGAGGTCGCCGAGCACTCCTTGGACATCCGCGCCGGCTCCAGACCAGTGAGGCAGCACCTGGGTCGGTTCGACGAAGAGAAGCGTAGAGTCATCGGGGAGGAGGTACACAAGATTTTGGCAGCTGGATTCATCAAAGAAGTGTTCCATCCTGAGTGGTTAGCTAGCCCCGTACTAGTCAAGAAAAGGGGGGAGTGGAGGATATGTGTAGACTACACTGGTTTAAATAAAGCATCTCTAAAAGTTCCCTACCCCCTGCCTCGGATCGACCAGATCGTTGACTCCACCGCGGGATGCGAAACTCTGTCCTTCCTCGGTGCCTACTCGGGCTACCACTAGATCCGGATGAAAGAGTCCTACCAGCTTGTGACCTCTTTCATCACCCCACAGGGCATGTGTTGTTACACAACCATGCCCTTTGGGTTACGCAACGCCGACACTACATATCAGCGTTGCATGAACCATGTGTTTGGCGACCACATTGGCGCGACGGTTACGGATGAAAAGATATGTTTTTCTGAAGTTTTAAGTGATTAACTATGAAGACTATGTTTCTATGTTGCTTAGTATAAATCATGTGATAAAAATATAACTAAGTTTATTTAACTTTTAATCTAGACTAAATCATATTTTAGTCAAATTATAGATGATCCAAATTAAAGTACTATATTAACTTGAATTAAACAAGTTAATCCAATAAGCATAGGTTAAACAAATTAGTTACTTATTTTTGAAAACATGCTAGATGATAAGGTTAATAAAGAGTAGGTAATATTAACATGAGTCTAACGCAACTTGAATAGATTAAATCGGAAATAAGATGCAAACATTATGGACTATTAAGTTTTAGGGTACTTCAATGGTCATTTTGCACTAAAATGGGTTATAGGGACTTTATCGCAAATATCAGGGACCCTGCTGTATTTACTTTACACAGACACAGGATGGCGGGTTGATGATTCAATTTTCCGGGGTCTCTTTAGCAAAAATCATGAGCCGAAGAGGTACGCAGCCACCCCTGCCGTTGGATCTCACACTAGCGGCTCAGATTAAGTCCTAGACCTTCTGAAACGGTATGCGCCATTGGCCTTTGGATCTAAGATCCATGGCCCGCAATCACCGCTGCCAGGACCCCCTTTGATCCGTTCGTTCGCCAATATGAGGCTTAGATTTAAATGCCAAAACAACATCTTGCATCTAATCTCGGTCGTCCACTGACTAACCAACGGTCGATAGCTCGTCTTCCCCTGGTGCCAAGGTGCAGCGGCGCCACCTACCGCCCACAGCGGCTTCTCACCGGCGCAAAGGCGCCCGGCGAAACCAATGCCCCAATCCTTTGATTCAAACACCCTAATTGATGCAGAGATGAACGCGAATCCAGAGAAGGGAGTCTCACCGGAGTTGGCGCGACGACGACCACTGGCCATGACATGGCTTGGCTCCGCGGCAAGGAAACAGTCGCAACAAGAGAATCTGGTGTGACCGCCCAGGCTTCGAGAATAGGAAGGCCACAAGCACATTCGGGAGACCCCCGCAATCCTCCCAAGCCTCCTGCCAAGGACGAGCGTGACATTAGCCATAGGCCAACGACGGCGCTCCACACCCCGCTCTCAAGCTTTTACCTGCAGGTAGCACTCGATTTCCTAGGGGTCCTGTTTAACTTATGGATTGGTGAGTCCATGGGGCTGTGGGGGGCTCGGGATTTATACCCAAGCCGCGGCGAGTCCGTGCCCAGGGTGCCATCGTCGTGCGAAGATCTCGT
This sequence comes from Zea luxurians, assembly GCA_029449295.1. Taxonomy (NCBI): domain Eukaryota; kingdom Viridiplantae; phylum Streptophyta; class Magnoliopsida; order Poales; family Poaceae; genus Zea; species Zea luxurians. The sequence goes on from JAOPSE010000015.1 coordinate 24,276,426, forward strand.
GCGTGTTGTTTGTGACGGAGGAGATGATACTGCCCACTCGGCCCCGCCTGCAAGCGGCTGAGAAAGGAGATGTGTAGCTGACGCGTGGGACCCAACTGTTGGCATGCTTTGCCTTGCTTGGCTGATGGCATAAAAGTGAGATGGGCTGGCTGCGAGAGGAAATTCAGCCCAAGCGGACCACGCAAGAGAAGAGGTGAGTGGGTCGGTCAGGTGAGGAGGTGGCCCAAAAGTAGTAAAGAATTTCATTTTTTATTTTCTTTTTCTTATTTCTATTTTCCTTTATGTGTTTAAATTCTAAATTCCAATTGAAATATGATTTGATTCTTAAATTTAAAATTATATGCAACACCCAAAATCCAGCATGAGATGCATGAACATATTTTTATGTATTTAATTTTAAGTATTGCCTTTAGATATATAATTTATACACCTAGAAATATTTATTAAAAATATCACCATATATAGTTTCATAAAGGGATAACTAGTTCATGTAGGAATCTTATTTTTTACAATGCCTTTATTAAAGGCAACCAAATTCCTAAAAAAGTATTTTAGTTCAAAACCATTGGAGCACTTTCCTAAATCCCAAAATAGGAATTTAGGGTGTTACAAATTCTACCCCCTTAAAAATAATCTCGTCCTCAAGATTACTAAGAAAGGGATGTAGACGGGCATTTTTTTTTTGCAAAATTCCAAGTTTCACATCTAGAAGAATTCAAATCTCATTGCAAAATATATGCACAATCAAGAATATCGGCATGATGCATAACTTTAAGATGAAAACACAGGTTCAAATAGACCTTATTACTATTCTAAAATAACAGAGAACTAGCTACTTCTTAAGGCACTATTCTGGTTTTATAAAGACTACCCCCTTAAGAGAGAATCTTGACCACCAGATTAGTATAGAGATAGAAGACTCTAAGTTTGCTGCTCATTATCTTCTCCACGGGCTTCTTCACTTTCAATCAGCACCTCTTCCTGGTCTTTGGGTTCTTCGGGTTCAGCTTCTGCTTGCACCTGGTTAACTTGCTCGCGATTGACGAATAAGGCCTGACTTTTACCCCCTAAGACTTGACCTTGCTTCATCAAAGCTGGAGTAGTGTAAGCAGCCTTGCTGGGGCAGTAGTTGGCATAATGTCCTTCCTGCCCATATTTAAAGCATGACTTGTTTGTGGATGCATTCGGAACAACTGGTCCCACTGGGGTGCATGCTTGAGTGGTAGATTGGGCCTGTTGAGATTGTTGTTCGGGACTGCCACAAGTTGGGGTACCATGTGATGATGCATAATAGGGACGAGTACTACTTCCAGCCTGTCCCTAGTTAGTAGCCTTCCTCTTCATCTCCCTAGCTCAACACGCTTGTGTTCCAGAGCTATGGCCTTGTCCATAAGTTTCTGGAAGGACAGAAATGAGTGGGATATCAGTTGGTATTGGAGTGGCCCAATCAATCCCTCCAAAAATAGTTCCTACCTTTTCTCGTCATCTTCTACTTCCTCAGGTGCATACCAGGATAGCTGGATATTCACTTACTGACATGCCTCCCTATTTAAGGGATAGAAACTCCTTCTTAATATTCATAAGACCAGCAGGAATGTGGTAGTTCCTGAAGTTGGTGGAGAATTCTGCCTAAGAAATTGTGTCAGCAGCAGCATGCGCGGCGCAGTATGCATTCCACCAGTCCGCAGCGGGCCCGGTGAGGTGACCCAATGCTATTCAGATATAATATTAATCCCAAAACCAGGTAGAGCAATAGCAAGTCTACCCAATAGTTCATTTGTTTGCAAGGTGTAGGGTGAACAAAACTAGGGTAACCTATTAGGACCCATCAAATTAATCTAAGCATGTCACAATGATTAATAGAAACATTATTATGCAAAGAAGAGTGATCAAGGGAACAACTTGCCTGTGACTTGAGATTCCAGGTACTTCAGCTAGGGATGAAAACAGTCGAAAATGATCGGAAGAAAGCTCAACCACTTTCACTTTCATATTATTTTTTTCGAAAACGATAGCAGTACAATATTTGACGGTAACGAAAACGGCGATCATATTTAACGATAACTAAAGGATCGAAGACGCATCGAAAGCGAGCGAAAACCATCAAAACGATATTTAAAAACGATAAACTCATAAACATGTCATGATAATATCTATAAATCTTGATCATATAACAATACTTACTATTACGACATAATCACAATACCTATATATTATATAGCATCCAAAAAAGTGAAATAGCCATAAGTCCATAAAACCGTAGCACAAACACAAGCACATATTGACATATACCATAAATATCATAGTCCATATTCCATAACCATAACTAGAAATAAAATGATACACTGCAAGTCCACAACCACAAGTGCCAAGACAATCCACAAAGACCACAAGTTCATCTCACCAAACCTCAAATGACATATGTGATAAGTTTCAGACTCTAGCACAGAAGCACTCACTCACTGACTCATTCAGACAACCAGAACTCAATGGCATACATTGATACATAGCATAGTGCATTGCAACAATACTTATAGCTGAATCTCTGGAATGTCGTCATCATCTTCCACCTGATCACGTCCCAATACTGAAAATTCATCCTAATTTTGAAACAAATATGTGTTACCACTCATATAATCCAAATCTGACACAAACATATAGCAGTTCTGAATATTAGCGGATAGCGGGCCCACATTTTATTACCTCAAACTCACTGGCCAAATTGTTCTTAATGGCGTCAAGAACCTTAAGGTCGATAGGCAGTGAAGAAATATTTCTAGAACTTGAAAATTAACAGGCAATGAATGAATAAAACTATAAAAGTACATTAAGAACGAAGAATCAGTTTACAACTTTTACCTTTTCTAGATGCAACTATCCAATCTTTAGTGCACACAAGTGCTTCTACAATGTCAGGATCAAGGCGGCTTCGATATGGATCGATAACACGACCACTGAAACTAAATGCCGACTCAGATGCAACCATTGAAACTTACATTGCCAACACATCACGAGCAAGTAGTGAGAGGATTGGATATTCGTCAGCTTGATTTTTCCACCATGCTAGGATATCAAATGCATTCAGGTTGGCTTTAGAAGTCTTTAATGGTGGTTGTGATAAATACCTATCTAATTCAGTTGATTCCACACCAGCACCACATGACTCATTGTCAAATAGATAGTTATCAAGCTCCTCATCCATGTTGTTCACAAACAGATTTAAAATTGGAGGTTCATATCCTTGATCGGTATTGTTCTTTGAAATAGGTGCAGCCGAAACATAGCATTGGAACAAGTTCTTTAGGACACCAATAAACTTGTCAATTTCAGACTGGTAGGTAATCCTATAGATCCTTTTCAAGTAAAATTCCACCATTTTTCTCTTGAACCTAGGATCAAGAACATTTGCTACAGCAAGAGCAATATTGGACTTCTTCCAATACTTATCAAACTTGAAAGTCATAGCATTTGCCATTTCACAAATAATATTATCACTACTATTGCACCAATCAGATAACAACAGCTTAACCTCACAAAAGCCTCTAAAAAACATATTGGCGGTTGGATATGTAGTACCGGAAAATATCTCAGTTAGTTCAAAGATTTTTTTCAAGAAAGGAATCAACATAGCAGCCTTGTCCCATTCATTAGGTGAAGGTGCAATACTACCATACCTACTGAAAGGGAAATGTGCCTTTGGGCAATTTCTATAAGTATTTTGGTGATTAGATGCCCAACACATTAATTGAGTACTTATGTGCGAGAAGTGCAAATCAGAGACAAAGGTATGTTTCTAGACTTGGTGAATTGTTTTATATACTAACATGGTTATCCAAGTGCTAGAAACAGTGACTAAAGAAGAAGAGAAGAAAAGGGAAAGAGATGGCTATGTGCAGCCAACACCAGCTCAGTCTGGCACACCAGACTGTTCGGTGGTGCACCGGACAGTGTCCGATGCGCCAACCTGGCCGGCGGTGAACTGGCTGCTCTCGGGAAAAAGCAGAGACGTACGACTATAATTTACCGAACTGTCCGGTGGTGCACCGGACTGTCCGGTGAGCCAACGGTCGCCAGCGCCAACGATTGGTCGCGCAATCCGCGGACGACGTGTGGCCCGCAGTAACGGTCGGTTGGGCACACCGGACTGTCCGGTGTGCATCTCCTTCCATATCTGGCGCATCCGACCGTTGGTCCTCGGGGTTGGTTGGGCACACCGGACTGTCCGGTGTGCACCGGACAGTGTCCGGTGCGCCAACCAACCCCGAGGACCAACGGTCGGATGCGCCAGATATGGAAGGAGATCACGCACTGGACAGCTACAGTGACTGTCCGGTGGTGCACCGGACTGTCCGGTGCACCACCCGATAGAAGGCAAGTTTAGCCTTCCAAGTTGGCCTCCAACGGCTCCTAGCTTCCTTAGGGCTATAAAAGGGACCCCCTAGGCATATGGAGGAAAACACCAAGCTTACAAGAAACAGCCTAAGACTCCTATACTTCGCTTTCATGCAATTGGATCATCGTTCTTGAGATTTGAGCACTATTCGAGTTGTAAACTCCTCGCGCTATGTTTGTGTGCTCACTGTCTCTCTTGTGTGCGTGGTTGTGTTGCGGACTTGAGTCTTGCTTGTGTTGCTCTTCCCAACCTTACTCTGTGCTTTCTTTGTGATCTCAATTGTAAGGGCGAGAGACTCCAAATTGTGGAGATTCCTCACAAACGGGAAGAATTCTCTAAAGGAAAAGACCGTGGTATTCAAGTTGATCATTGGATCACTTGAAAGGGGTTGAGTGCAACCCTCGTCCATTGGGACGCCACAACGTGGAAGTAGGCAAGTGTTACTTGGCCGAACCATGGGATAAAAATCACGTGTCTTGCTTATTGTGATTGCTTTGTTCTCACGAGCGCGTTCCTTCGCCACTTGATTTCACTAACACATTAATAATCAAGTTTGTGGCTATTTAATATTTAATTTTATAGGATCACCTATTCACCCCCCTCTAGGTGCTCTCAATTGGTATCGGAGCCATACTCTTCATCTAAGGGACTAACCGCCCGAAGAGATGGATCCTAAGGGAAAGGGGATTATTGGGGACTTGTTCTCAAATGCTATGAACTAAGAACAAGGCAACATAAAAGGGTTAATAGTTAGAACCCTTCGTCCTTCAAAGCATTATATCCCTTAGGATATAATGATCTTCAGATGAAGAGTGTGAAGGACATACCTTCGACATTTCAACACATATTAATGAAGGAAGAAGCATATAAAACATATAAATAATTATATGGCATCATTGATATCCTCAAATTATATTATTATGAACAAACATAAACAATATCGAATTACATTTATACCTTCGGCTTGACAGAAGGCAAAGATCCAAGCGTGACGTGTGAGCAAATACAAATTAGCGTGAACAGTACGAGGGTACTGTTCATCTATTTATAGGCACAGGGCGCAGCCTGTGAGATATTACATTCATGTCCTTTACAAAAGATTACAACTATGACACATGCTCTCATGGACTAATCAGTCATTTTATCTTTAAGTCGGTGCGACCCTTCATCTTAAGACATGTTACTGTGCCGAAGCTTCATGGATGGTGGCTTCGGTGCTGCTTTTGAGAGGATCTGCCGAAGGTATCTCCTCTTTCAGGATCTTCGGCGACGAAGCATACCCCCAACAGGGATGGTGGTCAACGATAAGGAGAAGGAGTCCCTCTTCAACGAGCCAAGAGACGACAAGCCCACTAACTCAGGCTCGAGTCACAAGAAGAGGGACGAGAAGAAGAAGAGACGCATCAAGAAGATCATTTACTACGACAGTGATGCATCATCTTCTTCACCAAGAGACGATGACGACGATGACTCTTCGTCGAAAAAGAAAACGGTTAATCAGAACTACTCTTTTGACTATTCTCGCATGCCATACAATTCAAATGCGCAGTTACTTTCAATTCCCCTTGGAAAACCTCCACACTTTGATGGAGAGGACTATTCGTTTTGGAGTCATAAAATGCGTAGTCATTTATTCTCTCTCCATCCTAGCATATGGGAAATTGTAGAAAATGGGATGCATTTTGATAGCACTGATAACCCTGTGATTATCAATGAACAAATCCATAAAAATACCCAAGCCACTACCGTTTTGCTGCATCTCTGTGCAGAGATGAATATAATAAGGTTAGCGGCTTGGATAATACCAAGAAAATCTAGGACACCCTCAAGATCTCACATGAGGGAAATGATGCCACAATGATCACCAAAATGGAACTGGTGGAAGGCGAGCTAGGGAGATTCGCCATGATCAGGGGATAAGAGCCAACACAAACCTACAACAGGCTCAAGACCCTTGTCAACAAGATTCGAAGCTATGGAAGCACAAGATGGACGGATCATGACGTCGTCCGACTCATGCTAAGGTCATTTACTGTAATTGACCCCCATCTTGTCAATCTTATTCGTGAAACTCTCAGGTACACAAAGATGACGCCCGAGGAAACCCTTGGAAAGTTTGTGAGCGGGCGCATGATGGTGAAGGAGGCACGATACGTGGATGATGCACTAAATGGTTCACTACCCGTCTACGAGCCACAGCCCGTTGCGCTCAAAGCAACAAGTAGCAGGGAGGCACTACCAAGCAAGGTGGCGCAAGTTGAGGCTGCCGGGCTAAATGAAGATGAGATGGCACTCATCATCAAACGCTTCAAGACCGCACTCAAAGGATGCAAAGAGTACTCCCCCAAGAATAAAACAAGGGGAAAGCGCTCCTGTTTCAAATACGGTAAGACCGGTCATTTCATAGCACAATGCCCCGATAACGATAATGACTAGGGACAAGAAAAGTATGGGAAGAAGGAGAAGAAGAAAAACTACAAGAAGGCGAAGAGCGAGGCACACCTTGGAAAGGAGTGGGATTCTGACTGCTCCTCATCTGATTCCGACGATGAAGGATTGGCTACCTCAGCCTTCGACAAGTCTTCGCTCTTCCCCAACGAACGCCACACTTGCCTCATGGCTAAGGAGAAGAAGGTTTATGCATCCAGGGGCTCAAGCTGGATTATCGATAGCGGATGCACGAACCACATCACAGGGGAGAAGAAAATGTTCACCTCCTATGTCAAGTACAAGGATTCCCAGGATTCGATCGTATTTGGAGATGGGAACCAAGGCAAGGTCAAAGGATTAGGAAAAATAGCCATTACATCTGAGCATTCTATCTCTAATGTGTTTTTAGTTGAATCGCTCGGATATAATCTGTTATCCGTGAGTCAATTGTGTAACATGGGTTATAATTGTCTATTCACAAATGTAGATGTATCTGTTTTTAGAAGAAGTGATGGTTCACTAGCTTTTAAGGGTATACTAGATGGCAAGCTCTACTTAGTTGACTTTTCGAAAGAGAATGCCGATCTAGATGCATGCTTAATGGCTAAGACTAATATGGGCTGGCTTTGGCATCGCCGTCTAGCACATGTTGGGATGAAGAACCTTCATAAACTTCTAAAAGGAGATCATGTGTTAGGACTAACTGATGTCTGCTTTGAGAAAGATAGACCTTGTGTAGCATGTCAGGCAGGGAAACAGGTGGGAAGTACTCATCACAGCAAGAATGTGATGACAACATCAAGACCACTAGAGCTTCTTCACATGGACCTCTTTGGACCCGTTGCTGTAACACCCAAATTTTGGATTGGGAATTGGTAGAAGAAATTTGAACAAAGTATCATAATATTTTGAAAATTGGGAAATAAGAAAAAAAGGAGAAAAATGTAACACCCAAAAATCTGAATTTGGGATTGGTAGAAGAAACTTGAACAAAATAGCATAATGTTTTGGAAATTGGGAAATAAAGAAAAAGATGAGAAAAGAATTTTTCTTTTAAGAAAAACCATTTATACATCTCATGAAATAAATAGAAAGGAGAATAAAAACTTAAGTTAGTAATATTAAAATAAGTATGGTTTATATTCACCCTTGGATTTCAAATGATACATTGGAAAAATCTGAAAACTAAAATAGAAGTATAAATTTGAATTAGGAATAGAAAATAGAAAATAAAAGAGAAGGGAAGAACTAAGAAAAACATTACATAAAATAAAATAAATATCCTTCACACTTATATTAAAAAAATTATACCTTTCAAACTGAGGACAAGTTATTCACAAAGTTTGAACTCAAACTTGAAATTCAAATTGGATTTGAAAATGGAGAAAAGAAAATAGAAAAGAAAAAGAAAAAGAATAAAAACCCCTAACTGGGCCAGCTACTGGAAATCGGCCCATTTGGAGATACCACCGCGCGGCCCACTTCTACTCCCTCCGCGCGCGCCCGGCAACTGACAGGTGGGGCCCGCTCATCTGTGACTCATTCATCACGCGCTCGCGCCCGCTCGGTGCCGACACAGTGGGCCCATTGGCCAGCCTCTCCCTCACGCGCCTGCTTTCGCTTGGAGTCGCTTACGTGTGGACCCCCCTCTGTCAGCCCGTTCTTCTCCCCGGTAACAGACCACGCGAACTCGCGCGCGCGGACTCCGTCCCCCGCACCTACCGCCGTGAACCGCGGAGCTCGGCCCTGCCCCGCTCGGACTCTCCCCCTTGACGCATAAGTAGCGGGCCCCTGGCCGAAAAGCATCCAGTCGAAGATTTCCCCTCTCCCCATCCGCACGTGCCTCGCCGAAGCTCTCCTCCGCCGAGGAACACCGTCCGTCGTGGCCGGGGGACTTCGCGCCGTACCTGCCGGTACTACTCCCTCCCCTTGCTTCGCCTCGATAAGTGGATGACGTCCGTGGCCGTGGTAGGGTGGATCGATCACTGTGGCCGCACCAATTCCTCGCCGTCGTTCAGCCAAGCCGCTCACCCGCGCCGCACCGTGGACAGCTTCAGCGGCCCCGCCATTCCTGGTAAGTGACCCCTGACCGGTTTCGCTTCTCGCTGAGCATCGCGTAGCTTCGTCCGATTAGGTTTTAGGGCTCTGCGTTGCCGACCACGTGAACGCCGGTGAGCTCCACCGCGGAGTTCCTGTGCGCCGTGTTCGGTCGACTGGGTGGGAGGAAGAAGGCCCCTGTGCCGTCAGTCTAGGGATGGGCGGCCACGATTAGATCTGGGGTAGGAATCACTGTGGGCCGTAGATCAAGGAAGGGGCGGCGCGGATTAAATCCTGCGTACCGGTTCGGCCAAGTCGATAGTTACCGTTGATCCTTGATCGGATGGCTGGGAGATCACATAGTCCAGGATCTTTTATGGGCCGTCGGATTTAGATCCGAGGGCTACAATTGCGTACCGGTTCAGAGGAGAATCAATCTAATCTGGGCCGTCCGTAGCAGATCGAGTGGATGAGAGTTAACCGTACCCCTTCGGCCGGGCTGTTTTGCATAAGAGCCCTCGGGTTTTAATGAAATCAACCCGCCGTCCTATGCGACTGTGCGCTGTGTCTCTGTAGATTTACACCGAGCCCCCTGGGTTTCTCTGGATTTGAGGCCCAGTCCAGACCTCGTTTAAATTGATTAAATGAATTAGAAATTAGATTTTTAATACAAAAATAATTGCTAAAACTTAGATAATTCATAGAAAATCCATTTTAGCTCCAAATTGAGTCATTCCAATTCCTAAAATTTTGTAATAATATTCTCTACCATTTAGAACCACTGTTTTGACATGAACTCTGTCAGAAAATTTATTTATCAATTAATCATATTATAATCACCTTAAATCTTAGGAAAATCATAACTTGAATTCTGCAACTCCAAAATTAATAATTCTTTTTCCTGTGATCTTATTTTAATATGTAGATTATTAATAAGTATTTTGCATATATGTTTGGTGTAATGATAATTTTGCCTATACTATGTATGTTTGTATTGCTACGACTAGCAGTGAGGTCACGAGGATCTGAAGAATCATCCTGGTACCTGGATTCTCAAGGCCCAGGCAAGTTGTGCCCTTGATCACTTCTTTTACCCACTCATGTTCTAATTAATCATAATGATCTGCATAGGTTAATTTTGATGGGACCCAATAGGTTACCCTAGTTTGTCTATCTTTATACCTTGTTTACCACTGAACTTTCTGGGTAGTACTTGCTAGTGCTATATGTGGTTTTGGGTATGGAGATACACTATTCATGATTACACTTTTGTTATCAGTTGTTATTTATTGTTCATGATAAGATCATTATGTTAATTGGAACATGGAGAACCACCCGGGAAAACAGTGCTACCACAAGGGTAGTATGGGATGCCCTTGGCTGATTAATTAGGAAAGCTAGTGGAAGACTACCTTACCCGAAAGGGGCAAGGGCAGTAGGGGAGAGGTCAGTGCGGGGAGGCCCTCGGGAGGATTTTGCTGCGATGGCGGTCCTGCAAGGGATCCCTGTACTGGATCTTCCTATAAACTGTAGCGGGTTTTCGGAAGCTAGTGGAACTTTGTAAAGGCCTCGTAGTGCTACCCTGCCTCACTTCCTTGGTAGAGGTGTATGGGATTCATGACCCCTTGGCAGATGGGTAACACGACTTGTGGGTAAAGATGCGCAACCTCTGCAGAGTGTAAAACTGGTATACTAGCCGTGCTCACGGTCATGAGCAGCTCGGACCCTCACATGATTAAATTATGGAACTAAATTCAATTTGTCATATGCATTGCATTGCAGGTGGTGTTGTTACTTCTGTTCAACTATTTAATTGGGTTGGTATTTACTTATACTTAGTAATTGCTAATAAAATTTTGACCAACTTTAAAAGCAATGCTCAGCTCTAACCATCTTCTTTGGTAAGCCTTACACTTTATGAGCTCCCACCTTTGGTGAGTTCATGCACATTATTCCCCACAACTTGTTGAGCGATGAACGTATGTGAGCTCACTCTTGCTGTCTCACATACACCACAGGTCAAGACCAGGTACTGCAGGATGATGCTCATGGAGGATGCTGTGATGAGTTCGTGAGAGGTCTAGGTCGTCGTCTCCCAGTCAACTTTTGGGTTGCTGGACCGTTGTCTCCTTATAATGTAATTATTTATTTTGTATAGAACTCCTGTTATATATAAAGTTGTGACATTCGATCCTGTGCCACTATACATCATATGTATGAGACTTGGTCCCAGCATACCTGGTGTTTTAACCCCGGGTTTTGGACCCCTAAAATCCGGGTGTTACAGAAGTGGTATCAGAGGAATGTTGACTGTAGGACGAAACCTAGTTAGAACTGGACAACCATTCTTTACTTACCTTACTCTGATTCTTTTCTAAACTTATCTTAATCTTTTCTCATCTATTTCCGCTCTACTCTGATTAATCTTACCTTTTCATACTAAAGACAAATGTGGATTTCACATTTTGAAATCCAGTGCCTAAAGTGACTTTAGGAATAGGAGACCTAATCCTAGGAACAAAAACAAAACTATTTTTATCTACGTACTTGAATGTTTGTTCTTATGATATTTGCCTGATTTGGATCTTTGATTGAGTGTGATGGGTTGTGGAGTAATGTCCACAATTACATCTGCATATACACATAGGTATTAAAATATATTTATAAAATAACTAGACAACCTAGATTATCCCCATTGGAACTTATCTAGCTTAAGAGATTTATCTTATCCTAAAAGGTCTCATTCTAACCAATTCATCTTATCTTAAAAGATTCTATCCTACACTCATAGATCTATCTTATCTCAAAAGGTCTTAACTTATCCTAATGTATATAGATCCATCTTATCTTAAGAGGTTTTTCTCTTATCTTAATAGATTTATCTTATCTTGTAGGATTCACCTTATCCTAACCACTTTACTTATCCCATCCTAATAAATCTAACTGACCCCAGAAGATTCTATCTTATCTTTATGGATCCATCTTATCCTAATAAACATACTCATCCACCCTAGTTTATCAACCATGATCTAATGCAAATTAATTAGACCTTATCTAGTTAAACTAGTCATACCAGTCTAATTTAGGTCTCATCTAACATGATCTAATCTAAAGTGACTTATCAAACATGTTAGATAACACTGATGAAATAAGTTTAGACTCTACCCCTATAAAACAGGTCTTAACATAGTTCACCCTGCACTAAATTAAGAATGACAGATCGACTTGGCCATATGCAACTACCTTAACCATCTGATAGTTGCATAACCTCTCAATTATAACCTAGCAAGAGATTCTATTTTATCATAACATATCAAATTAATCTTAAAACATCCTAACATATCTTAATAATACATATTCTACCCTGTTGGACCTATCTAAGCCTAAACTAGTCCAATCTAGTCATATCCAATTTAATCTAGATCTTATCCTACCTAATGTGACCTGATCTATTGTGGTCTAATGTTATCTAACTTAATGTGGTCCACTTAAACAGATTAATGACACTAGTAGAAGAGATTAAACCCCACTAGCCATGTATTAACTTATCTTAGCACATTGGATCAACTCAACTATGAGCTAACCCAACCCATAGAACCCAGATGAATAGTATGACCTTTCTATTCCCACCTAACATCAAACAAACTTTTAACCTACATCTTGTAGTCTATCTCACCCATGTATATCTCTCATCTTGACAGATTCTATCTTACCCTTGGATAATCACCTTATATGATTGGTTACCCCAATCTGGACATAAATTAAGCCCTACCAAAGAATCTATAGATTTTAACCAACTACTAGCTTATCCATTCCGCTTAGTAATTTCCTTTGCAAAACTATTACCACATGCTTCTAACTTTCATGGTCAATACCAGGAAAGGAAAGATTATCACTTAACGACAAAACAGAAAAATGAGTCCTCCAAATCCTCCACCTGTTGAAATCAATCAAGTGGTTGCTACCCAAAGACTGGTAATACAACAATTAACAGAAATGGTGACCGAGATGCAGAATCAGATAAGGCAACAACGCGAGGAAATACGTCAGGCCCGTCAAGAAATAAGGCAAGCACGGTTGGAGAGACAACAACAACAACAACCCCCACCACCACCAGCTTCACCAAGCTACATAGATATAGATTATGATGATTTGTAGATCTAGGTGTTACTTTAGTAATATGATAATATTTTAGAAGAAATAATAAAGGTCTATTGACCCAATGTTTTGTTAAAGAATTATACCTCATGCTGAGATCTCTTTGTTTGTGCATATGAGTATGCATCCTTTTTCTTACAAATCTCGGGGACGAGATTATTTTTAAGGGGGGTAGGATTTGTAACACCCAAAAATCTGAATTTGGGATTGGTAGAAGAAACTTGAACAAAATAGCATAATGTTTTGGAAATTGGGAAATAAAGAAAAAGATGAGAAAAGAATTTTTCTTTTAAGAAAAACCATTTATACATCTCATGAAATAAATAGAAAGGAGAATAAAAACTTAAGTTAGTAATATTAAAATAAGTATGGTTTATATTCACCCTTGGATTTCAAATGATACATTGGAAAAATCTGAAAACTAAAATAGAAGTATAAATTTGAATTAGGAATAGAAAATAGAAAATAAAAGAGAAGGGAAGAACTAAGAAAAACATTACATAAAATAAAATAAATATCCTTCACACTTATATTAAAAAAATTATACCTTTCAAACTGAGGACAAGTTATTCACAAAGTTTGAACTCAAACTTGAAATTCAAATTGGATTTGAAAATGGAGAAAAGAAAATAGAAAAGAAAAAGAAAAAGAATAAAAACCCCTAACTGGGCCAGCTACTGGAAATCGGCCCATTTGGAGATACCACCGCGCGGCCCACTTCTACTCCCTCCGCGCGCGCCCGGCAACTGACAGGTGGGGCCCGCTCATCTGTGACTCATTCATCACGCGCTCGCGCCCGCTCGGTGCCGACACAGTGGGCCCATTGGCCAGCCTCTCCCTCACGCGCCTGCTTTCGCTTGGAGTCGCTTACGTGTGGACCCCCCTCTGTCAGCCCGTTCTTCTCCCCGGTAACAGACCACGCGAACTCGCGCGCGCGGACTCCGTCCCCCGCACCTACCGCCGTGAACCGCGGAGCTCGGCCCTGCCCCGCTCGGACTCTCCCCCTTGACGCATAAGTAGCGGGCCCCTGGCCGAAAAGCATCCAGTCGAAGATTTCCCCTCTCCCCATCCGCACGTGCCTCGCCGAAGCTCTCCTCCGCCGAGGAACACCGTCCGTCGTGGCCGGGGGACTTCGCGCCGTACCTGCCGGTACTACTCCCTCCCCTTGCTTCGCCTCGATAAGTGGATGACGTCCGTGGCCGTGGTAGGGTGGATCGATCACTGTGGCCGCACCAATTCCTCGCCGTCGTTCAGCCAAGCCGCTCACCCGCGCCGCACCGTGGACAGCTTCAGCGGCCCCGCCATTCCTGGTAAGTGACCCCTGACCGGTTTCGCTTCTCGCTGAGCATCGCGTAGCTTCGTCCGATTAGGTTTTAGGGCTCTGCGTTGCCGACCACGTGAACGCCGGTGAGCTCCACCGCGGAGTTCCTGTGCGCCGTGTTCGGTCGACTGGGTGGGAGGAAGAAGGCCCCTGTGCCGTCAGTCTAGGGATGGGCGGCCACGATTAGATCTGGGGTAGGAATCACTGTGGGCCGTAGATCAAGGAAGGGGCGGCGCGGATTAAATCCTGCGTACCGGTTCGGCCAAGTCGATAGTTACCGTTGATCCTTGATCGGATGGCTGGGAGATCACATAGTCCAGGATCTTTTATGGGCCGTCGGATTTAGATCCGAGGGCTACAATTGCGTACCGGTTCAGAGGAGAATCAATCTAATCTGGGCCGTCCGTAGCAGATCGAGTGGATGAGAGTTAACCGTACCCCTTCGGCCGGGCTGTTTTGCATAAGAGCCCTCGGGTTTTAATGAAATCAACCCGCCGTCCTATGCGACTATGCGCTGTGTCTCTGTAGATTTACACCGAGCCCCCTGGGTTTCTCTGGATTTGAGGCCCAGTCCAGACCTCGTTTAAATTGATTAAATGAATTAGAAATTAGATTTTTAATACAAAAATAATTGCTAAAACTTAGATAATTCATAGGAAATCCATTTTAGCTCCAAATTGAGTCATTCCAATTCCTAAAATTTTGTAATAATATTCTCTACCATTTAGAACCACTGTTTTGACATGAACTCTGTCAGAAAATTTATTTATCAATTAATCATATTATAATCACCTTAAATCTTAGGAAAATCATAACTTGAATTCTGCAACTCCAAAATTAATAATTCTTTTTCCTGTGATCTTATTTTAATATGTAGATTATTAATAAGTATTTTGCATATATGTTTGGTGTAATGATAATTTTGCCTATACTATGTATGTTTGTATTGCTACGACTAGCAGTGAGGTCACGAGGATCTGAAGAATCATCCTGGTACCTGGATTCTCAAGGCCCAGGCAAGTTGTGCCCTTGATCACTTCTTTTACCCACTCATGTTCTAATTAATCATAATGATCTGCATAGGTTAATTTTGATGGGACCCAATAGGTTACCCTAGTTTGTCTATCTTTATACCTTGTTTACCACTGAACTTTCTGGGTAGTACTTGCTAGTGCTATATGTGGTTTTGGGTATGGAGATACACTATTCATGATTACACTTTTGTTATCAGTTGTTATTTATTGTTCATGATAAGATCATTATGTTAATTGGAACATGGAGAACCACCCGGGAAAACAGTGCTACCACAAGGGTAGTATGGGATGCCCTTGGCTGATTAATTAGGAAAGCTAGTGGAAGACTACCTTACCCGAAAGGGGCAAGGGCAGTAGGGGAGAGGTCAGTGCGGGGAGGCCCTCGGGAGGATTTTGCTGCGATGGCGGTCCTGCAAGGGATCCCTGTACTGGATCTTCCTATAAACTGTAGCGGGTTTTCGGAAGCTAGTGGAACTTTGTAAAGGCCTCGTAGTGCTACCCTGCCTCACTTCCTTGGTAGAGGTGTATGGGATTCATGACCCCTTGGCAGATGGGTAACACGACTTGTGGGTAAAGATGCGCAACCTCTGCAGAGTGTAAAACTGGTATACTAGCCGTGCTCACGGTCATGAGCAGCTCGGACCCTCACATGATTAAATTATGGAACTAAATTCAATTTGTCATATGCATTGCATTGCAGGTGGTGTTGTTACTTCTGTTCAACTATTTAATTGGGTTGGTATTTACTTATACTTAGTAATTGCTAATAAAATTTTGACCAACTTTAAAAGCAATGCTCAGCTCTAACCATCTTCTTTGGTAAGCCTTACACTTTATGAGCTCCCACCTTTGGTGAGTTCATGCACATTATTCCCCACAACTTGTTGAGCGATGAACGTATGTGAGCTCACTCTTGCTGTCTCACATACACCACAGGTCAAGACCAGGTACTGCAGGATGATGCTCATGGAGGATGCTGTGATGAGTTCGTGAGAGGTCTAGGTCGTCGTCTCCCAGTCAACTTTTGGGTTGCTGGACCGTTGTCTCCTTATAATGTAATTATTTATTTTGTATAGAACTCCTGTTATATATAAAGTTGTGACATTCGATCCTGTGCCACTATACATCATATGTATGAGACTTGGTCCCAGCATACCTGGTGTTTTAACCCCGGGTTTTGGACCCCTAAAATCCGGGTGTTACAAAAAAGGATTTTTCTTTTAAAAGGAAACCATTTATACATCCCATGAGATAAATAACCAGGAGAATAAAACTTAAATTAGTAATATTAAAATAGTATGGTTTATATTCACCCTTGGGATTCAATTGATACATTTGAAAAATCTGAAAACTAAAATAGAAGTATAAATTTTAATTTGGAATAGAAAATAGAGAAAAATAAAAGAGAAGGGAAGAACTAAGAAAAATACTACATAAAATAAAATAAAATCAGAATAAACATCCTTCACACTTATACTATTCAAACTGAGGACAAGTTAGTCATAAAAGTTTGAATTTAAACTTGAATTCAAATTGGATTTTAAAATGGAGAAAAGAAAATAGGAAATAAAAAGAAAAGGAACACTATGCCTTCATGGGCCGGCCAGAACCATTTCGGCCCACCTAAGGAACTTCACTGCGCAGCCCGAAGCCCTCCCTGCGGTGCCGACATGTGGGTCCCACGTGCAGCCTCTCACGCGCTCGTCTGCGTTTTCCCTCTCTCTCGCTGACGACGCGGGGCCCTCACGTCTGCCTCTCCCTCACGCGCGCTCGCCTTTCCCTCACTGCCAGCCGGGCCCGCTGGTCCGTCACCCTGCGCGCCCATCACCGACAGCTCGACCCCACCTCGTCAGTTCGTCGTCTCCAACGAACTCGCCGTAACGAACGCGCGCGACTTCCCCGCCGGGAACCTAGCGCCTCCTCCTCGCTCGGACTTTGCTCCGGGTATAAAAGCTCACCAAGCTCGCCTCCTCCTCTATTCCATCGCCGAGCACCGACCCGAGCTTCACCGCCGTTCCCTGGCAGCGCCATAACCCGATCCGCCGCCGCTGCCGAGGACCCCCTTTCTACACCGCCGCGCCGGGACTCGTGAGGGGCCTGGGCGGATCACCGTGGTGCGTGGGTTGCTGCTGCGGCGAAATCGCGTCAGCGGAGGCAGGGAGGATCAACCGAATTCCTCGTCGGAGCTATAATCTCGCCGCGGATCCGCCCGTACCGTGGCCAGTGGCCACCGCCTACTTCAACGCCGGTATGATGTACCTCAATCAGTTCGCTATGTACTCCTGTTCGCGTAGCACTAGTCGGGGTAGGAAATGGACCTCCGCCGCGCCGGATGGCCGATCTCCGGTGAGAACGCCGCCGTCGGCCTGAGCGGCGCCGCCGCGCGAGTCTGCCCAGTTGGGGGCGATTCTCGGACCGTCCGATCGCCTTTAGACGGCTGTGATTAGATTAGGGAGATACCCCTTCGCTGGGCCGATCTGGACCGTAGGACTCAATCGGAGGGCTGCGGCGTGATCTCGGCTTCATTAAATCTGGGCCGTTGATCGCCGATCGAACGGCTGTCATCGCGTACCGGTTCGATATATGTTAGATCTAATCTGAGCCATCCAAATCGGATCCAACGGCTCATCTCCACCGATACCCCTTCGGCCGGGGTATTTTTCTAAAGAGCCCTCGGGTTTTAATGAAATCAACCCGCCGTCCACAGATCCTGTGCGCTGTGTCTCGGGTAAATTGCCCCGAGCCCCCTGGGTTTCTCTGGAATTGAGGCCCAGTCCAGTACAGTTATAAATTGATTAAATGATTAGGAAATTGAATTTTTAATACAAAAATAATTCCTAGAACTTAATTAATTCATAACTAATTCATTTTAGCTCCAAATTGAGTCATTCCAATTCCTAAAATTTTGTAATAATATTCTCTACCATTTAGAATCACTGTTTTGACATGAACTCTGTCAGAAAATTTATTTATCATTTAATCATATTTTAAATCACATTAAACCTTAGGAAAATCATAACTTGAATTCTACAACTCAAAAATTAATGAATCCTGTTCCTATGATCTTATCTTAATATGTATATTAATAATGTGTATTTTGTTTGGTGTAATGTTAATCTTGCCTATACACTGTTTGTTTGTATTGCTACGACTAGTGCGAGGTCACGAGTCATCTGAGGATCATCCTGGTACCTGGAATCTCAAGGCCCAGGCAAGTTGTGCCCTTGATCACTTCTTTTACCCAGCCATGTTCTGATTAATTATAATGATCTGCATAGGTTAATTTTGATGGGACCCAACAGGTTACCCTAGTTTGATTATCTTTATACCTTGTTTACCACTGAACTTTCTGGGTAGTACTTGCTAGTGCTATATGTGGTTTTGGGTATGGAGATACATTATTCATGATCACACTTTTATTATCAGTTGTTATTTATGGTTCATGATAAGATCATTATGTTAATTAGAACATGGAGCGACCACCCGGGAAAACAGTGCTACCACAAGGGTAGTATGGGATGCCCTTGGCTGATTAATTAGGAAAGCTAGTGGAAGACTACCTTACCCGAAAGGGGCAAGGGCAGTAGGGGAGAGGTCAGTGTAGGGAGGCCCTCGGGAGGATTTTGCTGCGATGGCGGTCCTGCAAGGGATTCCTGCACTGGATCTTCCTATAAACTGTAGCGGGTTTTCTGAAGCTAGTGGAACTTTGTAAAGGCCTCGTAGTGTTACCCTGCCTCGCCTCCTCGGTAGAGGTGTATGGGAAGTCGCGATCCCTTGGCAGATGGGTAACATGACTTGTGGGTAAAGATGCGCAACCTCTGCAGAGTGTAAAACTGGTATACTAGCCGTGCTCACGGTCATGAGCAGCTCGGACCCTCACATGAGTAAATTATGGAACTAAATTCAATTTGTCATATGCATTGCATCGCAGGTGAAGTTGTTACTTTTGTTCTACTATTTAACTGGGTTTGGTATTTACTTATACTTAGTAACTGCTAATAAAATTTTGACCAACTTTAAAAGCAATGCTCAGCTCTAACCATCTTCTTTGGTAAGCCTTACACTTCACGTGAGCTCCCACCTTTGGCGAGTTCATGCACATTATTCCCCACAACTTGTTGAGCGATGAACGTATGTGAGCTCACTCTTGCTGTCTCACATACACCACAGGTCAAGACCAGGTACTGCAGGATGATGCTCATGGAGGATTGCTGCGATGAGTTCGTGAGAGGTCTAGGTCGTCGTCTCCCAGTCAACTTTGGGTTGCTGGACCATTGTCTCCTTATATTGTAATTATTTATTTTGTATAGAACTCCTGTTATATATAAAGTTGTGACATTCGATCCTGTGCCACTATACATCATATGTTTGAGACTTGGTCCCAGCATACCTGGTGTTTATGTTAACCCCGGGTTTTGGACCCCTAAAACCCGGGTGTTACAGAAGTGGTATCAGAGCAATGTTGACTGTAGGACGAAACCTAGATAGAACTGGACAACCCCTACATACTCATCTTTGCTACTCTGATTCTTTTCTAAACTTATCTTAAATCTTTTCTCATCTATTTCCGCTTTACTCTGATTATTCTTACCTTTTTCCTTCTAAAGACAAATGTGGATTTCACACTTTGAAATCCTGTGCCTAAAGTGACCTTAGGAATAGGAAACCTACTCTTAGGAACAAAAACAAAACTATTTTTATAGATATTTATATGCTTGAATGTTTGTTCTTATGATATCTGTCTGATTTGGATCTTTGATTGAGTGTGATGGGTTGTGGAGTAATGTCCACAATTACATCTGCATACACACCTAGGTATAAAGGATAGCATTTGTAAGATAACTAGACAAACTAGATTATCCCCTTAGAAATTATATGTAGTATTCCGTATCTATCTCATCTTGACATATTCTATCTTACCATATGCTTCTAACTTAGATGGTCAATACCAGGCGGGGTGGTGGAATTGATTTACCTGCTAACCAACAACCTCAACCACAGTCAGCAGCAATGAATCCTCCTAATCCTCCACAAGGCGGAGTTGATCCACTAGTCGCAGCTCAGATGAGAATGATGCAGCAAATGGCTGACACTATGGCAGATATGCGCACCCAAATGCAGCAAGAACGCCAAGAAATGCACCAGGAAAGAGAGGATGCACGTCGGGAAATGCGCCAAGAACGGGAAGAGATACGCCAGGAGAGGAGAGTACAACAACAGCAGCTGCAGCAACAACTTCAACAGCAGCAACAACAACAAGTGCCATTGCCTCCACCTCCACCACCTGTTCCACCCCGGGACAAGCACCGGGAATTCATGAGCCACAAACCACCAACCTTCTCCAACTCCGCAGATCCACTGCAAGCTGATGACTGGTTAAAGTCCATAGAGAAGATGCTCAACATAGCTCAGTGCTCAGATAGAGAGAAAGTACTCTATGCATCGGGTCGTCTTGCTGGTCCCGCTGCGGATTGGTGGGATGCGTACTGTGCAGCTCATGCTGCTGCCGATACAATTACTTGGGAAGAATTCTCCGCACAATTCAGGAATTACCATATTCCTGCTGGACTCATGAAGATTAAGAGGAAGGAGTTCCTATCTCTCAAGCAAGGAAGTATGTCCGTGAGTGAATATAGAGACAAATTCATCCAGTTATCTCGATATGCTCCCAGAGATGTTGAGGATGATGAGCAAAAGCAGGAGCTCTTTCTGGATGGTTTGATTGGACCCTTGCAGTATCAGCTGGTATCGCACACCTTCCCATCCTTCCAAAGGCTACTTGACAAAGCTATTGCTGTAGAAAACAAGAGGAGTATATTTGGAGAGAAGAGAAAGGCTGTCAACCAAGGGCAAGCTGGAAGTAGTTCCCGTCCTCGCTATACTACCACTCCCAATACACCAGCTAGTGGCAGTTCTGGACAACAAACTCAACAGACACCAACTGCTCCTCCAAAAGCAAGCACTCTAGGAGGAACCGCTGCCCCCAACACAACCGCCATCAGGACATGCTTCAAGTGTGGACAACCGGGACACTACGCCAACTACTGTCCCAACAGAGCTGCCTACACTACACCGGCACCGATGAAGCAAGGACAAGCCTCGGCAGGGAAGAGTCAGCCCCTATCCATCAACCGAGGATATGCCCATCATACAGAAGTAGAAGCTGAACCCGGTGAACTTGAAATTCAAATTCAAGAAGAAGAGCCAGTTGGAGATGAAGTAGTCGGTGAAGAAGTCAACGAGCAACAAGAATAAAGAGATAAACATAGATATAGATACATACATATATATATATATTTTACTATTTGTAAGACCTAAATATTAGTTTAGTCAGTAGTGGTATTTTACTATTTTAGTAATAATAATAAGGTCCATTTGACCCTGTGTTTTGCTAATAAGATATGCATCATGCCGAGATTTTGTTTATGCATATGTGTTGAATCAATATGAACATACACCCTTTTTCCTTACAAATCTCGGGGACGAGATTATTTTTAAGGGGGGTAGGATTTGTAACACCCAAATTTTGGATTGGGAATTGGTAGAAGAAATTTGAACAAAGTATCATAATATTTTGAAAATTGGGAAATAAGAAAAAAAGGAGAAAAAAGATTTTTCTTTTAAAAGGAAACCATTTATACATCCCATGAGATAAATAACCAGGAGAATAAAACTTAAATTAGTAATATTAAAATAGTATGGTTTATATTCACCCTTGGGATTCAATTGATACATTTGAAAAATCTGAAAACTAAAATAGAAGTATAAATTTTAATTTGGAATAGAAAATAGAGAAAAATAAAAGAGAAGGGAAGAACTAAGAAAAATACTACATAAAATAAAATAAAATCAGAATAAACATCCTTCACACTTATACTATTCAAACTGAGGACAAGTTAGTCATAAAAGTTTGAATTTAAACTTGAATTCAAATTGGATTTTAAAATGGAGAAAAGAAAATAGGAAATAAAAAGAAAAGGAACACTATGCCTTCATGGGCCGGCCAGAACCATTTCGGCCCACCTAAGGAACTTCACTGCGCAGCCCGAAGCCCTCCCTGCGGTGCCGACATGTGGGTCCCACGTGCAGCCTCTCACGCGCTCGTCTGCGTTTTCCCTCTCTCTCGCTGACGACGCGGGGCCCTCACGTCTGCCTCTCCCTCACGCGCGCTCGCCTTTCCCTCACTGCCAGCCGGGCCCGCTGGTCCGTCACCCTGCGCGCCCGTCACCGACAGCTCGACCCCACCTCGTCAGTTCGTCGTCTCCAACGAACTCGCCGTAACGAACGCGCGCGACTTCCCCGCCGGGAACCTAGCGCCTCCTCCTCGCTCGGACTTTGCTCCGGGTATAAAAGCTCACCAAGCTCGCCTCCTCCTCTATTCCATCGCCGAGCACCGACCCGAGCTTCACCGCCGTTCCCTGGCAGCGCCATAACCCGATCCGCCGCCGCTGCCGAGGACCCCCTTTCTACACCGCCGCGCCGGGACTCGTGAGGGGCCTGGGCGGATCACCGTGGTGCGTGGGTTGCTGCTGCGGCGAAATCGCGTCAGCGGAGGCAGGGAGGATCAACCGAATTCCTCGTCGGAGCTATAATCTCGCCGCGGATCCGCCCGTACCGTGGCCAGTGGCCACCGCCTACTTCAACGCCGGTATGATGTACCTCAATCAGTTCGCTATGTACTCCTGTTCGCGTAGCACTAGTCGGGGTAGGAAATGGACCTCCGCCGCGCCGGATGGCCGATCTCCGGTGAGAACGCCGCCGTCGGCCTGAGCGGCGCCGCCGCGCGAGTCTGCCCAGTTGGGGGCGATTCTCGGACCGTCCGATCGCCTTTAGACGGCTGTGATTAGATTAGGGAGATACCCCTTCGCTGGGCCGATCTGGACCGTAGGACTCAATCGGAGGGCTGCGGCGTGATCTCGGCTTCATTAAATCTGGGCCGTTGATCGCCGATCGAACGGCTGTCATCGCGTACCGGTTCGATATATGTTAGATCTAATCTGAGCCATCCAAATCGGATCCAACGGCTCATCTCCACCGATACCCCTTCGGCCGGGGTATTTTTCTAAAGAGCCCTCGGGTTTTAATGAAATCAACCCGCCGTCCACAGATCCTGTGCGCTGTGTCTCGGGTAAATTGCCCCGAGCCCCCTGGGTTTCTCTGGAATTGAGGCCCAGTCCAGTACAGTTATAAATTGATTAAATGATTAGGAAATTGAATTTTTAATACAAAAATAATTCCTAGAACTTAATTAATTCATAACTAATTCATTTTAGCTCCAAATTGAGTCATTCCAATTCCTAAAATTTTGTAATAATATTCTCTACCATTTAGAATCACTGTTTTGACATGAACTCTGTCAGAAAATTTATTTATCATTTAATCATATTTTAAATCACATTAAACCTTAGGAAAATCATAACTTGAATTCTACAACTCAAAAATTAATGAATCCTGTTCCTATGATCTTATCTTAATATGTATATTAATAATGTGTATTTTGTTTGGTGTAATGTTAATCTTGCCTATACACTGTTTGTTTGTATTGCTACGACTAGTGCGAGGTCACGAGTCATCTGAGGATCATCCTGGTACCTGGAATCTCAAGGCCCAGGCAAGTTGTGCCCTTGATCACTTCTTTTACCCAGCCATGTTCTGATTAATTATAATGATCTGCATAGGTTAATTTTGATGGGACCCAACAGGTTACCCTAGTTTGATTATCTTTATACCTTGTTTACCACTGAACTTTCTGGGTAGTACTTGCTAGTGCTATATGTGGTTTTGGGTATGGAGATACATTATTCATGATCACACTTTTATTATCAGTTGTTATTTATGGTTCATGATAAGATCATTATGTTAATTAGAACATGGAGCGACCACCCGGGAAAACAGTGCTACCACAAGGGTAGTATGGGATGCCCTTGGCTGATTAATTAGGAAAGCTAGTGGAAGACTACCTTACCCGAAAGGGGCAAGGGCAGTAGGGGAGAGGTCAGTGTAGGGAGGCCCTCGGGAGGATTTTGCTGCGATGGCGGTCCTGCAAGGGATTCCTGCACTGGATCTTCCTATAAACTGTAGCGGGTTTTCTGAAGCTAGTGGAACTTTGTAAAGGCCTCGTAGTGTTACCCTGCCTCGCCTCCTCGGTAGAGGTGTATGGGAAGTCGCGATCCCTTGGCAGATGGGTAACATGACTTGTGGGTAAAGATGCGCAACCTCTGCAGAGTGTAAAACTGGTATACTAGCCGTGCTCACGGTCATGAGCAGCTCGGACCCTCACATGAGTAAATTATGGAACTAAATTCAATTTGTCATATGCATTGCATCGCAGGTGAAGTTGTTACTTTTGTTCTACTATTTAACTGGGTTTGGTATTTACTTATACTTAGTAACTGCTAATAAAATTTTGACCAACTTTAAAAGCAATGCTCAGCTCTAACCATCTTCTTTGGTAAGCCTTACACTTCACGTGAGCTCCCAC
Source organism: Zea luxurians (assembly GCA_029449295.1). Taxonomy (NCBI): domain Eukaryota; kingdom Viridiplantae; phylum Streptophyta; class Magnoliopsida; order Poales; family Poaceae; genus Zea; species Zea luxurians. Next base: position 24,301,280 of record JAOPSE010000015.1, read on the forward strand.
CTTTGGCGAGTTCATGCACATTATTCCCCACAACTTGTTGAGCGATGAACGTATGTGAGCTCACTCTTGCTGTCTCACATACACCACAGGTCAAGACCAGGTACTGCAGGATGATGCTCATGGAGGATTGCTGCGATGAGTTCGTGAGAGGTCTAGGTCGTCGTCTCCCAGTCAACTTTGGGTTGCTGGACCGTTGTCTCCTTATATTGTAATTATTTATTTTGTATAGAACTCCTGTTATATATAAAGTTGTGACATTCGATCCTGTGCCACTATACATCATATGTTTGAGACTTGGTCCCAGCATACCTGGTGTTTATGTTAACCCCGGGTTTTGGACCCCTAAAACCCGGGTGTTACAGTTGCCAACCTTAGCATCGGGGGAAGTAAGTATGGTCTTGTAATTGTTGATGATTTTTCCCGCTTCACTTGGGTATTCTTTTTGCAGGACAAATCAGAAACCCAAGGGACCCTAAAGCGCTTTCTAAGAAGGGCTCAAAATGAATTTGAGCTAAAGGTGAAAAAGATAAGAAGCGACAACGGGTTTGAGTTCAAGAATCTACAAGTTGAAGAGTTTCTTGAGGAGGAAGGCATCAAGCACGAGTTCTCGGCTCCCTACACACCACAGCAAAACGGTGTGATAGAGAGGAAGAACAGGACGCTTATCGACATGGCGAGAACGATGCTTGGAGAGTTCAAGACGCCCGAGCGGTTTTGGTCGAAAGCTGTGAACACAGCCTGCCACACCATAAACCGGCTCTATCTGCATCACCTTCTCAAGAAGACCTCCTACGAACTCCTTACCGGTAACAAACCCAATGTCTCTTACTTTTGTGTATTTAGGAGCAAATGCTACATTCTGGTGAAGAAAGTAGACATTCTAAATTTGCTCCCAAGGCTGTAGAAGGGTTTTTACTAGGGTATGAATCAAATACAAAGGCGTATATGGTCTTCAACAAATCATCAGGATTAGTTGAAGTCTCAAGCGACGTTGTATTTGATGAGACTAATGGCTCTCCAAGAGAGCAAGTTGATCTTGATGATATAGATGAAGATGAAGTTCCAACGGCCGCAATGCGCACGATGGTGATAGGTGATGTGCGACCACAAGAACTACAAGAACAAGTTCAACCTTCTTCCTCGACGCTGGTGCATCCCCCAACTCAAGATGATGGACAAGTACCTCAAGAAGAGAAGCGTGATCAAGGGGGAGCACAAGAAGAACAAGTTATGGAGGAAGAAGCACCACAGGTCCCTCCAACTCAAGTCCGAGCGACGATCCAAATAAATCACCCCGTCGATCAAATTCTAGGTGATATCAGCAAGGGAGTAACAACTCGCTCATGTTTAGCTAATTTTTGTGAGCATTACTCGTTTGTCTCTTCTATTGAGCCTTTCAGGGTAGAAGAGGCCTTGCAGGATCCGGACTGGGTGTTGGCCATGCAGGAAGAGCTCAACAACTTCAAGAGAAACGAAGTTTGGAGCCTGGTGCCACGTCCAAAGCAAAATGTTGTGGGAACCAAGTGGGTGTTTCGCAACAAGCAAGACGAGCACGGGGTGGTGACAAGAAACAAGGCTCGACTTGTGGCAAAAGTTTATGCCCAAGTCGCAGGTTTGGATTTCGAGGAGACTTTTGCTCTTGTGGCTAGTCTAGAGTCAATTCGAATTTTGTTAGCCTATGCCGCTCACCACTCTTTCAGGCTATTTCAAATGGATGTAAAGAGCGCTTTCCTCAATGGGCCAATCAAGGAGGAGGTATACGTGGAACAACCCCCTGGCTTTGAGGATGACAGGTATCTCGACCACATGTATAAGCTCTCTATATGGACTTAAGCAAGCTCCAAGAGCATGGTATGAATGCCTTAGAGATTTCTTAATTGCTAATGCTTTCAAGGTTGGGAAAGCCAATCCCACTCTTTTCACCAAGACTTGTGATGGTGATCTCTTTGTGTGCCAAATTTATGTCAATGACATAATATTTGGTTCAACTAACCAAAAGTCTTGTGAGGAGTTTAGCAGGGTGATGATGCAGAAATTCGAAATGTCGATGATGGGCGAGTTAACATACTTCCTTGGATTCCAAGTGAAACAGCTCAAGGACGGTACCTTCATCTCCCAAACGAAGTACACTCAAGATCTTCTCAAGAGGTTTGGGATGAAGGACGCCAAGCCCGCGAAGACACCGATGGGAATCGACGGGCATGTCGACCTCAACAAAGGAGGTAAGTCCGTTGATCAAAAGGCATACCGGTCCATGATAGGTTCATTGCTTTATCTTTGTGCTAGTAGGCCGGACATTATGCTTAGTGTATGCATGTGTGCTAGATATCAATCTGACCCTAGGGAATGTCACATTGTGGCTGTTAAGCGAATTCTTCGATATTTAGTTGCTACGCCGTGCTTCGGGATCTGGTATCCAAAGGGGTCTACCTTTGACTTAATTGGATACGCAGACTCCGATTATGCCGGGTGCAAGGTTGATAGGAAGAGTACATCAGGGACGTGCCAATTTCTAGGAAGGTCCCTGGTGTCCTGGAGTTCCAAGAAACAGACATCCGTTGCCCTATCCACCGCTGAGGGCGAGTATGTTGCCGCAGGACAGTGTTGCGCGCAACTAGTTTGGATGAGGCAAACCCTTCGGGACTTTGGCTACAATCTGAGCAAAGTCCCACTCCTATGTGACAATGAGAGTGCAATCCGCTTGGCAGATAATCCTGTTGAACACAGCCGCACTAAGCACATAGACATCCGGCATCACTTCCTGAGGGATCACCAGCAAAAGGGAGATATCGATATTTATCATATTAGCACCGAGAACCAGCTAGCCGATATCTTCACCAAGCCGTTGGATGAGAAAACTTTTTGCAGGTTACGAAGTGAGCTAAATATCTTAGATTCGCGTAACTTGGATTGATCTATAGCATACATGTGTTCTATGCTTTTTGATCATGTTACTTTACACGTTTCCATTATTCGTTGTATATTTGCGGTGCTCAAATTGTACAAGACCTCCCCGGACCTCACAAGTCCATATGCAAATGGTGCACATATTTAGGGGGAGATGTGCTGCAACTTGACCCTTTGAGACTAACCTGCTTGTTTGAGTATACTTGATGTAGTCTCAAAGGTACATTGAAAGGGAAAGGTGAACTTGGACGATGAAAATACTTCCACTACACTCCGGTATTAGTGTACTTACTTTCAAGTTCATACTTATACTCTCATTGCCTTTTTGCTCTTAATTGACATTTTTGGTGAGGCAATGGGGTTAAAGGGCCAAAAATGATCCTGTTTTGGTGCTTAATGCCAAAGGGGGAGAAATGAAGGCCAAAGCAACTGGATCAGCCAACCACTTGAGAATTTTGAAAATAGTAGAGTTAGCATTTGTGATCTGTCCAAAATACTCTTATTGCAAAATTTGGTCTCTTATGGGGGGAATTTTGATTATGGGAAAAGGGGGAGTTTTTGGCACTTGATATATTTTTCTCTTGAATATCTCTCGATTTGCCCAAACAAGTATGTTTGACTTAGAGATAGAAAAAGAACTTGATTTGCAAAAACAAACCAAGTGGTGGCAAAGAGTGATCCAAATATGCCGAATCATTAGCAAAAACAATTTGGTCTTCAATTGCATTGATGTTGCACCTCTTTTGGTTGCTTTTGGATGTGTTGGCATAAATCACCAAAAAGGGGGAGATTGAAAGGGAAATGTGCCTTTGGGCAATTTCTATAAGTATTTTGGTGATTAGATGCCCAACACATTAATTGAGTACTCATGTGCGAGAAGTGCAAATCAGAGACAAAGGTATGTTTCTAGACTTTGTGAATTGTTTTATGTACTAACATGGTTATCCAAGTGCTAGAAACAGTGACTAAAGAAGAAGAGAAGAAAAGGGAAAGAGATGGCTGTGTGCAGCTAACGCCAGCTCAGTCTGGCACACCGGACTGTTCGGTGGTGCACCGGACAGTGTCCGGTGCGCCAGCCTGGCTGGCGGTGAACTGGCTGCTCTCGGGAAAAAGCAGAGACGTACGACTATAATTCACCGGACTGTCCAGTGGTGCACCAGACTATCCGGTGAGCCAACGGTCGCCAGCGCCAACGGTCGGCCACACAATCCACGAGCGATGCGTGGCCCACAGCAACGGTCGGTTGGGCACACCGGACTGTCCGGTGTGCACCGGACAGTGTCCGGTGTGGCAACCGACCTTGAGGACCAATGATCGAATGCGCCAGATATGGAAGGAGATCGCGCACCGGACAGCTACAGTGACTGTCCGGTGGTGCACCGGACTGTCCGGTGCACCACCCGACAGAAGGCAAGTTTGGCCTTCCAAGTTGGCCTCCAACGGCTCCTAGATGCCTTGGGGCTATAAAAGGGACCCCTAGGCGCATGGAGGAAAACACCAAGCTTACAAAAAACATCCTAAGACTCCTAGACTTTGCTTTCACACAATCGGATCATCGTTCTTGAGATTTGAGCACTATTCGAGTTGTAAACTCCTCACGCTGTGTTTGTGTGCTCACTGTCTCTTTTGTGTGCGTGGTTGTGTTGCGGACTTGAGTCTTCCTTGTGTTGCTCTTCCCAACCTTACTCTATGCTTTCTTTGTGATCTCAATTGTAAGGGCGAGAGACTCCAAATTGTGGAGATTCCTCACAAACGGGAAGAATTCTCTAAAGGAAAAGACCGTGGTATTCAAGTTGATCATTGGATCACTTGAAAGGGGTTGAGTGCAACCGTCGTCCATTGGGACGCCACAACGTGGAAGTAGGCAAGTGTTACTTGGCCGAACCACGGGATAAAAATCGCGTGTCTCGTGTGTTGCTTATTGTGATTGCTTTGTTCTCACGAGCGTGTTCCTTAGCCACTTGATTTCACTAACACCTTAATAATCAAGTTTGTGGCTATTTAGTATTTAATTTTACAGGATCACCTATTCACCCCCCTCTAGGTGCTCTCACCTACGACGATCAATATAAGTGAGCATCTCAAAAGCATCCTTGTAGTAGAGAGCATCCCTCAACATTAAAAAGGTTGAATTCCACCGTGTAGACACATCAACTGAGAGAGAAGGTTTGGTGTCCAACCCACATTCAGTGGCACATTTCATAAACTCCTCCCATTGAAGTGGTGATCCCTTAACAGCAACAACAAAAGCTCTAATCTTTTCAGTTGCAGAGGCAATCACACGCATACCATCTTTAACTACCAAATTCAGAATGTGATTAGCACATCTCACGTGAAAAAATAGCCCATCGCATACTAAAGGACTATGCTTCTTGAGTTCTACAATTAAATCCTTAACAACCACTTCATTTGCAGAGGCATTATCCAAAGTCAAAGAGAACATTTTTTTCTCAACATACCATTTCAATAGACAAGAACTCACTATATAAGACAACCTCTCACCTGTATGTCACCCTTGAACATGAAAGAAATTGATAATTCTTTTCTGAATTTTCCATTCATCATCAATCCAATGAAGAGTGACACACATGTAACCCTTGTTCTAGTTGGATGTCCACATATCCATAGTTGCACTAAAGTGGCTTCGGATGGTTTTGAAGTATGCATACAACTTATCCTTCTCAGCTAAATAGTAGTCCATTATATCCTTTCTAACAATGACACAAGACTTTAAAGGAAAATGTGGGCGCATCTATTTGACCCATTCTACAAATACTTCATGCTCAACCATATTGAAAGGATACTCATGAACAATCATAGCTTCATAGAACCTTTTCAAGCTAGCTTCTTGATCATACTTGTAAGGTTTAACTATAGCAATTCCTGTCTCACTATCCTTACTGGTTGTGAGCTGCTGTTGTCCTTTATTTACATGGTGGTAATTATTCAGATGTGTCCAAAAACTAGTTGTTCCAAATTTTCCCTTAGCTCTATGCTTGCTAGTCTTGGTCTGACACCCTTCGAAATTGCACTTTGCCCACCTCTGTCTCTCTTGCTTGCCATCCACCTCCACTGTCACCCAATACTTGGTGAAATATTGTCAGACTTCAGATGTGCTCTTCTTTGCCCTTTTGCCAGAAGGCTCATCGTCATCGTCGTCACTATCCATGTCCACATCTACATCAATTGTGTCATCACGATTTGCACCACCAATTGGCACTACACTAGATGGTGTTGCAGACGATGTGGATACAATACGCTGTCGCTGACTCTGACTTGCTGCCACTGCTACAAATAATTAGAGGACTCTTATACACTTAGCAATACATACACACACATGGCTAATAGAGTACCTAAGATGTTTACCAGAGGCAGAGGAGGCCACGACTGCTACCGTAGAAGCCTGAGAGCCGGATCTGTTGATGTCGCGGACCTGAGGTTGTGCACCGCCACTAGATGCATCCATCGTTGCAGGACCCGCAGCCTCATCGGGAGATATCGAGGCTCTATAGCTCTGCATTGGCGGGCTGGGCGCTGGCAGGCAGGAGGGAGTTGGGCGGTTGGCCATAGGCGGGCGACTGGCCATAGGGGAGCTGGGCGGTTAGCAGGCGGCGCCGCGGTGGTGCCCTGGTGGTGGCGTGGCAGACATGCTGTGGTGCCTGGTCGCCTGGGGGTCGCGGCCGGTGGGGACTGGGATTCGGCGATGTCGCGTTGCTGCTCTGGTGGCTGGCTGCGACTCTAAGGTGGTGCCTGGGGGTCGCGGCCGGTGGGGACTAGGGACTGGTCACTAGCGGCGTGCCCCTGGCGGGTGGCTGGCTACGACTCTGTGCGGCGTGCCCCTGGCGGGTGGCAGACTGGCGGCGGGTGGACTGCGTCTGCCGTGGTGGTGAGTGGTGACGTGGTGTGGAACCGTGAAGGATGCTGGACTCTGGATGATATGGATTAGGGTTACTTGATGGGCTTTTGGCTGGGCCTCCATAGTTGGGCTGGACTGTAATTCAAATTATCGAATAAATTATCGACGGTAAATTATCAAATAATATTGAAAATTATCGAAAACGGTCGGAAAAAACAATATCAATTTCGGTTTCGTTTTCGTATTATTTTTACCGCCGATTTCGAATTGTCAATAACCATAACCGTTTTCATTTACGCTGAAAAATCGAGAAAAAGTCAAAAATGATTTCGAAAATTCGACAATTACCATTCTTGTTTTCATCCCTAACTTCAGCATGTTGGTCTGCGGGTTTCTCGTAACCTCGGTGCTACTCGCAACAATACATACAAATAGATAAAGAGTACATAAAATAACATTACATCAAACATAAGAAAAACCATACCATAATATTTTATGCGTCGCAACGAGATCGCTGGTTCGAGACCACTAAAATCAGAGTTACGGTTGAATAGATATATTTTTCTGAAGTTTTAAGTGATTAACTATGAAGACTATGTTTCTATGTTGCTTAGTATAAATCATGTAATAAAAATATAACTAAGTTTATTTAACTTTTAATCTAGACTAAATTATAGATGATCCAAGTTAAGGTACTATATTAACTTGAATTAAACAAGTTAATCCAATAAGCATAGGTTAAACAAATTAGTAGGGGTGGGCACATTTTTACCATAAACCGAAAACCGAACCGAACCGAAATTTCGGTTTTTTTGATAGTTCGGTTCGGTTTTGGTTTTTGTATCTAAGAAGTTCGGTTTTCGGTATCGTAATCGGTTTTCACCGTATACCAAACCGAAAAAACCGAATACCAAACTTTATCAATTCTCAAATTTGACTATTAGATTATGTGAACTAATTGTGTGATACAATTAAATTGTTATTCACTTATTTGTATGTGATGTATGATGTATATCTAAATATTTGTACCTATATAATTTTTACTGTTTAAAATTATGTGTAATCTATCATGTAAACTTGTTGTATGTATTGTCTTAATTATAAGTTTGGTATTCGGTTTTTACCGAAAAACCGAAGTAAAAAACCGAAACCGAACTTCTCGGTTTTTCATTTTCTAGAAAACCGATCGATTTCTAATGTTTAAAAAACTGAAGTTTTTTAAAACCGAAAAACCGAACCAAAGTTTAGAAAAAAACCGAATGCCCAGCCCTACAAATTAGTTACTTATTTTTTGAAGACATGCTAGATGATAAGGTTAATAAAGAGTAGGTAATATTAACATGAGTCTAAGGCAACTTGAACAGATTAAAATGGAAATAAGATGCAAACGATATGGACTATTAAGTTTTAGGGTACTTTAATGGTTATTTTGCACTAAAAATGGGTTATATGGACTTTATCGCAAATATCAGGGACCCTGATGTATTTACTTTACACAGACACGGGATGGCGGGTTGATAATCCACTTTTCTAAGGCCTCTTTAGCAAAAAGCATGAGCCGAAGAGGTACGCAACCACCCTAGCTGTTGGATCTCAGACTAGCAGCTCAGATTAAGTTCTAGACCTTCTGAAATGATACGCGCCATTGGCCTTTGGATCTAAGATCCACGACCCGCAATCACCCCTGCCACGACCCCCTATGATCTATCTGTTCGCCGACCTGAGGCTCAGATTTAAAATGCCAAAACGACATCTTGCATCTAATCACGGCCATCCACTGACTGACCAACGGTCGATAACCCATCTTCCCCCTAGTGCCGAGGTGCGGTGCCGCCGCCTAACGCCAGTGGCAGCTTCTCGCGGATGCAAAGGCGCCCAGTGAAACCAATGCCCCAATCCTTTGATTTGAATGCCCTAATTGATGCAGAGATGAACGCGAATCTAGAGAAGGGAGTCTCACTGGAGTTGGCGCGACAACGACCACTGGCCACGACGCGGCTTGGCTCCGCGGCGAGGAAACAGTCACGACGAGAGATTCCGGTGTGGCCGTCCAGGCTTCGAGAATAGGAAGATCACGAGCACGTTTGGGACACCGCCACAATCCTCCCAAGCCTCCTGCCAAGGATGAGCATGACACTAGCCATAGGCCAATGACGATGCTCCACCCCCCGCTCTCAAGCTTTTACTCGCTGGTAGCACTCGGTTTCTTGGGGGTTCTGTTTAACTTATGGATTGGTGAGTCCATGGGGCTATGCGGGGCTCGGGATTTATACCCAAGCCATGGCGTGTCCGCGCCCAGGGCACCATCGTCGTACGAAGACCTCGGGCATGTTGTTTGCGACGAAGGAGATGATACTGCCCACCTGACCCCACCTGCAAGCGGCTGAGAAAGGAGACGTGTAGCTGACGCGCGGGACCCAACTGTCGGCGTGCTTGGCCTTGCTGGGCTGACGGTATGGAAGTGAGATGGGCTAGTTGTGAGAGGAAATTCAGCCCAAGCGGGCCGCACAAGAGAAGAGGTGAGTGGGTGGTCAGGTGAGGAGGTGGCCCAAAAGCAGTAAGGAATTTCTTTTTTTATTTTCTTTTCTTTTTCTTATTTTTGTTTTCCTTTATGTGTTTAAATTCTCAATTCCAATTTAAATATGATTTGATTCTAAAATTTTAAATTATATGTAACACCTAAAATCCAGCATGAGTTGTATGAACATATTTTTATGTATTTAATTTTAAGTATTGCCTTTAGATATATAATTTATACACCTAGAAATATTTATTCAAAAATATCACCATGTATAGTTTCATAAAGGGATAACTAGTTCATGTAGGAATCTTATTTTTTTACAATGCCTTTATTATAAGCAACCAAATTCCTAAAAAAGGTATTTTAGCTCAAAATCATTTGAGCACTTTCCTAAATCCCAAAATAGGAATTTAGGGTGTTACACTAGACAAAGTCCAAAAAACTCCCGTAAGAAATTGGATGAATCCTGCATGAAATCAGAACTCTAGCCCGAACTGATCTAATCCAGGACTGTCCAGGTTAACACATATGTAATACCCACTTTGTAAGAAATGTATAAAAAGAGAAATTTTATTTATTTTATGTGTATGGTTGTTACCTATATTCACTATTTCATGTGAACACCACATTTTAACAAACAAATAAATGACAAAAGACACTCAAATGAAATATGCATCATGCTGAGACTTTATTCTTGTTGTGCATTTTGTGATTATATATATATATATATATATATATATATATATATATATATATATATATATATATATATATGGTAACATATGTTAGTACCTCAAATTGGAATTTAGGATAATTAAAAAAAAGGAGAGAAAGGGGGAAAGAAAGGAATAATATACTATACAAAATGAATCTATGAATAAATAGCTTCTTCAAATTTGGTATGATCAAGAGAAACATTAAATTTGAATACAAATTCTGTCACCAAGTTGAATTTGAAACTTAAAATTTAGAAAAGGAAACAGAAAATAAAAACATAAAAGAAAAGGAAAGGGAGGCTTACCTGGGTCGACTTACCGTATTTCGGCCCATTATCCCCTTACCTCCGCGCGGCCCTACAGCATGGTTGCGCTGACCAGTGGGCCCGACACGTCAGTCTCAACCCACGCGTCCACTAGATTCTGCATCTGGCTGACTGGTGGGGGCCAAGGGTCGGACTCTCTCCTTTGCGCTGCTCGTAACAACCTTGCCGAAAGCCCCACGCGGAGATGTCACCGGTGAACTAACCCTGTGGATCCCCCACGTCTCTGAGCTATATGCCCGACTCCCTTCTGACCCAACCCCCGCAACCAAACCTCGTCGCCCAGAACCAGACCTTAGCCACCATTACCCGAAGCGGAGGGCGGACCTCAGTGCCGGAATCCTGACCACACCGTGGACTGTGTTCTTGGCAATCGGGGTGTGGAGTCAGACGCCATCAGTTCGGGGAGGTGGAGTCGTGTTTTGAACCGTCAGTTCGGGACTCGGCGAAGTGTGCCATTCATCCACCGCCGATTCAAACGTCGCAGGGCCGCCGTCGAACGCCGCCGGGACAACCTGCTACACCTGGTGCGGTATGTTTGCAACTATCGCACTTAGCTCCTTGTCTAGTATCTACCACACCCACATTTTGCAGAATTGGTTCATCAGGGGCCGCAAATTTTGTTGCCGGGGATACTCCGACACCTCATGCCTGTACGATGGCATGGGCTGTGTCGGGTGGTGTCCAACTGTAGAAATTTAGGGTAGGGACGAATTCGTCATGCGCTGCCCGAGGTTTTGGAGCCAAGCGGGTCGTGATTGGGGTTAGGCACCAGATTCTGGTGGGTGTTCGCCGTTGTCGGCAATGGCGCCGCCGTGGCTTGGCGGTAGGAGGGGGAAAGGTCTTCGGACCGTTGGATCTTACACCAATGGTCACAATTAAGTTGTGGGCGTACCGCTTCGTGTAGTTGATCTGAGCCATTGGTGCGATCGGACGGGTATAAATCAATCGCGTGACCTTAAAATCTGGGGCGTTGGATTGTGATCTGTCAGTCTAGGGCGCTTGCTGGTTTGTTATGGGCGAGATCTAATCGGGGCCACCGATGCGGGATCCAACGGCCGAGAATCGCCCGTGTCCCTTCGCCGTGGCAATCTTTGTAAAGAGCCCCTGTACTTTTTCGTAAATAACACACAGTCCATGGCCGCTGTGGTCTGTGTCTGCAGACTTTTACCCCCAGGCCCCCTGCTGTTCTCAGATATTGAGGCCCGGTCTAGTGCAGTTTGAAATTGAATAAATAAATTGGAAAATAGATTCTTAATAGGAAAACAATTACTAGAACTTCAATAATTCATAGAAAATCCATATGACCTCCAAATTGGTCCATTCTAGTTCCTAAATTTTTGTAATATTATTGTCTAACCATTAATACCACTGTTTCGGCATGAAAGACACATTAAAATTTATCTGTTACCTAATCTTGTATTAAATACATAAAACCTTCAGAAATTCATATCTTAAAATCTATAACTCCAAATTTAATGATTCCAGTTCCTATGATCTCATTTTAATGTCTAGAATATTACTGTGTATTTTATTTACATGTTTGGTGTGATGTTAATTTTTGCTATACTATGTATGTATTGTGTTGATGCGAGTAGACGAGCAAGCCACTATGGATTCTGAGGTTCAGTAAGTAGAAGTAGCTGAGCAGGAGCTCATCGAAGGCAAGTTGTGCCCTTGATCACTTACTTTTTCCTAGCCATGTTCTTATTAATTATAATGGTCTGCATAGGTTAATTTTGATGGGATCCTTTAGGTCACCCCAGTTTTGGTTATCTTTATACCTTGTTCACCACTGAAATATTTTTGGGTAGTACCTGCTATTGCTTTATGTAGATTTGGGTATGGAGATACACTATTCATGATTACTCTTTTATTATCTTTTTATTATTACTGTTCATGTTAAGATCATTATGATAATGGGAACATGGAGCAACCACCCGGGAAAACAGTGCTACCACAAGGGTTTAATGGGACGCCCTTGGCTGATTAACTAGGAAAGCTAGTGGATGTCTTCCTTACCCGAAAGGGGCAAGGGCAGTAGGGGAGTGGTCAGTGTATGGAGGTCCTTCGGTTGATTTTGCTGCGATGGCGGTCAGGCGAGGGATTCCTGCACTGGAGCTTCCTATAAACTGTAGCGGGATTTCTGAAGCTAGTGGAACTTTGTAAAGGCCTCGTAGTGTTACCCTGCCTCGCCTCCTCAATAGAGGTGTATGGGATTGACCGTCTCTTGGCAGATGGGTAACATGAATTGTGGGTAAAGATGCACAACCTCTGCAGAGTGTAAAACTGGTATACTTGTCGTGCTCACAGTCATGAGCAGCTCGGACCCTCACATGATTAATCTATAGAATTAAAACTCAATTTGACATTTGCATCGCATTTGGGATTATTTTATTATTACTTTTCTTTATTATTATTAAGGTTTGGTATTTACTTACACTTAGTAATTGCTAATAAAATTTTGACCAACTTATAAAAGCAATGCTCAGCTTCAGCCATTATTTTATTGATCAGCCTTACACTTCACATGAACTCCCACCTTCGGTGAGTTCATGCACATTATTCCCCACGACTTGTTGAGATATGAACGTATGTGAGCTCACTCTTGTTGTCTCACACCCCCCACAGGAGAGGAACAGGTGGTCGAAGAGGAGCCACCTAACACTGAGGCATTCGACTTGATCTAGGTGGCGTCTCCCAGTCAGCTTTGTGGCACCAGGGAATAATATTTAGTTCGCTTTACTTTATCATTTATTTTTGTAAGACTTCCGCTATGTAATAAGTACATTTATGATATTTATGACATTTATCTCTATGCACTCTGTTATTATGTGTGTGGTTCTTCCTTGGTGCACATATGAGATGCACCCGGATTTGTCCCTTAAATCCGGGTGTGACAGAAGTGGTATCAGAGAAATGTTGACTGTAGGACGAAACCTAGATAGAAATGGACAAACCCTTACCTACTTATCTTACTCTGATTCATTCTACACTTACCTTACTCTGATTCTTTCTATACTTATCTTGATCCTGTCTCACCTTCTACTGCTCTACTCTGATCATTCTTATCTTTTCTACTCTGAGACAAGATGGATTTCACACCTTGGAATCCTACACTTATGATCTTTTGAGAGATAGGAAACCTAAGACAAAATTTAAAATTATTTTCTCTATTAAAAATGTTGGTTGATTGTTCTGATGATCAATGCTTGATTTGCTTCTTTGATTGATTGAAATATTATATATGGACATCTTGCATGTGCCACCATAAGGTAATGAATTAGCTATGGTAGGTAAAACATTAATCTGCTTAGCTAATAAATTCTCCAAAGTAACACAATTCGTAATTACTACCTTGTCTACTATTCTCTCTTACCATATGTATCTAACTCAGATGGTCAATACCAGGAGGGGTGGTGGAATTGATTTACCTCCCAGACGACACACTCGGAGAATATTTAGACAACCCCAGCCACAACCATCAAAGATGAATCCTCCTAATCCCCCACCAGGCGGAGTTGACCCACTGGTTGCAGCTCAGATGAGGATGATGCAACAAATGGTGGACACTATGGCAGATATGCGGGCTCAGATGCAACAAGAACGCTAGGAGATGCGCCAGGAAAGAGAAGAGATACGCCAGGAGTTGCGCCAGGAGCGAGAAGAGATACGCCAGGAGAGAAGGGCGCAACAGCAGCTGCAACAGCAATTTCAACAACAACAGCAACAAGTACCATTGCCTCCACTACCACCACCAGTTCCGCCTCGTGATAATCTCCAGGAATTTATGAGCCATAAGCCACCGACCTTCGCCAGTTCGCCAGATCCACTTGATGCAGATGATTGGTTGAAGTCAATTGAGAAGATGCTCAACATCGCCCAATGCTCAGACCGAGAGAAAGTTATTTATGCCTCTGGTCGTCTGACAGGTCCTACTACTGACTGGTTGGATTCTTATACTGCTACCCATGATGCTGCTGATACTATTACTTGGGCAGAGTTCAGTACACAGTTTAGAAACTACCACATTCCAGCTGGATTGATGAAGATCAAGAAGAAGGAGTTTCTGTCATTGAAGCAAGGCAACATGTCTGTCAGTGAGTACAAAGATAAATTCATTCAGTTGTCGAGATATGCTCCGAAGGAAGTTGCTGAGGATGAGAGAAAGCAGGAGCACTTTATTGAAGGACTTAATGGACCCCTACAGTATGCACTGGTTGCACACACATTTCCATCATTTCAGAGGCTGCTGGATAAGGCTCTTGCTATTGAACACAAGCGTGTTCAACTACGAGACTTGAAGAGGAAGGCTATCTCACAGGGGCAGGGTAGCAGCAGTGTTCGTCCCCACTACGTTTCACCATAGGGTACACCTACTCGTCTAGGAGGAGGACCACGCCTAGCTCAGTATGCTCCACAGGGGTCTCCACGAACACCTCCTACTCGTCAGGCTACTCCCACTGGCACCTCGACAAGGTCTGCAGGACAGAAGACCGACCCTACATGCTTCAAGTGCAGTCAGATTGGGCACTATGCTAATGCTTGTTCGATGGGGAATTCTGGTACACCAGCTAAGAACAAGCAACAGACTCCTGGCAAGGGATATTCTATAGCCAGAGTTAATCAAGTTAGCGTCGATGCTACTCTCGATGGTGCTAACATCGTACTTGGTATATTTTACATTAATGCAATTCCTGCAACAATATTATTTGATTCTGGTGCTACACATTCATTCATGTCTGCTCGATATGCCAACACAAATGAGATACCATTGCTAAATATGAGAAAACCAATGATAGTAATCATACCTAAAGGGCCTATGGAGGCAAATCAAATGACACGTAGATTGATATTAACAATTATGGGAAGAGAATTTGGAGCTACTGCTATAATATTAGAGGCTAGCAGTATAGATCTGATCCTTGGTATGTCATGGTTAAGGAAGGCAAAGGCCATTATAGCATGTGGTAGGGGTACTATAGAACTCACTAGCCCTAAAGGAGAAACATTTCAAGTTCAAATTGCAGTAACCACCTCTTCCAAATGGGCTATATACTTCATACCCAAGGATTTTGTTGGTGACAACATCCGTGTGGTTAGAGATTTTTCGGATGTCTTTCCAGAGGAGTTGCCAGGGATGCCACCAGATAGGGAAGTTGGGTTTGTCATTGATCTTCTACCTGGAACTGCCCCTATTTCTAAGCGACCTTATAGGATGTCTGTGGAAGAGTTAAAGGAACTAAAGAAATAGTTAACTGAGTTACAAGAAGCAGGGTACATTCATCCGAGTTCCTCACCTTGGGGAGCACCGATACTATTTGTACAGAAGAAGGATGGATCACAGCGGATGTGTGTGGACTATAGATCACTTAATGATGTTACTGTGAAGAACAAGTATCCATTACCTCGTATTGAGGATTTATTTGATCAAATGAGAGGTGCTAGGTATTCTCGAAGATTGATCTCCGATTGGGATACCATCAAATGAAGATTAGACCATCGGATATTCCTAAGATGGCTTTCTCAACCCAATATGGATTATATGAGTTCACTGTTATGTCATTTGGATTAACCAATGCACCAGCTTATTTTATGAATTTTATGAATAAGGTGTTTATGGAGTATTTGGACAGATTCGTCGTGGTGTTCATCGATGATATTCTTATCTATTCTAAGAGTGAAAGTGATCATGAAGAACATCTAAGATTGGTGCTACAGAAGCTACGAGATAATCAACTCTACGCCAAGTTTAGCAAATGCGAGTTTTGGATTGATAAGGTGCCATTCCTGGGACATATTATTTCTAATGGAGGAATAGCAGTGGATCTTGCTAAAGTGAAGGAGATAATGGAATGGAGCGTGCCCACTACCGTCACTGAGATTTAGAGTTTCTTAGGGCTTGCAGGATATTATCAGAGATTTATTGAAGGATTCTCTAAGATTGCTAAGCCTATTACCTCGCTTCTGGAGAAAGGAAGAGAATTTAAGTGGGATGAGAAATGCCAAGATAGCTTTGATCAATTAAAGAAGAGATTGATGTCACCACCAGTGTTGATTATGCCAGATCTATAGAAGGGATTTGACATTTATTGTGATGCATGTGGCCAAGGATTGGGATGTGTGCTCATGCAAGAAGGACATGTGATCGCCTATGCGTCTCGTCAGTTGCGGAAACATGAATTGAACTACCCCACTCATGACTTAGAACTGGCAGCCGTTGTGCATGCACTTAAGATGTGGAGACACTAAATTATGGGAACAAAGTGCCAAGTATACACGGATCATAAAAGTTTGAAGTACATATTCACTCAGAAGGATCTCAACCTTAGGCAACGCCGTTGGTTGGAGCTTATTAAGGATTATGAATTGGAGATTCACTATCACCCAGGCAAGGCAAATTTGGTTGCAGATGCCTTGAGTCGGAAGGATCACGTTCATTCCGCTATTGTTGTCTAGCTACCCAATGAATTAGCAAAAGATTTTGAGAGGCTCAACCTGGGAATTGTTACACATATGGAAGGAGTTACCATTGAATTGGAACCTACCTTGGAGCAAGAAATTCGTAAAGGTCAGATTGGTGATACCAAAATCCAGGAGATCAAGGATCTGATAACAGAGGGTAGAGGTCCAGAATTCACGGAGGATGAGCAAGGCACTGTATGGTTCAAGAATCGGATCTGTGTTCCTGATATCGATAGTCTTCAGGAAACCATATTGAAGGAGGCACATGACTCAGTTTATTCTATCCACCCTGGGAGTACTAAGATGTATCAGGATTTGAAGCAAAAATATTGGTGGTATGGATTGAAGAGAGATGTGGCTGCACATGTGGCTATGTGCGACATGTGTCAAAGAGTTAAGGCTGAACACTAGAGGCCAGTCGAACTACTGCATCCACTAAAGATACCTGAGTGGAAATGGGAAGAGATTGGCATGGACTTCATTGTTGGATTACCCCGCACATCTGCTGGGTATGATTCTATATGGGTGATTGTGGACAGGCTAACTAAAGTAGCCCACTTTATTCCAGTGAAGACCACATATTCAGGAGCCAAGTTAGCAGAGTTGTACATGGCACAGATTATTTGCCTACATGGTGTGCCAAAGAAGATTGTGTCAAACCGGGGATGACAGTTTACTTCTTGGTATTGGAAGAAGTTGCACGAGTCCTTGGATACAAGTTTGAATTTTAGTTCGGCTTACCATTCCCAAACTGATGGGCAGACTAAGAGGACTAACCAAGTACTAGAAGATATGTTAAGAGCTTGTGCTCTTAAACATGGTGGAAGTTGGGATAAGAGTTTGCCTTATGTGGAGTTCTCTTACAATAATAGCTACCAGGCCAATTTGAAGATGTCACCGTTTGAGGCTTTGTATGGCAGAAAGTGCAGGACTCCACTGTATTGGGATCAAACTGGTGAAAGGTAGTTGTTTGGGCCTGAGATTATACAAGAAGCAGAAGAACAAGTCCATCAAATAAGGGAGAATTTGAGAACTGCAGTCAAGGCAGAAAAGCTATGCTGATACCAGGAGAAGGCTGCTAGAGTTCAAGGAGGGTGATCATGTCTATTTGAAGGTGTCACCACTCTGGGGTGTGAGAAGATTTAAAGTCAAAGGGAAGTTGTCCCCTCGCTTCATTGGACCCTTCTTGATCTTAAAGCGAGTGGGAGAAGTTGCATACCAATTGGAGCTACCTGATCATCTTGCGGATGTACATGATGTCTTTCATGTGTCACAACTAAAGAAGTGTCTCAGGGTACCTGAAGAGCAGTTACCAATGAAGGACCTTAGTGTTCAAGATGATCTGACTTATGCTGAGTACTCCATCAAGATTCTTGATACACTGACTCGTGTCACGATGAATAAGGTTATAAAGATGTGCAAAGTGCAATGGAGCCACCACGGAGAAGATAAAGCTACTTGGGAGAGAGAAGAAAAACTTCGCATAGATTTTCCCTATCTTTTCTCTAGTTCTTCCTAAATCTCGAGGACGAGATTATTTTTAAGGGGGGTAGGATTTGTAATACCCACTTTGTAAGAAAAGTATAAAAAGATAAATTTTATTTCCTTTATGTGTATGGTTGTTACCTATATTCACTATTTCATGTGAACACCACATGTTAACAAACAAATAAATGACAAAAGACACTCAAATGAAATATGCATCATGCTGAGACTTTATTCTTGTTGTGCATTTTGTGATTATATATATATATATATATATATATATATATATGGTAACATATGTTAGTACCTCAAATTGGAATTTAGGATAATTAAAAAAAGGAGAGAAATGGGGGAAAGAAAGGAATAATATACTATACAAAATGAATCTATGAATAAATAACTTCTTCAAATTTGGTATGATCAAGAGAAACATTAAATTTGGATAAAATTTTGTCACTAAGTTGAATTTGGAATTTAAAATTTAGAAAAGAAAACAGAAAATAAAAACATAAAAGAAAAGGAAAGGGAGGCTTACCTGGGCCGGCTTACCGTATTTTGGCCCATTATCCCCTTGCCTCCGCGTGGCCCTGCAGCGTGGTTGTGCCGACCAGTGGGCCCGACACGTTAGTCTCAACCCACGCGTCCACTGGATTCCGCATCTGGCTGACTGGTGGGGGCCAAGGGTCAGACTCTCTCCCTTGCGCTGCTCGTAACAACCT
Organism: Zea luxurians; assembly: GCA_029449295.1. Lineage (NCBI taxonomy): Eukaryota > Viridiplantae > Streptophyta > Magnoliopsida > Poales > Poaceae > Zea > Zea luxurians. The sequence continues at coordinate 24,320,272 of JAOPSE010000015.1, forward strand.
CACCGAAAGCCCCACGCGGAGATGTCGCCGGTGAACTAACCCTACGGATCCCCCGCGTCTCTGAGCTATAAGCTCGACTCCCTTCTGACCCAACCCCCGCAACCAAACCTCGTCGCCCAGAACCAGACCTTAGCCACCATTACCGGAAGCGGAGGGCAGACCTCAGTGCCAGAATCCTAACCACACCGCGGACTGCGTTCTTAGCAACCGGGGTGTGGAGTCGGACGCCATCAGTTCGGGGAGGTGGAGTCGTGTTTTGCACCGTCAGTTAGGGACTCGGCGGAGTGTGCCATTCATCCACCACTGATTCAAACGTCATAGGGCCGCTGTCGAACGCCGCCGGGACAACCTGCTACACCTGGTGTGGTATGTTTGCAACTATCGCACTTAGCTCCTTGTCTAGTATCTACCGCACCCACATTTTGCGGAATTGGTTCATCAGGGGCCACGAATTTTGTCACCGGGGATACTCCGACACCCCATGCCCACACGATGGCGTGGGCTGTGTCGGGTGGTGTCCAACTGTAGAAATTTAGGGTAGGGACGAATTCGTCATGTGCTGCCCGAGATTTTGGAGCCAAGCGGGTCGCGATTGGGGTTAGACACCGGATTCTGGTGGGTGTTCGCCGTTGTCGGCAATGGCACCACCGTGGCTCGGCGGTAGGAGGGGGAAGGTCTTTGGACCATTGGATCTTACACCAACGGTCATGATTAAGTTGTTGGCGTACCGCTTCGTGTAGTTGATCTGAGCCATCGGTGCGATCGGACGGGTATAAATCAATCACGTGACCTTAAAATCTGGGGCGTTGGATTGTGATCGGTCGGTCTAGGGCGCTTGCTGGTTTGTTATGGGCGAGATCTAATCGGGGCCACCGATGCGGGATCCAACGGCCGAGAATCACCCGTGTCCCTTCGCCGTGGCAATCTTTGTAAAGAGCCCCTGTACTTTTTCGTAAATAACACACAGTCCATGGCCGCTGTGGTCTGTGTCTGCAGACTTTTACCCCCAGGCCCCCTGCTGTTCTCAGATATTGAGGCCCAGTCTAGTGCAGTTTGAAATTGAATAAATAAATTGGAAAATAGATTCTTAATAGGAAAACAATTACTAGAACTTCAATAATTCATAGAAAATCCATATGACCTCCAAATTGGTCCATTCCAATTCCTAATTTTTTGTAATATTATTGTCTAACCATTAGTGCCACTGTTTTGGCATGAAAGACACATTAAAATTTATCAGTTACTTAATCTTGTATTAAATACATAAAACTTTCAGAAATTCATATCTTAAAATCTATAACTCCAAATTTAATGATTCCAGTTCCTATGATCTCGTTTTAATGTCTAGAATTGAAAGTTCCCTTTGCCCGGGAATAGGATCTGGATGTCGCCTAGAGGGGGGGGGGGGTGAATAGGCGAATAAAAAATTATCACTTTAAAACTTTAGTTCTTACTCTACTCGAAGACCAAATCGCAGTGGAATGAAAGACCCTTCGAGTAGGTTGCAGCAGAATAGAAGATCCTGTCTCAAAATGCCCTGCACTTCAAATATAACTTGTACCACAGATAAGTATTGAAGTACAGATATAAAGAGTAGATAAGACAGAGAGACATCACACAATACAGAGCGAAGCACACAGACACAGGGATTTATCCCGAGGTTCGGCCAAGCCTGAAATGCTTGCCTAGTCCTCGTTGGAGTTAGCCACACCTGGGCTTGGAGTCTATTTCAACTCCTTCCTCCGTTTGCTCAGATCTGTCAGTATGACAGATAGAGCTTTCCACTATGTTGAGTTTGGTTACAACAAAGCCGCGGCTGCTTACAATCTTCTTGACAGCACTCTAGCAGAGTAACGATATGCTCAAGACCTTGCTCTAGCTCTTAGCAGCACTTCTCCACTCTCTCAAGGCTTATAGCTTTGCCTCTACACAAACTAGAGAGAAATACACGAGGGAGAGAGAATCGATCCGAGTGATGTATACAATTGTTGGCTGCACTTGTGTACTTGTTGGAGGCGCCTAGGAGTCCCTTTTATAGACCCAAGGGGCCTAGGAGCCGTTGGAGATCCTTTTGGAAGGCAATATATTTCTCTGTCGGGTGGCGCACCGGACGGTCCGGTGCACCACCGGATAGGTCCTGTAGCTTGTCCGGTGCGCAATCTCATTACAAATCGGGCTCAGCTGACCGTTGGAGCAACGGTCGACTTGGCTCATCGGACACTGTCCGGTGCACACCGGACAGTCCAGTGTGCCAACTATCCGTTGGCCCAAGCCACGTGTCGCCTGCTGATCGCGCTGCCGACCGTTGGCGCAGTCGACCGTTGGATCACCGGACAGTCCGGTGAATTATAGCCGTATGCCGCCAAACTTCTCCTGAGAGCGGCCTGTTCATCGGAGTTCAGTCTGGCACACCGGACACTGTCCGGTGCACCACCGGACAGTCCGGTGTGCTAGACTGAGCTGAGTCTTGGCTGTACACAGCCAAGCCTTTTGCATCTCTTTTCTTTTCTTCTTTTCTCTATTTCTAATACTTAGACAAATATACTAGTACATAAAAACCAATGTACTAAGTCTAGAAACATACCTTCTCTTTGATTTTCACTTCTTTAGTATTTGGCATGATTGAGATTGATGTTGGACTCATAAACCATCAAGTCAGCTTGACTTGATCTAGATTGACATTTCTGAGCTCCAACATCTTGCAAAGGTCACATAGAATATCTCCAAACATAGGAACAACCTAAACTAATGGTCAAGGTGCACTTAGCTCTTTTGGGCTGCTTCCAGTTCTGATTTTGATATTGGTTCTCCTTCTAGTGTCCTGGTTCACTTTTTGAGCTTGGTCTTGAGCCTTATGACTTACACCACATAATTGTAGATGTTACCTCATTGGTTGTAAGTCATGTCCTTATGTAGTGTTCCTTGATGTACCATAACTCTTCTTAAATCGATCAACCTTGATTCCGCAAGTCTTCTTCTTCACCCCTGGCCTTGGGTTCCTGGTCTCCTTGACTTTCTCCCATGCACTCGGTACCTCGAAGCTCTTCTTGCTTTCATCCTTGGCTTGATTGGTTGTCTCCAAGTTATGCACATAAATTCTCACTTAAGCAATGTCCATCTTTCTTGTGATGTCCATTATCTAGAGATAATTCCGTCTTTGGACCATCACACCTGTTAACTTGTGTTGAACCCTGTTAGCTTTGCATTCAGCACCTGTTCAACACTTAGCACACTTGTTAGTCCTTTAATTGGGTTGTCATCTAAACACCAAAACCACAAGAGAGCTTTCAATCTCCCCCTTTTTGGTGATTGATGGCAACACAATTAAAGCTTATATAAGAGTAAGATTTAAAGCACAAATTTTGAATTCTAAGTTTGTAGAATGCTCCCCCTAAATATGTGCTTATATCAAAATCCTAATTTTGGCCTTATATGCCACATTGCACATACTTAGGCTAATTCGAAGCATTATAACACCTTAGCACATATTCACAGAATCAGAGTTAAACACTAATCAGTTGAGTGAATATACCACAGGAATATCAACCTACCACTATTCACAATTAAGATACCAATTTAATACAATTTTAAAGCACCAGAACCACATGAATCTATTACAGGATAAACACAGTAGCTACTAATTGATTCATATCAACGGAAGCACTAATTTTGCATTATCACCATATAATACAACAAGAAGCATATGATAAGAATTACAAATAATGCAACTAACACATCCTTCCTTAAGATCAACCATTAAAAGGAACTCAAGCTAACACATCCTTCCCTAAGATCAAGAGAACCCCTTTAAGATAAGCTTTTCTCTCAGGTTGAGATAAGCTTTAATGCACAATTTCTCCCCCTTTGACATCAAACACCAAAACCATATTCAAGCAAGAACATAGGATGATGTCTAGGGACAGCAGGGTATTGAGCAGGTAAATTATAACACACTAACATTACTCCCCCTTACACATTGAACATCTGCAACACAAGCATTTGGAGGAAAGTTAAGATACAAATACGCAAGAGGTCAATACTTCCTTTTGTACCTTTACCCTGTTGTGATGTACTTTCCATCTTGAGAGTTTAATCTCTAGAAAGCTCCTTCACACTTATGCCTGATCCTTTATCCTGACCTTTTCTTGTTGAACTTAAGATACCAAATACTTGACTTATGGAGGTACCCAAGTCCTGATTGCTCCGTTTCTTGCTCATCTTCCCTTTTCCACCTTGAGACTATATAGAATCACTCAAGAAATAGTTAGTCTCAAAATACACAAGCTATGTGTGGTCCCCCTAAAGTTGTGCATCAAGTATTTGAATGACTTGCACTTTGCACATTCTAGCATCCTTAGAACTAGAGGGGATCACAGCATACCTTGGTCTAGGCATAATATACAATTGCATCACAAAAAGATACCAATTGGATAGATGTCATAATACATTTTATGACTAATGGAAACAATGCATGCCTCAAGATATATAATATTTTACACGCAACCTAGGCACGCTTCACACATGATAATCATTGTAACACGTACACCAATTGAAAGATGACAAGATCATATAAAGCACAATGTCTAAGCACACCAATATTAAGAAGTACTTCATTTTAAGTACATCAAAGGAAACAACATTTTAAGGCATAAGGCGCCTAAGCCAAGATACTACCAATTTAAAGACAAGAACATAGTTCCATAGCTATGATCACAATCAATGGAACTTCAAGATATTCAATGAAATTGCATAGTTCCATTCTCCATACCTTTGCCTTTTCCTAAATTGCCATGAGAGCACTAGTTGTCACCAATTGAGGGCTCCTTTTGCTCATGCACCTTATAGCTCAAGAGGGTGTATTAGAGGCTCAACATGGGTTTCTTATTTTGGTATACACACATTATTAAGATAAAGTAATCATATGAACATGGACTAAACAAAATTGTCATGCTTGCACATAGGTTGATCATTAAAAAAACCATGTAGCATGTCTTACAAGAGGATACAGGTTTATCCATGAACACACAAAGAGTTAATCATGGTGAATATATCAAATGAAAAGCTACCCATTGAATGATTCAAAAGATATAACATCTAGAACGCACAATCATGATTAAGCAAGCATTATTATTATTTTGGAAATCATGAACCATTGATTGAAAGGTATTCAACACAGACAATCTCAAAAGCATAACTACTCCAAGGACAGGTAGCATAACAATCAAACTTAAGAGCAATACTGATTTGCAATAATGTACTTAAGATACACGAGTACCGTCCTTTGGAGAGCAATTTGCATATTCTCATCAAGGTCCTTTGTTTGATTCACCAAAAAGACCTCTACAACTTATTTAACTTGAGATGAACATGGGATTAGGATTGCACAATAATTCAACCTTGAGTCAATAAATAGACAATAGAAATTAATAGCTTAAGCATAGAGTTTGAATTAACCATCTTAAGCTCTCCCATGGTCTCCAGTCCATCTCGAGGCACCTGCATGGTCTAGTTGGCACAGTTTGGTACCCATCTCGATATGGGTCCATAACGATCATCCAAAAGAGCCTTTGGTACCCAAATAGCAATTGTGCTAGTTCTAGGTGATCTCATTACTGATCTAGCACAAGCGTATGGTTTGGGTCTCCTAAGCGAATAAGATTGAGCTAAATTTACTTGCTTAGGAACCTTACCCTTTTTACATACCTCGGATGGATGACCATGCTCACCACATATATAGTAGAAACGTCGCTCAACCCGACATGATGCTTGCTGTTTATCTTTTTCCTTGGTGAGGATCATCTTGGAGGGTGCACATCCTTGATTCTTTATGACCGGACATGAAGTGATCATGTGGTCCTTTTCATTGCATCCAAAACATCTCCTCATCCCTTCATCCTTGTCTTTGTATGGACAAGAAGCATTGAGGTGACCTAATTCCTTGCACTTGAAGCACCTCCTTTTTCCTCTTCTCTTTTTGCTTTTGGATGACATAGAGAGATTATTAGTGCGAACAACATGACTAATTGACTCATTACCTTCATCTTGTATCATGTTGATTGCTTCACTTATCGCTTTAGGAACATCTTTCTCAAGGAGTTTGTCCCTTGCTGCGGTTTCTCCTTCCTCAAGCTTTTCACCACATGTTTGTAAATATCTTGAGGAAGTCGAGCACGACGTCTTCTCCTTAGTTGCTTTGCTTTCTTGTTCCTTTCTTCATTGATGAGCAACTTTTCTTTTGATCCTGCAGCTTGGTGCTCATTTAAACATTTGCTTTCTTTTGAGCAACAGGAGTTAGCACATGGTGATATATTATCTAAATGTGCGCATGTGCAAGAATGAGGTTCACATGAGTTTAAACTAGTAATTACTACCTCATGAGCAACATCGAGCATGATATGGTCATCAACTAATTTATTATGAGAATATGACAACATATCATACTTTTCACCTAGAGCAAGCTTTTCTAAATTTAGAAATTCTACTTGCCTCTCAAACATGGCATTCTCCATTTTAAGTTGAGTAACACAAGATAAAACATCATCATTATTTCTTTGCTCAATTAAAACTGAATCATACCGTTGGACCAGATCATCATGAGAGCACTTTAGCTCCTCATGTTATTTGGTCATTTTCTCCAGGCTGTCGTTGGTTTTGATTAGAGTCTCCTCTAGCCTAAGAAGTATCTCGCCTTGTTCCTTCTCAACAGCTTAACCAAGAGCGCTTTGTCTTCTTTGTCGAGATGGGTGCAGAACCGACGAATCTCCTCTTCTTTCACATCGTTGGTCTTATTTTCCCTGTTATTATTATTAGTGGAAGCAAAACAGGAAAATGTACCTTGTGATGATATAGACTCCTCATCCTCATATTCCTCCTCCTCATCGCTTTCATCTCCACTCTCATCGTTAGCAACAAGACATGTATAACTAGTGGAAGACAAACCTGTCGATGAGGTGGATTCATCGTTTGGTTGCCATCGTTTTTCTTCTCCCTTTGAAAGGTTAGTACCACAAGCAACATAGGGAGTAGAAGTAGTACAATTTGACTCAGAATATTTTATTTTATTTCTAGTCCATAGATCATGAGCATCGACAAGAACATCACCATTACTACCTATGACAGTAAAATAAACATCCTTGCTAAGGGAATTGACTAGGATGTCATAGGCTTGATAATTTTGACACAGACATCTTAAATCATGTTCAGAAGGATTTTTCATATCAATATTGATGGGCAAAACACTAGCATCAAATATTTGCTCTACTTCAGGACCTAAACTCCTAAAAGTATTATGTAAATGAAAAGACCAGGATGCATAGTTAGAGCCATCAGAATTAAGAAGTTCTACAATTACCTCTTGTGACGACATTATCATCTCCGGACGGCTAAGCCCACACTAGAGAGGCCTAGCTCCGATACCAATTGAAAGTTCCCTTTGCCTGGGAACAGGATCTGGATGTCGCCTAGAGGGGGGGGGTGAATAGGCGAATAAAAAATTATCACTTTAAAACTTTAGTTCTTACTCTACTCGAAGACCAGATTGCAGTGGAATGAAAGACCCTTCGAGTAGGTTGCAGCAGAATAGAAGATCCTGTCTCAAAATGCCCTGCACTTCAAATATAACTTGTACCACAGATAAGTATTGAAGTACAGATATAAAGAGTAGATAAGACAGAGAGACAACACACAAAACAGAGCGAAGCACACAGACACAGGGATTTATCTCGAGGTTTGGCCAAGCCTGAAATGGTTGCCTAGTCCTCGTTGGAGTTAGCCACACCTGAGCTTGGAGTCTATTTCAACTCCTTCCTCCGTTTGCTCAGATCTGTCAGTATGACAGATAGAGCCTTCCACTATGTTGAGTTTGGTTACAACAAAGCCGCGGCTGCTTACAATCTTCTTGACAGCACTCCGGCAGAGTAACGATATGCTCAAGACCTTGCTCTAGCTCTTAGCAGCACTTCTCCACTCTCTCAAGGCTTATAGCTTTGCCTCTACACAAACTAGAGAGAAATACACGAGAGGGAGAGAGAATCGATCCGAGTGATGTATATAATTGTTGGCTGCACTTGTGTACTTGTTGGAGGCGCCTAGGAGTCCCTTTTATAGACCCAAGGGGCCTAGGAGCCGTTGGAGATCCTTTTGGAAGGCAATATATGTTCTCTGTCAGGTGGCGCACCGGACAGGTCCTGTAGCTTGTCTGGTGCGCGATCTCCTTCCAAATCGGGCTCAGCTGACTGTTAAAGCAACGGTCGACTTGGCTCACCGGACAGTCCAGTGCGCCAACTATCCATTGGCCCAAGCCACACGTCGCCCGCTGATCGGGCTGCCGACCGTTGGCGCAGTCGATCGTTAGCTCACCGGATAGTCTGGTGCACCACCGGACAGTCCGATGAATTATAGACGTACGCCGCCAAACTTCACCCGAGAGCGGCCTGTTCACCGGAGTTCGGTCTGGCACAACAGACACTGTCCGGTGCACCACCGGACAGTCCGGTGTGCCAGATTGAGCTGAGTCTTGGCTGTACACAGCCAAGCCTTTTGCATCTCTTTTCTTTTCTTATTTTCTCTGTTTCTAATACTTAGACAAATATATTAGTACACAAAAACCAATGTACTAAGTCTAGAAACATACCTTCTCTTTGATTTTCACTTCTTTAGTATTTGGCATGAATTGAGATTGATGTTGTACTCATAAACCATCAAGTCAGCTTGACTTGATCTAGATTGAAATTTCTGAGCTCCAACATCCTGCAAAGGTCACATAGAATATCTCCAAACATAGGAACAACCTAAACTAAAGGTCAAGGTGCACTTAGCTCTTTTGGGCTGCTTCCAGTTCTGATTTTGATATTGGTTCTCCTTCTAGTGTCCTGGTTCACTTTTTGAGCTTGGTCTTGAGCCTTATGACTTACACCACATAATTGTAGATGTCACCTCATTGGTTGTAAGTCATGTCCTTATGTAGTGTTCCTTGATGTACCATAACTCTTCTTAACTCAATCAACCTTGATTCCGCAAGTCTTCTTCTTCACCCCTAGACTTGGGTTCCTGGTCTCCTTGACTTTCTCCCATGCACTCGGTACCTCGAAGCTCTTCTTGCTTTCATCGTTGGCTTGATTGGTTGTCTCCAAGTTATGCACATCAATTCTCACTTAAGCAATGTCCATCTTTCTTGTGATGTCCATTATCTAGAGATAATTTCGTCTTTGGACCATCACACCTGTTAACTTGTGTTGAACCCTGTTAGCTTTGCATTCAGCACCTGTTCAACACTTAGCACACTTGTTAGTCCTTTAATTGGGTTGTCATCTAAACATCAAAACCCACAAGAGAGATTTCAAGAATATTATTGTGTATTTTATTTACATGTATGGTGTGATGTTAATTTTTGCTATACTATGTATGTATTGTGTTGATGCGAGTAGACGAGCAAGCCACTGTGGATTCTGAGGTTCAGCAAGTAGAAGTAGCTGAGCAGGAGCTCATCGAAGGCAAGTTGTGCCCTTGATCACTTACTTTTTCCCAGCCATGTTCTTATTAATTATAATGGTCTGCATAGGTTAATTTTGATGGGATCCTGTAGGTCACCCCAGTTTTGGTTATCTTTATACCTTGTTCACCACTGAAATATTTTTGGGTAGTACCTGCTATTGCTTTATGTGGATTTGGGTATGGAGATACACTATTCATGATTACTCTTTTATTATATTTTTATTATTACTGTTCATATTAAGATCATTATGATAATGGGAACATGGAGCGACCACCCGGGAAAACAGTGCTAGCACAAGGGTTTAATGGGACGCCCTTGGCTGATTAACTAGGAAAGCTAGTGGATGTCTTCCTTACCCGAAAGGGGCAAGGGCAGTAGGGGAGTGGTCAGTGTAGGGAGGTCCTTGGGTTGATTTTGCTGTGATGACGGTCAGGCGAGGGATTCCTGCACTGGAGCTTCCTATAAACTGTAGCGAGATTTCTGAAGCTAGTGGAACTTTGTAAACGCCTCATAGTGTTACCCTGCCTCGCCTCCTCGGTAGAGGTGTATGGGATTGGCTGTCTCTTGGCAGATGGGTAACATGACTTGTGGGTAAAGATGCGCAACCTCTGCAGAGTGTAAAACTAGTATACTAGCCGTGCTCACGGTCATGAGCAGCTCGGACCCTCACATGATTAATCTATGGAATTAAAACTCAATTTGACATTTACATCGCATTTGGGATTATTTTATTATTACTTTTCTTTATTATTATTAAGGTTTGGTATTTACTTACACTTAGTAATTGCTAATAAAATTTTGACCAACTTATAAAAGAAATGCTCAGCTTCAGCCATTATTTTATTGATCAGCCTTACACTTCACATGAACTCCCACCTTTGGTGAGTTCATGCACATTATTCCCCACGACTTGTTGAGCTATGAACGTATGTGAGCTCACTCTTGCTGTCTCACACCCCCCACAGGAGAAGAACATGTGGTCGAAGAGGAGCCGCCTAACACTGAGGCATTCGACTTGATCTAGGTGGCGTCTCCCAGTCAGCTTTGTGGCGCCAGGGAATAATATTTAGTTTGCTTTACTTTATCATTTATTTTTGTAAGACTTCCGCTATGTAATAAGTACATTTATGATATTTATGACATTTATCTCTATGCACTCTGTTATTATGTGTGTGGTTCTTCCTTGGCGCACATATGAGATGCACCTAGATTTGTCCTTTAAATCCGGGTGTGACAACATCGAACTATTTGGGGCTAGACAGTCCACACTACCACGCCAGATAGTCCAAAACTAGATTTTCTAAGCTTCCCCTCTTCTGAGACCGCCGATTAGGTGCTCAACACATGCCTCTACCTTTTGGCTAAGTTTTGCAACAAGCCAAAGGCACCAAGCATGTCTCATATACTTTGTTGATCAAGATATGCATATGTTAACTCATGGCATGCATATGTCAACACATATTATTCCAAAGCAAATCTCAATGTGGGAACATAGACTTTCTAGGCATCTTCCCAAATACTAGGATGATATTGCTTTAAGAAACGACAATTTAATGCTTTAGATAACATCTCACCTTGCAAAGTCTTTAGCATGCATGCATTAGCAGAAACTACCTGTGTAATTCTATAAGGCCCTTCTGAGAGCACCTAGAGGGGGGGGGGTGAATAGGTGATCCTGTAAAAACTTCAAACTTAAGCCACAAAAACTTGTTAAGTGTTAGCACGATTATTGCCAAGTGGCTAAGATGAAGTCTCAACAAAACACAGTACCACAAGAAAATCAAGCACAGAGGTGACACAGTGGTTTTATCCCGTGGTTCGGCCAAGACCAACGCTTGCCTACTCCACGTTGTGGCGTCCCAACGGACGAGGGTTGCAATCAACCCCTCTCAAGCGGTCCAAAGACCCACTTGAATACCACGGTGTTTTGTTGTTCCTTTCACTATCCCGTTTGCAAGGAATCTCCACAAATTGGAGTCTCTTGCCCTTACAAGTATATGATCACAAATGAAACACAGAGTAAGGGAGGGAAGCAACACACACAAATCCACAGTGAAATGCGCACACACACGGCCAAGACTCGAGCTCACAAGAGTATCACAAAGTTCTCACTAGAACGGAGCTCGAATCACTTAGAATCACAAATGAAAGCGCAAAGACTAAGTGTGGATGATCAAGAATGCTCAAAGGTTGCTTGTGTATATCCTCCACGCGCCTAGGGGCTCCTTTTATAGCCCCAAGGCAGCTAGGAGCCGTTGAGAGCAATTTTAGAAGGCCATCCTTGCCTTCTGTCGACGGGGGCACCAGACAGTCCGGTGCACACCGGACACTGTCCGGTGCCCGATTTGTTTCCTTAACTGACGCTGCCGACCGTTGCAGACTGTTGGAGATCTGCGAGCCGTTGGCGCACCGGACAGTCCGGTGCACACCGGACAGTCCGGTGCCGTCTTCCGACCGTTGGCTCGGCCACGTGTCCCGCGCGGATTGCGCGGCCGACCGTTGGCCCTGGCCGACCGTTGGCTCACCGGACAGTCCGGTGCACACCGGACAGTCCGGTGAATTTTAGCCGTACGCCGTCGGCGAATTCCCGAGAGCAGCCAGTTTATGCCGAGTCAGCCTGGCGCACCGGACACTGTCCGGTGCACACCGGACAGTCCGGTGCTCCAGACCGAGCTGGGTCTTGGCTGCACACAGCCAAGACTTTCTCTCCCCTTTTCTTTTCTTCTTCTTTCTGTTTCTAACACTTAGACAAGTATATTAGTATCCAAAACCAATGTACTAAGGCTTAGAAACATACCTTTATCCTTGATTTGTACTTTGTCCACCATTTTGCAATTAGGCACTTGTGTTGGGCACTAAATCACCAAAATACTTAGAAATGGCCCAAGGGCACATTTCCCTTTCAATCTCCCCCTTTTTGGTGATCTATGCCAACACAACATAAAGCAAGTTGAACAAGTACAAAAACACTTCAAATAAGAACTCAAATTTATTTTGAATCAATTTTGGCATATATGGATCATCCTTTGCCACCACTTGGTTTGTTTTTGCAAATCAAACTCAAATCTCTATCTCTAAGTTAAACACACATGTTGAAGCATAAAGAGAGTCATTCCAAAAGAGATTGATCAAAGATTTCAAAAACTCCCCCTTTTTCCCATAATTACTACTTCTCCCCACAAGAAGCCAACTTTGATAAGAGAGACAACAAAAAGAGTTTTGACAAACCAAAAGCTCTACTCTACTATTTTCAAATTTCTCAAGTGGTAGCTGATCCATTTATTGCTTTAGCCCTTTATTTTCTCCCCCTTTGGCATTAAGCACCAAAACGGAATAAATCTTGGCCCTATAACCCCATTGCCTCACCAAAAACTTCAATTAAGAGCAAATGGCAATAAGAGTTCATGAGATGGACTTGGAATGAGGTACCCTCTCATCGGAGTGCAGTGGAAGTCTTTCATGGTCCAAGTCCACCTTTTCCCTTTCAATTCTCCTTTGGGACTAAAACAAGCAAACTCAAACATATGGTTAGTCTCAAAGGGTCAAGTTGTAACACATCTCCCCCTAAACATGTGCATCACTTTGCAACGGACTTGTGAGGTCCAGGGAGTGTTTGTACAACTTGAGCACCATAATAAGCAACAAAATGCAGAATGGACATGATCAAAGGCATAAACACATGTTTGCTATACTTCAATCCAAGTTCCGCGAATCTAAGACATTTAGCTCACTACGCAGCCTGCAAAAGGTCTTCTCATCTAAAGGCTTGGTAAAGATATCGGCTAGCTGGTTCTCGGTGCTTACATAAAACACTTCGATATCTCCCTTTTGCTGGTGGTCTCTCAAAAAGTGATGCCGGATGTCAATGTGCTTTGTGCGGCTGTGCTCAACAGGATTTTCCGCTATTCGGATAGCACTCTCATTATCACATAGGAGTGGGACTTTGCTCAGATTGTAGCCAAAGTCCCTGAGGGTTTGCCTCATCCAAAGTAGTTGCGCACAACACTGTCCTGCGGCAACGTACTCGGCCTCAGCGGTGGATAGGGCAACAGAGGTTTGTTTCTTGGAATTCCATGACACCAGGGACCTTCCTAAGAATTGGCACGTCCCCGATGTACTCTTCCTATCGACCTTACATCCAGCATAGTCGGAATCTGAGTACCCAATCAAGTCAAAGTTAGACCCCTTTGGATACCAGATCCCGAAGCAAGGCGTAGCGACTAAATATCTAAGAATTAGCTTCACCACCACCAAGTGACACTCCTTAGGATCGGATTGAAATCTAGCACACATGCATATGCTAAGCATAATATCCGGTCTACTAGCACATAAATAAAGTAAAGACCCTATCATTGACCGGTATGCTTTTTGATCGACGGACTTACCTCCTTTGTTGAGGTCGGTGTGTCCGTCGGTCCCCATCGGAGTCTTTGCGGGCTTGGCGTCCTTCATCCCAAACCGCTTCAGCAAGTCTTGCGTGTATTTCGTTTGGGAGATGAAGGTGCCGTCCTTGAGTTGCTTCACTTGGAACCCAAGGAAGTAGTTCAACTCGCCCATCATCGACATCTCGAATTTCTGCGTCATCACCCTGCTAAACTCTTCACAAGACTTTTGGTTAGTAGAACCAAATATTATGTCATCGACATAAATTTGGCACACAAACAAATCACCATCACAAGTCTTAGTGAAAAGAGTTGGATCGGCTTTCCCAACCTTGAAAGCATTAGCAATTAAGAAATCTCTAAGGCATTCATACCATGCTCTTGGGGCTTGTTTAAGTCCATAGAGCGCCTTAGAGAGCTTACACACGTGGTTGGGGTACCGTTCATCCTCGAAGCCAGGGGGTTGCTCTACGTACACCTCCTCCTTTATTGGCCCGTTGAGGAAAGCGCTCTTCACATCCATTTGGTACAACCTGAAAGAATGGTGAGCGGCATATGCTAGCAAGATACGAATGGACCCTAGCCTAGCCACAGGAGCAAAAGTCTCCTCAAAGTCCAAACCTGCGACTTGGGCATAACCTTTTGCCACAAGTCGAGCCTTGTTCCTTGTCACCACTCCGTGCTCGTCTTGTTTGTTGCGGAACACCCACTTGGTTCCCACAACGTTTTGCTTGGGACGAGGCACCAGCGTCCAAACTTCATTGCGCTTGAAGTTGTTAAGTTCCTCCTGCATGGCCAACACCCAATCCGGATCTAGCAAGGCCTCCTCTACCCTGAAAGGCTCAATAGAGGAGACAAAAGAGTAATGCTCACAAAAATTAACTAATCGAGATCGAGTAGTTACTCCCTTGCTTATGTCACCCAGAATTTGGTCGACGGGATGATCCCTTTGAATCATCGCTCGAACTTGGGTTGGAGGTGCCGGTTGCGCTTCTTCCTCCATCACATGATCATCTTGTGCTCCCCCTTGATCACACGCCTCCTGTTGATGAACCTGTTCATCGTCTTGAGTTGGGGGATGCACTGTTGTTGAGGAAGAAGGTTGATCTCGTTCGTCTTGTTCCTGTGGCCGAACGTCTCCAATCGCCATGGTTCGTATGGCGGCCGTCGGAACATCTTCTTCATCTACATCATCACAATCAACAACTTGCTCTCTTGGAGAGCCATTAGTCTCATCAAATACAACGTCGCTAGAGACTTCAACCAAACCCGATGATTTGTTGAAGACCCTATACGCCTTTGTATTTGAATCATAACCTAACAAAAACCCTTCTACAGCTTTGGGAGCAAACTTAGAATTTCTACCCTTTTTCACTAGAATGTAGCACTTGCTCCCAAATACACGAAAGTAAGATACATTGGGTTTGTTACCGGTTAGTAGCTCATACGATGTCTTCTTGAGGAGTCGATGAAGGTAGACCCTGTTGATGGCGTGGCAAGCTGTGTTCACAGCTTCCGACCAAAAGCACTCGGGGGTCTTGAACTCACCAAGCATCGTCCTCGCCATATCGATTAGCGTCCTGTTCTTCCTCTCTACCACACCATTTTGCTGTGGTGTGTAGGGAGCGGAGAACTCGTGCTTGATCCCTTCCTCCTCAAGGAACTCCTCCACTTGAAGGTTCTTGAACTCGGACCCGTTGTCGCTCCTTATCTTCTTCACCTTGAGCTCAAACTCATTTTGAGCTCTCCTGAGGAAGCGCTTGAGGGTCCCTTGGGTTTCAGACTTATCCTGCAAAAAGAACACCCAAGTGAAGCGGGAAAAGTCATCAACAATAACTAAACCATACTTACTTCCTCCTATGCTTAGATAGGCGACGGGTCCGAAGAGGTCCATATGTAGCAGCTCCAGGGGTCTTGATGTGGTCATCACATTCTTGCTGTGATGCGCTCCCCCCACCTGTTTACCTGCCTGACAAGCTGCACAAGGTCTATCTTTTTCGAAATGCACATTTGTTAGACCTATCACGTGTTCTCCCTTTAGAAGCTTGTGGAGGTTCTTCATCCCCACATGTGCTAAGCGGCGATGCCACAGCCAGCCCATGCAAGTCTTAGCCATTAAGCATGCATCTAGACCGGCCTCTTCTTTTGCAAAATCAGCTAAATAAAGCTTGCCGTCTAGTATACCCTTAAAAGCTAGTGAACCATCACATCTTCTAAAGACAGACACATCTACATTTGTAAATAAACAATTATATCCCATTTGACATAATTGACTAACAGATAGCAGATTATATCCAAGACTCTCCACTAAGAATACATTTGAGATAGAATGCTCATTAGAAATTGCAATTTTACCTAACCCTTTTACCTTGCCTTGATTCCCATCACCGAATATAATTGAATCTTGGGAATCCTTATTTTTGACGTAGGAGGTGAACATCTTCTTCTCCCCCGTCATATGGTTTGTGCATCCGCTGTCGATAATCCAGCTTGAACCCCCGGATGCATAAACCTGCAAGGCAAATTTAGGCTTGGGTCTTAGGTACCCAACTCATGTTGGGTCCTGCAAGGTTAGCACAAATGTCCTTAGGGACCCAAATGCAAGTCCTGTCTCCCTTGCATTTTGCCCCTAATTTCCTAGCAACTATTTTCCTATCCTTTCTACAAATAGCAAAGGAAGTGTTTAAAGCATAATAAATTATAGAAGGTTCATTCACTACTTTCCTAGGAGCATGAATAACATTCTTTCTAGGCACATGAGCAATATTTCTCCTAGGCATATGTACAACATTTCTCCTACACATATCCCTATCATGCTTATAAGAAGAACTAGAAGCAAACATGGCATGAGAATCATAAACATGTGAATCAAAATCATTATAAGCCTTTCTAGCATTTCTCCTATCATTATACATAAAGGCATGGTTCTTTTTCGCACTACTAGCCATAGGGGCCTTCCCCTTCTCCTTGACGAAGATGGGAGCCTTATGGCTTGTTAAGTTCTTGGCTTCCCTCTTGAAGCCAAGCCCATCCTTAATTGAGGGATGTCTTCCAATTGTATAGGCATCCCTTGCAAATTTTAACTTGTCAAATTCACTTTTGCTAGTCTTAAGTTGTGCATTAAGACTAGCCAATTCATCACTTAGTTTGGAAATTGAAACTAAGTGTTCACTACAGGCATTAACATCAAAATCCTTACACCTAGTGCAAATTGTAACATTTTCAACACAGGAATTTGATTTACTAGCTACTTCTAGTTTTGCACTTAAATCATTATTAACATTTCGTAAAGAAGCAATGGTTTCATGACAAGAGGATAATTCACTAGAAAGCACCTCATTTCTTTTCACTTCTAAAGCATATGATTTTTGTGCCTCTACAAATTTATCATGTTCATCATACAATAAATCCTCCTGTTTTTCTAAAAGCCTATCCTTTTCATTCAATGCATCAATCAATTCATTGATTTTATCTATCTTAGATCTATCTAAGCCCTTGAACAAGCATGAATAATCTATGTCATCATCATCACTAGATTCATTATCACTAGAAGAAGCATAAGTGGAGTCTTGAGTACTTACCTTCTTCTCCCTTGCCATAAGGCATGTGAGACGCTCGTTGGGGAAGAGGGAAGACTTGTTGAAGGCAGTAGCAGCGAGTCCTTCATTGTCGGAGTCGGAGGAGGAGCAATCCGAGTCCCACTCCTTTCCTAGATGCGCCTCGCCCTTTGCCTTCTTGTATTGCTTCTTCTTCTCTCTTTTGTTCCCCTTTTCCTGGTCACTTTCATTATCGGGACAGTTAGCGATAAAATGACCAAGCTTACCGCATTTGAAGCATGAGCGCTTCCCCTTTGTCTTGGTCTTGCTTGGCTGCCCCTTGCGACCATTTAGCGCCGTCTTGAATCTCTTGATGATGAGAGCCATCTCTTCATCATTGAGTCCGGTCGCCTCAATCTGTGCCACCTTGCTAGGTAGAGCCTCCTTGCTTCGTGTTGCCTTGAGAGCGAGAGGTTGCGGCTCGTTGATCGGACCATTCAAGGCGTCGTCCACATACCTCGCCTCCTTGATCATCATTCGCCCGCTAACGAATTTCCCAAGAACTTCTTCGGGCGACATCTTGGTGTACCTGGGATTTTCACGTATATTGTTCACCAAATGAGGATCAAGAACGGTAAATGACCTGAGCATTAGGCGGATGACGTCGTGGTCCGTCCATCGTGTGCTTCCGTAGCTCCTTATCTTGTTGATAAGGGTCTTGAGCCGGTTGTATGTTTGCGTCGGCTCCTCGCCCCTTATCATTGCGAACCGTCCAAGCTCACCCTCCACCAACTCCATCTTGGTGAGCAAGGTGACGTCGTTCCCCTCATGAGAAATCTTGAGGGTGTCCCAGATTTGCTTGGCGTTATCCAAGCCGCTTACTTTATGATATTCATGCCTGCACAAAGAAGCTAGAAGAACAGTAGTAGCTTGTGCATTCTTATGAATTTGTTCATTAATGAACATGGGACTATCCGAACTATCAAAGTGCATTCCACTCTCTACAATCTCCCATATACTAGGATGGAGAGAGAATAGGTGACTACGCATTTTGTGGCTCCAAAATCCGTAGTCCTCTCCATCAAAGTGTGGGGGCTTGCCGAGTGGAATGGAGAGCAAATGAGAATGTGAACTTTGCGGAATACGAGAGTAATCAAAAGAAAAGTTCGAATTAACCGGTTTCCTTCTCTCGTAGTCGTTGTGGTCTTCGTCCTTTTGGGAAGAAGTAGACTCATCGCTGTCGTAGTAGACGATCTCCTTGATGCGCCTGGTCTTCTTCTTCTTCCCTTCCTTCCGTCTATGACCCGAGCCGGAGTCGGTAGGCTTGTCGTCCTTCGGCTCGTTGACGAAGGATTCCTTCTCGTTGTCGTTGATCACGATACCCTTCCCCTTAGGATCCATCTCTTCGGGCGGTTAGTCCCTTTGTGAAGAGAACGGCTCCGATACCAATTGAGAGCACCTAGAGGGGGGGGGGGGGTGAATAGGTGATCCTGTAAAAACTTCAAACTTAAGCCACAAAAACTTGTTAAGTGTTAGCACGATTATTGCCAAGTGGCTAAGATGAAGTCTCAACAAAACACAGTACCACAAGAAAATCAAACACAGAGGTGACACAGTGGTTTCATCCCGTGGTTCGGCCAAGACCAACGCTTGCCTACTCCACGTTGTGGCGTCCCAACGGACGAGGGTTGCAATCAACCCCTCTCAAGCGGTCCAAAGACCCACTTGAATACCACGGTGTTTTGTTGTTCCTTTCACTATCCCGTTTGCAAGGAATCTCCACAAATTGGAGTCTCTTGCCCTTACAAGTATATGATCACAAATGAAACACAGAGTAAGGGAGGGAAGCAACACACACAAATCCACAGTGAAATGCGCACACACACGGCCAAGACTCGAGCTCACAAGAGTATCACAAAGTTCTCACTAGAACGGAGCTCGAATCACTTAGAATCACAAATGAAAGCGCAAAGACTAAGTGTGGATGATCAAGAATGCTCAAAGGTTGCTTGTGTATATCCTCCACGCGCCTAGGGGCTCCTTTTATAGCCCCAAGGCAGCTAGGAGCCGTTGAGAGCAATTTTAGAAGGCCATCCTTGCCTTCTGTCGACGGGGGCACCGGACAGTCCGGTGCACACCGGACACTGTCCGGTGCCCGATTTGTTTCCTTAACTGACGCTGCCGACCGTTGCAGACTGTTGGAGATCTGCGAGCCGTTGGCGCACCGGACAGTCCGGTGCACACCGGACAGTCCGGTGCCGTCTTCCGACCGTTGGCTCGGCCACGTGTCCCGCGCGGATTGCGCGGCCGACCGTTGGCCCTGGCCGACCGTTGGCTCACCGGACAGTCCGGTGCACACTGGACAGTCCGGTGAATTTTAGCCGTACGCCGTCGGCGAATTCCCGAGAGCAGCCAGTTTATGCCGAGTCAGCCTGGCGCACCGGACACTGTCCGGTGCACACCGGACAGTCCGGTGCTCCAGACCGAGCTGGGTCTTGGCTGCACACAGCCAAGACTTTCTCTCCCCTTTTCTTTTCTTCTTCTTTCTGTTTCTAACACTTAGACAAGTATATTAGTATCCAAAACCAATGTACTAAGGCTTAGAAACATACCTTTATCCTTGATTTGTACTTTGTCCACCATTTTGCAATTAGGCACTTGTGTTGGGCACTAAATCACCAAAATACTTAGAAATGGCCCAAGGGCACATTTCCCTTTCACCTTCCCAACTTAAAGACTAGTTACCAAACTTATGACCCTTAGTTTTTAATGGTAAAATTGTCATCCATACCAGATCTCCAACCTGAAATGACATAGGCTTCACCTTCATATAGTAGCCCTTGCCAACAACAAGTTTTTCCTTCTCTATCTACTTCAAAGCTATCAACCTTTTATTGGTTACAACATCAACATTATCAATCATTAAATCATGGTATACACCGACAACTAAATCATTTTGTGTAGCGAACCTAATAGCATTCAAACTTATCTCCACAAGCAACATAGCTTCCTGACCATTAACAATCTCAAAAGGAGACCTTAGTAGCACGATGCCTAGATATTCTATGAGCCCATAGAGCTTCAGATAAAACCTTATGCCAATGCCTTGGATAATCAGATATCTTCTTTTTGATAAGACTAATCAATATCTTATTGATTAACTCTGTAAACACTAAAAATTTATTCTCTAAGACTTTAGTTGCTCAAGAAATAATAAGGGAGATATTTTGATGTTGTGGTTTATTATTTGAAGCATATATTTTTATTTTATGTATTTCTATGAATACAAGATACTATAGAAGGATGTCCTATTTAATTAAGAGAATAGTTCCTTTTTAATATATGGTATTAAGAGACAATTATTAAATAAGTGAATTACACTTGCATTTCATGTTGGGTTTCTTTTGGTTGTGCATTTGAAAAAGTGGAAACCAAACTTGAATTCAAATCATGGAGAAGAAAATGGAAATAGGAAAGCAAGAAAAGAATACAAACCTCGCTGGGCCAAATGTCCCTGACTCCGGCCCAACTTGATGTCCTGCGCCAGCACAGTAACCGTGTCATCATGAATGGAGCGTGCGTCTGCGCGTGGGTCACTGCCGCGTGGCCCTTCCTAGCAGGCGGACTCCCTCTCAGCTGTGACACTTGCACATGGGGCTGGGCCTAGAGCCATCGTCCCCGCGAAGAAGGCGGAGATCTCAACAACTCGCTTGAGAATCCCCCAGCTGGCAGGTGCCCTCATTGCGGTATATGATGTCCCATGCCTTGTGCCGATCCTCCATTCCATCCACACCCCTCCCACACCATAGTAAAACATCCAGAGAGCTCACCAACAGTGCGCTAAAGCTGTAGAAGAGGTTGTCTCCGGCGAGGATCCACCGTGGTCCGGGTGGCGTCGCTGCTGCAGGTGTCACGGTGGAGAAGGCATAACTCGAGCCGTAGATTTTCAGATAAACGACTCAGATTAGAAATAGGTTAATGTTTTACCTTGATGCAATCTGAGCCATAGATCCATGTATGAATGGATGAAAAGAGAGAGCGCTTACTTTAAAATCTCCACCGTAGAATTTCTATCGGGCGATCGTGACTAGATCTAGAGCGTTCACCATCGGCCCTTTAATCTCAGCTGCAGGATATGATGATCGGGCGGCCAGGATTCCCGGATATCCCTTCGCCGTGCATGGTTTGCAAAAGAGCCCGTGGAGTATAACGGAAATAACCCGCAATCCATAGTAGTGAAAAGACCATTACGAATAGGCCCTGTTTTATTCAAACTGAGCCCTGATTTTACTATTAGTTATGCCTGCAGCCCAGTGACCTCGGTATTTTGATACATGAATTATGGAATTAATTTTTTAGTATTGAAACAAATCCAAAATTTATAGAAAATGCATAACTTTTTTGTTTCAACCCCAATTGAATCAGTTCTAGTTGCGTTAACTCCATAATGAAGTGGGCTACACAGTAGCAGCATTATTTGTAGCATATCACACATTCTTATAAATGAATATTGTTTAACCTCTGTTTAGTAGATTACCCTTTCTATTTAAAGTTAACCTGTTAATAATTATACTCTGACTAAAATGTGACCTCTACTCGAATTATAATGTAGATTAAAGTTAAAATTAACTATTTCTTGGAATAACTTTTTCTTACATGATTTATATTTATCAACATAGGGCATAATTTTAATAATTAATCACCTAAATCTTTCGAAAACTATATCCATTCAACCGTAAATCAGATTTTAGTGGTTCTCGAACCTACGATCTCCTAGCCACACATAGATCATTATTACACAATTTGTTCTCATGTTTGGCGTAATGTTAATTTCTCCTA
The DNA here is from genome assembly GCA_029449295.1 of Zea luxurians. Classification (NCBI taxonomy): domain Eukaryota; kingdom Viridiplantae; phylum Streptophyta; class Magnoliopsida; order Poales; family Poaceae; genus Zea; species Zea luxurians. Next base: position 24,342,522 of record JAOPSE010000015.1, read on the forward strand.
CGCATATTGTTTGTTTGTATTGTTATGAGTAGACGAGGAAGTGATCGAGGAGCCCAGAGCACAGCAGGTGGAAAATTCTGAGCAGGAGCTCGCTGAAGGAAAGTTGTGCCCTTGATCACTCTTCTTTACCGAATAATGTTTCTGTTAATCACTATGATATGCTCAGGTAAATTTGATGGGACCCAATAGGTTACCCTAGTTTGGTCTAGTTTGCACCTTGCTTACCACTGAACTTTTGGGTAGTATTTGCTATTGCTCTATGTGGTTTCGAGTGTTAAGATACATATTATTCATGATCATGATATTTACTATCAATGGATTATTTACTATTCATGATAAGATTATTATGTTAATTGGAACATGGAGCGACCACCCGAGAAAAACAGTGCTACCACAAGGGTGGAACGGGACGCCCTTGGCCGATTAATTAGGAAAGCTAGTGTGATTTAACCCTTTTCCTGAAAGGGGAAAGTGGGGTGGAGGAGTGCATATGGAGGCAGATCCTCGGGTCGGACTGTTTGTTTAGCTTTTCGAACAGGGATTCATATACCGCTTTCGGCCCAGAAATCGTAGTGGGTTCTCTCCTCTAGTGGAACTTTGTAAAGGCCACACAGTGTACCCTCGCTTACTCACCTTGGCAGTATTTAAGGGTCTAATCAACCCGAGACCATAAAGGGAACACATCTTATGGGTAAAGATGTGCAACCTCTCTAGAGTGTAAAATTGGTATATCAGTCGTGCTCACAGTCATGAGCAGCTCGGACCCTCACATGAGTAACTTATGGAATTAAACTTAATTTGTCATATGCATTGCATTGTGGGAATTATTATTATGTGATCTCTTATTTTATTGGGATGATATTTACTTATACTTAGTAATTGCTAATAAAATTTGATCAACTTATTGAAAGCAATGCTCTGCCTTAACCATTATTTATTGATCAGCCTTACACTATACATGAGCCCCCACCGTAAGTGAGCTCATGCACATTATTCCCCACACTTGCTAAGCGATGAACATCTGTGAGTTCACTCTTGCAATAAAGCTTCACCCACAAGTGAAGAGTAGGTGCCACCAGAGGAGGACTACTACGATGAGTTTGACGAGGTCTAGGTGTCGTCTCCCAGTTAGCTTGATGGCACCAAGGAATAATAATATTAGTTTGTTCTATTTATTATTAGTTATTTTGTAAGACATTTTCGTTATGTAATAAAGTTTGCGACATTCGTATCTATATACTAAGTCATTATATGTGTTGATCTTCTTTGGCGCCCATATGAGACACACCTGGATTTGCCCCTTAAAATTCGGGTGTGACAAAAGTGATATCATAAGGAATGTTGACAGTAGGACGTAACCAAGATAGAACTGGACAAAACCATTATTTACTTACCTTTACTCTGATTCTTTCTATACTTTTCTTGATTCTGCCTCATCTTTTGCTGCTTTATTCTGACTACTCTTATCTTTCTACTCTAAAAAACAAAGGATTTCACACCTTGAGGTCCTATATCTACAAAGTCCCAAAGAGATAGGAGACCTAAGACAAAAAATATTATTATTTTATCAGTATTTAGGTGTTTGAAATGCTTGTTCTGATTGTTCTTATGATAATTGCTTGATTCGCTTCTTTGATTGATTGAAATAGTTGTGGGGCTATATACACCATAAAACTTGGTATAGTGTGTGCATCCTGGCATGTGCCACCATAGGTGTAGTGCAGTAGTGTTAGGTAGGTGACACTCTAATCTACTGAGCTATTATGACTCAAAAAATTGTGACCTAAAAGTTGGGTGTTTCGTACTTACTCATTTGACTTATTTGCAAATCTATCTTACCCTATGTTTCTAACCCAGATGGTCAATATCAGGAAGGGAGGTGGTGTCGATCTACCTGCACGCATTCATCGAAGAAGGGCAGTAGCTAATCCAGAACCGGAGATAAATCCTCTGAATCGTCCGCTTGCTAGGAATGATGCTGTTGTCGCCGCCCAAATGCAATTGCTACAACAGATGTCCAACAACATGGCAGAGATGCAAGCTCAACTCCATCAAAACCAGCAGCATCCACCACCTCCACCACCAGCACCACCCATGGATACGCATCGTGAGTTCATGAGCCACAAGCCACCCACTTTCTGCAACTCTACAGATCCGCTATAGGCTGATGATTGACTGAAATCAGTGGAGAAGATGCTCAACATTGCCCAATGCACTGACAGAGAGAAGGTCCTATATCCATCAGGTCGCCTTACTGACCCTGCTGTTGACTGGTGGAATTCTTACTATGCTTCTCATGCCGTTGTTGACACCATGTAACACCTTAAAACCATCAGTTAAAAAGCAATTTAAATTTATTTGATAAATCCATTAGAGAGGAAACAATTATCTTCAAGAGTTAGGAAAACATTCATAAACAACTAATTAACTTTTTGGAATATACAAAACTTTCACTCAATTGTTTGATATATTCATTTTTGGAGCATGGTTTTTGTTTGTTAATTTATTTCAAAGGTTTATTTATCTCTGGAATTATTACAATTTTCTTAATATATAAATAAATATATTTATATATTCATATAGTTAATAAAAAACCAGCGCTCGGCTAGGTTGATTCTGGCCCAGCCGGGGACCATTAGGGCAGCCGTCGCGCCCCTTGACTCCCTCCTCTCTCTCACCTGCAGGTGGGGCCACCTGGGGCCTCACAGCCGTGGGGGTGCTCATAGCCGCGCAGGCGTGCTCACAGCCGTGCGGGCACGCTCGGACGCGCTGCCACCGATGCCTCGGCTCCTGCGACCGTTCGATGTCTGGCTAGGGCGGACGCGGGTGCCCCTTCCCCTTCCCCGGCCGTGATCACGTTTACTATAGTACAAATTAATAGTTTACATTAGTTCTTAAAATATTAAGGTAGTGTGTTTTATAAATAACATTATGACGATAAGTATAATTTCCATTTAGAAAGAAAGAATAAAACTAAAATATGACCTGTGTTCTACGATAGGAAAAATTATTTAGTAATTAAACTAGTTCTTTGGAATTTGGTTTAGTGTTGTATCTATGTTATTTTTAAATGAATTTATATAGCATGTGTTTCCATAATTTATGTGCTATATAGTTTTCACTAATGAATTCTCGAAACAAAATTAGTATATTATGTCATGGCAAATGAGATGGACGTTGATGTGAGTAGACTTATATTATAATTACAAATCAGGTTCTATTTCAGACGATTTTCTTTTATAAGTATGATTTGTATTGTGTTTTTGTTTATTTTGTAATGGTGTATGTTTATGTAATGGTGTATGTGTTATTAATTGGTGTATGATTTCTTTTGTATGTACGATATGCGAATCTATATTAGTGTAACACCCGGCTTTAAGGAACAAAGCCAGGTGCATCTCATACATGCGCCAAGAAGACAACACATATAATAACAGAGTGTATAGAGATAAATGTCATAAAACATCAGAGTATTTATTACATAGCGGAAGACTTATTACAAAATAAAATAATAAAGATAAAACGAACTAAGGATCGTCGGCGCCAATGTCGACTGGGAAACGCCACCTAGATCAGATCGAACTCCTCAGTGTTAGGCGGCTCCTCCTGAACCACCTGATCTTCTCCTGTGGGGGGGGGGGGGGTGTGAGACAGCAAGGGTGAGCTCACACATGATCATAGCTCAACAAGTTGTGGGGAACCAGTGGACACAAACTCACAAAGGTGTGAGTTCATGTGATGTGTAAGGCTAATCAATGATAGGGGTTAAAGCTGAGCATTGCTTTTAAGTAGTTGGTCAAAATTTTATTAGCAGTTACTAAGTGTAAGTAAATACCAAACCATAAGTAAAGTAATAGAACAAAATTAATAACAAACCCATGCATATGCGAATGACAAATTGAATTTAAGTTCCATAATTTAAACATCAGAGAGTCCTGAGCTGCTCGTGACCGTGAGCTCGGCTAGTATACCAGTTTTACACTCTGCAGAGGTTGTACCCTTTACCCACAAGTCATGTTACCCATCTGCCAAGGGGTCGCGAATCCCATACACCTCTACCTAGGAAGCGCGGCAGGGCAACACTACGAGGCCTTTACAAAGTTCCACTAGCTTCCGAAAACCCGCTACAGTTTATAGGAAGTTCCAATGCAGGGTTCCTGGCTGACCGCCATCGCAGCAAAATCAACCAGGGACCTCCCTACACTGACCACTCCCCTACTGCCCTTGCCCCTTTCGGGTAAGGTAGTCTTCCACTAGCTTTCCTAATTAGTCAGCCAAGGGGTCCCATTTCTCCCTTGTGGTGGCACGTGGTTCTCAAGTTAAGCTCTATGTTCCAATTAATTTAATGATCTCAACATGAACATAAATAGAATAACAAAAAGAATTGGAACATAGAGGTAATAAATGATTATCCCAAAACCATATAAAGCAATAGCAAACTACCCAAGTGATTCAGGGGTAAACAAGGTAATGAGATAAACAATCTAGGGTGACCTATTGGGTCCCATCAAAATTAACCTATGCATGAGTATGTGATATTAAAGAACATTATTGGGTACAAAGTGGTCAAGGGCACAACTTGCCTTCAATGAGCTCCTGCTCAGCTACTTCAACCTGCTGCTCACCAGGCTCCTCAGCAACGGGCTCTTCTACTCGCCACAATACAAACAAGCACAGTGCATATAGAGAAATTAACATTACACCAAACATATAAATGAAATACACAGTAATATTCTACATATTAAAATAAAAACCTAGGAACTGGAATCATAATTTTCTGAGTTATAGATTTCAAGTTATGCATTTTCAAAGGTTTTATGTGTTTAGAATAAGATTAAGTGTGGAATTAAATTTTTTACTGTTGTCATGATAAACAGAGACACTAAGTGCTAGAGAATAAAATTACAAAATTTTAGGAACTGGAATGGACTAATTTGGACTAAAAATGGATTTTCTATGATTTATTCAAGTTCTAGAATTTATTTTTGTATTAAAAATCCAATTTCCTAATCATTTAATCAATTTAAAACTGTACTGGACTGGGCCTCAAATCTAGAGAAACCCAGGGGGCTCGGGGCAAGAAACCCGAGACACAGTGCATAGTGACTAAGGGACGGCGGGTTGATTCCACAACAGTCCGAGGGCTCTTTAACAAAATCGACCCGCGAAGGGGTATAGACTAACGTGGGCCGTTGGATCAGACTCGGGCGTGCCAGATTAGGTCTGGTGTATTATGAATCCGCGGACCGCGCAGGACCGCCCAAACACAAATCTACGGCCTGGATCAAAAGCAACCCCTAGTCGGTCACGATCGTCCATTGAGGGATCAAGGATCCAGATTTAATATACCAAAGAGGTATCCGATAGCACGATCTTGCCCGTTCGCTACCAAATCGACGGCGGAAGAACACCCTCACCTAGATCTAATCCTAGCCATTCGCAGAGAGATCGATGGTGGTGAGATCTTCTTCCCCAGGAACCACTGCTGGCGGCGCATTCCCCCGATTCCCACCCGGTTGAGCTCCGGTGAGGTGGAATCGGTGCTCCCCAGGTGCTAAGCCTCAAATTGACTCGAGATTTATTATGCGGAAATCAAGACGATCACGAGGGACGGATACATACCGGCAATCGAGACACCGACGACGCTGGCCACGCAACGATGCGGTTCCGCGGGGAAGATCCGACTACGGCGAGAAATTTCCGCCCAGTCGACGCCGCACGCACCCAGTCTCTGCCCTGTGTGTGTCACGAGCTACCGCCCGTACGCCCAGGACGAGGCAATCGCAGCGGATAGGCGTTGAGGGCGTGGTTCAACAGCGGCGGCCCGTTTATCCTCACGGCGGCTTGAAATTCCAGTGATGGAGGCAAGGTGGATGGTTATTGGCGACTCGGGAGGCGGGGATAGGTTCCTGGGATCCCTTATACGCCGTTGGGAGCGTCAACTCGGTCCCCGCTGTCCACACGGCTGGGCTGGTCCGCGGCGAACGACGCGGCAGAGGACCGGAGGTGGTTAGCAAGCTGAGTAACGAGCTGACGCGTGGGCCCAGAGCGACAGCGAGACAGCGCGGTACCGACGTCCTGCAAACGGGACCCGCCTGGCAGCCCCCCTGTTGACGAGCGTGTGGTGTGGTGTGCGGCTGACAAGGCGGGCCCGCCTGTCGGCACCGCCTCGCGCGCGATCGTGAGGGCACAGCGATGGGCCGCGCAGAGGAAATCTCAAGTTGGGCCGAAAGTGGGATCTGAGGCCCAGGTAAGTTTCTTCTCTTTTTCTTTTTATTTTCTATTTCATTTCATTTTTAAATCTCCATTTTGAATTCAAACTTGTTTGTGAGCTTCATAACTGAGTTAAGTACCTAAATTAAAATATTAGTAGGAACAAAATGTATTCTTTCATATATTTATTTTCCTTTATTTTGTATAATCTCTTCCTTCTATCTTTTCTTAATTCTAGGAATATTTTAGGATTTAAATCCCCATTTGGATATTTAACATATTTCTTTTTGCATTATTATAATATTGTCACAAAAATGCACACACAAATAAAATATTCAGCATGATGCATAATTTGGTAGTATATATTTTTATTAATTGTTTTTGGGCATGATGTTCACATAAGATGATGCATAAAGATCAAACTCACATAAAGAGAAATTGTTTCTCTATTGATATTATTTCTAGCAAATTACAAAGTGGGTGTTACAAATCCTACCCCCCTTAAAAATAATCTCGTCCTCGAGATTTAAGAAGAACGAGGGAAAAGGTGGGGAAAATCTATGCGAAGCTCTTCTTCTCTTTCCCAAGTTGCTTCATCTTCACCGTGGCGACTCCATTGTACTTTACACATCTTTATCACCTTATTTCTTGTAACTCGAGTTAAAGTATCCAAAATCTTGATAGGATACTCCGTGTAAGTCAAATCACCTTGAACACTGAGCTCTTCCATTGGTAACTGTTCCTCGGGCACACGGAGACACTTCTTAAGTTGAGACACATGGAACACATTATGCACATCCGATAGAGTAGCAGGTAACTCGAGTTGGTATGCCATCTCCCCAACTCGCCTAAAGATCAAGAATGGTCCAATATAACGAGGGGACAATTTGCCCTTGACTTTAAATCTCCTCATTCCACGAAGTGGTGACACCTTGAGATACACGTAATCTCCTTCTTCAAATTCCAGTGGCCTCCTTCTATTATCAGCATAGCTCTTTTGCCTGGTTTGAGCCACTCTCAAATTCTCTCGAATTATACGAACTTGTTCTTCTACTTCTTGAATCAGTTCAGGCCCAAAGAACTGTCTTTCTCCAGTCTGATCCCAATATAGAGGAGTCCTGCACTTCCTCCCATATAAAGCTTCAAAAGGTGACATCTTCAGACTGGCCTGGTAACTATTATTATACGAGAACTCAGCATAAGGCAGACTCTTATCCCAACTTCCTCCATGCTGAAGGGCACATGCTCTCAACATATCTTCCAATACTTGATTAGTCCTTTCAGTCTGTCCATCAGTCTGAGGGTGATAAGCCGTGCTAAAATTCAACTTCGTACTCATGTTCTCATGAAAGCTTCTCCAAAACCTTGAGGTAAACTGCGAACCTCGATCAGACACGATCTTCTTTGGTACTCCATGTAAACACACAATCCGAGCCATATATAACTCTGCTAGCTGAGAACCTTTATAAGTAGTCTTGACAGGAATAAAGTGAGCCACTTTAGTCAATCTATCCACAATCACCCATATTGCATCATATCCGTTCTGGGTGCGAGGCAATCCAGTAATGAAATCCATACCAATCTCTTCCCATTTCCACTCGGGTATCTTCAGTGGATGCAGTAGTCCAGCTGGCCTCTGGTGTTCAGCCTTAACTCTTTGACATACATCGCACATAGCCACATGTGCCGCTACATCTCTCTTCAATCCATACCACCAATACTTCCGCTTCAAATCCTGATACATCTTAGTACTACCAGGATGAATAGAATAATCCGAATCATGGGCCTCCTTTAAAATAGTCTCTCGAAGGCTTTTAATATCAGGAACACACATCCTGTCCTTGAACCATATAGTGCCTTGCTCATCTTCCATAAATTCCGGAACTCGACCTTCAGTAATCAAATCCTTAATCTCTTTTATTTTAGCATCACCCATTTGTCCTTTGCAGATCTCTTGCTCCAAAGTAGGTTCCACATCAATAGTAACTCCTTCAGTATGAGCAACTATCCCCAGGTTAAGTCTCCTGAAATCCTCAACAATCTCATCGGGTAGCTGGGCAACAATAGCTGAATGAACATGCTCCTTGCGACTCAAGGCATCTGCAACCAAATTTGCCTTGCCCGGGTGATAGTGAATCTCCAAATCATAATCCTTAATAAGCTCCAACCAACGGCGTTGCCTAAGGTTGAGATCCTTTTGAGTGAATATATACTTCAAACTCTTATGATCCGTGTACACTTGGCACTTGGTCCCCATGATATAATGTCTCCAAATCTTAAGCGCATGCACAACAGCTGCCAATTCCAAGTCATGCGTGGGGTAGTTCAATTCATGCTTGCGTAACTGACGAGAAGCATATGCAATCACATGTCCTTCCTGCATGAGCACACATCCCAAGCCTTGGCCACATGCATCACAATAGATATCAAATCCTTTCTGTAGGTCTGGCATAACCAATACTGGTGGCGACATCAACCTCTTTTTCAATTGCTCAAAGCTGTCTTGGCACTTCTCGTCCCACTTAAATTCTCTTCCTTTCTCCAAAAGCGATGTCATAGGCTTGGCAATCTTAGAGAATCCTTCAATAAATCTCCGATAATAGCCTGCTAATCCCAAGAAACTTCGAATCTCAGTAACTATAGTGGGTACTCTCCACTCCATTATCTCCTTAACTTTAGCAGGATCCACTGCTATTCCTCCATTAGAAATAATATGACCAAGAAATGGCACTTCGCCAATCCAAAACTCGCACTTGCTGAACTTGGCATATAGCTGGTTATCTCGTAGCTTCTGTAGCACCATCCTCAGATGCTCCTCGTGATCACTATCACTCTTGGAATAGATAAGAATATCGTCGATGAATACCACGACGAATCTGTCCAAATACTCCATAAACACCTTATTCATCAAGTTCATAAAATAAGCCGGTGCATTGGTCAATCCAAACGACATAACAGTAAACTCATATAATCCATATCTAGTCGAAAAAGCCGTCTTGGGTATATCCGATGGTCTAATCCTCATCTGATGGTATCCCGATCGGAGATCAATCTTCGAAAATACTCTTGCTCCTCTCATTTGATCAAACAAATCCTCAATGCGGGGCAACGGATACTTGTTCTTCACCGTAACATCATTAAGAGATCTATAATCCACACACATCCGCTGCGATCCATCCTTCTTCTGTACAAACAAAACCGGTGCTCCCCAAGGTGAGGAACTCGGACGAATGTACCCGGCCTCTTGTAACTCAGTTAACTGCTTCTTAAGCTCCTTCAACTCTTCTACGGACATTCGATATGGCTGTTTAGAAATAGGGGCGGTTCCAGGTAAGAGATCAATAACAAACTCAACTTCTCTATCAGGTGGCATCCCTGGTAACTCCTCTGGAAAGACATCCGGAAAATCTCTAACCACCCGGATGTTGTCACCAACAAACTCCTCAGGTATAAAGAACATTGCACGCATGGGTGAGGAGGTTACTGCAATATTAACTTGAAACCTTTCTCCTTTAGTGGTAGTGAGTTCTACGGTACCTCTACCACATGCTATAACGGCCTTTGCCTTTCTTAGCCATGACATACCAAGGATCAAATCTATACTGCTTGACTCCAATATTATAGCAGTAGCTCCAAATTCTCTACCTATAATGGTTAATGTCAATCTACGTGTCATTTGATTCGCCTCAACCGGCCCTTTAGGTGTAATTACTATCATGGGTTTTCTCATATTTAGCAGTGGTATTTCATTTGTGTTGGCATATCTAGCAGACATGAATGAATGTGTAGCACCAGAATCAAATAATATGGTTGCAGGAATTGCATTAACATAAAACATACCAATTACGAGGTCCCCTCCATCCGGAGTAGCATCAACGCTGACTTGATTAACTTTGGCAATAGAATATCCCTTGCCAGATCCTAGAGTTTGTTGCCTGTTCTGAACTGGAGTAGTAGCAATCCTCTGTGGGCAGACATTTGCATAGTGACCAATCTTCCCACACTTGAAACATTGAGTGCCCGGACTCTGTCCTGAAAACTTCGTCGGGGTGCCAGTAGGGGTAGCCTGTCGAGGAGGTGGAGTCCTCAGTGGTGATTGCTGAACTAGGCGCGGTCCTCCAGGTCGAGTCGGTGTACCCTGTGGTGAACTGTATCGAGGACGAACACTGCTGCTACCCTGTCCCTGAGAGATAGCCTTCCTCTTCAAATCGCCCAGTTGAACACGCTTGTGTTCAATAGCAAGAGCCTTATCAAGCAGCCTCTGAAATGACGGAAATGTGTGTGCCACTAGAGCATACTGCAGTGGTCCATTAAGTCCTTCAATAAAATGCTCCTGCTTCCTCTCGTCTTCAGCAACTTCTTCAGGGGCATATCTGGATAACTGAATAAACTTGTCGCGGTACTCGCTGACTGACATACTTCCTTGCTTCAGCGACAGAAATTCCTTCTTCTTGATCTTTATCATACCAGCGGGAATATGGTAGTTCCTAAATTGTGTACTAAACTCTGCCCAGGTAATAGTATCAGCAGCATCGTGGGCAGCAGTATAAGAATCCCACCAGTCAGCAGTAGGACCAGTCAGACGTCCAGAAGCATATAAAACCTTCTCCCGGTCCGTACACTGTGCAATATTCAGCATCTTCTCAACGGACTTCAGCCAATCATCTGCGTCCAGTGGATCAGGTGAGCTAGCGAATGTAGGTGGCTTATGACTCATGAACTCTCTATGCTTGTCTCGGGGTGGAACTGGTGGTGGTGGTGGAGGCAGCGGCACTTGTTGCTGCTGTTGCTGTTGTTGCATTTGCTGTTGCAGCTGCTGTTGTTGCGCCCTCCTTTCCTGGCGTATCTCATCTCGCTCCTGGCGCAACTCCTGGCGTATATCTTCTCTTTCCTGACGCATCTCCTGGCGTTCTTGCTGCATCTGAGCACGCATATCAGCCATAGTGTCTGCCATCTGCTGCATCACCGCCATCTGAGCAGCAACCAGTGGGTCAACTCCGCCTGGTGGAGGATTAGGAGGATTCATCTCTACAGGTTGTGGCTGGGGTTGTCTGTATATCCTCCGAGTATGTCGATTAGGAGGCAAATCAATTCCACCACCCCGCCTGGTATTGACCATCTGAGTTAGATACATATGGTAAGAAGATAATAGACAAGGCAGGTATTTACAAACCAGGTTACTTTGGGGAATTTTATTAGCTAAGCGGATTAATATTTTACCTATCCTAGCTAATTCAATACCTTATGGTGGTACATACTAAGATGTCCATAATTCAATCAATCAAAGAAGCAAATCAGGCACTTATCATTAGCACAATCAAACAACATTTTTAAGGAAAATATTTTTAAATTTTGTCTTAGGTTCCCTATATCTTAAAAAGATCATAGTGGTAGGATTCCAAGGTGTGAAATCCATCTTGTCTAAGAGTAGAAAAGATAAGAATGATCAGAGTAGAACAATAGAAGGTGAGACAAGATCAAGATGAGATGAGTATAGAATGAGTCAGAGTAAGGTAAGTAGGAAAGGGTTTGTCCATTTCTATCTAAGTCTCGTCCTACAGTCAACATTCCTCTGATACCACTTCTGTAACACCCGGCTTTAAGGAACAAAGCCAGGTGCATCTCATACATGCGCCAAGAAGACAACACATATAATAACAGAGTGTATAGAGATAAATGTCATAAAACATCAGAGTATTTATTACATAGTGGAAGACTTATTACAAAATAAAATAATAAAGATAAAACGAACTAAGGATCGTCGGCGCCAATGTCGACTGGGAAACGCCACCTAGATCAGATCGAACTCCTCAGTGTTAGGCGGCTCCTCCTGAACCACCTGATCTTCTCCTGTGTGTGGGGGGGTGTGAGACAGCAAGGGTGAGCTCACACATGATCATAGCTCAACAAGTTGTGGGGAACCAGTGGACACAAACTCACAAAGGTGTGAGTTCATGTGATGTGTAAGGCTAATCAATGATAGGGGTTAAAGCTGAGCATTGCTTTTAAGTAGTTGGTCAAAATTTTATTAGCAGTTACTAAGTGTAAGTAAATACCAAACCATAAGTAAAGTAATAGAACAAAATTAATAACAAACCCATGCATATGCGAATGACAAATTGAATTTAAGTTCCATAATTTAAACATCAGAGAGTCCTGAGCTGCTCGTGACCGTGAGCTCGGCTAGTATACCAGTTTTACACTCTGCAGAGGTTGTACCCTTTACCCACAAGTCATGTTACCCATCTGCCAAGGGGTCGCGAATCCCATACACCTCTACCTAGGAAGCGCGGCAGGGCAACACTACGAGGCCTTTACAAAGTTCCACTAGCTTCCGAAAACCCGCTACAGTTTATAGGAAGTTCCAATGCAGGGTTCCTGGCTGACCGCCATCGCAGCAAAATCAACCAGGGACCTCCCTACACTGACCACTCCCCTACTGCCCTTGCCCCTTTCGGGTAAGGTAGTCTTCCACTAGCTTTCCTAATTAGTCAGCCAAGGGGTCCCATTCCTCCCTTGTGGTGGCACGTGGTTCTCAAGTTAAGCTCTATGTTCCAATTAATTTAATGATCTCAACATGAACATAAATAGAATAACAAAAAGAATTGGAACATAGAGGTAATAAATGATTATCCCAAAACCATATAAAGCAATAGCAAACTACCCAAGTGATTCAGGGGTAAACAAGGTAATGAGATAAACAATCTAGGGTGACCTATTGGGTCCCATCAAAATTAACCTATGCATGAGTATGTGATATTAAAGAACATTATTGGGTACAAAGTGGTCAAGGGCACAACTTGCCTTCAATGAGCTCCTGCTCAGCTACTTCAACCTGCTGCTCACCAGGCTCCTCAGCAACGGGCTCTTCTACTCGCCACAATACAAACAAGCACAGTGCATATAGAGAAATTAACATTACACCAAACATATAAATGAAATACACAGTAATATTCTACATATTAAAATAAAAACCTAGGAACTGGAATCATAATTTTCTGAGTTATAGATTTCAAGTTATGCATTTTCAAAGGTTTTATGTGTTTAGAATAAGATTAAGTGTGGAATTAAATTTCTTACTATTGTCATGATAAAACAGAGACACTAAGTGCTAGAGAATAAAATTACAAAATTTTAGGAACTGGAATGGACTAATTTGGACTAAAAATGGATTTTCTATGATTTATTCAAGTTCTAGAATTTATTTTGTATTAAAAATCCAATTTCCTAATCATTTAATCAATTTAAAACTGTACTGGACTGGGCCTCAAATCTAGAGAAACCCAGGGGGCTCGGGGCAAGAAACCCGAGACACAGTGCATAGTGACTAAGGGACGGCGGGTTGATTCCACAACAGTCCGAGGGCTCTTTAACAAAATCGACCCGCGAAGGGGTATAGACTAACGTGGGCCGTTGGATCAGACTCGGGCGTGCCAGATTAGGTCTGGTGTATTATGAATCCGCGGACCGCGCAGGACCGCCCAAACACAAATCTACAGCCTGGATCAAAAGCAACCCCTAGTCGGTCACGATCGTCCATTGAGGGATCAAGGATCCAGATTTAATATACCAAAGAGGTATCCGATAGCACGATCTTGCCCGTTCGCTACCAAATCGACGGCGGAAGAACACCCTCACCTAGATCTAATCCTAGCCATTCGCAGAGAGATCGACGGTGGTGAGATCTTCTTCCCCAGGAACCACTGCTGGCGGCGCATTCCCCCGATTCCCACCCGGTTGAGCTCCGGTGAGGTGGAATCGGTGCTCCCCAGGTGCTAAGCCTCAAATTGACTCGAGATTTATTATGCGGAAATCAAGACGATCACGAGGGACGGATACATACCGGCAATCGAGACACCGACGACGCTGGCCACGCAACGATGCGGTTCCGCGGGGAAGATCCGACTACGGCGAGAAATTTCCGCCCAGTCGACGCCGCACGCACCCAGTCTCTGCCCTGTGTGTGTCACGAGCTACCGCCCGTACGCCCAGGACGAGGCAATCGCAGCGGATAGGCGTTGAGGGCGTGGTTCAACAGCGGCGGCCCGTTTATCCTCACGGCGGCTTGAAATTCCAGTGATGGAGGCAAGGTGGATGGTTATTGGCGACTCGGGAGGCGGGGATAGGTTCCTGGGATCCCTTATACGCCGTTGGGAGCGTCAACTCGGTCCCCGCTGTCCGCACGGCTGGGCTGGTCCGCGGCGAACGACGCGGCAGAGGACCGGAGGTGGTTAGCAAGCTGAGTAACGAGCTGACGCGTGGGCCCAGAGCAACAGCGAGACAGCGCGGTACCGACGTCCTGCAAACGGGACCCGCCTGGCAGCCCCCCTGTTGACGAGCGTGTGGTGTGGTGTGCGGCTGACAAGGCGGGCCCGCCTGTCGGCACCGCCTCGCGCGCGATCGTGAGGGCACAGCGATGGGCCGCGCAGAGGAAATCTCAAGTTGGGCCGAAAGTGGGATCTGAGGCCCAGGTAAGTTTCTTCTCTTTTTCTTTTTATTTTCTGTTTCATTTCATTTTTAAATCTCCATTTTGAATTCAAACTTGTTTGTGAGCTTCATAACTGAGTTAAGTACCTAAATTAAAATATTAGTAGGAACAAAATGTATTCTTTCATATATTTATTTTCCTTTATTTTGTATAATCTCTTCCTTCTATCTTTTCTTAATTCTAGGAATATTTTAGGATTTAAATCCCCATTTGGATATTTAACATATTTCTTTTTGCATTATTATAATATTGTCACAAAAATGCACACACAAATAAAATATTCAGCATGATGCATAATTTGGTAGTATATATTTTTATTAATTGTTTTTGGGCATGATGTTCACATAAGATGATGCATAAAGATCAAACTCACATAAAGAGAAATTGTTTCTCTATTGATATTATTTCTAGCAAATTACAAAGTGGGTGTTACAAATCCTACCCCCCTTAAAAATAATCTCGTCCTCGAGATTTAAGAAGAACGAGGGAAAAGGTGGGGAAAATCTATGCGAAGCTCTTCTTCTCTTTCCCAAGTTGCTTCATCTTCACCGTGGTGACTCCATTGTACTTTACACATCTTTATCACCTTATTTCTTGTAACTCGAGTTAAAGTATCCAAAATCTTGATAGGATACTCCGTGTAAGTCAAATCACCTTGAACACTGAGCTCTTCCATTGGTAACTGTTCCTCGGGCACACGGAGACACTTCTTAAGTTGAGACACATGGAACACATTATGCACATCCGATAGAGTAGCAGGTAACTCGAGTTGGTATGCCATCTCCCCAACTCGCCTAAAGATCAAGAATGGTCCAATATAACGAGGGGACAATTTGCCCTTGACTTTAAATCTCCTCATTCCACGAAGTGGTGACACCTTGAGATACACGTAATCTCCTTCTTCAAATTCCAGTGGCCTCCTTCTATTATCAGCATAGCTCTTTTGCCTGGTTTGAGCCACTCTCAAATTCTCTCGAATTATACGAACTTGTTCTTCTGCTTCTTGAATCAGTTCAGGCCCAAAGAACTGTCTTTCTCCAGTCTGATCCCAATATAGAGGAGTCCTGCACTTCCTCCCATATAAAGCTTCAAAAGGTGACATCTTCAGACTGGCCTGGTAACTATTATTATACGAGAACTCAGCATAAGGCAGACTCTTATCCCAACTTCCTCCATGCTGAAGGGCACATGCTCTCAACATATCTTCCAATACTTGATTAGTCCTTTCAGTCTGTCCATCAGTCTGAGGGTGATAAGCCGTGCTAAAATTCAACTTCGTACTCATGTTCTCATGAAAGCTTCTCCAAAACCTTGAGGTAAACTGCGAACCTCGATCAGACACGATCTTCTTTGGTACTCCGGTCATCTTCTTATGGGAGATTGACTTTGATGAGGATTTGGACGAGTACTGGGACTAGCGACGCTCCGGTCATCTTCTTATGGGAGATTGACCATATTATTTCTGTTGTACTTTGATTATGATACTATTTAAGACTTTTATGTTTGTATGATGTAATAAAGTATTATACTCTCTTTTATGCCTTTATCGCATTGTCTTTTGATATATTACACTTGTGACATCAATATATGTGTGGAAAATGGATCCTGGCACACATATGCTATGCATTCGGTTTTGCCCCTAAAACCGAGTGTGACAGAAGTGGTATCAAAGCTACGCTGACTTTAGGTCGTTAGACTAGATAGAAACGGAAAGCCCAGTCTGTTCAAAATATGCTTATTTTGCTCTTACAAATTTATTTTACTAAGCTTGCGTCTTTAAAATTCAACTAAGGTGACCTTTTCTTCTTGTAGATGGTGCACACTCTCCAAACCACCCGCGCAAACACCAACCATATCCCTCCACCTCGACAGGCTCCTTTCTACCCAATTGTGGTGGAAGAAGTCCCGGTGGAGCTACACCACCTTCATATGGGGTGGAGTGATCTTGGAGGACAGCTCTGAGGAGATTTTGGCAACACCCACTCCGTTGTCAGAGTCTCATGCCTTTGCTGCTGGAGCTTCATCTTCAGCACCACCAGTGCTAGCATCTCAAGCCCCTACTCCTGGAGGTGATGACCCGGATGATTCTGGTGATGGTGGAGATGATGATGATGAGGCAGAAGAAGAAGAAAACAACGATGAAGAAGCCAACAATGAAAAGGAGGACAACTTTATTGGAATCGGCAATAGCTGCACAACACGACATACAACATACATGCATCTTCCCCTACGTCCTCATGGAGAGAGCCAGACACGTGTTGTTCCAGGTGAAGCTAGAGAAGATCGCCTCAACACCCTTGTAGGTGTGGTGGCAGGTCTTAACACCGACCTAGATAGTGCTACCTTGGACCTCTCAAGGGTACATGAGGAGCTTGAGGATGCACATGCAAGGATTGTAGCCCTCAAGGCTCAACTTGAAGGAAGGAACCCCCATGAAGCACAAGTCCCAGCCTGAGCTGTGTCCCTGCCTCGCACGAGGATACGCATGGAGCCCTAGGATCAATCACTAGGCTACTTTAGGGCATTATGGGTCATGTTGTAATAAGTTCTATTTTGCGATTAGACGATGAAAACTCTTTATGACTCTAATATTATAATAGGAACCATATGATGGTGATGTTTGCATAATGTTTGTTTTGGATTTTTGCTTGAGTGCAATGATCTTATGGAATGATGGCCATAAGAACATTTAACAAATAAGCTTAACTTTGGTTAAAAGCTATCCCCCCTATAATTTTTTTCTCTATTCTTCAATTATCTAAAAGGATGCACTTTCTTACCAAACAGATGGTGAACGCTCGCTCAGGTCCCAGAAACACCCGCAATCAGCGTACTGGTCAGCAGCTGCCACCACCACCACCAAACCCAACAATGGAGCTATTCATCATGGCACAGATGCAACTTCTGCAAGGTCTCACTACTTCAGTACAACAGATACAACAGAACCAGTAGAACCCACAACAACAGAATGCACCTCAAGTTAGAGATAAGCATAGAGATTTCATGAGCCATCACCCACCTGATTTCTTTCACTCAGTTGATCCCTTGGATGCTGTCACACCCGGTTTTAGAAGGCAAACTGAATGCGAACCATGTACGTGCCAGGATCAACAATTCACGTACACAACAGTTACATAACATGGACATCATCACACAGTGCTCAAATAGTATTAAAAGGGGAAATAATAGTCGATTACATCATATGTCTGAGACGTCCATATGGTCCTTACAATAAATCAAAGTGCGAAAACGAAACGTAGATAACCGCGGCCTTCACAGGCAGCCGACTGGGGGTTGCCGCTAACCCACGCCTAGAACCCATCGTAGTCTTGGAACTCCTAGAAGTCTCCTTCCACAGCTTCATCTTCTCCTGAGCAGTGGTTGCAATGCTGACAACATGGGGGGGGGGTTTGGTGTGTAGAGCAAGAGTGAGTACACATCAACATACTCAGCAAGTATCCTGTTTGGCTGCAGTGGACTAGCTTTATGTGGGGGGTAAGTCAAGCAGTTGCTTTTAATTGGTCAGGTTATTATTTACTAGTAGAAAGCCAGGTTTTAACATTAACCCAAGTTATTAGCCCGATGTACCCTTTCCAAACGGAAAGAATACCACTTACCAGCACCATAGACATAACCAAAAACCATCAGTCTCATTGCCACCTGTAAACCAAAATGTCTCTGATCAAGTACCACTAATCATTGGAGCTCCCTTGGCCGCTCATAACCGCGAGCACGGCTGATATATCAGTTTTCAAACACTCTGCAGAGGTTGTGCACTTTACCCACAAGCCATGATTCCCTCTTGCCTCGGGCCGATCAAACCCTTAAACACTACCAAGGTGAATAGGCAGGGTTTCACTACGTAGCCTTTACAAAGATTTTCCGGGGCTGTAGCCGCCCGTTAGGTTTCCTAAATGTACCGCACTCCTCCCCAAGGGACAAATCAACCTTGGCAGAGCGAGCCGCATACACCGAGCCCCATTGACGGCACGACGGCGAAGCGAACTACACCCCGGATCCTCTAATTATTCAGCTAAGGGCGTCCCACTCCACCCTCATGGTTGCACTGTTTTCCCGGGCGGTCATCCATAGAACAGGTCCTTACGGAGAGGCACTCGAGAAACCGCTCGAGCCCCCTTAAAGGCCACAAGTACAACATCATCATAAGAGAAGGGAAAACAGCATATCATATATAACCTCATCATGTTCATTGATTAGAGTTGAGCAATAGCATGAAGCTAAACAATAATAATCCAACCCAAATAGGTAAACAAGGACATGGATAACAAAAGCTAGTCAATCCTTAAGTATAAATGTGTAATGCGGGAGGTGAATTAAAGAATGAATAGGACAGAGATAGGTCAAGGGACACTTGCCTCCACCAACCGACTGCTGCTCAGGGGCTTCTCCTGCGAGTTCTTCGGGCTCTTCGACCGGATCGTTCTCTATGCGATTGCAAGCATACATACATCCATCCATTCAAATTAGGAAACAAACAGTACACCATTACGAAAGAACAAATAAAGTAAATATGCATAGAATATCACATACGATAATGAACTTACCAAGGTTAGAAAGAAATGGGGAAAGGTTTCACGAGAGTTAAAGCTTAAGCCCGAGACGCACTACGGGTTGACGAATAACTAGACGTCACGTGCTCTAGGTCTACTTAGCTTCAATGATAAGAATTAGCTACATGCACTAGTGTAAACGTGACCATTTTTAGTAGATTAACGTTGAATAAGATAGACGATTAACTATACAATTTAAGTAACGTAACCAATTTCCAAATTGAGACTCCTATCTTATTAATATAAACAACGTGATTAGCGCATATAGGATACGGGGGGGGGGGGGGGGGGTAGACGGGGCTAGGGGTAGACGATCGTGTCGCGAGCGCGACAGGGCGCTATGCGTCGCGTCGCGAGCACGACGAGCTACGCCAGAACGCTGCGCGAACACGCGCACGCGCAAAGCCACACTTAACGTGCCGCGAACGAGTCGCGCACGCGTCGGGGCCATGCGCTGGGCCGAGCTCGAGGCCACGCCGAGGGCCGACACGACGCGAGCAAGGCACGGCGGGGCGAGCGGGCAAGCATGCCAGGGCAAGCGAGCATGGGCGAGCGAGGACGCCGCAGACCACTGCGAGCGAGGCACGGACGGGGCGAGGACACGGTCGGGCGAGGCCGGGCGCGGGGGCGGGGCGACCGGGCCGGGGCACGACGGGGGCGGCCGAGCCGGGGTCGGGGCGGGGCGGTTGGGCCGAGCGCGGGGGGAGGGTCGGCGCGGGCGGCCGAGCCGGGGGCCGGGGTGGTTGAACCGGGGGGGGGGGGGCGGCCGAGCTCGCCGGGAGGCGGGCGGCCGAGCCAGGGCGGCGCGGGGCGGGGCCGAGCGGGCGAGGGCGGGGCTCGCGCGGGTGGCCGGGGTGGCCGGGGCCGGGCGGGGTCGGGGCGCGGGCGGCCGGGGTGGCTGGGGTCGGGCGGGTGTCACACCCGATTTTGGAAGGCAAACCAAGTGCGAACTATGTACGTGCCAGGATCAGAACTCACGTACACAGCGATTACATAAATGAACATCAATGCACATTGCTCGAATAATAACTTAAGAAAGTATTAACTTAATTACATCACAGAGTCATAGACATCCACATAGTCATCATCTTAACAGGTAAATCAAAGTGCTAGCGAAACGCAGTAAAGATAAGGCCTTCACAGGCAGCTGACTGGGGGGTGCCGCCAACCCACACCTAGAATTCGTCGTAGTCTTGGAACTCCTGGAAGTCTCCTTCCACGACTTCGCCTTCTCCGGAGCAGTGGTTACAATGCGGACAACCTGGTGTTTTGTGGTAAAGCAAGGATGAGTACACATCAACGTACTCAGCAAATGTCCCGTTTGGCTGAAGTGGACTAGCTTTATGTGGGGTTAGGCTCAAGCAGTTGCTTTTAGTTGGTCAGGTATTTATCATTAGTAGAAGCCAAATTTTATCATTAACCAACCCAAGAACCATTTCCTCATCGAGGAACAACATCATCATATTCGAACCAAAACCATAACATAATCCTTGTATCTCGAACCATCTGTATCTCTAATCAAAGAGGATCCCAAGGCTGCTCTTAACCGTGAGCACGACTGATATATCAGTTTCACTACCCTCTGCAGAGGACGCACACTTTACCCATGAGTCATGATTCCCTTTCTGCCCGGGGAGAGCTAATCCCCATTGACCACTACCTAGGTGGTCCGGCAGGGTATCACTACGTAGCTGTTACAAAGATTCCCTAGAGGTCATAGCCGCTCGTTAGGTTTCCCCAGTTTGATAAACATAGTACCCCTCCCCGCAGGAGAGTGACTAACAAAAGCAAAACGAAAGAACATCTGCACTCAGCCTCGGCAGAGCAAGCACTGTGCCTGGACCCCATTGACGGCACGACGGCGAAGCAACTACACCTCTAGTTCCTCTAATTAATTAGCTAAGGGCATCCCATTTCACCCTCATGGTTGCACTGTTATCCCGGGTGGTCTCTCAACGAACAGGTCCTTACGGAGAGGTACTCAGGAAACAGCCTGAGCCCCCTAGAGTATCACAAGATCATCAACATAATCAGGATAACAGTATCATAAATATTCACATCATGTTCATTGATTAAGTTAAGGCAGTAGCAGAATGCTAACCATAATAGCCCATAAGGTCATCAAGGATAAAGTAAAGTGTAAAGCTAGTCAATCCTTAGGTTTCAAGTAAGTAATGCGGGGTAGTAAGTTATAAATGAATAGGACATAATGGGTCAGAGGACACTTGCCTTCACCAAACTGCTGATCAGGGACTTCCTCTGCAACTTCCTCGGGAAACCCAGACTGCTCGTTGTCTACGTAAAGTAATCATTCACACTATGCACTTGGGAAATAACAAACACAAACAATATACCAAACATATGCAGCAGAGAGATCACAAGTTCATAATAGAAAAGGGATAGGCACTCTGGTATTCTCTAGGTCTAGGGTAGAGGACTATACAAAAGGATTCATTATCCACTACTCAGGTTTAAGTCAGTGGTGGGGGTTAAATCATTACATAGTGTTAAGTCCATAAACTTAAGTGCTCCAACTTTTATTAAAGTCTACTATCTTTTATTTATCTCAAATAGGGTTCCCATAACGTTAATTTTACCCTAATGATCAACTATTAATTGGGACATAGAAACAGCAGGGAAACATTGCTTAAACAGATAGATAATAATATTATGAACATTTTGCAATTTGAAGCACCTAATTTGGAGTTCATATGACAAAGTTATGAATTTTACAAGATTAGGGATTAAAAATATGCCTTAAATACTTATTTTGGATTAAATAAAAGGTCCGAGGACCTAACTGCGAAGATCCAGGGATGGCGGGTCAATTTACAGAAAACCGGGGGTCTCTTTAAGAATTTGCGCGGGCGAAGGGGTATCGGGCTTCTACGGCCGTTGGATCTCAGATCAACGCCCGAGATTAGATCGCGGGCGGGCGCGCGAGCGCGCGGCGGCGTGAGCGGCTGACAGGCGGGGCCGGGCGGGTAGCGCGAGCGCGGGCGCGGGCGACTGACAGGCGGGGCCCGATTGACAGGAAGGCGGGGGGGGGGGGGGGGGAACGGCCCTGGGCCGTCGGATCTCAGGCGGACGGCTGAGGTTGGGTTCGGGCTATTTGAAACAGGGCCGTCCGATCTAAGGTGGACGGCGGAGATCTGGCGGCTGGCTTCTATCTTCTCCTCCGGCCAGCAGAGGCGACGACGCCCGTCCCGCGGCGGAGAACTCGCCGGAGACGAGGGGCGCAGGGGCTCTGCGGGTCCTAGGGGCGACCTGGGCGGCCGGGGAGGTTGGGGAGGGCGCGGGGAACCTTTTGGTGGGGGCTAGGTCGGGGTAGGGGCACCGGAGGGGGGCGGTCCACGGCGAAGCGGCTCGGCGGCGGCGCTATGGGACTCTGGCGAGCAATTAAACGCGATAGAGTGCAATAGAGGGGAAGAGAGGGGGCATGGGAGGTTCCTTACCTCAAGGCGAACTCCGGGGACTCCTTGGTGGCGACAATGGCGTGACGACGGCCCGGGTCGGCGGTGGCGGACCTCCGCGGCTGCACGGTGGACGGCGGGTGAGCGCGGGCAGAGGGAAATAGGGAGGGGAAGGGGAAATTGGAGCGCGTCCCGGGTTGTGGACGTCGGGGCGGAGCTCACCGTGGCAGAGGGCATGGCGGGGCTCCAATGGCGACGGAGGAACGAGCTCGGGCGGCGGTGGTTTAATGGCGGCGGCGCTTTGGCGTGCGCGCAGCGAGGGGGAGGTGAGGGAGGGGTCTGTTGGTGCGCAAATGAGGGAGGGGGAGAGGGCGAGTGGGGTTCTGGGCTCAAGTGGCCGAGGCGAGGTGGTGGCGAGCTCCACGCGCGACGTGAGCGCGGAGTCCGCGGCACGCGCGGCTCGGGGCGGCGGTTACGCGGGGACGACGGGGCTGACAGCCCGGGCCCGTGAGCAGAGAGAGAGGAAAGCGGGCGCGGAGAACGGTTGCGCTGACGGGCGGGCCCGCCAGGGCAGAGAGAGCGGGGGAAGCAGGCGCGCGCGGGATGGGGAAAGCGGCTGCGCTGACGGGTGGGCCCGCCAGGGCAGAGAGAGGAAGGGGGGAGAAGACGCGCGCGCGGGATGGGCCGATTGGGCCGAAAGGCCGAGGGGGGGCGGGGGTATGGGCTTTTCCCTTTTTCTTTTATTCCAGCAATTGTTTTCCCTTTTCTTTTTATTTTCTCTATTTGATTCAAATTCAAATAAGCCACAAATTCAAATTAGACTTTCTAAGAATTATGCACCAAACAAAAGTGAAATCTAGGGTTCAACATGATGCAACAATTCATACTCCCTTGGAGTTTGAGCTAATAGACTATAGTTACAAATAAAATAACCACTTTTCTCCTATAGAAATGAGAAAGAGAAGATTGGGGAAGGATGAGAAAAGGGAAGTAACACCTGAATTTGTGAATATGAGCAAAGAAATTTTATACCCCCAAATTCAGGGTGTTACAAACCTATCCCCCTTAAAAGAATCTCGCCCCGAGATTCAGGGTTGGTCAGCAAAGAGTTCAGGGTATTTGGCTTTCAGATCATCTTCCCGTTCACAGGTTGCTTCTTCCTCCGAGTGGTGACCCCATCTGACTTTGCACATTCTGATGGTATTCCTCCGGGTGACTCTGTCTGCGAACTCCAGAATCTGCGTTGGCTTCTCTATGTATGTCAGATCCTCCTGGACCTCCAAACCCTCCACTGGCAACTGTTCTTCTGGTACTTGCAGACACTTCTTCAATTGTGACACGTGGAACACATTGTGCACTGCCGACAAACTTTCTGGTAGGTTGAGTTGGTAAGCCACTTCTCCACGCTTTGCTTGAATCTGATATGGTCCAACGTACCGGGGTGCTAACTTGCCTTTAACTCCGAACCTTCTGACTCCCCTGATAGGTGACACCTTCAGATAGACGAAATCCCCCATTTCGAAACTCAGTTCTCTTCTCCTTCGGTCTGCATAGCTTCGCTGTCTTGACTGGGCTATCTTCAGATTCTCCCGAACCATTTTGATATTCTCTTCGGCTTCAAGCAAAATGTCGGGGCCAAACACCTGTCTCTCTCCAGGCTGGTCCCAATGCAGCGGAGTCCTACAACTCCGTCCATAGAGTGCCTGAAACGGTGACATCTTCAAGCTGGCCTGGTAGCTATTGTTGTAGGAGAATTCTGCATAAGGTAACCTTTTGTCCCATCCTGACTTGTCTTGCAACGCACAGGCTCTCAGCATATCTTCTAGGATCTGGTTAGTTCTTTCAATCTGACCGTCTGTCTGCGGATGATAAGCCGAGCTGAAGTTCAAATGGGTGCCCAAAGCTTCTTGTAGCTGCTGCCAAAAATGAGAGGTGAACTGCGTTCCTCGATCTGACACTATCTTCTTCGGTACACCATGAAGGCAGACTATCCGTGACATGTATAACTCAGCTAACGTTGCTCCGGTGTATGTGGTCTTCACAGGTATGAAATGGGCCACCTTTGTTAAGCGGTCCACAACCACCCAGATGGAATCATAACCGGCCCGGGTACGAGGTAGGCCAACTATAAAATCCATCCCGATCTCATCCCACTTCCACTGAGGAATCCGCAATGGCTGCAACAATCCGGCGGGCCTTTGATGCTCTGCTTTGGTTCTTTGACAGCTATCACAGATGGCGACATATTCTGCGATTTCTCTTTTCATGCAATACCACCAAAACCTCCTTTTTAAATCCTGGTACATCTTTTCACTTCCCGGGTGTATGGAGTAGGCTGTCTCATGAGCTTCCTTTAGGATCAGCTCCCGAATAGGTTTGAGGTCGGGGACACACAATCGGTCCCTGAACCATATTACTCCCTCTTCATCCTCTCGAAAGTCTTTGCCTCTTCCTTCTAAGATTAGCTGCCGGATCTTGTTGATGCTTTCATCATCCTTCTGCCCTTCTTTGATCTCCCGCTCTAGGGTGGGCTCTAATTCCACTGTTACTCCTTGCGTACTGTTCAGGAAACCGAGACTCAGTCTGTCGAACTCCTTGGCTAACTCATATGGCATTGGGTACGTGGCCAACATATTGACTTGACTCTTCCTGCTCAGAGCATCTGCAACCACATTGGCTTTGCCTGGATGGTAATGTATCTCCAACTCATAGTCTTTGATCAATTCCAACCATCTTCACTGTCTCATGTTTAACTCTGACTGGGTGAATATGTACTTCAGACTTTTATGATCTGTGTAGATGTCGCACTTCTGTCCATACAAGTAATGTCTCCAGGTCTTCAAAGCATGAACTACTGCTGCCAACTCCAGGTCATGTGTGGGATAATTTTTCTCATGGATCTTCAGCTGTCGAGATGAGTATGCTACAACTCTTCCTTCTTGCATTAGCACACATCCCAATCCGGTGTAAGAAGCATCGCAATACACTGAGAATGGCTTGTGAACATCAGGCAGGACTAACACCGGAGCTGTAGTCAGTCTATTTTTCAGTTCTTCAAATGCTTCCTGACACTTTTGGGTCCACTTAAACTCAACTTTCTTCGCTAGTAATGCTGTCATTAGTCTAGCAATCTTTGAGAAGCCTTCGATGAAACGCCTGTAATACCCAGCCATTCCAATGAAGCTCTTGATCCCACGAACATCCTTTGGTGCTTTCCAGTTTAGGATATCTGCTACTTTCTTTGGATCCACTGCCAACCCATCTTGATTTATGATGTGACCCAGAAACAGGACTTCATGAATCCAGAACTCGCATTTGCCCAGTTTGGCATACAACTGATGCTCTCGAAGTCTTTGCAATACCATCTTCAAATGCTCTACATGATCTTCCTCACTTCGAGAGTATATGAGAATATCATCGATAAACACTACCACAAACTTGTCCAGATAATCCATGAACACACTGTTCATCAGGTACATAAAGAAGGCTGGCGCATTTGTCAAACCAAAGGACATAACTGTGAATTCATATAACCCGTACTTGGTGATGAATGCCGTCTTCGGTATGTCCGAGGGTCGGATTCTGAGTTGATGGTAGCCTGACCTCAGATCTATCTTCGAGAATACGCTGGCACCTCTGAGCTGGTCGAACAAATCTTCTATCCTTGGCAGGGGGTACTTGTTCTTGACAGTGACTTCATTCAAGGCTCTGTAGTCTATGCACATCCTTTTGGTACCATCTTTCTTCTCTACAAACAACACCGGAGCGGCCCAAGGTGAGGTACTTGGTCTGATGTAACCCTTCTCTAACATCTCATCTATCTGCTTCTTGAGTTCCACCAATTCTGGTCCAGACACTCGGTAGGCTCTTTTGGAAATGGGGGCGGTACCAGGGATAAGCTCTATGGCAAATTCGACTTTTCTCTCGGGTGGCATGCCCGTTAGCTCCTCGGGAAATATGTCCGGAAAGTCCGACACAACCTTGATAGCCTCGAGCGGGTTGGGCTCCTTACTATCAACTGAAATCTGGTGACAGACACCCTCCGCTGATTTAGGCATCCTTAGCTCGGCCACTACCTCTTCTCCTGACGGGGACTTCAATGTTACGGTCCTCTTGTCACAGCTAACACTCGCCTCATACTTCATTAACCAATTCATCCCTAGAATGACATCTATCCCAGGGGTGTCTATTACTATTAAGTCACTGGGGAACCCTATCCCCCTTATTTCCACCCTTATATTTGAGCATATTTTATCTGTTTGCACCTTGCCACCAACCGAATTAATCCTCATGGGCGGCATCATTGCCTCTACTGAGATGTTATGCAATTCTACCCAGGTTGCAGTGACAAATGAATGAGTTGCACTAGTATCAAATAGCACTTTCGTGGGATGAGATTCGACTGAGAACATACCTACTGCCACATCTGGTGCATCCTGGATCGCTTCGGCCTCCAAGTGGTTCACCTTTCCACGGTTGTACGCTTGGTTACGATTGCCTGCCGTTGGCTACAGTACACCTTGCCTTGTTGGAGCATTGGGGTTGGTCTGCTGCTGCGCCGCCTTCTTTGGGCACTGCATCGCCCAGTGGCCTTGTTCTCCACAGTGGAAACATCCTCTGCCTCCTCCTTGTGCTGGGGCTGCTTGGTTGCTCTGGTTTGCTGCTGGGGCAGGAAGGCGAGGTGCCTGGTTGTTCTGCTTCTGATACTGATTACCTCCTTGCTGGCTGTGTTGACGATACTGCTGCTGCTGCTGTGGGTGCTGCCTCTGAAACTGCTGCTGATGCGGACGCTGGTTCTGATTCTGATATCCTTGTGGGTGACCAGGCCTGCCTTGCTGAGATGAACTGCCTGAGAAACGTGGACGGCTGATGCCTCCGGTCTGGGGTCCACTCATCTTGCGCTTCCGATCTTCCATATCCTTACGCTTCTTCTCAGTCATAACTGCCCTATCGATCAGGTGCTGGAAGGTGGGGAAGGTGTGATTCATCAGCTGGTAATGCAGGGGATCCACCAAACCCCTCATGAACCTGTACTGCCTTTTAGCATCAGTGTTGACATCCTCAGGTGTATAACGAGATAGCTGCAGAAACTTGTCTCTGTATTCACTAACAGACAGGGGTCCCTGCTTCAGAGCCAGAAACTCCTCCTTCTTCACGATCATTAGTCCCTCCGGCACATGGTACCTGCGGAAACTCTCGCTGAATTCTTCCCAGGTGATGGCTTCGGGGTCAACATGTGTGGCGAGGTAGGACTCCCACCAGGACTGGGCTGCTCCCCTTAGCTGACGGGGACCATACAGAACCTTCTCCCTGTCGTCACATTGGGCGGTGCGCAGTTCTCTTTCCACTGCGCACAGCCAGTCTTCTGCATCCATGGGGTCGGCAGAATGGGCGAAGGTAGGAGGGTGCCCTCTCATGAACTCACCACGCTTATCCCGTGGCATCTGGGGCATCTGCACTTGCAACTGGGGTTGGGGTTGCTGTTGAGCCTGCTGCATGGCTGCCAGAGTCTGCCCAATGGCCTGCACTGCCTGAGTCTGCATCAAGAACATCTGCTCCACTGTCATCGGGGGTGGTGGGGGAGGCTGCCTCTGTTGTTCCTCCTGCTGGTCATGCTGCTCTTGCTGAGCACGCCTGTTGCATCGGCACCTGTTGTCAGACATCTGTGGAAGACATTCATACATCAGCGTTGATCTTACAACCCTCCAGCATAAGAAAAGGAAATACAGAATTCTTCATGACACTGAGTGAACAAAGAGCTTCACTGATCCTCATTATGATTCAACACAGCTTCTCAGATAGAAAGGAAAGTAGAAGTAAATGGCCTCCCAACTAAATAACTGACTTTACTAACATTATAGCTAGGCCAAACTGCAGGGGAAACCCACAGGTTGGCAACAGTCATTACAAAGATTCAAATCCAGCACAAGTTCATCATAACAAGCATGCAAGCAACTGATAAGCAAACTAAGCTAATTGGAAGCAACTGATAAGCAAACTAAACTAACTATTTAAGACTGAGACATCTGACTTAAGAATTATTACAAACTTCGATGCTAACGATCTAAGGATCCAGATCTATCCTGGTCTTACAGGCAGGGGAACCATAAGTGTGGTGACCACGTGGCGGCGAGCGGTATGGGTGCTGAGTCCCAACAGGAGCGGGAGAACCACCCTCCTGGTGATGGCGCTCTGCCAGCTCAGCACGCAACTCCGCAATCTCCGTTCGAGCCCTGCTCAGCTCGTCCAGAGAGTGATCCAGCTCAGTGTTAAGCACTGCGACTAGGTTGACTGTGCTGCTCAACCTAGGGTTAGCCTCACCAACAGGGGAGACAACCACACTCTCTGTGCTGCCAGTAGGGCGGCAGGGGTAGTACCGAAGGTTAAGACCGTCGGCCACGCCACCGAACAAAGAACAGTACTGGGAGAGTGCACGTCGTGCTGCATCCTGCATAGCCGCCTCTGCAGTGTCCCTCTCGGAGATGGAATAGTGCTCCGAAACGGCCTCCGCACCCCGGAGGTCATCCTTCGGACGGCGAACTAGGCAGGTTGCCTCCCAGCAGTCCGGGTACCTCCTGCGACTGTGCTGGTAGACTACACAACGATACTCGATCGACCAGGTGTGCCGGTCGAAAGCCTGGCGCAGCAAGGTGTCGAGTGCGTCGTGGAAGTGACAACCGCGGGCGGCGTCACGGGTGATGGGTCGGGCGACCCATCCTTCCGCCTCCTGCGGCTCAGAAGACTCCGTGCTGTGGTCTGAGTCGTCGTCGTCGGGGTCTCCTCCAAGACCTCCTCCAGTAGCTCCTCCAACAGCCGGGGCGTCCCGCGGTGGTGCAGGGGGCGCCTCCAGCTGGGCAACAGAGGAACGGGGCCTCACGGACTCCACCTCTTGCTGGGGTGGGGAGGAAGAGCCCTGCTGCTCTCTGTGCTGCCGCCGGCGTTCCTGCTCCTCATGCAGGCGGTGGTGCAGTCTCTCCAGGTGACTCGACTGACCGGACACGGTGCGGTGCAGAGGACGCTCCGCAAGTCGGGACGGCAGGAAAGGAATCACCGACTTACGTGCGGTGTGTCTAAGACGAGCCATCTACAAAAGACACCGTAAGCATAAGAGTAAGAGCAGAACTAATATGACAAGTGAATAAACCATAGACAGAATAAGATAAAAATTTTAACAAGGTATAATATAGTATATATATATGTAGTAAAACATAGGGTTGGTCGAGGTGACCGACTTTTGAAGTAACATCAGAGGTCAAGGTGAGAGGGAAGGTCAATAGTCCTTAGTACGACCAGTGCTACTTTAGGTCAGCGGTCCTACAGTTAGCCTGGCTTTGATACCACTTATGTCACACCCGGTTTTGGAAGGCAAACCAAGTGCGAACTATGTACGTGCCAGGATCAGAACTCACGTACACAGCGATTACATAAATGAACATCAATGCACATTGCTCGAATAATAACTTAAGAAAGTATTAACTTAATTACATCACAGAGTCATAGACATCCACATAGTCATCGTCTTAACAGGTAAATCAAAGTGCTAGCGAAACGCAGTAAAGATAAGGCCTTCACAGGCAGCTGACTGGGGGGTGCCGCCAACCCACACCTAGAATTCGTCGTAGTCTTGGAACTCCTGGAAGTCTCCTTCCACGACTTCGCCTTCTCCGGAGCAGTGGTTACAATGCGGACAACCTGGTGTTTTGTGGTAAAGCAAGGATGAGTACACATCAACGTACTCAGCAAATGTCCCGTTTGGCTGAAGTGGACTAGCTTTATGTGGGGTTAGGCTCAAGCAGTTGCTTTTAGTTGGTCAGGTATTTATCATTAGTAGAAGCCAAATTTTATCATTAACCAACCCATGAACCATTTCCTCATCGAGGAACAACATCATCATATTCGAACCAAAACCATAACATAATCCTTGTATCTCGAACCATCTGTATCTCTAATCAAAGAGGATCCCAAGGCTGCTCTTAACCGTGAGCACGGCTGATATATCAGTTTCACTACCCTCTGCAGAGGACGCACACTTTACCCATGAGTCATGATTCCCTTTCTGCCCGGGGAGAGCTAATCCCCATTGACCACTACCTAGGTGGTCCGGCAGGGTATCACTACGTAGCTGTTACAAAGATTCCCTAGAGGTCATAGCCGCTCGTTAGGTTTCCCCAGTTTGATAAACACAGTACCCCTCCCCGCAGGAGAGTGACTAACAAAAGCAAAACGAAAGAACATCTGCACTCAGCCTCGGCAGAGCAAGCACTGTGCCTGGACCCCATTGACGGCACGACGGCGAAGCAACTACACCTCTAGTTCCTCTAATTAATTAGCTAAGGGCATCTCATTTCACCCTCATGGTTGCACTGTTATCCCGGGTGGTCTCTCAACGAACAGGTCCTTACGGAGAGGTACTCAGGAAACAGCCTGAGCCCCCTAGAGTATCACAAGATCATCAACATAATCAGGATAACAGTATCATAAATATTCACATCATGTTCATTGATTAAGTTAAGGCAGTAGCAGAATGCTAACCATAATAGCCCATAAGGTCATCAAGGATAAAGTAAAGTGTAAAGCTAGTCAATCCTTAGGTTTCAAGTAAGTAATGCGGGGTAGTAAGTTATAAATGAATAGGACATAATGGGTCAGAGGACACTTGCCTTCACCAAACTGCTGATCAGGGACTTCCTCTGAAACTTCCTCGGGAAACCCAGACTGCTCGTTGTCTACGTAAAGTAATCATTCACACTATGCACTTGGGAAATAACAAACACAAACAATATACCAAACATATGCAGCAGAGAGATCACAAGTTCATAATAGAAAAGGGATAGGCACTCTGGTATTCTCTAGGTCTAGGGTAGAGGACTATACAAAAGGATTCATTATTCACTACTCAGGTTTAAGTCAGTGGTGGGGGTTAAATCATTACATAGTGTTAAGTCCATAAACTTAAGTGCTCCAACTTTTATTAAAGTCTACTATCTTTTATTTATCTCAAATAGGGTTCCCATAACGTTAATTTTACCCTAATGATCAACTATTAATTGGGACATAGAAACAGCAGGGAAACATTGCTTAAACAGATAGATAATAATATTATGAACATTTTGCAATTTGAAGCACCTAATTTGGAGTTCATATGACAAAGTTATGAATTTTACAAGATTAGGGATTAAAAATATGCCTTAAATACTTATTTTGGATTAAATAAAAGGTCCGAGGACCTAACTGCGAAGATCCAGGGACGGCGGGTCAATTTACAGAAAACCGGGGGTCTCTTTAAGAATTTGCGCGGGCGAAGGGGTATCGGGCTTCTACGGCCGTTAGATCTCGGATCAACGCCCGAGATTAGATCGCGGGTGGGCGCGCGAGCGCGCGGCGGCGTGAGCGGCTGACAGGCGGGGCCGGGCGGGTAGCGCGAGCGCGGGCGACTGACAGGCGGGGCCCGATTGACAGGAAGGCGGGGGGGGGGGGGGGGGGGGGGAACGGCCCTGGGCCGTCGGATCTCAGGCGGACGGCTGAGGTTGGGTTCGGGCTATTTGAAACAGGGCCGTCCGATCTAAGATGGACGGCGGAGATCTGGCGGCTGGCTTCTATCTTCTCCTCCGGCCAGCAGAGGCGACGGCGCCCGTCCCGCGGCGGAGAACTCGCCGGAGACGAGGGGCGCAGGGGCTCTGCGGGTCCTAGGGGCGACCTGGGCGGCCGGGGAGGTTGGGGAGGGCGCGGGGAACCTTTTGGTGGGGGCTAGGTCGGGACAGGGGCACCGGAGGGGGGCGGTCCACGGCGAAGCGGCTCAGCGAGCAATTAAACGCGATAGAGTGCAATAGAGGGGAAGAGAGGGGGCATGGGAGGTTCCTTACCTCAAGGCGAACTTCGGGGACTCCTTGGTGGCGACAATGGCGCGACGACGGCCCGGGTCGGCGGTGGCGGACCTCCGCGGCTGCACGGTGGACGGCGGGTGAGCGCGGGCAGAGGGAAATAGGGAGGGGAAGGGGAAATTGGAGCGCGTCCCGGGTTGTGGACGTCGGGGCGGAGCTCACCGTGGCAGAGGGCACGGCGGGGCTTCAATGGCGACGGAGGAACGAGCTCGGGCGGCGGTGGTTTAATGGCGGCGGCGCTTTGGCGTGCGCGCAGCGAGGGGGAGGTGAGGGAGGGGTCTGTTGGTGCGCAAATGAGGGAGGGGGAGAGGGCGAGTGGGGTTCTGGGCTCAAGTGGCCGAGGCGAGGTGGTGGCGAGCTCCACGCGCGACGTGAGCGCGGAGTCCGCGGCACGCGTGGCTCAGGGCGGGGGTTACGCGGGGACGACGGGGCTGACAGCCCGGGCCCGCGAGCAGAGAGAGAGAGGAAAGCGGGCGCGGGCGCGGAGAACGGTTGCGCTGACGGGCGGGCCCGCCAGGGCAGAGAGAGCGGGGGAAGCGGGCGCGCGCGGGATGGGGAAAGCGGCTGCGCTGACGGGTGGGCCCGCCAGGGCAGAGAGAGGAGGGGGGGGAGAAGACGCGCGCGCGGGATGGGCCGATTGGGCCGAAAGGCCGAGGGGGGGGGGTATGGGCTTTTTCCCTTTTTCTTTTATTCCAGCAATTGTTTTCCCTTTTCTTTTTATTTTCTCTATTTGATTCAAATTCAAATAAGCCACAAATTCAAATTAGACTTTCTAAGAATTATGCACCAAACAAAAGTGAAATCTAGGGTTCAACATGATGCAACAATTCATACTCCCTTGGAGTTTGAGCTAATAGACTATAGTTACAAATAAAATAACCACTTTTCTCCTATAGAAATGAGAAAGAGAAGATTAGGGAAGGATGAGAAAAGGGAAGTAACACCTGAATTTGTGAATATGAGCAAAGAAATTTTATACCCCCAAATTCAGGGTGTTACAGCGGGGTCGGGGCGCGGGCGGCCGGGGTGGCCAGGGCCGGGCGGGGTCGGGGCGCGGGCGACCGGGGTCGGGGGAGAGGCGGCGCGGGCGGGGCCGAGCCGGGCGGGGTCGGGGGCGCGGGGGAGAGCGCCGGAGGGAGGAGAGGGAGGAGGGAGAGAGGAGGGAGGGCCTCACCGGAGGGGGGGGGGGCGGCGGCGCGGGTGAGGGGCGGCGGCGACTAGGGTTAGGGTGAGGGTGGGGGAGGGAGAGAGAGGGAGAGGGAGGGGATTTTTGGAAAAAGAAAAAAAAGGAGAGGGCGGGGACGGTTGGGCCGGCTGGGCCCAAAGGGGGAGGGGGGGCGCGGCTGGGGGGGGATGGTTGGGCCGGCTGGGCCCAAAGGGGGAGGGGGGGCGCGGCTGGGCCGCCAGGCTGGCCCACGGCGGGGGAGGGGGAGGGGCGGCTGGGCCGAAATGGGGAAGGAGGGGGGAGGGGAGGAGGAAAAGGTTTTCTTTTTTCTAAAATCTAATTTCCTCTAGATGAAAGCATTCACATTTTTAATCAAACAAAAAGTATGCATGGTTCGGCATGGTGCATCACACAAAATAAAGTATTTTAAGGTTTTGCTTTACACGAGGTCTAAAGCCAAAACCCGCTATGACTTTGGAAAAGATCAAGGTTTAGCGAGGGAAAAAGGAAAAGAAAGGGTAACGCCTGAATTTGGTGAGGGAAAAGAAGAAAAAAATTCTACCCCCAAATTCAGGGCGTTACAAACCTATCCCTCTTAAAAGAATCTCGCCCTCGAGATTCAGGGTTGGCTAGCAAAGAGCTCAGGGTATTTAGCCAACAGATCATCTTCACGCTCCCAGGTTGCTTCTTCCTCTGAATGGTGATTCCACCTGACTTTGCACATTCTGATGGTCTTCCTTCAGGTGACTCGGTCTGCAACCTCAAGGATTTGCACTGGCTTCTCAACGTAGGTCAAGTCCTCCTGGACTTCAAGACCTTCCACTGGCAACTGCTCTTCTGGCACACACAAGCACTTCTTCAACTGAGACACATGAAAGACATCATGCACCGCGGACAAATTCTCTGGCAGACTGAGCTGATAGGCCACTTCTCCATGCTTTGCGAGAATCTGGTACGGACCAATGTAGCGGGGTGCTAGCTTGCCTTTGACTCCGAATCTTCTAACTCCTCTGATCGGTGACACTTTCAGATAGACAAAGTCTCCGACTTCGAAACTCAGCTCTCTTCTTCTTGTGTCTGCATAGCTTCGCTGCCTTGATTGCGCTATCTTCAGGTTCTCTCGAACCATCTTGATGTTCTCTTCGGCCTCAAGCAAAATGTCTGGCCCGAACACTTGCTTTTCCCCAGGCTGATCCCATTGCAACGGAGTTCTACAACTCCTCCCATAGGGCGCTTGAAATGGTGACATCTTCAAACTGGCCTGGTAACTGTTGTTATAGGAAAACTCTGCATAAGGCAATCGCTTATCCCATTCGGACTGATCTTGCAGCGCACAGGCTCTCAACATATCTTCAAGAATTTGATTGGTCCTTTCGGTCTGGCCATCTGTCTGCGGATGATAAGCTGAACTGAAATTCAGATGTGTGCCCAAAGCCTCATGCAACTGCTGCCAGAAGTGAGAGGTGAACTGCGTTCCTCTGTCTGACATTATCTTCTTTGGCACACCATGAAGACAAACGATCCGAGACATATACAATTCTGCCAACACTGCACTGCTGTAGTTGGTCTTGACAGGTATGAAGTGGGCTGACTTGGTCAAACGGTCCACTACTACCCAAATGGAATCGTAGCCGGCTCGAGTGCGAGGCAATCCGACTATGAAATCCATACCGATTTCATCCCATTTCCACTAAGGAATTTGCAACGGTTGCAACAATCCAGCTGGTCTTTGGTGCTCTGCCATGATCCGTCGACAACTATCACACATAGCTACATACTCTGCGATTTCCCTCTTCATTCCGTACCACCAGAATTTCTTCTTCAGATCCTGATACATCTTCTCACTACCAGGGTGAATCGAATAGGCTGTCTCATGAGCTTCCTTAAGAATCAACTCCCGAATGGATTGGACATTGGGAACGCACAAGCGGTCTTTGAACCATATCACACCTTCTGCATCTTTACGAAAATCTTTGCCTCTGCCATCTAAAATCAGTCGCCGAATCTCACTGATCTTTTCATCATTCTTCTGCGCTTCTTTGATTTCTTGCTCCAAGGTAGGTTCCAACTCAACTGTGACTCCTCGCGAATGGTTCAGAAACCTGAGACCCAACCTGTCAAACTCCTTGGCCAACTCATAAGGCATCGGACGAGCGACCATCAGATTGACTTGACTCTTTCTGCTCCTTAAGCTCAACCAATTCTGGTCCAGATATTCTGTAAGCTCTCTTAAAGATAGGGGCGGTTCCAGGAAGAAGCTCTATGGCAAACTCAACTTTCCGCTCTGGTGGCATACCCGGTAAGTCCTTCGGAAACACGTCTGGGAACTCAGACACAACCTTGATACTCTCAATTGGGTCTGCTTCACTGCTATCGACAGCTATCTGGTAACAACTTCCTTTCTTCGGCTCAGGCGGGACTAACTCGGCCACCACTTCCTCTCCTAGTGGGGACACCAACTTGATTGTCCTTTTATCACAACTGATAACTGCCTGATACTTATCTAGCCAATTCATCCCTAGGATGACATCTATTCCCTGAGTGCCCATTACTATAAGGTTAGCGGGAAACGCTATCCCCCTTATTTCCACACTTACATTCAAACATATGCTATCAGCTTGAATTCTACCACCGGCTGAGTCAATTTGAATGGGGGTTGACATGGTAATAATTGGAAGATTATGTGCTTCTACCCATGATGCAGTAATGAAAGAATGCATTGCTCTAGTATTAAATAACACTTCTGCAATATGGGAGTCGACTGGGAACGTACCTACTATCATGCCGGGGTCTCCTGAACTGCTTCAGCCTCCAAGTGGTTCAGTCTCCCATGATTATAGCGCGGTTGAGAGCGGTTGCCTGCTCCAGGCTGAGACACATTCTGCTTTGCTGGGGCATTGGGGCCTGACTGCTGCTGGGCTGCCTTCTTCGAACATTGCATCACCCAGTGGCCTTGCTCTCCACAGTGGAAACATGCTCTGTTTCCAACCTGAGCTGGTGCTGCCTGACTGTTCTACTGGGTTGCTGGGGCAGGAAGACGAGGTGCCTGCTGATTCTGCCTCTGAAACTGACCTCCCGACTGATTGCTCTGACGGTTCTGATACTGGTGCTGAGGGTACTGCCTTTGGAACTATTGATGCTGCTGAGGTGGATGCTGGTTCTGCCTGAACTGCTGAGGTTGATTGCCTGAGAAACGGGGACGGCTGCTGCTTCCAGGCTGGGGTCCACTGATCTTGCGCTTACGATCCTCCATCTCCTTACGCTTTCTTTCTGTCATAATTGCTCTGTCAATCAGGTACTGGAATGTCGGGAAGGTGTGATTCATCAGCTGATAGTGCAGAGGGTCAACCAAGCCTCTCAAGAAACGGTACTGTCGCTTGGCGTCGGTGTTGACATCTTCAAGAGCATAGCGGGACAACTGCAGAAACCTGTCTCAGTACTCACTAACAGATGATGACCCTTGCTTAAGGGCCAAGAACTCCTCCTTCTTCACTGTCATCAGACCTGCAGGCACATGGTACTGACGAAAGCTACCTCTAAACTCTTCCCAAGTGATGGCGTCGGGGTTGGCATGGGTGGCGAGATAAGACTCCCACCATGACTGAGCTGCTCCTCTCAATAGGCGGGGACCATACAAGACTTTCTCCCTGTCATCACACTGAGCGGTATGCAACTCCCGCTCCACAGTGCGCATCCAATCTTCAGCATCCATGGGGTCAGAAGAGTGAGCAAACGTTGGGGGATGACCTCTCATGAATTCAGCACGCTTGTCCCTGGGCATCTGAGGCATCTGAGGCTGAGGTGGTGCTTGCTGCTGTTGCTGTTGCTGTTGCTGCTGAATGGCAGCCAGAGTCTGACCGATGGCTTGAACTGCTTGAGTCTGCATCAGAAACATTTATTCGATGGACATCGGGGGCGGGGGCGGGGGCGGCAGGTGCTGCTGCTGAGGCACCTCATCCTGCGGAGCGGCTCGCTCCTGCTGAGCACGCCTTCCTCCTCTGCGCCTGTTCTCTGAGATCTGCAGAACGCAACCACACATCAGAGCTGATCTGGCAAATCTTGCAGCATAAGGAAAGAGTATAGAATTCTTCAACAGCACTGAACAGATGAGCATCTTCACTGATCTCCAACACAGACCACACAGCTTCTCAAATAAAGAGGAAAGTGGAACAAAGGTTTCCCAACTATATAACTAACTCCATTAACATAATATGTAAACCAAAATGCAGGGGGTACCCACACTCTGGTGACAGTTATTACAAAAATCCAAACCAAACATAGTTCATCATGACAAACACAAATGCACAGGATATAGCAAACTACCCTGTCTAACTAAGACTAACTAAAAGCGAGACTAACGCTAAGCCTGTAGCTTCTACGTATATATTTTGTATTAATTACAAGGTCTGACTCTAGCAATCTATGGTTCTAGATTTATCTTGGTCTTGCAGTCGGGATTGCCATAAGACTGGCGTCCACGCCGAGGTGAGCGGTACGGGTGCTGAGTCCCGACGGGAGCGGGGGAACCATCATCCAGGTGACGACGTTCCGCGCGCTCAGCCCGCAGCAGGGCGATCTCAGCACGAGCCCTACTTAGCTCGTCTAATGCATGGTCCAGCTCCGTGTTTAGCATGGCGGCTAGGTTGACTGTGCTGCTCAACCTAGGATTGTCCTCACCAGCAGGTGAAACAATCACACCTCCTGTGCTGCCAGATGGACGGCGGGGGTAATACTTCAGGTCGAGACCGTCAGCTACCCCACCGAGAACCGAGCAGTAGTGTGAAAGCGCACGCCGTGCAGCATCCTGCATGGCTGCCTCAGCTGAGTCCCGCTCAGAGATAGAATAGTGCTCTGAGCAGGCCTCCGCACCCTGGAGACTGTTCTCCGGACGGCGCACCAAGCAGGGCGCCTCCCAGCGGTCCGGGTAGACCCCGCGACTATGCTGGTAGACCACACAGCGATACTCGATGGACCAAGTACACCGGTCAAGTGCCCGACGTAGCAGGGTGTCGAGCGCATCATGGAAGTGACACCCGCGAGCAGCGTCGCGAGTGATGGGTCGAGCAACCCATCCTTCCGGCTCATGGTCAGCAGGGGTGTCGGTGTCGTGGCTCGGGCTGTCATCGCCACCTCTGTCGTCTGGGTCTCCTCCAGTAGCTACTCCAGAAGCTGGGGCGCCCAGTGGTGGTGCAGGGGGCGCCTCCAGGGGAAGCACAGGGGAGCAGCTCCTCACGGACTCTATCTCCTGCTGGAGCGAGAAAGAAGAGCCCTGCTGCTCCTGTCGTCGACGTTCCTGCTCCTCCTGCAGGCGGTGGTGCAATCTCTCCAAGTGGCTGGACTGACCGGCCACGGGACGGCGAAGCGGACGCCCCGCAAGGCGGGAGGGTAAGAAGGGGATGACGGACTTTCGTGCAGTGTGTCTAAGTCGAGCCATCTACAAAAGACACCGCAAGCAAAAGAGTGAGAACAGAATTAATATGACCAGCAAATAATGAATCATAAATAAATGAAGGATTAGAATAAAACATAATTTTCAGCAAGGTATAATATATAGTAGAACATAGGTTTGGTCGATATGACCAACTTTTGAAGGGGTACCAAAATCAAGGCAGGGACAGAGGTCTATAATCCTTAGAACGACCATTCTACTCTAGGTTAGCGGTCCTACAGTCAGCACGGCTTTGATACCAGCTTATGTCACACCCGGTTTTAGAAGGCAAACCGAATGCGAACCATGTACGTGCTAGGATCAGCAATTCACGTACACAGCAGTTACATAACATGGACATCATCACACAGTGCTCAAATAGTATTAAAAGGGGAAATAACAGTCGATTACATCATACGTCTGAGACGTCCATATGGTCCTTACAATAAATCAAAGTGCGAAAACGAAACGTAGATAACTGCGGCCTTCACAGGCAGCTGACTGGGGGTTGCCGCTAACCCACGCCTAGAACCCATCGTAGTCTTGGAACTCCTGGAAGTCTCCTTCCACAGCTTCATCTTCTCCTGAGCAGTGGTTGCAATGCTGACAACCTGGGGGGGGGGGGTTTGGTGTGTAGAGCAAGAGTGAGTACACATCAACATACTCAGCAAGTATCCTGTTTGGCTGCAGTGGACTAGCTTTATGTGGGGGGTAAGTCAAGCAGTTGCTTTTAATTAGTCAGGTTATTATTTACTAGTAGAAAGCCAGGTTTTAACATTAACCCAAGTTATTAGCCCGATGTACCCTTTCCAAACGAAAAGAATACCACTTACCAGCACCATAGACATAACCAAAAACCATCAGTCTCATTGCCACCTGTAAACCAAAATGTCTCTGATCAAGTACCACTAATCATTGGAGCTCCCTTGGCCGCTCATAACCACGAGCACGGCTGATATATCAGTTTTCAAACACTCTGCAGAGGTTGTGCACTTTACCCACAAGCCGTGATTCCCTCTTGCCTCGGGCCGATCAAACCCTTAAACACTACCAAGGTGAATAGGCAGGGTTTCACTACGTAGCCTTTACAAAGATTTTCCGGGGCTGTAGCCGCCCGTTAGGTTTCCTAAATGTACCGCACTCCTCCCCAAGGGACAAATCAACCTTGGCAGAGCGAGCCGCATACACCGAGCCCCATTGACGGCACGACGGCGAAGCGAACTACACCCCGGATCCTCTAATTATTCAGCTAAGGGCGTCCCACTCCACCCTCATGGTTGCACTGTTTTCCCGGGCGGTCATCCATAGAACAGGTCCTTACGGAGAGGCACTCGAGAAACCGCTCGAACCCCCTTAAAGGCCACAAGTACAACATCATCATAAGAGAAGGGAAAACAGCGTATCATATATAACCTCATCATGTTCATTGATTAGAGTTGAGCAATACCATGAAGCTAAACAATAATAATCCAACCCAAATAGGTAAACAAGGACATGGATAACAAAAGCTAGTCAATCCTTAAGTATAAATGTGTAATGCGGGAGGTGAATTAAAGAATGAATAGGACAGAGATAGGTCAAGGGACACTTGCCTCCACCAACCGACTGCTGCTCAGGGGCTTCTCCTGCGAGTTCTTCGGGCTCTTCGACTGGATCGTTCTCTATGCGATTGCAAGCATATATACATCCATCCATTCAAATTAGGAAACAAACAGTACACCATTACGAAAGAACAAATAAAGTAAATATGCATAGAATATCACATACGATAATGAACTTACCAAGGTTAGAAAGAAATGGGGAAAGGTTTCGCGAGAGTTAAAGCTTAAGCCCGAGACGCACTACGGGTTGACGAATAACTAGACGTCACGTGCTCTAGGTCTACTTAGCTTCAATGATAAGAATTAGCTACATGCACTAGTGTAAACGTGACCATTTTTAGTAGATTAACGTTGAATAAGATTCAATGATAAGAATTAGCTACATGCACTAGTGTAAACGTGACCATTTTTAGTAGATTAACGTTGAATAAGATAGACGATTAGCTATACAATTTAACTAACGTAACCAATTTCCAAATTGAGACTCCTATCTTATTATTATAAACAACGTGATTAGCGCATATAGGATACGGGGGGGGTAGACGGGGCTAGGGGTAGACGATCGTGTCGCGAGCGCGACAGGGCGCTATGTGTCGCGTCGCGAGCACGACGAGCTACGCCAGAACGCTGCGCGAACACGCGCACGTGCAAAGCCACACTTAACGTGCCACGAACGAGTCGCGCACGCGTCGGGGCCGTGCGCTGGCCGAGCTCGAGGCCACGCCGAGGGCCGACACGACGCGAGCAAGGCACGACGGGGCGAGCGGGCAAGCATGCCAGGGCAAGCGAGCACGGGCGAGCGAGGACGCCGCGGACCACTGCGAGCGAGGCATGGACGGGGCGAGGACACGGTCGGGCGAGGCCGGGCGCGGGGGCGGGGCGACCGGGCCGGGGCGCGACGGGGGCGGCCGAGCCGGGGTTGGGGCGGTTGGGCCGAGCGCGGGGGGAGGGGCGGCGCGGGCGGCCGAGCCAGGGGCCGGGGCGGTTGAACCGGGTGGGGGGGGCAGCCGAGCTCGCCGGGAGGCGGGCGGCCGAGCCGGGGCGGCGCGGGGCGGGGCCGAGCGGGCGAGGGCGGGGCTCGCGCGGGCGGCCGGGGTGGCCGAGCCGGGCGGGGTCGGGGCGCGGGCGGCTGGGGTGGCCGGGGCCGGGCGGGGTCAGGGCGCGGGCGGCCGGGGTGGCCGGGACGGGCGGGGTCGGGGGCGCGGGCGGCCAGGGTGGCCGGGGCCGGGCGGGGTCGGGGCGCGGGCGGCCGGGGTCAGGGGAGAGGCGGCGCGGGCGGCCGGGGTGGCCGGGCCGGGCGGGGTCGGGGGCGCGGGCGGCCGGGGTGGCCGGGGCCGGGCGGGGTCGGGGCGCGGGCGGCCGGGGTCAGGGGAGAGGCGGCGCGGGCGGGGCCGAGCCGGGCGGGGTCGGGGGCGCGGGGGAGAGCGCCGGAGGGAGGAGAGGGAGGAGGGAGAGAGGAGGGAGAGAGGAGGGAGGGCCTCACCGGAGGGGGGGGGGGGTGGGCGGCGGCGGCGGCGCCGGGGAGGGGCGGCGGCGCGGGTGAGGGGCGGCGGCGGCTAGGGTTAGGGTGAGGGTGGGGGAGGGAGAGAGAGGGAGAGGGAGGGGATTTTTGGAAAAAGAAAAAAAAGGAGAGGGGGGGGGGGGACGGTTGGGCCGGCTGGGCCCAAAGGGGGAGGGGGGGTGCGGCTGGGCCGCCAGGCCAGCCCACGGCGGGGGAGGGGGAGGGGGCGGCTGGGCCGAAATGGGGAAGGAGGGGGGGGGAGGGGAGGAGGAAAAGGTTTTCTTTTTTCTAAAATCTAATTTCCTCTAGATGAAAGCATTCACATTTTTAATCAAACAAAAAGTATGCATGGTTCGGCATGGTGCATCACACAAAATAAAGTATTTTAAGGTTTTGCTTTACACGAGGTCTAAAGCCAAAACCCGCTATGAATTTGGAAAAGATCAAGGTTTAGCGAGGGGAAAAAGGAAAAGAAAGGGTAACGCCTGAATTTGGTGAGGGAATAGAAGAAAAAAAATTCTACCCCCAAATTCAGGGCGTTACAGATGTCGATGACTAGCTCAAGGTGATAAGCAAGAAGCTGGACATTACTCAATGCAATGATAGAGAAAAGGTCTTATATGCTTCTGGAAGACTAGAAGGAGCTACTTTTGACTGGTGGGATGCCTATGTTGCAGCTCATGAAGATGCTAACACTATAACTTGGTAGGAATTTCAGGAGAACTTCTATGTTCATCACATTCCCTCAGGAATAATGAAACTCAAGAA
The DNA here is from genome assembly GCA_029449295.1 of Zea luxurians. NCBI lineage: Eukaryota > Viridiplantae > Streptophyta > Magnoliopsida > Poales > Poaceae > Zea > Zea luxurians. The sequence goes on from JAOPSE010000015.1 coordinate 24,385,551, forward strand.
GAAGGAATTTCTATCTCTTACGCAAGGAAACATGACTGTTAGCCCAAGGAAGTGGACACTGATGAAAAACGCTAAGAGCGTTTCTTGGAAGGCTTGATTGGACCTTTGAACTATCAGCTATGAAGCCACAATTTTTCGAACTTCCAGACTCTGCTCAACAAACCAATTGGCTTGGAAAGAAAAATGAAGGAGTTATTTGATCATAAAAGGAAATTTCAGGGACAGTCCAGCAGAAACACTCGTCATCATAACAATTCCCAAGGTTCTCAGTTTTGCTCTACAAGTTAGGGTGGAAACAATCAACAACAGATGCAATGATCTAGACAGCAAGGCTAGAGGAGCAATCTACAAAGAACCAACTATCAACAAGGACAAGGCTGGTGGATATCCACAGAACCATTAGGGAAGCGCCATGAACACACTGGCCAGAAACAAAATCAAATTACCCCAATTCAGCCCAATGGATGCTTCAAGTGTGAAGAAACTAGGCACTATGCTAATAATTGCCCAAAGTGCAACCCTCAGACACCTTAGAAAAACAACAATCAACGGTTTGACCAGAGTACACCTGTTCGTAGTAACACTTAGAGTAAAAGTTATCAAAACCAGAACAAGGGAAGAGTTAACCATATCACCGTAGAATCAGCTCCCAACGTAGCACATGGTATGTATCTCATCAACTCTATACCTGCTTTAGTTTTGTTTGATTCTGGAGCATCTCATTCATTTATAAGTGAGTCATTCGTGGAAAAACATAACATACCAAAGTATCCTCTTAAGAATATGTTACTTATTAGTTCACCGGGAGGTGAAATGAAGACCACACACTCATGCCCCCATGTTAGTCTCAAGATTCAAGGAATAGATTTTTCTAGTCAACCTAGTGGTCCTAGGATCCAACGGTATTGATGTAATTCTTGGATATGACTGGTTGAAAAGTTGTGATGGGGTGATACAGTGTGCCAAAGAAACAGTTGTGTTGACAAACCCACAAGGAGAAAGAATCAGAGTCAGCACCAACTTACAAGTGGAAGCAGAAACAATGGTAATTCACTTGGAGGAAAAGCCACTAGAAAATATCAAGGTGGTTTGTGTGTGTCCAGACTTATTTCCGGAGAAATTACCAGGTGTGCTATCACACCCGGATTTCGGGGCACCAAGACCCGGGCGCGAACATAATCACCAGGTGTGCTGGGACCAAGTCTCACACATATGATGAATCATGGCACAGGATCGAATGTCACATCTTTACTATATAATAGGAGTTCTGTACAAAATAAATAATTACATTATAAGGAGACAACGGTCCAGCAACCCAAAGTTGACTAGGAGACGACGACCTAGACCTTTAACGAACTCGTCACAGCATCCTCCAAGCGCCTCATCCTGTGGTACCTGTTCTTGACCTGTGGGGGGATGTGAGACAGCAAGAGTGAGCTCACGTACATTCATAGCTCAACAAGTTATGGGGAATAATGTGCATGAACTCGCCAAAGATGGGAGCTCATGTGAAGTGTAAGGCTTACCAAAGAGGATGGTTAGAGCTGAGCATTTGTTTTTAAAGTTGGTCAAAATTTTATTAGCAGTTACTAAGTATAAGTAAATATCAACCTAATTAAATAGTAGAACAAAAGTAACAACATCACCTGTGATGTAATGCATATGACAAATTGAATTTAGTTCCATAAATTAATCATGTGAGTGTCCGAGCTGCTCATGACCGTGAGCACGACTAGTATACCAGTTTTACACTCTGCAGAGGTTGCGCATCTTTACCCACAAGTCATGTTACCCATCTGCCAAGAGACGGCCAATCCCATACACCTCTACCGAGGAGGCGAGGCAGGGTAACACTACGAGGCCTTTACAAAGTTCCACTAGCTTTAGAAAACCTGCTACAGTTTATAGGAAGCTCCAATGCAGGAATCCCTCGCCTGACCGCCATCGCAGCAAAATCAACCCGAGGACCTTCCTACACTGACCACTCCCCTACTGCCCTTGCCCCTTTCGGGTAAGGTAGTCCTCCACTAGCTTTCCTAGTTAATCAGCCAAGGGCGTCCCATTAAACCCTTGTGGTAGCACTGTTTTCCCGGGTGATTCTCCATGTTCCAATTAACATAATAATCTTATCATGAATAATAAATAACAACTGATAATAAAGGTATAATCATGAACAGTGTGTATCTCTATGCCCAAAACCACATAAAGCAATAGCAGGTACTACCCAAAAATTCTGTGGTAAACAAGGTATAAAGATAGTCAAACTAGGGTAACCTATTGGGTCCCATCAAAATTAACCTATGCAGATCATTATGATTAATCAGAACATGACTGGGTAAAAAGAAGTGATCAAGGGCACAACTTGCCTCGGACTTTTGATTTTAGGTACCAGGATGATCTTCAGGTGCCTCGTGTCCTCACTGCTAAAAGTATCAATACAGACAAACATGGTATAGGCAAAAATTAACATTACACCAAACATAAGAATAAACTGCGTAATAATAGTCTACGTGAAGTTACGAGATCGCGGGATCGAGAACTACTAAGATCGGAGTCACGATTAATGAGTTATGATTTTATAAAAGATCTGTGTGGTTAAAATATTAAACTATACTATAAATTGGTTAATATAAATCATTTGAGAGGTTATTCTATAAATAATTATCTCCACTTTAATCTAAGTTATGAATTGACCATAGATCATATTCTAGTAGATTCTAATGATAAGCAGATTAACAAGACTAATCTAAGTTAAATAGAAATCTAATTATAAAATATTGAGACATGGTATAATAAATGTTGTTACTGCATAATAATTATTTATACGAGACTAACGCAACTTGAACGGATCAAATCAGAGTTAAATCGGAGGAGTTATGATTTTCCTAAGGTTTTATGTATTTGATATGGGTTTAATTAGGAAATAAATTTTAAAATGGTTTTCATGTAAAAACAGTAGCACTATGTGATGTACAATATTATTACAAGATTTTAGGGGCTGGAATGAACTAAAAAGGATTTAATATGAATTTTCTAGGCATTAAACAAGTTCTTGTAATTAATTTGGTATTAAAAATCATTTTCTAAATTGATTTTCCTGTTTTATTAACTGTTTGGACTGTGCGCCAAATAACAGAAAAACCAGGGGTTACAAAGCAAGAATCCCTGAGACTCATATTCACCCCGCGCAGGATGGCGAGTCCAATTCTGTTAAAACTGAGGGGCTTAATCGCAAAAGAAATCAGTGAAGAGGTATTGTTGGATATGGGACGTCTGATCCGGATTCTACGCCCACGATTAAATTGGCTCGCGTATTGAACCGGCACGCAACCGGGATCATTAGATCCCAATCCAACGGTCCATAGTCGATCTGATCTAACTAAGCTCCCAACCATTCAATCCACGATCGATGACCACGATCTGACCTGGCCGAAACGGTACACCAGCCCATATCAGTGTCGTCCGATTCCAGATCGACTGTCGTGCCTTCTTCTTCTTCCTCCAGATGCCCTTGCCTCCCTTTCTCTTGCCCATCTCTCACGGTGTCTGCTCCAGCGGAGCCCCATCCACCCGGTGATGCTGGCGGACCATCGCCCCAGTTTTTGTTGTTCTCCTCTGCTACCGCCGACGTGAGCAGAAACTGCGCTTAGCGAAGCGAACTACAGGAACGTGCCCTTACCGGTGATTGAGACATAGGCCGGCCGAGCAACGGTGCACCTTCACCACCGCCGGTGAGGTTCTGCAACCTTGCCACCGTGACGTCGCGGATCACCCCTCCCATACTCTGAACAGGGAGACATCGTGGCCATATCCCATGGCGGCAACGGAGGTCGGGTCCCTCGCGGTTCTCTCTCTCTCCGCCTGCTTTCCTTGAGCTCCGTTCATTCTCTCCTTATCTAATCCATTAACCAGGGCAACCCGGGGGGGGGGGGGGGAAGTATTTATAGCTATGGGACGACGCCATATCTTAACCACCTTAGCGCATATTTTAGCCAAACCCCGATACCCACGATGGACCGGTAGAGGAGATCGCGCCCTGTTCGCCGCTAGGAAACGGAGTTCCGGTTGGGATGGGGAGGAGGATAAACCTGTCACGCGGGGACCACCCATCAGTGGCACAAGGTGGGAAGGGCCAGGCGGAGGGCGATCAAACGTGAGGGACCCACCTGGCAGCGAATGCGAGCGCATTAGTCTGTATGGGTGCGTGAGTGAGAAGTGCAACGACGGTTGGGCCTGCGTGTGAGGTAATGGGCCGGGTGGAGGGAAGAAACGGCCCAGCACGAGTTTTCCCCAATTAATCTTTTTCTTTTCTATTTTGTTTTCTATTTCCTAATTCCAAATTCAGATTTGATTCTATTTTGTAATGAAGTTTGAATTTCAGAAACAAATTTAGATGCAACAACTAGAAAACTTAGTATGAACGCAAAATGTATATATATATTTTATATATTTATTTTGAATATTTTATTCCTTTGTTTAGGCAAAAGCTCAACATATGACATGCACATATTTTTATTTTATCTCAGGAAAAGTATTACTTTTGAGTATGTGGTCACATGTCAACAAAAATATCCAATACCATACTTATTTTAGGGGAAAACAATGTATTCTCCTTTACCGAGAGTCACTTTATCTTGGATATATTTAAGAGCATTCTTTAAATTTCTTTGAGGAGAATAACTTGTCCTACCAGATTGAAGATATTCCTATTTTATCTTATGTTTACTTGATTTCTTAGTATTACTTCTTATAAAAGACATAGAAGGAATACCTGAACCCTTAACTCATTTTTAGGGCTTACAAATCCTACCCCCTTAACAGAAATCTCGTCCTCGAGATTTGTAAGAAAGAGGATATAGGAAGAGTGTTTTGGAATTTTAGCTTTTAGTTTCTAATTAGTTCAAAGATCAAGAGTCCTTTTTTTCATTGGTGAGTGATTAGGACAGCTTGGGTATCCAACTACTTATTAGGTAGGATATAAGCTGGGTAGGTTGAGGTAAGACAGATTATGTCAAGGAGAAGGCTTTATCCCAAAATGTTTAAGTCTTGATTCATCTCGAGATTCGCTTTGACTGTTATATCCTTCCTTGTCAATGTTGATCTTTTCTTCTTCGGTCTTGGTCTCATTGATTCGAGGTTAGTATATATCAACGGAGTTAGGGAATATAGGTTTGGATGAGATAGACTACATGATGTGGATCAAAAGTTTGTTTGATGTTAGTGGGGATAGGAAGATTATGTAATCCATCACGACTCTATTGGTTGGGTTAGATCTCATGCACATGGCTGAGTTGGTTTAAGGCACTGTTTAGTTTTAAGTGCATGAGGTGTATGGCCTTATCTTTTGTACCAGCATTAAGTAACTTACTCTAGATTAGATCATAATAGATTAGATAAAATCTAGATTAGGTTGGATATGACTAGATTAGACTAGTTTAAGTTAGGTGGATCTACTAAGGTAATAGAGTATCCTTTAAGATAAAGTGGATCTATTAGGCTAGATATATTTTAATTAGGATAAGTTAGTATCTTTTGAGATAAGGTGGATCTATGAGTGTAGAATATGAATCTTTTAAGATGAGATGGATATTGTTAGGTTAGATACTTTAATGAGAGATAATCTAGCTTGTCTAGTTATTTTTATAAGTATTTTTATGCCTAGATATATATGCAAATGCAATTGTGGACATTACTCCACAACTCATCACACTCAATCAAAGAATCGAATCAAGCAGTTATCATAAGAACAAACATTCAAGCATACAAATATTTACAAAAATAGTTTTGATTTTTTTCTAAGAGTAGGTTTTTTATTCCTAAAGGTCACTTTAGGCACATGATTTCAATGTGTGAAATCCACTTTTGTCTTTAGAAGTGTAAAGGTAAGAATAATCAGAGTAAAGCAGCAATAGATGAGAAAAGATTAAGGTAAGTTTAGACAGAATCAGAGTAGCAAAGGTAAGTAGGTAAGGGTTATCCAGTTCTATCTAGGTTTCGTCCTACAGTCAACATTCCTCTGATACCACTTCTGTCACACCCGGATTTCGGGGCACCAAGACCCAGGCACGAACATAATCACCAGGTGTGCTGGGACCAAGTCTCACACATATGATGAATCATGGCACATGATCGAATGTCACATCTTTACTATATAGTAGGAGTTCTGTACAAAATAAATAATTACATTATAAGGAGACAACGGTCCAGCAACCCAAAGTTGACTGGGAGACGACGACCTAGACCTCTCACGAACTCGTCACAGCATCCTCCAAGCGCCTCATCCTGCGATACCTGTTCTTGACCTGTGGGGGGGTGTGAGACAGCAAGAGTGAGCTCACATACGTTCATAGCTCAACAAGTTGTGGAGAATAATGTGCATGAACTCACCAAAGATGGGAGCTCATGTGAAGTGTAAGGCTTACCAAAGAGGATGGTTAGAGCTGAGCATTGCTTTTAAAGTTGGTCAAAATTTTATTAGCAGTTACTAAGTATAAGTAAATACCAACCCAATTAAATAGTAGAACAAAAGTAACAACATCACCTGTGATGCAATGCATATGACAAATTGAATTTAGTTCCATAAATTAATCATGTGAGTGTCCGAGCTGCTCATGACCGTGAGCACTGCTAGTATACCAGTTTTACACTCTGTAGAGGTTGCGCATCTTTACCCACAAGTCATGTTACCCATCTGCCAAGAGACGGCCAATCCCATACAACTCTACCGAGGAGGCGAGGCAGGGTAACACTACGAGGCCTTTACAAAGTTCCACTAGCTTCAGAAAACCCGCTACAGTTTATAGGAAGCTCCAATGCAGGAATCCCTCGCCTGACCGCCATCGCAGCAAAATCAACCCGAGGACCTCCCTACACTGACCACTCCCCTACTAACCTTGCCCCTTTCAGGTAAGGTAGTCCTCCACTAGCTTTCGTAGTTAATCAGCCAAGGGCGTCCCATTAAACCCTTGTGGTAACACTATTTTCCCGGGTGGTTCTCCATGTTCCAATTAACATAATGATCTTATCATGAACAATAAATAACAACTAATAATAAAGGTATAATCATGAACAGTGTGTATCTCTATGCCCAAAACCACATAAAGCAATAGTAGGTACTACCCAAAAATTCTGTGGTAAATAAGGTATAAAGATAGCCAAACTAGGGTAACCTATTGGGTCCTATCAAAATCAACCTATGCAGATCATTATGATTAATCAGAACATGACTGGGTAAAAAGAAGTGATCAAGGGCACAACTTGCCTGGGACTTGAGATTCCAGGTACCAGGATGATCTTCAGGTGACTCGTGTCCTCACTGCTAAATGTATCAACACAGACAAACATGGTATAGGCAAAAATTAACATTACACCAAAAATAAGAATAAACGGCGTAATAATAGTCTACGCGAAGCTACGAGATCACGGGATCGAGAACTACTAAGATCGGAGTCACGATTAATGAGTTATGATTTTATAAAAGATCTGTGTGGTTAAAATATTAAACTATATTATAAATTAGTTAATATAAATCATTTGAGAGGTTATTCTATAAATAATTATCTCCACTTTAATCCAAGTTATGAATTGACCATAGATCATATTCTAGTAGATTCTAATGATAAGCAGATTAACAAGACTAACCAACATAAGTTAAATAGAAATCTAATTATAAAATATTGAGACATTGTATAATAAATGTTGTTACTGCATAGTAATTATTTATACGAGACTAACGCAACTTGAACGGATCAAATCGGAGTTAAATCGGAGGAGTTATGATTTCCCTAAGGTTTTATGTATTTGATATGGGTTTAATTAGGAAATAAATTTTAAAATGGTTTTCATGTCAAAACAGTAACACTATGTGATGCACAATATTATTACAAGATTTTAGGGACTGAATGAACTAAAAAGGATTTAATATGAATTTTCTAGGCATTAAACAAGTTCTTGTAATTAATTTGGTATTAAAAATCATTTTCTAAATTGATTTTCCTGTTTTATTAACTGTTTGGACTGTGCGCCAAATAACAGAAAAACCAGGGGTTACAAAGCAAGAATCCCTGAGACTCATATTCACCCCGCGCAGGATGGCGGGTCCAATTCTATGAAAACCGAGGGGCTTAATCGCCAAAGAAATCAGTGAAGAGGTATTGTTGGATATGGGACGTCCGATCCGGATTCTACGCCCACGATTAAATTGGCTTGCGTAATGAACCGGCACACAACCGAGATCATCAGATCCCAATCCAACGGTCCATAGTCGATCTGATCTAACTAAGCTCCCAACCATTCAATCCACGATCGACGACCACGATCTGACCTGGCCGAAACAGTACGCCAGCCCATATTAGTGTCGTCCGATTCCAGATCGACGGTCGTGCCTTCTTCTTCCTCCAGACGCCCTTGCCTCCCTTTCTCTCCCCCATCTCTCACGGTGTCTGCTCCAGCGGAGCCCCATCCACCTGGTGATGCTGGCGGACCATCGCCCCAGCTTTTGTTGTTCTCCTCTGCTACCGCCGACGTGAGCAGAAACTGCGCTTAGCGAAGCGAACTACAGGAATGTGCCCTTACCGGTGATTGAGACATAGGCCGGCCGAGCAACGGTACACCTTCATCACCGCCGGTGAGGTTCTGCAACCTTGCCACCGTGACGTCGCGGACCACCCCTCCCATACTTTGAACAGGGAGACGTCGTGGCCATATCCCATGGCGGTGACAGAGGTCGGGTCCCTCGCGGTTCTCTCTCTCTCCGCTCGCTTTCCTTGAGCTCCGTTCATTCTCTCCTTATCTAATCCATTAACCAGGGCAACCGGGGGGGAAGTATTTATAGCTATGGGACGACGCCATATCTTAACCACCTTAGCACAAATTTTAGCCAAACCCCGATACCCACGGTGGACCGGTAGAGGAGATCGCGCCCTGTCCGCCGCTAGGAAATGGAGTTCTGGTTAGGATGGGGAGGAGGATAAAACTGTCACGCGGGGACCACCCATCAGTGGCACAAGGTGGAAAGGGCCAGGCGGAGGGCGATCATACGTGAGGGACCCACTTGGTAGCGAATGCGAGCGCATTAGTCCGTATGGGCGCGTGGGTGAGAAGTGCAACGGCGGTTGGGCCTGCGTGTGAGGCAATGGGCCGGGTGGAGGGAAGAAACGGCCCAGCACGAGTTTTCCCCATTTAATCTTTTTCTTTTCTATTTTGTTTTCTATTTCCTAATTCCAAATTCAGATTTGATTCTATTTTGTAATTAAATTTGAATTTCAGAAACAAATTTAGATGCAACAACCAGAAAACTCAGTATGAATGCAAAATGTATATATATATATATATATTTTATATATTTATTTTGAATATTTTATTCCTTTGTTTAGGCAAAAGCTCAACATATGACATGCACATATTTTTATTTTATCTCAGGAAAAGTATTACTTTTGAGTATGTGGTCACATGTCAACAAAAATATCCAATACCATACTTATTTTAGGGGAAAATAATGTATTCTCCTTTACTGAGAGTCACTTTATCTTGGATATATTTAAGAGCATTCTTTAAATTTCTTTGAGGAGAATAACTTGTCCTACCAGATTGAAGATATTCCTATTTTATCTTATGTTTACTTGATTTCTTAGTATTACTTCTTATAAAAGACATAGAAGGAATACCTAAACCCTTAACTCATTTTTAGGGCTTACATGTGCCACCTAATCACGATATAGAATTCTCTTTTGAATTATTATCTAGAACTGCGCCTATCATCAGTTGAAGATTCGAACTGAAGATGTACCTAATACAGCCTTCACTACAAGATATGGATTATACGAGTTTTTGGTCATGTCACTGCGGTGACTCGACCAGATTTATAAGAGATCAAGTATGCAAACCACTTGCCCTGCAGTGATTACCTCACACTTGAGCCCATATAAACCTAGGGTCTAGTAAAATCGTGAAGGATTTCGAAACTTTTCCTTCGCAACCAAGATCGTATTGAACTGACAATCGCTGCATCAAGTGTTACAACATTCACAGAGTTTTTAACATAGCTCAGAGTATATAGAGTTATTATAACAAAGGAGGCATGCAGGCCCCAAATAACTCCAAGTAGCATTCACCAAAGTGATAAGTTTTTGCGGAAGCATTTATTTGACTAGCACCCACAACACTTGCAGGGTTTTGAAGATACTATGCCGACATTAGGTATGTCAACCCACCAAAAGCATGGGACGAGAATTGGAAAGCCCTACTCTGGGCTAGGTCATCTTCCGTAGCCAGGTATAAGCAGTGCTCGTAGTACCTGTAGTACATCTGACCATCTGCAACAAATCATTTGGAATAGCACCCGAAGTACTGAAATGTACTCTGCTAGACTGACCTGTCCAAAACCAGAAAACAAGAAAGTGAAAGTCTCCAAGGAGTATGCAAGGCTATATCTGGAGTTGGCTCTTTGCTTTTCAAGAGTAACAGGAGTTACAGAAGTTCTTAATAACTTGAGGGGGAATTTACCAATTTAATTACTCCATTTTAGCTGGTCAGGATTAATATGTATTTTGCTGCGAACTAAGGTTTGCACCTGATTTTCTAAGTGATCCGTACCCCACTTGAAGTATATCTAATTACCCATTTAGAGAATAACCAACTTGAGAGTGTTGAATCAAGTCATCACATCAAGCTATCCTATCCCTTAGGCATAATTGGAATTAACACCGTTTCCTATCCATTCAACAAATCTTAAAATGTAGTTCTTACTACGATGAGATAGCTCAAGTCAAGTGCTCACTATCCAGGAGTGATGGCGATTCGAATCATTTCCTAACCAGCTGGTGGGTACTCCTATCACAAATCGTACCCACAGTACTTCGTGAGATACAATCACCACTGCACACATTCCAGGAGCAGCCTTGCTGCACATCTCGGATTCCACAGGGCCACCATACCTAGGGACCGTCCGACTACTTGAGAGTTAGGGCGCACCATCCACCATGGGTCATCTCGTCGTGTCCCCGTCATTCCTCAACCACACCAGTAGGTGCACCACAAGGTCGAATCTGGTTGGAATGGAATTCTGGCTTCACGGTCGGAATGAGTTATCCGGCCAACTTAGTGAATAGGCATAAATTCAACATGACTCGAGGGACCACAAGGGTACGATCCTTAATCGACACAGGCGGGGTCACTATGGCTTACAAGGCACCCATATGAGTCCGCTCGGTCTCATCTTAAACCTTTATTTTCCTCATGGATATTACCGAAGACCTCTTTTAGTCAAGCATAAGAAATTCACCTAGATCTCATAGGTGATAGGCAATCACTCGATTTCTACCATCTAAGCAGGCCTAAGCATTAAAGCATGCTTAATTTAAATAGGTGGCAAGGACAAGATAACTAATAGATCAAGGTGAATGCATCAATTGGTTTCAATCAACTCCTATACCTAATGCAACAATATAGGTAGGCAGTGAATAAATTAAAATATTGTAAATATAGGAAGTTAGATGTCGGGGCTCACCTTTCTCGAAGGAACTAGGGCGGTGATCAGGACACTCCTGAGCTTCAGCTTCGGGTTCACCATCTTCCACGAGAATTCCTGGCAGCTCCTCGACAATCCCTGCTGGTATTTACTCCTGCGATCCTATATGATGCGTGGATGCGGTATGAGGATATATGATGCTTCATGTGAGAGATGTATGATGCGTATGGATGCATGTAATGTACAAGTATGTCAAAATTGATCTATTACACGCAAGCTTCTACAAGATAGTCTACATCGTCCAAGAACATGTAGTTTGTCTTTTCTTGGTTGGTCCTGGCTATTGTTTAAGGACTCCACACAACCTCATAGAGGTTACGTTATAAAGCGTTTAGAATTACCTTACACCTATGGGATTAGACACACTAAGCTATATTCTTTATTAAGCTCCTTTATCGTTTAGAGGTTAGTTACTTCCTAGAAAAAGGGATTTGTTTAACCTAGTCAATTCCATAGAAGTAACCCCCAAAACTATTTTGAAGTAATTTATTATTGAACTAGAATCTCTCCTAATACGGGAACTTTTGGTATACCGTTTAGTTGGATTTGTATTGAAACTACCATTTGATTACTTCAAAATTTATTACGAAAATTCGAACAGATAATAATTCACTATCATTCTTTACCACAGAAATTTCAAAGGTTTAGGACCCATGGTTTAACTGTATAAAAATGACAAGAAATGGTGTAGAAATCAAATTAATCTACTTTTAAATACTAAACCAGTCAAATAATAAATACCATATTTTCCTTATACCCTACTTGGTCTAATATCATATCATAAAAATTTACACAGACAATTCCTTTATAATTCTTTTTCTATGGTTTTCTAAAGAAGTCAGACTTTTCAGTTTTTCATTTATTATCCAAAATTTCTCTATATGATTGCTGGCTCAAATTAATTCTAGAGGTGGTTATTAACATATGATTTATCTACAAAAAGTTTCATGACCCAATTTGCAATTTTACTATTTATTTTCAATTTCCTAAGCAATCAATCATTTAATCTTTTCATCCATATACAGAAATTAATCCATAGAGCATACCCCTAAAATAATTGTCACAGTTAAGCAATACCTATAGGAACCTGACAAAAATTTGAATCATATTTTATAGCCTCAGATCTATTTATTTTATTACTTATAAAGAAACTTGATTTTCATATTTAAATTAAAACTGTGAATAAAATCACTCAAATCTTGACATGCAACATTTTTAAACCGTAGATATGACTTAGAGGGGTCCTACAAAATTTATTTTACAATTTTTTGGGTTCAAAAACTTGAGTTACTGTTTTTCCAAGGTTCTCTATGTTTTAAATCGAAAAAGGAAAAGAAAACAGAAAAAACACATTGCATGCAAGCCCCTCGGGTTTCAGCTAACTGCAAACGGTCACCACCAGGTCCTCGGCCATTATTCTCCGAGTCTATGGCATTTTACAGGAAAACCCCTCGGCTTTGGCTTAATCGCGCGCGAGATCCGTCTTCTACCTCGGAACAGAGAGAGGGAGAGACGTGAGCGCGACTCGGGTGATGGCTTACCGACGGTGAAGATGAACTAGGCGAGGGTTGGTGAGGAACGATGGTTGACAATGAACTCGTTGGTGCCCTCCGCTTTGCGAACGGTGGATGACGGCGCTCGGTCCACGCACACCGAGGGAACCGATGAACGGCGGCGTCGATGGGGGTGTGCTCGGGTCTTCTCCGAGCTCGAGCAAGGGCTCTAGTTTTTTGGCTGGATGGTGAAGTGAGGGACGGTGCTTGGTTTGGCGCAATGGTGACAGTGGGAGCGCGGCCACGAGCTCAGCTCGTGTCGGCCATGGCGGTTTGGTGTGGCGCTGGCGAGAGGAGGAAGAAGAGAGCGAGGCGAGTGAGAGCGAGACGCTAGAGTGAGTGGGAGAGAGTGAGGCGCGTCCACTTCGGCCAGATGAAGCCTGGCGCAGCGAGGACGAGACGTGCACGTGAGGAGAAGCAGCACGCGCACTCGGGCACGAGCTCCACGCGACCCCGCGGCTGCCACATGGCGCTTGCCATCTACTCGAGCTACAGGCGAGCTAGAGACAAAACGGAGAGCTCGAAGCGTCGCCCGCTCCAGCCATTCTGCTCCCCTCTCTACCGGATACAACTTTGCTATAGGAGTTATGGTGGTTTAGTGGCTAGATTTTGAATTATAGATCTCCAAACTTTGGTTTGTCAGCACTGCACCAAACAATGGAAACCAGTTATCTGACCGTGTCAAAACATGTCAAACGGATTCAAAAGTTTACCAACTTTTTACAGGGCGTGCCCCAAGTAATTCTCTACATTTTTTTGTAATTGGGACAATGTGATTTGAAGATAATTTATTTTTGAACGTGCTGAAGTTTGAAAAGAGGTATAAGATTAGACCTAGAAAAATCAGGGTTGTCCCCATTTCCTTTTTGGTTTCTGAAGAAACTTCATTCATCAAGCACACAGTCACTAAATCACATCATCACATATAGTTTAAGAAACTATCATTACCTGAACTCAAGAGTTGGTAGACTAACATTATCAATCCAAATTAATTAAGTGAGGTTACTCACACTCTAGTACTCTAAGAAAGTCTAAGTCTAAGAGAACTAGGTTTTTCTACTGGTGCAAGCATGGGTTCATTTCACAACTATTTGTGGCAATTTAAGGTTTCAATGGAAGTAATAATATGATTGATGATGCTCATGATAATGCCCTTATGATGCACATGCCATGGATGAGTATGCTAAACATAGGGGTGTTACACATTTGGACTGACCAATGCACCAGCATACTTTATGAACTTGATGAATAAAGTATTCATGGAGTACCTTGACCAATTTATGGTTGTATTCATCGATGATATACTAGTATACTCTCAGAATGAAGAGACACATGAAGACCATATGAGACTAGTTCTTCAGAAGCTTCGTGACAACCAATTGTATGCAAAGTTCTCAAAGTGTGATGTTTGGCTAAAAGAAGTTGCTTTCCTAGGACATATTATCACAGATGGAGGAATCAAGGTAGACCCCGGTAAAATAAGTGAAATACTAAATTGGAAACAACCAACAGATGTATCCAAGATTAGGAGTTTTCTTGGATAAGCAGGTTACTACAAAAGATTCATCAAAGGCTTCTCCAAGATAGTGAAACCTCTTACTTCACTGCTAGAGAAAGGTAAAGAGTTTAAGTGGGATGAAGCATGTCAGAAATGTTTTGAAGAATTAAAGGAAAAGTTAACCACCACACCAGTCTTAGTAATGCCTGATATTCACAAAGGATTTGATGTGTATTGTGATGTATCACATCTAGGACTTGGATGTGTGTTAATGCAAGAAGGAAAAGTAATAGCTTATGCCTCAAGGCAGTTGCGAAAGCATGAAAAGAATTACTCGACGTATGATCTGGAATTAGCTGCCGTAGTGCACGCTTTGAAGATTTGGAGGCACTACATGATTAGAAATAGGTGCAAAATCTTCACGGATCACAAAAGCTTGAAATACATATTCACTCAGAAAGAACTCAACCTAAGACAACGAAGATGGCTTGAGTTAATCAAAGATTATAATTTGGATATACAATATCACCCAGGAAAAGCGAATGTAGTGTCCGACGCTTTAAGTCGTAAAGGTCAAGTGAACAATGTCACTACCTATTTGATGCCTCAAGAATTATGTTGGGAAATGGAACAACTTAATCTTGGTATGGTCAATAATACGAAAGTGTCACACCCAGTTCTGGGGGCAAAACCGAATGTATAGCATTTGTGGGCTAGGATCCATTTCCCACACATATGTTGACGTCACAAGTGTAATATACCAAAAGACAATGCAATAAAGGCGTAAAGAGAGTAGAGTACTTTATTACATCATCTGAATTATTGTATCTTTAACAAGTATCAACATCAAAGTAGGGCGGAATTAAATATGGGTACTCTTCCATAGGAAGGTGACTGGCGCATCGTTAGACTTAAACCTCATCATTGTCATCAGCGAAGTCTTCAGCATCACCCTATGATCAAAATATTAGCAAGGGTGAGCTCACTTATGGTCGGGGCTCAGCAAGTGGGGGAAAATTAATGCAAGTTAACAAGGTAGGCTATGGATAAGCGGTAAGCATTTTAGTTGGTCAATATTTTATTAGCAACACCTGTCTTACTAATAAGTGTGTATCCCAAGTATCCCAATTGATCAAAAGTATAAGAGTATATCAAAAGCACTTAAATGAAACCACTTAAGCAAACCGTTGGTAGGTCATCATATATCGATTTATTGTCCATCTTTAAATTCGATTATCATGTGAGGGTCTAGGTTGCTCTTAACCATGAGCACGACTGACATATCAGTTTTACACTCTGCAGAGGTGGTACAACTTTACCCACAAGCCATATATCCCATCTAGCCTGGGTTGATCGGACCCGTAAACACTGCCAAGGTGAATGGCTAGGGATCCATTATGAGGCTTTCACAAAATATCCTTAGTACAAAGCCACCCACTAAGGTTTCCATGTCAGTATTGATGGCCCTCTGGGTGAGGTAACTTAGCCAAGACTACCACCCCATGTTAACATGAGCTGCCACCAAACCACTGCCGCCCCCTCTTACCCATCTTTCAGGTAGGGTTGCTAAGCACTAAGTCTATAGAGCTAATTACCAAAGCTAGAGCCATGATATCACTCGTGGTTGCACTGTTATCCTGGGTGGTCACTCCATGTTCCATTTAACACAAAATGTTCTTGTTTAACCATCGGGTTAACAACATAAATAAACTTCATTTTCTGAACATAGTATCATTAAAAGAGTGACATCATATTCATCAAGTTGAGCAATAGCAAAATTTGCTAAGCAAAGTATTTTATCCTAGGGTAATTAAAGGAATAGGGTTGGTAATTCTAGGAAATCCTTATTTAGGCAAATCCCATCAAATTATGCAATATATCCAAAAAGTAAACATTATTATATGCAATACTTGGGTACAAATAGAATATGCAGAGGGAGAATCCACTTGCCTTGCTCGAAAGTGTCATGTGAGTTGTCCTCGAACGAGTTTGGTTCGTCTACCTCACAGTCAACTTCTAGCATCGATTTGCGTATCGTACATACAAAAGAATACGTACGCCAAATAAATAAACATACACCATTATAGGAGTAATCATTCACCATTACATACACATTCATACATTACAGATTCGTACATCACACATTTATACTCATAAATACGTCTTAGCGTAAATACTTATTAATCCATTATGACTACTACTATGAGTTATGATTGGGGTAAATATGAGTAAGTGACTATAACACTAGCTTTATCTAGTAAAATATAGATAAATATTTATTAACAATCTTTATGGAAAATAATTGCTAATTATTTTCTTTATTACTAACAATAGACTTTTGAGTTTTATCCCTTTTATTTCTACATAGAAATTATACGTATAGCTAAAAATTGTTTATTTATAATTCCTCTAACATTAATATTCTAAGAATTAATGCAAATTACTAATTGGACTTTTAATAACAAAATCATGATTATTATGACATAAATAAGTGTTTTACTAATTCTAAGTAATTAAGTGCTATACTTATGAATGCCTTTATTATGACTAGTAAAAACCTATTTTCATCTGTCTCAAAATATGTGGTCTAGTATTTTCTTCTACTTCCTTATTTCAATAAAATCATACTTAAAACACTACTAACAATTATTGTTCATGCGTTAAAGTGAAATTAATCGTAAACGTCTCTGGTATAAAAATCACCAACTTAGTGACTAATGACAACATTTGTTTTTGAAATATAAATTCATACACCTGTCAAAATATCGTTGCGAGGTTTGTTTACGACTACACGTATACATCGGAGAGTAGCACATAAGGTTTTTGAATCACTTTTACATACATTTTGATGCATAAAATATAGAAATAATTCTCAGAATTTCGAAGGGCCAAAACGCAAAACTGTCATCTTCTACCTTGAACACTTGCTCGTGTGCAGGGAGGTCGGTGAGCAGGGGGGTTCGGGCTAGCAGGGCACGGACGGTCCGGCGGCTTGGGGCACGACCGGGTGGATGGTCGGGCATGGGCAGAGCTCCGGCGAGCGGGCGCGGACACGGGCGAACGGTCCGGTCGACGGCGAGGGCGGCTCCGGTCAGCAGCGAGCTTAGGGAGTGAGGAGAGCGAGAGAGAGGGTGAGCTCGGGGAGGGAAAGAAGGAGCTCGGACCGGTCCTATTTATAGAGAGAGGAGGGAGAGAGAGAGGGAGGGAGTAACGGCGTCGGCGTTCTTCAAACTTCATTAATGGCGGCTTCAATGGGGGAGAGAACGTGGGGGAGTGTGGAGAGGAGGAGACGGTGATTTCCGGCTCGGGGGAGGTGAGCGGGCGCGGGCGTGGCGCGGCGCGCGTGACCAGGAGGCGGCGCCTGGGAGGGAGAAGGAGGGAGAGGGGCCACGGGTGGGGCCCACCCGTCGGTGAGAGGGGGAAGGGGGTATGGGGCGCGCGACTTGGCCCTTAGTGGGCTGGTTTGGCCGGCTAGGGTTAGGATTTTCCTTTTGTTTTTACTTTTCTTTTCTATTTAAAAATATAAATAAATATGTTTTTAAAAATTCTAAAAATCATAATTATTATACCAAAATTATTTATAACTAAAATATTTATTTTTTGACCATTATTTCTATATTAATCAATCAGATTTTCATTAAGAAAGAACTTCTACTAAACATCCAAAATCAAATATGGGCAAACAAAAATTATTCTATATGCAAATAAAAATCAAACATCAGAAAGAAAAATTCATTACCATATTTACCATTAATAATTTAAATGTATTATTTTTAGTTGATGGTTTTGGTAGTGTTACAAACCTACCCCCTTAAAAAATCTCGTCCTCGAGATTAAGGAACTTCTGAGAATAACTGGGGGAATTCTGCTCTGAGTTCATCTTATTTTTCCCAAGTGGCCTCATCTTCTGAATGGTGACTCCACTGAACTTTACACATGTTGATAACTTTACTCCGTGTAATTCTGCGAGATGTTTCCAAAATTCTGATAGGGTACTCCGAATAAGTCAAATCTTCCTTAACATTGAGTTCTTCCATAGGTAATTGTTCCTCCGGTACTCTTAAACATTTCTTAAGTTGTGACACATGAAATACGTCATGCACATCCGACAAACTATCGGGTAGCTCTAACTGGTACGCTACTTCACCTTTTCTTTTCAAAATCTTGAGCGGGCCAATGTAGCGAGGAGATAGTTTACCCTTAACCTTAAATCTTTTCATGCCTCTCATCGGTGAAACTTTAAGGTATACGAAGTCCCATACTTTGAATATCAACTCTCTTCTTCTATTGTCAGCATAGCTTTTTTGTCTCGATTGTGCTGTTTTTAGATTCTCTTTGATAATTTGTACTTGCTTTTCTCCTTCTTGGAGAATTTCTGGACCAAATACTCGACTTTCTCCGGTCTGATTCCAATAAAGCGGTGTTCTACACTTTCGTCCATAAAGTGCTTCAAACGGTGCCATTTTTAGACTTGCCTGGTAACTATTGTTATACGAGAATTCTGCATAAGGCAAACTTTTATCCCAACTTCTACCATGCTTTAGAGTGCAAGCTCTTAGCATATCTTCCAACACTTGGTTTGTTCTTTCCATCTGCCCATCATTTTGCGGATGATAAGCTGAACTAAAGTTTAGTTTGGTATCCATAGACTCATGTAGTCTTTTCCAAAAGCGCGAGGTAAATTGGGTTCCTCGATCCGATACGATCTTCTTTGGTACTCCGTGCAGACAAACAATTCTTGACATGTATAACTCTGCTAACTAGGCTCCTGAGTAGGTTGTCTTCACAGGTATAAAGTGTGCCACTTTAGTCAACCTGTCCACTATAACCCATATTGAATCATAGCCATCCCGAGTACGGGGTAGTCCAACTATGAAATCCATACTGATTTCTTCCCATTTTCAGTCCGGTACTTTGAGAGGTTGTAGCAATCCTGCTGGTCTTTGATGCTCAGCTTTAACTCGTTAACACACGTCACATAGTGCAACATGAGTAGCCACATCTCTTTTCAAACTGTACCACCAATACTTTTCCTTAAGATCCTGGTACATCTTAGTACTTCCAGGGTGAATAGAATAAGCTGAATCATGGGCTTCTCTTAAGATAAGCTGAATCATGGGATTCTCTTTTTAAACCATATTGTGCCTTTATCATCTTCTGTAAAATCTAGGGCTTTTCCCAAACTAATTTGTGTCTTAATTTCTTTGATTTTCTAATCAGACTCTTGTCCTTTACGAATCTCTTCTTCCAAAGTATATTCAACTTCCATAACTGTTGCTTCCATATTATTAAGCATTCCAAGATTGAGTTGTTCCATCTCCCAGCACAATTCCTGTGCATCAAATGGGTAGTGATGTTGTTCACTTGACTTTTACGGCTCAAAGCATCTGCCACTACATTTGCTTTTCCTGGGTGATATTGTATTTCCAAATCGTAGTCCTTTATTAACTAAAGCCATCTTCTCTGTCTTAGGTTTAGTGCTTTCTGCGTGAAAATGTATTTCAAGCTTTTGTGATCTGTGAAGATTTTACACTTGTTTCCAATCATGTAGTGCCTCCAAATCTTCAAAGCGTGCACTACGACAGCTAATTCCAAGTCATGTGTAGGGTAATTCTTTTCATGCTTCCATAACTACCTTGAAGCATAGGCAATCATTTTCCTTCTTGCATTAACACACATCCAAGTCCTAGATGTGATGCATCGCAATACACATCAAATCCTTTATAAATATCAGGCATAATTATCACTGGTGCAGTGGTTAGCCTTTACTTTAAATACTCAAAACATTTCTGACATGCTTCATCCCACTTGAACTCTTTACCTTTCTCCAACAGTGAAGTAAGGGGTTTCACTATTTTGGAGAAGCCTTCGATAAATCTTCTGTAGTATCCTGCTAATCCAAGAAAACTCCTGATCTTGGACACATATGTGGGTTGTTTCCAATTTAGTATTTCACTTATTTACCGGGGCCTACTTTGATTCCTCCATTGGTGATATATGACCTAGGAAAGCAACCTCCTTTAGCCAAAAATCACACTTCAAAAATTTCACATACAACTGATTGTCGTGAAGCTTCTGTAGAACCAATCTCAGATGATCTTCATGTGTTTCTTCATTCTGAGAGTATACTAATATGTCGTCAATGAATACCACCACAAACTGGTCGAGGTATTCCATGAATACTTTATTCATCAAGTTCATAAAGTAAGCTGGTGCATTAGTCAGTCCAAAAGACATTACTAAAAACTCATATAGTCCATATCTAGTAGTGAAAGATGTTTTAGGTATATCTTCAGTCCGAATCTTTAACTGATGATAGCCTAATCTTATATCTATCTTTGAGAATACTATAGCCCCTCTCATCTGATCAAATAGATCTTCAATCCGAGGTAATGGGTACATATTCTTGAATCTTGATCGTTACTTCGTTCAAACTTCTATAGTCCACACACATTCTTCTTGAACCATCTTTCTTGTTCACGAATAGAACTAGGGCTCCCCATGGTGATGAACTAGGGCAAATAAAACCTTTTTCTAATAATTCTTCTATTTGTTTCTTCAGTTCAATTAAATCATTGACATCTATACGATAAGCTCTTTTCGAAATTGGTGCAGTTCCAGGTAATAGTTCAATAGAAAACTCTATATCACGATCAGGTGGCATACCTGGTTATTCCTTCGAAAATATGTCTTGGTATTCACACACTATCCTGATGTGCTCCAAAGATTTCTCTTCCAACTAATTTACCATTGTCTCTGCTGTTGCTGGCATACTGACATTGACTTCAATTCTTTCTCCTTGTGGACTGGTTAATGTAACCATCCTCTTAGCACAAGATATCACTCCATCATACTTGGTCAAGTAGTCTATTCCGAGTATCACATAGATTCCACTTGATTCCAAAATTATCAACTCTACTAGAAAGCTTAGGCCTCTAATTTCAATCTTAGTCTGAGGACATGAGTGAGTGGCTCTAAGTTCACCTCCTGGTGATCGAATTAATAGTTTTTTCTTCAAGGGATAGTTTGGTATATTATGTTTTCCACGAATGATTTTGTTACGAAGGAATGAGATTCTCCAGAATCAAATAAAACTAATGCAGGTATGGAGTTAATAAGAAACATACCATACACCATGTCGGCATCCTCAGGAACTGATTCTGCTGTCACATGGTTGACTCTTCCTCTACTCTGGTTCTATGGAGTCTTGTTCTGTGCAGATCCACAAGCAGGTGTGTTCTGGTCATTTCTTTGGTTGTTGTTCTTCTGGGGAGTCTGTGGGTTACGCCTGGGGCAGTTGTTGGCATAGTGGCCAAGTTTGCCACACTTGAAACAACCATTGGGTTGAACTGGGGTAGTTGCATTGTTGTTCTTGGCCAGTGTGTTCATGGCGCTTCCCTGACGATTCTGCTGTTGCCCACTGGACCTTTGGCCGGTTTGAGTGTTGCTTCTCTACTGGTTTTGGCATTGACTGCTCCTTTGACCTTGTTGTCCAGAGCGCTATGCTTGATAGTTGTTGTTCCCACTCTGGATTCTGGAGCGGATCTGAGAACTGAGAGCACCTAGAGGGGGGTGAATAGCTGATCCTGTAAAATTCATTACTAAATTCCAACAAGCTTGATTAAAGAGATATTTGTGGGGGACTGATATCCCCCGGGTCCATTAGAAGGATAGAAGACCTCACGAAAAGCCCAAGGGCCCGATAGATCGTAAGGTCACTCCTTCATGGGCCTGGGGAGGAGCAATCAGTAAAGCAGATCGATGTGAGGCCGGGTCGGTTCAAGCCCAGATGACTCCGCGACGTCGAGCAACTAACCACAACAGGAGATCCGACTTTCCCGCGTTGGAACCCCGCACAACGGAACCGGGCGAGGATAAGTCGGCCGAATCATAGGAAGATAAGCTCAAACAGTTCACTATCTTTTAGGTGCACGTTGCTATCATATCAGTTTGTATTGCCTCACGGTCAAATATATAAGGCCTAGGGGGCACCCCTTCAAGACAATCAATCCCAACTCTACTATTACTTAGCCATCCACCTCAACTCTCTACCTTGTAACCCATTACACAAAGCATATTCACCAGGACGTAGGGTGTTACGCATCTCAAGGCGGCCCGAACCTGTAAACACTGTCCATTGTCTTTCGTGCATCTGGCACGAACCATTCAGCTACAGTCGGTGACACCGTCCTACTCCTAAAACACCTCGAGGGGCAACCCCAGGTGTGCGGTCGGACCCAAAACACTAACAGCTGGCGCGCCAGGTAGGGGGTGTGTCGACGATCTAAGTTAGCTCAATGGCCATCACCTTCCACAGCAAGATCACCCTCCGTCCCGGATCCATGTTCTGCTTTGGAACGATCTCATCCATAGCAGACGAAGAGGGAACTCTACACTGCATTGCAGATCCGCCAAAAAAGAAGTCTCCTCCAACAAACTCCGAAAATACCTGAGAAGCGCAACCTCCAGCTCTCCGAAAGAAGATTGCCACGACAGCCGCGCCATTCTACCCCGACGTTCTTTTCATCGGGAGAGTGGAGTCGCCTCCCGTCTCCGACGACGAGCCGACCGCGCCTGGGTAAGAACCACCTCAGCGGGAGTCCCGTCGACGAAGAAATCGGCGCCGAAACATCCGGCGACATCACGAGGCCGGAGAACGGGATCCGAAGCAACCTGTCTCACGAGACGAGGTCTCAGAGATGGGAGAAACTCTGGAGGAACGCGTCTTCAGAGAACGAAGGAGCTCTCGACGGTGTGATCGCCGACGAGCTCAGGAACAAGCCGAACAAGACACAAGGCAGCGCCGGGAAAATCCACTCTTCGGTCACAACCTGAACCCCGACTTCGCCCGAGCCATGAACACGCCGAGCGAAGTCGGAGGAGTACTAGCTCGGATAGCTGATGGACTCCCTCGGACTCCCGACGCCGAGGGCTATCGACGCCTGTTCACCCAGGCAGCCAACCATCTTCTACCTCTCGCTCACCCACCGAACGATCTGCGACACGCCATCAATAGTCGCCGGGACGCGCGAAGCTCCATCAACGCTTCGCGTGAACGACGGCATGAGAACGAGATCCACCGCCGGGAGGAGTACGACAGGGATCATGGCATCCCAACTCGGAGTCAAGCCACCAGAACCGAGTCAACGACGGCCTCGACTGGCGGTACTACCCGGGGACGGTCGAGGAACCTCAACAACTACTCCCCTCCCCGGGACAGACATCATTTCCGACGACAGGAGGACACATGTGGAGTGTCTGCCCTTACTCCGCACCTTAAGGCCATTCAGTGGCCCCCTAACTTCAAAGTATCTAATGTCGACAAGTATGAACCTAAGCAGGATCCAGGAGGCTGGCTGGCCGTCTACACCACCGCCGCTCGAGCCGCTGGAGCATCCGAAGACGTGATGACTGCGTACTTACCCATTGTCCTCGGGCAAGATGCACTACAATGGCTACGACATCTACCCCGGCACTGCATCGACGACTGGAGCGATTTCAGCCGACGTTTCACCGCCAACTTTCAGTCCCTATCCGACAAACCGGCGCAACCATGGGACCTCAAATCCATCAAGCGCCGGGGAGACGAAACTCTCCGGTCGTACCTCAAAAGGTTCCAGACCATGAGAAATCGTATCCCCGAGGTCACGGAGGCGGCTGTGATCGAGGACTTCTACAGAGGATCCAATGACTTGGCCTTCGTCCGAGCCATATTGCAGAAAGCGCCGACTACCTCTGAGCAGCTATTCTGGGAAGCCAACCTCTACATCACCGCCGACGAGCGAGCTCAAGACCTCATCGGAGGAGCGAAGCCCGCACCGGCAGCACCACGGCGCGACACGAACCAGCAACCCGACAAACGCTGGGAGAAGAGACCGCGCGAGGAGGTGCATGCCGCCGGACCACCTGCCTCTCGCGCTCGGGGAGGACCCCGCGGAGGCGAGCGTACGCTGGACGACATCCTTGACGCCCAGTGCCCGTACCACAAGGACATGCGCCACACTCTTTGGAACTGCAGGGACTTCAAACACTCCGTCGAGCACGGCCGACCCTTCCAACCTCTACCTCCTCCTCCGCCGCGGGGAGGACCAGAAGAACCACAACAACCCCAGCAGTAGGAGGAGGGAGGAGGAGGAGCCTTCCCGCGTGTTGACAGGGAGGTCAACGTCATCTTCGGCAGACATGGATCGCAGGAGAACATAAGACAACAAAAGCTCAACGATCGCTAGATACTGGTGCCAACCACCGGTCCTCCCGCTCCGTACCGATGGTCGGAGCACCCGATCACCTTCACTCGGGCAGACCAATGGCTCAACTTCGACCACCCAGGCAAGTACCCGCTCCTTGTCGATTCGGTGATCCGAGAGAGCAGGGTGAAGAAGGTGTTAGTGGATGGGGGGAGCAACATCAACGTCACCTTCCCCCGGACACTCCGAGGCTTGGGAGTTCACCTCAAAGAGCTCCACGAGTCAGACACTCCTTTCTTCGGCATCGTGCCGACTGAAGGGGAATACCCGATGGGCCACATCTACATGCCCGTCACCTTCGGAACTCCGGAGAACTATAGAACCGAGTTCCTGAGGTTCGAAGTGGCGAACTTCGACTGCGGGTACAACGCCATCATCGGGAGGCTGGGATTAGCAAAGTTCATGGCCATCCCGCATTACACGTACATGATATTGAAGATGCCAGGACCACAAGGAATCATAACTGTGTGCGCTGAATTCCAAGGCGCCGCAGAATGTTTCTGAGTGGCCATCCAAGTGGCCCTCACCATCAAACCGTCGGCGACTTCTTCAGCGCAGGCGAACTCTAAGCCTGAGGAAGACCTTACAGCACCGGCGAATGAAGCTCAAGCCGCGACCTCTATGCGGCCGACTGAAGAAACCAAAAGAATCAACCTTGGATTCGCTGATGAGCGCAAGACTGCCATCATCAGCTCCAGCCTGGACGATAAATAGGAAGGCGCGCTCGTCCGGTTCCTGCAAGATAACCGAGACGTATTCGCATGGCAACCTGCAGATATGTCGGGAGTCCCGAGAGAACTGGCCGAGCACAAACTGAAGGTCTATCCCCAGGCAAGGCCGATCCGGCAAAAACTACGTCGTTTCACGCCCGACAAGAGAGAGGCCATTCGCGCTGAGCTGGCCCGCTTGGTCGCGGCCGGGTTTATTAGAGAGGTGTTACATCCCGAGTGGTTAGCCAACCCTGTTCTTGTACTCAAAAAGAAT
This sequence comes from Zea luxurians, assembly GCA_029449295.1. Taxonomy (NCBI): domain Eukaryota; kingdom Viridiplantae; phylum Streptophyta; class Magnoliopsida; order Poales; family Poaceae; genus Zea; species Zea luxurians. The sequence continues at coordinate 24,411,360 of JAOPSE010000015.1, forward strand.
AAGGTGGATTGGCGCATGTGTGTCGACTATACGGATCTCAACAAACATTGTCCAAAGGATCCTTTCGGGCTCCCTAGGATAGATCAGGTGGTAGACTCCACCGCTGGATGTTCTGTGCTGTCTTTCCTGGACTGCTATTCCGGGTACCATTAGATTAGTTTGGCAAAGGAAGACGAGGAAAAGACAGCGTTCATCACTCCCTTCGGTGCTTTCTGCTATACCTCCATGCCGTTTGGCCTCAAAAACGCTGGAGCGACTTATCAGAGAGCCATACAAACATGCTTAGCCGATCACTGGGGCAAGCGTGTGGAAGCCTACGTAGATGATGTGGTAATCAAAATGGAGAACTCGGAAAACTTCATTGAAGACTTACAACTGGTTTTCAACAGTCTACGGCGGTATCGATGGAAGCTTAATCCCGAAAAATGTGTCTTTGGGGTACCAGCCGGAAAACTACTCGGATTTATTGTCAGCCACCGGGGAATTGAAGCTAATCCAGATAAGATTGAAGCTATCATGAAAATGGAAGCACCACGATCACAAAAGAAGGTTCAACGACTTACTGGATGTATGGCAGCTCTGAGCCGATTTATATCCAGACTGGGAGAAAAAGGTTTACCATTTTATAAACTACTCAAGAAAGTGGATAAGTTTCAATGGACTTCAGAAGCGCAGGAAGCTCTAGATACACTGAAAAAATTCTTGACAATGCCACCAGTACTGAAGCCGCCACGGCGAGCCACGTCAACTCAACCAGCTGAAGATCTGCTGCTGTATATCTCTTGCACGACTCACGTGGTAAGCACCGCGTTGGTAGTCGAGCGAGCAGAAGAAGGACATGCCTACCTAGTGCAACATCCTATTTATTTCATCAGTGAAGTTCTGGGTCCCTCGAAGAAAAAGTATCCTCAAGTCCAGAAGCTATTATATGCAGTACTTCTAACTGCCCGCAAGCTACGTCACTACTTTGACAACCACAAAGTCATAGTAGTCACCGGTTTTCCGATAGGGGATATTCTTCACAACAAGGAAGCTATTGGCCGAATAGCCAAGTGGGCCTGTGAACTGGGATCTCATGACATCGAATTTTGACCTCGCACTGCCGTCAAAACTCAAGCGTTGGTTGACTTCGTGTCAGAATGGACTGAACAACAAGTACCAGATAACCCAAAAACTGCAGAAGTATGGCAGATGTATTTTGATGGCTCGCTGAAGCTGCAGGGAGTAGGTGCGGGAATTCTCTTCACCGCACCTGGAGGCGAGCACCTCAAATATGCCCTCCAGTTGCTATTTCCAGCCTCTAACAACGCAGCCGAGTATGAAGCTCTGATCCATGGACTGAACATCGCTATATCATTAGGTATCAAGAGACTGATGGTATACGGAGATTCTCTGGTAGTCATAAGCCAGATAAACAAAGAATGGGACTGTTCGAATGATTCAATGGGAAAATACTGTACTGCCGTCCGGAAACTAGAAGATTGTAACACCCACTTTGTAATTGCTAGATAAAACACCAATAGAGAAAACAATTTCTCTCTTTATGTAAGTTTGATCTTTGTGCATCATCATATGTGAACACCATATCCAAAAAATTAAATAAATAGTTAATAAAAGACCATAAAAATGTGCATCATGCTGGTCCTTTATTTTGTGTGCATGTTGTGGCAATATAAAAGTAATGTGATAAGAAATATATTACATTCCCAAGAGGAAATCTAAAATCTAAAAGAAATTCTAGAATTTAGAAAAGAGAAGAAAATAAATATTATATGGATAAAAATAAGTAAATAAAAATATATTATTCCTACACTAGAGTTTGAAATTGTATAATTGACTCAAAAGTGAAGTTCATAACAGGATTCAAATTCAAATTAGAGATTCAAATGGAAAGGAAATAAATCAAAAAAAAAAGAAAAGGAAAAATAGAAAAGAAAAAGGAAAAAGAATAAAACTTGCTGCTGGGCCGCAACCTGGAATTTGGCCCACCTGGCTTTTCTCTCCTCGCGCGGCCCAGTTTTTCCCCCCACGGCGCCGACAGGCGGGGCCACCCCGTCAGCCTCCCTGCTCACATGCCCGCGCTCTCCCCTTTCACCGCCGTGTGGGCCCGCCTCGTTAGCCAGCGCACTTCTCTCTTCTCCCCGTGAGACTTACTTGTGGGTCCCGCCTGTCATCTTGTCGCCCCAGCTGATCATGGCCGAACGGACCGCGTCTTCCGCCATGGCCGTTGGCCAGCCGTTGCAACCTCCGCGGTGATCTCGGGCACCTGGGGATTTCCGCGACTTCACCTGCCGGCAGGATCGGGTCTCCGAAATCCGCGCTCCCCTGGCTATAAAGCTGTGCCCCGTGACCCCCTTTCCATCGGTGCTCGCTCGCGCCGCTGCCACCGAGATCCGCCGCACCCTTAACTCGCCGGCGCTGCCCTTCTGCACAAATGGGGTGGCTCTGGGGCATCGCAAGCGTGCAAGGAATCCTCTCTGGGTTGGCGCGCAGCTCGGAGTGGCCGGTGGCCTGGGCAATTGCTCACCGGAGCACAGCCCAGCCGCTCACCCGCCCTTCGCCGTGGCCAGGCACCATCTCGGTACAATTGCCGGTAAGTATACCTCCATCGTGTTCGCTTTACGCTCCTCTAGGCATAGCATCGGGGAATTTGGCCATGGGGCCTAGATTCCGCATGCGCGGTGTGCGCCGGAGACCGCCGCCGTGTGGTGGCTGCCGCCGCCGTCTTTGGATCGGGGAAGGAGAAAGCCTCCTGGCCGTTGGATCGTTATGGGCGGCTAGGATTAGATCTAGGCAAAGTTTCGCCCGCGACCGTCGGATCACGATCGGATGGCCCATATTGGATCACGTTACATTAAATACTGGCCGTCGATCTCCGATCTTGCGGCCCAGGATGTGTACCGGTTCGCGGTGGCATGGATCTAATCCGAGCCATCCACGTTTGATCGAACGGTCCAGATTAGAAGATACCCTTTCGGCCTGGATTATTTCCTAAAGAGCCCCTCGGCTTTCACGGAATCAACCCGCCGTCCACGTTCACTGTTGACTGAGTCTCGGGATTCTTGCGCCGAGCCCCCTGCGCTTAGCTGTAATTGAGGCCCAGTCCAGAGAGTTATAAAATCAGGAAAATGAATTAGAAAATGAGTTTTTAATATAAAAATAATTCCTAGAATTTATATAATTCATAGAAAATGCATATGAACTCCAAATTAATCCATTCCACTTCCTATAATTTTGTAATATTATTGTTTATCAATTAGTGCCACTGGTTTTACATAAAAGTCACATTAAAATTGTTATCTTAATTAATCTTGTACTAAGCACATGGAATCTTTGGAAATCCATAACTTAAAATCTATAACTCCAAAATTAATAATTCTTTTTCCTGTGATCTTATTTTAATATATAGATTATTAATATGTATTTTGGCATATATGTTTGGTGTAATGTTAATTTTGCCTATACAATGTTTGTTTGTATTGCTACGACTAGCATGAGGACACGTGTCATCTGAAGATCATCCTGGTACCTGGAATCTCAAGGCCCAGGCAAGTTGTGCCCTTGATCACTTCTTTTTACCCACTCATGTTCTAATTAATCATAATGATCTGCATAGGTTAATTTTGATGGGACCCAATAGGTTACCCTAGTTTGTCTATCTTTATACCTTGTTTACCACTGAACTTTCTGGGTAGTACTTGCTAGTGCTATATGTGGTTTTGGGTATGGAGATACACCATTCATGATTATACTTTTGTTATCAGTTGTTATTTATGGTTCATGTTAAGATCATTATGTTAATTGGAACATGGAGAACCACCCGGGAAAACAGTGCTACCACGAGGGTGGAATGGGACGCCCTTGGCTGATTAATTAGGAAAGCTAGTGGAAGACTACCTTACCCGAAAGGGGCAAGGGCAGTAGGGGAGAGGTCAGTGTAGGGAGGCCCTCGGGAGGATTTTGCTGCGATGGCGGTCCTGCAAGGGATTCCTGCACTGGATCTTCCTATAAACTGTAGCGGGTTTTCGGAAGCTAGTGGAACTTTGTAAAGGCCTCGTAGTGGATCCCTAGCCATTCACCTCGGAAGTGTCTAAGGGCCTTGCAAACCCTGGCGACATGGGATACACGACTTGTGGGTAAAGATGCGCAACCTCTGCAGAGTGTAAAACTGGTATACTAGCCGTGCTCACGGTCATGAGCAGCTCGGACACTCACATGATTAAACTATGGAACTTAAAATCAATTTGTCATATGCATTGCATCGCAGGTGAAGTTGTTACTTTTGTTCTACTACTTAACTGGGTTGGTATTTACTTATACTTAGTAACTGCTAATAAAATTTTGACCAACTTTAAAAGCAATGCTCAGCTCTAACCATCTTCTTTGGTAAGCCTTACACTTCACGTGAGCTCCCACCTTTGGCGAGTTCATGCACATTATTCCCCACAACTTGTTGAGCAATGAACGTATGTGAGCTCACTCTTGCTGTCTCACACACACCACAGGTCAAGACCAGGTACTGCAGGATGATGCTCATGGAGGATGCTGCGATGAGTTCGTGAGAGGTCTAGGTCGTCGTCTCCCAGTCAACTTTTGGGTTGCTGGACCGTTGTCTCCTTATAATGTAATTATTTATTTTTGTATAGAACACCTGTTATATATAAAGTTGTGACATTCGATCCTGTGCCACTATACATCATATGTATGAGACTTGGTCCCAGCATTCCTGGTGTTTATGTTAACCCCGGGTTTTGGATCCCTAAAATCCGGGTGTTACAGAAGTGGTATCAGAGGAATGTTGACTGTAGGACGAAACCTAGATAGAACTAGACAACCATTCTTTACTTACCTTACTCTGATTCTTTTCTAAACTCATCTTAATCTTCTTCTCATCTATTTCCGCTTACTCTGATTATTCTTATTTTTTCACTTCTAAAGACAAATGTGGATTTCACACTTTGAAATCATGTGACTGAAGTGACCTTTAGGAATAGGAGACCTAATTCTAGGAACAAAAACAAAACTATTTTTATAAGTGTCTATGTATTTGAATGTTTGCTCTTATGAAATATGTCTGATTTGGATCTTTGTTTGAGTGTGATGGGTTGTGGATCAATGTCCACAACTACATCTGCATATACAACTAGGCATAAAGGATAGCATTTGTAAAATAACTGGACAAACTAAATTATCCTTCAATAAAGTATCTAGCCTAACAATACCCATTTTTCTTAAAGATTCTTCCTTATCTTAACAGATCCATCTTATTTTACAAGATACTCTCTTGCCTTAATAAATTCATCTTATCTTGAAAAGATTTTGTTATCCTAATAGATCTAATTTACCTCAAAAGATTATACCTTATCCTTATGAATTCATCCTACCCTAATTAGCATATTTATCCTAGTCTAAAATATCAGCCATGATCTAATTCAAAGTAATTAGATATTGTCTAGACTAATCCGGTGATACCAATCTAGATCCCAACTAATCTAAATATGACCCAATCTAAAGTGAGTTATTAACAAGTTAGTTAAGTTGGTGATATAGGTTAGACACTGTCTCTACAAATATATCTTAACCTAAATTAATGTCTCATACCAACTCATCCTTGAAACAATGGCCTACCTATATCATATAATCCATCCTATCTTAAAAGATTCCAACATATCCAAATAATATTTATCCTACCCGGGTAGATCTAGCTAATCTTAACTAATTTAATCTAGTCATACCAACCTAATCTGGATTCTATCTAATCCAATATGATCTAAGCTAGATTGAGTTACTTAATGCTGATACAAAGGATAAGGCTATCACTTAAGCCTAAATTGGTGACCTAGATCAAATCGGCCATACCCAACAACTTGACCTATATAACAAGTTACATAGCAAACCAATCAATAGAGTCTTGATGGATTGCATAATCTGTCTATCCCCACCTAACATCAAGCAAACTTTTAACCTATATCATGTAGTCAATCTCACCCATATCTATTTTAGCCATATTCCCCAGCCCGATAATATACACTAACTCCTAATCAATGAGACCAAGACTGGAGAAGAAGATGATCAACTTCATCAAGAAAGGATGAGCACCAACTCAAGTCTTCAAGGATCAAGTGAGGTCACCAAGATGAGTCAAGATCCACAATCTTGGATGGAGTCTTTCTTTACCCCACTCTTTCTTGCCCAAACCTATATAGGCTTTAAAAGATATCCTTTATCCTGCATAATAAAGTGTCTATAACCATATATACCTATGTTCTCCTAATAACTAACTAATAAAAAAAAGACTCTTGATTTTTAAACTAACTAGAAACTGAAATCTAGACTACAAGCTAGATTTGTTGTATCATGTTCCTTACAAATCTCGAGGACGAGATTATTTTTAAGGGGGGTAGGATTTGTAACACCCACTTTGTAATTGCTAGATAAAACACCAATAGAGAAAACAATTTCTCTCTTTATGTAAGTTTGATCTTTGTGCATCATCATATGTGAACACCATATCCAAAAAATTAAATAAATAGTTAATAAAAGACCATAAAAATGTGCATCATGCTGGTCCTTTATTTTGTGTGCATGTTGTGGCAATATAAAAGTAATGTGATAAGAAATATATTACATTCCCAAGAGGAAATCTAAAATCTAAAAGAAATTCTAGAATTTAGAAAAGAGAAGAAAATAAATATTATATGGATAAAAATAAGTAAATAAAAATATATTATTCCTACACTAGAGTTTGAAATTGTATAATTGACTCAAAAGTGAAGTTCATAACAGGATTCAAATTCAAATTAGAGATTCAAATGGAAAGGAAATAAATCAAAAAAAAAAGAAAAGGAAAAATAGAAAAGAAAAAGGAAAAAGAATAAAACTTGCTGCTGGGCCGCAACCTGGAATTTGGCCCACCTGGCTTTTCTCTCCTCGCGCGGCCCAGTTTTTCCCCCCACGGCGCCGACAGGCGGGGCCACCCCGTCAGCCTCCCTGCTCACATGCCCGCGCTCTCCCCTTTCACCGCCGTGTGGGCCCGCCTCGTTAGCCAGCGCACTTCTCTCTTCTCCCCGTGAGACTTACTTGTGGGTCCCGCCTGTCATCTTGTCGCCCCAGCTGATCATGGCCGAACGGACCGCGTCTTCCGCCATGGCCGTTGGCCAGCCGTTGCAACCTCCGCGGTGATCTCGGGCACCTGGGGATTTCCGCGACTTCACCTGCCGGCAGGATCGGGTCTCCGAAATCCGCGCTCCCCTGGCTATAAAGCTGTGCCCCGTGACCCCCTTTCCATCGGTGCTCGCTCGCGCCGCTGCCACCGAGATCCGCCGCACCCTTAACTCGCCGGCGCTGCCCTTCTGCACAAATGGGGTGGCTCTGGGGCATCGCAAGCGTGCAAGGAATCCTCTCTGGGTTGGCGCGCAGCTCGGAGTGGCCGGTGGCCTGGGCAATTGCTCACCGGAGCACAGCCCAGCCGCTCACCCGCCCTTCGCCGTGGCCAGGCACCATCTCGGTACAATTGCCGGTAAGTATACCTCCATCGTGTTCGCTTTACGCTCCTCTAGGCATAGCATCGGGGAATTTGGCCATGGGGCCTAGATTCCGCATGCGCGGTGTGCGCCGGAGACCGCCGCCGTGTGGTGGCTGCCGCCGCCGTCTTTGGATCGGGGAAGGAGAAAGCCTCCTGGCCGTTGGATCGTTATGGGCGGCTAGGATTAGATCTAGGCAAAGTTTCGCCCGCGACCGTCGGATCACGATCGGATGGCCCATATTGGATCACGTTACATTAAATACTGGCCGTCGATCTCCGATCTTGCGGCCCAGGATGTGTACCGGTTCGCGGTGGCATGGATCTAATCCGAGCCATCCACGTTTGATCGAACGGTCCAGATTAGAAGATACCCTTTCGGCCTGGATTATTTCCTAAAGAGCCCCTCGGCTTTCACGGAATCAACCCGCCGTCCACGTTCACTGTTGACTGAGTCTCGGGATTCTTGCGCCGAGCCCCCTGCGCTTAGCTGTAATTGAGGCCCAGTCCAGAGAGTTATAAAATCAGGAAAATGAATTAGAAAATGAGTTTTTAATATAAAAATAATTCCTAGAATTTATATAATTCATAGAAAATGCATATGAACTCCAAATTAATCCATTCCACTTCCTATAATTTTGTAATATTATTGTTTATCAATTAGTGCCACTGGTTTTACATAAAAGTCACATTAAAATTGTTATCTTAATTAATCTTGTACTAAGCACATGGAATCTTTGGAAATCCATAACTTAAAATCTATAACTCCAAAATTAATAATTCTTTTTCCTGTGATCTTATTTTAATATATAGATTATTAATATGTATTTTGGCATATATGTTTGGTGTAATGTTAATTTTGCCTATACAATGTTTGTTTGTATTGCTACGACTAGCATGAGGACACGTGTCATCTGAAGATCATCCTGGTACCTGGAATCTCAAGGCCCAGGCAAGTTGTGCCCTTGATCACTTCTTTTTACCCACTCATGTTCTAATTAATCATAATGATCTGCATAGGTTAATTTTGATGGGACCCAATAGGTTACCCTAGTTTGTCTATCTTTATACCTTGTTTACCACTGAACTTTCTGGGTAGTACTTGCTAGTGCTATATGTGGTTTTGGGTATGGAGATACACCATTCATGATTATACTTTTGTTATCAGTTGTTATTTATGGTTCATGTTAAGATCATTATGTTAATTGGAACATGGAGAACCACCCGGGAAAACAGTGCTACCACGAGGGTGGAATGGGACGCCCTTGGCTGATTAATTAGGAAAGCTAGTGGAAGACTACCTTACCCGAAAGGGGCAAGGGCAGTAGGGGAGAGGTCAGTGTAGGGAGGCCCTCGGGAGGATTTTGCTGCGATGGCGGTCCTGCAAGGGATTCCTGCACTGGATCTTCCTATAAACTGTAGCGGGTTTTCGGAAGCTAGTGGAACTTTGTAAAGGCCTCGTAGTGGATCCCTAGCCATTCACCTCGGAAGTGTCTAAGGGCCTTGCAAACCCTGGCGACATGGGATACACGACTTGTGGGTAAAGATGCGCAACCTCTGCAGAGTGTAAAACTGGTATACTAGCCGTGCTCACGGTCATGAGCAGCTCGGACACTCACATGATTAAACTATGGAACTTAAAATCAATTTGTCATATGCATTGCATCGCAGGTGAAGTTGTTACTTTTGTTCTACTACTTAACTGGGTTGGTATTTACTTATACTTAGTAACTGCTAATAAAATTTTGACCAACTTTAAAAGCAATGCTCAGCTCTAACCATCTTCTTTGGTAAGCCTTACACTTCACGTGAGCTCCCACCTTTGGCGAGTTCATGCACATTATTCCCCACAACTTGTTGAGCAATGAACGTATGTGAGCTCACTCTTGCTGTCTCACACACACCACAGGTCAAGACCAGGTACTGCAGGATGATGCTCATGGAGGATGCTGCGATGAGTTCGTGAGAGGTCTAGGTCGTCGTCTCCCAGTCAACTTTTGGGTTGCTGGACCGTTGTCTCCTTATAATGTAATTATTTATTTTTGTATAGAACACCTGTTATATATAAAGTTGTGACATTCGATCCTGTGCCACTATACATCATATGTATGAGACTTGGTCCCAGCATTCCTGGTGTTTATGTTAACCCCGGGTTTTGGATCCCTAAAATCCGGGTGTTACAAAGATAAATTTGAAGGCCTAGAATTTCATCATGTAGAAAGAGATCGAAACACGGCAGCCGATGTATTGTCCAAGCTAGGATCCAATCGAACTCAGGTCCCACCCGGAGTCTTTGTACAAGAAATACCACAACCAAGCATCTCAATGGATCATGCAGAAGAGTGTAATATCGTGAATCAACCAGAGTCAGACTCTAATGACTGGAGAAGGCTGATCATCAGATATATAAAGAATGAAGAGGAACCAGATGACAAAAATGTAGCCGAGCGCATCGCCAGACAGTCAGCCCACTACACACTCATTGGGGAGACATTATACAGACGGTGCGCGTCAGGCGTCCTCATGAAGTGCATTCTCTCATCTACGGGGAAGCGACTTCTAGATGAGGTCCACGCTGGGCAATGTGGAATACACGCAGCATCCAAGACGCTAGTCGGGAAGGTCTTCAGGTCAGGATTCTATTGGCCAACCGCGAAAAGCGATGCAGCCGAGTTAGTGCAGAGGTGCGAAGCTTGCCAGTACTTGTCAAAGCAGCAACATCTACCAGCACAGCAGCTACAGACCATACCAGTAACATGGCCGTTCGCATGCTGGGGACTGGATATGATTGGACCTTTCAAGAAAGCTCAAGGAGGATACACTCATGTACTGGTAGCAATCGATAAATTCACCAAATGGATAGAATTCAAACCCATTGCTTCCTTAACCTCAGCCAAGGCCGTGGAATTCATACAAGACATAATATTCAGATTTGGAATACCAAACAATATCATAACTGACTTAGGATCCAACTTCACAAGTTTAGAATTCTTCGACTTCTGCGAGCAAAAGAGCATTCAGATCAAGTATGCTTCGATAGCGCACCCGAGGGCCAACGGGCAGGGCGAACGAGCTAACGGGATGATATTGGAGGCACTCAGGAAAAGGGTCTTCGAAAAGAATGAAAAGTTTGCAGGGAAGTGGATAAGGGAATTGCCCTACGTTGTTTGGAGCCTAAGAACTCAACCTAGCCGAGCTTTGCATGGAAACACCCCCTTCTTCATGGTCTATGGGTCAGAGGCAGTATTACCCACCGATCTCAAGTTCGGGGCGCCGAGGTTGGTCTTCGAAAGCATAGCAGAAGCCGAAGCTACTAGGCTGGAGGACATTGATGTACTTGAAGAAGAACGACTGAATGCAGTAATTCAATCAGCACGATACCAGCAGACTCTGAGACGCTATCACGACAAGGCCGTGCGACAACGATCCTTCTCAGTGGGAGATCTCGTCCTCCGCCGAATTCTAACGGGGGAGAGACGGCACAAGTTATCGCCCTTATGGGAAGGTCCATTCATAGTAGCAGAAGTCACTCGGCCGGGGTCATATCGTCTCACTCAGATGGACGGCTCAGAAATCGGGAACTCCTGGAATATAGAACACCTCAGGAAGTTTTACCCCTAGCTGAATTTCGAAAGCTACCGGGATGACAATGTACTCTGTAAAATGGGAAATATGTCATCAATAAAAAGGCCTCAAGAATACTCAAGTTTGCTCATGATGGACGTGCATTCTTACTTAACTCGGGGTGACCACTATGCCCTGCTAACGGAGCAATCGGTTTAAGTCGGCAACGACTTAAGGCGGTGCAACATGCTCACGCTTACTTAACTCGGGGTGACCACTATGCCCTGCTAACGGAGCAATCGGCTTAAGTCGGCAACAACTTAAGGCGGTGCAACATGCTCACGCTTACTTAACTCGAGGTGACCACTATGCCCTGCTAACGGAGCAATCGGTTTAAGTCGGCAACGACTTAAGGCGGTGCAACATGCTCACGCTTACTTAACTCGGGGTGACCACTATGCCCTGCTAACGGAGCAATCGGCTTAAGTCGGCAACGACTTAAAACGGTGCAACATGTTCACGCTTACTTAACTCGGGGTGACCACTATGCCCTACTAACGGAGCAATCGGCTTAAGTCGGCAATGACTTAAAACGGTGCAACATGCTCACGCTTACTTAACTCGGGGTGACCACTATGCCCTGCTAACGGAGCAATCGGCTTAAGTCGGCAACGACTTGAGGCGGTGCAACATGCTCGCGCTTACTTAGCTCAGGGTGACCACTATGCCCTACAAACAAAAGCAATCGATTTAAGTCAGTAACGACTTAAGGCGATCTCGCATGCTTACGATTACTCATATAAGGGTGACTTCTATACCCCGTAAACAAGTTCCAAAACCATCACTCAGCATTTTACTACTGCAAATTTATGTACTGTTGAATTCTAAAACAATAGGAGAGTAGCAATATCATTCAAATACTGAACTGGTGTCCTCTAGCAAATATCCGACCATGCTAACTGCGCGATCAAAGCACACAAAATATTACTCTATTTTGCAATATCTTTCTCAGGAGCCACCGACGAAGACGGGCGACTTGGGGAATCAGGAGCAGCATTCACATCAGCCCTTATGTCGTCGGGAACAACTACGCCGGGTCTCCTCATCAAGATCCGCCCCGCGCGAATGGCTTTATCCATAGCCCTGTCGTGCTGGGCCCTCAGAGTAACGGAAGTTTCTTCAGCAACTTTGATGGCCAGTTGAGCGGTCTCCAGCTCCTGGGCAATGGACTTCTTGGAAGCGCGCAGTTCCTTGATAGCAGCATCCTTAGCCGATATCAACTGCCTGAGACGGATCACGTCATCCGTGGATTCCTGCAGCCTACAGCGAAGATTATCTAACTCCTCCATGGTGAAACGATGACTCCTTTCCATAATGGTCAACGAGTTGCTAGAGTCACGATTCAATCTGTCCAGATTATCGCGAGAAGCAACAAGAGCACATTTCTCTTCCTGCAAGCAAGAATCAACTTCTTCAAACATCAGGCCAGTAATAAGAACACAGCAATACAAGGTGCAGTTTCACAAGTCACCTTTTCAGAATCAAGCTGAACGCGAAGAGTAGAGTTCAGCGTGTTAGCAGCATTTAGAGCAGCAGAGACCTGGGCCAGCTCAGTCTGGCTTTAAGAATACTTTTCCTCAAAATCAGAACACCACTAGACCAGTTCAGCCTGACCTTGAGAATGTTTTTCTTCAAGAATGGAAATCTGTCGAGCCATATCTAGCAAGAGACAATCAAGCAAAAAGAGTTAAAATGTAAAACAGTTCAATAAGATAGACAAAGAGAAGCGAAAGAGTACTAACCAGCATTTGTCGCCTCCAAATTAGAGACATGATGTTGGAGCAACACCGGATTCCAACGTGCCAGAGATGAAGCTCCTTCTGGAACAGAAGCACCTTGCAACCTCAGCTGACTAGCCATCCCATCCACCAATGCCTGATAGGGAGAACATATGAGCGTGTTGATAGCAGTTCGTACGGTGTAAAAGTCAGGCCAGAATATATCACAGTACCTGGAGATTGGAGAAGAACGAAGGGACTCCCAAATCATGAGAGAGCAATTGATGACCTGGCATAAGGTCGCCACCCGAAGTAGCTTGCAAAGAACCAGCAGGGACCAACTCGGCACCATCAACAGGGCCCAAAGCTTGGTCAGCGAGAACGCTAGCCTCTAAAGCGACTCCCTGGCCCAAAGCTTGGGCTACCACCATGCAACCGGAGTGTGGAGAAGATCCTACGTGAACATCCATGGAAGTACAAGAGGGAGACCCCGCTTGGACACCCTCGGGAGCTGGGTCATAGCTCGCGCTGCCCACTTGAGTCGGATCGTCTCTGGCAACACCCTCAGGGGCTGGGTCGTGACTTACGTCTCCCACCCGAGCCGAATCATCCCCGGCAACATCCTCGGGGGCTAGGCAAGTGTCAGCACCATCCTTATGGACCAAGTTCCCTGCGGTAGCCGCCTCTAAGGCTGAGGGTTCCTCAATTACTACCATGAGAGTAAGACGATCCAAGTCAGTTTCCTGACCCTCAAGACCGCGCTCTAAGGTCGATGAGGCGCGGGACGCTGCCCGGGACGATCCCAACCCGGCGCCGAGCACATCAGCACAAACCTCCATCGCACCATCATCCGCTGGCTCTGATAACAGGTCTTCTGGAACCATATCTTCAAGAGTCTGATCAAAGTTAGCCAGGGACAATTCTTGTAGACCAATGAGGGCAGACAAAGCAGGAGAAGGAACTCCACTACTTTCCCCACTGGTAATATACTGCCGACTGTTCTTCCGAGTCAGAGGGACATCATTTTCTTCCTCCCTGTCGTCTTCATCAGCAACACAGGCAACGCCCCCATTGGGATCAGCGACAGATGGAGTACACCCATTGGGATCAGCAACAGACATACCACACCCATTGGGGTCAGCGTCAGTAAATTCAGGCATGGGAACTTCCTCAGCAGCAGGAACCGAAGGACCAGCGCCCCGATCCAAACTAGATGCTTGCCGAAGACGTCTATTTTTCTTTTTCTGCTCATCGACAGAAAGATCAAGTTGATTGGCTCGGCAAGGACGTCTCGGGCGAACACTGACAGGTCTCTGAACATCCAAGGTTGTACCAGCTTCTGGGAGAGGCGCCACTGCCAATGTCCCAGTAGGAGCAGCATCAGAAGAATCTTCGGCCAGCATATCAAGCATAGCACTTATTTCTGCATCATTAGGATCCAAAGGCACCTCAAAGTGGACTTGCCGTTCATCATCGGGAATTTCTCCAATCGAAGCAACTAAGGCACTGACTTCTTCAGCAGAGGGTCGCACTCTAAGGCCCAAACTGCCATCGGGGACAGGCGGATTCGACACAAAAAGAGTGAAGGCCTTGGGAGGAGGTAGGTTCCAGGCTGAGTATGCCACTGGGGCACCAACATTTGATACCTTGCCTCTAAGAATCATCTCAAGTCGGTTCAGCAAGTCTACAGAGGGAATCCTTCTGTTCGTAACCCGAGTCGAGTCAGCTAGGCCTCTGTACAGATAAGCCGGGTAAGCCCTGTCCTTCAACGGCTGAATGTTCTTGAAAACAAAATCAGCGACCACAGCCTCTGCAGTCAGACCCCTCTCTTTCAGCAGTCCAACTTCAGCTAGCAAAGCCCCTGCCTCAGCCACCTCCTGATCCGTGGGGGACTCGGTCCAACTCGGAGTGCGAATATCCGGCTGTCTCCCCGACCGCGGGGGGAGAGAGTTTCCATGGTTCTCAACAATAAACCATTCCAAGCGCCATCCCTTAATACTGTCCTTGAGAGGGATTTCAAGATATTCAGTCTTCCTCCCGTGGCGCATCTCCAAACTAGCACCCCAACCAGCTAGTGCTGCCCCCCGGCCATTCCAGGGCAACAGTGATACAGATACTTCCACAGTCCAAAATGTGGCAGGACGTCAAGAAAAGCCTCGCACAAATGAACATAAATGGAAATTTGCAGAATAGAATTGGGATTCAGATGGGTCAAGTTAAGGCGATAAAAATCAAGGAGGCCGCGGAAAAAGGGAGAAATGGGGAGAGTGAGACTGCGGAGAAGAAAAGGAACGTAAATCACGGATTCATGGGTATCCTCTGTCGGGACAGTGACCCCATGACAAATCCGCCAAGAACAAAGCTCCCTCCGAGGAAGGACCCCGATGGACACGAGGTGGAGAAGGTCAGGCTCGGAGACAACAGGCATATGGTTACCTGCGAAAGGCAACTGGCTGTTGGGGTCGATAGGGGGAATCACCATAGCAGATGAACTCGAGGCCTTTCTCTTGGGCACCATCTCAACTCTACTGGCGAACAGAGCGAGAGCCGAATTGCAGAGAGGATCTGGAGGCAGGAAAGTAAGAACTAGGGCACAGAAAGCAGAGGCGGCCGAAAGCGCAGTATATGCGGGATATTCCCGAGTCAGATACCGTCTCCAAAAGCGCCCAGTCAGCACCCGGCGGTTACTTCTAAAACACCGGCGTGCCACGTCATCACCCGGCGGCTACTTCCAAAACCCCGGTGTGCCACATCGTCACTCGGCTATTATCCTCAAAGTGGCAGACACGGCCCGTTTTAATTCGGCTGTTATTTCTAAGACGCTGACGTTATCACCAGTCGCTCGGCATCTATCTCTAAAGTGCCAACGAGGCCTCCAGTCGCTCGGTGGCTATCTCTAAAGCGCCGGCGATGTCTTCAGTCGCTCGGTGGCTATCTCTAAAGCGCCGACGATGTCTTCAGTCGCTCGGCGGCTATGTCTAAAGCACCGACGATGTCTTCAGTCGCTCGGCGGCTATCTCCAAACCGCCGACGATATCCTCAGTCACTCGGCGGTTATCTCTAAAAAACGCTGGTGTTGTCACAGGTCACTCGGCTGTCACATCTAAGAGCGCCGACGTGGTCAACAGTTATTCCGACGCTGACATGGTTTCGTCATCACTCGGACTCTATTTCAAACGCGTAAATATCGACAATAATAGCTCGGCCATCACCCCTGAAGCGACGATATGATGCCTGAGTTATTTAGTTACTATTCCGAATGAATCAACCTCACAAATAAGAGATTGACTTACTACGAAGCAGAGTAACTGGTACAAGAGGAGACAAAGTCATTCTTCATTAAGGGAAGTAACAATACTTACAAATCAACTCATTATGAGTTGATACTTCCCTACTGCTACTACTACTACTACTACGCTACACTATACTACTCTACATTACTAATACTACTACATTATTTCACTATACTACTTCTAATCTATACTAATATTTAAAAACCAGTGGCATCTAGCCACTGGCCTTGTTGCTGCCCTTGCTGCTGCCTCCGCCGCCGCTGCCCCTGCTGCTGCCGCCGTTGCCGCCCCTGCTGCCGCCATTGCCGCCCCCGCTGCCGCCGTTGCCACCCCTGCCGCCGTCGTTGCCGCCGTCACCATTGTCGCCGCCATCGCCTCCGTCGTCGTCGTTGTCGTCGTCGCCTTCGCCATCGCCGCCACCATCCTCCTCGGACGAGTCCTCCTCGTCCGAGGAGTACTCCGACTCATCCGAGCCTGCGAGCCCGGAGCGCTCGACGGCCTGGATGTAAGTCCAGACCTCCGCGGCAATCCCCTGAAAGTCGTCCGAGTCATCGGACGACGCTGGGGGAGGGACGGGAGCAGGAAACCCCTCGGACTCAGAGGAGAACTCCTCCTCTGAGTATTCCGAGTCGCCAAAGTCCTCTGATGGAGGAGTCGGCTCGCGCTTGCGTTTGTTGTTCTTGCCCATGGTGGAAATGCAAGTAGAGGAAGAAAGCAAGCAGCGGAGAACAGCAAGAGATGTGAAAAAACCAAAGAGGCAAAGGCACTATTTATAGAACAAGGCAACTGCTCACCTCCAACCACGGTCACTGAACAGTCGCGAAGCATTCAATACACACTTCAACCCGTCTGAAGACACGTCAGGCGGCTGACGCCGTTTCACGCAACGCAACACCCATTGGGACTCAGAAGCAGCCGGCTAAAACACTTAGTGTACCAAGCCGTCCCTTGCCCACACCCATTGGGGGGGACGCCCAGGAATTATCAGTATATTTTTCAAAACTATCACATTCGTGCAGGGCATGCAATGAACACCTCAAGACAAAAATGAAATATCAGTAAGGATCAAAGGAAAGCCAAATATAGCCGGTGAAGTACAAAATCTGACCGACAGAAGCGACGTGAAGACTAGCCAGGGAACGTCCATCAAATGTCCAATCAGTCGCAGAGCAAATAAATTGCACCACCTAGCAAGATATGGGTGGATCACGAACTCGGCCGCAAAAGACAAAATACATGCTGACCTCTGAAGCATAATATTGATGACATAATGCTGACCTCTAAAGCATAATATGGATGACATAATGCTGACTTCTAAGGCATTCAAAAAAAGAGAAAATAGGACTCTCGGCAAAAGGACACGAAATAAAGACCTTCGAGAGGATTGTTTTCAAAAATCCACTCAAAGCTCGGGGGCTACACCCATTGGGTGCACCTTCGATGCACCCCATGGATCATCATTTCAAGCCAAGATAATGCCGACTTCTAAGGCATAGGGCAAGATTAAAGACAAGGCTGACCTCCAACCAAAGTGCAAGTGGGAAATGAAAATGATTTCTGATGAAGACCTTCGAGTGGATTATTATCCAGAATCCACTCGAAGCTCGGGGGCTACACCCATTGGGTGCACCTCCGGTGCACCCAATGAAATTCAAGGTCCTGCAATACGAAATGCCGATCTCCAAGGCATGAGTATGAGGTAAAACTACAAGATTTCAAGTGAAGCAAAGTAGAAGAAGACAGTAAGAAATCGTTTTTACCAAACTGCCCAAGAAGCATTTCTTATCGTAAACGAAGCCCGCGAGTTGGGCCTAGGATCTTTGGGCCGATTATCTCAAAATCAACCCAAATATCGGGGGCTTGTGGGGGACAGATATCCCCCGGGTCCATTAGAAGGATAGAAGACCTCACAAAAAGCCCAAGGGCCCGATAGATCGTAAGGTCACTCCTTCATGGGCCTGGGGAGGAGCAATCAGTAAAGCAGATTGATGTGAGGCCGGGTCGGTGCAAGCCCGGATGACTCCGCGACGTCGAGCAACTAACCACAACAGGAGATCCGACTTTCCCGCGCTGGAACCCCGCACAACGGAACCGGGCGAGGATAAGTCGGCCGAATCATAGGAAGATAAGCTCAAACAGTTCACTATCTTTTTGGTGCACGTTGCTATCATATCAGTTTGTATTGCTTCACGGTCAAATATATAAGGCCTAGGGGGCACCCCTTCAAGACAATCAATCCCAACTCTACTATTACTTAGCCATCCACCTCAACTCTCTACCTTGTAACCCATTACACAAAGCATATTTGCCAGGACGTAGGGTGTTACGCATCTCAAGGCAGCCTGAACCTGTAAACCCTGTCCATTGTCTTTCGTGCATCTGGCACGAACCATTCAGCTACAGTCGGCGACACCGTCCTACTCCTAAAACACCTCGAGGGGCAACCCCAGGTGTGCGGTCGGACCCAAAACACCGACAATATTAGCGCAAGTTAATCAAGTCTATGAGGCGAGCTCTTGCGAACACAAACAATCACAAATAGGAGCAACACAAGAGACATGCAAATTTTATCTTTCGGCCAAGTAACTGATGTAGCTGATGTAGCTAAGGTGCCCGATCTTTCGGCGAGAGGAGATAATTCCGATTTGGTGGAAGATGACCCTTGCGATCCGACTACGACGAGCAAGCCCGAGGCGCCAATGCAATCGCTGAACCAACTCCCTGTGGTTACCGACCTTGCTGATGCGAGATCGGCCTGATCACGAAGATCGTTTCCTGTGCGCAATCGAAGAACGAACAAGAAAAAGATGCGAGCAATCTAATCTATTACTCGAGGGTGGAGTTCTGAATACACGAAGACAGCGCAGATTTGCGCGTGTTCAAGAGTAGCTAAAGCTAACGTAAAACAAAACTCAAGAAATAAAGGAGGCGCAGCTCCTGGATAAATAGAGAGGGGGCGCAGCCCCTAGGGGCGGCCAACCCTAGGTCGTCCATTATGGGCCGCAGTTGGGCTGGTCGTCTATTCTTCCGGGCCTTCGTTCTTTAACAGCATGATGTAGTTCAATTCTCTTGCACGGACCTGAGTCACTGGCCCAGGTGGAAGGGGTGGCGCCTAGACTGGGGAAGATGGTGCCTGGGCTGGAGAAGGTGCTGCTGGTGTAGATGTGCTCGTGTTGGTGTTGATGTCCTCATCATCCTCCCCTTCTTGAACTGAAGTCGTCCTCAACGGCAACTCCTCGCCTTCTCCCGCATACGGTTTCAAATCTGCAACATTAAAACTAGTGGAAACACCAAACTCCGCAGGCAGGTCAAGGGTATAAGCATTATCATTAATCTTGGTTAGTATCTTAAAAGGACCAGCAGCAGCACGAGGCATCAATTTAGAACGGCGCAAAGTAGGAAAACGATCCTTTCTCAAATGCAACCAAACCATATCACCAGGTTCAAAAGTAACTAGTTTCCGGCCTTTACTACCAATAATCTGCTATTTAGCATTAGCAGCAGCAATGTTTTGTTGAGTTTGTTCATGGAGATTAATCATTTGTTCAACATGTGCAAGAGCATCTATGTGTGGGGCGTCCGCAGCATCAAGCGAAAACAAAGCAATAAGCGCCCTAGGAATGTAACCATAAACAATTTGAAAAGGGCACATCTTTGTAGAAGAATGTGTTGCATGATTATAAGCAAACTCAACATGAGGCAAGCAATCCTCCCAACGTTTCAAATTTTTGTCTAAAACAGCCCTAAGCATGGTAGACAAAGTTCGATTAACTACCTCAGTTTGACCATCAGTCTGAGGGTGACAAGTGGTGCTAAACAGCAATTTAGTTCCCAATTTATTCCACAGAGATCTCCAAAAATGACTCAGAAACTTAGCATCACGATCTGAGACTATTGTATTGGGAATACCGTGCAAACGAATAATCTCTCTAAAAAACAATTCAGCAACATTGCTAGCATCATCAGTCTTATGACAAGGTATGAAATGAGCCATTTTGGAGAATCGATCAACAACCACAAAAATGCTATCCCTCCCCTTCTTAGTTCTAGGCAATCCCAAAACAAAATCCATCGAAATATCAATCCAAGGGGAAGTAGGAACAGGCAAAGGCATATACAAACCATGGTTGTTCAATCGTGACTTAGCTTTCTGACAAGTAGTGCAGCGTGCAACAAGGCGCTCAACATCAGCGCGCATCCGAGGCCAAAAGAAGTGGGCAGCCAACACCTCATGTGTCTTGTAGACGCCAAAGTGCCCCATGAGACCGCCTCCATGTGCTTCCTGTAACAACAAAAGACGAACCGAGCTAGCTGGAACACACAGCTTGTTAGCGCGAAACAGGAACCCATCCTGTATGTGAAATTTGCCCCATGGTTTCCCATTAATACAATGGCCGAAAGCATCTTTAAAATCAGCATCATCAACATATTGATCTTTCACAGTGTGCAAACCAAAGATTTTAAAATCTAACTGTGACAGCATGGTATAGCGACGAGACAAAGCATCAGCAATAACATTGTCCTTCCCGTTCTTGTGTTTAATAATGTAAGGAAAGGACTCAATGAATTCTACCCATTTAGCATGACGACGGTTCAGATTTGTTTGGGTACGAATATGTTTTAAAGCCTCATGATCAGAATGGATTATAAACTCACGATGCCAAAGATAGTGTTGCCATGTATGCAAAGTGCGCACTAAAGCGTAAAGCTCCTTATCATAAGTAGAATATTTCAGACTAGCACCGCTTAATTTTTCACTAAAATAAGCAACTGATTTTCCTTCTTGTAACAAAATAGCACCTAGCCCAATACCGCTAGCATCGCTTTCAAGCTCAAACACTTTATTAAAATCAGGCAATTGCAATAGGGGAGCTTGGGTTAACTTATCTTTCAAAGTGCTGAACGCTTCCTCCTGGGAATCACTCCAAGCAAATGGCACATCTTTCTTTGTAAGCTCATGTAGAGGCGCTGCAATGGAGCTAAAATCATGAACAAATATGCGGTAGAAACCGGCAAGTCCAAGAAAGCTCCGAATTTGTGTGACCGTCGTCGGTGTAGGCCACTCCCGAATGGCAGCAATCTTGCTGCTATCCACCTCAATGCCCTATGGAGTAACAACATAACCAAGAAACGAGACACGTCGTGTATAAAAGATGCATTTTTCCATGTTAGCAAATAACTGGGCAGCACGCAATGCATCAAAAACAGCACTTAAATGTTCCAAATGCTCTTTCTTAGATTTGTTGTAAATAAGAATATCATCAAAATAAACAACCACAAACAATCCTATGAAGGGCCTTAGAACTTCATTCATCACTCGCATAAAAGTGCTGGGAGCATTAGTCAATCCAAACGGTATAACCAACCATTCATATAAACCAAACTTCGTTTTAAAAGTCGTTTTCCATTCATCACCCAGTTTCATTCTAATCTGGTGGTAACCACTACGCAAATCAACCTTAGTGAAAATAATGGCACCACTAAGCTCATCTAGCATATCATCAAGGCGTGGTATAGGATATCGATAACGAATAGTGATGTTATTAATAGCACGACAGTCTACACACATACGCCATGACCCATCTTTCTTGGGAACAAGTAACACAGGAACAGAGCAAGGACTAAGAGACTCACGAATGTATCCCTTGTCAAGCAACGCCTGTACCTGGCGCTGAATCTCCTTCGTCTCATCCGGATTTGTACGGTACGGTGCGCGGTTCGGAAGCTGTGCGCCGGGAATGAGGTCGATCTGGTGCTCAATGCCACGAAGTGGTGGGAGACCTGGTGGTAAGTCTTTGGGAAAGACATCAGCGTACTCCTGCAAAAGGTTAGCAACCATAGGGGGAATAGCCAAAGATGGTGCATCATCAAGTGAAATGAGGACAATAGAGCATATAAGTGCATAGCATGGCAAATGAGCACCGTGTAGATCATCAAAATCAGCACGTGCAGCAAGTAAAACAGGAGCCTTCAACTTGATTTCAGAAGGAACAGAGGGCGATGGATCAAGTTGTTTAGCAGTTATAGAAGCTCGGGCAAGATCATCTTTAACAATTTGTTCAGGTGTCATTGGATGTATAATTATTTTCTGACCCTTAAAAATGAAAGAATAATGATTCGAACGACCATGATGCAAGCTATCAGTATCATATTGCCAAGGTCGACCAAGTAACAAAGAGCATGCTTCCATGGGAATAACATCACAATCAACAAAATCAGAATAAGCACCCATGGAGAAAGGAACGCGCACGGAACGTGTGATTTTTATTTTACCACCATCATTAAGCCATTGAATGTGATATGGGTTTGGATGCTTACGAGTGGGTAACGATAACTTTTCGACCAGCATGGTACTCGCCAAATTGTTGCAACTGCCGCTGTCGATAATGATGCGGATTGACCGCTCCTGCACAACACCCTTTGTATGGAACAGAGTGTGTCACTGATTCTTCTCGGGCAAAGCGACCTGTGTACTGAGAACACGCTGCACAACAAGACTTTCATACCTATCACCGTCGCCCGGGTTGACATGTACCTCCGCCTTAGCTGCATGGTCAGTGGCAAGTAGTGCATGTTCAATTTCTTCAGAATCACTAGCGGAAGAGTACTCACCATCGTCACGAATGAGCAAAGTGCGCTTGTTTGGGCAGTCCCGAATCACATGGCCAAATCCTCTACAGCGATGACACTGAATATCCCGTGTACGACCTGTGGGTGGGGCAGTGCTGGCTGGTTTGGTCGTCTTCTCGCGTGGAGTAGTGGTGGACGTGGATGGCGCAGGGGGAACTGGTGCTGAGGTGGATGTCGAGCTTCGTCCTGCAAAAGGGTTAGAATATGGCTTCGATCGGCGTCCCTGCACTTCACGTTCAGCTTTGCAAGCATATTCAAATAAAGTAGTCATATCATAATATTCCTTATAATCAAGTATATCTTGGATTTCGCGGTTTAAACCACCACGAAAACGTGCCATAGCAGCGTCGTTGTCCTCTAATATCCCACAACGAATCATACCTTTTTGTAGCTCCTGGAAATAGTCCTCAACAGATTGAGAACCTTGCTGAAAACGCTGCATTTTATTAAGCAAATCACGAGCATAATACGAAGGCACAAATCGATGTCGATTCGCAGCTTTCAACTGATCCCAAGTGGTTGGAATGGTAGTGGGATGTTTTATTTTAAACTCACGCCACCAAATTAAAGCAAAATCAGTAAATTCACTAATAGCAGCTTTAACCTGAGAATGTGCAGCAATATCATGGCATGAAAATTTTTGTTCAACCTCTAACTCCCAATCAAGATATGCAGCAGGATCATATTTGCCATTAAAAGGTGGAATTTTAAATTTAATCTTAGAAAATAAGTCATTAGGGGGATGACGAACCACACAGCGTGCACGACCACGGCGATCTCCATCGTCCCACTCAGTGTCACCGCCGTAGTCCTGCTCCATCTTTGTGGTCAACGCATCAAGGCGTGCCAGGATGGTGTCGAGTGTGGTGCGAGTCGCCGTTTGAGCAAGGTCAAGCTGGTTGAAACGCTCGGTCGTCGAAGTGACCGTTGAATCAAGTCATTCATGCATCGTCCTAATGTCATCAGTAAGTCCATCAACTTGTCCCCTTACTTCCAGCAACTGGGCATCCACCGTGTCATGTGCTCCTGCCATAGTTAGCGTAAACACCAAAACACCAAAAAAAACCAACGACAAAAACAGGGGTGTACTGCTCACAAGGCGCTCACACTAGTGCTGTTATCAAATTCTTATCCGTTCTTACCAAGCCACAGTGGTGAACTGCAACCAACAGGTGGAACCGGTGAAAGATTGGATGAGCGATTGCCTGGAGAAACAGAAACCTTCTCGTCGTAGAAATATGTGGAGTTCTGGGTAGGCTGCACTGAAGTCAAGGATTAGCACGACCAAACAATAATGCAAAGTTGAATTATAGTGCAAAACACGAAACTATATTGCTGGCCACAAGTGCAAAGGACGGATGGAACTAGCAGAATGGCAGTACCGTAAATATTGTACTAGCGAGGCCACTAGTAGAAATCACAAGTGATTTTGTTTTTCTTTTTTGTATGATGTTTTTGATATTTTTCTCAGCACAAGAAGCAACAAAATAGGAGCTACACCAAGTTTCACCTAAAACAGTGATTAGATATGGTCTATAGAAAATCAGGAAGTTCTCTGAAAAGCGTGCGAGAACTTTGACGAATTTTTTTCTTTATTTTCCTGAATTTTTTTGACAATTTTGTCGAAGCCCAAACAGACCGTAGGTGAGTTTGGCCGGCCTCAGAATGGTGTCAACTAGCTCCTGTAAAAATTTCAGATTTTTTGGACACCCGAGCGAAAAGTTATGCCCAGTTTAAGGAAGGTACCTCAAATTCTGTTTTAAAACGACCGGGATGAAACAACCGTATCCTTTCTCCTTCGTTGTTTTTGTTTCTGTTTTTTTTTACGTAACCGAAGGAGAAAAACAAGGAAACGATGTTGACTCGGTTTGTTTTTTTTCTGTTTTTTTCGTAACCGAAGGAGAAAAACAAGGAAACGGCCGTTGACTCGGTTTGTTTTTTCTGTTTTTTTTTGACGTAACCGAAGGAGAAAAACAAGGAAACGATGTTGACTCGGTTTGTGGCGTGATCAAACGGGAGATGGTGGCGGCGCGAGGGTTTGAATGGTGGAAGAACACAATGCAACCAGCAACAAATGACATGAAAGCACACAAATTCAACAATGCAGATTATTGAAAGAAAGTGCGAGGCTCAAAAGGGTGTTGGGATAAAGTCTAACCTGAATTTTTATGTGGTTTTGTGGACTGTAGGAAAAAAACACTCGATAAACTCACCGATCAACCTGGAAATCTGATACCAATTGATGTAGCTGAGGTGCCCGATCTTTCGGCGAGAGGAGATAATTCCGATTTGGCGGAAGATGACCCTTGCGATCCGACTACGATGAGCAAGCCCGAGGTGCCAATGCAATCGCTGAACCAACTCCCTGTGGTTACCGACCTTGCTGATGCGAGATCGGCCTGATCACGAAGATCGTTTCCTGTGCGCAATCGAAGAACGAACAAGAAAAAGATGCGAGCAATCTAATCTATTACTCGAGGGTGGAGTTATGAATACACGAAGACAGCGCAGATTTGCGCGTGTTCGAGAGTAGCTAAAGCTAACGTAAAACAAAACTCAAGAAATAAAGGAGGCGCAGCTCCTGGATAAATAGAGAGGGGGCGCAGCCCCTAGGGGCGGCCAACCCTAGGTCGTCCATTATGGGCCGCAGTTGGGCTGGTCGTCTATTCTTCCGGGCCTTCGTTCTTTAACAGCATGATGTAGTTCAATTCTCTTGCACGGGCCCGAGTCACTGGCCCAGGTGGAAGGGGTGGCGCCTGGACTGGGGAAGATGGTGCCTGGGCTGGAGAAGGTGCTGCTGGTGTAGATGTGCTCGTGTTGGTGTTGATGTCCTCATCAGTAACACTTGCCTACTTCCACGTTGTGGCATCCCAATGGACGAGGGTTGCACTCAACCCCTTTCAAGTGATCCGATGATCAACTTGAATACCACGGTCTTTTCCTTTCAATTGTTTTCCCATTTGCGAGGAATCTCCACAATTTGGAGCCTCTCGCCCTTACAATAGATATCACAGAGAAAGCACAGAGTAAGGTTGGGAAGAGCAACACACACAAGACCCAAATACGCAGCACACCCACGCACACAAGTGAAGACTTGAGCTCAAATGACAACTCAGGGAGTGCACAACTCGAATGGAGCCCAAATCACTAACACAACGAAGCAAATGCATGAGAGCAGAGTCTGGATGCTTAAGAATACTTAGAGAATGCTTGGGTGACTCCTCCATGCTTGGGTGACTCCTCCAAGGTAGCTAGGAGCCGTTAAAGGCCAACTTGGAAGGCCAAACTTGCCTTCTGTCGGGTGGTGCACCGGACAGTCCGGTGCACCACCGGACAGTCCGTGTAGCTGTCCGGTGCGCGATCGCTTTCCAAATCAGGCGCATCCGACCGTTGCAACTCCAGGCTCGTTAAAGCACCGAACAGTCCGGTGCCCCCCGCCGACCGTTGGAGCTGCCACACGTCGCGCGAAGATTGCGCGGCCGACCGTTGGCGCTGGCGACCGTTGGCTCACCAGACAGTCCGGTGCACCACCAGACGGTCCAGTGAATTATAGCCACGTAGCCTTTTTGCTTTTCCCGAGGGCGACGAGTTCACCGCGGATGGCTCACCAAACAGTACGATGAACCACCGGACGGTCCGATGAATTATAGCCCTACGCCGCCGTCGAGTCCCGAGAGCGGCCTTTTCACGCGGACCAGTCTGGCGCACCGGACACTGTCTGGTGTGCCAAGCCGAGCAGGAGTTGGCTGCATAGAGCCAAGTCTTTTTCCAATTCTTTTCTCCCTGATTCTAGCACTTAGACAAAATATGTTAGTACTCAAAACAATGTACTAAGTCTAGAAACGTACCTTTATCTTTGATTTGCACTTCTCACTTTATTTGGCACATTAGAACTTAATTAAATGTGTTGGGCACTTAATCACCAAAACATTATAGAAATTGCCCAAGGGCACATTTCCCTTTCAATCTCCCCCTTTTTGGTGATTTATGCCAACACAACCAAAAGCAACCAAAAGAAGTGCAACATTAGTGCAAATGAGGACCAAATTGTTTTTGACTATAATTTGGCATATTTGGATCATTCTTTGCCACCACTTGGTTTGTTTTTGCAAATCAAATTCATTTTCCTATCTCTAAGTCAAACTTACTTGTTTGGGCATAAAGGGAGATAATCCAAGAGTGAAATTGACCAAGTGCCAAAAACTCCCCCTTTTCCCATGATCAAAACTTCTCCCCCACAAGAGACTAAATTTTGCAATAAGAGTATTTTGGACAAATCAAAAGTTCTAACTCTATTGTTTTCAAAATTCACAAGTGGTAGCTGATCCATTTGCTTGCTTTGGCCTTAATTTCTCCCCCTTTGGCATTAAGCACCAAAACAGGATCATTCTTGGCCCTTTAACCCCATTGCCTCACCAAAAATGTCAATTAAGAGGAAAAAAGGCAATAAGAGCATAAGTATGAACTTGGAAGTAAATACACCAATACCGGAGTGCAGTGGAAGTCTTTGCAACGTCCAAGTCCATTTTCCCTTTCAATGCACCTTTGAGACTACATCAAGAGTACTCAAACACATAGGTTAGTCTCAAAGGGTCAAGTTGTAGCACATCTCCCCCTTAATATGTGTGTCACTTGCAAATGGACTTGTGAGGTCCGGGGATCATGTGTACAACTTGATCACCATAAATAAACAATAATGGATTTAAATGCATCAAGTAACATGATCAAAGGCATAGAACACATGTATGCTATAGATCAATCCAAGTTACACGAATCTAAGACATTTAGCTCACTACGCAACCTGCAAAAAGTTTTCTCATCCAACGGCTTGGTAAAGATATCGGCTAGCTGGTTCTCGGTGCTAATATGGTACACCTTGATATCTCCCTTTTTGCTGGTGGTCTCTCGGAAAGTGATGCCGGATGTCTATGTGCTTAGTGCGGCTACGTTCAACAGGATTATCCACCATGCGGATTGCACTCTCATTGTCACATAGGAGTGGGACTTTGATTAGATTGTAGCCAAAGTCCCGGAGGGTTTGCCTCATCCAAAGTAGTTGCGCGCAACACTGTTCTACGGCAACATACTCGGCCTCAGCGGTGGATAGGGCAACGGATGTTTGTTTCTTTGAACTCCACGACACTAGGGACTTCCTAGAAATTGGCACGTCCCTAATGTGCTCTTCCTATCAACCTTACACCTGGCATAATCGGAGTCTGAATATCCAATCAAGTCAAAGGTAGACCCCTTTGGATACCAGATCCCGAAGCAAGGCGTAGCAACTAAATACCTAAGAATTCGCTTAACGGCCGCAAGGTGACATTCCTTGGGGTCGGATTGAAATCTAGCACACATGCATACACTAAGCATAATGTCCGGTCTACTAGCACATAAATAAAATAATGACACTATCATAGATTGGTATGCCTTTTGATCAACGGACTTACCTCCTTTGTTGAGGTCGACATGTCCGTCGGTTCCCATCGGTGTCTTCACGGGCTTGGCGTCCTTCATCTCAAACCTCTTGAGAAGATCTTGAGTGTACTTCGTTTGGGAGAGAAAGGTGTCGTCCTTGAGTT
This sequence comes from Zea luxurians, assembly GCA_029449295.1. Classification (NCBI taxonomy): domain Eukaryota; kingdom Viridiplantae; phylum Streptophyta; class Magnoliopsida; order Poales; family Poaceae; genus Zea; species Zea luxurians. The sequence continues at coordinate 24,439,726 of JAOPSE010000015.1, forward strand.
GCTTCACTTGGAACCCAAGGAAGTAGGTCAACTCGCCCATCATTGACATCTCAAACTTTTGTGTCATCACCCTGCTAAACTCCTCACAAGACTTTTGATTAGTAGAACCAAATATTATGTCATCGACATAAATTTGGCACACAAAAAGATCACCATCACAAGTCTTAGTGAAAAGAGTGGGATTGGCTTTCCCAACCTTGAAAGCATTAGCAATTAAGAAATCTCTAAGGCATTCATACCATGCTCTTGGGGCTTGCTTAAGTCCATAGAGCGCCTTAGAGAGCTTAAATACATGGTTGGGGTACCTGTCATCCTCAAAGCCAGGGGGTTGTTCCATGTATACCTCCTCCTTGATTGGCCCATTGAGGAAAGCGCTCTTCACATCCATTTGAAACAACCTGAAAGAGTGGTGAGTGGCATAGGCTAATAATATTCGAATAGACTCTAGCCTAGCCATAGGAGCAAAAATCTCCTCGAAATCCAAACCTACGACTTGGGCATAACCTTTTGCCACAAGTCGAGCCTTGTTTGTTGTCACCACCCCGTGCTCGTCTTGTTTGTTGAGGAACACCCACTTGGTTCCCACAACATTTTGCTTTGGACGTGGCACCAGGCTCCAAACTTCATTCCTCTTGAAGTTGTTGAGCTCTTCCTGCATGGCCAACACCCAATCCAGATCTTGCAAGGCCTCTTCTACCCTGAAAGGCTCAATAGAAGAGACAAACGAGTAATTCTCATAAAAATTAGCTAATCTTGAGCGAGTAGTTACTCCCTTGCTTATGTCACCCAGAATCTGGTCAACGGGGTGATGTCGTTGGATCGTTGCTCGGACTTGAGTTGGAGGGACCCGTGGTGCTTCTTCCTCCATAACTTGTTCTTCTTGTGCTCCCCCTTGATCACGTGCCTCTTCTTGTGGAACCTGTCCATCATCTTGAGTTGGGGGATGCACCGTTGTAGAGGAAGATGGCTGATCTTGCTCTTGTTGTTCCTATGGTCGCACATCACCTATCGCCATCGTGCGCATTGCGGCCGTCGGAACATCATCTTCATCTATGTCATCAAGATCAACTTGCTCTCTTGAAGAGCCATTAGTCTCATCAAATACAACGTCGCTAGAGACTTCAACCAAACCCGATGATTTGTTGAAGACTCTATACACCTTTGTATTTGAGTCATATCCTAGTAAAAACCCTTCTACTGCCTTGGGAGCAAATTTAGAATGTCTACCTTTATTGACCAGAATGTAACATTTGCTCCCAAATACACAAAAGTAAGAAACGTTGGGTTTGTTACCAGTAAGGAGTTCATACGAGGTCTTCTTGAGAAGGCGATGTAGGTAGAGCCGGTTTATGGCGTGGCAAGCTATGTTCACAGCTTCCGACCAAAACCGCTCGGGCGTCTTGAATTCTCCAAGCATCGTTCTCGCCATGTCGATAAGCGTCCTGTTCTTCCTCTCTATCACACCGTTTTGCTGTGGTGTGTAGGGAGCGGAGAACTCGTGCTTGATGCCTTTTTCCTCAAGATACTCCTCCACTTGCAGATTCTTGAACTCAGACCCGTTGTCGCTTCTTATCTTTTTCACCTTGAGGTCAAACTTGTTTTGAGCCCTCCTTAGAAAGCGCTTTAGGGTCCCTTGGGTTTCTGATTTATCCTGCAAAAAGAACACCCAAGTGAAGCGATAAAAATCATCAACAATTACAAGTCCATACTTACTTCCCCCGATGCTAAGGTAGACAACGGGTCCGCAGAGGTCCATGTGAAGAAGCTCTAGTGGTCTTGATGTTGTCATCACATTCTTGCTATGATGAGTGCTTCCCACCTGTTTCCCTGCCTGGCAAGCTACACAAGGTCTATCTTTCTCGAAACAAACATTGGTTAGTCCTAACACATGTTCTCCCTTTAGAAGTTTATGAAGGTTCTTCATCCCAACATGTGCTAGACGACGATGCCATAGCCAGCCTATACTAGTCTTAGCTATTAAGCATGCATCTAGATCGGCCTCCTCTTTCGAAAAATCAACTAAGTAGAGTTTGCCGTCTAATACACCCTTAAATGATAATGAACCATTACTCCTTCTAAAGACAGATACATCAACATTTGTAAACAAATAATTGTAGCCCATGTGGCACAATTGACTTACAGACAGGAGGTTGTACCCTAATGACTCTACTAAAAATACATTTGAAATAGAGTGCTCGCTTGTGATGGCTATCTTTCCCAAACCTTTGACCTTGCCTTGGTTCCCATCTCCAAAAATAATCATATCCTAGGAATCCTTATTCTTGACATAGGAGGTGAACATCTTCTTCTCCCCCGTCATGTGGTTTGTGCATCCGCTGTCGATTATCTAGCTAGATCCCCTGGATGCATAAACCTTCTTTTCCTTAGCCATAAGGCACATATGGCGTTCGTTGGAGAAGAGTGAAGATTTGTCGAAGGCCAAGGCAGCCAACCCTTCGTCATTGGAGTCGGATGAAGAGCAGTCGGAATTCCATTCCTTTCCAAGATGCGCCTCGCCCTTCGCCTTCTTGTAATTCTTCTTCTTCTCTTTCATCCCATACTTTTCTTGTTCCTAGTCATTATCACTATTGGGGCACTGAGCTATGAAATGACCAGTCTTACCGCATTTGAAACAGGAGCACTTTCCCCTTGCTTTGTTCTTATTGGGGTACTCCTTGCGTCCTTTCAGTGCGGTCTTGAAGCGCTTGATGATTAGGGCCATCTCATCTTCATTTAGCTCGGCAGCCTCAACTTGTGCCACCTTGCTTGGTAGCGCCTCCCTGCTGCTTGTTGCTTTGAGGGCAATGGGTTGTGGCTCATAGACGGGTAGTGGACCATTAAGCGCATCGTCTATGTATCGTGCTTCTTTCACCATCATGCGGCCGCTCACGAATTTTCCAAGAATCTCTTCGGGCGTCATCTTGGTGTACCTGGGATTTTCATGAATAAGATTCACAAGATGGGGGTCAATAACTGTAAATGACATGACATGAGTCGGACGACGTCATGATCCATCCATCTTGTGCTTCCATAGCTTCTAATCTTGTTGACCAGGGTCTTGAGCCTGTTGTAGGTTTGTGTTGTCTCTTCTCCCCTGATCATGGCGAATATCCCTAGCTCGCCTTCCACCAACTCCATTTTGGTGATCATTGTAGCATCATTTCCCTCATGTGAGATCTTGAGGGTGTCCCAGATTTGCTTGGCGTTGTCCAAGCCGCTAACCTTGTTGTATTCATCCCTACACAAAGATGCTAGCAAAACAGTGGTAGCTTGTGCATTCTTATGAATTTGTTCATTTATCATCACAGGGTTATCCGTACTATCGAAATGCATTCCATTTTCCACAATTTCCCAAATGCTAGGATGGAGAGAAAATAGATGACTACGCATTTTATGACTCCAAAATGAGTAATCCTCTCCATCGAAGTGTGGGGGTTTTCCTAGAGGAATAGAGAGTAAATGTGCATTCGAATTGTACGACATGCGAGAATAGTCAAAAGAGTAGTTTTGATTAACCGTTCTCTTTTTCGACGAGTCATCGTCGTCGTCGTCTCTTGGTAAAGAAGAGGAGGCGTCGCTGTCGTAGTAAATGATCTTCTTGATGCGCCTCTTCTTCTTCCCGTCCCTCTTCTTGTGACTCGATCCTGAGTCAGTGGGCTTGTCGTCCCTTGGCTCATTGAAGAGGGACTCCTTCTCCTTGTCGTTGACCACCATCCCCTTTCCTTTAGGATCCATCTCTTTGGCCGATTAGTCCCTTAGATGAAGAGTATGACTCCGATACCAATTGAGAGCACCTAGAGGGGGGGGTGAATAGGTGATCTTGTAAAATTCAACACTAAATTCCAACAAGCTTGATTAAAGAGATATTAGTGCAAGTTAATCAAGTCTATGAGGCGAGCTCTTGCGAACACAAACAATCACAGATAGGAGCAACACAAGAGACACACGATTTTTATCCTGTGGTTCGGCCAAGTAACACTTGCCTACTTCCACGTTGTGGCGTCCCAATGGACGAGGGTTGCACTCAACCCCTTTCAAGTGATCCGATGATCAACTTGAATACCACAGTCTTTTCCTTTCAATTGTTTTCCCATTTGCGAGGAATCTCCACAATTTGGAGCCTCTCACCCTTACAATAGATATCACAGATAAAGCATAGAGTAAGGTTGGGAAGAGCAACACACACAAGACCCAAATACACAGCACACCCATGCACACAAGTGAAGACTTGAGCTCAAATGACAACTCAGGGAGTGCACAACTCGAATGGAGCCCAAATCACTAACACAACGAAGCGAATGCGTGAGAGTGAAGTCTGGATGCTTAAGAATACTTAGAGAATGCTTGGGTGACTCCTCCATGCGCCTCGGGGTCTCTTTTATAGCCCCAAGGCAGCTAGGAGCCATTGAAGGCCAACTTGGAAGGCCAAACTTGCCTTCTGTCGGGTGGTGCACCAGACAGTCCGGTGCACCACTGGACAGTCCCTATAGCTGTCTAGTGCGTGATAGCCTTCCAAATCAGGCGCATCCGACCGTTGCAACTCCGGGCTCGTTGGCGCATCGGACACTGTCCGATGCCCCCCGCCGACCGTTGGAGCTGCCACGCGTCGTGCGAAGATTGCGCGGCCGACCGTTGACGCTGGCGACCGTTGGCTCACCAGACAGTCTGGTGCACCACCAGACAGTCCGGTGAATTATAGCCACGTCGCCTTTTTGCTTTTCCCGAGGGCGACGAGTTCGCCGTGGATGGCTCACCACACAATCCGGTGAACCACCGGATGGTCCGGTGATTTATAGTCGTACGCCGCCGTCGAGTCCTGAGAGTGGCCTTTTCACACGGACCAGCCTGGCGCACCGAACACTGTCCGGTGCACCACCGGACAGTCTGGTGTGCCAAGCCGAGCAGGAGTTGGCTGCATAGAGCCAAGTCTTTTTCCAATTCTTTTCTCCCTGATTCTAGCACTTAGACAAAATATGTTAGTACTCAAAACAATGTACTAAGTCTAGAAATGTACCTTTATCTTTGATTTGTACTTCTCACTTTATTTGGCACATTAGAACTTAATTAAATATGTTGGGCACTTAATCACCAAAACATTATAGAAATTGCCCAAGGGCGCATTTCCCTTTCAAGAACCTTGAGAGTTGTTTTGGTGGGTGTTTCTGCTGGTCTACCCTTGGTACTTCCTCTTGTGCCGGATAGTTCTTTCCTTTTGTTTTCATGGCCAATTGCCTTATTCAGCAAAGTCTGGAAATTGGGGAAACTGTGGCTCTATAGCTGGTAGTTCAGTGGTCCAATTAAGCCTTCTAAGAAACGTTCTTGGCGCTTCTCATCGGTGTCCACTTCCTCTGAGGCGTAACGTGAAAGCTGGGTGAAGCGATCACGATACTCACTGACAGACATGTTCCCTTGAGTGAGGGAAAGGAACTCCTTCTTCCACTTGGAACTCCTGCCAGGTTGTGGCATCAGGATTGGCATGTGCCGCAGTGAAGGCATCCCACCAATTGGACGCGGCTCCTTCAAGTCTTCCTGAAGCGTACAAGACCTTTTCTTGGTCATTACACTAGGTGATGTATAACTTATTTCCAATGACCTTAAGCCAGTCATCGGCATCCAAAGGGTCTACAGCATGAGAGAAAGCAGGCGGGTGATGACTCATGAAGTCCCGATGCTTGTCTCTAGCTTGGGGTGTGTGCTGCTGTTGTTGTTGGTACTATTGGTTTTGCTGGTTCTGCTGAATCTATTGCACTGATGCGATAAGTCCTTATAGAAGTTGCATCTGCGCTGCGATGAACTGGTCCATCGTGGGATTGGGTGGTGGTGGTGGCAACTGTTGACCACGCTGGTTCTGGTGATTATTGGGACCTGATCGAGTGTTCACCATCTGTTCGGTTAGAAAGTGCACTCACGAGGTAAGTGAGGAGTAGAGAAGATTCTAAAGGGAATAACTTATTATTAACGTTAAGTTTGTTGTTATTTTTTTATATGCTCTTATGGCCATCATTCCATAAGACCATCACACTCAAGCAAAAATCCAAATCAAACATTTCAGACAACACCATCACATGGTTGTTATTATTAACATTGTAATAATATAAAAGATGTTTTTTGTCTAACGCGAAAACTAACTTATTACAATATAAATTTAAAATCTAAACCAGCCTGGTGATGGATCCTGGTTCTTCATAGCGGATCCTCTTGCGAGGAGGAGATAACGCCATAGCGGGGACTTAAACTTCCGGGGGATTCCTTCCATCAAGTTAAGCTTCCAGGGCTACGATCCTTGCATGTGCATCCTCCAGCTCCAAGTGTACCCTAGAGAGGTCCAGGGTAGCACTATCCAGGTCGGTGTTAAGACCTGCCACCACACCAGCTAAGGTGTTGAGGCGATCTTCATTTGCTCCACCTGGAACAATACTGGTTTGGTTCTCTCCATGAATACATAGAGGAAGATGCCTGTACTTCGTGTTGTGCAGCTGCTGCTAGTAGGTGTGGCTGAGAGACCACAACGTTCGCCTAGCAGCATCACTGACCAAAGCAACGTAGGTGGATAGCGGTGTCAGAGACTCATGTGCTGATTGAGTCCTGAACCCTCTATCACCTGCATCCATTACCCTGACATGAATGCGAGTGATGTAGTAGCAAGACCGAGGAGGCTCGTACAATCGCCTTGTCTCATACAGGGGTCGGACATAGGTTCCCAACACGTGTAGAACATCTTGTAGTAGGTTAGAGAAGTGCCCTATCTCAAACATTGAGGTGTAATGTTCAGTGACAGGCCATAACCCCATGTAGTGGTCCTGCTGTTCTTCGTTGGCTTCATTGTTGAGGCTAGTCGCTTCATCATCGTCACCAGAGTCGCCCGAGTCGTCGCCTTTGGGAGCAGGGGCTTGGACTACTGGTGCTGGTGGTGCTGAAGCTGACGATCCAGCTGCGAAGGCTAGTGATTCTGCCAACGGGGTGGGCATAGGCAGAAACTCCTTCGAGCTGTCCTCCAAAATGACTCCATGCTCCACCCGAATGCGAGGGAGATCCACAGGAATTTCCTCGACTACCACTGGGTAGATAGGAACTAGCCGTGGCGGAGGGATGAAGTTGGTGTTGATCCAAGTGGTTTGAATAGTACGAACCATCTATAAGAGCAAATGTTAATTTAGTTGATGTTTAAGGAGGTAAGGTTAATAAAATAATTTTGTAAGAACAAAATTAGCATGTTTTGAATAGTCTAGGCTTTCCATTTCTAACTAATCTAACGACCTAGAGTCAACATTGCTTTGATACAACTTCTGTCACACCCGGTTCTAGGGGCAAAACCGAATGCATAGCATATGTGGGCCAGGATCCATTTCCCACACATATGTTGACGCCACAAGTGTAATATATCAAAACACAACGCAATAAAGGCATAAAGAGAGTAGAGTACTTTATTACATTATCTAAATCATTGTATCTTTAACAAGTATCAACATCAAAGTAGGGCGGAACTAAATATGGGCACTCATCCACAGGAAGGTGACTGGCGCATCGTTAGACTTAAAACTCATCATCATCATCAGCGAAGTCTTCAGCATCACCCTCTGGTCAAAATATTAGCAAGGGTGAGCTCACTTATGGTCAGGGCTCAGCAAGTGGGGGAAAATTAATGCAAGTTAACAAGGTAGGCTATGGATAAGTGGTAAGCATTTTAGTTGGTCAATATTTTATTAGCAACACCTGTCTTACTAATAAGTGTGTATCCCAAGTATCCCAATTGATCAAAGGTATAAGAGTATATCAAAAGCACTTAAGTGAAACCACTTAAGCAAACCATTGGTAGATCATCGGATCTCGATTTATTGTCCATCTTTAAGTTCGATTATCATGTGAGGGTCCAGGTTGCTCTTAACCGTGAGCACGACTAACATATCAATTTTACACTCTGCAGAGGTGGTAGAACTTTACCCACAAGCCATGTATCTCATCTAGCCTGGGTTGATCGGACCCGTAAACACTGCCAAGGTGAATGGCTAGGGATCCATTATGAGGCTTTCACAAAATATCCTTAGTACAAAGCCACCTGCTAAGGTTTCCACGTCAGTATTGATGGCCCTCTGGGTGAAGTAACTTAGCCAAGACTACCACCCCATGTTAACATGAGCTGCCACCAAACCACTGCCGCCCCCTCTTGCCCATCTTTCAGGTAGGGTTGCTAAGCACTAAGTCTATGGAGCTAATACCAAAGCCAGAGCCATGATAGCACTCGTGGTTGCACTGTTATCCTGGATGGTCACTCCATGTTCCATTTAACACAAAATGTTCTTGTTTAACCATCGGGTTAACAACATAAATAAACTTCATTTCTGAAACATAGTATCATTAAAAGAGTGACATCATATTCATCAAGTTGAGCAATAGCAAAATTTGCTAAGCAAAGTATTTTATCCCAGGGTAATTAAAGGAATAGGGTTGGTAATTCTAGGAAATCCTTATTTAGGCAAATCCCATCAAATTATGTAATATATCCAAAAAGTAAACATTATTATATGCATTACTTGGGTACAAATAGAATATGCAGAGGGAGAATCCACTTGCCTTGCTCGAAAGTGTCCTGTGGGTCGTCCTCGAACGAGTTTGGTTCGTCTACCTCACAATCAACTTCTAGCATCGATTTGCCTATCGTACATACAAAAGAATACGTACGCCAAATAAATAAACATACACCATTATAGGAGTAATCATTCACCATTACATACACATTCATACATCACACATTTATACTCATAAATACGTCTTAAAGTGTAAATACTTATTAATCAATTATGACTACTACTGTGAGTTATTATTAGGGGAAATATGAGTAAGTGACTATAACATTAGCTTTATCTAGTAAAATATAGATAAATATTTATTAACAATCTTTATGGAAAATAATTGCTAATTATTTTCTTTATTACCAATAATAGACTTTTGAGTTTTATCCCTTTTATTTCTACATAGAAATTATACATATCGCTAAAAATTGTTTATTTATAATTCCTCTAACATTAATATTCTAAGAATTAATGTGAATTACTAATTGGACTTTTAATAACAAAATCATGATTATTATGACATAAATAAGTGTTTTACTAATTCTAAGTAATTAAGTGCTATACTTATGAATACCTTTATTATGACTAATAAAAACCTATTTTCATCTCACCGAAAATAAGTGGTCTAGTATTTTCTTCTACTTCCTTATTTTAATAAACATATACTTAAAACACTACTAACAATTATTGTTCATGTGTTAAAGCGAAATTAATCGTAAACGTCTCTAGTATAAAAATCACCAAGTTAGTGACTAATGACAAAATTTGTTTTTGAAATATAAATTCGTACACCTGTCAAAATATCATTGCGAGGCTTGTTTACGACTACACGTATACATCGGAGAGTAGCACATAAGGTTTTTGAATCACTTTTACATACATTTGTGATGCATAAAATACAGAAATAATTCTCGGAATTTCGGAGGGCCAAAACATAAAACTGTCATCTTCTACCTTGAGCACTTGCTCGTGTGCAGGGAGGTCGGTGAGAGGGGGGTTCGGGCTAGCAGGGCACGGACGGTCCGGTGGCTTGGGGTGTGGCCGGGCAGACGGTCGGGCGCGGGCAGAGCTCCGGCGAGCGGGCACGGACGGCGGGGCGGACGGTCTAGTTGACGGCGAGCGCGGCTCCGATCGACGGCGAGCTTCGGAAGCGAGGAGAGCAAGAGAGAGAGAGAGGGCGAGCTCGGGGAGGGAGAGAAGGAGCTCAAACTGGTCCTATTTATAGAGAGAGGGGAGGGGGAGAGAGAGGGAGGGAGTAACGGCGCCAGCGTTCTTCAAACTCCATTAATGGCGGCTTCAATTGGGGAGAGAACGTGGGGGAGTGGGGGAGAGGAGGAGACGACGGTTTCTGGCTCGGGGGAGGCGAGCGGGCGTGGCGCGGACGTTGATACTGGGCAAGGGCGGGCGCGGTCGGCTGGGGCGCGGGTGCGGCGCAGCACGCGTCACGCGCGGGCCCGCGTGACCACGCGGCGGCGGCTAAGAGAGAGAAGGAGCGAGAGGGGTCGCGGGTGGGGCCCACCCGTCGATGAGAGGGGGAAGGGGGTATGGCTTGCGTGGCTGGGCCCTTAGTGGGCCGGTTTGGCCGACTAGGGTTAGGGTTTTCCTTTTGTTTTTTCTTTTGTTTTTTCTTTTCTTTTCTATTTAAAAATATAAATAAATATATTTTTAAAAATTCTAAAAATCATAATAATTATACCAAAATTATTTATAACTAAAATATTATTTTTGGACCATTATTTCTATATTATTCAATCAGATTTTCCTTAAGAAAGAACTTCTACTAAACACCCAAAATCAAATATGGGCTAACAAAAATTATTCAAGATGTAAATAAAAATCAAACATTAGAAAGAAAAATTCATTACCATATTTACCATTAATAATTTAAGTGCATCATTTTTAGTTGATGGTTTTGGTAGTGTTACCGAAAGCAACCGTTATGGAAATGGAATCTACTTTCGAACAAGAGATTCGTAAAGGACAAGAATTCGATGAGAAAATTAAGGAAATTAAAACACAGATTAATTTTGGAAAAGCCCCGGACTTCACAGAAGATGAACAAGGTATAGTTTGGTTTTAAAAAGAGGATCTGTGTACCAGAAATTGAACATCTACACCAATTTATTTTGAGACAAACTCATGATTTAGCGTACTCTATACACTTTGGAAGTACTAAGATGTACAAGGATCTAAAAGAAAAATATTGGTGGTATGGTTTTAAAAAGAGATGTTGCTACATATGTTGCACTATGTGACGTATGTCAAAGAGTTAAGACATAACATCAAAGACCAGCAGGTTTGCTAGAACCTCTTAAAGTATCAGAATTGAAATGGGAAGAAATTAGTATCAATTTTATAGTCGGATTACCCTGTATCCATGAGGATTTTGATTCCATATGGGTTATTATAGACAGGTTTACTAAAGTTGCACACTTTATACCTGTGAAGACAACTTACTCAGGAGCCCAATTAGCAGAACTGTACATGTCAAGAATTGTTTGTCTGCATGGAGTACCGAAGAAATTGTATCAGATAGAGGAACCCAATTTACCTCGCGCTTTTGGAAAAGATTACATGAATCTATGGATACTAAGCTAAATTTTAGCTCAGCTTAACATCCGCAAACAGATGAACAAACAGAAAGAACAAATCAAGTGTTAGAAGATATGTTAAGCGCTTGTGCTTTAAAGTATGGTAAAAGTTGGGATAAGAATTTACCCTATGCAGAGTTTTCTTATAACAATAGTTACCAAGCGAGTTTAAAGAAGGCACCATTTGAAGCACTCTATGGAAGGAAATGTAGAACACCACTATATTGGAATCAGACTGGAGAAAGTGAAGTTTTTGGTCCAGAAATTCTTCAGGAAGCAGAAAAACAAGTGCAGATTGTCAGAGAGAATCTGAAAACAGCACAGTCAAGGCAGAAAAGCTATGCTGACAATGGAAGCAGAGAATTAACCTTTGAAGTTGGAGATTATGTGTTTCTTAAAGTTTCCCCAATGAGAGGAATGAGAAGATTTAAAGTTAAAGGCAAATTATCTCCTCGTTATATTGGTCCATTCAAAATTTTGGAAAGGAAAGGAGAAGTAGCATATCAGTTGGAACTACCCAACAGTTTATTAGATGTACATGATGTGTTCCATGTATCACAACTCAAGAAATATTTAAGAGTACCGGAAGAACAGTTACCCATGGAAGAACTGAATATTAATGAGAACTTGACTTATTCTGAGTATCCAATTAGAATTTTGGAAATATCTCATAGAATTACTCGGAGTAAGGTTATCAATATGTGCAAAGTTCAGTGGAGTCACCATTCAGAAGATGAGGCCACTTGGGAAAGAGAAGATGAACTCAGGACAGAATTTCCCCAGCTATTTTTAGAAGTTTCCTAATCTCGAGGACCATATTCTTTTTAGGGGGTAGGTTTTGTAACACCTTAAAACCATCAGTTAAAAGCAATTTAATTTTATTTGATAAATCCATTAGAGAGGAAAAAATTATCTTCTAGAGTTAGGAAAACATTTATAAACAACTAATTAACTTTTTGGAATACACAAAATTTTCACTCAAGTATTTGATGCACTCATTTTTGGAGCATGGTTTTTGTTTGTTAATTTATTTCAAAGGTTTATTTATCTCTGGAATTATTACAATTTTCTAAATGTATAAATAAATATATTCATATATTCATATAGTTAATAAAAAAGAAAGAAAAAACCCAACGCTCGACCAGGCCGATTCTGGCCCAGCCAAGGCCCATTAGGGCAGCCGTCGCTGCCCTTGACTCCTCCCCTCTCTCACCAGCAGGTGGGGCCACCCGGGGCCTCACGGCCGCGCGAGCGCGCTCGGACACGCCCTCGCCGATGCCTCAATTTCCACGACCATTCGACGATCGGCCAGGCCGGACGCCGGTGCCCCTTCATAAAGCTGTCCAGATATGCTACTAAAGATGTTGCTGAAGATGAGAGGAAGCAGGAGCAGTTCTTGGAGCGACTCAATAGGCCACTCCAGTACCAGCTGATGTCCCCTTCTTTTCTATGTTTCTAGAAGCTTCTATACAAGGCCATAGCTCTTGAACATAAGCGTGTTCAGCTTGGTGAGATGAAGACGAAGGCTATCACTAAAGGACGGGACAGTAGCAATCGTCCTTGCTTTACTTAGCCTTAGGGTACACCAACTCGTTCTATAGGAGGGCAGCAGTCTTATCAGCGCCCTGTTCAGTAGGCACCCCAGACCACACCTTAGACACCACGCCCTCGCCAGGTTCCCCATCTGCCCCCCGGCGAGACCTACTGGCAAGAACACTGCCACTGGCAATACATGCTTCAAGTGCTACGAGGTTGGGCACTATGCTAATGTTTTTCCTAAGAGGAACACCAACACTCTAGCTCGAGGCAGTAATCTAGGCAAGCAGAGTCAGACTCCAACTAATAATCGTGGATTCAGTATTGCCAGGGTTAATCAGATCAGTGAAGATGCTACTACTGATGGTTCTGACATTGCTATTGGCACGTTCCTTATTAATTCAATTCCTACATCTAGGATAGGGGGTTGGGTAGAAGAGACGACCCTAGACGCCTTCAGACGATGCACCCACAAGGACAAATAGGAGGAGGAGGAGCACCGACGAGGACTAGGATCTGAGCCAATACCTAGCTAGGACTCCACCTTGTAGCTTCTAAAGGTCCACTTCCACCCCAGGAAAGAGACTTGGGAGCCTCTCCTCTCTCTCACGCCCACTTGTAATCCCTGCTACGAGTTTTGATCATCAATGGTGCTGAAAGCGCAAGCCACTAATGATTGGAAGTAGGGACATTCTGCCCAAACCAGTATAAATCTTGCACCCACCACACACACCCTCCAGAGTCTGGAATGCGCATAATAAATTTACTTGTCGGAGCAAGGTTCAAAACAATGACAGTTGGCACGCCAGGTAGGGGACTTGCTTGTTCTATGATGAAATTGTCCAAGCTCCGGATGGCAAGCCACGATGCCAATCAACCTCCCAAAATAGTGACCAGTTTCAGGAGCCTCATCTTCTCCTTTGACGGCAAAGGACGAGTGGCTGGTGTCAGAGTTTGTTGCCCGACCGCACACCCCAGGGTTACCCTCGTTGTGCTTTTGGGTAGGACGGTGTCGTTGATTGTGACTCGATGGTTCGTGTGGTAGCACGATGAGGGTGATACACAAGCTTGAGTAGGTTTGGGTCGCTCGAGAGGCGTAATACCCTATGTCATGTGGTGGTTTTTTGTATTGAGGTGAGTTTACAAGTTGTGCCTATAAGAATGGTGGGCTGAGGGTGAGATGAAAATGGTAGGGGTGCCTTCTGGCCTTATATACACGACCAGGAAGAGCCCTCCTCGCACAAATGTCGATTACAATCTCTTTCCTTATCTCCTAATTTGTAGCGGACAATCTTCCTTTATCCTGGGAAAATCTTGTGCTCCCGCGCCCGAGTTATCGCCAACGGTTCAGTCTGTCGGGTGGGCGCAACAAACCTAGCCCGACATACCCACGCCCATGCAGCGGCTAACTCGGACGTGGGCCTCTTTCGTATCAGAACTGGCTTGCCTCTACTAGTTTCATTTATTCGGTCCACCACGAGATGCCCCAGGAGGGCGCCTGCTAGGTGGCCTTGGACGTGTTTTCATGCTCATGTGGAATGAGGGGATATACATCCCCCACAAGCCCCGGATCTTTGAATTGATTTTGAATAATCAATCCAAAGGTCTTCTCTGCTCGCTTCTGAGTTTAGTGTCTTTCTCTGAGATTTCCCGAGCTTTGAATTGATTTGAAATAATCAACTCAAAGGTCTTCATTGCTCGCTTTTGATTTTAGCGCTCTTCTCTGAGATTTCATGACTCCGTTGGGTGTAGCCCCCGAGCTTTTAATTGATTTGAAATAATCAACTCAAAGGTCTTCGTTGATCGCTTTTGAGTTTAGTGCTCTTCTTTAATATTTCATGACTTCGTTGGGTGCACCGAAGGTACACCCAATGGGTGTAGCCCCTGATATTTGAATTGATTTGAAATAATCAACTCAAAAGTCTTTGTTGCTCGCTTTTGAGTTTAGCGTTCTTCTCTGAGATTTCGTGACTCTGTTGGGTGCACCGAAGGTGCACCCAATGGGTGTAGCACCCGAGCTTTGAATTGATTTGAAATAATCAACTCAAAGGTCTTCTCATCCTGCTTTTAAAAGATTTTGGAGTAGTTCGGTGATGTCATCTGTCCACTCCTTGCTTGGTTTAGAATCGCTCTGATCGAACGCCCTGACAAACGGGAGCCTGGCCGGTTGAACCTGAACCATGGGGAGCCTGGCTGGACGACACTTGACCAAAGACTTCAATGCTTCTGTTGATTGGACTTATGCTCAATAGAGTTTGGACTTCCTTCAGTTTGATCAATCTTCCCCTTTGTCGTTGTGTATTCATTGCGTATATGTTGCAGGTCATGCCGCTCCAGAAAATCTCAAAAATCCAGATGGTACACCCAATAGGTGTCTATCCACTGAAAGATGTCCATTGTCTTGTCCCAAAATAGTAAACTGATGCGACAAGGAGGTGTAACATTGTGTCTGAGCGGTTGACTTTGATTCCTTCCGGTGCTGTGTTATGTGAAACGACGCCAGCTGCCTAACTTATTTCTTGGAGACCTGAGCCGCTATTGAAGTCTTGTGACTGTTCGGCGAACGGGCGGGAAAAGAACAGTCATCTCCTGGCTCCTTTAAATAGCACACTCGCCCCTGGTTGCCTTCGTCACTTGCACTTGTTCACTCATCCTCTTCACCTCCCTCTTCCCTTCATCCCCAAGAGCGATGGCTGGAGGCAAAGGAGGCAAGGGCAAGCGTCATTCGTCTGAGGGAAAGTGCAAGCACCCTCCAAGCCCTTCATCAAAGGACTTTGGGGCTCAGAGTTCTCAGAGGAGGAATTCTCCTCGGAGTATGACAGCCTGCCTGCCCCGACGTCCCCCATGGCATCATCCGATGACTCGGACGACTCCATGGGGCTGTCGGTGGCGGACCGAGCCTACATCCGGTACATCGAGCACACATGGCTTGAGGGGTCGGATGAATCGGAGGGGGACTCCTTGAAGAACTCCTCGGAGGAGGAGGAGGACTCCTCGGACTTCGAGGAGGGCGGCGGCAGCAGCGGCGAGGGCGACGGCGGGGGCAACGATGATGGTGACGATGATGATGGCGGGGGCGACGGCAATAACACCGGTGGCAAGATGCCACCGACATAAATAGTAGTATAGTGTAGTTGTAGATGTAGCTGCAGTAGTAGTAGTAGTTGTTGTTGTTGTCGTAGTAGTAGTAGTAATAGTTGTTGTAGTCATAGTAGTAGTTATAGTTGTAGCACTAATTGTAGTTGTAGAGGAACAAGGGTACCAGGGTCGGCTCATAATGAGTCAGTCCTATTTCCTTTGTAATGTTCTTTCCTCCGCTTGAATGAAACCTGAATGTTGCATCTCTGCTTTTGTATAATTCCTGCTTTGCCTGATAAATTGATTCTGGTGAACCCAATCGGCGATTTCAGTTCTCGAAACACTCAGGTAGGCCCGACTGGAAGCACCGCCTGACCCATTTTGTTTGTTATGCCAAAAACTGGTCCGAGCCACTAGCCTGCCATGATGCGCCCGACTTAACGTGCGAGCATATATCTTTGTCAACGGTTTCTTGGTGCATGGACCCTAACTCTATTTCTCCTCCGCCGCACTCTAGCCTCTCAAACTCCTGCTCATTCTTGCGCTATTCCTGAGCCTTCTTACTTGCGGGATCGAGATGGCATCCAGGAAGAGGAAACAGAGTGTCGCCATGCCCGATATTCCTCCAATTGATCCCAATAGTCAACTCCCTTTCTGCGGTAACTACTCTTTCGTTGTCTCAGAAACTGATATTCTTCACCTCGTCGAGGTCGGTGTTCTTCTGTCCAAAGAGTTCTTCGAGGATCTAGCGAGGAATTACCGTACCGACAGAGGATACCCACGAAGCAGTTGTTTTCGTGCCCTTCCTCATCCGAGAGTTGGCTTTGCCAGTTTCTCCCTTTTTCCGTGGTCTCCTTGACTTCTATTCTCTCAACCTGACTCATCTGAATCCCAACTCCGTGCTTCAAATTGTCGTATTCGTTCACCTCTGCGAAGCCTTCTTAGGAGTTCATCTCCACTTTGTTTGTGGAAGTACCTTTACCATTGTCGGCCTGGAAGGGCTGGGGGCAGCATCAGTTGGTCAGAGGCGCCAGTCTGGAGCTTCAACGAGGCAGGAAAACTGAATACCTTGACATTCCCCTGAAGTACAGTATCAAGGGATGGCTCTTCGAGTGGTTTACCATGGAGAACCATCACAAATCCCTACCCGCTCGCTCTGGGAGACAACCCGACGTCCGAGCTCCTAGTTGGACAGAGGCCCCAACTGACTTGGAGCTCGATGAGGCCAGGATTTTGCTTGCTGAGATATCTGTACTTAAGAATAGGGGCCTGACTGCTAAAGCTATCGTTGTCGACTTCATTTTTAAGAACATCCAGCCTTTGAAGGATAGCCGACTTATTTGTACACAAGGGTGAACAACCCTTCTCGAGTTACCAATAAGCATATATCTGAGGAGAATGTCCTAAGTCGAGTTGATTTGATGCTGAGGGGTAAAATGTCAAACATCAGTGCTCCCCCTTTCTACTCTGCCTAGAATCTTCCCCCAACGGTAAGTGCCAGCTTGCGTGAACTTCTGTTTTGTCACATGCAGTGCACTTAATGTGTCATTCCTTTGTTACAGAGGTCATTTTTAGAGTTCATGTACAACCCGCCTGTTCAAGCCGGGAGCCCAGGTCATAGAGTGTGACCTTCTCCCGATGAAATCGAGGCCCTCATCACCGCGCACAAGGGTTTTCCTGAGGAGGAGAGACAGACCCACTTTCTGATGCAATCTGTTGCTGATGATGCTGAAACAAACACAGTTCTAAGTGCACTGGCTAAAGAATCGTCTGGGTCCGCTCGAGCTGAATCAGCGGATGCTGTACTCGGATGTATATGCGATGGGGAGAAAAGAATTTGCAGCCTTGGTAGCGCTCGTCGCAAGCGAACACGTTGGGTGAACTACTCGACCGTGTCCACCAAAACAAAGAGGAGAAAAAGAAAACTTTGGTGCTCGTCTGGCCTGGAACTGGAGGCTGACTCCGTTGTTCTAGACCTTGGTGATGATGCAGCGAATGCCGATCTTGAAGATGACGTGGAAAGTTGGGGTGGCTCCAGGGCCAGTAGATATGTTTCGAAGGAGGAGGAGGATGAAGAGGATGTGCCTTCCTTGGTTATAGAAATTGTCGCAGCAAGGCAAGCAACGATGTTCTAGACCAAGCTCTCTCGGGGCTGGTTAGCCTCCAGGGAATGACAATGTCTTCCATTAACAAAGTTCTGGAGGAGGTTATTCCCTAGGACCTTTTGCTAGAGCTTTCTGAAGCTGGAGGTGATGACGTCCGTACAGAAAGCCCGGACGGCGCGCCCTCTACTAGTTTTTTGGCTGTGCAAGAAGCAACCCCACCAATTTGTCGTGTATCTCCAGCCCCCTAGGTGCTCTGGTTCATGAGGATACTTCAGCCCCCAAGGGTGCAGCTGAAGATGATCTAGCCCCGAGGGTCCTGGGACCGGTTCTCCCTTAGCTGTCTCCATGGATGTTCATGTTGGGTCACCGCTGGTTTGGTCTGAGGAAACTATGGTGATGGGTTATGGTCTTCTCGTTAGCCCAACTATCTCGGCCACCTTAGAGGTTGGTGGTCATGGTACCGAGGACCCGAAGGGTGCTCTTGGAGCACAGATCCCACTGGACATCGCACTTAGCATGGATTACAATCTTCCTTTGGTGTCTAACTTTGTTCCTGATACTGCTTCTGTTAGTGTTTTTCTACCTGATAGTATCTCGAAGCCTCCAGCCCTAGGATTTATCTTGTTCCTTTCCAACCTTCAGGTACGTGTATCCTTACTCTGCTCTACCCTTATCAGTGAAGGTTTTCCTCATTGACTTTTTATATATGCAGAGTATTCTAGACTCGGTATCAGCTCAGCTGAGATTGTGTGGCGCACCTGTTCCATAGCATATTTCTTCTCTATCACAGTGGAACCCTCTTCTTCTCCAAAGGCAAATAAATGATCTGAAAGCTTCGAACACCGGTTGGTGGATTGATAACTCTTCTTGTGCTTGTTACTTTTCTGCTTATGTCAAAGATTACTTTTGCTTGTTTTTCAGCGTTGATTCGGTGGTGTTCTGATGCTGAGGAAAGGTGTGCGCAGAATCAGGCGAATCTTGTTCAAGTAACTACGTTCCTTGACGTTGTCTGTGCTCTTAACTTGTCGGGGACCATAATTAGGGGTACCCTCAAGACGCCTAATTCTCAGCTGGTAACCCCCATCAGCATAAAGCTGCAGAGGCCTGATG
Organism: Zea luxurians; assembly: GCA_029449295.1. Classification (NCBI taxonomy): domain Eukaryota; kingdom Viridiplantae; phylum Streptophyta; class Magnoliopsida; order Poales; family Poaceae; genus Zea; species Zea luxurians. The sequence goes on from JAOPSE010000015.1 coordinate 24,458,716, forward strand.
GGTGCGATTAAGTCAGGGATCAGTCCATACGAGCGACTCGATCATGCCTCGCCCGAGCCTAGCCTCGGGCAAGGGCAGCCAACCCCGAGGTGTTTCCGTCTCGCCCGAGGCCCCCTTTTTACGGCAGACGCATCTCCGGCTCGCCCGAGGCCTTGCCTTCGTTAAGAAGCAACCCTGACTAAATCGCCGCGCCGACCGACCAAGTCGCAGGGGCATTTAACGCAAAGGTAGCCTGACACCTTTATCCTGACGCGCGCCCCCCGGCAGAGCCAAAGTGACCGCCGTCACTTCGCCGCTTCACTGACCGGTCTGACAGAAGGGCAGCGCCGCCTGCGCCATCCTGACTGCAGTGCCACTTGACAGAGTGAGACTGACAGGCAGTCAGGCCTTGCCAGAGGCGCCATAGGAAGCTCCGCCCGACCTAGGGCTCAGACTTGGGCTAAGGCCCCGGAAGACGGCGAACTCCGCTCCGCCCGACCCAGGGCTCGGACTCGGGCTAAGGCCCCGGAAGACGGCGAACTCCACTCCGCCCGACCCAGGGCTCGGACTCGGGCTAAGGCCCCGGAAGACGGCGAACTCCGCTCCGCCCGACCCAGGGCTCGGACTCGGGCTAAGGCCCCGGAAGACGGTGAACTCCGCTCCGCCCGACCCAGGGCTCGGACTCGGGCTAAGGCCCCGGAAGACGGCGAACTCCGCTCCGCCCGACCCAGGGCTCGGACTCAGGCTAAGGCCCCGGAAGACGGCGAACTCCGCTCCGCCCGACCCAGGGCTCGGACTCCGGCTAAGGCCCCAGAAGACGACGAACTCCGCTTCGCCCGACCCCAGGGGTCGGACTCCGCCCCGGCCTCTGCCGAGCGACCTCCGCCTCGCCCGACCCAGGAGCTCGGGCTCGGCCTCGGCCATGGAAGACAGACTCAACCTCGGCCTCGGAGGAGCCTCCACGTCGCCCGACCTAGGGCACAAGTCCGCCACGTCAACAGAAAGCGCCATCATCACCCTACCCCGAGCCGACTCGGGCCGCAGAGAACAAGACCGACGTCCCATCTGGCTAGCTCCGCCAGATAGGCAATGATGGTGCCCCGCTAGCCCTGTGACGGCGGCGGCTCTCAGCTCCCTTACGGAAGCAGGGGGACGTCAGCAAGGACCCAACAGCTCCGACAGCTGTCCCTCCGCCAGGCTCCGTTGCTCCACCGACAGCCACGACACCACACCAGCTGGGTGCCAAGATCTCTCCGGCTGCCACCTTGGCATGTACTTAGGGCGCTAGCTCTCCCCCGCTAGACACGTAGCACTCTGCTGCACCCCCATTGTACACCTGGATCCTCTCCTTACGCCTATAAAAAGGACCAGGGCCTTCTTAGAGAAGGTTGGCCGCGCGGGAACGAGGACGGGGCAGGCGCTCTCTTGGGGCCGCTCGCTTCCCTCACCCGCGTGGACGCTTGTAACCCCCTACTGCAAGCGCACCCGACCTGGGCGCGGGACGAACACGAAGGCCGCGGGATCTCCACCTCCCTCACGACTCGGCTCCGGCCACCTCGCTTTCCCCCCTTCGCGCTCGCCCACGCGCTCGACCCATCTGGGCTGGGGCACGCTCACTCGTCGGCTTAGGGACCCCCCGAGTACTTTGTGATAGTAGTCGGGGGTCGGAACCGGGTCGGGAATGGCGCCCGTCGGATGGCTCGGCTGAAGGCTTGCGGGCCGGGTGGTTCGGGCGAGGGACTCCGATCCTCCCCGCTGTCGTAGCGTCTCCCACGCCTGGGGTGGTAGCCTCGGCGCACCCTCTCGTCGAGGTGGGCCCGACGGTCGCGGGGATGGTGCTCGTTGCCGAGGCGACCCGGGGTCGCAGGCGCGGTGTTGCGCGTGCACCCGGTGTAGACCGAGGCTTCCCGCATGAAGCGGGAAGTCGCGGCATGAGGTTCCGAGGGGTACCCCTGCCTTCGGGAGGCGGAGCTCTCGGCCTGTCGGACCGCGGCGCCTTCCAGGAGATTCTTGAGCTCTCCCTGGATTCGCCATCCCTCGGTGGTTGATGGCTCCGGCATCTCGCGGAGAAGCATCGCTGCTGCAGCCAGGTTCCGGCCGACCCCACTAGATGCGGGTGGTGGCCTGACCCTGACGTCGTCGTTGATGCGGTGCTGGAAGCCCTGGGGTAGATGACGTATTTCTCCGGCCGGAGGTTGGCCCGCCCATGCCTGCCCGACGTCCCGACGGATCGGCTCAAGCGCTCCTGCTCCCTCGTCGAGCCTGGCCTGCACCCCGCGGATTTGCTCGAGCTGTGGGTCATGACCCCCCGCCTAAACGGGGACCACAGCTAGCTCCCGTGGGATGTCAACGCGAGGCACCGGCCTAGGGAGGTCACCGTCCTCCGGCATGCCGAGATGGTTGCCTTCGGGGGGACCCCCTAGATCGACGTGGAAGCATTCGCGACTTGGGCCGTAGTCCTCGTCGCCAAGGCTACGGCTATCGTCGGAACAGTCGGAAAGGCAGTAGTCGCATGCGGCCATGAAGTCCCGCATAGCACTGGGGTTGCCAAGTCCGGAGAAATCCCAACAGATACTGGGCTCGTCGTCTTCCTCGGACCCAGAGGGCCCGTAGGTCGAGACGTCCGTCAGCCGGTCCCAAGGTGACCGCATACGAATCTCCAGAGGGTTTGGACTCGCCTCAACAAGAGCGCCCGCCAAAGCGGGGCCACTAGGTGGGTCGAGGTTGAATCCGAAAGACGTGGGATGGGAATCGGTCGGTACCTTTTGGTCGACGGGCGGCGATGAGGTCACGTCGGGGACTGACTGCGCCGTCGTCTCAGGTACGAGGGTGATGTCCAGCAAGCTTTTCGCGAGCGTGCTGGCGTCGTCCGCTTGCTCGGGATTGGCGTGTCGCGGGGGGGCGGCGCTCGCCTTCGTCTCAAACGAGAGGTCGACGCCCGGTGCGCCCCCCGTTGGGGCGCTGGGGCCGTCGACTCGCTCGACAGCCGACGAGGCGCTGTCTCCTGCTTGGCCTTAGTTGCCCCGCCTCCTCCTCCGTTCGCGGGGGAGAGGACGGGGTGAGCTCGAAGGTTGTTCTTCCACCATGCGGGGAAGACGTCGCCGATTCCGCCGCCGGCGGGCGGGTTGTCGGCCGCCACTGTCGTTGTCGCACGGCGGTGGAAGGAGTATCATGTCGTAGCTGCCGTCGAGGGACATGAACTCAAGACTCCTGAAACGGAGCACCGTCCCGGGTTGGAGAGGTTGCTGGAGACTGCCCATCTGGAGCTTGACCGGAAGCTGTTCGTCAACACGCAGCAGGCCCCTACCTGGCGCGCCAACTGTCGGCGTTCCGAGACCGGGGGGTCCCTGAGCCGATGAGTGAATGTCGCCGCGTGCCCCAGCCCAGATGGGTCGAGCGCGAGGGCGAGCGCGAAGGGGGGAGAGCGAGGCGGCCGGAGACCGGCGTGAGAGAGGTGGGAATCCCGCGGCCTTCGTGTTCGTCCCGCGCCCAGGTCGGGTGCGCTTGCAGTAGGGGGTTACAAGCGTCCACGCGGGAGAGGGAGCGAGCGGCTCCGGGCGAGCGCGTGTCTTGTCCTCGTCCCCTCGCGGCCAACCCTCTCTAAGAGGGCCCTGGTCCTCCCTTTTATAGGCGCAAGGAGAGGATCCAGGTGTACAATGGGGGGTGTAGCAGAGTGCTACGTGTCTAGCGGAGGAGAGCTAGCGCCCTAGGTACATGCCGTTGTGGCAGCCGGAGAGATCTTGGCACCCAGCTGGTGTGATGTCGTGGCCGTCGGAGGAGCGATGGAGCTTGGCGGAGGGACAGCTGTCGGAGCGGTTAAGTCCTTGCTGACGTCCTCTTGCTTCCGTAAGGGGGCTGAGAGCCGCCGTCGTCACAAAGCATGCGGGGCGCCATCATTGCCTATCTGGCGGAGCGAGACAGATGGGACGCCGGTCTTGTTCCCTGTGGCCCGAGTCAGCTTGGGGTAGGTTGATGATGGTGCCTCCTGTTGACGTGGCTGGTCTGCGCCCTAGGTTGGGCAATGTGGAAGCTCCTCCGAAGCCGAGGTCGAGTCCGAGCCCCTGGGTCGGGCGAGGCGGAGATTGCCGGCTGGTGTCGGGGCGGAGTCCGAGCCCTGGGTTGGGCGAAGCGGAGTTCGTCGTCTTCTGGGGCCGAGCCCAAGTCCGAGCCCTGGGTCGGGCGAGGCGGAGATCGTTGTCTTCTGGGGCCGAGCCCAAGTATGAGCCCTGGGTCGGGCGAGGCGGAGATCGTTGTCTTCTGGGACTTAGCTCGAGTCCTAGCCCTGGGTCGGGCGGAGTGGAGTTCGTCGTCTTCTGGGACTTAGCCCGAGTCCGAGCCCTGGGTCGGGCGGAGTTTGCCGTCTTCCGGGACTTAGCCCGAGTCCGAGCCCTGGGTCGGGCGGAGTTCGTCGTCTTCCGGGACTTAGCCCGAGTCCGAGCCCTGGGTTGGGCGGAGCGGAGTTCGCCGTCTTCCGGGACTTAGCCCGAGTCCGAGCCCTAGGTCGGGCGGAGCGGAGTTCGCCGTCTTCCGGGACTTAGCCCGAGTCCGAGCCCTGGGTCGGGCGGAGCGGAGTTCCCCGTCTTCTGGGACTTAGCCCGAGTCTGAGCCCTGGGTCGGGCGGAGCTCGCCGTCTTCCGGGACTTAGCCCGAGTCCGAGCCCTGGGGTCGGGCGAGGCGCAGCTTCCTATGGAGCCTTCGGCCGGGCCTAACTGCCTGTCAGTCTCACTCTGTCAAGTGGCACCGCAGTCGGAGTGGCGCAGGCGGCGCTGTCCTTCTGTCAGGCCGGTCAGTGGAGCGGCGAAGTGACGACGGTCACTTCGGCTCTGCCGGCTGGGCGCGCGCGTCCGGATAAGGGTGTCAGGCCACCTTTGCATTAAATGCTCCTGCGACTTGGTCGGTCGGTGCGGCGATTTGGTCAGGGTTGCTTCTTAGCGAAGGCAGGGCCTCGGGCGAGCCGGGAATATGTTCGCCGCTGAAGGGGGGCCTCGGGCGAGACGGAAATCCTCCGGGGTCGGCTGCCCTTGTCCGAGGCTAGGCTCGGGCGAGGCGTGATCGTGTCCCTCGAATGGACTGATCCCTGACTTAATCGCACCCATCAGGCCTTTGCAGCTTTGTGCTGATGGGGGTTACCAGCTGAGAATTAGGAGCCTTGAGGGTACCCCTAATTATGGTCCCCAACAATATGAATCCCATCAATCAGTAGCAGGACCTGTCAGACGTCTAGAAGCATATAAAACCTTCTCCCGGTCAGTGCACTGAGCAATGTTCAACATCTTCTCTATGGACTTTAGCCAATCATCTGCGTCCAGTGGATCAGGAGAGCTAGCAAATGTCGATTGCTTATGGCTCATGAACTCCCGGTGCTTATCTTGGGGTGGAACTGGTGGTGGTGGTGGAGGCAATGGTACTTGTTGTTGTTGCTGTTGTTGTTGTTGTTGTTGCAGTTGCTGTTGTGCCCTTCTCTCCTGGCGTATCTCTTCTCGCTCTTGGCGCAACTCCTGGCGTATCTCTTCTCGTTCCTGGCGCATCTCCTGGCGTTCTTGCTGCATCTGAGCACGCATATCTGCCATAGTGTCCGCCATTTGTTGCATCATCCTCATCTGAGCTGCAACCAGTGGGTCAACTCCGCCTGATGGAGGATTAGGAGGATTTATCTCTGCTGGTTGTGGCTGGGGTTGTCTAAATATCCTCTGAGTGTGTCGTCTAGGAGGTAAATCAATTCCACCACCCCTCCTGGTATTGACCATCTGAGTTAGATACATATGGTAAGAGAATAGTAGACAAGGCAGGTAGTTATGAATCATGTTACTTTGGGGGATTTATTAGCTAAGCAGATTAATGTTTTACTTACTAAAGCTAACTCAATACCTTATGGTGGTACATGTTAAGATGTCCATATATAATATTTCAATCAATCAAAGAAGAAAATCAGACATTTATCATCAGAATAATCAAACAACATCTTTAAATAGAGAAAGTAGTTTTGATTTTATCTTAGGTTCCCTATCTCTTAAAAAGGTCTTGAATGTAGGATTCCAAAGTGTGAAATCCATCTTGTCTTAGAGTAGAATAGATAAGAGTAATCAGAGTAGAAAAGGTGAGACAGGATCAAGACAAGTTGAGTATAGAAAGAATCAGAGTAAGGTAAGTAGGTATGGGTTTTGTCCATTTCTATCTAGGTTTCGTCCTACAGTCAACATTTCCTCTGATACCACTTCTGTCGCACCCGGCTTTAAGGAACAAAGCCAGGTGCATCTCATACATGCGCCAAGAAGACAACATATATAATAACAGAGTGTATAGAGATAAATATCACAATAACATCAGAGTATTTATTACATAGCGGAAGTCTTATTACAAAATAAAAGATAAACATAAAATGAACTAAGGATCGTCCTTGGCGCAAGAGTCAACTGGAGAAACGCCACCTAGATCAGATCAAACTCCTCGCCTTGTGGCTCCTCCTGAACCACCTGTTCTTCTCCTATGGGGGGTGTGAGACAGCAAGGGTGAGCTCACACATGATCATAGCTCAACAAGTTGTGGGAAACCAGTGGCATGAACTCACCAAAGGTGGGAATTCATGTGATGTGTAAGGCTGATCAACAATAGGGGTTGAAGCTGAGCATTGCTTTTAAGTAGTTGGTCAAAATTTGATTAGCAGTTACTAAATGTAAGTAAATACCAAACCTTAAATAAAGTAATAAAACAAAATTAATAAAGGATCCCATGCATATGTAAATGACAAAATTGAATTTAAGTTACATAAATTAATCATCAGAGAGTCCTGAGCTGCTCGTGACCGTGAGCTTGGCTAGTATACCAGTTTTACACTCTGCAGAGATTGTACCCTTTACCCACAAGTCATGTTACCCATCTGCCAAGGGATCGCGACTCCCATACACCTCTACCTAGGAAGCGAGGTAGGGCAACACTACGAGGCCTTTACAAAGTTCCACTAGCTTCCAAAAACCTGCTACAGTTTATGGGAACAGCACTTGCAAGAATCCCCCGTCTGACCGCCATCGCAGCAAAATCAACCCGAGAACCTCCTTGCATGCAACTCCCCGACTGCCCTTGCCCCTTTCGGGTAAGGTAATCTTCCACTAGCTTTCCTAATTAGTTAGCCAAGGGGTCTCATTCCTCCCTTGTGGTGGCACGTGTTTCTCAAGTTAAGCTCCATGTTCCAATTAACATTAATGATCTTGACATGAACATAAATAGAATAACAAAAGAATTGGAACATGGATATAACAAAGATTATCCCAAAACCATGAGTCCGAGATTTCCGGCGAGCACTGCCACGGTCGGGATTTCGGTTGAGAGCAGAGAACTAACAGTCGTGGCCCACGTGACAGTGACACTGGGACAAGGGGAGACCGTGCAGAGTAGTTGACGCGCGGGTAGGAAAGAGTAGGAGGCTGACAGGGTGGCCCCGGTTGTCAGCACAAGGGGCAGATTGGGCTGCGCGGTGGCGCGAGGAAGTGAGCCGATTTCAGCCCACCCAGCCGAGTGGAAGACCTTTTCCCTTTTCTTTTCTTTATTCTTTTCTCTTTTCTTTTTCAAATTTAAATTTTCCTTTCTCCTTTTTTATTTCAAATTCAAATGTGAATTTCAGTTATGGATTTGCACATATATCAAACCTGTCAAATTAAATTTGGGATGAAGAGATTATAGTTATGTATATATTTATTTCCTATGTTTTATGTGGTATTTCTTTTCTTTCTCCACTTCTAAATTCTAGATTTTCTTTTATATTCTAAATTACTTTTTTGAATTAATATATTTCGTGTCTCATTATTTTTTTATATTGTCACAAAATGCACACAAAAATAAAATCCCAGCATGGTGCATAATTTAGTTGAGTGTCTTTTGTTGATTATTTATTGGTGTAAGTGAGGTGTCCACATGAAATGATGAATATAGATGACTCACAAATATATAAAGGAATAAAATTTTCTCTTTTTATATTTTTATTACAAAGTGGGTGTTACATTCGGCTTGTTCGAAGGTGTTGATGCGAGAGCGATTATAATTCAGTGTGAACAGTACGGTGGCACTTTTCACCTATTTATAGGCACGCGACACAGCCCGAGTAAAAGTACATTTATGTCCTTGACATTTTGTAACACAATAAAAATCATCAAATAAAAATAATACATTTAGTTATTAATGGTATTTATAGTAATAAATTTTCTTTTAAGTGTTTGTTATTTATTTGCATTTGGAATGATTTTTGATTGCTCATAATTGATTTCGGATATTGAATATCATTTCTTCTTTAATAAAAATCCAAATAAATAATATAATTATTAGTCAAAATAAATATTTTATTTATAAATATTTTTGGTATAATTATGAATTTTAGGGTTATTTAAAAATATATTTTGAATTTAGAAAAGGAAATAGAAAAGAAAAAGAAAAAGAAAAAACTAACCAAACCTAACCCTAAAAGCCCACTAAGGCCCAACTTGCATCAGTCGCGCGCCCTTGCCCTAACCTAGCCGCGTCGCCCCCTGGCTCCCTACACAGCCGCCGCCGCCTCCTGGGACCCACCCGGCTCTCTCCTCCTCCCTGCCTCTCTGCATCACCGCGCGCCGCCAAGAAGCTTGCGCCCAGGCCACCAGCGCGCGACCCAGCAGCCCTGCGTGCGCCCCTGCCCAGTCGCTCGCCCTCCCCCCGTGCCAGGCCGCCGAGCGCCCAGCCCCGACCGGCTGGACCCGACACGCCCGACGCCAGCGCCAGGAGCCGAGCAGCGCCCGCCCCGCACCGACCTGACCGCACCCTGCCGAGCAGCCCACGTTCGTTCTTCTCCCCGTGTTAAAAAAACTTCACTGTGACCGTTTCTCCTTCCCCCACTCTCCCCCATTACTCTCTCCCTCCATTGATACGTCATGAAGAACCCGTCGACGCCATTGATGGCCATGAAGCACCCCCGGCTGTCTCTTCCTCTCCCTCCCTCTCCTCTATAAAACCCAGCCTGAGCTCCTCTCTTCTCCTCCCTACCCGAGCTCGCCCCCTACTCTCTCTCACTCTCCTCACCGTTAGAGCCACCGCCGCCGTCGCCGGAGTTCGTCACACCGTCGCCGGAGCCCGTGGAGCTCGCCGGAACTACGCACCTGTCGTACCGAGCCTTCGCCTAGACGCACGCCCAAACCCCTCCGCTGTTCGTCCCAAGGTTGAAGACAACCCCAAAACGTTGATTTATTTTCTAAATCATGTTTTGAATTAATTTATGGATCTTGTGAATTATCGTTGTAATATTGAGATGATGCGATTTGGCGATTTACGTGTATGATTTTAGATTTCGATGTATACGTGTAACCAAAATAGAACCCCGCGATAATGCTTCGATTATGGGTATGATTTTATAATTTTAAAAATGAATACGGTCACTATTCACTACCTCGGTGATTTTCATACTAGAAAACGTTTACAGATTTGATTTCGCTTTAGTGTGTGGAACGATATTGGTTAGTATTGGTATAAGTATAATTTTATTGATATAAGAAAAGTAGAAGAAATACTAAGCCACATATTTCTGGTCAAATGAAGATATAGATTTTACTATTCATGATAAATGTATTCATAAGTATAGCATTTAAATTACTTAGGATGAGTAAAATACTTATTTATGTCATAATAACCATGAATATGTTATTAAAAGTCCCATTTAGTAATTTACAATTACTTCTTAGAATATTAATGTTAGAAGAATTAAGTAAACAATTTTAGCCATACGTATATGTCGGGTACCATAATTAGGGGTACCCCCAACGCTCCTAATCACGGCTGGTTAACACCCTCAGACCAACTGACGGGTGCGGTTCAAGCCAAAACTTCGTCTACCCGAAGGACGCGATCTTACCCGAGCCTAGCCTCGGGTAGGAACAGTGGTCCCAGACGAATTCACGCCTCGCCCGAGGGCCTCCTCAGGCGGCAGGCGCCCCCTCGGCTCTCCCGAGGCCCGGCTCGGGCAGGCTTCGTCGAGAAGCAACCTTGGCCATACCGCCTCACCAACCGACCGCTTCGCAGGCGCATTAAATGCGGGGGATGCCTGACGCCGTATCCTGACACACGCGCCTCAGTCGACCAGGCCGAAGTGACCGCAGTCACTTCGCCCCTCCTCTTTATTGTCCGATATGACAGGAAAACAGCGCCGCCCGCTCCGCTACGACTGCCGTGTCAGCCACCCCGGCAACGACTGACAACATGTCACGGTCAACCACCAAGCTCAAGCCTCGGGCGCAACAGGAAGATCCACCTCGCCCGACCTCAGGCTCCGGCCTCAGGAGGAGGTCTCCGCCTCGCCCGACCCCCGGGCTCGGCCTCGACTCCGGTCTCGGGAGGAATTGCGTCCTCGCCCGACCTCGGCATCGACCACAAGCGAAGTCTCCGCCGCGACCGACCCTGGGCTCGGACTAACCGTGCTGATAGGGGATGCATCATTCCCCTACTCCTAGCCTGCTCAGGCTACAAGGAACAAGACTGGCGTCCCATCTGACTTACCCCGGCGACGGGTAATGATGGTGCCCCGCGTGCGCCATGACGCAGGTGGCTCTCAGCCCCTTACGACGGCAAGGAGACGTCAGCAGGGTCCTCGCCGCGCTGCCAGCTGTGCTCCTACAGGACTCAATCGCTCCTCTGGCGGCCACACCATCACATGTACAGTGCCCAAGCTCTCCCCCGACAGCCACGTTGGCATGTACACAGGGCTTAGGCACTCCACTGCCGGACACGTTAGCGCATAGCTACGCTCCCCGTTGTACACCTGGACTCTCTCCTTACCTCTATAAAAGGGGAGTCCAGGGCAACCCTGAAGAGGTTTGGGGGGTTCGCGCGAGGGGAAGCGGCATACGAGCCCTCTCTCTCTCTCTCCCTCACGCGACGCGCTTGTAACCCCTACTGCGAGCGGCACCCCTGGTGCAGGATAATACAAGGCTTGTCCCACATCTTGTGTTCCATCCCGCGCCAACCCATCTAGGCAGGGACACGCAGCGACAATTTACTCGTCGGTCCACGGACCCCCCCGGGGTCGAAACGCAGATAGTTGGCGCGCCAGGTAGGGACCTGCTGCGTGTTAACGAACACCTTCCCGTTGAGATTTAGATGGGGAATCTTCAGCAACCTCTCTAGCCCGGGACGGTGCTCCGCTTCAGGAGTCTTGAGTTCATGTCCCTCGATGGCAGCTACGACATGGTACTCCTCCCCCCGCGGCGTGACGACAACGACGGTCTTCGACTCGCACGACGACGACGAGCTCTACAACAGCATCTCCCCACGGCAGAAGAGGAGCAGTCTGGTCGTCCCTGCCACCCTCCTCGTCGGAGGAGGCGGAGACGGGGCAAACATGGCCACGCAGGAGGCGGCACCTTGTCGGCTATCGCACCAGAGCGAGTCGATGACGCTGGCATTCCCCCGCGGGACATGTCAGACATTGCCCTCGCACTTGAGGCGACGGCAGGTGTCACTTCCCCATGACGTGTCAGCCCCAAGCGGACTGATGACGCCAGCACCCTCGCGAAGGACCTGCTGGGCGTTACCCTCGTCCCTGAGTTGACGGTGTGCACCGCCCCCGACGCGACTTCACCACCGTCCAACGACCAAGAGGTACTGTCCGTTTTCCATCCCATACCTTTTCGGTTTAGCTTCATTCCACCTAGCGACCCCGCAATGGTGAGCGCCTTCGTAAAGGCGTATCCAAACCTTCTGGGCTACCACATGTGGTCGACCTGGGACCGACTGACAGCCGTCTCGACCTCCGGGCCAGCGAGTTCTGAGGAGGAGGACATCCCCGACTCCGGTTGGGATTTCTCTGCCCTCAGTGACCCCGGTGCCATGCGGAGCTTCATGTCCGCATGCGACCACTGCCTCTCCGGTTGTTCTGACGATGGCCATGACCTTGACGGCGAGGGTTACGGCCCAAGTCGTGAATGCTTCCACGTCGATCTAGGGGATCACAACGAAGGCAACCACCTCGGTATGCTAGAGGTTGATGATCCCCCTAGGCCCTCATCTCGCGTTGACATCCTGCGGGAGCTAGCTGTCGTCCTAGTCCCTGCGGGGGGTCAAGACATACAGCTCAAGCAAATCCGTGAGATGCAGGCCCGGGTCGACGGGGAAGCAGGCCGGCTTGTGCAGCTCCGACAGAACATCGAACAGGAGTGGGCAGGCCGATCACTCGCCGGAGAAGCCTGTCACCGGGCCCAAGACATCTGGCACCGCATCGTCGACAATGCCAGGGCAGCGCTGCCTCTGGCCGTCAGCGGGTCCGGCCAGGACCTAGCTGCAGCGGCGATGCTGCTTCGGGCCATGCCGGAGCCATCCACCACCGAGGGACGACGCATCCAGAGCGAACTCAAGAATCTTCTAGAGGGCGCCGCGGTTCGACGAGCCAAAAGCTCCACCTCCCGTAGGCGAGCTGACCCCTCGGAGCATCGTGCAGTGTCCTCCCGGTGCATTCGGGAAGCCTCGGTCCGCCCCGAGCGTACACGGGACGAGACGCCCACCGCCCGGGAACACCTCGGCAACGAGCTCCACCATCTCAACCATCGAGCCCGCCTCGACGAGAAGGTGCGCCGAGGCTACCATCCCAGGCGCGGGGGACGCTGCAACAGCGAGGAGGACCGCAGTCCTTCGCCCGAACCACCCGGCCCGCGAGTCTTCAGCCGGGCCATACGACGAGCACCGTTCCCTGCCCGTTTCCGAGCCCCGACTACTATCACCAAGTACTCGGGGGAGACGAGGCTAGAGCTGTGGCTCACGGACTACCGACTGGCCTGCCAGTTGGGAGGGGCGGATGATGACAACCTCATCATCCGTAATCTACCCCTTTTCCTCTCCGACGCCGCCCGAGCCTGGCTGGAGCACCTGCCTCCTACGCAGATCTCCAACTGGGATGATCTGGTCAAAGCTTTCGCGGGGAACTTCCAAGGCACGTATGTGCGCCCTGGAAACTCGTGGGACCTCCAAAGCTGCCGCCAGCAGCCTGGGGAGTCCCTCCGAGAGTACATCCGGTGGTTTTCGAAGCAGCGCACCGAGCTGCCCAACGTCACCGACTCGGACATCATCGGGGCTTTCCTTGTCGGCACCACTTGCCAGGACCTGGTGAGCAAACTGGGGCGCAAGACTCCCACCCGTGTGAGCGAACTAGCGGACGTCGCCACCAAGTTCGCCTCGGGTCAAGAGGCGGTCGAAGCCATCTTCCGGAAGGACAAGCAGCCTTAGGTCGAGCCGAAGACAGACACCCCTGAGGTGTCCGCCCAGTGGGGCACGAAGAAGAAGGCCAAAAACAAGTCGCGAGCGAAGCGCGACGCCGCAGACACGAGTCTCGTCGCTGCGGCCGAGCACAGGAACCCTCGAAAGCCACCTGGAGGGGCCGGCGCATTCGACAAGATGCTCAAAGAGTCGTGCCCCTATCACCAAGGGCTCGTCAAGCACACCCTCGAAGAATGTATCATGCTCTGACGCCACTTCCATAAGACCGGACCCTCGGTGGAGGATGGCAGGGGCCATGATAACGACAAGAAGGAGGGCGGCAAGGAAGAGGGATTCCCTGAAGTCCATAACTGCTTCATGATCTACGGCGGGCAGGCGGCGAATGCCTCGGCTCGGCACCGCAAGCAGGAGCGCCGGGAAGTCTGCTTGGTGAAGGTGGCGGCGCCAGTCTACCTAGACTGGTCCGACAAGCCAATCACCTTCGACCAAGGCGACCACCCCGACTTCGTGCCAAGCCCAGGAAGGTACCCGCTCATCGTCGATCCGGTCATCAGCAACGTTAGGCTCTCCAAGGTCCTCATGGATGGAGGCAGCGGCCTTAACATCATCTACGCCAAGACCCTAGAACTCCTAGGGGTTGATCGATCCGAAGTCCGGGCCGGTGCGGCACCCTTCAACGGGATCGCGCCCGGGAAGCGAATCCAACCCCACAGACGGATCGACTTACCCGTCTGCTTCGGAACTCCCTCAAACTTCCGAAGGGAAGCTCTCACCTTTGAGGTCGTCGCGTTCCGGGGAACCTTCCATACGGTGTTGGGAAGACCATGCTACACCATGTTTATGGCCGTCCCCAACTACACCTACCTCAAGCTCAAGATGTCGGGCCTGAATGGGATCATCACTGTCGGGTCCACGTACCGCCACGCGTACGAATGCGACGTGGAGTGCATGGAGTACGCCGAGGCTCTCGCCGAGTCCGAGGCCCTCATCGCCGACCTTGAACGCCTCTCCAAGGAGGCACCCGACGCGAAGCGGCACACCGGCAACTTCGAACCGGTTGAGGCAGTCAAGTCCGTCTCTCTCGACCCCAGCAACGACGCCAGCAAGCAAGTTTGGATCGGCTCCGAGCTCGACCCCAAATAGGAAGCAGTGCTCATCGACTTTCTCCGCGCAAACGCCGAAGTCTTTGCGTGGAGTCCCTCGGACATGCCCGGCATACCGAGGGATGTCGCCGAGCACTCACTGGATATCAGAGCTGGAGCCCGACCCGTGAAGCAAACCCTGCGTCGCTTCGACGAGGAAAAGCGCAGGGCCATAGGCGAGGAGATCCACAAGCTACTCGTGGCAGGGTTCATCAATGAGGTATTCCATCCCGAATGGTTAGCTAACCCTGTTATTGTAAGGAAGAAGGATGGGAAAAGGAGGATGTGTGTAGACTACATGTGGCAGAACCTCCCAAGTTATTGGGCCCACATGCACCTGTCCTTGTCTCAAAGACCTCAGACGGCTATGCATGTGCACCAAATAACTTAACAGGATCCGTCCGAGTGTCCCAAGGACCTCAGATAAACCACTTACAACCAGAACCGCGGGATTAAGTAAACACAAATCACACACCAAAAATTTTACAGCGGAAATCTTATTACCAAATTTTACATGTTACATCAAGTTTTACAATGTACATGATCGGAGTGGTTACAAAAGTGATTCAAGAAATAAGTTTGAATTGTTATAAATTGTTTATAAGTTTGAAATATATGCTAGCTCAAGTGACCATCCTCAATAAGAAGATAAAGATGGGGTATACTTATATAAGAAGGCCGAGCCCACCGGCACTTAACACCGTCAACAGCAGCACAAAACTATAACCTGAAAAACAACAGGGAATAAAACCCTGAGTATGGAATTACTCAGCAAGACTTACCCGACTAAAGAAAAGACTCTCAAGGATATGCTGGATTTGGGAATCAAGGAGAGGCTTTTAGCAAGAATCAACTTAGATACTTTTGCAGAAAAAGCTTACTAAAGTGAGTCCTTACTTTCAATATTTTAATGCCAGGTTAAATATTAATAGACTCTGTTTGCACCTAGTCTAATTTCACCATTTCATCAATACAACATCATTTTTACTCATAATGTTTACATCCTGACTTAGGTTGCAGGTCGGAGATCAAGTCTCCACTCTTCGGGGATATAACGGCGATCCGAATCGATTTACTCAGCTGAGGATCTCTAACCACACGACATATGTAGCACTTAACCCTTGCATATGTCAACCGTTCCTAGCCCAAGTCCCGATTTAAGTACTTCCATCCTTAGGAGTGTTTGTGCTCCCTAGGATGAAAAGCGCGTTATAGGGAACTTTGCAGTAAGATCCCACCATGCTCCCAATGAAAATATTCTTGCAGGTAGAAATCATCCTTCCTCAGGATAAACCTGAGCTAGGCATAAGAGCAAAGGACAAACTCTATCTGCTTGTAAGCAGGCTAAGCATTTTTTGTAAATTATATTTTGATACTTCACCAGAAGTATCTATAAAAGGAATGGATTTCAAGGTAGCCAATGCATCAAAGGGTTCCAAGCAACTCCTATAAACCTAATGCACATTCACTAGACTTAAAGTGTGTAAAAATAATTTAAAAACACAAGGAAGGGGTTGCATGCACCGGGGCTTGCCTGGGTAACACTAGGTTAGTGTTGTTAGGTGACGTCCACTTGACGATCATCCTTGTCCTAGCACTTGATCAGGCAGATTCGTTCATCAGCATCTCCATGCGGAGTAGCCCGCGCTTGGGGTCGACTTGGTTCGTCTTCCGCATCACGCGATCAATTATCGTACCTAATTGAGATGCATGATGCACATGAGTGCATATAAACAGGAATATTACAAACCTAAATAGTGCTATGCGATAGCGAATTAAACACCTAGCGGCGAAGCGTCGTACCCCTTTCTACGAAGACACTAGTTATCGACATACGATTAAACACAATAATTACGGTTCTCTAAATTAAATGAACCAACGCAACATCAAGAAACAACACATTTAACACAATTAGCCTTAAGCTAAAGCATAACATCGATAGGTTACTACACTTAGACCTGTCACTTTTTAACACTCAAAACTTGGCAAAGGTGATAGAACACATTTAACTAACTTTCTAATTCAATAAGGTCTCGCACAAGCACCAAGAAGGCAGTACATCCCAAGAAATTACTAAAACTTAGACTCACCAGTGATAGCCACCTAAGACTTAGATTAAAGTTAAGAGTAATTTAACTAGTTTTATAAGCTCCAATAGTACATTATAGATTAATAAATTATTGCCTAAGGTACTTACTAGTCCACCATATAACAAGATGATTAGATAAACATACTAATTTAGAGTAAAAATGGAGTTACTCATTTAGAAGCAACTCATCCTAGCTTGCATTCAGGCAAACATCACAGGCGTGCCATGGGTTAACCAAGGTCGACGTTCCATGGACTTCACTCAACATTATCCAATCTTTCTTAATTATCTAGTATTTACTTTATTAAAGAAAGGTGATTAAGTACACTTAAACTAATTATCTAACTATCCATACCCAAACTGAATTAAGCTTAGCTGCGAGAAACTCCAAGATTTAATAGTATCATAATCAATTCGACTCGACTACAGCGGAACCGACGACGATTATGAGTTTTAGACCTTACGTATGAGAAGATGAAGCATCAAGTGAATTATAGTTCTAGCTACATAAAGCACACGCTAAGGATCAACTTGTGAATTGTGGTCCATGGACTCCATTCAATCCCAAAATCAGATACAACAAATTATTCATTTTATTACTTCCATTGTGTGATTTATTTCACTAATGGAAAAAAAAATATTTCTAATTGCGCAAATATTCGAAGACTAACTGATTGAACTAAACTTCACTGCAAGCGAATCTAAACTTACACAATACCTAAATCGAGTCAGGACTCGCGAAAATGGTGACAAATCCGACTCAGGCAATATATCGAGCACCTGGCGAGCGACGAACTGGACTTCACTATTCTACATGATTTAACATCTAGGATTTTCTCTCGATACATACACACATACACATAGTTAACCTCAAGGCACAGGCATCGGTTAGTGAAACGAGCAGAATAATTGAGAGGGCGTCAAACCTGCTTGCAGGGTACGTCAACGGAGTTTAAGCCGACGAGGACAAGGAAATCAGAGGGGATGGCGCGACGAAACTGCAAGAAATGGCGGCGGCGTGTGTGCAGTCCGACGAGGAGGCGGAGGTCTAGGCGAGGCTGATAAAGGAGCGTGAGGGAGCGTCGGGGCAACAGGCATCGACGGCCTGAACCGCGGCGAGGACCCAGAGGCACGATGGCGCGGAACCTGGCAGTGCTGGAATGGCGCCCAGGACGCGGCAGGTCCGCGACGAGGGAGGAGGACGCGACCCCACGACCAGGGTCCTCGGCCAGACCGGCGGCCGGACATGAAGGAGAAGAGGGAGGTCGGCGCGCTGAGAACAGGAAGCTCCGACGAGCTGCAGCCGAGCAACGCCGGCGAGTCGAGGTGGAGAGAGGAGGGGCCGTAGGACTGGGTACCGGCAGCAGGAGCGTGTGCGAAAGAAGCCGAGCGCTAGCCAGCACATATACGACGGCTGAGAAATATCAGATGGAGGGCAGCGGCTGGAGTTTTTCTAGAGGAATGACTAGTGGAGAGGAATCATATGGAAGCTAGAAGATGACGTAATAGAGCCTCCAGGACGTTGTGCACGTTCAGGGAGAAATATCCTAGGGACTCTAGTGAATTGCTGATTTTAGGATGAAGAGGAGATCATACGGAGGATAAGAATGGATGACAACGACTCAAAGATAAGAACAGATAAAGGAAGCGGCGCTAGGATATGATAAAGTTTTTTGTAAAAAAAAATTTCTTTCCTCTCTCGTATCATTTTAAAGAAAAGAACAAGGTTAAATCTAGGTTCTAAAATTTGGATTTAGAAAATGTATAAATGGGTCAGATCTAAATGAGGCCAACGATAATATTTAGACATTCTTTGATTAGATGGATACTCTAAAGTCAGATGAATTTTTACCCGTTATTTATATTTAAAGATTTGGATCAAGGCGATAAACATACGGGCCGAAACACTATCAAAATATAGTACTTGAGATGCTATTAATTTAGTTGAACCCGGATAAAAATTTATCTGTTTTCCGAACTCGTTTGATTTCTCTACCTAGAATAGCACACTAAAGAATAATCCCAATTATTAAGCTTGTGCATGGTTTCATGGTAACGCAAGCAATCCGGAGTATTCTTTCGGACCCAGTATCATCTGCTATAAAATCAAACGTTAATCTCTTTGTCTCTGATAATATCGGGTTCGGATATGATGCAAACAGAACGAATTAAACGGATTTCGGCTTTGTTATTTCAATCTGCATCTGATTCAGTTGATTTTAGACGAATTCCGTTCGCTACTCGAACACTCGGTTAGAGAGCAATTTAATTAAAAATCTGTAGACACGATGTCACGGATGACAAAAAGGAGATTAAATTATTTTGCATTGAAAACTTAGTCGTCGAGTTCTATTTAATTCGCCCAGGCTAAAAATCATCCTAGGGGTTCGGGCTTCCGAATTCGGATTCGCGCGAGCGATGAATTTTAAATATTCACCGGACGCACCGATTTTCAGAACAAATATGTTCCGAACAGCACGAAAATTTAGGACGAGCCCGGACGAACAAAGTCGAACTCGCGATAGGCGAAACATATGCGATATTAAAATGCAATAACCGAAGATGATTAAAATTTAAAATCCGGTTTATCCACTGATATTTCGTGCTTAAATCCGTACTCGTTGTCGAGCGGAATATAAACACCTGGGGTGTTACACTACACTGGTCTAAACAAAGCATGTCCGAAAGTTCCCTACCCTCTACCTCGCATCGATCAAATCATGGACTCTGCAGCTGGGTGCGAAACCTTATCATTCCTCGAAGCCTACTCAAGCTATCACCAAATCAAGATGAAAGAATCCGACCAGCTCGCGACTTCTTTCATCACACCTTTTGGCATGTACTGTTACACCACAATGCCATTTGGGTTGAGGAATGCAGGCGCCACTTACCAGAGGTGCATGAACCACGTGTTTGGAGGACACATCGGCAGAACGGTCGAGGCTTACGTCGACAACATCGTTGTCAAGACAAAGAGAGCCTCCGACCTCCTCTTCGACCTTGAAACAACATTCAAGTGTCTGAGAGCGAAAGGCGTGAAACTCAATCCTAATAAGTGTGTCTTCGGAGTCCCCCGAGGCATGCTCCTTGGGTTCATCGTCTCCGAGTGGGGCATCGAGGCCAACCCGGAGAAAATCGCGGTCGTCACCAGCATGGGACTGATCAAAGATTTGAAAGGAGTACAGAGGGTCATGGGATGCCTTGCGGCTCTAAGCCGCTTCATCTCACGCCTCGGCGAGAAAGGCTTGCCTCTGTACCGCCTCTTAAGGAAGGCCGAGTGCTTCACTTGGACCCCCGAGGCCGAGGAAGCTCTCGAAAACCTTAAGGCGCTCCTTACGAAAACACCCATCCTGGTGCCCCCCACCGCAGGAGAAGCCCTCTTGATCTACGTAGCCACGACTACTCAGGTGGTCAGCACCGCGATCGTAGTCGAGAGGCGAGAAGAAGGGCATGCACTGCCCATCCAGAGGCCGGTCTACTTCATCAGTGAAGTACTTTCCGAGACCAAAGCTCGCTACCCACAGATCCAGAAGCTGCTCTACGCAGTGGTCCTGACACGACGAAAGTTGTGACACTACTTCGAGTCTCACCCGGTAACTGTGGTGTCATCCTTCCCCCTGGGGGAGATCATCCAGTGCCGCGAGGCCTCGAGTAGGATAGCAAAGTGGGCGGTGGAGCTTATGGGCGAAACGCTATCATTCGCTCCTCGGAAGGCCATAAAATCCCAGGTCTTGGCAGACTTCCTGGCTGAGTGGACCGACACCCAGTTACCGACAACTCCGATCCAACCCGAGCTCTGGACCATGTACTTCGATGGGTCACTCATGAAAACAGGAGCGGGCGCTGGCCTGCTCTTCGTTTCAACCCTTAGAAAGCATCTCCGCTACGTCATTCGCCTCCATTTTCCGGTGTCAAACAACGTGGACAAGTACGAAGCACTGGTTAACGGGCTACGCATCACCGTCGAGCTAGGGGTCCGACGCCTCGACGCTCGAGGCGACTCGCAGCTTGTCATTGACCAAGTCATGAAGAACTCCCACTGCCGTGACCGGAGGATGGAGGCCTACTACGACGAAGTCCGGCGCCTGGAGAACAACTTCTACGGGCTGGAGCTCAACCACATCGCCCGACGGTACAACGAGACTGCGGACGAGCTGGCGAAAATATCCTCGGGGCGAACGACAGTTCCCCCCGACGTCTTCTCCATAGACCTGCATCAACCATCCGTTAAGATTGACGACACGCCCGAGCATAAGGAAGCCTCGGCCCAGCCTGAGGCACCCTCAGTCGAGCCCGAGGCACCCTCGGCCGTGTGTAACACCCTAAATTTGGGGGTATAAAATTTCTTTTCTAATATTCACCAAATTCAGGTGTTACCCTTTCTTTTCCTTGCTTTTCTTTTTTTTCCCTAAATAGTAAAAAGTTATTTTGTTTTACATCTATGCGTAAGCCTAGTAAAATAAAATCTTAGAGGAAATTTGATTGCTGCATTCATGCCGATGCATAGTGTTTATGAGTGCAAAATGTTATTGTAGCAGATTAAAATATCTCGAGGATGTTCCCAAGAGTTTTTGGAATCTTTGGAACATTTCTTCGAGTATTAAATATGAATTTTAGTTTTTCTAATATTAATTAAATACCTAAAATTTAGTATTTGCAAAAACTATAAAACTCGATAATATATGTATATATTTCTTCCTCTCGTCGAACCTGTTCTAGATCTAGTGCCCTTTTCGCGAGATCACCAAATCGCCTCTCGCGCCATCTTCTTTCTATATACACATGGCCCAACTCGGTCGCCTATCGTGTCGCACGCACCGGAGCGTCTTTTGCTACGAGTGTTGTGAGTCTCGCACGTCAGCTAGAGCTCCCTAAAATCACAACTGTTGTGCGGGACCTATATATCATCAGCCTCGTCTCCCCCTCTCTAAAACCACCACATCTCGATTCACGCAGCGCACAACCATTCCCTCACCCCACGTTCCGGCCCCTGCGCGCGGCGGCGAGCCCGCCCAGTTGCAGTGCCCCGCCGCCCGGCCAGACTCCGGCGCCCCGATGTCTCGTTCTCCCCTGCATCCCTCGCATACCCAGCCACTGGCCATGGCAGTCCATGCCTAGATCTCTGTGCACGGCGAGCGCTTGTTCCTCGAAGCCAGGCCGAGCCGTCCCCACGTTCGGCCGCTTGCCGCAATCGCTCCTGCAGCTTTCTTTCTCATCCGTTCATCTTCCCAAAACTGCTCCCTCTGCAATCAGCGCGCACGTCCAGTGTCTCAAATCCAGAACCGCTTGTGCCCCAATATTTTCTCCTACGCAATTCGTCGCCCACCCGACCGTGTCTGGCCTCGCGGTGGTCGGCCTCGCCGTGCCCGCTGCGATCACGCAACAGCAGGCAAGCCGGAACCGCCATCGCAGTTCGCAGGCGTCGCTCCGCCCGTCTTCGCCGTCCACCTCGCCGGAGCCCATCCCCGACACCCGCGCTCGAGTCCACGGAGGTGAGACCCCCTTGCCGTCTAGCTCCCTCCTATTTTTCCCTCCCTCCCCTTCGTTCTCGATGGCCATGGCCGGCCTGCTGCGCTCCCTGTACTCCCTTCGCTGCAGCATGGCCGCCCGTGGTGTAGCCTCGTGCTCCCGGCGTGGCCACTCGCGCCCTGCGCGGCGTGCCCCCAGTGCAGCCCTGCGCTCCAGCGCGTCCGCTCGTGACCTTGCGCGGCGTGGTTCGGCCCGGTGTTCCGCGGCAGCCAACGGGTACGCGCGGCAGCCTTGCGCATGCCCAGCACGGCGGCCAGGCCCCGACGAGATCTCTTCCTGGCCAACCCTCTATTTCCGTGCATGCGGTTGAGGAGACCCCAGCCATATTCGTGCGTGCGGTTGAAACTAGAGAAAAGTAGAGAATGGTGAGTGGACCCCACTTGCATGTCGTACCTGGCTGCATGTGCATGCGACCAAAGAGTGTGCATGCGACCAAAGAAAAATGTCTGATCCCCCACTCCGTAGCCATGTGGTGGTTTTCTATAGATCATTTGCTGTAAAGGATCTTCTACAACTTTTTTCCTGTGTAATCCTTCATGTGGCTAGACCCTAGCCAATAAGAACGCGCCATATCGTAAATAATCAATTAACTCTATTTATTAAATATAATTTGTGTCGTAAATCTGTTTGGTCAGGTTCGAGTCGCGTTAACTTTATAATGACGTTGACTACGTATTAGTAACTTCATTTTATTGAGACGCAAGTTTTAATTATATAGTTAATTATTTGTTCATCCAATATTTATTAGAATAGCAACTTAAATGAAACTAATTTATAATTTTATTTGTGTTTTTATAAATATAGAGTAATGTGGTTAATGTCAACTCTAGCAGCGTCAATTTCATATTAGGAACGTTGTTTGGTCGCGACACATGTTTATTTAATTAATGAATTAATTATTTACCTGCTAGTTATTAAAGTCACTAATTTATCATTTTAGCTTACGCTTTAAAATATATGATAGTGTAATTAATGACTACACAAATGCTTTAAAGTTAATTTCTGTCTAGTATAGAGGCGACAACTATGTAGTAGTTCTCGTTTGCGCGTCAGCGTGCTTTTTGCGCGCGTAGTCGTGTTGACTCGCGCGAGTCGCGCGCGGTTGTGCGCGTTGTTTCGCGTACGCGCAGCGCGTCGTCAGGGTCCCGACGGCGTCCGTCTACCCCCTAGACGACGTTCGTCTACCCGTAGACGACTCCCGTCTACCCCCCTGCGCGTGCGCGTGTTCGCGCCATTCGCACGTGTCGTTGTTGCCTTTTACGTGCGCAGTCTGTGTGCGTCGTCACCATCCGTTCGCGCCGTTCGCACGTGTCATTTCGCTTTAATTATTCATAATTAGTAATGAGATCTTTTTAATCGTTGACTGATTGTTAATTCAATTTATCTAAAATGTTCTACGCAAATAATTTATATTAACTAAAAATCAACTTAGAAATATAGTTTTGTACATCTAATTATAATCTGGTGATAGTCGCATGTCGCTCGCCTTGCTGCGCATCGTTCGCACGTATCTCGCTTGTCGATGACGCGGGTCGCGCGACGTCTGCTCGTGATAATAAATTGTTTTCGCTTATGAACACTCACGTTAATAACGTTAATTTATCAGGCTTCATATTTTAGATAACTAACTTAAGGATTGCTCGACTAATATTTATTAGATTAATATTCCAATCAGATTAAAGGGTGTAGTGTCTATCTTGGGCTTTTATAATAAATATTAACATAGATAATATTAATTTAACTGCTTTCTATTTATTTAACATTCGTTTAGTAGGAACATGTCACCTGTTTAATCATTCTCGTATGTCGTGGGTGTCGTTTCGCACGCGTCGGCGTGCTGATTCGTGCGTGTTCGCGCTCGTCGCGCGCGTTGTTTCGTGTGTCGTCAGCGTGCTATGCCGCGCATATCCGCGCGTCATTTGCACGCTGTCGTGTTGGGTTCGCCGTCGTTACGTTGTCTGTGCGTGCCGCGCGTGGTGCGCGCTAGTCGCGTGCGGTCATGCTGTTTCACGCGTCGTAGTTTCGCCTCGCTTAGAATCTCTCGCTTTAATTAAATTACTGGTTTAACTGATAGCTGGTAGTGTAACAGGTTAAACGAAACTAAATATTAGATATAATTTATATTTGATACTGTCGAATTAAATGTCCTGACTATTACTTGTGTAGCGTAAACGTTATAACTTCTTGACCGTAGCTTCGACTATCGCGTTTCCTTTTCCTCACGCGACCGTAGTAACACACTCTATTTCGTTTTGCATGTTTTATTATGCTCGTATCTGTATGGTGTAATGTTCTTATGCATTTATGTGTTTGCTTGCTTGTGTCTGTTTGTCCTCGCTTCGCATTGTGAGTAGATTACGATCCGTTTCCGAGCTTCGATGAATCAAAGATCAAGCGTTGGCGACCAAGTGATGCAGTTCTTCGAGTTCAACAAGACCGAAGACCCTGAGCATCTGTTTGGTGAAGGCAAGTGTCCTCTGACCCATTATGTCCCATTTACTTTATAATACACTGTCCCGCATACTATGAACAACCTAAGGATTTACTAGCTTTCTATTTACCTGGTCCTTGATTTACCTTTTGGGTTACTATGGTTAGCTACATGCTAGCGCTTTACTTTAATCAATGAACATGATGAGATACAATGATGATACTATGATTTTATTCTAGATATGATGATATACTTGTGGCATTTAGGGGACTCGGGCTGTTTCCCGAGTACCTCTCCGTAAGGACCTGTTCGTTGAGGGACCACCCGAGATAACAGTGCAACCATGAGGGTGAAATGGGGCGCCCTTAGCTAATTAATTAGAGGAACTAGAGGTGTAGTTGCTTCGCCGTCGTGCCGTCAATGGGGTCCAGGCACAGTGCTTGCTCTGCCGAGACTGGGTGCCGAGGTTCTTTCGTTTTGCTTTTGTTAGTCACCCTCCTACGGGGAGAGGTACTGTGTTTATCAAACTGGAGAAACCTAACGGGCGGCTATGACCTCTAGGGAATCTTTGTAAAAGCTACGTAGTGATACCCTGCCGGACCACCTAGGAAGTGATCAATGGGGAGTCATGATCCCCGGGCAAAACGGGAATCACGGCTCATGGGTAAAGTGTGCGACCTCTGCAGAGGGTAATGAAACTGATATATCAGCCGTGCTCACGGTTAAGAGCAGCCTTGGGATCCTCTTTGATTAGAGATACAGATGGTTCGATATACAATGGTTCTATTTATGATTTTGGTTCGATGGTGATAATGATGTTCCTCGATGAGGAAATGATTCACGGGTTGGTTATTGCTAAAACTTGGCTTCACTAATAATAAATACCTAACCAACTAAAAGCAACTGCTTGAGCTTAACCCCATATAAAGCTAGTCCACCTCAGCCAAACGGGACATTTGCTGAGTACGTTGATGTGTACTCACCCTTGCTTTCACAAAACACCAGGTTGCCTTTGGTGCAATCTATGCTCAGGTAAAGAAGAAGGTGTCGAGGTGGACCTCCAGGAGTTCCAGGACGTTGATGATTTCGAGGATTAGGCTAGCGACCTCCCCCAGTCAGCTGCCTGTGGTGGGTTATTTACGTTGGCTACGTTTCGATTTTGCGTACTTTGATTTTATATTATGTAAATGACTCTAGTCTGTAATATTATTACTTACTCTTTATTGTAATTCGAAGCATTGTGCTATGATGAGTCATTTATGTAATCGCTATGTACGTGAATTTCTGATCCTGGCACGTACATGGTTCGCATTCGGTTTACCTTCTAAAACCGGGTGTGACATAAGTGGTATAAAAGCCATGCTGACTGTAGGGCCTCTAGCCTAGAGTAGCATTGGCCGCTTTAAGGACTTATTGATTACTACTTCACCTCATCCTTGATGCTGCTTCAAAATATTAGTCACCTCGACTAATTCGATGTTGTGCTCCTATATGCCCCTTGCCAAAAGTATTTTATTCTAGTATGGTCTATACTTCTCTTTATCTATTAGATCTGATCTCACTCTTGTGCTTGCGACATCTTTATGGATGCCCTTGACCATAACCTTCTTGTCTTTTGGGATTCTTTCCTTTTTCGTCACTAAATTTGTTACCATCTGGCAAACTCTAGTCCTTCGGTATTGACATACTCGTATCCCTGAATTCTTCGATTCTCTTGTTTCAAATACTCACCTCTAAATTTTTACTACCTACTTAAACATTTCAGTTTATATGACCATGACCTTCCTATCTTCTGGGACCCTTTCCTATTCTGTTGTTAGGTCATTATCTTTCAACAATTTCTATTTCATTGGTTTTAGTATACTTGTGTCCTTAGAGTCTTGCATACTCTCGTATTTTTTTATTTTTTTTCATACCCCAATATTTGTTTAAGACATTTCAACTTACATGATCTTGACCACCCTTGTTTCTTAATGATGCATGAGCGGTCATTTTACTTTGCATATCCTTGGTGATCTCGTTGTCTCCTTGTAACTCCACTTGGTAATTAATTTTCTTTACTTCAACCATTTTGTTAGAACCTTACCTATCTTACCCTTGCTTGTTTTCTCCACTTTGTCAGTCTTGCCTTAACTCTATCCATTGTTATGCTTTTCATCATTATCACCTTTACCCTTATCACCTCTATACCTTACCTTAATGTTTATCTTATACTTGTCCTTTAAAACCTTCTCTCTTCCATCTCAATTTTATATTTGTATTTTACCTATTTTCCATTGATCGTATCCTCTTCCTTGTTGCTTGCGAGTTTTTAACTCCATCCTTGGTTGTGCTTCAGTTGGGTATTACCTTTACCTTTCACATCTCTTGATCTTACCTTGGTGATTACACTCTGTCCATTCTCTAAAATCTCCAATCTCCTATCCCAATTTGGGAGCGGTGTTTTACTTACCTCACCCTTGGCTATATCCTCTTCTTTATCGCATGAAAGCCTGGACGTGAACCCCGTTCTTTGTTGTACTCATACCACTGTCTATTCGACGCCTTCACCTTTTCTCTCATACCCTTGTGTGTCATCGCCTTTGACCCTTGCGATATTTATGTCTTCTACTTAAACGCTTACCTTGAACTTATCCGTTAGAAGCCTCCCCTTTCTTTCAACCCAGTTTGAGAATTGTGAGTTGCCCATCTCTTCCTTGATTTCTTTTCACTCCTTGTTGCCTTACAAGTTTTGTCTTAATTCCATCATTAAATGTGTATTTATTTGCTATAACCATCACCTTGTCATCCATCGATCTTGCCTTGATACTCCTCTTTAGTCCTAGTCTTTAAAAATCCCATCTCTTCCACCTCAATTTGAGAGTGGAAGTTTACCTGTATGACCCTTGGACGTACCCTCTCTTTTTCCATTTGCAGGTCCTGTCCCAACTCCATCCTTTATGGCACTTATATCCTATGTTCTTATGCTGATTTACCCCCTCTTCTACATCCTTGTCCGTTACCACCTTTAAACCCTTGTAATATCTATACCCATATCTTCATGCTTACCTTGAACCTACCATTCAAAGCCTACTAATTTTCATCCCTGTTCGAGGATAATGCCTCACCTACTTCATCATTGACTGCTCTTCCTTCTTTGACACCTTGCAAGTTTTGTTTAAGATACACCCCTTGTTGTGTGTTTGTCCGTTATCACCTTAACCGTTGTCATCCCTCCATCTTTACCTTGATGCTTATCATGTACCTGCATTTTAAAGTTGTCTATCCCATTTCAGTTCAAGAGTGTTGCCTTACCCATCCCGCTCTTGTTCGTTCCCTTTTCCTCTATCACGTTGCAAGTCTTAGCTTTTGCTCGATATCACCCTTACCTTCCTAATATCTAGATATTTCCATGATGCTTATCCTATGCCTACCTTTTTAAATATCATCTTTTCCATCTCGATTTGAGAATGGTGTTTTACCTATCCTGACCTTGGTTGCATTCTCTCCCTGTCGGTTAAAATCCTTGCTTTAGCTCCATCCTTTATTATGCTCATGCCCCTATCCTCCATGTCTTATCATTCCCCTCGCCTTTCGATGGACTTAGAGTAGTTTCCCCTTTGTAAGGAAAGGCCACCATCTAGTTAACATTAACGTGTAGCAACGAGATGTTTGTTGTTGTATGCTTGCGATGTTTGTCTTTGTGTTATGACCGATTTGCTTCTTTGTGATGAGTGTTGATGTGTTGTGGCCCTTAGTCCGCAATGACATCAATTCACTAGGTGAGTGCCATATAGTTAAGTAATTGGGTTCTCCCCTTGCTCTCTCTAATCTGTCTATGCTTACCTTTTCTATCTATACCCTTTCCTCTTGCACCTGTCCGGGTGGCATCCTACAACCTCTTTTAATCAGTCGAGATCAGAGTCGGTAGCATCTTCACCAAGTGCGTATCAATGCTCCTGTTAAGGGGGTTAGCCACTAACCCCAATGAAGACAATTCGTTCAACCTCAACCAACAAGATCAGAGTGGCGCAGCGAAAGCGTGTGTGGGTCCTAACCCACAGGTTCAAGAGATCCTCAAGAAGTGCATCAATTGGTCTCGAGTATCTGAAGGTCAAAGCAACTAGTCCGCAAGTTAAAGTTTCCAGAGTCAAAGTTGAGTTAGAAGAAGCTATGAAAAACCGATGAACCAATCTCATTTTATTGCTAGCCTCTCCTTGGATCTCGAGGGCGAGATTCTGTTAAGGGGGTTAGATTTGTAACACCCTAAATTTGGGGGTATAAAATTTCTTTTCTAATATTCACCAAATTCAGGTGTTACCCTTTATTTTCCTTGCTTTTCTTTTTTTCCCTAAATAGTAAAGAGTTATTTTGTTTTACATCTATGCGTAAGCCTAGTAAAATAAAATCTTAGAGGAAATTTGATTGCTGCATTCATGCCGATGCATAGTGTTTATGAGTGCAAAATGTTATTGTAGCAGATTAAAATATCTCGAGGATGTTCCCAAGAGTTTTTGGAATCTTTGGAACATTTCTTCGAGTATTAAATATGAATTTTAGTTTTTCTAATATTAATTAAATACCTAAAATTTAGTATTTGCAAAAACTATAAAACTCGATAATATATGTATATATTTCTTCCTCTCGTCGAACCTGTTCTAGATCTAGTGCCCTTTTCGCGAGATCACCAAATCGCCTCTCGCGCCATCTTCTTTCTATATACACATGGCCCAACTCGGTCGCCTGTCGTGTCGCACGCACCGGAGCGTCTTTTGCTACGAGTGTTGTGAGTCTCGCACGTCAGCTAGAGCTCCCTAAAATCACAACCGTTGTGCGGGACCTATATATCATCAGCCTCGTCTCCCCCTCTCTAAAACCACCACATCTCGATTCACGCAGCGCACAACCATTCCCTCACCCCACGTTCCGGCCCCTGCGCGCGGCGGCGAGCCCGCCCAGTTGCAATGCCCCGCCGCCCGGCCAGACTCCGGCGCCCCGATGTCTCGTTCTCCCCTGCATCCCTCGCATACCCAGCCACTGGCCATGGCAGTCCGTGCCTAGATCTCTGTGCACGGCGAGCGCTTGTTCCTCGAAGCCAGGCCGAGCCGTCCCCACGTTCGGCCGCTTGCCGCAATCGCTCCTGCATCTTTCTTTCTCATCCGTTCATCTTCCCAAAACTGCTCCCTCTGCAATCAGCGCGCACGTCCAGTGTCTCAAATCCAGAACCGCTTGTGCCCCAATATTTTCTCCTACGCAATTCGTCGCCCACCCGACCGTGTCTGGCCTCGCGGTGGTCGGCCTCGCCGTGCCCGCTGCGATCACGCAACAGCAGGCAAGCCGGAACCGCCATCGCAGTTCGCAGGTGTCGCTCCGCCCGTCTTCGCCGTCCACCTCGCCGGAGCCCATCCCCGACACCCGCGCTCGAGTCCACGGAGGTGAGACCCCCTTGCCGTCTAGCTCCCTCCTATTTTTCCCTCCCTCCCCTTCGTTCTCGATGGCCATGGCCGGCCTGCTGCGCTCCCTGTACTCCCTTCGCTGCAGCATGGCCGCCCGTGGTGTAGCCTCGTGCTCCCGGCGTGGCCGCTCGCGCCCTGCGCGGCGTGCCCCCAGTGCAGCCCTGCGCTCCAGCGCGTCCGCTCGTGACCTTGCGCGGCGTGGTTCGGCCCGGTGTTCCGCGGCGGCCAACGGGTACGCGCGGCAGCCTTGCGCATGCCCAGCACGGCGGCCAGGCCCCGACGAGATCTCTTCCTGGCCGACCCTCTATTTCCGTGCATGCGGTTGAGGAGACCCCAGCCATATTCGTGCGTGCGGTTGAAACTAGAGAAAAGTAGAGAATGGTGAGTGGACCCCACTTGCATGTCGTACCTGGCTGCATGTGCATGCGACCAAAGAGTGTGCATGCGACCAAAGAAAAATGTCTGATCCCCCACTCCGTAGCCATGTGGTGGTTTTCTATAGATCATTTGCTGTAAAGGATCTTCTACAACTTTTTTCCTGTGTAATCCTTCATGTGGCTAGACCCTAGCCAATAAGAACGCGCCATATCGTAAATAATCAATGAACTCTATTTATTAAATATAATTTGTGTCGTAAATCTGTTTGGTCAGGTTCGAGTCGCGTTAACTTTATAATGACGTTGACTACGTATTAGTAACTTCATTTTATTGAGACGCAAGTTTTAATTATATAGTTAATTATTTGTTCATCCAATATTTATTAGAATAGCAACTTAAATGAAACTAATTTATAATTTTATTTGTGTTTTTATAAATATAGAGTAATGTGGTTAATGTCAACTCTAGCAGCGTCAATTTCATATTAGGAACGTTGTTTGGTCGCGACACATGTTTATTTAATTAATGAATTAATTATTTACCTGCTAGTTATTAAAGTCACTAATTTATCATTTTAACTTACGCTTTAAAATATATGATAGTGTAATTAATGACTACACAAATGCTTTAAAGTTAATTTCTGTCTAGTATAGAGGCGACAACTATGTAGTAGTTCTCGTTTGCGCGTCAGCGTGCTTTTTGCGCGCGTAGTCGTGTTGACTCGCGCGAGTCGCGCGCGGTTGTGCGCGTTGTTTCGCGTACGCGCAGCGCGTCGTCAGGGTCCCGACGACGTCCGTCTACCCCCTAGACGACGTTCGTCTACCCGTAGACGACTCCCGTCTACCCCCCTGCGCGTGCGCGTGTTCGCGCCATTCGCACGTGTCGTTGTTGCCTTTCATGTGCGCAGTCTGTGTGCGTCGTCACCATCCGTTCGCGCCGTTCGCACGTGTCATTTCGCTTTAATTATTCATAATTAGTAATGAGATCTTTTTAATCGTTGACTGATTATTAATTCAATTTATCTAAAATGTTCTACGCAAATAATTTATATTAACTAAAAATCAACTTAGAAATATAGTTTTGTACATCTAATTATAATCTGGTGATAGTCGCATGTCGCTCGCCTTGCTGCGCATCGTTCGCACGTATCTCGCGTGTCGACGACGCGGGTCGCGCGACGTCTGCTCGTGATAATAAATTGTTTTCGCTTATGAACACTCACGTTAATAACGTTAATTTATCAGGCTTCATATTTTAGATAACTAACTTAAGGATTGCTCGACTAATATTTATTAGATTAATATTCCAATCAGATTAAAGGGTGTAGTGTCTATCTTGGGCTTTTATAATAAATATTAACATAGATAATATTAATTTAACTGCTTTCTATTTATTTAACATTCGTTTAGTAGGAACATGTCACCTGTTTAATCATTCTCGTATGTCGTGGGTGTCGTTTCGCGCGCGTCGGCGTGCTGATTCGTGCGTGTTCGCGCTCGTCGCGCGCGTTGTTTCGTGTGTCGTCAGCGTGCTATGCCGCGCATATCCGCGCGTCATTTGCACGCTGTCGTGTTGGGTTCGCCGTCGTTACGTTGTCTGTGCGTGCCGCGCGTGGTGCGCGCTAGTCGCGTGCGGTCATGCTGTTTCACGCGTCGTAGTTTCGCCTCGCTTAGAATCTCTCGCTTTAATTAAATTACTGGTTTAACTGATAGCTGGTAGTGTAACAGGTTAAACGAAACTAAATATTAGATATAATTTATATTTGATACTGTCGAATTAAATGTCCTGACTATTACTTGTGTAGCGTAAACGTTATAACTTCTTGACCGTAGCTTCGACTATCGCGTTTCCTTTTCCTCGCGCGACCGTAGTAACACACTCTATTTCGTTTTGCATGTTTTATTATGCTCGTATCTGTATGGTGTAATGTTCTTATGCATTTATGTGTTTGCTTGCTTGTGTCTGTTTGTCCTCGCTTCGCATTGTGAGTAGATTACGATCCGTTTCCGAGCTTCGATGAATCAAAGATCAAGCGTTGGCGACCAAGTGATGCAGTTCTTCGAGTTCAACAAGACCGAAGACCCTGAGCATCTGTTTGGTGAAGGCAAGTGTCCTCTGACCCATTATGTCCCATTTACTTTATAATACACTGTCCCGCATACTATGAACAACCTAAGGATTTACTAGCTTTCTATTTACCTGGTCCTTGATTTACCTTTTGGGTTACTATGGTTAGCTACATGCTAGCGCTTTACTTTAATCAATGAACATGATGAGATACAATGATGATACTATGATTTTATTCTAGATATGATGATATACTTGTGGCATTTAGGGGACTCGGGCTGTTTCCCGAGTACCTCTCCGTAAGGACCTGTTCGTTGAGGGACCACCCGAGATAACAGTGCAACCATGAGGGTGAAATGGGGCGCCCTTAGCTAATTAATTAGAGGAACTAGAGGTGTAGTTGCTTCGCCGTCGTGCCGTCAATGGGGTCCAGGCACAGTGCTTGCTCTGCCGAGACTGGGTGCCGAGGTTCTTTCGTTTTGCTTTTGTTAGTCACCCTCCTACGGGGAGAGGTACTGTGTTTATCAAACTGGAGAAACCTAACGGGCGGCTATGACCTCTAGGGAATCTTTGTAAAAGCTACGTAGTGATACCCTGCCGGACCACCTAGGAAGTGATCAATGGGGAGTCATGATCCCCGGGCAAAACGGGAATCACGGCTCATGGGTAAAGTGTGCGACCTCTGCAGAGGGTAATGAAACTGATATATCAGCCGTGCTCACGGTTAAGAGCAGCCTTGGGATCCTCTTTGATTAGAGATACAGATGGTTCGATATACAATGGTTCTATTTATGATTTTGGTTCGATGGTGATAATGATGTTCCTCGATGAGGAAATGATTCACGGGTTGGTTATTGCTAAAACTTGGCTTCACTAATAATAAATACCTAACCAACTAAAAGCAACTGCTTGAGCTTAACCCCATATAAAGCTAGTCCACCTCAGCCAAACGGGACATTTGCTGAGTACGTTGATGTGTACTCACCCTTGCTTTCACAAAACACCAGGTTGCCTTTGGTGCAATCTATGCTCAGGTAAAGAAGAAGGTGTCGAGGTGGACCTCCAGGAGTTCCAGGACGTTGATGATTTCGAGGATTAGGCTAGCGACCTCCCCCAGTCAGCTGCCTGTGGTGGGTTATTTACGTTGGCTACGTTTCGATTTTGCGTACTTTGATTTTATATTATGTAAATGACTCTAGTCTGTAATATTATTACTTACTCTTTATTGTAATTCGAAGCATTGTGCTATGATGAGTCATTTATGTAATCGCTATGTACGTGAATTTCTGATCCTGGCACGTACATGGTTCGCATTCGGTTTACCTTCTAAAACCGGGTGTGACACCGTGCCCGAGGTGCCCTCGGCCAAGCCCGAGGTACCCTCGGTCGCACCCGAGGCACCCTCGGCCATCGAGGAAGAGGCCTTGCCCGTCGAAGAGGAACAGAATGGGGTCACGCCAGATCCAAACTGGCAGGCCCCGTACCTGGAATATCTCCTCCGAGGAGAGCTTCCCATCGACAAGACCAAAGCTCGGCGGCTGGCTCGGCGCGCCAAGTCATTTGTCCTGCTGGGTGATGAAAAAGAGCTCTACCACCGCAGCCCCTCGGGCATCCTTCAGTGATGCATATCCATCACCCAAGGCCAAGAGCTGTTGCAAGAAATACACTCGGGGGCTTGCGGCCATCATGCAGCGCCTCAAGCCCTCGTGGGAAATGCCTTTCGACAAGGTTTCTACTGGCCGACGCCACTAGGATTGTACGCTCCTGCCGGAGGTGTCAATTCTACGCAAAACAAATGCATCTGCCCGCTCTGGCCTTGCAGACAATACCCATCACTTGGCCATTCGTTGTGTGGGGTCTAGACCTCGTTGGACCCTTGCAGAAGGCACCCGGGGGCTTCACGCACCTGCTGGTCGCTATCGACAAATTCTCCAAGTGGATCGAGGTCCGACCCCTAAACAGCATCGGGTCCGAGCAGGCGGTGGCATTCTTCACCAACATTATTCATCGGTTCGGGGTCCCAAACTCCATCA
This sequence comes from Zea luxurians, assembly GCA_029449295.1. NCBI lineage: Eukaryota > Viridiplantae > Streptophyta > Magnoliopsida > Poales > Poaceae > Zea > Zea luxurians. The sequence continues at coordinate 24,493,017 of JAOPSE010000015.1, forward strand.
TCGACAATGGCACGCAGTTCACCAGAAAAAAGTTCCTAGACTTCTGCGACGACCACCACATCCGTGTGGACTGGGCCGCCGTAGCTCATCCCATGACGAATGGGCAGGTGGAGCGAGCCAACGGTATGATTCTGCAGGGGCTCAAACCAAGGATCTACAATGACCTCAACATGTTCGGCAAGCGGTGGATGAAAGAGCTACCCTCGGTAGTCTGGAGCCTAAGGACGATGGCGAGCCGTGCCACGGGTTTTACGCCGTTCTCTCTAGTCTATGGGGTCGAGGCTGTCCTCCCCACGGACTTAGAATATGGCTCCCCGAGGGCCAAGGCGTACGACGACCAAAGCAACCAGACCAGCCGAGAAGACGCGCTGGACCAACTCGATGAGGCTCGGGACGTCGCCTTACTAAATTCGACACGATACCAGCAGTCGCTGCGGCGCTACCATGCCCGAAGCATTCGGGCCTGAGGCTTCCAAGTGGGAGACTTGGTGCTTCGCCTGCGACAGGACGCCCGAGGGCGCCACAAGCTCACTCCTCCCTGGGAAGGGCCCTTCATCATCGCCAAGATCTTGAAGCCCGGAACATACAAGCTGGCTAACGACCAAGGCGAGATCTACAGCAACGCTTGGAACATCCAACAGCTACGTCGCTTCTACCCTTAAGATGTTTTAAGTCGTTCATGTACCTCGTTTACGTACACAAATTCTGACCGTCAAGGAAGGGTCGGCCTTGCCTCAGCAAAGCCCGACCCTCCCTCGGGGGGCTAGAAGGGGGAACCCCCTGCACGTCAAAATTTTCCTCGGAAAAGTTTTCCACCAAAACGACTTTCGTGTTTCCCGACTATATCGGTAACAGAACACCGCAAAACGAATAAGAGCGCGTGTAACCGGCAAGGCCGACCGAGCCGAGGGACTCCTACGCCTCTGGGATATGGATACATCACTCGTCACCTTCCGCGAGAAATAACTCTTACTCGGATAGCAGTTCTGCTACTGACGAATGAGTCCGGATACTCGAAACAAGAGGAAAAGAAATGCAGCTTTATAACACGACGACAAAGTGTTTAGGCCTCGGCGGCCGTGAAAGACACACGCATGTTCCGAACACGCTGCCCCAGCAGAATCAGGCATCGCCCGGGGGAGGAGTGGCACCCTCGGCTTCGTCTCCACCCTCGGCGAGATCATCTCCACCCTCGGCGCTGTCTCCACCCTCGGCGAGGTCCGCCTCGGCCTTGGACGGCGATGCAAGCGGAAGGATCTCCACCTCGAAGGAGGACGCCAGCACTGCGCTTGGGCCCGCGACGGCCGCGTCAAGCCTCTGAACTTCGGCCAGGGCGGCTTCATCTTCGTCGGGTAGACAGTACCCCTCGCTGACCCGCTCCAGATCCACATTGTAGTGGGAAGCGAGCACGGCGAAGGCCCGCCTAACGTCGTGATGCAGCGCCTCGCAGAGTCTGCCGCGCACATGGCCGCCCAAGGCCTGCAGGCGACTTCGGGGGAGCTTCCCGAGGGAACGTCGTCAAGATCAGAGACCTGGCAGAAGGCCGAGATAGCTTCAGACATGGCCACGCGGTCGGCTTCCTCCCGCTCAGCCGCCCGGGCGAGTGCCTTGGCGGACTCATTGAGGGCTAACTCAAACTCTGCGAACAGCCAAAAAGAATTCTTCAAACATGAGTTGAAGAATGAAGATCGAAGTCACAAAGCGGCCAAAACATACCTTCTGCCCGGACACGCTGCTCCGAGGCTGCGGCTTGGGCGGACTGAGCAGACCCGACGGTCGCACCCAGGTCCTCCGCCAGGGCTCCGGCCCGAGCGGACACCTCGACTAGCTGGCCCCCAAGGGCCTCAGCCCGGCTTTCGGCCTCGGCGACCTAGTTCCGAGATTGGTCCCGCTCGTCGACAACCTGGCCAAGCTCTAGCTGCCGCTGTTGCGCCTCTGCGCGTGCCGCCGCTGCCTCCACCCCTAGCTCGTCGCAGAGCAACCGAAGGTCCGCCGCCTCGACACTCTGTTCGGCCAGGCGCTCGGTAGCCTCGGTAAGCGTGGCCCTCAGGAACCACAGCGAACCCAGACGTCGGCCTCGCGGCAGATGAACGACGACTTGGCGGTGCTCAGGTCCGTCAGATCCTGAGGAAGGGAAGCAGGGCGTCACAGAGAATACCCTGGCCATGCGAAAGGTGCGCCTGAAATCCTTACCTAGAGGATCCTGGGAACGTCCCTGGAAAAGATCTCCATGGTCGCCCGAAGCGACCCCATCGCCGCCTCGGCATACAAACGGAGCTCATCCCAAGACTGCTCCTCCCGCTCATCGTCAAGGACGAAGAGGGGTTTCGAAGCGCCGCGGGTCCAGAACCGGAGCGCCTGCGCGCGTCCCTCATTAGGATCATGCCGCGGGGGGATGAGGTCGCCGCTCCCCAAGACGGGCCGAGGCTCTGCCCGGGGTCCCGACGCCTTGGAGGCGGGCTCCCGATCCGCGACCCCGAGCAGCGGCACCTCAACCATCTCAGCATCAGCGGCGACGGGTGGCTCCACGGGCAGAACGGCAACCGCCTCGGCAGAAGTTGGTGCCGGCACCGACAACACGTCAGATGGGCATAAGGCCGCGGCCGCGATAGCAGCCTCCCACGGCACGACGGCCACCTCGACGGAGGGGTCAGCCTAGGGAGCTCGCCCCATGGAAACTCGCGCCGCCTGGGCCCCCGCTTGGGGGCATCTGGTGCGGAGGCCTGCCAACCGGTGTGGCGCAGTGCGACACTGGCTGCAGAAGCTGGCGCCGTCTTAAGGGCCTTCCTGGGAGCCAAATCGGCCGAACTGTGCCTCCGTTTGCTGGGAGGAAAAGGTAAAGCAGGATCAGGACACACGAAGAAGGAGCTAGAACATAGGTATCCTCAGATACTTACCCGCTCCGGACCAGAGCCAATCGCGCCTGAGGGGAGGCCCCTCAGGCCTCGATCCTCGCAGGCGTCGTCAAGGTTCACCCCACTGCCGGCTTCAGCGCCTCTCCCACTCCGGGCGCCCGGGGCGCCAAAGGGGCGGCCCGCCCGCGCGACGTCACGACGGCCCGAGGATCAACCTCCAGAATGGCCGGCACGGGCGACTGCTCGTGGGGGACAGGCGGGACGGCCTGACCCCCCGGGGTCACCTCAACTACCTCGGCCGAGGGGTCAAGTACCCCCTCGGCTTGCCCCTGCTCTTCGGGCCGGGACCCTGATGTCCCAGCCCCGGACACTGACGGCGCCAGCCCACTCGGGGGGTGGCTCGACGACCCCTGGCCCAGCCTTAGATCCGGGCTGAGGCCAAGGCAGGCCGCCATGTCGTCGTCTTCGTCATCATCGTCTTCAGGCGTCTCCAGTGACAGCTCCCTCGGGAGCCCGTCCCTCTCCTGCCTGCGACGGCGCCTCTCCAAGGCATCCCGAGCCCGCATCCACTCGCGGGCCCGAGCCTTTTCCGCGTCCTTCTTCTCCTTCTTCTTCTCCGCAGCGACCCTCTGCGCGGCTCGGTCCACCGCGTCCTCCGGGACCGGTGGCAGGGAAGGCTTGTAACACCCCAACTCCTGGAGACGAGCGGAAATCCCAACTGAGAGAATCGAAGGCAACCTGACGCAAGATAGGAGAAGGAGCGGATACTCACCAAGGACACACACCCACGCTCGGGACCCATCAAGGGCTGGGCAAGGGCACCGGCCTCCAGCTTCCCCACTGTGCCCGCTACCCGCCTGCGAAGGTCGTCGGCAGAGAGGGGAACCGAGGACATCTGCGAACCCTCCAAGTCGACTCCTGGCATCATCTCCGAAAGCGGCAACCGCCGCTCTGCCAAGGGGAGCACCCTCCGGCGATGAATGGCGGCAACCACCCCCGCGGCGGTAAGCCCCCCATCTCGTAGCTCCTGCAAGGCCGCCAGAAGGGGTTGGAGTTTCTCCTGTCTCTCGCGTGTGGCTCCATAGCGCCAATTGCTGCCGGGAGCGGTCACCACTTGTTGGGAAAACGACGGGAGCCTCCCATCGTCGTTCCAGAGGTAAAACCACCGGCGCTGCCACCCCTTGTTCGAAGACACAAGGATGGCGGGGATGTACTGCTGCGCGCGCGCTTGCCTCAACTGGAGGGTGCAGCCGCCGGCTCGCACGACATACGGACCTTCTTCTCCCCCGTCATCAAGGCAAAAAGCTCCGCGGAGAAGAAATGGGTCCACAAATCCTAGTGGGGGTCAATCCCCAAAAAGCCTTCGCAAACCGCCGCAAAAATGGTCGCTTGCGCGATGGAGTTGGGGTTGAGGTTGTGTAGCTCCACCCCGTAGTAATGCAGGAGTGCCCGCATGAAACGGCTTGCTGGCACTCCGAACCCCCGCTCATGGAAGGAGACGAAGCTTAGCACGTACCCCGGCGGCGGGGTCGGGTCAGTCCCACTCGGAGGGACCATCCACTCCGGTTGTGGGTCACCGGAGAGGGGACGGAGCAACCCATCGGCGACAAGGGCCTCCAGATCGTCCACCGTGACGATGGAAAAAGGCCATGGGTTGCGCGGAGGAACGACGGTCACTCGGTCGGCCATCGTCAAGCGAAGGGGGTGGCGGCGGAGCGGACGAGGTTTGCGGTTTTCTTTCTCTGGCTATTCCTTTAGGTTGCGAAAACCCAAGCAGGAGGCAAGCAGCGGAGTAAGGAACCGCAACCGGTCTCTCTTCCGGGTATATAAAGGCCCGGGCAAGACCCATTCAACACTTCGCCCGAACCCACCGCGAAGTTCAAACCCAGAGGCGAAACGCCCGTTCCTCGAACGGCTCTCACGCGCAACGGGTGCCATGCGAATCGCCCGTCCCGTCACCTTAACTCCCCGGTGGAGCAGGCGACACCTTTTGGCAGGCGAGGCGGGTGTCGCTTCGCCTTCGCCATAATGACCGCGTCAAAAAAGGTGCGCCACATTATTTAAAATTCATATCCTTCCCCTCCTCCTCTCTCTCTCTCTCTCTTACCACAGGGACCGGGAAAGGGGACGTTGTGGAAAGGATTCTTCCCGGTGAAGGAAGCGGTCTCTGAGCCCTCCTACTAATCAGGGGTTCGAAGGCTAGCCCCTCGGAAGGGTTCGACAACCGCCCTAGAGCGCCCGAGCTCTGTGCCCACTACTGATCAGGGGTTCGTAGGCTGGCCCCTCGGAAGGGTTCGACAGTCGCCCTAGAGCATGCAGAGTGAGGGATGACTCTGGGTACGTTCGATACATAACCAAGGCTCGGGCTATGCTTCTGAGGTACCCTAGGACATTTCTGAGACCAGCGGGAACGATTTGTAACGGAATCCCACCAGAGGGAGGCATCGAGCCCTCGGACCCTGTCGAAGGGGTCTGGGTCCGGCGAATCACCCGCAGGTACTTTTGGAGCGTGCCTCCGGGCTACAGCCGACCTCTAACGAACGGGGCACAGGCGTCCACTCGGATCACCCATTAGCAGCTCACTAGAAACACCATGTTCAGTGCCCTCCGAGGGCAACATGGCGCTTTCCCCCCCCCCCCTCCTCCTTGCGGAAAGGCGACTCAGGGGTGTAAATAAAAGTCAGGAAAGTCCTTGATCGTCCTCTCGCTCCGTGCAGAGGCTCGGGGGCTGCTCTCGCACCCGGCTACGGCCAAAATTGTTGACAGCGTCAACAAACCAGCATGATAACTTGGAACCCGACCACGCACCCGGGCCACTGCCAGGCCGCAAGAGGGAACGACCAGACCGGCCGAAGCACTACGAAAAGCATTCAGACCTCAGAGGAGTCAAACCACTCCTCCGAGGCCTCGGGGGCTACACCCGGCGGGTGCGCTCGCGCGCACCCACCAGAACAAGGCAAAAAACCAAGAAAGGCCGGTCCCCTCACCGAAAACGCGGCAAAAGCCTCCAAGCGAGTACCATCACTCCCTTCGAGGCTCGGGGGCTACTGTTGGGTACCATAATTAGGGGTACCCCCAACGCTCCTAATCACGGCTGGTTAACACCCTCAGACCAACTGACGGGTGCAGTTCAAGCCAAGACTTCGTCTACCCGAAGGATGCGATCTTACCCGAGCCCAGCCTCGGGTAGGAACAGTGGTCCCAGACGAATTCACGCCTCGCCCGAGGGCCTCCTCAGGCGGCAGGCGCCCCCTCGGCTCTCCCGAGGCCCGGCTCGGGTAGGCTTCGTCGAGAAGCAACCTTGGCCATACCACCTCACCAACCGACCGCTTCGCAGGCGCATTAAATGCGGGGGATGCCTGACGCCGTATCCTGACACACGCGCCTCAGTCGGCCAGGCCGAAGTGACCGCAGTCACTTCGCCCCTCCTCTTTACTGTCCGATATGACAGGAAAACAGCGCCGCCCGCTCCGCTCCAACTGCCGTGTCAGCCACCCCGGTAACGACTGACAACAGGTCACGGTCAACCACCAAGCTCAAGCCTCGGGCACAACAGGAAGCTCCGCCTCGCCCGACCTCAGGCTCTGGCCTCGGGAGGAGGTCTCCGCCTCGCCCGACCCCCGCGCTCGGCCTCGACTCCGGTCTCGGGAGGAATCGCGTCCTCGCCCGACCCCGGCCTCGACCACAAGCGAAGTCTCTGCCTCGACCGACCCCGGGCTCGGACTGACCGTGCTGATAGGGGATGCATCATTCCCCTACTCCTAGCCTGCTCAGGCTACAAGGAACAAGACCGGCGTCCCATCTGACTTACCCCGGCGACGGGTAATGATGGTGCCCCGCGTGCGCCATGACGCAGGTGGCTCTCAGCCCCTTACGACAGCAAGGAGACGTCAGCAGGGTCCTCGCCGCGCTGCCAGCTGTGCTCCTACAGGACTCAGGCGCTCCTCCGGCGGCCACGCCATCACATGTACAGCGCCCAAGCTCTCCCCCGACAGCCACGTTGGCATGTACACAGGGCTTAGGCACTCCACTGCCGGACACGTTAGCGCATAGCTACGCTCCCCGTTGTACACCTGGACTCTCTCCTTACCTCTATAAAAGGGGAGTCCAGGGCAACCCTGAAGAGGTTCGGGGGGTTCGCACGAGGGGAAGTGACGTACGAGCCCTCTCTCTGTCTCTCTCCCTCACACGACGCGCTTGTAACCCCTACTGCGAGCGGCACCCCTGGTGCAGGATAATACAAGGCTTGTCCCACATCTTGTGTTCCATCCCGCGCCAACCCATCTGGGCAGGGACACGCAGCGACAATTTACTCGTCGGTCCAGGGACCCCCCTGGGGTCGAAACGCCGACAGTATAATTTCTATTTAGAAAAGAAAGGAGAAAACCGAAAGAATTTTATTATAATGTTAAAATGACTTAACTAAGCACTCATACTTTTCTAATAAAGAAATTGATAGTATGTTGGTAAACATAGGTTTCTTACTAAAAAATTAGATAACTTGTTTCTAGTTTAAAATGACATTTTTAATAGATATCATATTTAACAAGGTTCGTTATGGATGTTGAAGTATAGCCGTATTAAATAGAAACTTAAAAGAATATGTAGACCATATATTTCTTAATAAAAATAGAAGATAAATATATGTCCAATTAATAGATTGTTTATATTTTCTTAATTAAAAGATAACAAGGGTCATTGCTTTTAATAAACTAAAATGATAGTTTATACATAATTTCCTTTCTAATGAATTAGATCATTTGTTCCTACAATAGAATTAAAGATAATTAATAGATTAATTATCCTTTATCATAATTTATTAATCAAACCTATAGTCAATTTGTGCTTAACTAGATTTATGGCATGATTAATGATTTCATAGAATTTAGTCCACATTATATACGAATCACTTAGCTTTTCCTAAAGGATAAAATAAAGTAATAAGAGTCTAAGTTCTTTTATAAATTAAAATGTTAATGTATATATTGACTTTGAATGTAGTTTCTTAATAATAGGCTATGCATTTTCCTAATCAAAGTAAGACAATTAATGGTTTCTTTCTTTTACACGACAATCCACTTAAGGGCCTATAACCTAGTTTTTCATAAAATAGATGTTTAATAATAATGATCTTTTCACATAAAACCTATTTAGACTTATATCTTAGTTTATCATAAGTGAAGGTTTAACAATGAATTATAATACGTTCCATAATGCTTCTAAAATTAATAACGTGTTTCGTAGCCCATTAACCTTAGATATATAATTTATATCTTTTCTAAAAGGTTAAAAAGGTTTAATATCGTTATAACGTGTTTTATCGTCTTATAAACCCTTAATCTTAGACCTATCACATATGATGTTTTATAAAAGATTAATTTGGTGAACCTAATATTTGTATATTTTAATTAAGATATTTTAAGCTCATGTCTTGTTTTATAAAGTATAGATCACACATTTTTAAAAGAATACCTTTTATTATAACCCTTGCGTGTAATGTTTTTGAAAAGCAAACACTCTTTTCGTTAAGTTGTCTTTTAGCTTTGTGTATGGTGAATGTTGTATGTTATTGAGTGGTGTTTGTTTCTTCTTGTTCGTTTATGTGATATTGAGTGGTTGATCTAGTAGTTAGGAATCAAGATCTATTCCTATCCGAGGAAGAACCTCAAGTTTTCAATAAGCAAGGCAAGTGGACTTCTCCCTCTGCATACTCTGTTTGATCCCAAACAATACATTTAATAAAGTTTACTCTTGGATATATATGCATAATTTATGGGTTACCTATTTAGATACACCTAACCTTTCCAACCTTACTCCTTCTTAACCTGGGATTATGATCTAATCAAGTAGCTATGCTATTGCTACAACTTTAAATTTATGTAGTCACTCCTATTTATGATATTAATGTTCCAAATGGTAAGTTTACATTATTGTTGCTAATCTGATGATTAAGCAAGATCATATGATTTAATTGGAACATGGAGTGACCACCTGGGAAAATAGTGCTACCATGAGGGTGGTATGGGACACCCTTGGCTAAATAACTAGGGAAGTCTTATGTTGGGTGCTGGTCGTGGTCGACCGGAATGGGGGCATCTGGCAAGCGCTTATAGTTCCGGCTCAGGCAGATTGGATACGGGCATAGTTCCCAAAGCTTTACCCCACAGACTGGTCTATAATTTGGTTACGTTAGGTGTGCTTTATGCAGTTTGACCATTTCTAGCATTTGCATAATGAGGACTCTAGGGAAAAGCATCATAGTGAGACCCTAGCCATTCACCTCGGAAGTGAATACGGGTCTAGCTAACCCGGGCTAGAAGGGAATCGTGACTCATGGGTAAAGATGTGCCACCTCTGCAGAGCGTAAAACTGATATATCAGTCGTGCTCACGGTTATGAGCAGCCTGGACTCCTCACATGATAATTGAACTTGAAGATGGAAATAAATCGAGATCCGATGATCTGCCAATAGTTTGCTTAAGTGGTTTCACTTAAGTGTTTTTGATATACTCTTATACCTTTGTTTAATGGGAATACTTGGGATTCACACTTATTAGTAAGACAGGTGTTGTTAATAAAATGTTGACCAAATAAAATGCTTACGGCTCAACCTTAGCCTCATCTTGTTAAACTTGCATTAGTTTTTCCCCCACTTGCTGAGCCCCGACCATAAGTGATCTCACCCTTGCTTCAATTTTGATCAGAAGTTTGCAGATGAAGATATGGTGCTGAACTCCATGGATGCTAGTCTAGTGATACCCCCGGTCATCTTCCTGTGGATGGATGCCCATGTTTCGCTGTACTTTGATGAATAAAGGTTACGACATTATGTCTGTTCGAAGTGTAATATGTTAATATAATCGATATTTACCCTTTTATGCATTGTTCTTTTGATATATTACACTTGTGACGTCAATATATGTGTGGAAATAGATCATGGCACACATATGCGATGCACCCGACTCTGCCCCCTGGAACCGGGTGTGACAGAAGTGGTATCAAAGCAATGTGACCGTAGGTCGCTATATTAGTTAGAAATGGAAAGCCCAGTCAGTCGTTCAAAACTTGACTTAATTGTCTCCATAAAAACTTACTTTATATCAAAAACTCGTCTCTTTTATCTTCAACCATTCTTGTCTGATTCTTTGTCTATCAGAAGGTTGTAATGAGAAGCATTGCAAGATGATCAAGCTAGGATTGCGAAACTTGAAGCGAAGTTTGCCAGAAGAAACCCTTTCGAAGCTATCGACGATGCCCTATTCTCTGTCTTATCCCCACTCTGCAAGAAGTTTTGCTATGGATTCTTTGGATCTATTACCATTCTTCTTGGTTAAGATTGATAGGATTGTTCTCTAGTATTAAATTTTCGACTAGATCGGTAAGGGCGATATTCTATTATATTATTATAGTGGTTTTCTAATTCCTAATATTGCTATATAACCCTTGACTTCTTATACTTCTGTTTTCTTGCCATTGTATTGCCACCCTTGCGCAATATCTACCTTGATATATTAAACCTTTGCCTCTTTACTTTTCTCCTTGATAATGCTTTCTCCCTAACTCACTTCATATCCTTGGTTGTATCATTTATCTTCACTTTAATAGTTCATGGTTATCTTATTTCACTCTTGGCCACCAACAAATATGTCTTGTCTAACTCCTTGATAATTCTTACCCAACTCCTTGATGTTATAATATCTTTCTTATTCCAAACCTTGTCTCACCTTTTGTTTTGGTTGAATGAGTAGAATTGGATTGTGCTGGTATGTTTGAGTCCATTGTCCTTTGTGTTCATGTTTGATTTGCTTCTTTGTAATGATTGTTGGTGTATTGTGTGACTTCTGTCCACAATGGCATCAATTCACTAGGTAAAACCTTAGATAGATGGGTTTTCTCTGCTCTCTATAATCTGTCTTTGCTCAACCCTTTCGTCCCTTCCATTCTTCCATACCCATACAGATGTTAGACCTTGGAATGTCAACTACAAGTGATGTCACTAAATGCAAAGAATGTGGTGTGTTGGCAAGTCAAAACAACACTATAAATAAAACAGCTGATGAACAGACATTCAAGACACAAAAGGATGCACAACTAAACCAAGAGGCAAGTGACCTTGGAAAATGTTGTTGTTGTGAGTACTATGGAATTCCTTGTCAGATCAGTACAAACGAAAGTGAAACTACAAAACAGAAGAACCAAATTTTATTTTCTGGCATAAAAAGACAGATGTCTCCCCCTGAACAACTAATAGCAGAGTCTCTCATACCTAATGCACTGTCAGTTGATGAATTGCAAAGTATTCTAAAAAGGAAACATCACAAGGATACCCGGCCCCAAGAAGAAACACAAGAGTGTTACATTGATGGATGGACTATTATTTGCACACAGTTTCAGCCTCGTGGTCACATCAGGTCCAAGAAACAAAAAGGGAAACATGGAAAAAGTCAAGAAATAATTTCAAGAAAAGCTTGCTATCAATGTGGACGTAAAGGTCATTTCTTCTATAACTGTCCTAAGAAGAGTTCACTACAGATCACCTCCGAGATGAAGCTATCTCAGTCTTCAGACATGGAATATGAGCAAAAATGCACAAAAATTTCTACCAACAACGTAAAGACAACTCCACCATGTAACTCATCAAATCTTGCTTGCTTTGGCTATGGTGATACCGACCATCTTTTTAATAGTTGTCCTAAGAAAGATGTGAAGATCAATAAGGTCCAAAAGAAAAGACAACACCCTCAAACTCATGCATCAACAAAGAATAAACAACGGAAAAAGTCCATAGGAAGGATAAGTTATGCAGTGACAGGAACCATTCCATATGAAAATGCAGTAATTTTTAGAACACTAGTCATTCACACAATTATCGCCACCGTGTTGTATGATCCTCGTACAACACATTCTTTTATCAGTGCCTAGTTTGCAACAAAGTATGGTATCTTTAGGTGTCCCTTGAGATCAAGGATGACCATCAGTGCACCCAAAAGAAAAATGTTAGTAAACTACATATGTCTAAATGTAAGTGTTAAAATCAATGGGATAGATTTTCTAGCTGATCTTATAGTGATAGAATCAATGGGAAAGGATGTGATTCTTGGAAAGAATTGGTTACAAAGAACTAAGGCAGTAATCCAACATACTGAGAGAACCATGTGTTTGGAAACCCCATCTAGAGAAAGAATAGTAGTTGAAGACAATCGACCTCCGATTGGTACATCTGACGATGAAGAATAAATATCATTTAGCTAGAAAGATCAGTATGTCTCACAGGAAAAAATGTCAAGGTGTTGCTCTCTTGAGGGATTTGTAATTGTGCTAAGTGATATATGAATAAATTTGGAGAATCTTTCGCACCTATTGTGTTTTGCCTCTTTATAAAGAGAATAAAGTATGGTGTCATCTGCTATATGCAAACAATGTGATGCTCTATTCTAGTTGCCCTAAAGTCCCGCTCAAGTCTTTCTCTCAAATTGTGCTCAAAGAAATACTGTTGGATCAGAAAGATGATTTAGATATCATGCTCTGAAATCTATAGGGTTCAAAAGATCTTTGTTAAGGATTATAACACTTGTACACTCTTGTAGTATGATGAAGCTAGGAGAAATCTGAAACCACCCTTGCTCCTTGACTAATCTTATCTTGGAAATCAAAAGGTTGTGTTTGCTCTTTATCTTAATGTCATACAAGCCTCTTATGCAGTTTGTCTCACTAACTCCTTTACCCTCTGACTAGATGATGAACCCTAATGGAAATGAAGTAAATGATGCCAACGACAATATTCCTACCTTAACAACTAGGAACGAGAAAAATGAGTCACAAAGATATCTGATGAATGGAATGAAGAACAACAAAAGGAATAGAAAAATGTTTGGATACATGATTAGTCCACCTCAACCACAAGCAAAAGCCACGAAACACATGGATACCCAAACAGAAGAATCAAGTCAGGCTCAGCTATATAAGATACAGACACCTAATCAACCCTCATCCCCTGTTGGTCAAGCAAAGTTGACTCGCAAAGAACTCAAAGCAAGAGGTGCTTGCTACTACTGCAAAAATGAAGGATATATTATTCGCGAATGCCCCAAGAAGCTTCTAGACCGACTAAAGAAGAAAGCTGCCAAACATGACCAAAGCAGTAATTCAGAAGACCAACCATTTTATAAGTACGATGATGAAGGTAGCTTGATTAGTATACATTGTGGAGCAAAGAAGAAAGGAAGTTCCTTAATATTAGAAGAGTTCAATGTGAACTAAGAACCCACAAATAACCATGTATCTCCTTTGCTTTCGTGCTAGCCTTCCTTAATCTCGAGGACGAGATTCTTTTAAGAGGGGTAGGTTTGTAACACTATAAAAATCATCAAATAAAAATAATACATTTAGTTATTAATGGTATTTATGGTAATAAATTTTCTTTTAAGTGTTTGTTATTTATTTGCATTTGGAATGATTTTTGATTGCTCATAATTGATTTTGGATATTGAATATCATTTCTTCTCAAATAAAAATCCAAATAAATAATATATTTATTAGTCAAAAATAAATATTTTATTTATAAATATTTTTTGGTATAATTATGAATTTTAGGGTTATTTAAAATATATTTTGAATTTAGAAAAGGAAATAGAAAAGAAAAAGAAAAAGAAAAAAAACTAACCTAACCTAACCCTAAAAGCCCACTAAGGCCCAACTTGCATCAGTCGCGCGCCCCTGCCCTAACCTAGCTGCGCCGCCCCCTAGCTCCCTGCACAGCCGTCGCCGCCCCCTGGGACCCACCCAGCTCTCTCCTCCCTGCCTCTCTGCTTCACCGCGTGCCGCCAGGAAGCTCACGCCTAGGCCACCAACGCGCGACCCAGCCGCCCTACGCGCGCCCCTGCCCAGCCGCTCGCCCTCCCCCGCGCCAGGCCGCCGAGCTCCCAGCCTCGACCGGCCGGACCTGATGCGCCCGACACCAATGTTAGGAGCCAAGCAGCGCCTGCCCCGCACCGACCCGACCGCGCCCTGCCGAGCAGCCCGCGTTCGTTCTTCTCCCCGCATTAAGGAACTTCACTGCGACTGTTTCGCCTTCCCCCACTCTCCCCCATTACTCCCTCCCTCCATTGATGCGTCATGAAGAACCTGCCGACGCCATTGATGGCCATGAAGCACCCCCGGCCATCTCTTCCTCTCCCTCCCTCTCCTCTACAAAACCCACCCCGAGCTCCTCTCTTCTCCTCCCTACCCGAGCTCGCACCCTACTCTCTCTCACTCTCCTCGCCGTTAGAGCCACTTTTGCCGTCGCCGGAGTTTGTCACACCGTCGCCGGAGCTCACCGGAGCTACGCACCCGTCGTACCGAGCCTTCGCCTAGACGCACGCCCCCCGTCCGCCATTCGTCCCAAGGTTGAAGACAACCCCAAAACATTGATTTATTTTCTAAATCATGTTTTGAATTAATTTATGGATCTTGTGAATTATCGTTGTAATATTGAGATGATGCGATTTGGCGATTTACGTGTATGATTTTAGATTTCGATGTATACGTGTAACCAAAATCGAACCCCACGACAATGCTTCGAATATGGGTATAATTTTTTAATTTTAAAAATGAATACGGTCACTATTCACTACCTCGGTGATTTTCATACTAGAAAACGTTTACATATTTGATTTCTCTTTAGTGTGTGGAACGATATTGGTTAGTATTGGTATAAGTATAATTTTATTGATATAAGAAAAATAGAAGAAATACTAAGCAACGTATTTCCGGTCAAATGAAGATATAGATTTTACTATTCATGATAAATGTATTCATAAGTATAGCACTTAAATTACTTAGGATGAGTAAAATACTTATTTATGTCATAATAACCATGAATATGTTATTAAAAGTTACATTTAGTAATTTACAATTACTTCTTAGAATATTAATGTTAGAAGAATTAAGTAAACAATTTTAGCCATACGTATAATTTCTATTTATAAAAGAAAAGAGAAAACCGAAAGAATAGAATTTTATTATAATATTAAAATGACTTAACTAGGCACTCATACTTTTCTAATAAAGAAATTGATAGTATGTTGGTAAACATAGGTTTTTTACTAAAGAATTAGATAACTTGTTTCTAGTTTAAAATGGCCTTTTTAATAGATATCATATTTAACAAGGTTCATTTTGAATGTTTAAGTATAGCCGTATTAAATAGAAACTTAAAAGAATATGTAGACCATATGTTTCTTAATAAAAATAGAAGATAAATATATGTCCATTTAATAGATTATTTATATTTTCTTAATTAAAAGATAATAAGGGTCATTGCTTTTAATAAACTAAAATGATAGTTTATACATAATTTCCTTTCTAATGAATTAGATCATTTGTTCCTACAAGAGAATTAAAGATAATTAATAGATTAATTATCCTTTATCACAATTTATTAATCAAACCTATAGTCAATTTGTTCTTAAATATATTTATGGCATGATTAATGATTCCATAGAATTTAGTCCACATTATATACGAATCACTTAGCTTTTTTCTAAAGGATAAAATAAAGTAATAAGAGTTTAAGTTCTTTTATAAATTAAAATGTTAATGTATATATTGACTTTGAATGTAGTTTTTTAATAATAGGCTATGCATTTTCCTAATCAAAGTAAGACAATTAATGGTTTCTTTCTTTTACACGACAATCCACTTAAGGGCCTATAACCTAGTTTTTCATAAAATAGGTGTTTAATAATAATGATCTTTTCACATAAAACCTATTTAGACTTATATCTTTATTTATCATAAGTGAAGGTTTAACAATGAATTATAATACGTTCCATAATGCTTCTAAAATTAATAACGTGTTTCTTAGCCCATTAACCTTAGATATATAACTTATATCTTTTCTAAAAGGTTAAAAAGGTTTAATATCGTTATAACGTGTTTTATCGTCTTATAAACCCTTAATCTTAGATATATCACATATGACGTTTTATAAAAGATTAATTTGGTGAACCTAATATTTGTATATTTTAATTAAGATATTTTAAGCTCATGTCTTGTTTTATAAAGTATAGATCACACATTTTTAAAAGAATACCTTTTTATTATAACCCTTGCGTGTAATGTTTTTGAAAAGCAAACGCTCTTTTCGTTAAGCTGTCTTTTAGCTTTGCGTATGGTGAATGTTGTATGTTATTGAGTGGTGTTTGTTTCTTCTTGTTCGTTTATGTGATATTCAATGGTTGATCTAGTAGTTAAGAATCAAGATCTATTCCTATCTATGGAAGAACCTCAAGTTTTCAATAAGCGACGCAAGTGGACTTCTCCCTCTGCATACTCTGTTTACTCTTGGATATATATGTATAATTTGATGGGTTACCTATTTAGATACACCTAACCTTTCCAACCTTACTCCTTGTTTAACCTGGGATTATGATCTAATCAAGTAGCTATGCTATTGCTACAACTTTAAATTTATGCAATCACTCCTATTTATGATATTAATGTTCCAAATGGTAAGTTTACATTATTGTTGCTAATCCGACGATTAAGCAAGATCATATGATTAACTTGGAACATGGAGTGACCACCCGGGAAAACAGTGCTACCATGAGGGTGGTATGGGACGCCCTTGGCTAAATAACTAGGGAATTCTTATGTTGGGTGCTGGTCGTGGTCGACCGGAACGGGGGCATCTGGCAAGCGCTTATAGTTCCGGCTCAGGCAGATTGGATACGGGCATAGTTCCTAAAGCTTTACCCTGCAGAATGGTCTAAGTTGGTTACGTTAGGTGTGCTTTATGCAGTTTGACCATTTCTAGCATTTGCATAATGAGGACTCTAGGGAAAAGCCTCGTAGTGAGACCCTAGCCATTCACCTCGGAAGTGAATACGGGTCTAGCTAACCTAGGCTAAAAGGGAATCGTGGCTCATGGGTAAAGATGTGCCACCTCTGCAGAGTGTAAAACTGATATATCAGCCGTGCTCACGGTTATGTGCAGCCTAGACTCCTCACATGATAATTGAACTTGAAGATGGAAATAAATCGAGATCCGATGATCTGCCAATGGTTTGCTTAAGTGGTTTCACTTAAGTGTTTTTGATATACTCTTATACCTTTGTTTAATAGGAATACTTGGGATTCACACTTATTAGTAAGACAGGTGTTGTTAATAAAATGTTGACCAACTAAAATGCTTACTGCTCAACCTTAGCCTCACCTTGTTAAACTTGCATTAGTTTTTCCCCCACTTGCTGAGCCCAGACCATAAGTGAGCTCACCCTTGCTTAAATTTTGATCAGAAGTTTGCATATGAAGATATGGTGCTGAACTCCATGGATGCTAGTCTAGTGATACCCCCGGTCATCTTCCTGTGGATGGATGTCCATGTTTCGCTGTACTTTGATGAATAAAGGTTAAGACATTATGTCTGTTCGAAGTGTAATATGTTAATATAATCGTTATTTACCCTTTTATGCATTGTTCTTTTGATATATTACACTTGTGACGTACACATATATGTGGAAATAGATCCTGGCACACATATGCGATGCACCCGGCTCTGCCCCCTGGAACCGGGTGTTACACATTTATTTACAACTATAACATAAATCATTAGGGACTAGCTAGTCTTTTCCTTTTTGGCTCAGCACCATGCTTAGTCTTCGTCACCATTTTAAACCGATGATGTTACTCTTCGGCTATAGCTTCAGCGTTCATTCTTATCGTCCTCGAGCTATATCTTCGTCTTATATACCTTCACCATAGGGGAAGACTCTCATCATGAACTGTAGCTCCATGTAGTAATCAATATTATGCTAGAAGCAAATGGTTAGTCATGTTTTTGAGGACCTTCGGAAGAGGAAGGCCCCCAACACCGTGAATTAAAATGGTGAAACAAGCTAGTGGTAGACTGAGAGGAAAGACCCTTAATAAGGTTCATTTCAGATGCACATCTTTCCTTACTGTAAGGTAGGTTGGTGTTTACACCTTAATATGTTCCAAATGGCTTTGTGAAGTAAAGATGTTGTCCTACAGAACATCTTTAGAGGAACATGCTTATATGGGTTAACTGCTAGTCACAGTTTATGAGATCTGGGTGGTCTCTAGATACCCATGAAAGGCTATGGAGTTTGACTTATATGCTCCAACTAGAGGGGATGCGCTCGGCAATCTAGTATTGGTAAAGAGTTTACATGAAACTTATTCTACGCAAAACTGCTAATTCAAGGCCTAGTCCATTTGTGCAGTTGTGGTCACGTGTAGTCTAGATTCTAGGTGGATGTTCAACTTAACAGTCTCTATCGAATCAAACGTTTGATATGATGAGAGCATTTTAGTGTGACTTAGCATTTGATGGGGATTGTTGAATTAATGTGGGCCCGGCCCAAATTAATACTCAATAATAGTCAATACCAGAGGCCCACTTTAATGCTACGTTGTACTAGTACTTTAGTACCATAACGGAAGTTCAGGGGATAATTCAATCAACTTAAATAGGAGGACCATTGGTGCATCTATTGAGAAGCTGAGAAAAGGATGAAGGACTGTCACGCGCGCGTCGCCGGCCGGGCCTTGCCGGGCCGAGGCCGAGGCCGAGGCCGTGGCCGTGGCCGTGGTAGATCGAACCTTGGTCCGAATATTCCTTCCTAATGGTTGTGCATTTTGACTGGAGTGATGACCGTCCATTACTATCGTCTGTTACTGACCGTTTCCTAGGTTATGGCTAGTAATGGACGAGCTATAATGACTGTCAGCTTTTAACGGGCGTCATTTTCTGGCTGGCTATAACGGTAGCTCTGATGGTGACCGTTACTATCCATTGGCCTCCCTCTACGTGTGTATATATACGGAGGAGGGAAGGCTGCTTTTGGTTATGACGACAGTACACACGGACAGTCTCAGGCGTGTTGCACAAAACCATTCTCGTCCCACCTTCTACGAGCCCAAACAGTGTGGGAGAGCAGGCCTCTGAAATCGCCGTCCACAGAGTGACACTTGCACGGGTGTGCGGGCGATCAGGTTTTTGGGGAGCGTACTTGTGACTGCTCGCTTCGTCCACCCGATCAGTGCTGATCAAGTTCCTCGTCGCCGGCGTCGTTCGAGGGACTGCATTGCGTACATTTGCCTGCATCGACTGCGTACGACCAAACATACACACGAGATGTCTCGTGTGAATGGTGTCACTGATGCCTTGAGCATCGGTCCCTCCGCAGGGTACAATCTGCTCTTTGTATTTGTGCATATTTTGCTGTTGTTTACTGCTTATGTGAGTAGTGATACACATACACACATACATGTCGTCAGATACATCACGATAATTTTCTAAATTAAAATAAAACTGAAAATATCTATTTCCAACGTGTTATTACATCCCTTGCCCTTTTTGTATGTTACGTGAGAATAAACTTTCCATCGGCCCACCACGTAAGGGCTCGTTCGTTAGCTCTTAATCCATGTGGATTGAGTGGGATTGGATGAGTTTGAATCCCAAATAAGTTAAACTTCTTCTTAATTTTTTCTAATCTCATTAAATCCATGTGTATTGGGAATAACCGAACAAGATTTCAAGATTATTTTGAATTTTATACTGTAATAACACGTGCCACTGCACGACGCAGACGGTGCAAGTAGTTAGGTGAGCGGCCGATCTTTTTCGTGAGAGACATGGCACCTGTGTGCTGGAGGTAAGGCAACACGACAGGCACACGTGTCCCTCTTAATAGATTATATATACGTATTATATTTGTTACAGAGTAAGCACCCTAGCCATATAGCAGCAGCGTGTGAAAGCTTTGACCTCGTTGATGGGTCACACAGGAGGATTACAAGGCCGGCGTCATGTGATCATCAGCAGCACGACACCGTCCGGCCCGAAGGAAATTGAGGGAGCGAAAGGAAGGCAAAAGTTAAAAGGGCGCAGCGACCTGATCCCGACCTGCGCACGCCTAATCCACGATGATCCAGAGTGGCAGAGTATTATATATTACAAAAAATCACAAATGGTTGTTAGTAATCTGGACAGCCCACAGCCAGGACTCTTGGCTTTGTTTTCGTCGTCGTCGTCCGCTCGAACGTGGGGCCCGCCAAGTCTGTTCAGGATGTTCCTTTAATTTATCCGAATGATAAATCAAAGAATAAAAAACTTTTGAGTCAAGTGCAATTGTTTAGAAGGGACAATTACTGATGCGTTTTTATTACTCCAAACAATTACAAATTTACCTTCATATGCACAGTAGCGGATCCAGAAATAGATCAAAGGAGGGGCTAGTAAACCAGCCAACTGTGGTGTGGGTGACCATATGACAGACGTCTGGAACCTTGTATTAGCCACTACCGTCTGTCAATATAGACCATGTGCGTGGGTGCGGGTGCCTATCGACCGTGGATGTGCCATAGACGAGATAGAGGGCAACCGCCAAATATACAACGACGAGCCGACGACTAACGAGTAGCGCGGGCTCCAGACATTGGGCGGGTAGGGTTAGGATGCAGGCTAGGACGAAGCCAGTGTCGTGGCACGCATGTGTTCGATGGAGACATTTAATCTATTGCCATCTTTACGAATGACACTAAATTACCTGTTACTGACAGCTGAGTCACTAATATAGCATTTTCTGTGACATCCATCTCGTAAAATATGGCAAAAGATTAAATTGTCCTTGTGACGGGACCACCCCATCTATAAAATCACAAGTACCAAAAACATCTGCTTCGACAGTTTTTTAAACATACTTGAGCCTATATAGACCCGGTAGACCACCGAGTATCTTGGAGGACCTCGGTAAATCGACTCACAACCAAGATCGTGGATTAAGTTAATACGCATCCACATATCGGAGTTTTTACAGCAGAAATAATATAACAACGGGTTTGCAAATAAGGAGATGGGAGTAAGTACAAAACTTGATTTAAAAGAAATATAAATTTGAACAATATAGCTATAACCATAATTTTGAAATACAGTGCTAGCTCAATGATAGTCCTCCAGAAAAAGCAGAGATGAGATAAATATATAGAAGGCGGAGCCCACTGGCACTTATCCACCATCCTCGGTAGGTCTATATCTTCACCTGCAACATGGTGGGATAAACCCTGAGTACTCGAATGTACTCAGCTAGACTTACTCATCCAAAACCAGGAAATAAGAAAGTAAAAGGCACTAAGGATCATTGAAGGCTTTATCTAGAGATGGCTCTATCTTTTGGAAGAGTACATGAATTAATGTAGTTATTAGCTAAGGGGCATCATGATAATCAATCATCTTTTTGCAGTTCGTTTTTACCCATGCCATGGTAAATCTAGGTTAGCACCTAATTAGCTAGATGACATTTGTCAATCTACTATGTCTAGTTATAGCTTTAGTGTTTAATCAAGTTTAGCAAATATCTCATTAAGTAGACAAGCAAGAGTAACCCAAACCCTCGATTATAATTATTCTTGTCATCATTCCTCATCAGCATCATCATTCTCATGGTTATCATGGTTCTTACTACGATGAGATGACTCAAGTCAAGTGCTCACTGTCTAGGAGCGATGGCAATTCGAATCGACTACTAACCAGTTGGCGGGGTATTCCTAACACAAACCATACCCATAGTACTTCGTGGGATACAATAACCACTAAACTATTCCAGTAGCAGCCCGACTGCACTTCATGGGTACAACAAAAGCCGCCATATCCAGGGACCTCCCGACTACCAGAGGGTTAAGGCACACCATTCTCCATGGGTCATCTCGCCGTGTCCCCGTCACTCCTCAACCATGCTAGTAAGTGCACCCCAAGGTCGAACCTAGCTGGAATAGTACTCTGGCTTCACGGATGGAACGAGTTATCTAGCTAGCTAAGTGATTATACATGCGTTCAACATGACTTGAGGAACCCCAACGGTATGGTCTTTAATCGACACAGGCGGGGATAAGTAGACAACCAAGACCTCCATGCCTTGTTGTTTCCCTATCTACATCTCATCCGGTCTCATATTAACCTTCATATTATACATGATATTTCCCGATGACATTACCCAAATCAAGCATAAGGTAAGCACCTATGTCTCACAGGTGACAGGATATCACCCGACTTATACCGGTCTAAGCAGGCCTAAGCATTTTATCATACTTAGATTAACCAGGTGACAAGGATAGGGATAAACAAAGGTAATCAAGGATAAATCCAATAATTGTTTCCAAACAACTCCTCAACCTAATGCAACAATCATAGGCAGGTAGGTGAATAAAACAATTATTGCAAAACATAGGAATTAGATGTCGAGGCTTGCCTAGAATCTAACTGTAGGTTAGTGTTTTTGTTAGACAACGCTCGCTGGACGAACATCCACTTGATTAGCCAATCATCTTCGATATACGTCCACCACATCTTCTGAGAGAGTAGTTCCAACACCATGTCCTTCATGTCCACATGCTCAACATCTATCATGCCTAAATGAGATGCACGATGCATACATATGAGCATAATGAAAAGTAACATAATACCATATGATGCCACATGGTAGTGAAGTAAGCACTAAACAACAAGACATGGCGAGCATCAATATGCAAGCACTAGCTATTTATACGACATCGAGCACAGGAATCTAACACCACTGAAAGATATGGGATACACGACTCTATACTTAACCAACACAATCAAACATCAAAATTAACACATGTATATCCATTTTACTCCAAACATAACTATCGGTGCTACTCGCTTCCAAATTATTTGAGTAGCGCTTAGCATTATCTACGATATGAAACCAACAACATAAACATAGAAGGTAATATCCACTAAGGCAAGGCATCACTTCTCCATACAATAAATCAACACAAGCAACACAGAACATAACCCATTGGCCAAGCGTTTAAAGTATTTACTCCTCTATTGCATCACCAAAATAACCATACACACCTATGCAACAAACGAACAAATCATTGCGACACATACTTATCCAAAGCCATCTAACAAATCAGCTAACAGGAGTAACGACATAGCTCAATATACAACACAACGCATCGGTCTGCCTACTATCTTAGCATCCGAGACACGGCATACAATACGACATTTCCACAAACATACATATCCACACATATATTCACGGCATCGACCAAATCGTAAACCATAAATCGAACAACCTGGCCGCATCGGACTTGAGTCGTGTGTGTTGTCCTTTGACTTGGCATTTCGTCAGGCAAGTGGTGTGCGAGGCGTAGCGTCGACATCTAGCTGAGATTAACAACACACAGTTTATTAATTTAGTCATTTCATCGAACACCTAGAGTGCGGGACAATGAGGACAGCGAGGAGCTCACCGGGGTTGGACGACGTTGTGGGACGGGGCTACGCAGATCGGAGTGGAGCTCGATGTGGCATTTTGTCGAGCATGTCAAGGGCAAGTCACGGCAAGAAGGAACTCGGCTGTGAGCCTACTGAGAACAACGATGCCTAGGTCCTGGTGGCGCAGCTGCTAGTGGGGAGGCATTGGCGAGCAGCCTGGGCGCTAACACGCGTGGAGGTGATGAGGGTGATGGCCTTAGCAACGCATTCAACGAGTAGGGAGGTTGTGCCCAAGGGAGGAGTGACGGTGGCTGCATCTAGAGAAGAACTGGGTGTCATAGTAGGGTCCAGTTTGGGGGTGAGTGCACGCTCAACGAGCTCATGTGCGTCAGGGAAGAACTAGAGTAGCAGGGAGCTCGTGAGGCTGAACTGAAGATGGGGAGGGGCACGGTCGCCAGAGCTTGGGGCCGGCCAGCGGAGCCCTGTGCCCGGTCGTGGAGTTCGCGTCTTGCAGGGGTTGTAAGGTTTTCATCTTCGGTTATAAGGTTTTCATTATCGCGACCACCTCCTTCTCCACAACCACATCTGATATAAGTCTGTCGATTTTGGATAGAGTGGTTGTAAGGTTTTCATCTTCGGCTGTAGCAGTGGCTTCGGCATCGGTCGGTTTGGCAGCTTTGCTTGCCGAAGCCGGAGGCGGGGTTTGTTCAATTGCTTGTAGTATATTCATCATGTGTCGTTTCTTCTAGCCCCTGACTCTCCCATCATCAGCCGAAGATACTTCCTTTTTCTGTAAGAGACTGGTCAGTTCCAATCCCAGAGGACTTAGTGGTGTGAATGGGAAGCACTCAGTTATTACCTTCAATATTTCTGAGACCTCATCAGCAGAAGACGAAGGGCTTGCAATTGGTTTCAGCACATCTTGTGTCTTTGTCTTCTCCGAGGATTCCACAGCAAGCTTCCGTTTTTAGGAGCCAATGCCTTCGGCTCCGACACTGTTTTCATCTTCTTCAAAGTTTCTTTGTCTTCCTTGATAGACCGGACAGCTTGCCTGGCGAGAATACTCACAACCCTCTTTCTTTTCGCCCCTCAGCCCCTTCGTCAAGTCTGTCGTAATCTGTGTATTCAAAATTTAGAGCATCCATCACCTGATTCAACCTTTGTTTTGGCCGGGTGCCAAAGACGGCAGTCATTAACTGGTCTTCTTTCTTTGTATAATTTCCGAGGATCTCATTGCACATGGTCTCAATCATTTCTAACCACTTAGAGCATGGTTCTTTAAATTTCTTCTAAAATTTGAAACGGTAGGGAAGTCAAACAAGTTTATATTTTTCCCTCCTTCCTTCTTCTTTGGCATCCCCCATCCGCTAGAGGTTGGGAATTTTTTGTTTGCCAGATATTCCTACACTAAATCCCTAGTGCTAATATGACCAGCTACCACCTTGAATTCTACTTCGGTCAGCTGGCATGGGGAGCCGAGTTGCATGTTGCATAATGGCCTCGCCATGCTGAAGCTTAATCTCAGAGGGCTCATTACCATAGTCATAAGCTTCTCTCTCTTCTTTTTGTCAGCCTTCATGTAAAACCATTAATTGGTCCACCCGGTTGGCCATTTAGTACGGTAGCCAATCACCGGGGCCTTGGTATTCTTCCAGTATGCAAAATTATAGCACCTGAAGTTCTTATGAAGATCATCAGCTCTGGCCTTTGTCTGATAGTGCAGTTCATGCACTCGGAAAAACCCTTCGATATTCGCACTTTTACCTTGGCTTTAGAGAGCCCATATGTAAATACTGAGCCTAACAATGGCATTCGGTGTCAGCTGATGGAGATATATTTCAAACCTTTTCAAAACCTCCCCTATCATATCGTACAAGGGGAACCGAAGCCC
Source organism: Zea luxurians (assembly GCA_029449295.1). NCBI lineage: Eukaryota > Viridiplantae > Streptophyta > Magnoliopsida > Poales > Poaceae > Zea > Zea luxurians. The sequence continues at coordinate 24,518,014 of JAOPSE010000015.1, forward strand.
TGCTCTAAAGAAGCTTTTAAACACAACAACCTCATCTTCCTTTGGCTCTGGAACTACTTCTTCCTTAGCAAAACGAATCAGTTAATCATCATTTTCCCCAAAATAGCCCAACTCCTTCATCACAACCAAATCCCCTGCTGTTACGGTGGATCTTCCAAACTCAATATGACTAGGCTTCGTTGGGTTTAGAATGCTATTGTCTTCCTCACTTTCGCTGTCGCTCCCGTCTTCGGCTACATTCCGTTCGGTCTCGACGGTAGCACCTTCGGCAGTAGCTTCTTCCAGTACAACCAAACCTGACCGTCTTATCACCTCTGATATCGGTGCTGTTTCAGTTACTTCAGTTTCATCTCCCTCACAGGACACCCTAGCAGTGGATCTTACTCGGACATTTCAGTTTCTCAGTCTCCTTAAGACGAAGCTGATCTCAAGCGACGAAGCACCTGTTCGAAAGCGTAATGCAGAAAGCTTCGGCTTCGGTTAGAATTTTCAACAGCGCAACAGTGCAATGGCAATAAATGTTGTGGTAACTTCTCACCAACCTGTCTGTTTATATAGTGTTGCAGGTGAAGAAGGCGAACCGCTAGAATGTGTACACTGGCTAAACGGTGGACCAACCAGCGCCCAAAAAATTTTAATCGTTTTTTAATAACAAGCTCAGGGAAGATCAAGCAAAGAAGAAAAAGACTAGATAGACCTTATTAGTTTAAGTTGCTTATAAACAAATGTTCAAGGGCATAAATGTAATTTTACCCGGGCTGCGTCCTGTGCCTATAAATAGATGAACAGTAACACCGTACTGTTCACGCTGAATTGTAATCACTTTCCCGTGTCTTCACCTTCGAGCAAGCCGAAGGTATCAATGTAATATTAATATTGTTAATATTCATATATGTTTTATAAAATGCAAATATGTACAAATTAATGAAATGCAGTTAATGTCTTCATCTCTTTGCATTTTCGTTCGCATAATAAATGATGAAGGTATGTCCTTCTTGACCTTTGTCTGATGAGCATTATACCCATGTGGAGATAATACTTCAGAAGACGAAGGTCTATAATAATTTACAATTGTGTTGCCTTGTTCTTGACCTACAACATTTGAGAACAATTGACCAACACCGGAGCTCGTTATTAAAAACGAATTCTTGAAAATACATTTTTATAGATTCCTAACAAGTGGGGCCATTTTGTAGTGAGTGAGGGTAAACAGATCCTTGATTAGCACATATTTTGTATAAAAAGAACCAAAGCCCTCTTAGTTGGGCACAACATTTACTGTTGATGTCCACCTGCTGCTATCTCTTTCTCTGCCTCCGAAGCTTACTTTGAATTAGCACTTCTTCCTGTGAGACTTTGTGCTTTAGTAGTTTTGTTGATTTGTGAGTTGGCAGGAGAGAAGAAAAACCCTAAGCTTGCCTTGGTGTTGGGTTCAGATGCTGCTGAGAGGAAGGAAGAGCTTCCACTCAATGAGAACATCACTATAGTTGGGCGCCTAGTCTGATTATTGGAGGTGAAGGTGTAGGCATCCTGGTTGGTCTGATAGAAGGGTCTGAAGATGACAACGAATACCTGGATCTTGAGGAGGACAACAATGACATCCAACCAACGAAGCCAAGTCATGTATGCTTAGGGAAATCAATAATTATGAATGGCCATATTCAGGTATTGAAGAATACAAACTACATAAGTGATATTGATTCGGTCAGACTAGGGGGAAGACATTATTCCCTTGCCAAAGGAGGATGAGGTGCTAGTTTTCTGAAGATTTCTCAAGGCTGGGCTTTAGTTCCTGCTACACAAGATGATAGTGGGGGTAGTGAAGAGGTTTCATATATATATCTCCATCATCTTACACCCAATATAATAATGAGGCTATGGATTTTTTATTTGGGCTGTGCAAAGCTAGGGCATAGAGCTAAATGTAGAATGATTTTGCCAGATCTAGGAGCTAAATTACTAGACGAAGGCAACTAGGAAAGAGCGTTTGCAAAACAATTTCGGATGCTACAAATTTGATTATCCACAGAGGCCTAGTTCCCAGCCCTGGCATACCATAGCAAATGGTCGAACTCCTGGACGAAGGAGTGGTTTTACATAAAAAACAATTTAAAAGGCAGGGATGGCATCAAGGGCATAATCCAAAGGCCTATCAAGTCCAGCTTGGGCATTCAGAGGCCAATTTGTTATATGAACTTCGAAGCCCAAGTTGCCATGGTTGCCTTTAATGTTGTTTGTACCTATATCGGTACTAGGGACTTAGTTCAAGAGCACTTAGCGTTCAATATCTAGCTGCTAAGGGTTGAATGGGAAATGCCCAAGCTGAAGGAAGACAGCCTGACGAAGTAAGAGCCAGGTCTCGTTATGCTAAAGTATACGTAGAAGTTCGAGAAGTAGTTTGGAAAGCCATGCGGTGGATGGTTGAGCTATTGAGGACAAATGTAACAAATTTCTTGGAAATTTTAATAAAAATGAAGACAAAGGTTTGACTGCCGCCTTCGAGGCCCAAAAGAAACAACTGCTAAACCGCGTGTTTGATGCCATTGGGTTTGTTTACCCTAATTACCCCTAGCTGACACAAGGTGGGGGGAAAGAAAAGAAAACAGAAACACATGAAGGTCACCACCAAATGACATAGAATTTCTTAGGTGAATAAGATGAACATGCTAAGAAGAAAAGCATCTTCAAAGAGAGAGAATGTGTTATCAAGCTGAGGCTAACTATTGGAGCTTTGGAAATATCAAAGGTACAAAATGGCATTTTTGCATGACTTTTACTAATGTTAAAAATTCAATGTTCATAATTTTCTTAAATGGCTCGTATATGTTTTGTAGAAAAATCTCGAAGGTGACCAAGTTATGGAGTAACCTATACTTGATGAAGCTCCACTAGTCGAAATGCAACCGGTGTCAAGAACATCTTTAGTTCCAATATCCATGAAGATGCCAAGAAAAGTGGGGTGTATAGTGCATGTGATGAATGCCTTTCTTGAGGACAAAACAATTGAGGAGGTCCCTAAGGGCGAAGCTACTCCTCCGAAAATAGAGGCTTCGAGTGAAAAAATGACCTTCGTGGCAATGATGGCGGTTGAAGATATCGATGCTTCCTTGGTGATCACATCAGCGGTGGTAACCAGAGAGGGACTCGTCTTGGGCAAATTGTGATTCGCGATGCGGTCGATAAAAAGATGACTTCAAAGCAAATTACTGAAACACAAGCTTTGCCAAGAAACTAGGATATCCGCTAGGGGTGTCTGCTTTTGGTGGCAGATAAGATGATTATCTTTATTGCTGCTCGAATAATCTAGAGACCAATATGTGCTGCATTATGACGGACAATATCGGATTTCCGAAGCTTGAAGCTAGCCTATTTGCAATGCCTTTTCGAAGATTTTTCAGACTACCTCATGTACACAAGCTTGAAGGTTGGCATTTTTTTCCCTGCTTTGGTTTCCTAAATCTTTAAAATTGACTTAAATTAGCAGGTTTAACTAAGTCTTGTGGTATGTAGGGGCTTATACTGATTAAGGAGTTGAAGGTTCGGAAAGTGTCCAATGTTAGGGCCTCATAAGTGATTATAGACAAGCTCAGCTCAGAGGTTGATGAACTTCATCATGACAACGATGAGAAGAAAAATGTTTCTCACTCTAGCAGATGATTTAGTTGAAAGTCGAACTGAGCTTCAGAAGGCTATCGAGGAGAAAAGTAATGCATTGGAAATCGAGAAGCTTAAGAATGACAAGATTTCAGAGCTCGAGGCAAAACAACCATCAACAAACAAAATGCTCTAAAGACCTTGAAGATGAAATAAAATAGATTATTGAAGTTCAGAAAGTCGAAGTGGCTAAGTTGAAATAGGAGCTAACAAAAGTGAGCGAAAATTTTGAAGTGGAAAAAGCGAAAAGAAAAAAATTTTACTGATGAAAAGGATCATCTTCAAAAGATTGTTGATGAATTGCGAATCTCAAGAGTGGATTGCTTCTCTGTTGCCTCCCAGTGTTTTCAAAGGCTAAAGGATACCTTCGTCTCGATTGGGGCCAGCTCCAGAGAAAAAATACTATGTGGATAGTGATGCCACTGGGTTGTAAGATGGATTGATGGGGAGGTACAAGCTTTTGGTGAAGTTCTATCAACCAGGGAAGACTACTGTGCATGGATAAGTGGCCGAAGCACAACTTCAATGCTAGAGAAGGCTGGATGTGTTAATGTGAAAGCTATTGGACAACCCAACTTCAAGGTCTCCCAAGATGATGTTAAAAGCCCCTCAACTAAAGCCTCCAAAATGGGAAAGAAGTTCTTCACATATATTTGGAGTGTTTGGGGGGAAGAAGATGTCTACCGAAGTAGCCGAAAAACAAAAAAAATGTTTTTGTCTATTATTCACTTTGCTTTGTTATTTGCCAACTTAATTGCTTACCGACTCTTTTTCACCTTATAGGTGGAGAAGGCCACAAAGGAGGTCATGGTAATTAGGGAGGCTCAAAGTATAAAAGAACTTGAAGGTATCAACTTTACATTTTAATTAAAGCTTTTATTCTATTTTTGCGCAGCTAACTTGGTTTTTAAAAGATGCCCTTACACAGAAGATATTTGAAGAATACAAGCTCGAAGATGATCTAGAGTTGAAGGAGGCATTGGTCATCATTGATCAAGTGAACCCATTGCTTTGACCTAAAATATTGTTGTTTGTAAATGCTATAATTTTTTCTATAATTAGTCTCCTATTTTTATGTGGCATGGAGTGGAATAACTTTTCTTTAATATGGGTCTACCAATTTTACTTTTGATTGGTACATGCATGTGATACTTAGTAACCTATTTTGGAGCTACAATATTATTGTTCATGAATGTTTTTGTTTTTTATAATTAGTATCTCTATTTTTATGTGGTATGAAGTGAAATATTTTTCTTCAAGAGAGGACTACCGAATTCATCTTTGATGAACACACACTTAGCAATCCAATATTTTGAGACATAATAAATTATGCATGAAGGCTATTTTTTGTGTGCAAAGATAGATGGATCGAGGGTGGATGTATGGCCTGACGTCTCTAAGCACATGATATTTCATGGGTGTCACAACATACATCATGGCTACTCAAACGTGTGCTAAATGTAATCTAGGACATCAAGAGCCTGCATTCTACCCATGCATAAATTTTAAAAAACCATAGCGATTTGGTAATATGGAGTAGATACAAGTCACTTAATCCCTAGGTTCTCATAAAAGACTACATGATATGGAGTAATCATGGGATGGTTGGTAAGAATGTCCACTAAGAAAACTTTGATGATGTGATCTTGCTTGACATAGCTCGTCCAAGGCTATTACTAACCAGGAAACAGATTTGAACATGAAACTTGTGGCTATCAATGATGATATTTTTAGGATACATTAGCTAACAATACTGAGCATGATGATAACAGTTTTTAGTTGCTATGTGATGTAGAGGATAGATTCCTTAGTGCTAGAAAGTTGAAAAAGCTAGAGATAACGAGAAAAGATGGGAAAACACCATTGTATCAGGGTTGTCTAGTGAGAAAATTACAAGCCAGCATGATGATAATAACTAAAGCTTTTATTCTATTTTTATGCACAACTAACTTGGTTTTTAAAAGATGCCCTTCCATAGAAGATAATTGAAGAAAACAAGCTCAAAGATGACCTAGAGTTGAAGGAGGCATTTACCATCATTAATCAAGTGAACAAGATCATAGACAAAGTTGTCCTAAAAATCTGCAATGATATTGCTGGTGAAATCCTTAAAAGGATTGAGGAATTAGTTTGTAAAAACTTTGTACATGTTATTCATGTAATATAAAAGCTTTGTTTTATTGGTGTGATATGCCTTTGTGATGAGTGAAATCAAAATCTGCGCTTTTGAGCTAAAGGCAACAAAACACATTTCCTTCTTTTCACGCATAACAAAGGTGATGAACAATGCTATACTTTGCTTAACCTCGCATAATTAAGACGAAGATAAAAAATGTTATATGTTAACAACAAACCACTTCGAGTAAAAAAATATTCGAGCAAAACATCTAGCAAAACTTAGGGCGCTTGTGACTTCGATTGAAAGGGTTTCGGGGTACGGATACCGAGTGATTGATCCTCCCTTCATACGAAGGTCTTCAGGATCTTTTCTTTCATCAATTTCGAGGTATTCTTGTTGCATGCATGATGTAGTGATGCAAAGATGTATGCTTAATGGTATGATGCAATGATGCAAAGATGGTGCAGAATGTGTGGTATTATGGCGTAGCTGCATTGCAAAAATTATAAGTGACCTTCCTTTATACGAAGGTCTTCGGGATTTGACTCTGTCTTCTATCTGAAGGACTTCAGAGTCTTATCACCATTACATGCATGTCACCTAGCAATCCATTATTTTTAGCTACAATATTATTGTATACAAAATCTCCAATTTTTACCTATAGCTAGCCTCTCTATTTTTATGGCATAAGGTAGAATAATTATTCTTCAAAAGAGGACTATCATTTTAATTTTGATGAGTGTGTGTGCATTTGATACCTATGAACCCATTGATTTAACCTAAAATATTGTTGTTTGTAAATGCTCTAGTTTTTTTCTATAATTAGTCTCCTATTTTTATGTGTCATGGAGTGGAATAACTTTTCTTTAATATGGGTCTACCAGTTTTAATTTTGATTAGTACATGCATGTGATACATAGAACCTTTTTTTGAGCTACAATATTATTATTCATGAATGTTTTTGTTTTTTATAATTAGTATCGCTATTTTTATGTGGTATGAAGTGAAATATTTTTCTTCAAGAGAGGACTACCAAATTCATCTTTGATGAACACACACATATGACACTTAGCAATCCATTATTTTGAGCCATAATAAATTATTCATCATGAATGCTATTTTTTATTTTTTAGTGCAGAGATAGATGGATCGAGGGGTGGATGTATGGCCTGACGTCTCTAGACACATGATATTTCATGGGTGTCACAACATACATCATGGCTACTAAAACGTGTGTTAAATGTAATCCAGGACATCAAGAGTCTGCGTTCTACCCATGCATAGATTTTAAAAATCTCAGCAATTTGGTAATGTGGAGTAGATACTAGTCACTTAATCCCTAGGGTTTCATAAAAAACTACATGATATAAAGTAATCATGGGATGGTTGGTAAGAATTTTCTCTAAGAAAACTTTGATGGTATGATCATGCTTGACATAGCCCCTTCAAGGCTATTACTAACCAGGAAACAGATGTGAACATGAAACTTGTGGCTATCATTGATGATATATTTAGGAATACATTAGCTAACAATACTGAGAATGATTATAACAGTTTTCAGCTGCTATGTGATGTAGAGGATGGATTCCTTAGTGCTAGACAACTGAAAAAGCTAGAGATCATGAGAAAAGATGGGAAAACACCATTGTATCAAGGTTGTCTAGTGAGAAAATTACGAGCCAACATGATGGTATTAGAGTTGAAATCTACACATAGATGAAGCAATAAAGGTTTTAGTAACTTGTAATGTATAGTGAGGAAACTACTCTCGGGCCTTAACAAGTTGCCAAAAAAGGCATACCTGGCGAAGCCAATGATCTGCCCAATCGACCTCAAGGTTGGATAAATCTAGCATGTTTCCATGATTGCATATTGTACCATGGAGATGAATACAAAGTATTAGATGAATGCCCCAAGGTTAAAGCTCCATGATACAATAAAGGGCCTTCAAAGGATCACGATGCCCAAGAGGGGGGGTGAATTGGGCTTTTCTAAAAATCAACACTAATTAAAACCTAAGCAAGGGCTAAACAAGAGCCCAACTTCACCCCAACAACTAGCACTAAGATAATAATACTAGAAATACAATAGTGCTAAGATAATACTTCAAATTCTTGCTAAACAAATACACAATGTAAAGTACTTGAATTTAGTGCGGAATGTAAAGCAAGGTTTAGAAGACTCCTCCAATTTTTTCCTGAGGTGTCGAAGAGTCGGCACTCTCCACTAGTCCTCGTTGGAGCACCCCGCGCAAGGGTATCGCTCCCCCTTGGTCCTCGCAAGAACCAAGTGCTCACTACGAGATGATCCTTTGCCACTCCGGCGCGGTAGATCCCTCGAGACCGCTTACAAACTTGAGTCGGGTCACCAACAAGATCTTCACGGTGATCACCGAGCTCCCAACACCACCAAGCCGTCTAGATGATGCTGATCACCAAGAGTAACAAGCCGTAGACTTTCGCTTGACCAAGAGAAGCCTAATGCAAGTGGTGTGTGCTCTAGGTGGCTCTCGCTAGCACTAATGAGGAACAAACGCGGATTAAGATTCTCTAATCTCCTCACTAGGCTTTTGGTGCTTGCAATGCTCTAGCAATGTGCTGGAATAAATGTGGAGTGCAAGACATTGAATATGGTGGGTGGAGGGGGTATAAATAGCCCTCACCCACCAACTAGCCGTTACCAGCAACTTTCTGCGCATTGGCGCACCGGACAGTCCGGTGCGCCACCGGTGCGCCACCGGTGCGCCAACGGTCGTTTCCAATGGCTAGTTCTGATAGGTAGCCGTTGGACTCATGGCACACCGGACAGTGAACAGCCATTGTCCGGTGCACACCGGACAGTCCGGTGCACTGTCCGGTGCACTGTCCGATGCGCCACTAAAATTCATTTTCGAAACAGGCGCTCTCGGGTTTCTGCGTGGAGAAGGCTCTTCCACGGGCCAGCCTGGGCCCCACCTGGCAAGGTGCACCGGACAGTCTGGTGCACACCGGACAGTCCGGTGCCCCAAGGCAAACCCCATCTATTGTTTTTCAGCTGATTTTCAAATCGGTTTTCTTTCTAACTTGTGAGTGAGTTCTAGAGTGACACCTAGCACTGTATGTGAGTGTGATTGTGCACCAACACTACACTAGAACTCTCTTGGTCAAACTACTCATCGACAACCCCTCTTTATAGTACGGCTAAAAGAGAATAAAAGACCTAACTAAATCACGAGTGTCCACATCTCCTTGACACTCGGACTCTGTAGTCCTTCACCTTTTGTTTCGTCGTTTTAGCCGTCGCTTCGAGTTCTTATTTCCGGGGTTGTTTTCACCGTTGTAGTACTTCTACCTGTAATGCGACCTAACTTACCATTTGTCTCTGTAAAACACACGTTAGTCACATATAACAATACGTTGTCATTAATCACTAAAACCAACCAGGAGCCTAGATGCTTTCACATGTCACCTAGCAATCCATTATTTTTAGCTACAATATTATTGTATACAAAATCTCCAATTTTTACCTATAGCTAGCCTCTCTATTTTTATGGCATAAGGTAGAATAATTATTCTTCAAAAGAGGACTATCATTTTAATTTTGATGAGTGTGTGTGCATTTGATACCTATGAACCCATTGATTTAACCTAAAATATTGTTGTTTGTAAATGCTCTAGTTTTTTCTATAATTAGTCTCCTATTTTTATGTGTCATGGAGTGGAATAACTTTTCTTTAATATGGGTCTACCAGTTTTAATTTTGATTAGTACATGCATGTGATACTTAGAACCTTTTTTTGAGCTACAATATTATTATTCATGAATGTTTTTGTTTTTTATAATTAGTATCTCTATTTTTATGTGGTATGAAGTGAAATATTTTTCTCCAAGAGAGGACTACCAAATTCATCTTTGATGAACACACACATATGACACTTAGCAATCCATTATTTTGAGCCATAATAAATTATTCATCATGAATGCTATTTTTTATTTTTTAGTGCAGAGATAGATGGATCGAGGGGTGGATGTATGGCCTGACGTCTCTAGACACATGATATTTCATGGGTGTCACAACATACATCATGGCTACTAAAACGTGTGTTAAATGTAATCCAGGACATCAAGAGTCTGCGTTCTACCCATGCATAGATTTTAAAAATCTCAGCAATTTGGTAATATGAAGTAGATACTAGTCACTTAATCCCTAGGGTTTCATAAAAAAACTACATGATATAAAGTAATCATGGGATGGTTGGTAAGAATTTTCTCTAAGAAAACTTTGATGGTATGATCATGCTTGACATAGCCCCTTCAAGGCTATTACTAACCAGGAAACAGATGTGAACATGAAACTTGTGGCTATCATTGATGATATATTTAGGAATACATTAGCTAACAATACTGAGAATGATTATAACAGTTTTCAGCTGCTATGTGATGTAGAGGATGGATTCCTTAGTGCTAGACAACTGAAAAAGCTAGAGATCATGAGAAAAGATGGGAAAACACCATTGTATCAAGGTTGTCTAGTGAGAAAATTACGAGCCAACATATGATGGTATTAGAGTTGAAATCTACACATAGATGAAGCAATAAAGGTTTTAGTAACTTGTAATGTATAGTGAGGAAACTACTCTCGGGCCTTAACAAGTTGCCAAAAAAGGCATACCTGGCGAAGCCAATGATCTGCCCAATCGACCTCAATGTTGGATAAATCTAGCATGTTTCCATGATTGCATATTGTACCATGGAGATGAATACAAAGTATTAGATGAATGCCCCAAGGTTAAAGCTCCATGATACAATAAAGGGCCTTCAAATGAGGGTAGCAAGATCAGAGGAGGGCTTGTAAAGGGCATTTGGTGTTCCCCATATATCTGCACGCGTGCATATGTTGTTTAGAAATGCAAAGTCAGCCAAGCTATTGCGGTGGCATAATCCTAGCCAACAATTGTCGGTATATGTTCTCAATCCTAATATTTGTAGTTCTTATCTTTTTATAGATTATTTATTAAGTACGACTTTGTGACTGTAGGTTCAATTTCATCATCATTAACATCAAATTTGCACAATCACATATTTAGGTGTTAGACTAAAAGAAGGGAACTTTCTCAGATCGAACACCTGTTTACTATGCTAAACAAGTGAAGCCAGTGAGGTAATTTTCTAATGAAATAGCACATTCGAGATTCTAACATCGTTGCCTAACAAACCTAGATCCTAAGGTTCCCCATAGTGCTAACTATCTAGCAAGGAGATGGGCTGATCCACGGGTTGCCTGAGGGCATAACGCAAGGTGGCATGTCCTTCAAGGCAATATGTTAGGGATCTAGTCATATTAAAGAAAAGAATGTTTTTGAGGACTAGGAGCGTGTTCGGCTGGTCTACTTCGGCTACTGTAGCTGCAGCTGTATCTGCAGCGTGTTCGGCAGGAAGGCCACCGCCGAACAGCTACTGTATCTGCAGCTGCAGCGGCTTTTCAAGCAGCCGAACAAAGCCTAGATTTGTACGCATGCCCTCTAAACTACATCTCTAAACTATATAAAGCACTACCGGAATCGCAGGCTTTGCCGAGTGCAGTACGCTTTGCCGAGTGCCTTTTGTCGGGCACTCGGCAAAGAAGGCTTTGCCGAGTGCCGCACTCGGTAAAGTTAGGAACTCGGCAAAGAGCCCCTTTACCGAGTGCTGAACACTCGGCACAGGGGGCTCTCGGCAAAGACACGTTTTGCCGAGTGTTAAACACTCGGCAAAGGGGGCTCTCGGCAAAGGGCCGTCAACGGCCGTCCCAAAGCTGACGGCCGTTAGTCGTTGCCGAGAGCCTATGGCTGGCACTCGGCAAAGAGGATTCTTTGCCGAGTGCCACCCTGGGGGCACTCGGCAAAGAAGTCTTTGCCGAGTGTCATCTCTAGACACTCGGCAAAGTATATTTTTATTTTTTTTATTTTGTCTCCCAAATTTTTTGTGGTATGTTCCTACACTGTGTAGACCTACATGTATCATTTGTGCACAATTTTAACAAAGTTTTCAATCGTTAGTAGATTTAGTTCGTTTATTTGAATTTCTTCGGAAAATTTAGATTTGAACTGCAGGTCACTCGAAACTTGGAAAACCGTGCATGCAAAAATGATATTCATGTTACTTAGCATAAGTTACGACCGATTCCAGGAGCGGACCGGAAACTTCGAGCAACATGCTCACTAAACATGGCCGTGAACTTGCCATCCACATGTTTAAAAATTGTATAAAACACAAACAAAGTCAGAAAATCCTGAAACTTGTCCATGTGTCATGATATCATATGTACAGGCTACGATAAAAATTTTAGAATGTTTGGAGAAAGTTGTGGGACACTATGTGTACAAACCTAAGAGAACTACACATGAAATCATAGAGTTTCAATGTGGATCTCTTAGGTTTGCACATATAGTGTCCCACAACTTTCTCCAAACATTCTAAAATTTTTATCGCAGCCTGTACATATGATATCATGACACGTGGACAAGTTTCAGGATTTTCTGACTTTGTTTGTGTTTTATACAATTTTTAAACATGTGGATGGCAAGTTCACGGCCATGTTTAGTGAGCATGTTGCTCGAAGTTTTCGGTCTGCTCCTGGAATCGGTCGTAACTTATGCTAAGTAACATGAATATCATTTTTGCATGCACGGTTTTCCAAGTTTCGAGTGACCTGCAGTTCAAATCTAATTTTTCCGAAGAAATTCAAATAAACGAACTAAATCTACCAACGATTGAAAACTTTGTTAAAATTGTGCACAAATGATACATGTAGGTCTACACAGTGTAGGAACATACCACAAAAAATTTGGGAGACAAAATAAAAAAAATAAAAATATACTTTGCCGAGTGTCTAGAGATGACACTCGGCAAAGACTTCTTTGCCGAGTGCCCCCAGGGTGGCACTCGGCAAAGATGTGTAAGTTAATCTTTGCCGAGTGTCAGATGATAGACACTCGGCAAAGGATCCTTTGCCGAGTGCCACCGATCTGGCACTCGGCAAAGTTTATTTTAAAAATTAAAAAAAACTTTGCCGAGTGCCAGATCATGTGCACTCGGCAAAGAAAGCGAATATACTCGCCCGCGGCTTTCATCCTCCTCCTTTCTCTGCTCTCGCTGTCTCCTCTCTATCGCGCCCGCCGCCGCCTCCCTGCGCGCCCGCCGCCGCTCCGCGCCATCGCCGGCTCGCCGCCCGCCGCGCCTCCTCCACGCCGCGTCCGCCCGCGCCCGCGCCCGCGCCCGCGCCCGCGCCCGCCGCGTCCGCCCTCGCCGGCGCCCGCGCCCGCCGCGCCCTCTCTCGCCGGCGCCCAAGCCCTCGCCGGCGCCCGCCCGCCGCGCCCTCGCTGGCGCCTGCCCGCCCGCCTCCGCGCCCTCGCCCTCTCACTTTGACGCGCTGTCGCCGCCGCCGCGCCCGCTACGCCCTCGGCCGACCACGCGCGCCCTCAACGCCCTCGCCCTCACCCGACCGCGTCCGTGCCCCTCGCCCGACCGCCCGCGCCCTCCACGCCCTCGGCCGCCGCGCGCCCTCTACGTCGCCGCGCTCGCGCCGCCGTGCCCGCGCCCCTCGCCGTGCCCCCGCCACCAACGCCGCGCGCCACCACCGCCGCCGGAAGCCACCTCCTCGCGCGCCGCCACCGCCTCTCGGCCACACGAGGTATAAATTTTTTATGCGTCAATTTATATTTATTATTGATTAGATGATAGAATGTATAAATCATGTAAGCCGATGTCACCCAACCATTTATAAACTTGTTACTGTGTGCATGTCAGCCATCGTGTTGTTAGTTTTATTTGCAGGTTTTAAAAACCTCAACGTACAGGGGAGGTGCTGTCGATTTTTTTGTATTAACAGACTTGTGTTTCTTTTTTACAGAGAAGATACTTGTCTTCCTAGCCGCTGCGGGTCTGCCTGCACCGCGTCCCGTCGCCACTGCACCGACCCGCCACAGCCCCACTAGCCTGACTCCACCGCCACCCTAGGTATAACCTCTACATCTGCATCATGGTCGTAGATCACCTAACCCAGTTAGGCGTCTCCCGTTCGAAAGTGATACGCTGTAGATATGCAGATCTTTGCATATCTACAAATGTATCAGTTTTGAATTGTCCACGTTTTTTGGACAGCCCGCGGTTGCGTAGATGGTGTTAGTTTCATGCTCTACTCCGGTCCAAGATAGAGTTTCGGCGTCACCTCCCTGTTGTTCTCCGGACAGTACACTCTCCCTGCCAGGACGTGTATCCGGAGAACAGTGGGGAGGTGCTGCCGAAATTCTATCTCGGATCGGAGTAGAGCATGGAAACTAACTCCATCTACGCAACCGCGGGTGGGATTAGGACCTATCTTCACCTATTAGAAGGTAGGAACGTAGTGTACATGCATTACATGTCTATATTAAACTATACTCGGTTATATATGTTAGAGGATGGAGGACCGTGAGTGGATGTACACGGGCCGTAGAGGAAGGAACGATGTCACCACTGAATGGATTAGAAAGACCGATGATTTCGTGGAACGGGCATATGGCGAAGCTGCTAAAGGAGCGAGTCTAGTCCCATGCCCGTGCAGCAAATGTGACAACCGGAAAAGAAAACCAAAGAAGACCATGGTAGAACATATTTGGAAGAATGGATTTACGCCGGGCTATATTCAGTGGATATTTCATGGTGAAGCGCATCGTACGAGAGAAGAGGTGCTGAGAAAACGTGTCGAGGATTATGATGCGGATGCGGGGGTAGCGGATATGTTGAACGACTATCAGGAGGCACAGTACACGGGAGGATGTATGGATAACGAGCCAGAGCCGACTGCAAAGGCGTTCTACGACATGTTCGACGCGGCACAGAAGCCCCTTCACGGCCAGACAAAGGTTTCTCAACTGGATGCCATTGGGCGTGTAATGGCGTTCAAGTCGCAGTACAGCATGAGTAGAGATGCATTCGATGGCTTGTTGACGGTTATTGGGAGTCTGCTTCCGGATGATCACGTTCTGCCAAAGAGCATGTACGAGGCACAGAAACTACTTCGTGCACTTAAGATGACGTATGAGCAGATTCATGCTTGTCCGAAGGGCTGCGTGCTATTTAGGAAAGAATACGCGGAGGCAAAGTACTGTCCCAAGTGTAATTCGTCTAGGTTTATGGAGGTAGACTCTGGTGATGGACAGAAGAGGCAGCTCGACATCCCCTTGACAATCCTACGACACCTTCCGTTCATACCGAGGATCCAACGTCTTTACATGACAGAGGAATCCGCGAAACAGATGACATGGCACAAAAATGGAAAATGATACAATCCTGACAAGATGGTGCACGCATCAGATGGTGAAGCATGGAAACACTTTGATGACATTCACCGTGAGAAAGCCGAAGAGGCTCGTAATGTACGTGTTGCGTTGGCCACAGATGGGTTCAATCCCTATGGAATGAGCGCTGCCCCGTACACATGTTGGCCCGTGTTTGTTATCCCAATCAATCTCCCCCCTGGTGTGTGCTTTCAAAGGCAGAATATATTCGTGTCGTTGATAATTCCCGGACACCCGGGGAACAAAATGGGTGTGTACATGGAGCCTTTGATCGATGAATTGGTACGTGCCTGGGAGGAAGGGGTATGGACATATGACCGAGCTACGAAGACAAACTTCAGAATGCATGTTTGGTACCAGTACTCCATGCATGACTTACCGGCGTATGGGCTATTCTGTGCCTGGTGTGTTCACGGTAAATTCCCATGCCCAGTTTGCAAGGAAGCTCTCAGGTTCATTTGGTTGAAAAAGGGTGGCAAATATTCGTCCTTCGATAAACATCGACAATTTCTTCCTGCTGACCATCCATTCCGCCTAGACATCAAGAACTTTACGAAAGGTGTCGTAGTGACAGACCGCCCACCTGCAACGATGACTGGTGCTGAAATTCGTCAACAGATAGATGGGCTCGTGGCCAATACAGAAGGTGGTTTTGTGGGATATGGTGAGCAGCATATGTGGACACATAAGTCTGGCTTGACTCGGCTCCCCTATTATGATGACCTGCTCCTTCCACACAACATTGACGTGATGCACACTGAAAAGAATGTTGCCGAGGCACTGTGGGCAACAATTATGGACATTCCTAATAAGTCAAAGGATAATGTGAAGGCAAGAGTGGATCTGGCAGCGTTATGTGATAGACTAAAACTAGAGATGAAGCCGCCAAGTGGCGGAAAGACATGGAGAAGGCCTAAGGCCGATTTCGTCCTAAGCAGGGCCCAGAGGAAGGAAGTACTTCAGTGGATAAAGATGTTGATGTTCCCTGATGGATATGCAGCTAACCTGAGTAGGGGGGTGAACTTATCTACTATGCGAGTCTTAGTGATGAAGAGTCATGACTTCCACATATGGATTGAACGGATTCTTCCTGCGATGGTTCGAGGCTATGTCCCTGAGCATGTCTGGCTAGCGCTTTCAGAGTTGAGCTATTTCTTCCGTCAGCTTTGTGCAAAAGAGTTATCTCGGACCGTGGTTGCAGACTTGGAAAGATTGGCCCCCGTGTTACTGTGTAAGCTTGAGAAGATATTACCACCTGGCTTCTTCAATCCAATGCAGCATTTGATTCTTCATCTCCCCTATGAGGCACGAATGCGGGGCCCCGTGCAGGGACGTTGGTGCTATCCAATCGAGAGATGTCTAAAGACTATTATAAAGAAATGTAGAAATAAATGCAAAATCGAGGCTTCCATTGCAGAGGCATACATTTTAGAGGAGGTCTCAAACTTCACAACAACTTATTATGGTGACAAACTGCCGAGCGTGCATAATCCACCCCCTCGTTACAATGATGGCGACAATGAATCGAACCTTAGCATATTTCGAGGCCAACTCGGAAGCGCAAGTGGCTCGACCACCAAGACCCTGACACATGAAGAGTGGCGGCATATCATGCTATACGTATTGACCAACCTTGAAGAGGTGACGCCATACATGAAACAATTTCTTCATGAATTCTGGCGTCGATCAAGGGACCCCACTCCACAGGAATATGACGCTCTTCTTAGAAAGGGTGCGAGAAATGGGTTGCCCGATTTCATTTCCTGGTTCAAACATAAGGTACGTGCTTAGTTTGTAAAAGAGATACGTCTTTAAACTCAATTTATCGTCTTTTAACTTGCGAATACTTGCAAGGCCAAAGAGATCCGTCTATGAGTGCCGAATTGAGACAAGTAGCCAACGGCTTTGCTTATAGGGTCAAGAAATATTTTGGGTATGACGTCAATGGATACCGTTTTCGCACAACACACTATGACAAAAGTCGGCCCAATCGGCAAACAACGTGTTCTGGGGTCTTTACGCCGGGCCTTGACAATGTCGATTATTTTGGACGAATCGAAGAAATATATGAGCTCAATTTTTATGGTTCCAAACCTCTTACTCCAGTGATATTCAAATGTCATTGGTTTGACCCTCAAGTGACGAGACGGACACATTCTAATCTTGGGATAGTCGAAATTCGACAAGATTCCACCTTAGCAGGAGACGATGTCTATATCGTTGCCCAACAGGCCACACAAGTGTATTATCTCCCATATGCGTGTCAAACGAAAGAACATCTTAAGGGTTGGGATGTTGTGTATAAGGTATCGCCGCACGGGAGGTTACCTGTTCCTAACGATGAAGATTACAACTTAGACCCAGACACATATGATGGAGAGTTCTTCCAAGAAGATGGGCTAGAAGGGCGATTTGAGATAGACTTAACCGAAGCTATCGGAATGGACGTAGATATTGAAATGGTTGTTGATGAGGAGGATGATGAGGTGCAAAATGATAATGACTTAGTAATCCTTGAAGGCAATGACATTACTGACGAACTTGCGTCTTCCGATGGTGTGGAGATTGAAATGTTTGATAGTGATGATGAGAGTTATGATCCGGCTAACCCCGACACATATGAAGATTATTTTTAATCGATGTAATGCTATATGACTTTTTATTTCGCACCTATTTTTAAATACATCTTTTTATATGTGCTTATTTGTTTACTCTTAATTGCAGGTTGTTGGACAAATATGGTGGGCGGTTTCCTGAGGAGGAGGAGTAGGACGGCGGACGATGCAGAGCAGGCAGCGCAGCAGGACGAGGCAGAGCAGGCGGCGCCTCAGGATGACGACGACCAGCAGCAGGACGCCTCAAGTTCAGGCGGCTCTAGTTCGAGGAGCATCTACCTGCGAGGCCTCGCGAGTCTCCCTCAGCGTCCCATACTTTGGGACAGACGGCCGCTGATTCGGCCGAAAGGGGAGAGGTATGTAACTTTATGTTCTTCATTCTTGTTCATATTATGTGTTCAAAATCATAATATAAACTAATACTTTTTATTTATCACTTGGATAGGTCTTGGACGGTTTTGGATTATGTTGGGGGTCATCGTCGCCCCCCCCCCAATGGCATCCTCGGCCTGCTGTGCAGGGAACACTTCCCTGGACTTGTGGAGTACGTCGGAGTGACGGGCCCAGCCTTCACCTTCGACCACTACGCCATCGCCCCCGATGCAGTAGACCGGGACGGCAGGGAATTCAATAACAAGGCGGAGCGGGTGAAGCAAGAGCTGTGGGTAAGTCTTAGTATAATGTAAAATATGTCGCATTTGTTGCAAATTCTTGAAATAATGTATGGATACATCGTTTTTGTATGCAGGATTTCTTCAGATGCGATGCTGGATACGAGGCTAGGGCGGATGTGGTGGCCACCACGAGCTGTAAGAAGCTCATCGTGGACATGCACTATGAGGCCCGCATCCAGGCCATCATCACCTACCACGGCTCCGTCCTTGGGGAGAAGGTGACCAAAACTCAAGCCCAAACCATGTCGTTGACCAGGGAGCAGTACCTGCAGGTAAAGTCATGCATGTTTGGTACCAGTACTCCATACATGAATTTTATTTTATCTTCTGATATGCACTTTACGTGTTTACTTTGCAGATGATTCCACATTGGTGCGCCGCACATCCTCTGTGCTGGGAGCAGATGGTGGATAGGTGGTGTTCGGCTGAGTGGGACGAGGCGCACACAGCTAGCCGGGAACGGCGTTTGATGATGCAAGGCCCCTCCCACCACCAAGGCAGCCGGAGCCTGGGCCAATATGCCGAAGCATGGGTACGCCACCTTTTTTATTTAGATATATAGCACTAAGTTAGATATTATTTCTAACTATCTCGTTGGTTTTCGTTGCAGTCGGCGTCACATGGTGGCAGGCCTTGCTCCACCTTCTCGGCCTATGCTATGGCCCATAAGGGTAAGGCGACGTCCGACGTCACCTACAACCCGGATGACGGGCCCGAGGCCTACACCAACCCCGCCGTCTACAGCCGCCTCCATGACTACACTGCCATGGCGCAGGAGGTCCATGGCCCAGACTATGATCCGAGCACCGAGCCGATCGACACCGATGTGCTCATGAGGGTCGGAGGAGGCAAGAGACATGGGCGGTACTGGATTGCCGACGGGGCAATCGACTCGTCCTCCACTCCCACTCTGTCTCAGGTGAGAGCAAGGAGCACGGGCTCGAGTCCAGCCATACGACCTTGGCACGACAGCTCACAGCATCGCATACAGCAACTCGAGGTTAGTGCTTCTGTAACTCGTCCTTTCTTGAGTTATATACCTTCTCTTTGAGTTACTATAACGTTGGCTTGTAATATTACAGACCCAACTAGAAGAAGAGAGGAGGGAACGTCAAGAGATGGAGGCGAGGATAATGGCGGAGCGGGCGGCGGCTGATCAGAGGATGGCAGAGATGTTCCAGTACATGCAGAGCCTTGGCGCCGCACAGGGCATCCCTCCGCCACCTCCATTGTTCCCTCCAGTTGACCCTACTCTCTTCCACACTCCTGTGAGTATCAAAATTGTAGTTAGATGTTTGTAATGCATATGGTATAACACATGCAATCTCTTTTCTGTGCAGGGCCAATCTGGGGCGGCATCCAACAACCCTCCGGAAGGGTTCAGCCCAACGCAGCCCCGGTCAAACCGCCCACCTCCATGAGTGTTGTGTTTTCATTGTTTTAGACTTCAGAACTTATGTATAATACTTATGTCTGTGTTTGATACTTATGTGAGAGCTTGCGACGTTTGAGACTTATGTTTGTGTTTAATACTTGTGTTGAACACTTATGTTTGTGATGGATATTTATGTTTGTGGTGACGGTTTTATGTTTGTGTTGGCTATTTATGTCTGTGATGATATCTGTGATGTATATATGTGATATATTTGTGATATCTTCTGTTTGTGTGGATGGAATACAAAAAACAAATTAAAAAGGTATATACTGGTCACTTTGCCGAGTGTTACACTCGGCAAAGAGGCTCTTTGCCGAGTGTCCGGGTCATAACACTCGGCAAAGAGCACAGACCTGGGCACCGGCTTAGGTTCTTTGCCGAGTGTTATGTCCCTGGCACTCGGCAAAGAGGTCGGCTTTGCCGAGTGCCACTTGGGACACTCGGCAAAGAACCTGACATGGGGACCCTCCCTGGCGGGTTCTTTGCCGAGTGTCCCAAGTGGCACTCGGCAAAGATGGATTCTTTGCCGAGTGCTGCACGAAAGACACTCGGCAAAGCTAGGTCGGCTTTGCCGAGTGCCACTTGGGACACTCGGCAAAGCCGCCGTCTCCGTCACCCGGCGCCGTAACGGCCGCTTTTCTTTGCCGAGTGCTCTCTGGCACTTGCCGATGCACTGTTCACCGAGCTTTCTTTGCCGAGTGTAACACTCGGCAAAGCTTTTGCCGAGTGTTTTGAAGGCTTCGCCGAGTGCTTCAGACACTCGGCAAAGCGATTGATTCCGGTAGTGAAGAGAGGTACGGGTATTTCTCTTATAACACATCATACTCAGAAATCCAATGCAAGGCATCATGCCACGTAGGATGTAGAGTAATACACTATTCCAGGGTTTGAATCTGTATAAACCATTTTCTCAGCATCAAGTTTTGCTAGACTAAAGTCCATCAATTCTTACCCTAGGTAGCCCTATAGTAGGTCGTTTGCCGGTCATCACACACCGATACCGCCTTTCACACTTTATAATGTCAAACGGTGTCAAGAAAAATCAAGACGGAGATGGGCCAGGGTCAAGGCTAGTTGATGTTTATATGGATATGCAAACTCTAGATCAGTTGATGGCCAATACCGAATGTGGGTTCTACATGATATAGGCGATGCATCACGTGAGCATAATTAAGTGATAGATGGAGATAAAATAGTGTGTATGCTTCCGATTCATGTATATCAGTTAATTGAACAGAACACACTACTCTCTTATTTAATAATATTTGCGTATTTTGATACAATCTTACTTTAACATATACATTACTACTGTAACGTTTGTAATATAAGTCTTGATGGATTTATGCGAAACAAGATCATCGCCAACTCGATATACATGCCGACAATGATCATATATATAACAGCTAACAACTTATGTATTGGACTAACAGTATTGCCATACCTAATGTTCTGGACCGGTAATAATTAAGAGGATACCACAGTTGATTAGAGACAAGAAACACCAATGGAGGTCTATATCACTACCAATTTCTGTAAACCGGTAGAGCGAGATTGACTGGCACTTTCCTTCTAATCTCTCTTTTCGAGGTTTTAATCCGACGCTAAAGACAAGTTTCCAAAGTCAAGTCTGATGATTTATTATTGTAAAAGAAAAAGCATATGTTCCACACTCATTTGACCAACGTGCGATTAATTAGCGGCGGGACCATAATAATAATACTATAATTAATCAGTACTAGCATACAAGTAGAGAGGGGAGGGGTAGAGCTAGAGAAGCCCTCTTGAACTTTGCTTCCGAACCAAGGCAACCTTCTAAAAAGGATTCCTCGCTATCAGCTGCACTAGCTGTATGTATACACACACCGAAAGCGCACGCGCGCCAACCTGACGACGGCCCCAAAATTAAACTTCGTGATTGATATTTTTTTCAAAAAAAAAGAAAAAGGAAAGGGAACTATTTACATCGACCTAGCTTAACTCCTTTTCTAGTTAAAGCAGCAAGCTAACACTACCACTACTAACTATACTTAGTTACTTACTCGTAAGTAGCTAGCCTTCTGCGAGGCCAGCAAAAAAAACATAACAAAAAAAAATGCTTAGCTGCTTAAGCAGCAGCAACAAGCTAGAATAGAACACGCGTCATCATCAGCTCGTGGTCATCGACGACGGCTTCTTCGTTCCATCGATCCCTGATCTAGCTCCCCGCTTATTATATTAATTACCTCGGTTGTGCGGTGGTGGTGGCCGAGGGATCAACCGGTGGATCGATCAGCTAGCCGAAGTGGTATCCATTGCCGTTGTTAGTGGGGGGCGGGTGGCCGGTGGGCATCGTCGAGGCCTGCATCATGCTCTGCAGCAGCAGCCGGTCCTCCGGCGAGGCCTCGAACCCGCCGTGCAGGAAGGAGGACGGCGCCGCCATGGCCACGCCGTAGCCGCCGACGTCGGCGCCGTACTGCTGCTGCTGCTGCTGCGGCCTGAACAGCTGGCTCTGCAGCGACGACGCCGCCGTCGGCCGGTGGTGGTGGTGCTGGGGGTCGAACGACATGACGGCGGACGTCGGCGACGGGCGCACCAGCTGCGATCCGCCGTACTCGGCGCCGAAGCTGATGACGGGCCCGCCGCCGCCGGGGCCGGGGCCGTAGGGCCCGGGCGGGACGCCGGTGAACTGCTGCACCATGGCGCGGAAGTTGGAGGTGTCGGTGTTGAGCAGCGTGACGGGCGCGCGGCGGGACGCGCGCGACCGCCGCCGCGCGGGCTTGCCCACGCGCCCGCCTTCCACCCCGACCCCGGGCTGCAGCTGCGCGCGGCTCGGGCTGCCGCCTGACCCGCCCGACGTCGGGCTCGACACCGACCCGCCGCCTCCTGCCGTCGTCACCGCCTCCGTCGTCGCCGGCGCGACACCCCGGCCGTAGAGCCCGCCCCAGTGGGCCATGTTCGCGCCAGTGTCACCCATGCTCTCGCTCGCCCGCTCGCGGTCGCTACTGTGCCCGTCGGCGTCGGCGTGCGCCGGCTGGTAGAGGAGTTAAGAGTTCTTTGGACGGACGGGGAGGGCAGGTACTTATAGTTGCCACCCCCGGCGACGAGTCAAACCGGGGGCGCTTGGGAGGGTCGCCGGGCCGTCGGATGCGCGACGCACGGCGCCAAGTCGTCTTCTGGAAGGTCGATGGCTCGTGCAGGTTTCCACGAAGCGTCCCTCCGCCCGGGGCCCGCTCGTGGAAGTGGGACCGGTCGCTGGGCCGGGGCACACAGGAGACGAGCTGCGGGGATGGCGCGGCGCGCGCCGTGAATTTGGATGTTGTCGCGGTTTTTTTTTTTACTTTCTCCTATTCCCCTCGCGGTCGCGGAAAAAAGAAATACTAGTAGTAGTAGTAGATGCCTTCATGCCTAGCTAGAGCTGTGTGTGTGTTTTTGGGGGGTGGCGGCGGCCGAGTGGATCGGGGGGCTCGTCGCGGCGGCGGATCGGGCGACGGAGACCCCTACGACACGTGAGTGTGTTCGTTTCGGCGCGCGCCACCGTGCGTGCGTGCGACCATTCGCCGGCCGGTCGATCGATCCAGCTGCATTGCATGCGATCGTATCGTGTGACGTCTCATGGACGTGGTGGATCTGGCTCAGGCGCTCAGCTGAGCACTCGTCCATATTTTTTCCCGACACGTGTATATATCTGTTTGGCTGTTGCTTGAACTTTACTCCCCGTCGATTCTTTTTTTTTTACACACGCGCACAAACTACAGTCGCACCCACCCACCCACCCACGGTCCTCTGGGCTGGGGTGGGCTGGACCGGGCCGCGCGCACGAGCGAGCATGCAGCGACAGGAGTCGCGCGCGTCGTCGTAATGGCGTTCCCATTCCCACTTCGCTGGCTGCCTGGTGCCTGCGCTGCAGAGGACAAAAAGAAAATGCATGCGGCACCGCCATCTTGTCATATTTTTTGACACATGTGAACTGACCAGGAGAGCGCGGCAACCACGACGAAGCTTCCGTCGGCGGAGCGAGTCCCCTCCCCTCTCCCCCACCCCGGAGGCCCGGACCCTCAGGTCATTCTCACCACGTAGTTTCATACTACTGCGTTTAAAGACTGCCGTGCCAACATTTATCTTGTATCCAGAATTTCATTCTCTCGTAAAATTCTTTCATCTTTTATAAAACTCTCCTATCTCTTTTCCTTAAACTGCATGATATGTTATCTCGCTCGTTTACATGGTATGTCATTTAATGAGTACTAGTCTACTACATGGCGTGCAAACGATACCGACCCAGAGAGGGGAGTGGCCGGCGGCGACGGAGCGAGGGAGGGGCGACACAGGAGAGAGGGAGGGAGGGAGTTATTGTGCGTGCAGCGACAGAGCCAGGCCTTTTTATTGGGTCAGATGACCCCGATAACTTTCTAAATTTCTAGTGGGAAAACATTGTTGTTAAATGTAATTCTATAGTTTGGATTCAATCAGTAATCAGGATGATGCTGATGAAATATTTGCTAGCTTCGCAACTGTGTGCGTGTAAGAGATGAGAGAGTAAAGAATATCCGAATAGCGTTAGCCATTGAATTTGAATGAGTAAGAGAGAGAAGTGTTATCCAGTTGATTTTGTACGGATGCAATTCGTTTGGTGGATTTAAAGTTGGTTTCTATGTGATAGTCGCCTAGAGGGGGGTGAATAGGGCAAAACTGAAAATCACAAAAATAATCACAACTACAAGCCGGGTTAGCGTTAGAAATATAAACGAGTCCGCGAGAGAGGGTGCAAAACAAATCCCAAGCAAATGAAGAGTGAGACACACGGATTTGTTTTACCGAGGTTCGATTCTCTCAAACCTACTCCCCGTTGAGGAGGCCACAAAGGCCGGGTCTCTTTCAACCCTTCCCTCTCTCAAACGGTCCCTCGGACCGAGTGAGCTTTTCTTCTTCTCAATCAACCGGGAACAAAACTTCCCCGCAAGGGCCACCACACAATTGGTGCCTCTTGCCTTGGTTACAAATGAGTTTTGATCACAAGAACAAATGAGAAAGAAAGAAAGCGATCCAAGCGCAAGAGCTCAAAAGAACACGGTGATAGTCGCCTAGAGGGGGGTGAATAGGGCGAAACTGAAAATCTCAAAATAATCACAACTACAAGCAAGGTTAGCGTTAGAAATATGAACGAGTCCGCGAGAGAGGGCGCAAAACAAATCGCAAGCAAATAAAAGTGTGACACGCGGATTTGTTTTACCGAGGTTCGGTTCTCGCAAACCTACTCCCCGTTGAGGAGGCCACAAAGGCCGGGTCTCTTTCAACCCTTCCCTCTCTTAAACGATCCCACGGATCGAGTGAGCTTTCTCTTCTTCTCAATCAAACGGGAACAAAGCTTCCCCGCAAGGGTCACCACACAATTGGTGCCTCTTGCCTTGGTTACAATTGAGTGTTGTTCACAAGAACAAGTGAGAAAGAAAGAAAGCGATCCAAGCGCAAGAGCTCAAATGAACACAACAAATCTCTCTCGCTAGTCACTAAAGGCTTGAGTGGAATTGGAGAGGATTTGATCTCTTTTGATGTGTCTAGAAATGAATGCCTAGCTCTTGTAAGTGGTTGGAAGTTGGAAAACTTGGATGCAATGAATGGTGGGGTGGTTGGGGTATTTATAGCCCCAACCACCAAACTTGACCGTTGGCTGGAGGCCTCTGTTCGATGGCGCACCGGACAGTCCGGTGCACACCGGACAGTCCGGTGCCCCTGCCACGTCATCACTGCCGTTGGATTCTGACCGTTGGAGCTTCTGACTTCTGGGCCCTCCTGGGTGTCCGGTGCACACCGGACATGTACTGTTTGATGTCCGGTGCACCGGTATGGGCGTGCCTGACGTCTGCGCGCGCTGCGCGCGCATTAAATGCACCGCAGGTAGCCGTTGGCGCCGAAATAGCCGTTGCTCCGCTGGCACACCGGACAGTCCGGTGCACACCGGACAGTCCGGTGAATTTTAGCGGAGCGGCTACCGCGCGAACCCGAGGCTGGCGAGTTCCGGAGGCCGCGCTTCCTTGGAGCACCGGACATGTCCGGTGCACACCGGACAGTCCGGTGAATTATTGCGCGCCGGCTTCCGAGAATTCCCGAAGGCGAAGAGTTTGAAGTCGGAGTCCTCTGGTGCACCGGTGGCGCACCGGACATTGTCCGGTGTACACCGGACAGTCCGGTGCCCCCAGACCAGAGGTGCCTTCGGTTGCCTCTTTGCTCCTTTGTTGAATCCAACACTTGATCTTTTTATTGGCTAAGTGTGAACCTTTTGCACCTGTATAACTTATACACTAGAGCAAACTAGTTAGTCCAATATTTGTGTTGGGCAATTCAACCACCAAAATTATTTAGGAACTAGGTGTAAGCCTAATTCCCTTTCAATCTCCCCCTTTTTGGTGATTGATGCCAACACAAACCAAAGCAAATATAGAAGTGCATAATTGAACTAGTTTGCATAATGTAAGTGCAAAGGTTGCTTGGAATTGAGCCAATATAAATACTCATATGATGCGCATGGATTGTTTTCTTTGTTTTTGACATATTGGACCACATTTGCACCAAGAGTTTTGTTTTTGCAAATTCTTTTGTAAATTCTTTTCAAAGTCCTTTTGCAAGATAGTCAAAGGTAAATGAATAAGATTTTGCAAAGCATTTTCAAGATTTGAAATTTTCTTCCTTGTTCAAATGCTTTTCCTTTGACTAAACAAAACTCCCCCTCAAATAAAGTCTCCTCTTAGTGTTCAAGAGGGTTTTAAGACATCAATTTGAAAATACTAGTTGCTCCCCCTTTAGAACACAAAGAGATACCAATTTTGAAATTCACCAGGTGGTGGTGCGGTCCTTTTGCTTTGGGCTCATATTTTCTCCCCCTTTGGCATGAATCGCCAAAAACGGAGTCATTAGAGCCCTAATGAAGTACTTTCTCCCCATTTGGTCATGAAATGAATGAGTGAAGATTATACCAAAGTTGGAGAGATGATGCGGAGCTACGGCGAAGAATGAGTAGTGGAGTGGAGTGGAAGCCTTGTCTTTGCCGAAGACTCCAATTCCCTTTCAATACACCTATGACTTGGTTTGAAATACACTTGAAAACACATTAGTCATAGCATATAGAAAAGAGACATGATCAAAGGTATATTTATGAGCTATGTGTGCAAGACTAGCAAAAGAAATTCCTAGAATCAAGAATATTGAGCTCATGCCTAAGTCTGGTAAAAGATTGTTCATCAAGTGGCTTGGTAAAGATATCGGCTAATTGATCTTTAGTGTTGATGTAAGAAATCTCGATATCCCCCTTTTGTTGGTGATCCCGAAGAAAATGATACCGAATGGCTATGTGCTTAGTGCGGTTATGCTCGACGGGATTGTCGACCATTTTGATTGCACTCTCATTGTCACATAGCAAAGGGACTTTGGTTAATTTGTAACCGTAGTCCCGCAGGGTTTGCCTCATCCAAAGCAATTGCGCGCAACAATGGCCTGTGGCAATATACTCGGCTTCGGCGGTAGAAAGAGCGACCGAATTTTGCTTCTTTAAAGCCCAAGACACCAAGGATCTTCCCAAGAACTGGCAAGTCCCCGATGTGCTCTTCCTGTTAATTCTACACCCTGCCCAATCGGCATCCGAATAACCAATCAAATCAAATAGTGGATCCCCGAGGGTACCAAAGCCCAAACTTAGGAGTAAAAGCCAAATATCTCAAGATTCGTTTCACGGCCGTAAGGTGTGATTCCTTAGGGTCGGCTTGGAATCTTGCACACATGCAAACGGAAAGCATAATGTCCGGTCGAGATGCACATAAATAAAGCAATGAACCAATCATCGACCGGTATACCTTTTGATCCACGGACTTACCTCCCGTGTCGAGGTCGAGATGCCCATTTGTTCCCATGGGTGTCTTGATGGGCTTGGCATCCTTCATTCCAAACTTGCTTAGAATGTCTTGAGTATACTTTGTTTGGCTAATGAAGGTGCCTTCTTGGAGTTGCTTCACTTGGAATCCTAGAAAATACTTCAACTCCCCCATCATCGACATCTCGAATTTTTGTGTTATGATCCTACTAAATTCTTCACATGTAGATTTGTTAGTAGACCCAAATATGATATCATCAACATAAATTTGGCATACAAACAAATCATTGTCAAGAGTCTTAGTGAATAAAGTAGGATCGGCCTTGCCGACTTTGAAGCCATTTGCAATAAGGAAATCTCTAAGGCATTCATACCATGCTCTTGGGGCTTGCTTGAGCCCATAAAGCGCCTTAGAGAGCCTATAAACATGGTTAGGGTACTCACTGTCTTCAAAGCCGGGAGGTTGCTCAACATAGACCTCCTCCTTGATTGGTCCATTGAGGAAGGCACTCTTCACGTCCATTTGGTAGAGCTTGAAGCCATGGTAAGTAGCATAGGCTAATAATATACGAATTGACTCAAGCCTAGCTACGGGTGCATAGGTTTCACCAAAATCCAAACCTTCGACTTGTGAATACCCTTTGGCCACGAGTCGAGCTTTGTTCCTAGTCACCACACCATGCTCGTCTTGCTTGTTGCGGAAGACCCACTTGGTTCCTACAACATTTTGGTTAGGACGTGGAACTAAGTGCCATACCTCGTTCCTCGTGAAATTGTTGAGCTCCTCTTGCATTGCCATCACCCAATCCGAATCTTGAAGTGCTTCCTCTACCCTGTGTGGCTCAATAGAGGAAACAAAAGAGTAATGTTCACAAAAATGTGCAACACGAGATCGAGTAGTTACCCCCTTATGAATGTCGCCGAGGATGGTGTCGACGGGGTGATCTCATTGTATTGTTTGGTGGATTCTTGGGTGTGGCGGCCTTGGTTGTTCATCCTCCTTGTCTTCATCATTTGCATCTCCCCCTTGATCGTTGCCGTCATTTTGAGGTGGCTCATCTTCTTGATCTTCTTGTTCAACATCTTGAGCCTCATCCTCAACTTGAGTTGGTGGAGATGCTTGCTTGGAGGAGGATGGTTGATCTTGTGCTTGTGGAGGCTCTTCGGATTCCTTAGGACACACATCCCCAATGGACATGTTCCTTAGCGCTATGCATGGAGCCTGTTCTTCACCTATTTCATCAAGATCAACTTGCTCCACTTGAGAGCCGTTAGTCTCATCAAACACAACGTCACAAGAAACTTCAACAAGTCCTGAGGACTTGTTAAAGACTCTATATGCCCTTGTGTTTGAGTCATATCCTAGTAAAAAGCCTTCTACAGTTTTAGGAGCAAATTTAGATCTTCTACCTCTTTTGACAAGAATAAAACATTTGCTACCAAAAACTCTAAAATATGAAATATTGGGCTTTTTACCGGTTAGGAGTTCATAAGATGTCTTCTTGAGGATTCGGTGAAGATATAACCGGTTGATGGCGTAGCAGGCGGTGTTGACCGCCTCGGCCCAAAACCGATCCGGTGTCTTGTACTCATCAAGCATGGTTCTTGCCATGTCCAATAGAGTTCGATTCTTCCTCTCCACTACACCATTTTGTTGTGGAGTGTAGGGAGAAGAGAACTCATGCTTGATGCCCTCCTCCTCAAGAAAGCCTTCAATTTGAGAGTTCTTGAACTCCGTCCCGTTATCGCTTCTAATTTTCTTGATCCTTAAGCCGAACTCATTTTGAGCCCGTCTCAAGAATCCCTTTAAGGTCTCTTGGGTATAGGATTTGTCCTGTAAAAAGAACACCCAAGTGAAGCGAGAATAATCATCCACAATTACAAGACAATACTTACTACCGCCGATGCTTATGTAAGCGATCGGGCCGAATAAATCCATGTGTAGGAGCTCCAGTGGCCTGTCGGTAGTCATGATGTTTTTGTGTGGATGATGGACACCAACTTGCTTCCCGGCTTGGCATGCGCTACAAATCCTGTCTTTCTCAAAATGAACATTGGTTAGTCCTAAAATGTGTTCCCCCTTTAGAAGCTTGTGAAGATTCTTCATTCCAACATGGGCTAGTCGGCGGTGCCAAAGCCAACCCAAGTTAGTCTTAGCAATCAAGCAAGTGTCGAGTTCAGCTCTATCAAAATCAACCAAGTATAGCTGACCCTCTAACACTCCCTTAAATGCTATTGAATCATCACTTCTTCTAAAGACAGTAACACCAACATCAGTAAATAGACAATTGTAGCCCATTTGACATAATTGGGATACGGAAAGCAAATTGTAATCTAAGGAATCTACAAGAAAAACATTGGAAATAGTGTGGTCAGGAGATATAGCAATTTTACCCAAACCTTTGACCAAACCTTGATTTCCATCCCTGAATGTGATAGCTCGTTGGGGATCTTGGTTTTTCTCATATGAGGAGAACATCTTTTTCTCCCCTGTCATGTGGTTTGTGCACCCGCTGTCGAGTATCCAACTTGAGCCCCCGGATGCATAAACCTACAAAACAATTTTAGTTCTTGATTTTAGGTACCCAAATGGTTTTGGGTCCTTTAGCATTAGATACAAGAACTTTGGGTACCCAAACACAAGTCTTGGAGCCCTTGTGTTTGCCCCCAACAATTTTGGCAACTATCTTGCCGGATTTGTTAGTTAAAACATATGATGCATCAAAAGTTTTAAATGAAATGGCATGATCATTTGATGCATTAGGAGTTTTCTTTCTAGGCAACTTGGCATGGGTTGGTTGCCTAGATCTAGATGTCTCACCCTTATACATAAAAGCATGATTAGGGCCAGAGTGAGACTTCCTAGAATGAATTTTCCTAATCTTGCTCTCAGGATAGCCGGCAGGGTACAAAATGTAACCCTCGTTATCCTGAGGCATGGGAGCCTTGCCCTTAACAAAGTTAGATAAGTTCTTTGGAGGGGCATTAATTTTGACATTGTCTCCCTTTTGGAAGCCAATGCCGTCCTTAATGCCAGGGCGTCTCCCATTATAGAGCATGCTTCTAGCAAATTTAAATTTTTCATTTTCTAAGTCATGCTCACTAATCTTAGCATTAAGTTGTGCTATGTGATCATTTTGTTTTTTAATTAAGGCTAGGTGATCATGAATAGCATCAACATTAATATCTCTACATCTAGTACAAATGGAAATATGCTCAACGTTAGATGTAGAGGGTTTGCAAGATTTAAGTTCAACAACCTTAGCATGCAACATATCATTTTTAGTTCTAAGGTCGGAAATAGTAGCATTGCAAACATCAAAATCTTTAGCCTTAGCAATTAATTTTTCATTCTCATTTCTAAGGCTAGTAAGAGAAATGTTCAATTTTTCAATCCTAGCAAGCAAGTCATCATTATCATTTCTAGGATTTGAAATTGAACCATTGCAAATATGAGAATCAACCTTAGCTAACAAATTAGCATTTTCATTTCTAAGGTTGTCTATAGTC
The DNA here is from genome assembly GCA_029449295.1 of Zea luxurians. Lineage (NCBI taxonomy): Eukaryota > Viridiplantae > Streptophyta > Magnoliopsida > Poales > Poaceae > Zea > Zea luxurians. The sequence goes on from JAOPSE010000015.1 coordinate 24,549,159, forward strand.
TCATAGCAAGTACTTAGCTCACTAGACAATTTTTCACATTTTTCCATTTCTAGAGCATAAACATTTTTAACCTTAACATGCTTCTTATTTTCTTTAATAAGGAAGTCCTCTTGAGAATCCAAGAGATCATCCTTCTCATGTATAGCACTAATCAACTCATTTAATTTTTCTTTTTGTTGCATGTTGAGGTTGGCAAAAAGAATACGCAAATTATCTTCCTCATTTTTATCATCATCCTCATCACTAGATGTTTCATATTTAGTGGAGGATCTTGATTTCACCTTCTTTTTGCCGTCCTTGGCCATGAGACATTTGTGGCCGACGTTGGGGAAGAGGAGGCCTTTGGTGACGGTGATGTTGGCGGCGTCCTCGTCGTCGGAGGAGTCGCTTGAGCTTTCATTGGAGTCCCACTCCCGACAAACATGGGCATCGCCGCCCTTCTTCTTGTAGTACTTCTTCTTCTCTTTCCTCTTTCCCTTCTTGTCGTCGCCCCTGTCACTGTCACTAGACATAGGACATTTTGCAATAAAGTGACCGGGCTTACCACACTTGTAGCAAACCTTCTTGGAACAGGATTTGTAATCCTTCCCCTTCCGTTGCTTGAGGATTTGCCGAAAGCTCTTGATGATTAGGGCCATCTCCTCGTTGTCGAGCTTGGAGGCGTCAATTGGTTGTCTACTTGGTGTAGACTCCTCCTTCTTCTCCTCCGTTGCCTTGAAGGCCACCGGTTGCGCCTCGGATGTGGAAGGCTCGTCAAGCTCGTTGATCTTCTTTGAGCCCTTAATCATGCATTCAAAGCTTACAAAATTCCCGATAACTTCCTCGGGGGTCATTAGTGGATATCTAGGATTACCACGAATTAATTGAACTTGTGTGGGATTAAGGAAAATAAGGGCTCTTAGAATAACCTTAACCACTTCGTGGTCATCCCATTTTGCGCTCCCGAGGTTGCGCACTTGGTTCACCAAGGTCTTGAGCCGGTTGTACATATCTTGTGGCTCCTCTCCTTGGCGAAGACGGAAGCGACCGAGCTCCCCCTCGATCGTTTCCCGCTTGGTGATCTTTGTGAGTTCATCACCCTCGTGCGCCGTCTTGAGTAGGTCCCAAATCTCCTTCGCGTTCTTCAACCCTTGCACTTTGTTGTATTCCTCCTTGCTTAGAGAGGCAAGGAGAATGGTTGCGGCTTGGGAGTTGAAGTGCTCGATTTGGGCCACTTCGTCCGTGTCGTAGTTCTCATCCCCTACGGATGGTACCTGTACACCATACTCAACAACATCCCATATACTTTTGTGGAGAGAGGTTAGATGAAATCGCATTAAATTACTCCACATAGCATAATCTTCACCATTAAAAGTTGGTGGTTTGCCTAATGGGACGGAAAGTAAAGGTGTATGTTTAGGAATGCGAGGGTAGCGTAGGGGAATCTTACTATACTTCTTACGCTCTTGGCGTTTAGAAGTGACTGACGCCGCGTCGGAGCCGGAGGTGGATGTCGATGAAGTGTCGGTCTCGTAGTAGACCACCTTCCTCATCCTCTTGTGCTTGTCCCCACTCCGATGCGGCTTGTGAGAAGAGGATTTTTCCTTCTTCTCCTTGTGGTGAGAAGAGGAAGATCTTTTCTCCTTCCGCTTGGAGGAGTTTTTCTTCTTCTCTCTTCTCTTGGTGCGGGACTCTTCCGATGAAGTGCTCCCTTGGCTTGTAGTGGGCTTGTTATCGCCGGTCTCCATCTCCCTCTTGGTGTGATCTCCCGACATCACTTCGAGCGGTTAGGCTCTAATGAAGCACCGGGCTCCGATACCAATTGAATCAAATGTGGATCCCCGAGGGTACCAAAGCCCAAACTTAGGAGTATAAGCCAAATATCTCAAGATTCCAAGCCGACCCTAAGGAATCACACCTTACGGCCGTAAAACGAATCTTGAGATATTTGGCTTATACTCCTAAGTTTGGGCTTTGGTACCCTCGGGGATCCACATTTGATTCACACGGCAAATCTCTCTCGCTAGTCACCAAAGGCTTGAGTGGAATTGGAGAGGATTTGATCTCTTTGTATGTGTCTAGAATTGAATGCCTAGCTCTTGTAAGTGGTTGGAAGTTGGAAAACTTGGATGCAATGAATGGTGGGGTGGTTGGGGTATTTATAGCCCCAACCACCAAACTTGACCGTTGGCTGGAGGCTTCTGTTCGATGGCGCACCGGACAGTCCGGTGCACACCGGACAGTCCGGTGCCCCTGCCACGTCATCACTGCCGTTGGATTCTGACCGTTGGAGCTTCTGACTTCTGGGCCCTCCTGGGTGTCCGGTGCACACCGGACATGTACTGTTTGATGTCCGGTGCACCGGTATGGGCGTGCCTGACGTCTGCGCGCGCTGCGCGCGCATTAAATGCACCGCAGGTAGCCGTTGGCGCCGAAATAGCCGTTGCTCCGCTGGTACACCGGACAGTCCGGTGCACACCGGACAGTCCGGTGAATTTTAGCGGAGCGGCTGTCGCGCGAACCCGAGGCTGGCGAGTTCCGGAGGCCGTGCTTCCATGGAGCACCGGACATGTCCGGTGCACACCGGACAGTCCGGTGAATTATAGCGCGCCGGCTTCCGAGAATTCCCGAGGGCGAGGAGTTTGAAGTCGGAGTCCTCTGGTGCACTCGTGGCGCACCGGACACTGTCCGGTGTACACCGGACAGTCCGGTGCCCCCAGACTAGAGGTGCCTTCGGTTGCCTCAATGCTCCTTAGTTGAATCCAAAACTTGATCTTTTTATTGGCTAAGTGTGAACCTTTTGCACCTGTATAACTTATGCACTAGAGCAAACTAGTTAGTCCAATATTTGTGTTGGGCAATTCAACCACCAAAATTATTTAGGGACTAAGTGTAAGCCTAATTCCCTTTCAATCTCCCCCTTTTTGGTGATTGATGCCAACACAAACCAAAGCAAATATAGAAGTGCATAATTGAACTAGTTTGCATAATGTAAGTGCAAAGGTTGCTTGGAATTGAGCCAATATAAATACTTATATGAATGCGCATGGATTATTTTCTTTGTTTTTTGACATATTGGACCTCATTTGCACCATAAGTTTTGTTTTTGCAAACTCTTTTGTAAATTCTTTTCAAAGTCATTTTGCAAGATAGTCAAAGTTAAATGAATAAGATTTTGCAAAGCATTTTCGAGATTTGAAATTTTCTTCCTTTGTTCAAATGCTTTTCCTTTGACTAAACAAAACTCTCCCTCAAATAAAGTCTCCTCTTAGTGTTCAAGAGGGTTTTAAGACATCAATTTTGAAAATACTACTTGCTCCCCCTTTAGAACACAAAGAGATACCAATTTTGAAATTTACCAATTGAAAATCATCAAATTTTAAAATTAGGGTGGTGGTGCGGTCCTTTTGCTTTGGGCTCATATTTTCTCCCCCTTTGGCATGAATCGCCAAAAACGGAGTCATTAGAGCCCTTAGAAGTAGTTTCTCCTCCTTTGGTCATAAAATAAATGAGTGAAGATTATACCAAAGATGGAGAGTGATGTGGAGCGACGGCGAAGGATGAGTAGTAGAGTGGAGTGGAAGCCTTGTCTTCGCCGAATACTCCAATTCCCTTTCAATATACCTATGACTTGGTTTGAAATTCACTTGAAAACACATTAGTCATAGCATATATAAAAGAGACATGATCAAAGGTATATTTATGAGCTATGTGTGCAAGACTAGCAAAAGAAATTCCTAGAATCAAGAATATTGAGCTCATGCCTAAGTCTGGTAAAAGATTGCTCATCAAGAGGCTTGGTAAAGATATCGGCTAATTGATCTTTAGTGTTAATGTATGAAATCTCGATATCCCCCTTTTGTTGGTGATCCCGAAGAAAATGATACCGAATGGCTATGTGTTTAGTGCGGCTATGCTCGACGGGATTGTCGGCCATTTTGATTGCACTCTCATTGTCACATAGCAAAGGGACTTTGGTTAATTTGTAACCGTAGTCCCGCAGGGTTTGCCTCATCCAAAGCAATTGCGCGCAACAATGGCCTGCGGCAATATACTCGGCTTCGGCGGTGGAAAGAGCGACCAAATTTTGCTTCTTTGAAGCCCATGACACCAAGGATCTTCCCAAGAACTGGCAAGTCCCCGATGTGCTCTTCCTATTAATCTTACACCCCGCCCAATCGGCATCCGAATAACCAATCAAATCAAATGTGGATCCCCGAGGGTACCAAAGTCCAAACTTAGGAGTGTAAGCCAAATATCTCAAGATTCGTTTCACGGCCGTAAGGTGTGATTCCTTAGGGTCGGCTTGGAATCTTGCACACATGCAAACGGAAAGCATAATGTCCGGTCGAGATGCACATAAATAAAGCAATAAACCAATCATCGACCGGTATACCTTTTGATCCACGGACTTACCTCCCGTGTCGAGGTCGAGATGCCCATTTGTTCCCATGGGTGTCTTGATGGGCTTGGCATCCTTCATTCCAAACTTGCTTAGAATATCTTGAGTATACTTCGTTTGGCTAATGAAGGTGCCCTCTTGGAGTTGCTTGACTTGGAATCCTAGAAAATACTTCAACTCCCCCATCATCGACATCTCGAATTTCTGTGTCATGATCCTACTAAATTCTTCACATGTAGATTTGTTAGTAGACCCAAATATGATATCATCAACATAAATTTGGCATACAAACAAATCATTGTCAAGAGTCTTAGTGAATAGAGTAGGATCGGCTTTGCCGACTTTGAAGCCATTTGCAATTAGGAAATCTCTAAGGCATTCATACCATGCTCTTGGGGCTTGCTTGAGCCCATAAAGCGCCTTAGAGAGCCTATAAACATGGTTAGGGTACTCACTGTCTTCAAAGCCGGGAGGTTGCTCAACATAGACCTCCTCCTTGATTGGTCCATTGAGGAAGGCACTCTTCACGTCCATTTGGTAGAGCTTGAAGCCATGGTAAGTAGCATAGGCTAATAATATACGAATTGACTCAAGCCTAGCTACGGGTGCATAGGTTTCACCAAAATCCAAACCTTCGACTTGTGAATACCCCTTGGCCACGAGTCGAGCTTTGTTCCTAGTCACCACACCATGCTCGTCTTGCTTGTTGCGGAAGACCCACTTGGTTCCTACAACATTTTGGTTAGGACGTGGAACTAAGTACCATACCTCGTTCCTCGTGAAATTGTTGAGCTCCTCTTGCATCGCCATCACCCAATCCGAATCTTGAAGTGCTTCCTCTACCCTGTGTGGCTCAATAGAGGAAACAAAAGAGTAATGTTCACAAAAATGTGCAACACGAGACCGAGTAGTTACCCCCTTATGAATGTCGCCGAGGATAGTGTCGACGGGGTGATCTCGTTGTATTGCTTGGTGGACTCTTGGGTGTGGCGGCCTTGGTTGTTCATCCTCCTTGTCTTCATCATTTGAATCTCCCCCTTGATCGTTGTCGTTATTTTGAGGTGGCTCATCTTCTTGATCTTCTTGTTCAACATCTTGAGCCTCATCCTCAATTTGAGTCGGTGGAGATGCTTGCTTGGAGGAGGATGGTTGATCTTGTGCATGTGGAGGCTCTTCGGATTCCTTAGGACACACATCCCCAATGGACATGTTCCTTAGCGCTATGCATGGAGCCTGTTCTTCACCTATCTCATCAAGATCAACTTGCTCTACTTGAGAGCCGTTAGTCTCATCAAACACAACGTCACAAGAAACTTCAACAAGTCCTGAGGACTTGTTAAAGACTCTATATGCCTTTGTGTTTGAGTCATATCCTAGTAAAAAGCCTTCTACAGTTTTAGGAGCAAATTTAGATTTTCTACCTCTTTTGACAAGAATAAAACATTTGCTACCAAAAACTCTAAAATATGAAATATTGGGCTTTTTACCGGTTAGGAGTTCATATGATGTCTTCTTGAGGATTCGATGAAGATATAGCCGGTTGATGGCGTAGCAGGCAGTGTTGACCGCCTCGGCCCAAAACCGATCCGGTGTCTTGTACTCATCAAGCATGGTTCTTGCCATGTCCAATAGAGTTCGATTCTTCCTCTCCACTACACCATTTTGTTGTGGAGTGTAGGGAGAAGAGAACTCATGCTTGATGCCTTCCTCCTCAAGGAAGCCTTCGATTTGAGAGTTCTTGAACTCCGTTCCATTGTCGCTTCTAATTTTCTTGATCCTTAAGCCGAACTCATTTTGAGCCCGTCTCAAGAATCCCTTTAAGGTCTCTTGGGTATAAGATTTGTCCTGTAAAAAGAACACCCAAGTGAAGCGAGAATAATCATCCACAATTACAAGACAATACTTACTACCGCCGATGCTTATGTAAGCGATCGGGCCGAATAAATCCATGTGTAGGAGCTCCAGTGGCCTGTCGGTAGTCATGATGTTTTTGTGTGGATGATGGATGCCAACTTGCTTCCCGGCTTGGCATGCGCTACAAATCCTGTCTTTCTCAAAATGAACATTGGTTAGTCCTAAAATGTGTTCTCCCTTTAGAAGCTTGTGAAGATTCTTCATTCCAACATGGGCTAGTCGGCGGTGCCAAAGCCAACCCAAGTTAGTCTTAGCAATCAAGCAAGTGTCGAGTTCAGCTCTATCAAAATCAACCAAGTATAGCTGACCCTCTAACACTCCCTTAAATGCTATTGAATCATCACTTCTTCTAAAGACAGTAACACCAACATCAGTAAATAGACAATTGTAGCCCATTTTACATAATTGGGATACGGAAAGCAAATTATAATCTAAGGAATCTACAAGAAAAACATTGGAAATAGTATGGTCAGGAGATATAGCAATTTTACCCAATCCTTTGACCAAACCTTGATTTCCATCCCCGAATGTGATAGCTCGTTGGGGATCTTGGTTTTTCTCATATGAGGAGAACATCCTTTTCTCCCCTGTCATATGGTTTGTGCACCCGCTGTCGAGTATCCAACTTGAGCCCCCGGATGCATAAACCTACAAAACAAGTTTAGTTCTTTGTTTTAGGTACCCAAACGGTTTTGGGTCCTTTGGCATTAGAAACAAGAACTTTGGGTACCCAAACACAAGTCTTGAAGCCCTTGTGTTTGCCCCCAACAATCTTGGCAACTACCTTGCCGGATTTGTTAGTTAAAACATAAGATGCATCAAAAGTTTTAAATGAAATGCTATGGTCATTTGATGCATTTGGAATTTTCTTTCTAGGCAACTTGGCACGGGTTGGTTGCCTAGAACTAGATGTCTCACCCTTATACATAAAAGCATGATTAGGGCCAGAGTGAGACTTCCTAGAATGAATTTTCCTAATCTTGCTCTCAGGATAGCCGGCAGGGTACAAAATGTAACCCTCGTTATCCTGAGGCATGGGAGCCTTGCCCTTAACAAGGTTAGATAAGTTCTTTGGAGGGGCATTAATTTTGACATTGTCTCCCTTTTGGAAGCCAATGCCGTCCTTAATGCCAGGGCGTCTCCCATTATAGAGCATGCTTCTAGCAAATTTAAATTTTTCATTTTCTAAGTCATGCTCACTAATCTTAGCATTAAGTTGTGCTATGTGATCATTTTGTTTTTTAATTAAGGCTAGGTGATCATGGATAGCATCAACATTAATATCTCTACATCTAGTACAAATGGAAATATGCTCAGTAGATGTAGAAGGTTTGCAAGATTTTAATTTAATGACCTTAGCATGCAACAAATCATTTTTAGTTCTAAGGTCGGAAATAGTAGCATTGCAAACATCAAAATTCTTGGCCTTAGCAATTAATTTCTCATTCTCATTTCTAAGGCTAGCAAGAGAAATGTTCAATTCTTCAATCCTAGCAAGCAAATCATTATCATCTCTAGGATTTGGAATTGAAACATTGCAAATATGAGAATCAACCTTAGCTAACAAATTAGCATTTTCATTTCTAAGGTTGTCTATAGTCTCATGGCAAGTACTTAGCTCACTAGACAATTTTTCACATTTTTCTATTTGTAGAACGTAAGCATTCTTAACCTTAACATGCTTTTTATTTTCTTTAATACGGAAGTCCTCTTGAGAATCCAAGAGATCATCCTTCTCATGTATAGCACTAATCAATTCATTTAATTTTTCCTTTTGTTGCATGTTGAGGTTAGCAAAAAGAATGCGCAAGTTATCCTCCTCATTTTTATCATCCTCATCACTAGATGTTTCATATTTAGTGGAGGACCTTGATTTTACCTTCTTTTTGCCGTCCTTGGCCATGAGACATTTGTGGCCGACGTTGGGGAAGAGGAGGCCCTTGGTGACGGCGATGTTGGCGGCGTCCTCGTCGTCGGAGGAGTCGCTTGAGCTTTCGTCGGAGTCCCACTCCCGACAAACATGGGCATCGCCGCCCTTCTTCTTGTAGTACTTCTTCTTTTCTTTCCTCTTTCCCTTCTTGTCGTCGCCCCTGTCACTGTCACTAGACATAGGACATTTTGCAATAAAATGACCGGGCTTACCACACTTGTAGCAAACCTTCTTGGAACGGGATTTGTAATCCTTCCCCTTCCGTTGCTTGAGGATTTGCCGAAAGCTTTTGATGATTAGGGCCATCTCCTCGTTGTCGAGCTTTGAGGCGTCAATTGGTTGTCTACTTGGTGTAGACTCCTCCTTCTTCTCCTCCGTTGCCTTGAAGGCCACCGGTTGCGCCTCGGATGTGGAAGGTTCATCAAGCTCGTTGATCTTCTTGGAGCCCTTAATCATGCATTCAAAGCTCACAAAATTCCCGATAACTTCCTCGGGGGTCATTAGTGGATATCTAGGATTACCACGAATCAATTGAACTTGTGTGGGGTTAAGGAAAATAAGAGCTCTTAGAATAACCTTAACCACCTCGTGGTCATCCCACTTCTTGCTCCCGAGGTTGCGCACTTGGTTCACCAAGGTCTTGAGCCGGTTGTACATGTCTTGTGGCTCCTCTCCTTGGCGAAGACGAAAGCGACCGAGCTCCCCCTCGATCGTTTCCCGCTTGGTGATCTTTGTGAGTTCATCACCCTCGTGCGCCGTCTTGAGTAGGTCCCAAATCTCCTTTGCGTTCTTCAACCCTTGCACTTTGTTGTATTCCTCCTTGCTTAGAGAGGCAAGGAGAATGGTTGCGGCTTGGGAGTTGAAGTGCTCGATTTGGGCTACTTCGTCCGTGTCGTAGTCCTCATCCCCTACAGATGGTACCTGTACACCATACTCAACAACATCCCATATACTTTTGTGGAGAGAGGTTAGATGAAATCGCATTAAATTACTCCACATAGCATAATCTTCACCATTAAAAGTTGGTGGTTTGCCTAATGGGACGGAAAGTAAAGGTGTATGTTTAGGAATGCGAGGGTAGCGTAGGGGAATCTTACTATACTTCTTACGCTCTTGGCGTTTAGAAGTGACGGATGCCGCGTCGGAGCCGGAGGTAGATGTCGATGAAGTGTCGGTCTCGTAGTAGACCACCTTCCTCATCCTTTTGTGCTTGTCCCCACTCCGATGCGGTTTGTGAGAAGAAGATTTTTCCTTCTTCTCCTTGTGGTGAGAAGAGGAAGATCTTTTCTCCTTCCGCTTGGAGGAGTTCTTCTTCTTCTCCCTTCTCTTGGTGCGGGACTCTTCCGATGAAGTGCTCCCTTGGCTTGTAGTGGGCTTGTTATCGCCGGTCTCCATCTCCCTCTTGGTGTGATCTCCCGACATCACTTCGAGCGGTTAGGCTCTAATGAAGCACCGGCCTCTGATACCAATTGATAGTCGCCTAGAGGGGGGGTGAATAGGGCGAAACTGAAAATCACAAAAATAATCACAACTACAAGCCGGGTTAGCGTTAGAAATATAAACGAGTCCGCGAGAGAGGGTGCAAAACAAATCCCAAGCAAATGAAGAGTGAGACACACGGATTTGTTTTACCGAGGTTCGGTTCTCTCAAACCTACTCCCCGTTGAGGAGGCCACAAAGGCCGGGTCTCTTTCAACCCTTCCCTCTCTCAAACGGTCCCTCGGACCGAGTGGGCTTTTCTTCTTCTCAATCAACCGGGAACAAAACTTCCCCGCAAGGGCCACCACACAATTGGTGCCTCTTGCCTTGGTTACAAATGAGTTTTGATCACAAGAACAAATGAGAAAGAAAGAAAGCGATCCAAGCGCAAGAGCTCAAAAGAACACGGCAAATCTCTCTCGCTAGTCACCAAAGGCTTGAGTGGAATTGGAGAGGATTTGATCTCTTTGTATGTGTCTAGAATTGAATGCCTAGCTCTTGTAAGTGGTTGGAAGTTGGAAAACTTGGATGCAATGAATGGTGGGGTGGTTGGGGTATTTATAGCCCCAACCACCAAACTTGACCGTTGGCTGGAGGCTTCTGTTCGATGGCGCACCGGACAGTCCGGTGCACACCGGACAGTCCGGTGCCCCTGCCACGTCATCACTGCCGTTGGATTCTGACCGTTGGAGCTTCTGACTTCTGGGCCCTCCTGGGTGTCCGGTGCACACCGGACATGTACTGTTTGATGTCCGGTGCACCGGTATGGGCGTGCCTGACGTCTGCGCGCGCTGCGCGCGCATTAAATGCACCGCAGGTAGCCGTTGGCGCCGAAATAGCCGTTGCTCCGCTGGTACACCGGACAGTCCGGTGCACACCGGACAGTCCGGTGAATTTTAGCGGAGCGGCTGTCGCGCGAACCCGAGGCTGGCGAGTTCCGGAGGCCGTGCTTCCATGGAGCACCGGACATGTCCGGTGCACACCGGACAGTCCGGTGAATTATAGCGCGCCGGCTTCCGAGAATTCCCGAGGGCGAAGAGTTTGAAGTCGGAGTCCTCTGGTGCACTCGTGGCGCACCGGACACTGTCCGGTGTACACCGGACAGTCCGGTGCCCCCAGACCAGAGGTGCCTTCGGTTGCCTCAATGCTCCTTAGTTGAATCCAAAACTTGATCTTTTTATTGGCTAAGTGTGAACCTTTTGCACCTGTATAACTTATGCACTAGAGCAAACTAGTTAGTCCAATATTTGTGTTGGGACAATTCAACCACCAAAATTATTTAGGGACTAGGTGTAAGCCTAATTCCCTTTCACTATGTGTGGGAGTGATTTGGTTGGATGGTTTTTTTGCAAAATTTAAACTTATGGGTTATATAGAGATACAGATAAAACTCTCATGAAATACGCACCGAAAATGACCTCATAATCCTCGATCCAACCACTCAAACCCATAAGAACAAAAAAAAAAATGGATCTACCGACAGAAACCGGTCTAGCTAGTGTTCGAACAGACGCTACGCATGCATTTACACCGCCGCTAATTAAGTCAATGCAAATGTACCCACATTTTTAGATTATACTACTATTACTAGTAAAATTTCTGATTTATTTTCTGGCCTTTTAAAAATATAGCCTCTAAAGCAATTAGTAAGCTAAGCTACAAGCGACGTACGGTCGCCATCGTCTATCCATCAGCCATTTGCTCAAGTTCGCACGGCTCTCGATCCATACATGCATCTGACTAGCTAGCTAGTCGGAGGTCAAATGGGACTGTACTGACTGGTGTCTGGTGTGTGTGTGTGTAATATACTGGCTAGCTTCATTGCTTCAACGTGTTCGATCGTGACCACACCTAGGATGGATGGCCAATATTGTTACTTTAACAAATAACACCTCATGTACCCATCAAACGTACTCCGCTTTTATATATTTTCTTGACCGCACATGTGTGAGTCTGGCCACCACATGATTTTTCTTTCGTCAATATTATTAGCACCAGTTTGTTCCCACAGTTTCAAGGTCCTCGTGCTCTCCCACATTTAAATGGTATAAAAATAAAATGAAATTATGCACAAATAAAAATAAGGACTATGGTTGTTGACTTCAAACCCACACTTACATCATCAAGCCAACAAAACACAAATCTCTTTGTGTTTTATACTCTATACTTAGAACATAAATAGAAATCGCCATACATACACTTTGCTAGTTATTTATTTTTTTTATATATAAGACACCAGTTTCCATGGTTTCGTGCTCTTTCATATTGAATGGGTAAAAAGTTAAAATTATACACAAATGAGAATTCGAACCATGATTTATACTCGAACATAAATAAAAACTAATATATCTATCATCCTATGTGATGATCACCCACCCGACGATAATCACCTAGGGTTATATAGAAGTTGAATTGATCGACTGCAGCTTCGCACGCTCCGTTTTTGCTTTGTTTATTTCAATTTTGAGAAAGGTATAACTTTAATTCGCAAGCTCATCCAGGTGACGATGGTCAGAGTTTTCAAATGGGTCCATCCTCCAGCAGCTTGCGGTGGGACCTACCACCAGATGCAGACAGAACCCTGACGTGTGAGCTGACGATACGGCACGAGTCAATGGATTGACTGGACTCCTCCACACACACTTGGCCCTCGCATGCTCCCCGTTTAATCAACATCGATCTCAGCTAGCATCTTTTTTCCTATTATATGCGCTTCGTTAATCCAACACCCAGGAGCCAGGATGATGTGCTTCTTTGCTGACTCTCCGGTCTGTATTTTTTTTTTTAAAAAAAAGTAAACCATAAACCCCATCGGGCGAACGTTTGAATGTCTTGTGCTTCCTTTACTCCGTTCAGGATACTATTTTGTATAGGACTTCGATTAGGACTCTAATTCCATATATTCTTGTTTGTATTTGAGTCAATTAATCTGATTGCAAATCTAATCAAAATGTTGTACCTGCCAAGCATATAAATGTAGACCATCGGTCTTCGTGAAGGGTATGACTAATGCTGAAATACGGTATGGAATAATTTTGGGCCCCTATTACCAGAAGCTAGGTCTGGCCTTGCCCTAAAGCACGGCGGGGATGCTCGCGTCGTGTCGGACCAAACACGATACGAAGTAAAAAAAGACTTGTATATATCTAAAAATATATCTTCAAATTAATTCTAACTTTGCTATACATTAAAAAATCATACGAGAAAAAGCAACTCAATGTTTTCTATAACTTTTTGTGAAGAGATAAAAATTATTGGAACATGAAATAACCATTTTAACGTTAGCTTTCTAATCCGCGCTTCACTTCGTGTGCTGTGTCGTGGCGTGCTGCCCAGCGTGCCTAAGTTTAAGGCACGATACGACCCGACCATTCGAGCCATGTCGCCCGACCCATTTTTTTCGTGCCGGGTCATGCCTTGGGCTCTTATTTTCGGATCGTGCCTAGACGACCCCAAATAGCCTGCCCCAAACTTTCAGATCTAGGTATGATGCTTGGATCAAATATTTTATGATAACTAGAGCCACCTCTTTCAAAGAGGTCTAGTGAGAAAGAGAACATCTGCGAGCTCATCGGACCACTGAGGACAACTCGGCTCAGGACAACTGGATCCTGTAAAAAGCGCAGTTCCTCAATGTTCTTCATGGCACACAACTCATGGAGTACCACGATGAGAAGACCGTCATGTCGTCACAACAATGATAAGAAGGAAAAGAAGATGCCCAATTCAGAGTATGTAACTTGAATGGCATAAGATCAACAAAGTACTCTTGTACATCCTCGACTCCCTCTTGAAGGAGATCTTAGGGTTGCTAGGAAGGAAACTTCAACTAGGAGTAGGTGTTACCAAAAAAATCCAGATCAAATAATTCGGGTATTTTAAATTTTGAGTTATGAGAATCGTTACTCGAAATTACAACGTATTTTACGTTACCCGAAAATTCAGTACGGGTTCGGGTATTCCCGAACTACCCAAACTATTGTGTCAATTTCATAAAAAAACATACACTCTATCAAATTAGTACAAAAACACAGTGTAAATAATGATATACATGCACGTAAAAAAACACAGATGATCCGCAATCACAAGTTTATACACACATACACATAATTTATATATATGTATAAATTAATAATTAACAATGACATAAGTACATGATACATGAAAGTTTAGATACTTCGGGTACCCGAGTTATAGTCTCCTAATTACTCGAAGCCGAAATTTCCGAACAAAATTCGAGTTCTGGCTATTTTGCCCAGCCCTATCTTGAACGTCAACGTGGAAAATTGTAGCAAATATATCCAGGTATTTACATTAACAAAATCGTAATATTATTATTATGACGGTTAGAACCTATGACGCAGAACTCATATTATGCATAAGGTATAATCGCCTCTAGACACAAAGCAGGATGAAATAAGTTTATTGATAGACTGATTTACGAAAAGAGTTTATTTTGAGGAGCCTAATTTATCTCTCTATTTGAAGCCCACGACTCCACGTGAATACTACGGTAGATGAGATGGCTGTGGTTTCAGACACCGCATAAAGAAGAACGGATTTCATCTACCGTCACCGAGGCTGAGAAAACGACTTGCGAGTCTTTGATAGCAGAAGAGTACACGTACCTAGGGCTGGATATCGAGCCAGCTCGGCTCGGCTCGTTCGAGCTCGAGCTGGCTCGTTAAGCTAACGAGCTGGCTCGACTCGGCTCGTTAAGGTAGCGAGCCACAGAATCAGCTCGGCTCGACTCATTTACGAGCTCGAGCTGGCTCGTTTAGCTCGCGAGCCAGAGCCGAAAAAAATAATATGTGTATAATAATCAATTTCTAGTTAATTTCAAACTAATTTAAAACAGAAAATAGTAATTATACTCATAGTTTCACAGACCATATCAATATAACACCAAATTAACACAACTCATCACTCATCAATTCACTATTCACACACATATTCAGCAGTTTAACCCACACTTATATTCGTATAGACCAATTTCATACATAGACATAATTCATCAATCATTAGTTTAACTTATAGGTTATAGACACCACACATACATATAACATATTCATCAATTGTTATGTAAGTGATATGTATATAGTTTTGTTTTGCTGAAATGTGATAGCTCGTTTAGCTCACGAGCTGGCTCGTTAACAAACCGAGCTGGCTCGTTAACGAACCGAGCTAGGATGTCAGCTCAGCTCGCGAAAAAATTCAAACGAGCCGATCCGAGCCGAGCCGAGCTGGCCACGAACCGAACGAGCCGACGAGCTGCGAGCATTTTGTCCAGCCCTACACGTACCTGTCACGGTCACTGGTTTACCACATGTGAGCTTACAGGATACGTACTAAAATACTAGTAGTACGTACAAGAGAAACGCAGGATAGGGTTTGGTGTGGACCGGGCCCCGCCACGAAGTTGACCTTTTCCACGGTTGGTTGGTTGGTCTGGAGGAAGGAAGCGGGGGAGCTGTGGGCTGGTGTTGTTGGTGGTGCCTTGCCGCTATAGATGACCAATAAGCATGAGACCCGTGATCCCGGTACGAAGCCCGCTTTTTAAACCCGGTTCGAGCCCGGCACGGTACGAATAAGCGGACGGGCTTGACAGGAAACTAGGCACGGCGGGCTAGCCCGGCACGGCACGTTTACCTCTAAACCCGTTAAGCCCGTTTTTTACACTAAAACGTGCTTACCGGCCCGTTTAGTCCGCTTTTCGGCCCATTTTTTCGTGCTCCGGCCCGTTTAGGCCCGCTGCGGGCCGGGTTTGGACAGAAAATTGAGCCCGCGGGCTCAGCAGACCCGACCCGGTTTTCGATCGGGCTTCACTGGGCCTGGGCCGGGCCGGGCCGGGCGGCCCATTTGGCCATCTCTACTTGCCGCCCAACTTGTGTGCAGCCTTTAGCAGCGCCTGCATTCTCTTAAGTAATGATGTAAATGGTCGGTAAAATTCGGTAGATTTCCGGTATTGTTTACTAGATTTTTCCGACCGTTTTCAGATTTTTCGGGATACACGGAAAATGGGACGGAAAAGGGATGTGTTATTACGAAAACGGTACTGTAAACGGTGAGACATATTTACCGTCCGTTTTCAAATTTCTCGGGAAAATTCGATATTTTCTCGTATTTTAACCATATTTTCCCGGTCCACAAAACAACCAAGGAAGCAAGAACTATACCCGTTAGGGTTTAGGGATTAGAGTTTTAGATGTCATAGAAGATATATCAAGTGATCCAGACGACATGCCACATGATTTCTAATTTATATATCGTGTGTTTAAGACTTATATACTATATGGTTAAAACTTCAGTGAACATGTATGATCATTTATATATGGTCATGACCATGTATTGTATATTTGTGTGGTTGAGACTTGTATGTGAATGTGAATGAACAATCGTGTTTTAAGACTTATGTGTTGTGTGTTAAAATTTAAGAGTGGACATGTATGAGTGTATGACCAATTATATGTGGAAAGATTGTGTTTTGTGTACTTTTGTGAATGAGACTTGTATGTGGATTTGAATAAACATCTGTGTGGTTAGGATTTGTTTATTGTGAGCTTTTTCGATTACAGTTACCGTTTCCCGATCAATTTCGAGCTATTTTGCTCAGATTTATCCGTTTTCGATATACCGGAATTTACCGGTCGTTATCCGTTTTTGACTTTACCGTTTACCAATTATGCCGTTTTCACCCTTACTCTTAAGAGTCTTTTTAAGCAGCTGCTGCTGCGCTGTTTAACACGGTACTCCTGTTGAGAGGCAGCCACAACCATCACAGCTCGAGGCATGAGCAGCCGGCGCCGCGCTGAGAAAACTGCCTCTGCCTATACAGTTAGTTCCACAATTAGCTCAGGTTTAGTTCTTCAAATTGGTATCGAAAATGTAGACTAAACTCTAGTAGTCCACATGGTATCTAAACACGCCATCTAATTCAACTCTGTAAAGTAGATAGCACGCACCAAGCCAAATGTGCCATTCTGAAGTGGTACAATTAAGAGTCCGTTTGGATGAGCCTATGACTAATCCTCTTTGTCAATGGCAGCTTTCACGGTTTCACCTTTCCCCGCTATGTCAATGGCAGCTTCCTTTCACCTGTCTCGTCTCTGTGCGTGATGTCCCTACGTCCACGTCGTCGCTAGGTCTAGATCCACACAGGTTATTATTAACTGGACTGGGCACGTACTAGTGGCAAATCAGAGGAAACCGAAGCAGGTCAGCTACTAGTCTACCGCATCTGATAATAATTAGCGGTCCTAAAGTTTTTGAGCCAGTCCACCTGGAGGCTCCATGCCCCCCCACACGAGCCCACCAAGAAAACGGGGAGAAATTCAAAGCGGCATCCGCCCGGCCGTTGAAAGTTCCAAGTCGTCCACGTTCTAGGGCGCAGGCGGCAGCCCAAAACTTCAACGGTTCCATCATGCATGCATGTACCTATAACGTAAATATAAATATACCACGTTCCTTAACAACCTAACGGCCTCTTATACTGTGTCCTACAGTTTATATCCATATATATACTTATTAAGAAGGTAAGAGTAGTCTTTCGTTCTGCCCTCCCCCGTTTCGCGTGCAGAAAAAAAATCAAATCATGGCTACTCAGGGATTGAACCTTGGATCTATTGAGTAGAATGTCTAGCCTTTCAACCTCTAGCCAACATAACTCATGTTGAATTGTGTACAACTTCAACTAAGACTTCTTTTATGTTTAACCCGCCGTTCACTCTGTATGCTCCCTGAGTCTAGAAAAACATTTATAGCTTGGCCCCTGATCTTTCTGGAATTTGGGACGCAGTCTAGGAAATAAAGAAAATAGGGAAAAGGAGTTTAGAAATTGATTTTTAGTTTAAAAATAATTGCAGAAACCCATTTAATTCATGGAAATTTCATATTAAATCCAAATGAGTTCATTCCAATTTCTATAATTCTATAATATTATTTTTTTATCACATAATACCTCTATTTTGTCATGAAAACAACAATAAAATTGATTTCCTAATTAATCCTATATCAAATACATAGAAACTTTGGAAATTCGTAACTTTCCCATTTTAATTCTAAATTGAACCGTTCCAGTTGTGTTAGTCTCGTATGAATATTTACTACACAGTAACAACATTGATTATACCATGTTTCATACTTTTATAGTTAGATATTTATTTATCCTATGTTAATTGGGTTAATCTATGTCTATTGGATTAATTTATTTAATATATTAATATAGTATTCTAACTTTATGGTTATACGATGTTTGATCATTAGTCTTGCAAACACACACACTTACCTTTTTGTTTAAGCAAAAGCGTATGGTGGTATGTGTCCGATGACTAACGATGTACGAGGAAATTTCTTCTGGTATGTGTGAAACGTGCTCTCCAATAATGAGACCATGCAAATCGTGATATATATCGAAGTCTGCATGATACTGATGGTTGCAATGTAGTGGTGAAACAGATAGATTATAAATAACAAAATTTATGTATGGCCAGAATCACAAATTGATTATGAAACATTTTCTTATAACGATATAACACATATTTTGTATATAAGTTATCGTAGTATACTGGTATTATATATTCCCGTTGCAACGCACGGGCATTCAGCTAGTCCATATATATAATTACAAAAACACTGTTTTGCATTTTATCACCGGCGTCGTAGATTGAAATGTTCATATATATAATGGAGTTTGAATATACCGACGAGGATGATTAATGTGGTACGGTGAAGGCAGTCTTGTACACCTTGCTCCTCCTCACAAAGTTTCCAGGCTCCCCTAGATTAGGCGCGGTCGAGTAGCAAACGCCCACGCGTAGACCGGCATGGTCAAATTAAACCTCTGGGGGCAAGGTCATAGCCTCATAGGCAAGGAACCTGCCATTTTATTCCTTTCTCTGTTTTTTTTTTCTATTCACGAGAACCAGGACAGGAGCTGAGGAGCTTCCTCATTCAATTAAAGCAGGAAAATAAGCTTGTCCTTTCTTTATAATAATAATGAATAAAGAGATTTACTTACGGTCTACTAAGCACGTGGGAAAATGGCATTAAATACCGAACCAGCTTCCGTTTCTCTCCGGCACTGAAGAGGTCAGAGGTAATGCTTCGTTGTCTCGTGAACTCGCTCGGTTCGACTCGGCTCGTTTTAATTTTGTTAAGAGTTGTACGCTGGTATCTTAAATCGGTTTGTTAACGAGCCAACTTGAGCTCGAACTTAAACGGACAACAATTTGTTTTATACAGCTGTCGGCTTGATACGTAGCCCTACTCGTTGAGTCTATGACTAGCAGATCGTGTGTATGACCGTGTAAAACACACGATAGGCTATAACGTTTACAAAGTAGACTTTGGAATAAATGATGTGGATGAGTAAGCTACTAGAGATAGACCAAGACTTAATTATATCGCTGTTTCTAATAAACACGACAAAGGCTGAAGAGGCTTTCGCCGTCATCCCGGATTTGAATACACGGCCTCGGCCATCCTTTCCCCCCCCCCCGAATAAATACATACACACACATACGAGTACGACAGCGAGTTTGATGACCGCAAAAGGTCTCAGCTCAGGAACGTGCGTGCGAGCGGCTCCGGCTTCAAACCAAGGGCTAGCTAGATGCCGAGCGGAAATTTTTTCCCAGTTCAACCGCAGCGAATTTTCGCCGTCAAAGAAGCGCGCACACGTGACGTAGGCACAAATAATTGTGGCACGTACGAGTAAGTAGTATACGACGACGACACAGGAACGGAGGCTCGTGTCCAGCAGCGGCCTGCTTGCCCGTCGCTGTCAGATCGATCGGTCCGGTCCGGCATGCATCCTGTGGGCTAGCTTCTTGCTCCCCGCGCTGCATGCATCCCGTGCGCGGCACGGCACAGTACAAGATCAGGTTACCCCTGAGCACAGAGAGATCAGAAGAAACGGGGACACCTCAGCCGATCGAGAGACGGACGGTGGCTGACGCCATTTTCTCATCTGTTAGGCTCGTGCCGCGCCACGTGAGCGACGCGAACTGAGGCTAGGCGTCAGGGGGTGGGTCGATCGAGAGGGAAACACGGCACGTGTCCGTTCGCGGCCCAAAGCCATTCGCAATGCGCAGATGAGCAGGCCCAAATATCAAATACCTCCCGGCGGCACGGTGACGTGGTGGGCCGCGCCGAGCAAGAGCTGCGTGGACTGGGCCTGCGTCAATCCCCGAACGAGGCAGATGCGCCTCGATCTGGTTGACCCACCCGCCGCCCCCCATCGCCCGTCCAATCGAACCGCTTGGTGGTGGTGGTGGTGTTCTGGTCAGCCGGCGACGGCGATGGCGACGCCGACGCCGATGGGGGCGGTGCGGGTGGAGAGGGTGCGCGGGAGGTCGGCGCTGACCCGCTGCTTCGCCAGGTACCCGCTCAAGCTCATCGCCCCGTCCAGGGTGGGCCCCTCCTCCTGCGACGCCGTCTGGCTCTACGCCCTCACCTACGGCGGCGGCATCGTCTCCGTGAGTCCGAGGACCCCCCCACCCCCTCTCCATTCTCGCTCGCTCAGGGTACTCGCGGTTCTGAGATGGTTGCTGTAGCGTGACGGGCTCCTGTCCTGGTGCCGCGCTTGCGCCTGCGCGCGCCCTTGCAGGGGGACACCGTGTCGTGCACGGTCAGCGTCGGCGACGGCTGTACGGCGGCGATCACCACGCAGGCCTCGACCAAGGTATGCCATCAAGCTCGACTCTGTGCGTCCTGCCTGTACTTATGGCTTGTTACGTTTGGTGTTATGATGCTTACCCGTGTATGCTGTATGGTACTTGTTGGCGCCTTTTCGGAGCGCCAAACACTCAACAAGAACCGGCGGCGGTGCTCTCTGGTCAGGCGCGGACGGTCCGCGGCACAGGGCCGGACGGTCCGCGACCTGGCGCAGGGGCAAAGGTTCCCTGCCTGACGGTCGGACGGTCCGCGCGTGCGCAGGGGGCGGCGGAGGTCGCCGGCGGCGCCTGGATCTCGCTCCCGGGAGGGACCCCGTCGGGGAGGAGAGATCCTAGGTGGTGTCTAGGCTCGGGCAGGCCGACCTAGACTCCTCTAATCGACGTAGAGTCGAAGAGAGACGGAGAATTTGGGGATTGGAAGGCTAAACTAGGGCTAAACTAGAGCTAGACTAGAACTACTCCTAATGCATAAGGTAAAAACGAGTAATAGACTTGATTTGATCGATTGTTGGGGGGTTCAATCGGCCGTAGCCCTTCATCTATATAAAGGGGGAGGTCTGGATCCGTTTCCAACTGTTTCCCGAGTTAATCCCGCGGTTTTAGGTAACAAATCCCGCGAGAAACTAGAAACCCTAACTGACTCTGCGCGCGCGCGGACCGTCCGCGCCGCCACCGCGGACCGTCCGGACCGCGGACCGTCCGGCCTCAGGGCCGGACCGTCCGCAAGGCTCATTTTAGCCTCCAACAGTACTGTATACAACATTGACCAGAAAATGTCTAGATTCCAATTACTGGCTCTGTAGGAATGTGTGAATTATGATAAACTGGAGCCTATGAGCCTTCTACGTGCACTGTTTAGGCTGGACTAGTAGTTTGGTACATTGTGGGAGGCATCCCTACCTGGGTAATTTCTTCGTCTGCTCATTGTAGAAACTAGTGGTTGTTCATGAGCTCATCGCGATGCAGAACACAAGGGCTGGCACGTCAATTCTTCAAATCTGGGATCTCTGCCAATGGCCGAACACAATTCAAACTGTGTGTGTGTAGAGGATATGGGGAGGGGGTTGTTCTTTCTACTGTGAACCTTTTATAGTCGAACAAACAAATTAGCTCGCTGATGACTTTCTCTTACTAAGTTTGCTTAGCTCTGTTCTTCGTCCTAGCTTTGGGCCACTATTCCACTGTTTCCTGCTTCAGGAAATCATCCAGCTCAGTTATTACCATGCCTAGGTTTCATGCATTGACAAGTTCATAGAAAGCGTCAACTGAAAATGCTGATTTCCTTCATTCATGTATTTTGTCTACTCCATGTCAACTGAAAAGCTAGTTTCAATCAAATCCGTTGTATTTTTTTCTGGCCGGCAAGTACTCATGCAAGCTTAACAAGTCTGCCGATGAAACTATCAATTGGAAAACTAGTTTGCTTCAAATCTGCTGACTTTGTTTATACGTTTCTGATTGGCAAGTACTTTTGTAGGTGTACAAGGCTGTGGGTTCAAAATGTTCAGAACAGTTGCTAGAGGTAATACTTCTTCCAAGGCAAGGGCTCTATGCTCCTAGTTGCGTTCCTAACTAGGAAGGTCCATGATTAAACATTTAATGCATGCAGTAGGCCAGAGTTGGGGAAGACGCCCTGCTGGCTGTTATTCCAGACCCTGTAACCTGCTTCTCAACCGCTCGGTACCATCAAAAGCAAGTTTTCCATGTTTCTGCCAATTCAAACCTGGTACTTGTAGATTGGTTTACAAGTGGCCGATACGAGAGCGGAGAAAGATGGGATTTTAGCTTCTACAAGAGTGTCAACCATATTTTCTTGGGAGACCAGCCTCTCTTTATTGACTCGGTAAGCACTCTTGACCTTCTCCTCCTAGCACGTAATGTTCTTCGTTACGTTAACATGCTGTTCCATTTCTGTTTTTGTTTATGCTGTTCGCTATTCTTAACACGCCATATATAATTTGAGCAGACTTTGTTGGAACAAGGCTCGAGTTATAGCATTGCTGAACGGATGCAGGAGTACAATGTGGTTGCGATGGTTGTGTTACTGGGGTAAAGTCAATACACCATCTCAAAAAACACGTTGCCATATGCTCTGGTCAACTCTGTTTGGACATTTGAATGTTATTACGTGAAGTTTGAAATGGCACTACACCGATGAATTTGCATTAATCACTTCAGCCTAGAAGCTTATGCTTTTTTTGACAAGTATTACTGTTGGGCACAGAGTTAACAGTACCATATGCTATGGTTATCTATTTGTGTTTCTGCCAATATATAGCTAACAATTCTCTGCTGCATTTAGAGGAAGAGCGAGTGGTATAAGCAAGGGCCTAGTCTAGGATTTGGTCTTTTTTCTATTAGGAACAAACCAACAGATGAAAAATTGTTAGAGATCAGGACGTACATTTTTGGATTTTAATCTACCATGTGCCTGACGGAAAAGCATGGCTAATGCTCATGATTGATGGCATTGCTTTCCTCTGAAGGCCAAAGCTGAGGGACATCCAAGACAAGATGCAAGACGAAGTGAGGAAGCTGATGTCCGGGCAGCTGCGCCCTCCCACGGCCGGCGGCAGCCTCTACACAACGAGATCACAGCGTCCCCAGAGTCCTCCACTCGTCGCCTCTTGCAGCCCGTTCGGCCGCACGGTTTGTCGTTGCCGCTGCTGAGTCTCATCGCTGTGCTATAGAATCCAGGCAAGTGTGTGCGCCTTGGGGCCTTTGGCTCACGGAGACCGGCATCTTGTCGTGGTGGTTGGCTGCAGGGAACAGGCATGGTTGCTCGGGTAGCCGCGGTGAACACGGAGCTGGCGTACATCTTCTTGAGGCACCATCTGGCCGCGCTGGAGCCATTCCTTGGCGCTCCCCCCTACGCGGCGTCATGAAGCTGGCGGACAGGCTGAGGGAAGCGCTGGTGCTGAAAGGGATCCATTCCTTGGCGCTCCCAGTTTGCATGGGGGGGTTTTTTTTTTTGGGGGGGGGGGGGGGGGGGGGGATGAAAGGCTGCAAAATGGTTGGGTGTAGTCAGCTGGCCATTCGATGAAATAATTTGAGGGTGAATGGAGTTTCTAGTTTTGGTTGGCCAAATTCCACGGTTGGAGTGAACGTGTTGCAATTCGTTGGGTGGTATAATAGTGTTGCCTCGACCTGACAGTGACAGTGTGAAGCAGACGCGTTTCATCTGCCACACTGATGATAATAAAATAATAATAATAATAACAGTACCTTTTGAGTCGTGATGGATAATCGCAAAGAAAGCATCTGTACGGGAGCACTACTACGGTGAGGTGGACGCCACGTTGGCGCCATACGTGGCCGGGGGGCGAGCTAGCTGGAGGAGGAGAGGAGAGTAGGAGACCAACCGTCAAAAGCGCCGGACAATAATGGTGGCGCACAGGGGAGGCGAGCTCAATGGGATGGGGGCGGGCGCTGGCGCTGCCTCCCTTTCCCCTGCAGCTTCAAGCGCTGCCGCAGCGATTGGACCACCCCGCCTGCTTCCCAGGCCCCAGCCAGCCTCATTATTGCCCTGCTTTGTTGCCAGCTCCATCACAAGAGGGTCGGTTAGCAGCAAACCCGTGAGATTTGCCTCCTCTCCCCGTGAAGATCTGAGTGGTTTCTGAATATTTCTGCCGCCTTTTCGATCACTTTGGCGGCAAAGTGCAGCTCGTGGAAAAGCAGGAGCACTTGAGTCTTGAGATCTTGAATGCCGCCACCACCACCACGCGGACCAGGAATTCAGGACTCGGATCACCACCCCACTGACCAAACTGTGGAGGGAGAGAGAGAGAGAGAGGAGCAGTTCACGTTGCAAAAGCTGACAGGCGGGCGGGGTGGTGTACCAAGAGATGAGGAGAGAAGAGACGAGACGAGACGAGACGAGACGGATGAGACCATCACAGCGTCCATGATCCGTCAGTGGACACGACGCTGGACGGCACAAGAAGGGGGGGGAGGTGATCGTGTCAGGTGTGGAATCTGTTGGGCTAGCTTCTCCACTGATACTGCGGCAAAAAGAACCGTCTCCCTCGCGCTCGCGGTAAAAAATAAAAATACTCCCATTCTTGAGGTTTAGTTTACAGGACACATTAGTGTCCAGGGTGACAATGCTGCTGGACGTGCTTTCTTTCTCCCACTCCCACTCCCACCGACATGGGCGCGCGCGCATGCAGTTCCAAATTAAAGCGACTGTCGGGACGCTGCTCATGCATGCATGGATCATACTTTTATTTAGCACCCCTCGGAATTGCCCACCTACCTGAAACAAGAATTGCATCGTGTCGTTCGTGTGCACGTGACGTGCTGTACGTACTGGCGATATCCATGGCATCGTGCTTCGTGCATGGGGACTCTCGTCTGGTTTTAGACTTCACAACTTCATGGTACTACACTAGTAAGGCTATTTTCATTGGAAACCTCACTAGAATTTCTGTCTTCATTAAATACATCACCAGATAAACAAGGATGATCGATGACATGCTGCATGCATGCATGGGAGAGGTGGGAGAATTCCGTCTAGATGAAACTGAGCGTACAAAGGATTTTTTTTTTATAGATATAGAAACTGACGTGGACATTCTTTGTCCACTGGGAATACTCTACAAGTGCATGCATGTATAACCCAGAGCATCTAAAATTCTGGATCGGTTTTCTGAGAGATAATTAAAAGACCGCATAATACAACCCTAAACTCTTATATTATTAATGTAGTTGTGAGATAATATGTATATAAAGTCGTGAAAAGATAGGCTCTTTGAGAAAAAACCGTCTCTTATTTTTTTTTCCCACTTTACCCTTAACTACCAGGATTGTACGTGCCCCTAAGAGCCTGCTTGATACAATAGCTATTTGCTATATGGTCAGATAAAAATTCGAGTTTTAAAACCACCTTTTTATGATCTGTCACTATGGTGTGGCGCGGTCGTGTCTCGTGCGTGCCTCGTGGCCGTGACAAGTCATTCGATACAACCGAACATTTTCCAGGTTCCGAGACCGCACTACCCTGTTGGGCACTCTCAATTCTCAAAAAGCCATGATTCCGAGGAAGGTGCCCGATCGATGCCAGAAATACCGCTGTTCTCTTCGCACGCTCAGTGATACAAAAGTAAATTAAAACCAGCTTGAAAGCTTATACTACAAGCTTGAAGAAAAAAAATAGAGACTAGTCTGCTAGCATGCTCTCCTAAAATACAAAAATATGTGAACATAGATAGGTACATGGATCATAAGAAAATGCGTGAGCTTAATTAGCTAGCCAACTTAATACCATGCATATTCTCACTCGTTTTAGGGGGTGTTTGAATGCACTAAAACTAATAGTTAGTTAACTAAAAATTATTAGTGGAATTAGCTAGCTAATAAATAACTACCTAACTATTAATTAATTTACCAAAAATAGTTAATAGCTGAACTATTAGCTAGGGTGTTTGGATATCACAACTAATTTTAGCCACTAACTATTATCTCTAGTGCATTCAAACACCCCCTTAATTGAATAAAACCTTCTATATGCTAGTTGTTTTTAACATCGTTGGAGCTGCCCTAATCTAAGTTGTAGAGCTATCAAAAGTTATATATCTTTAAGTTTGGCTAAATCCACACAGTATTTATCTTTTAGATTGTAAACCGTGCGTTCAAACTTTTTTTTGAGGTACGTACGTACCGAGATGTACTCGGTAGAAGCTGCTATATATTTAAGAAAGTGAAAAAATAGCTTGCGATTTGAAACAGAGCGAGAGTAGAAAAAGAGTGTCCAAGATTAATTCCTGCAAGTATATGAGTAATGGAAAGCTACAAGTACTGTAACCTCACATGAGAATGGCTTTTCTACCTTTCGCATCCTGGTCTAGAGCTGAGAGGCTAAAAAACGACCCATGCATCTGTTCTCTAATAGAGAGATTCTCGTGGAAAAAAAAAACAGGCATCAAGCGAGCCCTGGATCGAACAGCCACCACACCATCTTTTCGAGTCTCTGTCGTCTCCACACTCAGACACACAGACACATACACCATGGGACAGAGACCGTGGTCCATTGCAAAGCGAATCACAACTGCATCAAACAGCCAGCAGGTCACAGCAACACGACTGGGGAGTTTGGACGGGAGCGCTGGGCGTGTGCGCGCGCATCACATGCATGCAACAATCCATGCACGCGGGCGACTGGGCGAGAGCTCTCGGCCTCATGTGTCAACAGCTGCTTGACACGCCAAACAGACTGCTGAAAACAACGTGTTTAGTCTGGACAGAATTCAGATATATTATCATTTATATATAATATATATAGGTGTGGAAATTGTATGCGCG
Source organism: Zea luxurians (assembly GCA_029449295.1). Classification (NCBI taxonomy): domain Eukaryota; kingdom Viridiplantae; phylum Streptophyta; class Magnoliopsida; order Poales; family Poaceae; genus Zea; species Zea luxurians. The sequence continues at coordinate 24,575,836 of JAOPSE010000015.1, forward strand.
AGTAACCCTTGCTACATCCAAATACAAAATTGGTAGCCACCTCGATCGTATGGGCCCCACCGCCTGCAGAAGTGGGCCCCACTGACAAGTGCCTACCTGGTGCCTGTAACAATGGGAACTGCTTTTACAACCGTCTCTCCCTCTACCTCCCCCGGCCTGACCCTCTTTCTCTAAATAAAGTGTCATGAGATGGCGCGGCCGGCGGCCATGGTTGGTCCTAGCGAGCTGCTAGACGGATCACAAGGCCACCAAGACCTTCCCCCCAAGCAAAACCGATCGACCAGCCACCAGCTTGTCGTCGTCTCTCTACGAGGCTAATCACCATTAAGATACTATTATAACACGCTACTACTAATTAATACTGTAGCTACCACCCACACCATCACTGCATGCAACCACCGCGCGCTACGTGTTGTGATATATAACGAGCAGCAGCAGGGGGACACATGCATGAAGGTAGCGCTGCTTAGGCCAGAGGGGACCTGTGAGGGGCACCCTTCCTCCTGTTGCCGCCGCCGCCGCCGCCGCCGAGTGACAGCTCGATCTGTGGGAAGAAGCCGCCCCCTTTCTTCCGCTTGGCCGCCTCGCCGCCGCCATCGACGACGACCTGCCCCCTGGCGTCGTCAGTACCGTTGTCGCTGGACCCCCCGCCAGCGTTGTTGGTCGGGTCCTCGAGGGTGGAGTCTGGGGTGACGACCTGGCTGCCGTCGGTGACGTCGTCGTCGAGGTCCGACCCGTCGACGACGCGGAGGTTCTCGAACCTCGGGAACGCGAGACGGTCCGGGTCCGCCGTGCCACCACCACCACCGCCGGCGCCGTAGTGCTGCAGGATGTTGGACAGGTCCCCTCCCTGCGTCATCACGTGGTCCACCTGCGTAATAACATATGACATGATCCACGCACTGAACGATATATGATCCGACGACGACGCATATGCATGGCGTATATGCGATGATGCTAGCTAGCTGACCAATGCAACCTTGCATGAGAGGGAGCAGAAGTGGAAGGGCTCCTGGAGGATCCTGTCGCACGTGAGGCAGATGTTGCCGGAGCCCTTGAAAGGCCTGGACTGCGGCCTCGGCTTCAGGAAGATCACCTTGGCACTGTTGATCGTGTAGGTCTGCGCGGTCACACATCACACACACAAAGAGAGAGGGGAGTTTTACTACTATAATTAACGTACTCATCAGCAGCAAATCACCATCAAAATTCGAAGCACTAATGCAAGACAGACACGACGACAGATAGGGAATCACCTGGACACAGGAGCAGTCGATGAGCTTCTCGAGGTCACCGAGGCGGACGACGTCATGGTACACGTAGCGCCGCACCTGATCACGTACATAGCAGTTGGCGCTAAACATGTTTACGTACGTAGGCAATAACAACCCCGGATTTTCATACTCTAAATCTAAAAGATAAGATAACAACGCAGGCGGTACAGCAGCAGCAGGGTACAACTTTGGGTTGGGCTTGGGCCACACCACGCGATGGCCCCCATGCTTTGACCGGCCGGGCATCAGTACCGCTCCAGTGGTGATCTTTATTATCATGGCCTGGGAGACCCCCGAACCACCCCACCTTAAGGTAAGGAGAGAGAAGTTTGGTCGGGGGACAACAGTGTGGTCGATGCCTCTGTTTGGTAAAAAAAGACAGGCCGCGCAGTTACCGCGCTCGGGCGCATACGGTAAAATCTAATTCAAAGGCCGGAACCGATTTTTTTTCCCCTTTACCAGTGGCGTGGTGCTGCAGAGAGATCGGGGGTTCAGTCGGCAGGCGGGGGGCAGGGAAATGTTGCTATACATGGCAAAACAGTTTGGATAACCAGGCCTATTAATGGACGGGGAAGCAAGCGGAAGCGCAGCAGGAGGCTGGCGATTACCGCAGAGGATCCTAATCCCAAGGATTGGAATTCCAAGGAAGAGGCAGCGGTAAAACCTCCCCCCGCAGCTTTTTTTGCCATTTGGGTTCGAGACTCCGACTCCCGCAGCGCCAGCAAATCCGGATGGATTAGTTGCTGCTGCATGAAAGTAGGGGGGAAATGCATGCCTGCAGCTACAAGACAAAGCTACGGAGAGAAAGAAGAATGGTTTGCATGCCCCGGGTGGGGGGATTTGAATTTTGGACCCTCCTCCTCTTTAACTCCCAAAAATAAAAATTAAAAAGGAAAAAGTTTTGCCATGCATGCATATATATTAAAAAAAAACTAAAAGCATGGAATGGTTACCTCGTTGAGGAAACAGTTGCATGCAGGTCGCGATTAACGCCCGGGTACTAATTCATAAAAAAAAAAGGCAAGGGAGGTCGGAGTAGATGATGTTCCGTAACCAGAATTTTTACTGCCTTGTCCTTGTTTGTTAGTACTACGTACATACACAGGATTTATTACCCCGATCAGGCAGGCAGGCAGGAAGGAGCAGAAGAATTATATTAATTATATAGCGCGATGAAGAAGTAGTACTGCTCCGGAGTCCTGGAGCGGGAGCGAATCATGGATGGGATTGCTGTTACAGTGGCGCAGATTAGGACCCAATCAGCGCCGCCTGCTGGCTTATAAACCCTAATCAAGGGAGCGGCATGCATGCATGCATGGGTGGAAAAGGGAATGGATGGATGAGCATGAGCTCATGACCCGACCCAACCAAACCAAACCTCGCAAGGCGACAAGGCGCGCGCGCAGGAATCAAGTACGTGCAAGTTTTGCAACAACCTGTACTGCCTCTGCCTGCCTGCGAGGAAGGGAGAGAGAGAGAGAGAGAGAGGAGAGCGATTAGCGAGATGGGGTTGGTTTCCTTTCCTTTCCCTTGATTCCTTCCCGCCTCCCCGCGCACGGACGACACGAGAAGAGACCACGCATCAAATCAAATCATGCGAGAATGGTAGGGGGAAATATTTTTGTTTAGGCTAAAGCCGGGACCAAATCTAGTCCAAGGAAAGGAAGGAAGAGACAGCACGCGACAAAACAAAAGCGAGATACTACACATATCCAGTGCCATGCCCCTCCTCCTCTACTTGTAGTACTACTCTAGTATATAGGAAGAAGTAGCGTCTAGTGCTATATACGCCGAGGAATAATAAATAATAAAGAAATCGATTGATTGGTACTCGTCCCGGCCGTTCCCATCCGTTGCACAAGAACCGAGGCCACCAGCAATAACCCCAAAAAGCTGCCCCCGCCGGTGGCGGTGGGGAGGTGGTGTGGCTAATCCAATTCCAACAACAACAAGCAGAGCGGAGCGGGACAGCGGCGGCGAGAATTGCTGCGTGCTTGTAGCTAGCACGAGTAGAAACTGAACAGATCGCCCGGCCAGGTGCATGCCACGCGACGCCACGGCAGGAGAGGGGAAGGCCGGAGCCCGGAGGAAGGAAGAGGAGAGGCCGGGCGACGACGACGACGACGAGACTCACACTCACCTGGAGGAGCGGGTGGTGGCGGTGCGCGGGGGCGCAGTGCGGGCAGATGCTGGCGCAGCAGGCGAGGCAGAAGATGTTGCGCTCGTTCTTCTTGCGGGACTCGTGCGCGGGGCACGCCACGAAGAAGCTCTCCGCCACGAGCCCGCCCACCCACCCGGCGGGCGCCATCCCCATCCACCACCGCACAGGGACCGAGGCCGAGGCCGGTCGGTCGGTCGATCTCCCGGAGTCCGCCTCCGGCCGGGACGCGGATCTCTCCCTCCTCCTCCTCCTCCTCCTCCTCCTCCTCCTGGGCTTGTTGACTGATCGCTCTCCCTCCGATCCCTCTGGCAGGGCAGGGCAGCGCGCAGGCAGCAGAGGCAATTCTGCCCGCCGTGCCGACCCCGGCCCCCCTCCTCTCCTCTCGCTGGGGGCGCGCGCTGGGCTGGTTTGTTTAGTAGCGGACCGGGCCGGACTGGACCAGACCGGATCTGCGGTGGTGGTGTGGTGGTGCAAGGCAGGGCACAGGGCAGGCAGGCAGGCAACGGCGCACTAGTACTATTACGTGTGCCTTGTCTCGTAGCTGCGCTGCCTTGGCGCTAGCGGAGGGAGAGAAAAACGAGGCGAGAACAAGATAGGGAGGGAGAGAGAGAGGAATGGTACGGGGGCAACGAACGCCTCGCTACATCCTCCTTTGGGAGACTATTTATATGACGGACAGAAAGGGGACACTTTAGGAGCCCGTGCCATTTTTTTGAAGTCACGCACAACAACGCACATCATCTCTCGACATTTCCAGGCGAAATCGAACTCAAATACTAAGGATGGCAACGGCAAATTTCCTATCGTGTTTTAGCTCTCCATACCTTCGCGATGAAAAATTTTCTCATACAAATTCTCACGAACGGAAACATTTTTTTCTCATCCCCGTTCCCGCGGAGAATCTCCATCCCCGCTTAAATTATAATTAGTTCATACTTTCTTTATTATTAATGTAAAATATTATCACTTACATATATTTTTAGATATAAAAATCATTATATGTACATTAAAATGAATATATTCATACAACGGGTTATCTCTTTACAAGATAATTATTTATTTTTATCATTAACTATTACATGAAAACATCATCACATGTAAGTTTAACGGGTCACCACGGAGAATGGGGATGGAGAATGCTTCCCTATCCCCGTCCCCGTTTACCCGTCGGGGAGAATTTTTTTCCCGTTTACATCCCGTAGGTTAAGATACTTCCCCATCCTCATCCCTTAATAGAGGAATTTCTTGCGGGGAATCGAGTATCGGGTCCCTATTGCCATCTCTACTCAAAACCTATTTGTTGTGGTTAAAATTTAGCGATTAAATTTTAGTAATTTTTAGTCTAAAAAATATATAGGGTGACTAAAACCCTCCTACTAAACTTTAGTTCCCTAGTCACCAAGGGACAACTAAAAAGTGATTAAATTGGATTTTTACGTCACTTGCTCTTTCCCTCTTTTGCCCTCGCAATCTCATGGGTTGTTGCGACATGGATACATTCCATGGGCCGCCTGACAGGCCCTCGATGAGCCATCCAGCAGGGTGTACTAATGGGTCTCGTCCGGATCAAGCGAAACCAACTAAAGAGATGACGCACTGGACGAGAAAGGATCCCAAAGAATATTGTGCAAGAATGTTATCCGTGCACGTATATCGTAGAGGGATCACCGGAATTCCATGGATATCTGTAAATCGAAACCAACCGAACACCAGAAGAGTCAGCACACCCTTAGTGAAAGGAAATAGACTCAGATAGACTTCACGATCTGCAAAGGGATATCTTTCCAGTCGGCTATATAAGGCCGTGGAGGTACCCCTACCAAAAACGCTCTGCGACCCCACGCTCACCAATATATTGATAGGAGATCTCATCTTTCATCATCCACAAACCATCTGTAATCTGTGAATTCAAGGCAATTCAATACCCAGCACCACACATAACGTAGGGTATTACGCATTCACGCGGCCTAAACATGTATAAACTTCCTGTGTTCTGACATGCCCCTGCACGAACCCATCGATTCGTGATCAACGTCGTCGTCCTCCCAAAATCACTGCGTGGGCTACCACGTAGTGTGCAGTCGAGACTAAACACTGACAACTTGCGCGCCAGGTAGGGGTGTGATGTCGATTTTGTGACGACTCTATGGCAGTCATCTTCAACACAACGATCATCTTCAATGCCGGGGAGGTTTTCCACTTCGGATCCCTCTCCTGTATTGCTGATCGAAAGGGGGTCCTTGAAAGTCTCCTAGAGGGGGGGGGTGAATAGGCGGAATCTGAAATTTATAAACTTAAAACACAACTTCAAGCCAGGGTTAGCGTTAGAATTAAAATCGAGTCCAAAAGAGAGGGCGAAAACAAATCAACCAAGAAATAAAGCGGGTGACACGGTGATTTATTTTACCGAGGTTCGGTTCTTGAAAACCTACTCCCCGTTGAGGTGGTCACAAAGGCCGGGTCTCTTTCAACCCTTTCCCTCTCTCAAACGGTCACCTAGACCGAGTGAGCTTTCTTCTTAATCAAATGGGTCACTTAGACCCCTACAAAGACCACCACAACTTGGTGTCTCTTGCTTTGATTACAAATGTCTTGAGAACAAGAATGGGGAATAAGAAAGCCAAGCCAAGCAAACAAGAGCACAAGAAAACACAAATGATCCTCTCACAAGTCTAAATGCGCTAGAGTAGATTTTGAGACTTTGAGCGGATCGATCTCTTGAATTGTGTCTTTGGAGTGGTGTCTATTGCTCTTGTATTGAATGTGAAGGAGTGAATGCTTGGATGGTTGGAGTGGAGGTGGTTGGGGGTATTTATAGCCCCAACCACCAATTCAACCGTTGGGGAGGTTGTCTGTCGATGGGCACACCGGACAGTCCGATGCGCCACCGGACACTGTCCGGTGCGCCAGCCACGTCACCCAACCATTAGGGTTCTGACGGTTTTGACCGTTGGAGCTCTGACTTCTTGGTGCACCGGACAGTCCGGTGCTACACCTGACAGGTACTGTTCACTGTCCGGTGCGCCTTCTGGCGCTGCTCTGACTCTGCGCGAACTGTCCGCACACTGTTCACGTTTGCAGGCGACCGTTGGAGTTGACTGTTGCGCTGCCCAGCCGTTGCTCCGCTGGCACACCGGATAGTCCGGTGAATTATAATGGAGCGTGGCCTTAGAAACCCGAAGGTGAAGAGTTTGGAGTCGCTTGCCCCTGGTGCACCGGATACTGTCCGATGGCACACCGAACAGTCCGGTGCGCCAGACTAGGATGCTCTTCGGTTTCTTTTTGCTCCTTTCTTTTCAACCCTAAGTTGAACTTTTTATTGGTTTGTGTTGAACCTTTAGCACCTAATCTAGAGCAAACTAGTTAGTCCAAATATTTATGTTGGGCATTCAACCACCAAATTTATATTTAGGAAAAGGTTAAACCCTATTTCTCTTTTAATCTCCCCCTTTTTGGTGATTGATGCCTACACAAACCAAAGCAAATATATAAGTGCAGAATTGAACTAGTTTGCATAAGGTAAGTGCAAAGGTTACTTGGAATTAAACCAATTTATCATTTCAATAGATATGCATGGATTGCTTTCCTTTATATAACATTTTGGACCACGCTTGCACCCCGGTGCTTGTGAAGATTCTTCATCCCAACGTGGGCTAGTTGACGATGCCAGAGCCAACCTATGTTAGTCTTAGCAATTAAGCAAGTGTTGAGTTCAGCTCTATTGAAATCAACTAAGTATAGCTGACCCTCTAACACTCCCTTAAATGCTATTGAATCATCACTTCTTCTAAAGACAGTAACACCTACATCTGTAAAAAGACAATTGTAGCCCATTTTACATAGTTGAGAAATAGAAAGCAAGTTGTAATCTAAAGAATCTACAAGAAAGACATTGGAAATAGAATGGTCAGGAGATATAGCAATTTTACCAAGTCCTTTGACTAGACCTTGATTTCCATCCCCGAATGTGATAGCTCTTTGGGGATCTTGGTTTTTCTCATAGGAGGAGAACATCCTTTTCTCCCTAGTCATGTGGTTTGTGCACCCGCTGTCAATGATCCAACTTGAGCCCCTGGATGCATAAACCTACAAAACAAATTTAGGCCTTGTTCTTAGGTACCCAAATGGTCTTGGGTCCTTTTACATTAGAAACAAGCACCTTGGGTACCCAAACACAAGTCTTGGAGCCCTTGTGTTTGCCCCCAACATATTTGGCAACTACTTTGCCTGATTTGTTAGTAAGCACATATGAGGCATCAAAAGTATTAAATGAAATGTTATGATCATTTGATGCAATAGGAGTTTTCTTCTTAGGCATTTTAACATGTGTAGAACGCCTAGAGCTAGAAGCCTCATTCTTATCAATAAAAGCATGGTGAGAAACAGAATGAGTCTTCTTAGCATGAATTCTCCTAATCTTATCCTCAGGATAACCAGCAAGATATAAAATATAGCCCTCGTTATCCTGAGCATGGGAGCCTTGCCCTTAACAAAATTATACAATCTTTTAGGAGGGGCATTAAGCTTGACATTGTCTCCCTTCTAGAAGCCAATGCCATCCTTAATGCCAAGGCGTCTCCCATTATAAAGCATACTACGAGCAAATTTAAATTTTTCATTCTCTAGTTCATGCTCGGCAATTTTAGCATCTAGTTTAGCTATATGATCATTTTGTTGTTTAATCACAGCAAGGTGATCATGAATAGCATCTACATTAACATCTCTACATCTAGTGCAAATAGAAACATGATCAACCGTAGATGTAGAGGGTTCACAATCATTTAATTCAACAATCTTAGCATGTAAAATAGCATTCTCATCTCTAAGATTGGAAATAGAAACATTGCAAACATCTAATTCCTTAGCCTTAGCAATTAATTTATCATTCTCAAACTTAAGGCTAGCAAGAGATTCATTCAACATGTCAATCTTAGCAATTAAACTAGCATTATCATTTCTAAGATTAACAATTGAATCATCACAAGCATTTGATTTCTCAACCTTAGCAATTAATTTGGCATTTTCATTTCTAAGGCTAGAAATAGTGTCATGGCAAGTGCTAAGCTCAGTAGTTAGTTTTTCATTTTTCTCTACCTCCTGAGCATAAGCATTTTTTTTCTTAACATGCTTTTTGTTTTCCTTAATAAGGAAGTCCTCTTGGGTATCCAAGAGTTCATCCTTCTCATGAATAGGACTAATCAATTCATTCAATTTCTCTTTTTGTTGCATGTTAAGATTGGCAAAAAGAGTAAGCAAGTTGTCCTCATCATCACTAGAATTATCCTCATCACTAGAAGTTGCATACTTAGTAGAGGATCTGGATTTTACTTTCTTCTTCTTGCCATCCTTTGCCATGAGGCACTTGTGGCCGACGTTGGGGAAGAGAAGACCTTTGTTGACGGCGATGTTGGCGGCGTCCTCGTCGGAGGAGGAGTCGATGGAGCTCTCGTCGGAGTCCCACTCCCGGCAAACATGGGCATCACCGCCCTTCTTCTTGTAATATCTCTTCTTCTCCTTCTTCTTGCTCCTCTTGTCGTTATCCCTGTCACTATCACTAGACAAAGGACATTTAGCGATAAAATGACCGGGCTTACCACATTTGTAGCAAACCTTCTTAGAATGGGACTTGTAATCCTTCCCCCTCCTTTGTTTGAGGATTTGGCAGAAGCTCTTGATGATGAGCGCCATTTCCTCGTTATCAAGCTTGGAGGCGTCGATGGGGACCCTACTTGGTGTAGAGTCTTTCTTGTCTTCTTCCGTCGCCTTGAATGCGACGGGTTGCACCTCGGATGTTGAGGTGGTGCCTTGCTCGATGATTTTCTTGGAGCCTTTGATCATCAATTCAAAGCTCACAAATTTTCCTATCACTTTCTCGGGAGACATTAGTTTGTATCTAGGATCACCACGAATTAATTGTACTTGAGTAGGATTAAGAAAAACTAGTGATCTTAGAATAACCTTGACCATTTCATGGTCATCCCATTTGGTGCTCTCGAGGTTGCGCACTTGATTTACCAAGGTCTTTAGCCGGTTGTACATGGCTTGCGAGTCTTCTCCTTGGTTGAGCATAAAACGACCGAGCTCCCCCTTGATCGTTTCCCTCTTGGTGATCTTGGTCACTTCGTCTCCTTCGTGCGCGGTCTTGAGCACGTCCCAAATCTCCTTGGCGCTCTTCAACCCTTGAACCTTGTTATACTCCTCTCAACTTAAAGAGGCGAGGAGTATAATGGTGGCTTGGGAGTTGAAGTGCTGGATTTGGGCAACCTCGTCCGAGTCATAGTCTTCATCCCCCGGCGATGGTACCTGCACTCCAAACTCAACAACGTCCCAAATACTAGCGTGGAGTGAGGTTAGGTGATGCCTCATTTTATCACTCCACATGTTTGTGGCGGAACCATCCGAATTATTCCAACTTAAGTGACTAAGTCCCGCCTTAGAGGCTAGACCACACTTAAATGGGGATAACACATCAGTCCCTCGGATCTAGTCCGACGAGGCCACTAACAGGATCAAGTACCATGTACTCACGCGATGGTGAGGCACAGAGCAAATACAATAAAGCATAAAACCACACCTTAAGAAGTATTAAATTATTACAACATCATCGGAGTTTTAGCAAAAGTAGTGATCATTGTTCGGGATGCAGCGGAATAAAACTAACGATAATTAAATGGAGGGATGGGGAAGCCTGTACCATCACTCCTCATGCTCTTCCTCAGCGAGGTAGGGTCCCACTCAACTGTCCAACCCGGTGGCAAGGTGGACGGCCAAGTCACTCTAGCAACCATGTCCTCCAGAGAACCTGTAAAAATTATGCCACAAGCAAGGCTGAGTATGCTAATACTCAGCTAGACTTACCCGGTGTGAGGAGTCTACTCCTCTACCTCTGGACATGCAACTGTTTGGCTGAGGGGTTTGGTTGCCAAAAGCACTAGCTGAGTCTAAAAATCAAGTTTTAGCTTTTTCAAGTTTTAGTGTGACTCTCTTAAGGCTAGAGTTATCCCTATCTAATCATACATGGTAGCAATCATCTTTTTAGCAATCAACATCTTACACATTTCCACTCATTACTCAATGTAGCAACATGGATCAAGCAGTCTCATTAGCTGCGAGAAGCAGACGATTCGAATCGAGTTTTAAACCTTGCAAGGTAAACCTAACACACGACGTGGCGAGGCACTCCGTCCCCACACACATCAACCGTCCCCATCGATTCCCTGGCAACAGAAAGGGGCTCACCGCCTTGGCGTACAATGCCTCACTGACCCTGACTGTCGTCGTGCAGTGACCGCACTTGTACCCACCATAACCGAAATG